>CAWUFW010000777.1:1213937-2427874 GCA_963921515.1 Calotriton arnoldi
TCAGTGATGTGTGACTCCTTCCAATTAACTTGCATGTGGCCGACATGGGGGAGTGTTTTCTTCTTTCTTCCCCGTCCGTTGTGTGCTTCTGTGATATGCGCTCTCTGCCCTGTGGTCGGTCTCCTCGGCATGCCTGTGTTGGTCTATTCTTGGACAATGGCTGTATTCACCGGCTTCTGTCGTAGGGCTGTGGTTTCGGAGTTGGAATGGAAGGTCATTCAGTGCTGTCTGCTCTCCCTTGTGTGGGCGGCAGGCTGCCTTTCCGCTCTGCGTTGGGCCTTGTTTGTGAATGTTATTCTTGGGCCACCTGTTGTCGGTTCCCGGGCTCTTTGGTGTTCCGTTTTATATGTCTTGTTCATATATGCAGGGTGGTATGGGTGTTTCAGTGTGGTACTGGCGTTCCTCTTCCCGAAGGGGCCCTGCTTCTCCTAGTTGGTGTTGCCGCCGCTGTGTGCTACGCCATGTTTGTTACACTGGGGTGTGTCCTGCTGTTGCGTGACTTCACTGACGTGTGCGTCGGTTGTGTGAGGTTGGGTGTTGACCGTGAATTGGGCGTTGGGGACATGTCTGTGGCAGGCCTGTCACGTGTCATGTGCGTTCGGGGTGGGGCTGATGTGTGTGCTGCTTGGTTGTGTCCCTGTGTCTGTGTGCGACGCATGCATGGCGCTGCGGTTGGCCTCTGCGTTGTGCGCATGTGTGGCGGCGTCATCGCCGCTTTGGGGCCGTGACGGGGTGGTTGGTTCCTAGTCCCAGGTGGTGTGTACACATGTGTTACGCGATGTTACGATTTGGCCTGTGTGTCATATGTGGATGCAATGGTGGATGTGTTGTGTACACGCGCTGGTGAGGGGTTGTCCGCTTTTCCGCCCTTGCACTGTGTGCGCTGTTTGCGTGCACTTGTTGTGTGTGTGCCTACCTGCGTCTCCGCGGTACGTTGCGTCCTTGGTGGTGCATCAGCAGGAGCATGGGGAGGGCCTGCAGTGCTGGATTCATGCTCGGGGGTGCCGCTTCTTCGTTGTCCGTGCTCGGCGTCCGTGTTACCGCTTCGGTTTGTCGTACGGTATCTCTTGGCCGTGGGAGCCGTTTGTTTGCGGCATCGTAATTTATACGCCGGGCGGGACGTGTTTCGTCGGACGGTGTGTGTCAATTGGGCTGCGCCGCTACGTGTGCGGACGCACTTTGATGGCGGACGGTGTTGCTGGCTTGCCGGCGGTGTTTGGCCTACTTTTCGCATCGTAATTGGGCGGGCGTGTGGACTGCTGCGTGCCGGCGGTAACTGGTGGTTTTTGCATCCGCCAGCACGGCGGTTGTGCTTCCGCCCACCATCGTAATGAGCCCCTATATTTTTAACAACTATAATTTTGTTTCGATATTTTTGTACTTACCATGATGTAGATAGGATGTCGATATTCTTGACATCGATATTTAGGTCATGATATTTTGGGACCTCGATATTGTGGTCGTCGATATTCTGTCAGTGATCCACCCTTCCCACTTAGAGCGACAAATGCAAAAGAAACAATTGATGGACGGAATGCTGGACAATGCAAACATTCACCCCCAGTCACAAGGATCTGGGTTAAATCCATCATTCTTTTGCTCACCACACCACCCCAGTTTGGACCCAGCCATATGCAAATCAGTCTTGACCCTGTTCCTTGTGGGAACAGTCCAGCCCGAACTGCCAAGCCAGGTCCTCCCTGGACCGGAAACAAGCATCCTGGGACCGGTTTCAGGGCATCACCCTTCATCAGCCAGGCTAGCTTGAATCCAGTGGTGTAGTGAGCACGGGACCCATGTCTGGGCATACCCTTCCCACTTAGGGCAACAAATGCAAAAGAAACAATTGATGGACGGAATGCTGGACAATGCAAACATTCAGGGTCAAGACTGATTTGCATATGGCTGGGTCCAAACTGGGGTGGTGTGGTGAGCAAAAGAATGATGGATTTAACCCAGATCCTTGTGACTGGGGGTGAATGTTTGCATTGTCCAGCATTCCGTCCATCAATTGTTTCTTTTGAATATGTCACCCTAAGTGGGAAGGGTATGCCCAGACTTGGGTCCCGTGCTCACTACACCATTGGATTCAAGCTAGCCTTGCTGATGAGTGATGCCATGAAACCGGTCCCAGGATGCTTGTTTCCGGTCCAGGGAGGATCTGGCTTGGCAGTTCGGGCTGGACTGTTCCCACAAGGAACAGGGTCAAGACTGATTTGCATATGGCTGGGTCCAAACTGGGGTGGTGTGGTGAGCAAAAGAATGATGGATTTAACCCAGATCCTTGTGACTGGGGGTGAATGTTTGCATTGTCCAGCATTCTGTCCATCAATTGTTTCTTTTGCACTTTTAGAAACATGGCACTTTTCTGCAGTATTTTATTCCTCCCAGATAGCCACACAATAGAGGCATTAGGTGTGCCTGGATGGGCCACAAATTGGCAGGATTGGGATGGACCTGGGCACAGACTCACTTGCAACTGAACAGACTGTGCCCTGCCTTCACAATTACTTGTCATCACTGCATTGTTCATGCAGCCAGTTTGAAGCCAGGAGAGGCAGAGAATTCAAGGACTTCAAAAGGGAATTCTCTAGAACCTTTTCCTACTTCAAAGTGGGCACAGATATAAATATTGAACCCTCAGACCCAACTCTTCAGTACACCTCACAACCTGTGGAAAGCTCGGAAGGACTGCGGTGCTGCTCTGCAAGAAGGACTGCTACTCTGTTGCCTGCCTGTCCTGGTGCCTGTTGCCCTGCTGCCTGAGAGAATGTCTGGATCTGCATCTTGAATGCAGGACAACTGGAGTGACTCCAAGGGGTAGTTGGCTGGCCTCCTAATCATAGCCTCAGGGACAGAAATTACCTTTAAACCGGACCTAGACTCTGCTTGCTGTGATTCCTGCCCACCAAATGGTGGCACCCCAGTTCTGGTCCCTTGGGAGTGGACCTGAAGGTATTCTACCAGCCCAGCTGTGGTCCCCATCAGAACCAACACAAAGCGACATGAAGCCCCACAAATCCTCACCATGCACCTGCCAGCCGCATTGGAATCAGTGCAGAGTGACGCAAAGCCCCGCAAAGCATCGCTGCGCGGCTTCATCGGAACCGACTTCAGACAATGTGAAGCCTCGCAAAACAATGCGCTCCGAATGCACACTAGGATTTAAAGTACTATGTTGAATGAGTCTAACGGGGTCCCTGTAGCCGGCCCACGCTCCATCGCAGTCAACCAGTAACCACATTTTTAACACTGTCTATTCTTGAATCCACGTATATCAAGAAATGATTCACACCTTTTCAGGATTTGTTCATGTTTCTTTATCATGAATAAATGCATGTTTGTAAATTAATTCAATATCCATAGTCACTGTGTGTGAAACCTGCCATATTTGCAGAGTTATCCCCCAACTTTTTGCCTTCCTCCAGTGTTTTTCTGACTTTGTTTTTGCTGGTTGTAGGACTCTGGGCACTTTAGCACGGCTGACCAGTGCTAAAGTGCAAATGCTCCCTGTGTAAAATTGTATCTGTAATTAGTTATCCGTGATAGGCATATTTGATTACTGGTAAGTCCCTATTAAAGTGCACTGTGTGCGCCCAGTGCCTGTAAATCAAATGCTACCAGTGGGCCTGCAGCACTGATTGTGCCACCAACATGAGTAGGCCTGCAAAAATGTCTCAGACCTGCCACTGCAGTGTCTGTGTGTGCCATTTAGAACTGACATGTAGACCTGGCAAGTGTACCCACTTGCCAGGCCCAAACCTTCCCTTTTACTACATGTAAGACACCCCTAAGGTAGGCCCGAGGTAGCCCAATGAGCAGGGTGCAGTGTAGATGAAAGGTAGGACATGGACTGGAGTGTTTTACATGTCCTGATAGTGAAATACTGCAAATTTATTTTTTCCCTATGGTAAGAACCATTTCACACATAGGTTATCATTGGAGCTGCTTTCTAACCTCTTACAAGTGTAACGTCCCATTGGGAATAGATAAAGATTTGGAGTTTGGGGTCCCTGAACTAACAATTTAAAAATACATCTTTTAGTGAAGTTGGTTTTTAAATTGCGTGATTGAAAATGCCACTTTTAGAAAGTGGTCATTTTCTTGCTTCACCATTCCGTGCCTCTTCCTATCTGTGGAATCCACATCTGAGGAAGGGTGACAGCTGGGCTGTTTGCGAATTCACTCCAGACAGTCACAAAGGGAGCTGAGGTGTGCCCTGCATAGCCTGATAGCCCATCACCAGGCTGATGGGTCTTCCTGAGCTAGAGTGGTAGAAGGAGTTGTCAATGACACCTGAAAAGGTCTGTGCCTGTTCTCATACAAAGCTGTCTCCATCCCCCTGTAGTGTGTCTGGAGCCAGGTCAGAGTAAGGCAGTGTCCTGTGCACTACAAAGACTTTCCATTGAAGTTTGCCTACTTCAAAGGTAGAAACTGGTATAACTTCAGAACACTTCTGGACTAAGAGGACATTCTTCCAGGAAGAAGAGCTGGATGCTATAGGAGGAACTGACATTCTGTTGGCTGCTTCTGTCCTGGTAGTGAAAGGACTGGACTTTGCTTTCTACATCCTGCTTTCCAAGTTTCTCCAAAGGCTTATGCGTGCTTGCCTTCTGTTAAGAAGTCTCAGGGCCATCAAAGACTTCCTTTGCAGCCCCTGAACTCCTCTGCTGGGAGTTTTGACCTGACAAGGGTTGCAAATTCAGGTTTTGGGCGATTTGAAGGTGGTTTGGCTGCTAAGAACCCAGAAAATCCACGCATTGACTCTCAGCGACTGTTATTCCAACGCAGCACGGCCGTGCGGTTGAAAAACCAGCGCATCGCCGATGTGCGGCCAAAGAATCGATGCAGTGCCTACCGTGTGGCTGAAGGATTGCTGCAACCCGAGTCCCAGCAGCATGTAACTGACTTCCGTGGTGCACACTCCCACTCCGACTAGGGCCCTGCTATGTGGCTGAAGAAATCGACGCATCACCTGTTTCGTGGCTGTTCTATCGATGCACTGCCTGCTTCTCCGCATCGACACAGCGTGTCTGGATTTTCAATGCAACGTCCCTATGAGCCTAAATTTTTAGTAAAGAAGGCAGGGGCTTTTCTATAAAGAGTTCTATAGGTTAAACAAAGTGCCTTAAAGGTGATCCGATTGCAAACCAGAAGCCAATGAAGTTGTCTAATAGAGGCCCTGGCTGATTGATGTTTAGTAATTCTCAGAAGAAAACGAGCTGCCGCATTCTGGATGGTCTGCAATTTTTTAAGCAGGCCCTTTGAAAGACTAATAAAGAGGCTATTGCAGTAGTCCAGTTGTGACAGAACTAAAGCGATGACCACCCCTTTCAGTAAGTCATCCGGAATAAATTTTACAACTTTTTTTTTTAACATTCTAAGACAAAAAAAAAGAAGAGGTGATTTGATTGATTTGATCTTTGTATTTTAGTTCACTGTCAAGGATAAAACCTAAATGTTTTACTTTGGGAATTGGCTTGGGTGTTATACCCAAGTCCGATGGCCACCAGAGAGGAGACCAAATGGCCGGATTGTTCCCGAATGGGATGACTTTAGTTTTATAAGAATTAAGCCTCAAGCAATGGTTGGCCATCCAATTGCTCACTGCTTGCATGCAGTTATTAAACGTGGCACCAGCAGCACTTACATCTGTAGCCAGTGACACTATGATCTGAGTGTCATCGGCGTAAGACGCCGATGACGACCCAAAAGATTTAATCAGAACCGCAAGTGGGGTGACGTAAAGATTGAACAAGGTGGGTGACAGGTACGATCCCTGAGGAACCCCACACGGGAGACAAAAAGAACCTGAAACAAAATCACCAAGGGATACCACTTGTTGCCATCCTGAAAGGAATGATTTAAGCAGCGCCAATGCTAGGTATTTTATCCCTAATTCCCTCATATGGTCCATCAGTAGTTCATGGTTGACCGTATCGAAGGCTGCAGAGAGATCCAACAGAATCTAAAACTGCATTGCCTCCGTAGTCGAGAGATGAGCGGATTTCCTCAGAGTCTGTAAGAAATGCAGATTCAGTGCTATGATTTGCCCTGAAGCCAAACTGTGAGTCATCCATGAGATGGTTGACCTCCAAAAAGGAAGAGAGTTGACGGTTCATGACTTATTCAACTACTTTTGCCGGAAAGGGGAGTCTAGCAATAGGTCGATAGTTGTTGGGATCAAGAGGATTGAGCGAAGGTTTCTTTAAAAGGGGAAGCACTGATGCTGCTTTACAGTTAGTAGGAAAAACATCAGTATCAAAAATAGAAGAAAAGACCGTAAAAGGTATTGTGCAATGACTTCAGGAGCCATATGAATAATCTTGGGGGGGGGGCATGGGTCAGGCAGAGATCCAGCTTTTTCCTGTGAAATGAGTTCCATAATCTGTGCTACTGAAGGGGTATTAAAACACTTGATGCAAAAGATTGGGACTAGGATGGGGTACTCCCATTGAATGGTTGTGGTTTGTAAAATCATTGAAGATGTTGTGCACTTTATCCTGGAACGTGCTATCTAAAGAATTACAAAAACCTTGATTGATACATGCCATGTCTGTTCGTCTAGTAGTGGTCAGTTGTTTTATTGTCTGAAACAGAGTTTTGGGGACGTTACAGGCAGTTTTTATGTAGGATGTGTAGTAATCGATTTTGGCCTCCAGAATTGATTGTTTATAGCTACTTAGACATGCTTTGTATTTGTCTCTCTCCTCCCTGCTATATTTAGCCCGCCACTTGTGCTCTTGTCTGCGGCATTCTCGTTTAATTAATTTAAGCTGTCGTGTAGTTCCTATAGTACCCCTGCAGGACCTGCGTGTTTGGATAACCTAAACCGTGGGCTTGGTGACTGACTGGCTCTGTGCACCCCCACCGCGTATCTTAGCTGGATTTGCATTAGCTAGCTCACAGTGCCACTAGAATCTCCTCTTATCGGGGAGAGATTAGTTTCTGGCAACCTTAGATCATGACAACCCTGATCCCTCAGAATCGTGGAAACAATGTACTACTTTTCGCTCAATCACTCGTGCTTACTTATTCGGTTTGTCTCAGAGAGTTACACAGAATAAACAGTCTGGGCGTTTCAATAAGTATTTATTGAACAGTTGTTATTCTAGTGTAAAATATATGTGCTGCAGTAACCAGCATACAATAGCAGAGATATATTATCAGCAGTACGATAAAAGTGAAGGGGTAGTACAGTTCTACCATATTGCAAGAATCATGAATACATACATGAATATAAAAAGCATTATAGAATGTCACCCAAAAGTGCGGGTACTCCTACGATGCCTAACTAGATGTACCTAAGTGTACCTAGCATGTGTGTAGGTCTAAAAGCCTAAGAGCCAAGAATCCTTCTAGGATTTAGTTGAACCCCATTACCTGAATAGAGTGTGTGTGGGACCCCGTCCTGGTCTCGAGTTGGACACCTCGCAAGGGCTGTGTCAGACCGCTGTCAGCTGGAGCGACTGCATGCAGGAGCCTCAGCGTCTCTGGTCAGTGTGTCAGCATGGAAGTCTCGGTTCCCTCTATCTTACTGTGGCAAGATGTGGTGTATTTATACCCTAAAGTGCCTCGTCCCTTAGTATGGTTTGTATTGGTCTTTGTTGGACATGAGGAAGACGTCAGGGGTGAATTTTGTACATAAATATTATGCGGGAGATGTAGCTGGTGAATGCTCATGTATAATTTATGAGTACATTGTAGGCCTGTGTTCGGGAAAAACCCTGCAGTGTTCTAACCACAGACTAGATAACGTTCAACCCTCAGAGTTCGTTGTGTACTATAGGGAACTAATGTAGGTGAAAGATCATGCCTATAATAGGGCATAGGAGATCATGACTATAATAGGGCATAGACGATTATGACCAAAATAGGGCATATATATGATTATGACCATAATAGGGCATATACGATTATGACCATATACGGCATATATGAACGTGTCTATATTAGGGCCTCTATACGAAACGTAACAAAGCAAGTCATTATACCAGGGCTGGGAGGATTTTTTATTAAATGTATTCACACTTCTGATTGGCACAATGACATATTTGCACACTTTATCATGACTGTGAATGATTAGCAAATCTATGCCCATGAACTACAAAGTGTGTCATCATATGATACTAAACTTGCCTAACTACTGTTGTGTGTCGTCCTTAACAATGTAAGATATCATAAAGTTCTATGTATGGGCAGTATACTACAGAACACTTGCATTTTAGAGCTGCTTTTCCTCAATCGTTCATTGCCCCATGATAGTTGTCTAATACCCGATGTTAGATTATCCTTCTACCAGTCAGTGCTTAAATTGAGCCAGTGGTTGCCGGTGTGGGACACTAGCACTTATTTTTGGGGACCAGCATTTATTTTTCCTCATCTGTCATTTCAAGCGGGCAAGAGAGGAAAAAAAAGGGGGAAAGAGGGAGAAGGAGAAAGATGAGAACATCACAAAGGGTGAAAGCAGGAGCGGCAAGAGGAAAATAAATGGGCAGGTATATGCCTGTCAGTGGAATAAAGATGCATCATTAGTTTTAAGACTACCAGCTTTGGTATTCTACGCACTAATTTTTAATGGCACGGCCCATGGGCTTCTCATAAAAGTTGCAGGTACTAGCACTGAGTATTTTACAAATTATGCACTGCTACTAGTGCTCTCCTTAGGCTTTTCTGAACATCACCAGGTATCATCATCATGCATCTGAAGTAAACCCCAATTGTGTTCGGTAGTCATACTTAATTACACTGACTGAGCACCTATGTCTTATCATCTGTGTATGTTTATGTAAGCATACTTGCTAAGCAACTAGAATGCCAAAGCTTTTCTTCATCCTATAGTGATTTTGACGACTGTAAATCTGTCTGTTTCATCTACCAACATAGACTTCATGATTGTTTATCTTGGTCTTGCAGGTTCCATTTCATTTCTGCTTTCTCCCTTTCTCAGTATTTCCTGCCTTGCTCTTCCTTTCTTGGATTTTCACCTTTCTCTCTGGATCAAAGCCCAATTAAAAATATTTTCCCTTTCACCAAAAAGAGAGTGGCTTTATGCCCCACCTCATGCCACAGACTTAAATTAAGCACTGATCAGCACATTTCAGTTTTTATTTGACAAAGTGTCTTTGATAGGATCACGTTTAGGACATTGACATATTACACAGAAACTACATGGTGATTTGGAAGGTTTTGGACAGTAATCTTTAGGACCCCACAGCCCTTGATCCAGGCCATGCTTCTGCTTACCTTGTCTTAATGGCAAAATGTGGAGTGGCTATGTCAGAATCCTGTTTCTGCCAGCAATTCTCCCAAGATGAGTGACAGAACTTGCATATGAAAGGTGGCACTTTCACTGCTTAAGCAGGTAGAAGTGGATAGTTGATGAGGTAGATTATTCCACTGTATGACAATATATTGAAAAACAACCTCACAGGATAACTGGAGCTAAACAGGGCTGCTTGGTTGTTATCCTGGGTTCTAGACTGACCAGTGGAATATTTCAAATGCGCTTTTCTTACATAATTGAAAATATTTAGCAATCATATTCTATAGAACACATAGAGAAAAATGAATAGCTATTTTGTGGCTAACAGTCTTGAAAAGTAAAAGCAAAAACATTGTAAAACACATGAAATTGTGGCAGAAGTTATACAGAAAGAGTTTGTGAGAAACATATATTTATGGGGCTGGTCTCAGAGTGAAAGAGAGGGAGGGTTATTTGTTTATAAAGCATGAAAAGCAAGTGTGGATGGAAATATTTCTAGCTGACGCGTCAAGAATTTTCTATTTTATTAAGGACACGGAGGCGAGGATTATGCACATTTTTTTACTACTAATTTCAGCAGCCGATCGCAATAAAGTAAAATTGTCATCTGATCTGTGACAGGACATGCGGAATCATCAGGAACGGGGGAAAGGCATAGCCCTGGAACTGAGCCCAGTACTGGAGAAATGCATCTGTCACCTGGGCTTCTGGATCCGGGCACCAGCTGAAAAAATGTGTCAGTTGCCGATTGAGTCGTGATGTAAACAGATCTATTTTGCACGGGCCCCGCAATCTGTTCAGAGCTTGGAAAACTGAGTGATTCAGTTTCCAGTCGCTGAAATCTCGTAAGTGTCTGCAGTTCCAGTCAGCCGTAGTGTTCCTCTTACCCGGTAGATACTCCACTGTGAAGGAGATGCGATGATCGAGGCAGAAGTGCCAGAAGTCCTTGGCATCTTCTGCTAGTAGACGGGACTTCGTACCCCGAGCTTGTTGACATAGCAGACTGCTGAGATGTTGTCCATTCTCAGTAAGATACAACAGTCCGTCTTTATTAGGGAGAGACTCCTGTTGGCGAAAGAGCCCGCCAGGCGACAGATTAATTTCTCCAGGACTGGGCTCAGCAATTTATGTGGAGACTGAGCTCCGCCTCCAACCACTGACCCCCTGTCGACGTCGTCCCTCAACTTGCTCCCCAACCCCACCGACTGGCATCCGATTCGATCCCTATTTCTGGCGAGGTGCAGAAAATGGCTCGACCATTTCAGGATTCCATGTGGTCCAACCACCACGTTATCTCTGTCCTGACTTCGCCCATCAGTCAGACTTGTTCTGTGTAAAACAGTCCCTTCCGTAAGTGTTGGATTTTTAATCTCTGAAGGGCTCTGTAATGGAGGGGGCCTGGAAATATGGCTTGTATCGTTGAGGCCAGGAGTCCCACGATTCTGGCAATCATACAGTTTGTTTGCACAAAGCAAACCTCAATTCCCTCTTGATATTGCGAATCTTATGGGTTGGAAGGAGCAATTGTGCTGGAACTGAATCTATCTGGAAACCCAGAAATTCCATTTGCTGGACTGGTGACAGGACTGCCTTCTGGAGTTGATCAGGAATCCCAGACTCTGAAGAAGTTGTATAGTCCATGATAGAGGAGTCCTGAGTGTCGAGGGTCCTGGGCCATCAACAGGAGGTCGTCTAGGTACACAATTAGATGTACTCCTCGAGCCCTCAGTGCTTCTACCACTGGTCTCATCAATTTGGTGAAACACCACGGGCCGATGAGAGACCAAATTGAAGGGATTTGAATTCCATGCACTGTCCTTGCCATATGAACTGTAGAAACAGTCTGTGAGGTGGGAATAGGGTTACGGAGAGGTTGGCATCCTTAAGGACCAGACGGACCATCCAGTTGCCTTCCTGTAGAATATCTCTTAGCGAGTGAATGCCTTCCATTTTGAAATGTCTGTACATTATCCAGACATTTAAATCTTTGAGGTTTAGGACTAGCCGGTGACCTCCGCCCTTCTTTTCAACCAGAAAGATGGGGCACACAAATCCTTTGGGGTGTTGAGTTGACAGGCATATTACTCCTTTGGCTAGGAGAGTTTTAATTTCTGAGTCTATAAAAACTTGTTCTGTTTGGGGAAAAATACATTTGTCTTTGGGGGCGCCAGACTGAATTGGAAATTCATAAAATTCCAGTTTAAAGCCCTGAATGGTCTCCAGTACCCATGGGTCATTGGATATTCGTTTCCAGTTGTCCGTGAATAGCGCCACTCTCCCCCCTCCCCTCCCAATATCACTTCTGAGAGGTATATTCTGTGTTCTGGATTGCATTCTGTTGTCCGCATGTGGATCCGCGGCGGAATCGGGGGCTGCCACCTCTGGTTCGAGTGGGATAGAAGGTGGGATCTGGTTGGTCTTCATACCAATCACCTTTGCCACAGGCATAGTAGCCTTGTTGAGAGTTTTGGTAGTTCCACGGCTCGGCGCACGCCCTCCATAGCGACCAGCTCTGACAAAAAGGCCTCTCCGGAATACTCTTTTTAGCGACATTTGGGCCTTGTCAATAGTCAAGTAGGTGGCACAAAATCTGGACAGTTCCTTAACGAAGGAGCCCCCGAATAATAGGACGTCGGCCATCGGGCCAGCTTTCAAGTTGGATAGATCATTGAGTTTAGGATCTATTCTCATCAGGATAGATCTCCGGTGCTCCGTAGAGATGCACAGTTGGTGTTCCCTAACAGGCAGACTATTCGCTGAGCCCAGCCAAATTAGATCATCAGTATTCACTGGGGAGTTGGACTCTTTGGCGTAGTATGCTTACTCTAAAATCTTAGTCAAGGGTCCTGTCATAACAAGTAGTTTATCTTGGCATGTCCGACATGAGCGATCCAGGCCCTTTTTCGGATCTCTTGCGTATTTTTTATTAAAAGTGACCATGGTAGGATCGACCTCTGGTGTGTCCGCAACTTTATCCGCCAGGTCTGGGCGGGAGCACTCCGTGCGGAGGAGTGCACGTATCTCTTTATCAAAGCTCTGCCGCAGATGGGTTTGATGGTATTCCGCAACTACTGGAGGGGGAACACAATTGGATGCCCTGGGGTGAATTATTTCAGTGGGCTCGAATTGGAACACCCGAGTGGTCTGGACCGGAGCCAGTTTCTTCTGACCGGGTCTTGCCTTCTCACCCTCCTCACTGTCTTCAGTGTGGGAAGAGTAGTCTGAGTCTAGGGCCTCGGCATACTGAGAGATGTGAGACTGTGAGGACTCTCCCTGCGGGTTGGCGCTATAATCGTGCTCAGTCTCTCTCTTGCACCTTAGCTTTTCAAAAGCCTCTCGATGTACCTCTGGATGTGATTTACTCTTGGCTTTGCCCTTTTTTGATGGGCCTGCCTCATTGTTGGCCGGGGGAAGTTGGGGTTGCCAGCCTTGTTGGAGTGAGAACTCACACAGCTACCCTGTGAAGGGACCTAGCGCCCGTACTAGGGCCTTATTCACAGTTTGCTGTACACTGCAGTCCAGTGCATCCACCAAATCCAGCTCTAGATGGTCATCACCTTCTTCATGGTAGTAGTCTGCCTCCGCCTCATAGGGCTCCCATTGTGCCATTCTCTCTGTATGCACACTCAATTTACTGGGACTTGAGAGAGTAAGAGGGGAGTGGAAAAAAGCCCTACCAGGCCAAGGATTATGCCTTAATTTAAATGTGGAGGGAGCTGCCTGGACAAAAAAAAACACTCTAGGCAGAGCCTATGGAAAATTATACAACCCTGCACACACTTGTGAGACAGGGCGTAGGGAGAGCATTCACCCTTGCCACCACACATGGAGCCGGGTCGCGTTATGTGTAGAAAAAGCCAGCGAACACTCTGATCAATATCCCTGAGTGTCGTGTTCGATTTCTGCACATGTGCATTGTGTGGTCCTTGTTCGCAAGTAAAAGATGACTGCGCTTGTCAGCGAGACGTACGCTGTCTGCTCTCTGCTCCCGCTCTACTGAGGCAGCAAGCAGCGTCAGACTCCGACCGCCGTCAATGTTCAAAAAATGAAGGCGGAATCCCAGCACTGTGGCGCATGCAGTGCGTGATTGGTCACCTCACCACTCCTGCCTTCATAGAACCGCAACGCGTAGAAAGCATGACGTTCGCAACAAATAGAGGTATGAAATGCCTATAATTACGGCATAACAAGCATAAAGAAATGAAACATTCTAAGCAATAGAGATATGAGATAGCTATAATTATGTCAGTACAAGCAAAAAAGAATTAAACTGTAATTACCTGGCTGCGAAACAGCAAAGAAATGGGACACAAAAATGGTAACTTCTACAGTTATATGGGTAGCTCAAATATGATTGGAGCATGTGACATGGGAGGTACACAGAAAGATGTGTAATATAGTTTGTGTTTTACTTTATTGTGATTGGCTGCTGAAATTAGTAGTAAAGAAATGAGAAGCATAATCGGAGCCTCCAGTCCTGACATAGAATTTGTGGCATGTAAAAGCAAAACGGCATAGAAATAGGAGCAGGACCAGCACGCTCATTCCATGACAAAAAAGGCTTTGGGCCAAACTTTTCTTCCATCACAACAGATGGGACAGTGTTAGCTAACATGGTCTATGAGTGCTTTTTGACAAGGGTTCAAATCCCAGCTGGGGAAATTCGATTTTTATATTCTTTTTTTTTTTCTATTTT
The DNA here is from genome assembly GCA_963921515.1 of Calotriton arnoldi. Lineage (NCBI taxonomy): Eukaryota > Metazoa > Chordata > Amphibia > Caudata > Salamandridae > Calotriton > Calotriton arnoldi. Next base: position 1,227,899 of record CAWUFW010000777.1, read on the forward strand.
ACCCAAATGAAATATGCCCTTTTGTAAATCACCCCCTAGCAGTGTCTGGGAGATTTGTGGCCTCTTAAGTCAAGCCAGTGCATGTCAGACATTTGTGGCATGCTGTGTGGCATGTAGAAGGGGGGCAAGGTTTTCTATGAAAGAAATCCCTTAATTTATGGAATGAGACGACTTTGAAAATGATTGTGTAAGAAAAATAAATGCATGGGGCAAGTGCCAGAGTGAAAGAAAGGAATGGCTATTTGTTTATAAAGCATGAAAATCAAATGTGGATTTGTGGCATGTAAAAGCAAAATGGCATGGAAATAGAAGATGGACTTCTGTTTTGTGCAGTCTCATAAACTGTTTAGCCACACCAATTAATCAAGGTATTACTGGTGTAGTGGTAAGTACAAAGCCTAGCCTAATATTGGGACAAGGGTTCAAGGCCCACCAATTAAGTATTAATGTATGTATTTGTAGTTTTTTAAAATGTTTTTCTTAATTCAACCCAGATGAAAGATACATCTATAAAAAAAAACACTAGCACTTCTGGGGGGGTTTCTAACACAATTATACCTGAATTATACCTGAAACAACATCCACAAAATGTGACACACTGTGGCATATGTCATGGCAAAGACTTGGGCTCCAACCCCTTCTCACTTAAGGGCCAGAGCAGGGAACGGTGGGAGGTGAGGGGGAAATGGAGCGTGAAGCCACTCTCGTGTTGGCGTGCCTATGACCTGCGCACCGTACAGGTCCCGCACTGCCCGACACTTTGCTTATAGGCAGAAGCTTTTAAACTCACAAATGTAAATGATCTACATACCATCCACGTTGTTAAAAAGAAACCTTCTAAAACTCTAATTTGGAGTAATGCTGAAGTAGAGACCTTCATATTTGCTTAAACAAAGGCAAACAGCTGTGAAAAAGAAATTAGACCAAATTTTATACAAATCAAGTGATATAATAAAAAATCTAGTTCACTGAGAGAAAGCCACTTAGTGTATACGACCAGGGCTACATCTTGGTCGGACTGATTTTGCACCGAGGTACCCATCTAACATACCAATTAATCAAGATTCACTTGATAAAGCACGCAGCTGCTTCAAGCAGAAACGTTCCGGTGCTCGGGCAGCCAGTAAAGGACAACCGGAGTGAATTAAGTTGTATTGGCGTGTAAGTCTTTTTGATACTGGAGTAAATCTTAAAATAGTTTACATCTCCAGTTTATAAAAACTTAATTTAATGATTTTGTTGTAGTGGAAAAAAATGGTATAAAAAAAGGAGTTAAACTTGTTGCTTTGTCAATATTACAGTTTAGAGGCAAAAAATAAACGAAAAAGCACACTTCGGACTATTAAGGTTATTGGCTATGTTGCCTTACTAGCATGTGTTGAGGGAAATTTGCAAATACAAAACCTTTGGGGGCAGAAAAAACAGTCAATTTTATACATTGATAAATTAATAGTTGTATAGTTCGTAGCGACAGACACAGTGTTAAAGACTAGAAAGTGCTCATCATGAGTGATAAAGTTAGAGCTTGAGAACAAGATTTGATAGAGGGTTAATTAGTGCTCCATTTTCACTGGAATTTAATGTGGAATATGGACAACACCTTCTCCTACCAGGGCATGAGGTTCAGGCGCTTGGGAGAACTAGTACCAATTGTCAGAGTTTCTTGGTGTGCCCTGGAAGCAAGGGAATGTACTCTTCCCCTGCACTTGTTCCAGCGCTTGTGAACGTCTGGTATTGGACATAGCATTCACCTAATCCACTGTTCTGTCCCACTTTTGCCTTCTTTGACTTATGGTTGTTGTCTGGAAAAGGGCTCCAAACAACTGTGGCTCTACCCTCACTACCTCATCCATCATAACTTTTAACACATTTTCGGAAACTCGGGGGGCTCCCACTCCTTTTGGGGTTTCAAAGGGGGAAAAAAAAGTCTTGCCTGCTGATGCAAGTTTAGTGAAAAATGTCTGGTGTGTTGTGAATGACTTTAGGAATATCAAGTGCAGGTGAGTTTGAGAAACTGATCTAAAGCAGCTATGTGTGTATACTGGCGGACATGTCTGTCATCTGAAAACATGTTTGACCTTTATATACTTTGTCGTGCTGGTCCTCCGTCCCACTTTGACTGACTTGCATATGACTAGGCCCAAACTGTGGCGGCATGGTGTGCAAAATAACGAGGGACGGGATGCAGCCTGAGTAATTACCAGTGGCTGAGATTAATTACCTCCTTATGTCACTAGATCAGTGGTATTCAAACTTTCCAATGCCATGCCCCCCCCCCCCGTGGAAAAAAAAAAATCATCGGGCCCCCCTCAGAATTTTCCCCAATTATTTTATTAAACTGGCAATGCTTAAATAAATCTAGACCTATTTAAAAATTGCAGTTCAGTTATGTTACCGTTTTAAAAATACATGATTGCCAAACATACTATTCTGGTCAGGCAGGCCTTACTGACGTGTCAAAGTATTCACAGTGTGATTATAAGAAACGAGGGTAGGGGCTTTGAAGTATATTTGGAGTCCCTTCCGAGACATACTCCCAGCTAGAATATATACATGACAAACGATGTTAGTGATGGCCCATTACAGAGCCGCTTCCTGCAGCTCATCCACCCCCCTCCCCCCTCCCTTGAAAACAAAGGCAATGTAATCAGCATAATGATTCTTTTGGCTGGAGCCTGGCGCCCCTCCCTGGGATTACTTGAACTCACCCCACACCCCTCCCACCCCCAGTTTGAAGACCCCTGCACTAAATACATTTTAAATTGTGTTAATTCTTTCTTAACCTAAATGCCTAAAGTGCTTTAATTCTTCCATGTGGAGTGCCCCCAGTGACTAGCGTAACCAGTAATCTAGTTTTGTTGTTGTTTTTTGCAAGTGTGTTGTCATCTCTGGGTATTGTTGCATTGCTATGCAAACCCAGGCAAAATGCCACTTTGTGTTTTAAAGAAAGTCTGCCTCTTACAGGGACATGTGTAGCAGCCTGTCATTAAACTTGACTGTAGTAATTGTGGCACAGAAAAAAAATACAACTTTGCTTCTCAAGTATGGCCTGTGTAAAGTGTTAGAAATCAAACACAATATTTTACAGCTATTTATTAAGGGTATATGCTACACCACTGCCACGTTCCCAAGTCTAGTCACATTCTTTCAATGTATTTTTCATCTATTCTTTTACGTCATAAGAATTAAAATTATTTTTTGCTTGATGTGCTAGTTGTATTACTGCGAAAGCATAAGCTACCACTGAACCGTATTTCGTGCAAAAAAATATGTCCCAAAGTTATATGCTCCATTGTGGTGATGCATTTCTTGCCACCTTTTCTTGGAGGATATGTTTGTTTTGCTCACTATGGTCCCTAACAATGTTTTGCCTTTTACATTCTGAACAGGAGAGAATAAGCACTTTTAAACCTCATTTCATGAGTAGGGTATCTTCCATGAAGTAGACAAACACCCCAGCAGGAAAAAAACGATGGATAGTGGAAAAGGCTGTTGAAGAACTGATCCAGTCGAGGAAAATTCGCAGCTCTGACTGCCAATACTGTCGGGACCCCTGGCACAATCATCATTTGGGCAAAAGAAGATTCCTCTTTCATGTGTCGCTTTACCCATCTTATTTGTTTTGTATTTCTCTACTGGGGTCCTGTCCTCTGTCTGTTCCTGCAGGTGAACATTGCCTATTCTGCAGCTCCGCTTCTTGCACACTCCTCAAACCCATGGAGCTCTCCTCCTGGGCTTCTTCATGCGTTGCCCAGCTCCAGATAAAAGATGAAAAAGGGCATCACCATTGCCCTGCCACACTCAACCTATCCCTCTAGTATGACTAATAGGTGGCTTTGCGTGTGCACCACTACTTAAAAGGTACTTGCAAACGTCTGTGTACTGCAGATACCTAGTCAGTGCTGAATTTGTAAAAAATATAAGTGCCAGGGACTAAGGTGTTTCATAGTAGACCACCTCAGCATGCACCACCCAATGCCCCAGTCATCGCTGCCAAATACCAGTGCCAACGATACCTACCAGCTATCATATTTCAACAAATGTAACACTTTTGACAGTTGTGTGAATGGCCTGGATGAGCTGGTATAATTATTTTTTTAATGTGTATGGAATTGTTACACATTGTTTCTGATGTGCTATGCTCAAAACTGGACTGACAATACTACCATGCGATGGATTGTCAGAAATTAGTGCCGCTGGTGTGAATCAAGTGCCGGAGCTGAGCACTGGCAGAAATTAAGCATTACTTCGGATGGCACGTAAGCTAGTTGGTGATTTTCTAGTGCATATTTTTCAGATTAACAGCTAAAGAGAGGAAAGATGTCACAGGAACGATCCTCTCCCTCTTTATTTGAACTCGAATTTTTTTTTTTTTTTTTTTTAGCAAAAAAGACTGCAGCCTTATTTAAGAAATGGGTACAAGCCTTTGAAGGCTGAGGGTCTGTTGAGTGAAAGATTGGTAGCTGTGCATGAGCAAGGATAACGCAGTGGGGAGCCGTGTTCTTTTTTTTTTTTATTTTATTCAAACTCCTCCTTTAATTTCCCTGTTTCGGGCGGGAAGCCCCTCCAGTTGCTCCTATTTGGTCCCTTCCTTCCCTTCTATATTTAGCACCAGTTGGAAGTAGTTGAGCCACTACTGGTAAGGCAGGGAGGAAATATGTCTCTGCTCACTATTAACTCAGCCACCTGTGCGAATGACAGGAGAGAGGAAAATGGACCAAGAAGGTGTGGCTCATCTGGAAGAAGGAAGTCTGCTTGTCGCCAGAGGGGCCTTTCCGTGCTCTGATGGAATTAGTGGCGAGGCAGGTTCGCAAACACATTTATTTGAACAAAGGATGCAGTGTGCAAATTTTGGAGGTGCCAAATACACCGACTTGGGCGCAAAGAAACTGCCATGATCCAAGGGGGTGGGAAGTACCATAAAATGGTTTCTCCTTTCTAATGTCCTTCAGATCTGGCACTTTCTTGATGGATAATGTTGCCATGGAAACGTCCCCTGTAAGGACGTGCACCCCTGCCCTGAGTGCCCCTGCTGCAGCAATATTTGGATCCTTGGTAATGATTTTTCATAATGGGCGAGCAGGGATTATGCATGTGTGCCCTGACATAGGCTGGATTGCAGTTTTGTTAGCCTGGGAAGGGAGAAGCAGAAAGCATTACTCTAGTAGTGGCAAAGGGGTACAGCCCTTACCAAGAACTAAGTACCACAAACCTAGTGGTGACAGCATACCACTTTTGTAATAAGTGATCAGTAGAGTGAACAGGCCTTTTTACCTCTGTCACTGGAGTGAGGCCTACCGGCCCACTCATGCAAAGTTCTGCTGCTGTGTACCTAACCTCACACTTGATCATGTTAGTATGTAACTCTGTGCAGCACTTGTGTAATTGCTGTAATAAGGCGCAATACATGGAGGCCTGTGGTTTTTATATTGGAAGCCCAGGGCCTTGGAAGGTTTGTAAAGGTGGAGGAGCCATCCCAGACAAATTTGTGGATTGCCTGCATTCCTGAAAGCTGGGTGGGAGACACACTGGAGGAAGGGAAAGCCCGGCTCTTTTGTGCACTTCAAGAGGGTTCTTTGATTCTAAAAAGGTGATTGGTCAGTGGAGCCTGAGCACATCTCGGGCAGGGGATGGGGCTGATGAGCAAATCATAAAGAGTAGGGCTTGGGGGCCTTTGCAACCTTTTGATAGGCATAGCTCAGTGAGGCTGACATCCAGGTGTGATCCTCTAGTCAATCCCAGGGCCTGTCTTGTAGGGTTATCAAGTTTGGAGTCGTTCCTGCTGTGACAGACTGCTTTCTGGATAAACAACAGGGCAGAGGAGTGGCATTTTCAAAGTGGGCAACCCCCACAATACAAACTTCAAAGACTGAGACGCAACATCACTTCAGTGTCTGCCAATGGATTATAAAAATATTAGATTGGGCATCACCCAGTAGAATCAAGACCACTTGCTCTGGAGCACCAGCATTTGCCTGCATGCTGAGACTGGAGGATTCTGTGAGAAGGACAAAAGTGCCTGGAGGGAGCGAGGTCCAATGGCTATCCTGTGACGTGGATCCTGGAAGTGGAGTGTGAAATTACGGTCTACATTTGGACCCTGCACCAATTGGACCATGTTCCATTGATGGTGCCCCCTGTGTGCCGCGTTGGGGCCACAGTGAAGAATAAGTGCTTTGCCCCTGGTGCAGTGCTGTGACCCAGAGGGGCCTTCGCCCTCGAGCAGTGTGCAACATTAAAGTGTAGTGGATTGCAACCAGTGGAAGCAATGCAGTGACTGAAGCACCTGACCCCAGAAGCACTGAAGACACCACCCGACTCAGGAAGACTTACAGCACAACTGAAGGAGTGCCGTGGATGTCTGCCACCTCGCCCGCTGCATCCAGACTTCTGCTCATTTTCAGGCTTCTGACATATGCCTAGGACTTCCATACTGCAACTCCAGTGAGGGTGAGAAAGACTCATTAGCGGGCCACTGGGCTACTGGGGATCTTGCTGTTCACGAAGTGCTATGGCGCTGAGATACTTTGACTTTTGAAAAGCCTTTGTAGAACTTCTAAGACTTCTAATCAGTAGCGGGCCTAGCTTGAATGTAGACTCATGTAAATGGGGAATAACCACAGTCTATAAACCGGGAAATGGGACTCATGATCTTACCCAAACAATGCAGAGTGCCAGCCTGGGCGGCAGAAATGAGAGCTTGACGTTCTCCCTTTCAGGTGTACTGCGGGCAAAGGCTCTGTCACTAAAGTAATGGAGAGAAAGAGAAGAGGTAATGGACCTATGGAGGGGGACAAACATATAAATGTGAGTCTGCTGGAATAATCTGCAGATAGTAGTCTTGTCAGAGAGCCTGGAGGAAAAGCACCCGTAATAGTTTTTGAAAGAATGGCAGCTTTTGCTTGTGTTAACAGAAGACTTTCCATCTTGTTTTATCATACAGTGGGCCCAACGGTCACTTGCATAAGTGGGGTGCTCCTCAGCACCTACTTTTCGTGGAGTTCCTTAATTATTGAGATATAGACACTGTCCTGCATAGTGCGCAGAAGAAAGGGCACATTACCAGTGACTCATCACAGATCATGTTTTCCCAGCTTACACTAACTTTTGCAAAAGCAGAAGAAACCTTTTAAAGACATGAAGCGGATGAAAGCAATGAACTTGGGATACATGCTTCTCTTTCCAGCTGGTCTTAAAGTGCTGCATATCTTCAAATCCTCCTTCTCTGACACCCCAGAAGCAGCATGGGACTGGGTGGTGGAACACAAGAACCTCGTGTCTATGGTGAGAGGGGCCGATGACCCTCCTGAATACCAATAACTAAGGAAAGTGAAGGAAGACTTGAGGTACTAAGCGACTCTTGCCCTATACTGGTGGGTGCATCAGCAAGTGGGGGGGCAGCAGACTCTTCCAATTTTGTGCGGACGAGAATTTTGTTCCGTCATAAGAAAAAGTCTGTTGGGGCCGATTAGGATACTCACACACAGGATAACTATTTAGGTTTTGGTTTATGGGAAGCACTATAAGCGAGTTGGGTCAGAGGCACAAAGTACACATGAGAGGTCTGTGATGGCGCACAAAGTACACATGAGAGGTCTGTGATGGCGCACAAAGTACACGAGAGGTCTGTGATGGCGCACAAAGTACACATGAGAGGTCTGTGATGGCGCACAAAGTACACATGAGAGGTCTGTGATGGCGCACAAAGTACACGAGAGGTCTGTGATGGCGCACAAAGTACACATGAGAGGTCTGTGATGGCGCACAAAGTACACATGAGAGGTCTGTGATGGCGCACAAAGTACACATGAGAGGTCTGTGATGGCGCACAAAGTACACATGAGAGGTCTGTGATGGCGCACAAAGTACACATGAGAGGTCTGTGATGGCGCACAAAGTACACATGAGAGGTCTGTGATGGCGCACAAAGTACACGAGAGGTCTGTGATGGCGCACAAAGTACACATGAGAGGTCTGTGATGGCGCACAAAGTACACATGAGAGGTCTGTGATGGCGCACAAAGTACACATGAGAGGTCTGTGATGGCGCACAAAGTACACATGAGAGGTCTGTGATGGCGCACAAAGTACACATGAGAGGTCTGTGATGGCGCACAAAGTACACATGAGAGGTCTGTGATGGCGCACAAAGTACACGAGAGGTCTGTGATGGCGCACAAAGTACACATGAGAGGTCTGTGATGGCGCACAAAGTACACATGAGAGGTCTGTGATGGTGCACAAAGTACACATGAGAGGTCTGTGATGGCGCACAAAGTACACATGAGAGGTCTGTGATGGCGCACAAAGTACACGAGAGGTCTGTGATGGCGCACAAAGTACACATGAGAGGTCTGTGATGGCGCACAAAGTACACATGAGAGGTCTGTGATGGCGCACAAAGTACACATGAGAGGTCTGTGATGGCGCACAAAGTACACATGAGAGGTCTGTGATGGCGCACAAAGTACACGAGAGGTCTGTGATGGCGCACAAAGTACACATGAGAGGTCTGTGATGGCGCACAAAGTACACATGAGAGGTCTGTGATGGTGCACAAAGTACACATGAGAGGTCTGTGATGGCGCACAAAGTACACATGAGAGGTCTGTGATGGCGCACAAAGTACACGAGAGGTCTGTGATGGCGCACAAAGTACACATGAGAGGTCTGTGATGGCGCACAAAGTACACATGAGAGGTCTGTGATGGCGCACAAAGTACACATGAGAGGTCTGTGATGGCGCACAAAGTACACATGAGAGGTCTGTGATGGCGCACAAAGTACACGAGAGGTCTGTGATGGCGCACAAAGTACACGAGAGGTCTGTGATGGCGCACAAAGTACACGAGAGGTCTGTGATGGCGCACAAAGTACACATGAGAGGTCTGTGATGGCGCACAAAGTACACGAGAGGTCTGTGATGGCGCACAAAGTACACATGAGAGGTCTGTGATGGCGCACAAAGTACACATGAGAGGTCTGTGATGGCGCACAAAGTACACATGAGAGGTCTGTGATGGCGCACAAAGTACACGAGAGGTCTGTGATGGCGCACAAAGTACACATGAGAGGTCTGTGATGGCGCACAAAGTACACGAGAGGTCTGTGATGGCGCACAAAGTACACATGAGAGGTCTGTGATGGCGCACAAAGTACACATGAGAGGTCTGTGATGGCGCACAAAGTACACGAGAGGTCTGTGATGGCGCACAAAGTACACATGAGAGGTCTGTGATGGCGCACAAAGTACACGAGAGGTCTGTGATGGCGCACAAAGTACACATGAGAGGTCTGTGATGGCGCACAAAGTACACGAGAGGTCTGTGATGGCGCACAAAGTACACATGAGAGGTCTGTGATGGCGCACAAAGTACACATGAGAGGTCTGTGATGGCGCAACTAACAAATGAAGACTCCATGAAAATATCATGGAATGTTAACCATGTAGACTGGATCAAAGGGGGATGGATGGTTGTACAATACCTGAAAAGACAAAGGGCAGATCTGATCCATCTTCAGGAAACGCACTTTGTCTCTCATTTCGAGTAATTTCATCTGGAGTGGAAACTCTGGGTAAAATAATGCAAGTCAAAGTTGTAATTGTGTTACGGCCTGGAATTATTGGATCGTGGAGACACTGGGCCTCTCGAAGCTGCACAGGCTGTGCTGCAGGCAGTCAGCATTGCTCACCCTTTCAGCAGTTTGCAGGAAGTATACAGTGCTTCACTGGGGCAGGCACAAGCATGTCTTGAAACACTGTGCCTCGGACCCCTGGGTTCACTCCAGCAGGCCTGCATGCACTTTCTACCCTGCTTAAAGCAGGTGGAAAATGTGTTTTCTTTGCCAAAATGATAAAACAGCTGGTAAATCTGGGTGCGAGTAGTTATTAACAATTTTGCGGGAAACACTGTTAACGGCCTAACTTTGTAGCAGAGATACCGGAGGGCTGGAACTAAATTTCCAAAGTCCAGCCAACTCATAATGTGGGCCTTAATAGGTGATGAATGCAAAGTATTACAGAAATATATACCTCTCTATCGCATGCGAGCTTCACCTGGGGCTCTCGAGGAATGTGCATACTGTTTAAAAAGACGACGACTCCTGGCGTTATAAACATGGAGAAACCGAAATGGGTACTATATGGATACCCTGGGACTTTGGGGTGAGAAAGATACCACAATCTTTAATGTTTACACACCACAGGGCTGCAGAGGTGTACACTTGACAGTATCAGTTCCTTACCCCTAGAAACACCACCGTCCTAACATTTCATAGGCATAGACTTCAATTAGGTCATTTCAAAAGAGATGGATAGGCTGAAGTACAAAACTGTTAGCACAGATACGCCTAGATAGTTTACTCAATACACAAAAGCTACAGCGATGACTGACATCTGGAGATTAAAACATTACACAGATCAAAGCTATAAGTTCATTTCTGGGGCCCTTAAATTGTTCTGTAGAATATACTACTGTTTTTATTCGCACTATTCAGATCCCACACATAGAGAGAATGGAGCACTTTGCAATAGGCTTTTCTGATCACTCCCTTCTGTTGCCAACAGTTGGTGCATGTAATAAACAGAATGGTACTACCGAACAACTAGACGCCTAGGAGGCTAAAGATAGAGAGGTTGTTAATACTATGATCGAAACTACGACTAATTACTTCTCATACAATGTTGGATCAGTTATTCCTATGGAATGCTATGGGGGGCATATAAGAGGGGCAGAACCAAGCTAGAATTGGGTACAGGAGAACCAGACTTGAGAAGGTACATGCTTTAGAAGATGCTATGGCCAAGGGAGAAAGGCAACTGAATACTGCCTCGACTGATACAGAAATGAGGTGGTTTGGGATAACTCAAAAGGTCTGTAAGTATGAAGTAACTAATGCGGGGATGATGAGCTACTTAAGTACACAGAAAAACCTATATGAAGTCGTAGGCAGGCCAGACGCCTTATAGCCTGGTTACGCATGAGGGAGGAAGCGGCAAGATGGGTTGAGGAGATAGTCAGTAGAGAAGGAATAATGGTCTCCACAGATCAAGAAGTTGTGCTGTCTTTCACTGATTACTACACATACATATGGGGTGAGAACAGTATAGTGGGGAGGCTAGTACAAAATTGTGGTCCTTTTTGAAAGACTACTTATTCCCAAATTAACGAATGATGATTGGGGAGCCCTAGATGGAGAGAGCTCACTTGACGAAGTGGCTCAGGCCATACAATGGCTTCAGAGTTTGAACGATCCAGGACCAAATGATCTGCCAGCTTGTTTGAATGCTTACTCCACTAGGGCCTCCACTTACTGACTGTGTGATGTGTGTGTGTGTGTGTATATATCTGTGCAAATGGGGAACTCACATAGGCCCCATAGGCATGCCATTATAACTGTCCTTAACAAGAGTGGTAAACATAGAATTTGCTGTTCATTGTACTAATTGATAACGCTGCTTAATACAGAAGTGGATATTTTTGCCAAAGTACATGCAAAAATATTTCTGAAAGTTACCACAAGGCTGAATTATGCAGAATTATGGAATTTATGCCCCATAGATCTATAAGGCTGACCTTCCTCAGGCTGCATAATTCTTCAGACAGAACAAGATAAAACAGTGATTGGTTAGCCGTTCATGCTCTCGATGCAGAGAAGGCATTCGACTTCATAGACTGGAGATAATTGTCTCGGGTCCTGAAACTCTTTGGATTCAGCCCATTATTCTGAGTGTGTGTGAGCCTCCTATACATGGCTGCCACATCAGCGGTAAGAGTAAATGGGATACTTTACCCTGTTTTTAAATTAGAAAGGGACACAAGACCAGGTTACCCAGTCTCCACACTTCTATTTGTACTGTCTATTTAACCCCTGGCTTGTTGGACGAGAACCGAGCTCTAAATTTATGGATTTCAGCAGGAAAGCAGCATAAAAGATAGCAAATTCCTTTATGCAAATGATCTCGTTCCATAAATGGCAGACCCACACCAGACCACAAAACAGCAGTTTACAAGGGACTTTTGATTTTCCAGGAGTTTGGAGCAAACCAAAGGTGTCAGATTAATTGGTGTAAATCCCCTGACTTGAAAATAAATTAGAAGAGACACAAACCTGGGCATCAAAATAACTGATGTTAGAAGTTACCAAAGATAAGGATGTGTTTCTGGACTGCAGCTTAGAAGGACTTTTGTCTAGTTTCAGATTAGGTCCCCATGAATAGAAGTGGCTGTCCTCTACAGAACAGTTTATGCTAGAGGCATCGCATTACCTAACACCAAACTGTATTGCAGGGTTTCCCATGTCCTAATTATTTAGATAGCCAAGTGTATTTTTAGAGCTACTCAACTCAGTGGTACATAAAGGCTGGATGTATGCTTCAGGTAAGACTCCTCCATAAGTCTAGATATACCAACCATGGCAGAAGCCACAAAGTGCTCACTACCACAAACAATACAGGCATTTATACTAGTATAAGGTAAAGCATTAATACTCACTAGCTTACATGGAAAGATTAATAAAGTAGCACCCATATGGGAAAGCACAGCACTCAAAGATGTACCCAAGCTGAAATGTTTCCATAAATGGTACATCATTGGTATATGCAAGTTAGGGGATATATGTGGAGATGGTGATGTAAAGACTTTTAGCCAAATGCAAGAATGCATGTTCCCTCCCAGGAATTGTGATACTTAGCTGTGACATGCCATGAAGTCCTGCTCAGTTGATTAGCTAAATCTACTGTAGGCTAACCCACTAGAGACTATTGAATGTCAGGGAGGCTGACTAAGGGAGCGATATCAGCCCTATACAAAACCTTAATAGATAATACAGATGACTGTCTACAGTGTCTTAGAAGCTTTTGGAAAAAGAAAAGACCACTTGATGTTGATTGGGAGGCTGAGTTGATGCACCTTACCAAGAGGTGACAATAAAGAGTAGCCTGTGTCTCACCCAGTTGAAAATTTTACATTGAGCTTTATTACAACAGTAGTAGGTTGAATGAGAGGGGTCTAGCTCTCAGTGATGTGCCTGAAATGTGGTGAAGGCATGGATACATTTCCCCATATAATCTGAGAATGTAGGATTATCCAGACATACAATAGACAAATGTTTGAGCAACTGTTAATGATACTAAATACCAAGGTCTCAATGACACCACAATTCTTACTCCTCATACGCCCAATGATGTTAACCTACCAGAAAAAAGATTTACAATGTGTTCCCTATGGTTCGCGATTGCCAAAAACAGATATTTCAAGAGACTAGGGAAATTGAATCTGCCCTATCTGATTTGATGGTATGGTGGGATGGGATGGGATGGTACAGCGCCCTCGGACATTTAGAGAAATAGAGGGACTGTGGAGGGATGCTTATGGATTTGATAACCTATATGGAAATCCTACCCCTACCTTTTTAACTGTTCAAAGCGCAATGTGGGGTAGTGGGTGAGACAGCTAGCTGGGCAGGACAGTGGAACACGTATTAACTGCTAATGATCAGCAGTAATTATGTATGCACTCTGGTAGGAACAGATTCAGGGTCTGTAGTGCTATAATATGCTAATGTTAATATGGAAATCGATGCATACATCAATGAAAATAAAATCTCGTCCCTATTAACAGAGTTGCCTGTTGTGAACTCCGCATCAACTTCGATTCGTGAATATATCGTCAAGCAGGCACTGAGACCAAGGCCCGGGATTGCTGATTGATAGCTCACAGGTGGGAGGGTCCGTAGCTGGCAGGCAAACACTCGTGCAGGAAACTCTTGATCATTCCTACAGATAGGTGCAGCGACATTACAGGAGTCGAGGGAGATTGTCCCAATAAAGTACACATGGCCGAATGGGGTACACAAGCTCCTAAAACACCATAAAAAGTCAGATGCCACATGAGTTAGGAACACATAGCCAATCAGGACCTAGCACATGTAGTGATCATGCGCTCCCCATGCCGGACATCTAGACACGTTAACCACTAGCCACATTGTGTCCATGTGAGGTCGAGACCCACCTGTAGTAACCATTAAACAATAAACTTATGACTGCAAGGCGCACCAATATTCCTCACCATACATGGTATGCCGGAAACTTTTATGACCTATCATGTTTTGTATAACAGAAGGATACCTTCAGATTGTAAATTGAGACAGTCCTCAGCCCTTGTGCCTGTAACTGTTCTCCCGGCTATAATGTTTAATTAAACAAAACTGTTCCTGTTTTGCCAAACGCCTCTTGTCTTCTGTTTTTAAGGGATTTCGAACTCAAGCAACATTTTAGCAAGCCAGATAGGAGCTGATAGGGACCTCGAACCCGACTGCATCAGAAGGAAGGAGACCCCGTCCGGACGGATTCACGATTGTGCAACAAGAAAAGGTGGGCAGACACTGCAATTGATTGGGAGTTCTGCTGAATCTGAAGAGGTGGAGGTCCGTCCTGAAGCCGCTGTCACAGTGGGTAAAAGACTACATCACAACCTCAAACCTAGTCTAAAGCATTTGACATATGGTAAACTAGGGAGAAGCGTAAAAAGATAACTTAAGCATCCTGCCACTGACAGGGTCTGGCATAGTACCTATTTATATGTCCTAACTGAATCAGTCGTGAGGCAGCCTAGGAGGCGTTCCCGCAGAAGTCACCTTCTTTTGATAGCCGATTACGCTATAGAAGGTGAAGATAGCCCTTGATAACTCCCAGGATGCGGATTTTTGTGATATTGCTATCCTGATTGGGCAGAGTTGATACCTCAGTCTCATAGTTTTTTAGTTCAATATTTTCTCAGTGCTAAGAGGTTTCTTAACACCCTTTGGAGGTCATTACGATGGGGGACGGAAAAACAACCGACAGCCATGGTAGCGGGAAAACACCGCCCGCCGCTACCGCGGGAAAACCAACGGCTAGATTAGGATCCTCGGCGGTAAAACTCCAACCGCGGCGGAAGGAGACCCGAGAATCCGCCGTACGCCTGCGGAAAAGGCCCAAACCCGTCCGCGGCGGTCGGTTTCGCAGCGGAAACAGCCCAAACGCCCGCAACCACAGCGGAGACACCGCCATCAAAATTATGATATTCCCGACATCCCCACGGTGCAGTGCGCTGTTTCCGACCGCCGCGGTCGACAACATTGAAGAATCAGTGAGACGGCGGAAGCGCCATAGCCGAGCCACCACTGCGGACGCTCCGTTAAAAAAATGGCGGTCGCTAGAAAAACACACAACATGGCCACAAAGTGCACCAACCATACAAGGCATGCACCCAAAAATAGCTAACACAGCCCAAAGAGACACCCCCATGGGAAACTCCAAAACTACAAATCCCAGGTTCACACACACACACCACACCTGCTACCAATACCCCATCCTGACACACCCACAGACACCAGTATAAATCCAGCCCCCAACAGACCACAATCCTTTGCAAAACTCCACAACTGAGGGGACATCCACCACAGATGACAGGAGAGGCAAATCTGCACAACACACACACATCACCACCACCACCACCACTTCCACACCTGCACCTCTAACACCTTTGCACAGCACACACCATACACATCACAACCACCACTACCACTCCCAAACCTGCACCCTAAACACCTTGACACATCACACACCATGTCACCACAGAGAATGCCCAAATTCACTGAGAGTGAGTTGAGGGTCATGGTTGACGAGATAATCAGGTTAGAACCACAATTGTTTGGTAACCAGGTCCAACAGACACCACTAGCAACAAGGACACAAATGTGGAGAAGGATAGTAGAGAAGGTCAATGCAGTAGGGACCGTGCCACGCAATAGAGATGAAATCGTGAAGAGGTGGCACGATCTGAAGGCAGTGGTCAAAAAGAAGAGAGCCAAGAACCATGAGCTGGCTCACAGGACAGGCAGTGGCCCTCCCGTTCCACTCAAAACATTCACTGAATGGGAGGAGAAGGTGCTTGGCATTCTACATCCAGAGAGTCTCTCAGGAATACCCGGGGAGTGGAGGCTGGTAAGTACAAATAAATGCCTAACATCACACAAATGTACTGTCTTGCACTATTACAAAATAATACCTCCTAGGTACAAATTCATTCATGTGCACAACACTCCCCCAACACATCTCTCACAGATACAACAGACACTCCCCCTGAAGCCCCCCAAAGGTAGTTAGCAACATCACCATGGGTACATGTGTACATTCTGCCAGCACTACAACTCCCACCAGGCCCCCTTGTCCCACAGCTGAGCAGGATGTAGCCCTCCCCCCACCCAGACGCATGCCTCAGCCATTGTGTGCTACACCCTCAACTAACAGGTAGGTAGCCATCTTTACAGGGAGGTGGGTGGGTGTTTGGGAGGCCTGCACTACAACTCCCACCAGGCCTCCTTGTCCCACAGCTGAGCAGGATGGAGCACTGCCCCCACCCAGAAGCATGCCTCAGCCATTGTGTGCTTCACCCTCACCTAACAGGTAGGTAGCCATCTTCACAGGGAGGTGGGTGGGTGTTTGGGAGGCCTGCACTACAACTCCCACCAGGCCCCCTTGGCCCACAGCTGAGCAGGATGGAGCACTGCCCCCACCCAGAAGCATGCTTCAGCCATTGTGTGCTACACCCTCACCTAACAGGTAGGTAGCCATCTTTACAGGGAGGTGGGTGGGTGTTTGGGAGGCCTGCACTACAACTCCCACCAGGCCCCCTTGGCCCACAGCTGAGCAGGATGGAGCACTGCCCCCACCCAGAAACATGCCTCAGCCATTGTGTGCTACACCCGCACCTAACAGGTAGGTAGCCATCTTTACAGGGAGGTGGGTGGGTGTTTGGGAGGCCTGCACTACAACTCCCACCAGGCCCCCTTGGCCCACAGCTGAGCATGATGGAGCACTGCCCCCACCCAGAAGCATGCCTCAGCCATTGTGTGCTACACCCTCACCTAACAGGTAGGTAGCCATCTTTACAGGGAGGTGGGTGGGTGTTTGGGAGGCCTGCACTACAACTCCCACCAGGCCCCCTTGGCCCACAGCTGAGCATGATGGAGCACTGCCCCCACCCAGAAGCATGCCTCAGCCATTGTGTGCTACACCCTCACCTAACAGGTAGGTAGCCATCTTTACAGGGAGGTGGGTGGGTGTTTGGGAGGCCTGCACTACAACTCCCACCAGGCCCCCTTGGCCCACAGCTGAGCAGGATGGAGCACTGCCCCCACCCAGAAGCATGCCTCAGCCATTGTGTGCTTCACCCTCACCTAACAGGTAGGTAGCCATCTTCACAGGGAGGTGGGTGGGTGTTTGGGAGGCCTGCACTACAACTCCCACCAGGCCCCCTTGGCCCACAGCTGAGCAGGATGGAGCACTGCCCCCACCCAGAAGCATGGCTCAGCCATTGTGTGCTACACCCTCACCTAACAGGTAGGTAGCCATCTTCACAGGGAGGTGGGTGGGTGTTTGGGAGGCCTGCACTACAACTCCCACCAGGCCCCCTTGGCCCACAGCTGAGCAGGATGGAGCACTAGTCCCACTCATAGGCATGTGACGTCTGTGCAGCCGCACATGACACCATGCCACTTAGTCCACAGTCACCAACACAAATAATGCAAAACAGTTGTGTTGTAGTCACCATGCACAAGTCTCTGTTCAAATTTGACCCACATTGTGTACACTGTGCCAGGCATCACACACTGCAACACTAACAACGATCATGCTGCCCTGCAGCAGTGTCTGGCCGTTTGTATGGCAAAGTGCAAATCACCCATGTCATACCACAGTGTTGCAATGTAAACAGTGGACGTGCAGTGCACCCAAAAACTACACTGCAGCTGGGACTCACAATGCTAAACTAAGCACATCCCAAATGTCCTGCAACACACCCAGCTACCACAGTGCTGCACTGAATTGCAGAAAAGCACCTTGTCTGAATTAAATTGTCAAAGGTGTCTTGTTTGGACCACCAATGTGTGTATGCATTGACTATGTTCACATCTCACACTGTCTGTCTGAACAGTGCTGGTATAGTCTGGCCCCAAAACCACACATTGTCTGCACAGGGCTGAGTACATCTCACACACACACCACTGTTGACCACAACATGTGAGTGTATGGATGCCCTGGAACAACTGCTTCACCAGTACTGGGCTCATGTTCTCAGGTCCACAAATTCCATGAAACCATGACAGTGTGGAAATGTATGCTGGGTGAGATCTTCACCCTGCTGTATGTCACCACTGTGCTACGAGACCATACCCCTTGCCCTATTGTGCCTTCAAATGTCGGGGGAGTGAACCCCACAGCCAGATAGCTGGGACAACAGTGATGGGGGCTATACCCCATGACCAAATGTAATCTGAAATCAATGGGTACAAAAAGCCACACACACATCATGCTCACCACACGCACATTCCATCCAAAGATTTCTACCAAGTCACATAGCCATGTCATTGCTCACCTTCACCTCAAACGGTAGTTAGCCATCTTCACAGTGAGACGGTGTAGTGTGTTTGGCTATCCGTCCCACAAAATGCAACATGCATGCTGTTCCACCACTATGGAGGATGGGACACTACACCCCCAATAAGAAGCATGTGGCAGGCAATGTATGCTACCCACCCAACTCACAGGTAGGTAACCGCATCTCACAGGTCGGGGTGTGTGGGGCTGGGAAGCTTGCACAACAACTCGCACGGGCCCACCTGACCGCCAGCACACAAGACCCATTACTTCCTGGCACCAACATGCATGTGTCAGTCATTGCAATGTACACTTCAAAAGAACTGGCATGTGGACATATCATGCTGACTTGTCCCACACTGGACCAAGATGGAAGCCCTCATCCTACACACACAGAGAGGTCTCACAAATACAAGGAAAACACAGCAAACACAACATATCAACAGCCACAACATGCAGCCAGATATGCATTTAAAAAAACATGTTGGCATAGGACACCAGGCCTCTCAATGCACAACTGCACACCCAGATAGCATTGGCAACTATAGTGTGCACACACCTAAGAAAATGAAACTGTGACAGCAACCAAAGTGTGAATGACTGAAACACATGTCGATGGAACTCCGAGCACAACCATGCACACCACTACATGCCATCTGACAGTAGCAGTGGTCCAGACCACCTAGGATCTAATTAAAGCAAACTTAAGCATGCCTGGAATTGCAAATACAGATATCTACACCACATTGAAAAGGTATGCATGAAACTACAATGCTCACTCACTGTGCAGAGAGAACCGCTGCAAGGGCTCTACAAGTGACACATACGCGTAAATGGATGACATATGATTGATCAATAACAGGATGCCAACATGAGACTGTCAATGTCAAAAAATTATATTGTGCATGTAATGTCTTGACAACTCCCAATATGGACAAGTAATGTATGTACCACAACAGCTTGTAATGCATCACTGGATGTCGGTCAATGCTAATTTGTACAGTGAACAACTGCTGGATGTACAAACAGTTGATGTAACACTGCTAACACAAACTTTGATGGGTGCAACACAATGACCATTTCTCATCTGACCCACAGGTGACCAAGAACTCACTGCAGAGGATGACACCACCCTGCAGTGCCAGTCCCCCCCGGAACAGAGACAACTGGATGAGGACTCCCTGGATTCCTTGGATGAGGAGCTCCACGCTGGCCCATCTGGTGTGGCAGGCCGCAACCAGTCCCAGGCACCCATTGTCCCCCCAACCACATCAGCTGCAGCCCCTGACCATCCTCTGACAGCTGCTGTCATGGCCTGTGTGTCAACCACTACTACCACCACCACCACAGCTGTCCGCAACACCCTCCCTGCCCCAGGGGTTGAGCAGCCCACCACATCGACTGCGGAGGCCAGGGAGTGGATGCAGCGGGCCAATGTGAGGACCGGACAGGACCGTGGCAGCAGTGCAGCTGGTCGGGACAGGGTCATGCAGAGGGGGACTGATCATGGGACGGAAGCCCTGGGCCACATTGACAGAGTCCTTGGGGCATACCAACAGGCCCAGGGGCGAATGGGCCGGTTAGAGGAAGAATCTCGGGAGCACCTCCTGCTGCTGAGGTCCATGGACACACGCATGGGACAGATTGTGGACCTCTTGGGGCAGCTAGTGGTGGTTCTGAGGGACAGGCAAGCGCAATATTCTACCCCTCCGCCTCCCCCTGTTGGGCAGCAGGATGACACTTCATCATCCTCCCCTGCGTCCACAGATGGGGGTGAGTCCTCAGACACCACTGCCCCTGCAGCAGTGGCCCCTCCAGTGAAGCGCAAGAGGGGCCGTCCAAGGAAAGGCCAGGGGGACTCACGTGCCAAAGCACCTGCCAAACGCTAGCCCCCGAACCAGCCATGATGGCAGACCACTGCACCACTGCATTGACCTTTTGGACTATCCTTCACCACACTGCCATGTGAATGGCATCCATCTGTTGGACTGGGTCTCCACATCATTGTGGGGACTACTCAAGTATCTCATTTACCATGACTGTCAACTCACTTCTTCAATTCCCCCCTTCACATTTTCTCCACCCTCGCATGTCACAGTTGTAAATAAATACACCTTACACACATGTTGTTGTTGTGTCTGCTCCGTCTTTAATACAGGATGTGCAACCTTCACCGTGTAGGACATGGTCCAGGGGAATGGAATGTAGGTAACAAGTGAGATGCTGAAGGGACCTAGGGAAAACCGCAGAACAAGAGTCACTTGTATGGGTGTGGCATTGCACACATCACACAACACTTGTCAACAAGGTACTCAGATCTACAAACTTTACACAGAGCAACAGTCACCATAGAGACAATCTGTATCACACTAACCAATCACACATACTTTGGCAGGCAGCAATGAGTCAACACCAAGCTACAGTCAGCAAGCTCACATACACCCACACAGCAACAGCAACACCATCAGACCATTTCGTCCCTTCTACATCGTCACTCACCTTTAAGTGAAGTAGCGGGTGATGAGATGTCGACCCCTTCCTCCTCTCCACTGCCCTCGTCACTGGATCCGGCTTGATTTAAAGGCGGCGGCCTTGGCTGCTCATCATCGTCATTCAGGATCAGGGGTATTGCCTTGCGAATGGCCAGGTTGTGGAGCATGCAGCATGCCACCACTATCTGACACACCTTCCCTGGCGAGTACATAAGGGCACCCCCAGTACGGTCCAGGCACCGAAATCTTAATTTTAGGAGACCAAATGTCCGTTCTATCACACGCCGTGTCCTCCCATGGGCATCATTGTATTGCACATCAGCTGGCGTGACGGGGTTCCGCAATGGGCTCAGCAACCACGGGCGGTTTGGATATTCTGAGTCACCTGGGTGTGAGAGACACAGATTAACCTTGCAGTCCCAAAATGCAACACAACAGCATGTCACACACACACACCACTCTAATCCACTATGCATACTCACCCACAAGCCATGCACGCTCAGGAAGCAGATTGGCCATCAACTGAGGAACGATGCTGCTGCGCAAGATGTGGGCATCATGGGCTGAACTGGGAAACTTGGCACACACGTGTGAGATGATCATGTCCGCCAGGCACACCACTTGAACATTTACCGAGTGTGAATGCTTCCTATTGCGGTAAACCTGTTCACGTGCCTGTGGTGGCACAAGCCCAACATGTGTGCAATCAATTGCACTAATGACATGGGGGATATGTCCAAGGGCATAGAAATCGCCCTTCACAGCCACCAACTCAGGCCCCCTGGGAAAATGGATATATATCGGTCTTTGTACAGCATCATGGCCGACAGGACATCCCTCAGCACCATGCTGAACATCGGCTGTGACATCCCGCCTGCACTTGCGACCGTGTGCTGGAATGAGCCTGTTGCAAAGAAATGCAGGCATGCCATCACCTTAGATGTTGCGGTGAAAGCTGTTGGATATGTCCGACGTGGCTGCAGGTGGGGCTCCAACATGGCACATAGGTTCTGCAGGGTTTGTCGGTCCAGCCTGAATTTGCGGATTATATCCTCATTCTCCATGTCTGCCAGGACTGTGAACGGACGATGGATATTGGGCCTCCTCCTCCTAGGACAGATCAAAGTGCACAGATGTCAATGCAGAAGACCATGATATGTGCATCACATCAATTTTTTCTACAGACACATTCCCAAGACTTACAACATGCACCATTAACCGACAGGGCACTTCACAAGTAGGTACACATCAGGCACACTACTCGTACACCTGTCCCCTTACCAGCAGCAATCATCTGTGCACCCCTCCAGCTCATTCGCATGCACAGTGTGATGTACTAACAGAAATGTGTGCATACCTGTGAGTATGACCCCCAGCATATGTCACTAATTGCAATACTACCCGAACACACCATGTTGCTGGCCCTGATACACCTACCAAAACAGGTTGCACATGGCACACTTCAACTACACACTGACCACCAGCTGAGCGTGGGGGACACGTGTGTGCATGTGCATTGGACAATGTGCCAGTTGCTGAGGTCCCTAGTTCAGTAAATGAGACAACAGTGTGCGTTACATTGCACACACAGACATTGACCATTATCTACATATGCTATGCAACACATTAACTGGACAGTCTACATTTCATTACACAGCACATGTGACATGTGCGAGTGTATGTGACCATGCAATGTACTGGCGACCCATATATGGTATGTGTTGGTGACGTGGAGTGACATGTCCCTTTTGTGCATTTGCCCTAATGAGGACCCTTCAATTGTTGAGACACTGGGCACTGTACATGTTGGCCTATGCAGAGAGCTGGAGGACGCGTTAGGTGCAGCACAACTACTCCACAACTCCATTAACGCTCACTCCAGGCACTGTCTGGCAGATATATGGCGGTGCCTACCGCCTGGCCCCTGTGGTGTGGTACCGCCCATAACCCAGGCATGATCGCGGGTGACACCGCCAGATTTGTATGTGACAATGGCGGTCACCATGCACCGCAACCCAAATCACGGTCCCTCCAGGCACTGTCTGGCAGATATATGGTGGTGCCTACCGCCTGGCCCCTGTGGTGTGGCACCGCCCATAACCCAGGCACGATCGCGGGTGACACCGCCAGATTTGTATGTGACAATGGCGGTCACCATGCACCGCAACCCAAATCACGGTCACTCCAGGCACTGTCTGGCAGATATATGGTGGTGCCTACCCCCTGGCCCCTGTGGTGTGGCACCGCCCATAACCCAGGCACGATCGCGGGTGACACCGCCAGATTTGTATGTGACAATGGCGGTCACCATGCACCGCAACCCAAATCACGGTCACTCCAGGCACTGTCTGGCAGATATATGGCTGTGCCTACCCCCTGGCCCCTGTGGTGTGGCACCGCCCATAACCCAGGCACGATCGCAGGTGACACCGCCAGATTTGTATGTGACAATGGCGGTCACCATGCACCGCAACCCAAATCACGGTCACTCCAGGCACTGTCTGGCAGATACATGGTGGTGCCTACCGCCTGGCCCCTGTGGTGTGGCACCGGCATGGACCATGACCTTGCAGCCAATTGAAAGCAGCCTCACGGTAGCCTGATGCGAGTTTGAAAATCGCGGTAGGCGTGCACCACCCCCGCGGAGGCGGTCACTGGAGGCATTCAAAAGATGCACCACCGCGGTAGCGCGCACATGCACCCTACGGTGTGTCACCGGCATGGACCATGCCCCTGCAGCCAATGGGAAGCAGCCTCGCGGTAGCTTGATGCGAGTTTGAAAATCGCGGTAGGCGTGCACCACCCCCGGGGAGGCGTTCACTGGAGGCATTCAAAAGATGCACCACCGCGGTAGCGCGCACATGCATCCTACGGTGTATCACCGGCATGGACCATGCCCCTGCAGCCAATGGGAAGCAGCCTCGCGGTAGCCTGATGCGAGTTTGAAAATCACGGTAGGCATGCACCGCCACCGCGGAGGCGGACATTGGATGTATTTGAATGAGGCAGACCTGGTACACCAATTGCAGCACCCTGGGACCACTGACACAGCCCCAGGGGCCTATATATGTGTGGGAGGGCACACCACATTCCCACAGCTACCAGGGACTGCTGACTGACAACCCTCCACCTGCTGCTGCTGCCTCAAGGGACTGCTGGCTGCCACCCTCCACCTGCTGCCTCAAGGGACTGCTGGCTGCCACCCTGCACCTGCTGCTGCTGCCTCAAGGGACTGCTGGCTGCCACCCTCCACCTGCTGCCTCAAGGGACTGCTGGCTGCCACCCTGCATCTGCTGCCTCAAGGGACTGCTGGCTGCCACCCTCCACCTGCTGCCTCAAGAGACTGCTGGCTGCCACCCTCCACCTGCTGCCTCAAGGGACTGCTGGCTGCCACGCTGCACCTGCTGCTGCCTCAAGGGACTGCTGACTGCCACTCTCAACGTGCTGCTGCTGCCACATGTCCATTGTGATGTCGAGGACTCAGAAGATCCGTTCCAGTCCCTTCACCAGTGAGGAGCTTGGGGTCCCGGTAGACGGGGTGCTTGCACAGTACCCAAGGCTTTATGGCGGCCCTAATGTCGTGGTAAGTCTCCCAGACTGTGAGTGAGAGTGCAGGGTGTGCACACGTGGGGTGGAGTTGCTTCGGTATGTGTCAGTGGTTGTGGGGCTCTGACATGCACTGCCTATCATGTTTACTACAGCGGGAAGGGCTTGGTGGGCTCTTTCACACGTTACCCTGCATGCCTATCCTGAGTAGAGGGACATGTCCTGTAGTGTCAGCCATACAGTGCAGCTGCATTTTGGTGATGCAGGAGACTGGCCAGTTAGCGTTTGTGTGAATGGCTGTGTTGCTCCCAATTAACCCACTCATGTCAGTCCACCTGCCCTGCACAGTCTCCACCGAATGCCACATGTCCACATCACTGCATGTACAGTGTGTACCATGTGTGTTTGGCTCACGCCTCTTCATCTAAGTCCCATCTCTGCCATGTAGATTGCACAGGAGCAGGCGTGGGAGAAGGGTGTGTGTATGACAGTTGTTGTCACTCTATGTGAGTTCCAGGACACAGTGAGGCTTTTACAGGGCTAGGACACTTAGGTCTGCGCAGTGTTGGACACAGTGAGTCCAACAACATGACACATGTTTTGCTATCTTCTCTATGTGTAGTTGTAGGTAACTGCAGACAGTAGCTGCAGGCAGACTACACGTTGCTTGCTGTGTTGGTATCCTGCATGTGAATGGGATGTGGAGGTACTGTGTCCACCATCGAACATGCATGCCTGTACGTCTGATTGACCAATGACATTGCACCATGTTCAGAGCAATTGTTGGCTATGTGACAGTTGTAGCTGGAGTTTTGGATGAGTCACTGTCGTGCTACTGCATTTTCGTTGTGTTGTTATTGTGCACTGTGTCACTGGAACCTCACCCCTCTTGTCTCCCATGCCTGCAGCTGAAGGTCCACCAGCGTAAAGCCATGTGGAGGGCCATTGCCTCCAGAGTCCGGGATCTGGGTGTGTCAAACCGAAGGCGCACCCACTGTCATAAAAGGTGGGACGACATCTGCCGGCTGAGCAAGAACGTGGCCGAGATGACGCTGGGGCTGCTCCCTCGGACTGGCAGGTTGGCTAGGCGCAGCATGACACCACTAATGGCCCGCATCCTGGCTGTCACACAACCTGAGCTGGACAGACGACTGAAGGAGCATCAGCAGCGAGCCAGGGGTGAGTATGTGTTGCAGGCTGCCTTTGGCTGGGAGTGGGTGCATGTGTCTACAGAGTGTGCAAATTGTCAGCTGTGTGACGTTGGTTGTGTGGTGCAATGTTTTGTGAGTGGCCTCTGTGCTGGGTGTATGTGCCATGCTTTTGCCCAAACGGCGCTTCATGAAGTGAGTTTTAGCACTGTGCATCTCTCTTACATTTGGAGTTGTGGCCTTCAGGTACCTTCTGCTGTGGGGTAGTGTGTGAATTCTGATGGATGGGAATGCCAGTGTGCCAACTGTGAATGCATTTCAATGAATGCGTGCAATTCCAGACCTCAGATGTCTGCCAGTCAGACATCTGAGGCCAATGTGCAACAGTAGATGTGCCCATGGACTCGATATGGTGGATGGCATGTGTGCAGGGTCATTGTGGGCTGGTATGTTGTAGTCTGTGTGGTCCCCTACTGCTCCACACATGTAGGTGATGTGCACCATGTCGTGGTGTTCATCCTTGCCAACATCGGGACAGTGTGTGTGCACAGGCCATTTTGGGGCTGTGTCTGATGTGAGCCAACTGCAGGATGGTGTGCTGTGTGAATCACCTGGGGCACTTATGGCAGGACGTGTGGCGGACATGCACCGTTGTGTAGAAATTTTGGGTGGCAAGATATATGTGTGCACAGGGTGGCATGCAATGTGCTGCACACCTCTTTCTAGGATGCAGATGTATTGGCACGTGTTAGTTCTGTTGATGCCACTCATCTCACAGTACTTCTCTCTCCTATGCAGCAGCTCCCGTATGTGCAGAGGGAGAGGGGACGGACACCAGTGGTGAGGCTTCCACTGCAACAGCCGCACCGGAGCTGACTGACACAGATGTGACCAGCGCCGAGGAGGGGGACAGGAGTCTGCTAGAGGATTCACAGCTGGAGACACAAAGCTCTACCTCATCTGACGCCAGCGGTGACACATCCATGTTGGGGGGTACAGGGAACAGGGACTCTGCCTCCTCTTCCGCCACACAGCGTCCAGTGCCCAGCCTCCCTTCAACCTCCACTGGTGCTGCCCATGTCCGCACGAGTAGGAAGGGAAGAGTCACCTTCACCCCAGGCACAGCTGCCCCAGCCCATGTCAGCCCTGCTGCCCTCAGTGCAGAAGCAGTCGAGCTATTGCGCCAGCTGTGTGTGGGGCAGACAGCACTTCTCAATGCCTTCCAAGAGCACGACAAAAAGTTGGGGCAGGTTATAGCTTTCATGGAGGGCTTACATTCCGACGTAGGTGGGCTACACCGGACTGTGTAGTCCTTGTCATCAACTGTGACAGCAGCCCTGCAACAGGCACATAGTCAGGGAGCGGCTCCCAGCACTCGGTCCGGCCCCGTGTCACTGTGCACCTCTGACGACAGTGACAATGCCCAACGGACCCCAAAGTCCTGATACAGAACCCGCAGCACACAGGAGCAGCAGCAACCCAAGCGTACTAGGACGCAGACACCATCCCCACATAAGAGTAAGGCCACCCCAGAGCGCAGAGAGAAAAGCCAATCAGGCGACAGCAAGGGCCACAAAGCAAAGAAAAAGCATCAGGGTCACAGGCCTCACCTTCCTCCCCTGCCAAAGACTCCCTGTCCCAAAGACGTCTCGCAGAGGCAAAAAGACAGTTTCCACTCCCACTGAGAAGGTGTTGCCTGCAAACATTACACAGGATGAGGGCCCCATGGATAATCCATCCTTGACCTCCACTCCCATCCCAAGCCCTGTGAAGCCAGCACGGGAGGACACTGTAGGGGGCAAAGCTGGTGGACAGAGGGAGGCAGGGCGGCGGCAAACACCAGGCAAGCGCACAGCAGGTTCCAGCATGTCCCCAGAGGGGTGGTCACCATCCACACCAGAATCAGCTTTGGTGTTGGGGGTCACCTGTTGTGTCTGCCCCAGTTCCCCTCAATCCCCAGACAGGGAAGCCTGTCAGGATCCCCAAGAAGTGGAGAGGCACCCCTCCACAATCTCCGGCACACACTGTGTCTCACCAGGGCATGAGTCCACCTCCCCGGGCCACCACCCCACCTGGTCCAAGCAGCCCCCCAGCTACCACATGCACAGTTTGCTCTTCCACAGTTGTTACTCCCACTGCCCAGGGCAGTCCTCCAACTGACCCCAACACACAGTCGGCTCCAAGTCCGACAGACAGCCCCATCTGAGTGGTGGTCACCCTCACACACCTGTCTGTCCACAGGGGTGTGTGTGATGCCCATTGTCAGGCCCATTACTCTGTTGCTGGGCATGGCATGGTAGAGTTGCATACATTCCCTGTGTAGCTTCTGATGTAACTACTCTGCACATTGTACTTGCCTTGTGTTTCACTGCTGTTTGCCCCTTGCCTGTGCAGCTTCTCATGGACTCACTCTGCACTTTGTCCTGCCCACTGGCCTTGTCGTTCACTGCTGTGCGCCCCCTGCCTGTGCAGCTTCTCATGGACTCACTCTGCACTTTGTCCTGCCCACTGGCCTTGTTGTTCACTGCTGTGTGCCCCCTGCCTGTGCAGCTTCTCATGGACTCACTCTGCACTTTGGCCTGCCCACTGGCCTTGTCATTCACTGCTGTGTGCCCCCTGCCTGTGCAGCTTCTCATGGACTCACTCTGCACTTTGTCCTGCCCACTGGCCTTGTCGTTCACTGCTGTGTGCCCCCTGCCTGTGCAGCTTCTCATGGACTCACTCTGCACTTTGTCCTGCCCACTGGCCTTGTCGTTCACTGCTGTGTGCCCCCTGCCTGTGCAGCTTCTCATGGACTCACTCTGCACTTTCTCCTGCCCACTGGCCTTGCTGTTCACTGCTGTTTGCCCCTTGCCTGTGCAGGATCTAATGGACTTCATCTGCACATTGTACTGGCCAATGGCCTTGTTGTTCACTGCTGTTTGCCCCTTGCCTGTGCAGCTTCTCATGTACCTCACCTGCACTGTGTCCTGGCCACTGGCCTTGTTCACTGCTGTTTGCCCCTTGCCTGTGCAGGATCTCATGTACCTCACCTGCACTGTGTCCTGGCCACTGGCCTTGTTGTTCACTGCTGTTTGCCCCTTGCCTGTGCAGCTTCTGATGTAACTACTCTGCACATTGTACTTGCCTTGTGGTTCACTGCTGTTTGCGCCCTGCCTGTGCAGCTTCTCATGGACTCACTCTGCACTTTGTCCTGCCCACTGGCCTTGTTGTTCACTGCTATTTGCCCCCTGCCTGTGCAGCTTCTCATGGACTTAATCTGCACATTGGACTGGCCACTGGCCTTGCTGTTCACTGCTGTTTGCCTCTTGCCTGTGCAGGATCTAATGGACTTCATCTGCACATTGTACTGGCCAATGGCCTTGTTGTTCACTGCTGTTTGCCCCTTGCCTGTGCAGCTTCTCATGTACCTCACCTGCACGTGTCCTGGCCACTGGCCTTGTTGTTCACTGCTGTTTGCCCCTTGCCTGTGCAGCTTCTGATGTAACTACTCTGCACATTGTACTTGCCTTGTGGTTCACTGCTGTTTGCCCCCTGCCTGTGCAGCTTCTCATGGACTCACTCTGCACTTTGTCCTGCCCACTGGCCTTGTTGTTCACTGCTGTGTGCCCCCTGCCTGTGCAGCTTCTCATGGCCTCACTCTGCACTTTGTCCTGCCCAGTGGCCTTGTAGTTCACTGCTGTGTGCCCCCTGCCTGTGCAGCTTCTCATGGACTCACTCTGCACTTTGTCCTGCCCACTGGCCTTGCTGTTCACTGCTGTTTGCCCCTTGCCTGTGCAGGATCTAATGGACTTCATCTGCACATTGTACTGGCCAATGGCCTTGTTGTTCACTGCTGTTTGCCCCTTGCCTGTGCAGCTTCTCGTGTACCTCACCTGCACTGTGTCCTGGCCACTGGCCTTGTTGTTCACTGCTGTTTGCCCCTTGCCTGTGCAGGATCTCATGTACCTCACCTGCACTGTGTCCTGGCCACTGGCCTTGTTGTTCACTGCTGTTTGCCCCTTGCCTGTGCAGCTTCTGATGTAACTACTCTGCACATTGTACTTGCCTTGTGGTTCACTGCTGTTTGCCCCCTGCCTGTGCAGCTTCTCATGGACTCACTCTGCACTTTGTCCTGCCCACTGGCCTTGTTGTTTACTGCTGTGTGCCCCCTGCCTGTGCAGCTTCTCATGGACTCACTCTGCACTTTGTCCTGCCCACTGGCCTTGTCGTTCACTGCTGTGTGCCCCCTGCCTGTGCAGCTTCTCATGGACTCACTCTGCACTTTGTCCTGCCCACTGGCCTTGCTGTTCACTGCTGTTTGCCCCTTGCCTGTGCTGGATCTCATGTACCTCACCTGTACTGTGTCCTGGCCACTGGCCTTGTTGTTCACTGCTGTTTGCCCCTTGCCTGTGCAGCTTCTGATGTAACTACTCTGCACATTGTACTTGCCTTGTGGTTCACTGCTGTTTGCCCCCTGCCTGTGCAGCTTCTCATGGACTCACTCTGCCCATTGGACTGGCCACTGGCCTTGCTGTTCACTGCTGTTTGCCCCTTGCCTGTGCAGGATCTAATGGACTTCATCTGCACATTGTACTGGCCAATGGCCTTGTTGTTCACTGCTGTTTGCCCCTTGCCTGTGCAGCTTCTCATGTACCTCACCTGCACTGTGTCCTGGCCACTGGCCTTGTTGTTCACTGCTGTTTGCCCCTTGCCTGTGCAGCTTCTCATGTAACTACTCTGCACATTGTACTTGCCTTGTGGTTCACTGCTGTTTGCCCCCTGCCTGTGCAGCTTCTCATGGACTCACTCTGCACTTTGTCCTGCCCACTGGCCTTGTCGTTCACTGCTGTGTGCCCCCTGCCTGTGCAGCTTCTCATGGACTCACTCTGCACTTTGTCCTGCCCACTGGCCTTGCTGTTCACTGCTGTTTGCCCCTTGCCTGTGCAGGATCTCATGTACCTCACCTGCACTGTGTCCTGGCCACTGGCCTTGTTGTTCACTGCTGTTTGCCCCTTGCCTGTGCAGCTTCTGATGTAACTACTCTGCACATTGTACTTGCCTTGTGGTTCACTGCTGTTTGCCCCCTGCCTGTGCAGCTTCTCATGGACTCACTCTGCCCATTGGACTGGCCACTGGCCTTGCTGTTCACTGCTGTTTGCCCCTTGCCTGTGCAGGATCTAATGGACTTCATCTGCACATTGTACTGGCCAATGGCCTTGTTGTTCACTGCTGTTTGCCCCTTGCCTGTGCAGCTTCTCATGTACCTCACCTGCACTGTGTCCTGGCCACTGGCCTTGTTGTTCACTGCTGTTTGCCCCTTGCCTGTGCAGCTTCTCATGTAACTACTCTGCACATTGTACTTGCCTTGTGGTTCACTGCTGTTTGCCCCCTGCCTGTGCAGCTTCTCATGGACTCACTCTGCACTTTGTCCTGCCCACTGGCCTTGTCGTTCACTGCTGTGTGGCCCCTGCCTGTGCAGCTTCTCATGGACTTAATCTGCACATTGGACTGGCCACTGGCCTTGCTGTTCACTGCTGTGTGCCCCCTGCCTGTGCAGCTTCTCATGGACTTAATCTGCACATTGGACTGGCCACTGGCCTTGCTGTTCACTGCTGTGTGCCCCCTGCCTGTGCAGCCTCTCATGGACTTAATCTGCACATTGGACTGGCCACTGGCCTTGCTGTTCACTGCTGTGTGCCCCCTGCCTGTGCAGCTTCTCATGGACTTAATCTGCACATTGGACTGGCCACTGGCCTTGCTGTTCACTGCTGTTTGCCCCTTGCCTGTGCAGGATCTAATGGACTTCATCTGCACATTGTACTGGCCAATGGCCTTGTTGTTCACTGCTGTTTGCCCCTTGCCTGTGCAGCTTCTGATGTAACTACTCTGCACATGGTACTTGCCTTGTGGTTCACTGCTATTTGCCCCCTGCCTGTGCAGCTTCTCATGGACTCACTCTGCACTTTGTCCTGCCCTCTGGCCTTGTTGTTCACTGCTGTGTGCCCCCTGCCTGTGCAGCTTCTCATGTAACTACTCTGCACATTGTACTTGCCTTGTGGTTCACTGCTGTTTGCCCCCTGCCTGTGCAGCTTCTCATGTAAATACTGTGCATATTGAAATGCCCACTGGCTTTGCTGTTGCCCAAATTTGTTGTCTCAATATGCAAATTGTGAATAAACACAGTTGGTCCTGCAGTAAGTTGTGCCAGTGTCCTTCCTGAAATAAGTTGTTTGTGTGTGCATGGTTTACTGTGTCACATGCTCAGTATGCCACTTCGACATTGCCAATGGGTTGTGTCACATTTCATTTTTTTTGCAGGGGTGGGAGGCACTTCATTTCTACATGACTGTGATACTTATGGGTGCAGTGCAGGTGGTTGGCAATGAAATCTTGTAGTCATCTTCCTTCTTGGCTCATGTTATCTATGGTGGACACATGTCAGGTTTGTGGGCAATGGCAGCACAGGGTGGGAGTTTGGACACAGGCTTACAGGCAGGCAGGCCAGGGTCATGGGGTCTGTGTGAGCTTCCTTTCTGTGTGCCAATCAGTGTCGGTGTATGGACATCTTGTGGTGATGAGTTATCCAGGTCCCATGGCTTACTTCCAATGTGCGCACTTGGGTGGTGGAGAAGTGTATGGTGTGAAGGGGGTGACTTTGTTGTGACTGTGGATGTGTGTGCACCTGCATTTTCAACTACTGCCATGTGTGACCCTGGAGTGGTGTGCCTGTATGCGTACTTGTTTAGCCCTGTGGTTGTGTTTTGTGCACATGGCAGTATTGTGTGTTGCTGTTGTGGGAGGAGGTATGTGTGACATATCCTACTTGTGCTTGGCTGTCATGTAGTGTGTCACTGGGCCCTGTGTGTTGTGCAGCAGACATTGTCTTGTCCAGTATTTGGATGCCTATGTGTGGCTGGTCAGTGTTTGAGTTCAGGGCCTTCCTTACATCCCTGTGCCTATACATGGGTGTCCTTGCTGTCTCCAGGAGTTGTTGCATTGGGGTGACTGTGGTTTGTGTTGACTGACTGTGTCAGCCATGTGTGCTGTGATGGGCTGTGTGTGTTCTCACATGTGTCTTGTCTTGCATGTGCATCACACATGCTTGATGGTTGTGTCACTGCCCTTCCATTTGTGGGCACCTCACTTTGGCTTTCCTATATGTTGTCCTCCATTACTGCTGGCATGTGGTGTGTGTATGTAGCTGTGAGTCAGGGTGGTGTGTGTGTGTGTGACTTGTCAGGTAGTGTGTGCAGTGAAGTGTTTGGTCCCCATCTGTGTGTGTGTGTGTGTACATTTTGTGCCTGGCCTCAGTGTTCTTGGCTTGTGTGTGATGTTGTTGTGGTGTGTGTGTGTGTTGGCTGGGGCCTGGGCTTCTGTGATATGTGTTCCTTTGCAAAGGGTCCTGCTGTGGCTGTATATGCAGTTGTTGGGACGTGGGGCATGGTGTGGCTGTAGTTGTGTGGTTGTTGTGCAGGAGTGGCACTTGTGAGGCACATGTTGTGTCCCTTCAGGGAGGTAGCTGGTGTGTTGTGGATGGAGTTGTGGCTCCGTGCGATTTGTACGGTGCCCTTGGCATGCGCTGGCCCTGTGCTCTGCGTTGTGTGCATGGTTTCATGCACACTGACCGCGGCGGTGACGTGACCGGGACATTTGTTCATGAATGCGGTACATGGGTGGGCAGTATGTGGCGAGATGTTTTTGTGACAGGTGGGACATGTGTGTGTGCAGTGATGGCTGTGTGCCTGTCCCCACAGGGGTGTGTGGTGTTCCCATGCGATGTTTTTCCACCCTGGAGCTGTGTATTGTGTTACTTGCACTGTTGTGGTTGTACGTACCTGCGGAGGCATCCGCGGCGGTGGATAACTTGCAGGTGGTGGATCATGTACAGCACCGGGAAGGCGTGTAGGGCAGGATCCATCGCGGTGTGTCCCGGGTGTTTCTTTTCTGTCTCCGCTGTGATGTCTCCGCCGTCTTTCGCTGTGCGGTTTCTCCGTCGCGGTGCGCTGCCCTGTTTCCGGCATCGTGATATCTTCGGCGTACGGGACGTCATTCCGCACGGCGGTGTGTGGTGATTGGCTCACTCTGCCGCGGTGGCGGGCGCACTTTGATGGCAGTCGGCGTCGCACCGCAGCGGGCGGGAAATGTGCAATGTGTGGCCATCCTAATATGGCGGGCGTGAAGACCGCTGGCGGCGTGCGGTAAATGGGTGTTAAGGCCACCGCCGGCACCGCGGTCGTGTCTCCGCCCGCCATCGTAATAGGCCCCTTAGTATTTGGAAGGAGTGTGGGAGGTACATCTGGCTTGGACCCTGGGCATTTAACAGGGTGGAATTCGGACATAGGGAAAAAATTGGGCCCAGGAAACTGGGCATAACTAGTGTTCAGCCAAGAGGGGCCAATGATTCCCGGGTTATTACTATATGGTTTCTATGATTACCACCTTTGTCTAGGAGCGGATATTGGCAGACTATCCAGCTCACTTAGGAATGTGTTCCAGTTAAGTCTTCTCTTTTTAGAGGTTAACATGTGCTGAGAGCTTTCTACTTTTTAAAAAAGTAATTTTTTCTGTCAACCATTATTGAACTGTATTATGTATGTGATGATGTATTTGATTGTTGATTGCAATTGCAAACTGTATTATGTGCAAAAAATTGAGATTGTGCGAATCGCATATTTGCCCTATCTTGTAATACTACATATGCATTTTTATCTTTTATTGAAATGTTCAGTCAAACTGTTTGATGCAAATATTGTAAAAGCGCTGAGCTCCTAGTACGTAATTTATAAGAGTGCACCACATACGATTTGCCCCTACGATTAGACAAACAAAATGTCATTTGAGTTGTATTTTTCCAAATTACTAAAATTGCCAAGGATTCCCCATTAAAGCAAATGGAAACTAGGTTCCCCAAACTGATAAAGAGAATTAATAAGTTTTGCCAAGAGTGGCATTCACACTTAAAGGCACACACATTTTCCTGGCCTCAGGAGGAAACATTTGACACAAATATAATTGAACGCACTAAACATATATAAAGACTAAATATGAAAGAGCTAAAACAGATAGTCCCACAATGCCGATGGCGAGCAAGGTGTCGGCACCTTCCTCATACCAGCTCCCCTTGCATTAGGATATTCAAATCCAACAATAGTAGGAACTGACGAGCCCCCCACTGAAAAAGGGCAGTTTGGTCTAAACCTGAGAGAACCAAAAGCAAGCGAGCCCAGATACCTCCAGCGCAGCTCAAGTCCCTTGGGAAGGTCCCTAAAAGCTTGACACTGTCCACAATGCTCAACATGTGATGCCTCAAAGGCAAGTAAACCACAAACTCCCACTGGTTCAGGCGAGCGTAAACAAGTGTCAGGAAAGTTTGGGGTTGTTCTCGTTAGCTGCTCAGGAGAGGAAGGAGCTCCAGTCCCCCGGGAACCGATGATGAGGGTGAGGCTACTGAGGTTGCCCGGGTAGCCGAGGAGGAAACGGAGAGTAAATTTGAAGGTGAAGCCAGGTCAATTAAATCAGGGCGTAGCTCAGAGCAAAACAGACAGGCCAGATGGAGCGAAGAAGAGAGGCGTGAGCAAGGGCACACTACCAGGAGTTAGAACAAGAGTACAAGACAGCACGCTCTTTACATGAGGAAAGAGGGGCCAGGTACATGGGCATAGCGCTGGGCAGAATCTGAGGTAGATGACAGAGTACTAGCAGAGCTCAGAGCCACACCGTACGTTTGACAAAGAAGAGGGGCTGACCAAGAAATAGAGGAACAAAGCAGCCTGGCACTTACCCACTCGCAACGCAGGAAAAACAAAATGGCACCTCTGTGTACATACGAGTGAAGCAGCAATGTGGATACCCACTGCTCCGCACAAGTGCACAACAAAGATAATAGTAAAAAAGGAAGGCAAGACTTTTGCATAACCGTTTTGCGATTGGACTGAGGAGAGGGACCAATATGACAGATCTTGGCCGAAGGAAGGATTGGTTGAGCCAGAGGATATGGCAGTATCGGAAAATTGCAGCAGAAATGAAGGAGGAAAGCCCACTTGGAACTTTCTCTACATGCATTAATGCCTTGTAAGATGGGAGCACTATGTTGAGAAGAAACCCATAGATTCACCTAGGATGAGAATGTACCCTTTACTGCAAAAGGGAGCAGTGGGAATTATATACGTGCAATGGGGTCAGATGGACAAAGAGGGGTTAAGATCAAAGTTACCATCATTGCTGGATGGGGCAGAGAAATGGATTACATGCTTCGAGAAAAATACCACAGGTATCAACCTAGTGATAGGTGACATTAAGAGCCTGGTGAGCAGCCTAATTAGGGAGTAGACAAACCCGGTGTTCACCCAGGCTCGCATTCCAGCAATCACGCTAACAAATACCCAACATGACGTGGCCGCATTTAATACACACAGGCACCGATATGGACGGCACTGAGAAAAATATTCTGACCGCCCAAATGTAGGAGGGCTAATGGCAGAGATCATGAAGCCAGAGGAAAGCATAAACAATTTCCTAAATAGAATGAGGGAAAGATAGGGACAGGAAACCGGACAGCCGTGGGCCAAAACGGGCCAACAAGTCACATTTTCTGTGACTGAGATACAGACAGCGTAGAGCTGGACAGCGTAGTTCGTTTAGATCCTAAACCCTGCCAGGAAATACAAGCGCATATACTCCACTACCATAAGAAAAAACAAGAAAAGGATGGAGAGAAGCAGGAGCAGACCCAAAGAGACACTGCAAAATTAGTGCGGCATATGTTGAAAATTGATGCCCTCGAGGGAGCAGCGATGGCTGCAGCCATACAGATGGCTCCAGTCACAATGGGGCTCCACCGCAAAAATTTAGAGGGTTCCAAACAGGTAGTCCAGGGATCCGAACAGGTTATGGTAGTAGAGGCCAGGGAGGCTGGCTGCAACCAGACATTAGAGAGTGCTTCTGTTGTGTGGTCACCTGGTAGAGGCATGCCGGACAAAGTAATGCCATGAGCAGCAGAGGTTAGAGAATAGGGGCCAGCCGCCACAAAACCCCACGTGACAGGATATGGTTAACGTCCCTCTTCAGTACCAAGCACAGGGAATCAGAACATATTATACACTCGGTCGCAGGGAGGTCTGCCTTTTGCCACACAACCACAGCAGGGATCAAGTAATTGGGCGAGCACATGGCAGCAACAACCACAGATCAAGAACCCATCACAAAAGGGGCCAGGGCCACAAACCCAGCAAGGAGGGATGACAGTATGGGGAGGTAGCGCCTTCACGCAACCACAGAGCCAAAATTCAGTCAAATAGATCCCCAGTAAATGAAGACAGGTAATAAGAATCTCAGTGACTTAAACCCCCAGTAATTCACCTCCAAGAATATAAACAATTAACATCCCCCGACTCCTCCCCCTAAAAATTTTATCAGATCAGAAAGGATTAACAGACAGCATTGGAGTCCCATACATTTTGCTTGCATGTAGAAAGTCAGGGCTGCTGGGGGCTATCGATCGGGCATCCACACTAATGACATGGTCATCCTGCGGAAGCACAGAATAAGCAGGTTGCCTAAGGCACCACAGAAACCAAGGCCCCACTCTGCTGCTCATCCCCCAGAGCGGGGTTCACTGGCCACACCCCGGGGGCAGGGCAGTCTGATGAGGGGATGGGACAGAAAACTGTATAAAAATCAGGTCTCGCAGCTAAAGTCTAATGGGGCATATTCCAGTCACCAAGCCAGAAGGACCCTATTTTCGGGGATCATGTGCACACTTAGTGTTTCCTTCATGGCATGTAATCCCGATAGCACCTCCAAATGCTCTAAACGCCTCCGAATCAATCGAGGCCTCCCTTTCAGTACTAAATGAAGTCACCCTTGGTGACGGGAACAATGTTCTTCTTATGCCTGCGGTAATAAGACTCTAAGACTCGACAGCCCCCACACACAAGAGTCAATAAGCTAAAAGACCTCAGTGTGATGATGAGCTTGAGACTCCAGTTGGGGGTTCACTCAACCTTTCACTAGGGTGACCAGGCATCCTGGAGTTGCCAGGACATTCCTGTTTTTTTTTTCACCAGCTGTCCCGGCATATTTTTCCAATTTTGGGTTAGGTCCCGGTTTTCAGTGAAGGTCGACTGCAAACAGCAAAGGTACGTTTTTGTGTGTTCCAAAGCAGTACTAGCTAGCAGCTCTTATCGGGCAGCTAGTTAAATAACATGTATAATGCTGGATATCAAAATTGACTTTTTATTTATTCCACTAGTGCCTCGTCTGTGTTTCTATAATGATGAGTGCTGTCAATCTGTGCCACTTGGATCATGATGGATTAGTCCTTTTTAGGTCTCTCCTACGCAGCGCGCATGCGCTGCATAGGAGGGCCTTTAGCCGTCGCTGTGCTCTTTTTGAAGCACACACTCGTGCTTGTGGCGGCATCCACCTTGCGGGAGCGAGCAGCGGCGCGCATGCTAATTGGCTGTTGCTCGCTCCCGCAAGGCGGATGTTGCCACAAGCACGAGTGTGCTTCAAAACAGTCATTAAGCAGCGCGAGGCGCGTGCGCTTGTGTGTTGCTTTCCTATGGCCCGTTCTGCCACTTCCCGCTTGCTTTCGTCATTTTCTTTTTACCCTACTGCATTTTCTACACCCCCTCCCTTTCTCCACCCTGCCCATCCCTTTCTCTGCCCCTCGCACCCGTTCTCTCTCCCAGTCTCTCGTTTTCTTTGCTCTGCCCCCTCTCTGCTCACCAGTCCTCCTTCCCTCCCCTCCTCTTTCTTGGTTGATTTGGCCCTTTTCCTCTTAGGCTCTAAATTCCTCACCACCTTTCTATACCCATCTGCCCTTACCGTCACCAAGTTCTGTTTTGCTTGTTTCTTTTTGTTTAGGCACTCTGAGAGAGTGCTTGTGTTTTCCAGCTCTCTCCTGAGTACTTCGCTGCCGAGCTCGCTCGTGTTGCTCAATCGCTGTGTGCCACCCCAGGCCTCCTCTATTTTGCCCGTGTGCTTCTCCCCTGCCCCATGTTGCTTTATCTCTCTCATCCTTATTCCCCCTCTCTCTGTGTTGTTAACCCCCACCCGCGCCTGGATCTTGCTTGCACCTCCTGACTTCCTGTTGCCTCCCCAGCCCTATGCCTTCCTCTCCATGTTGCTATCCCACAACTATGCTACCTTGTTTTTCTTTCCTTTACCGCTCCAACTCGGATCGGCAAACAAAAAGAAAACAAGCATTTGCAATGCAATAGGTCTTGCATTTACGCCAGTTTGAGCTATTGGCATTGTAAATGACAATGCCTTTAATTCTGTTTTGGTTTTTGAAAACATAAATAAAACGCAGTGTCATTTACAATGCCGATAGCTTAAACTTGCGTAAATGCGAGACCTATTGCATTGCAAATGCTTGTTCTATTTTGTGTGAAATGCCCCGGTTTGTGGCTTTCAAAATCACTCACCCTACCTTTCACCCGTCTAGGGATCTATAAGATGAGCACCAGCTGCGTTAGGCAATCAACGACTGTAGAGACTCCAGCCAAAAGCTAGGGACAGCAGGCCCACCAAAAACACTGATAGAGTAGAGGGCGGGGTGTGGTCCAAGGGAGAGGGAGGTGCCAGGGATGGAGGCTTCCAAGCCTCGAACTCTGCTCCAGATAGAACGCAGGGCACCGGGTGCACCCCTTCCAGGCCCACCTCGATACCAAGCATAATCCTCTCCTTGTGGGCAAGGGAAATTATGAATTATGCGACTCAAGGAAGTGCCCAAACTAAAAGAAAACCGCCCAAAATTAACCCAAAAAGAAGATTCCTGATAAAATTGCGGGCTCGAGATCAGCCAAAGCCAGGTATTTGAGGCCACAAGGGAGGACCACGTAGCACACCACATGCCGGGAACAGGGAAATGCACAAACATAAAAACGTGTTCCTGGGGCATGTTTCAAGCACCAGCAACACCAAATGGCAACACACTCCCTCTTCCCCTATTTCAGCGCACATGTAGCGTACACACTAGGACCGAAAAACACAATTTACAGCAAGCGTAACTCGGTGTAAATTCAAAACAGGTAGCCCCCAGCAGGAAAATAGCCTCTGGAAGGGGCCGCACAGCAACCACTCTCTTATGCACGCACTGGGCAAGGTGTTTTTTGGGCAAACTAGTGATGCCCATGGAACCCCTGGTAAAGCCACAATCCTATCCCTCCCAGAACTCATGGGACCTATCTACAACATATCTAACACTGATCTAACCACCGAGAGCCAAAATGTTGGTAAAGGTCCGAAAACACTCTAGCAGGAAAAAGTGTGGGGGGGGGGGGGGGAAATAAGATCTGTCTCGTTCAAAATGTTTATAGTAATCACCCTTACTCCCCTAATCGCTGAAAGATGTATCCAGCAAGGGTCGCCTTCCAATACCACACCAGATCGCGACTGGTAGGTTGATGGGAATACACCCCTGTGGTAAAATACAGGTTCTCCAAAAACATTGAGAACTAAGCGTATGTAACTAAGCTGAATTAAGTCAAAGTTCTTATTCAAAAACAGGTGGCTGCAAGGACAATGAAGTGCACCAATGCCGACTTGTCATCAACCCTCACGACCCAAGGGAAAAGGATGTTACTGAACTTGCACAAATGGAAGGAGGAAAAAAACGCAGGCCCAGAACGAGGAGTCTGCCTAATACCCACGGCCCTCAGAGAGGAGGGGAAAAATGCATGGGTGTGCCATTTCAACATGCGGTCGAGCCCTTCCATGGTGATTTCACCAGAGAACTAAAAACTGAGAACTTTCATGAACTGGTCAGAAGGAGCATAGCCACCGGAGGAGCGCAGACGACTCCCAGGAGACCTATACCTAGAACTTCAATGTCGCAACAAAAGTTATGTGTACTTATATGGTTATGTACAGTCTTCCTATTGTGGATAGTCCCACACTTGAGCACTACCGAGGAACTGCAGAGTCAAAAGAAGTTCACTAAAAAAGGAACCACAGCGCCTGCATAGGGATTTCTCATACGTTACCTACAATTACACTGAACAGAACACCAGCATCCCACATGCACTGCACAACGCCCTTTTGCATAACACATGGTACCAGCACATGACTGCAGTTGGCTCCCAAACACAAGCCAGATCATGTTATGTCTGTTTACTAATCGCACATGCGGTAGGCAAAGACAGGCTTTACTTGTCCCAAGAAGAAGCCCCTGACAAAGCAAAATGCCTTACACACCCCTACCTATGTGAATAATAGCCAAGATCAAACCCAACAAGATAGAACCACACAGGGTAGTTGTAAACTTATCCCGATATGACACCAACCCAGCAGCTCTTTACATCCTAACTAAACCCACTGATATTCAAACCGAACTGGACCGGATGCGTAGGAAAGGCCACATAGGGGAAGATATCTCATGGCCCGAGATTTCCTGGAGAAAAGATTTTTGGAGGTGGTAAAACCCCCAACTCAGTGCACAAACACATCTGCTCCTGTGTCCATTTGTGGACCAAGAGTGGCTGAGTGTAACTGGGGCGGTCTTCTTAAACAAATATCATTGGGCTTTGTGCTTCCAGAAACTAGGCATATGACTTGTCTGTTAGGCAGATCCAGAAACTGTAAGTAAAGTTTTTATTTTTATAGTTTTTTTTATTTTAACAGATTTTATTAAGATTTGAGGTAGAGCGTATGTCAGTACTTTGCACATGGAAGCCTGCAATGGAAAGTAAGCATTGGCATCAATCAAACAGTACATTGTGTAATTAGGTACAATTTTGGCTTAAGAATAAAAACAATCTCCAAGCAAACATACAGTATTGTAGTGCCTGTTTGCACAAATTAGATATGTATGTCAAAGTGCCAGGATCAGACTTAGGGAAAAGAAATGGAGGAAATAAAGTAGTTACACTACAAACAAGTTAATGCTCATCAACAAACTGCCCCTGGGGTGATTTTCTAACAAGGATGCTGTAGAAGTGTTGTGCAATGATGAGGTACCGCGGGCCCATCTCCAGGTCCTACATACCATGCCCCCAGCCCAACATCAAGATACCGGGCCAGTGCAGCTAGGGAACCCAGCCCCACTCCCCCACCTCCCCGGTCTGGGGTCCCTGTCCTTTCATTCATCATTTGATTCCCCATCCGATTTTCATAGTGGTTAAAAACTGTTACAAAAAGACTCTTAACCTCACTGTGAAAACATGATCTAAAAAGAGGCGAAAGTCACATGGAAGCACTCCATGCAGGTAGAATTCTCTTAAAACTGACACAGAGTAAAATATGACATATGTTAACAGTTTAAAAACTTTATCAATAGATTCATAAATCTGTAAGTCAGGCAGGGACATTTTATGGTGGTTTCGCAGTATGACTGCAGTCCCAATATAATGAATAATAATGATATGATGTGTAACATTCGTTCCCCATTCCAAACTGGGCAACAGCATCGCTCTTGTGTTATTGAAATCACTCCAAACCTCTGTGAAAAGCGTCTCCGGACTTCGCTGTTGCCCAGCTAGCTACAATTCTATGTCTGTTTTTCGGGAATGTGCTTGCAGCACAGGTAAGGCTGCGAGTCAGCTGTGTTTTCTTGACCCTAACAATCAAATTATGGGTTGAGTAATTTTCTTACAGTATTAAACAATCAAATAGATTCCTGTTCAATGATTAGATTTTAAACAGTAGTAATTGTTTCTTATTTTGAAGGCACTCAGCTGCGACTATGAATTAAGTTTTTGTATTAATAGGACCACAATTTGTTTTGGGATTTATATCTTGTATTTTATTAAATATGCTAGAGTTGTTCGTTTTGTTGTAAATATTATGTATCGTTTGTTTTACATCTAGACAAACTGTTTTGTAATTACTGCAGTGTTTTCTTTTTCCATAATTTCAGTTTGCTAGTGCTGCCAGATCTTTACAGATTAATAGGCATTAAAGCAGTATTACATAAGGATTTTTGTGTTTCTAGTGGTGTTGCAGACTTAGAAGTACACTGCTGCCTTTTCAGTCTCTTCTGTGATTTTTACCAGCAGAATGCAAAGGTGCAATCGTTAGATCCAGATAAACTCAAAGCAGCTACTAGCTTCCTCTGCCATGGTATCCCAACAAGTCCTAGGTAAGATACCTTCCAGCGCTTGCTTGTCTAGACCTGCAGGGAGGAGCTCACAGAGAACCCTCCGGGGCAAATCACATAGTGAGCTAGTGGCGGCTGGTGACCTTTAAAAGAAGTGGGCCGTAATGAGTGAGCCTGACTTCTTGAATGGTTCGGGAAGTTTTCTCACACTTGCACTCAGTCTTCCGCTCTCTGTCAACTTGCATTTGCTTACTCTCATTTGCACTTACCTTTACTCGGACTCGCTTAGTCTCACTGACTCTCACAGTCTTACTCATTCTAACTTTGACCCACTCAGTCCGACGTATTCATTCTCACTCGGATTCACTCAGTCTTACTCACTCTTACTCTTTCCGATTCACTCATTGTCACTCTGACTCATTTATTCTCACTCTTCCTGACTCAGTGTCACTTAATCAGCCTCTCTCTGACTCACCTCATTCAGTCTTACTCGCTTTGTCTCACTTAACTCCACTCCTCACTTATTCTGACTCTTGCGATTTCACTCTGAATCAACCAACCTAATTGATTCTCTTTCAGCCTCATTCTTTGACACACTCAGTCTCACCGTCTCTCACACAGTAACAGTCAGTTACATTCACAGTAATTCTCTCTCATTCATTCTCATTTGTACTCGTCCAGTCACCCTCATTCCCACTCACTCCTTCACAGACTCTCTCACTTTCCCTCACGCATATAAATACACAGACATGCTCGCACTCTCTCTCGTAGATACAAAATCGCATCCGTACAACATGTAAAAGCTTTTTTTTTTTTACTTTGTTGCATGTGCAGGTCTTGTGTGGACTCCTGTTGTTCGTTTTACCCTGTGGATAGCCACACAGCTTCCTTCTGCTTTCAGTATTGGACTGTGAAACTGAAACCTAGAACCTGCATAGTTGCTGGTACCAGGCTTCAATCTCTGCATTTCCACCCCATACTATGCCAACTCTGTGACGAGTGTGGAATGGGTGGGATGACACGCTGATTGGCTTGTAGCACTGGGCACTGAAGGACTTAAGATTGTAGTGCCTATGGCTAGCTTTAGCATGCCACAGATGGGGGAGACGCTAAGGTGTTCCAGGGCAGGATTTTGACCGGCCAGGGGCAATCTCTCTGATAATAATAATAAGCGGGACTTATATAGCGCACGGCTACCTCCGGCGGTGGTGTCCCGGCACTAAATGCAGATTACCAGAGGGGAGAAGCTACGGGAGGCTAAAGAGCCAGGTTTTTAGTGCTTTCCTAAATGCCAGTTCAGACTCTATCAGCCTAAGATGGGTAGGCAGAGAGTTCCAGAGTGACGCCGGTCTCACTGAGAAAGCTCGGCCGCCCATCCTGGCCTTAGAGAAGTGGGGAATTCTGAGCAGTTTCAGGTGGTTGGATCTCAGAACCCTGTCATAATGATAGTTTTGGAGTCTTAGTTTTAGGTAATGCAGGCCCCGATCTCGAGAGGCTCCGTAGGCAAAGGTGAGTGCCTTAAATTCAATCCTCCTTTTGACCAGCAGCCAGTGGAGGCTCCGCAGATGAGGGGATATATGGTGGCGGAACGGCACCTTCCTTATGAGTCGGACCGCAGCATTTTGAACCGTTTGCACCCGGCGGATCAAATATGCTGGTAGTCCAATATAAAGGCTATTGGAGTAGTCCAGCTGGGACGTGACCAAAGCATGGACCACAGTCTTCCTGCAATCCATTGGGAGGAGATAGAGGAATCTCCTCAAAGCTCTCAGTTTCCAGAAGCAGGATGAGGAGACCTGGCAGATCTGGGCTTTGCAGGTAAGGTCTGAGTCAAATTTAAACCGCAGGTTTCTAGCTGAATCTACTGGGATTGGCGGGGGTCTAACTCAGATGGCCACCAGAGCTCCGGTAGTAAGGGGGAAGATTGATTAAAGAATAAAACCTCTGTTTTCTCGGTGTTCAGTTTCAAGCAGCTTTCCGCCATCCAGGCCGCGATGTTATTCAAACACTGTTTGAAGTTGGCAAAGGCATCCTCAGAGTGCTCTCTGAAAGAGAACATCAGCTGAGTATCATCAGCATAGGATACCACGTTCACTCCCCATTGCTCGGCAACCGTTGCGAGGGGGGTAAGATAGACATTAAATAGTAATGGGCTCAAAGCTGAGCCCTGGGGAACACCACAAACAAGGGGTTTTGTGAGGATGCGTGGGGGCGTAGGAATACCCGCTGAGAGCGGTCCTCT
This sequence comes from Calotriton arnoldi, assembly GCA_963921515.1. NCBI lineage: Eukaryota > Metazoa > Chordata > Amphibia > Caudata > Salamandridae > Calotriton > Calotriton arnoldi. Next base: position 1,272,771 of record CAWUFW010000777.1, read on the forward strand.
AGAAATGAGTAGAACCAGGCCAGCACGGTTCCCCCCACTCCCAAGTGCTTAAGTCTCTCCAGGAGAATTTGATGTGACACTGTGTCGAATGCCGCGGAGAGATCCAATAGCACCAACATTGCAGAGTTGCCCTGGTCTAACACTTCACGCACAGTTTCAGCCACTTCCAGAAGTGCTGTCTCAGTGCTGTAGCCTGATCTTAAACCAGATTGGGAGTCATGGAGACAGCAGTTAGCTTTAAGGAAATTGGACAATTGTTTCTGAACTTCTTTATCAAGACTTTTAGCAGGCGCTGGTAAAAGGGAGATAGGCCTAAAATGTTTGTGCTCTGCTGGGTCAGCGTCTGGTTTCTTAAGAATAGGCAGAAGGTAGGCCTGTTTCCAGGCGGCAGGATAGATTCCCGAGGTCAGAGAAGAATTCCAAATCGGGTTCAAAACCGTATTAAGCCATGGGACTAGTGAGTTGAAGAACTGGGCCGGGTTACCAGGAGAGCCTGATTTACAGTTGTACAGTTCTCTGAGAGATGCCTCTGGGAGAAGTGGGCAAAATTCGGACCAGGTGCCATGAGGGTCAGAGATGGAATTAGACATAGGAGAAAGCGTAGCCGGTGGAAAGGAGGAATAAATTAAACGTATTTTCTCCTGAAAAAAGTCAGATAAGTCCTCGCAGAGGGCGACCGAAGGGGATACAGTGCTGTCAAGAGCTTTTGGCTTCATAAAGCCTTGAACAATTTTAAAAACTTCTTTAGCTGAGTTATCGGATAATTTAATTTGGTTAGCATAGTATTCCCTAATCTTGTTGCGTTTCAGCCTGTGAAGGTTTTTCAGAGCTGCTCTATAGGAGCATTTAGCTGCCAGATTATAAGCTTTCCGCCAGGCATGTGCAGGCGCCTTCGTGCGCCTACCTGCGCCTACCGCAGCCATCAGACAGTCTCACTAGCTGCCTCGGGCTGTTACTGAATCTGAAGTACGTCAGCTTTTTTTATTTTATTTATTATTATACCAACAGTTAATAATAGATCATTCACTTTTCGATTAATAAAAATGGGCCAGAAAACAAGGAGGGTGTGGCCCTGGAACCCATAAGAGAGCCACCAATAGCAGACAGCACATGAAGTGTAAATTTAAGGCAGGTCTCTGCCCCACCTTTAGGCTGACTCTGGTCTTAAATAGCTGAACACCTCTTTCAGTGCGATTTTTGCTACCTCAAGAACAGTGTTAAATATTGCTTGTCGCTGGAACTTTGAAGGCTTTGGTAAATCTAGCAGGATATTTTGACATCTCTAAAGCAATGAAACATCAGAACTAACACTGTAGAATCCTCGAAGTAACATTATAACACAATTAAAACATCACTGGGCACACCAAAACTGTCAAACTGCGAACACAAAAACGACCACGGTAAACACAACAAAATTGCGTTGCAATAATGCGCAGAAACATACCACAACAAACAGCCACAACAACAAAAAGCCACGCATTACCACCTCCAGAAATCTATATTCAGCATACGGTGGCAAAAGGGGTTTCCACCAAGGACCGCCTTACTTACAACCAGCGACACGAAATAGCGCCATTCCAAAATGTTTAGTGGTCCAGCAGGGACATCTTAAGGATTTTGGGGGCCCGGGCCGATAGTTTTTAGGGGGGCCCCTGTTCAGAACAGTTTTGAATTTATGATCCAGTTTCAGCTTTTTCATGCCCTCTTAGGCCAGGTCACTGACAGGGCACAGGCACACTCGTCCAATTCTAAAGTTGTTACATCTAATGTTCATGGATAGTGGTGAGTGTTTTCAATATTGTAGAACAGCAGCAGCACACTTACATTACTGCAAATAATCTTTGTGACACCCGCCCACTTCTCATATATGAAGTCCTGTTTTGATCTAAATGAAACTTTATTTATGGATGTTGCATGAAACAAACACAACATTTCGCTGCAAAATCTTTGTAATAGACTTTCACGCACCACTCACATCAAAACTAAATTAAAGAGAAACAGTATTTAAAACAATCTGTCGATGAATTATTCAAGGTCATCAGGCAAGCCTTGCAGAACAGAGCTGGCTCTATCAGGGGCCCCCCCTAAAAGGCTGGGGCCCTGGGCCAGAGCCCACTTTGCCCATGCCTTAAAACGTCTCTGTGATCCGGCCTCCGGACACCTCAGGGAACTTCGGCGAGTTCTCTAAGAAGCGGTCCGCACGGTGAAAGACGAAGGCAAAATAAAAGGGCAAGTTCGAAGGTGGAGAGCGTTTATCCAGTTCTGTCCACAAGATGACAGTGTTGATTTAGTTTCTGCAAGTTTCAAAGTTAAAAAAACACGTGAAGGTGTATGAGAACAATAAATACATCAGTGAGCCTTTTTACAATTGTTAAATTGAAGTGCACGTACTCTTTTAACGCCCATCAATTCACTGCGTTTTACAAAACATTTCGTTCATGCGAGGGAATATTACTATTTCATATTACTTGCTGAATTTGGTAATTGGTCATATTTAGCTGAGCTATGTGTGTGTTTTTTTGTTATGGTATCGATATCATTCTAAATGTTCACGTCCATTAAAACTAGGGCATATTAGGCAAGACCACGTTAAAATTATCGCCGTTTTAGCGGCAGGAAACTGCCGCTAAAGCGGCGATAATGGGCTTGATAATATGCGTTATAGAATTCCACAGAAACCCAGGTTAGATGTGCAGGACATCTAACCTGGGCTTCTATTGGAATTCCATAACGCATATTAGCAAGCCCATTATCGCCGTTAAAACGGCGATAATTTTAACGTGGGTCTTGCTAATATGCCCCTAGGTCTTTCCAGCTGCTGTCTAATGGTCTTCAAGTGCTTCATAAACTGCTAGACTGTACTTAAGGGTTGTAGCGGTAGTATTAATAAACAAGTGAAAAAGCAGATATTTGTGAGATGAGGGTTCTAAAGTCTCAGGCGTGTATAAGCGTATGCCCAGAGCTGCGCAATTTACACAAGTGACCCAATATCCCGTATGATCTTGCTGAAGAGCCAAGCAATAGCTCCTGGTGGGCCAGCGGGTATCTGGACCCCAATCCACAGACGCAGCGTGCCGGCTCGCCCGTCGCCTGCTTGCAGTGGAGCTTTTGCGCACCGGAAACAATTGCACTTTGATTGGACTGGCTTTTGAGAAGCCAGTTTGTTTAAGGCCCCCTGCTACTGTACTTGATATAAGCATATCCCTTTGGTTTATCCAGTGTTCACCTTCTTTCTCAGTGCCTAATTTGCGATTCTGAGCACTGGTACTTAATTGTCAACACTACACTTACAATTAGTCTGCCACATGGTGGCACTGTTTGTCTAATTTAGAGATGAGTACAAGAGTTGTTCATTGATCAATTATGCATTAAAACTACTAACACCTCCCGCCCAAGCCATTCTCATAACTTTAGTGGCCTGTAATAGTCTGACTTGTCACACTTGTAGGAGTGTGATTGTTAGTAGCTGTGTTGGTACTGTTATTGGCAGCGCTGGCAGGTGCAGTGGGTGGTGCATCCTTCAGTGGCCTTCTGACAAGTGCCCTGGCACTTTTTATTTTTTATTTTTTACAAATCAGGCACTGCACCTTCTACTTCAGTAGCTCTAAACACCTGTGTGTAGGTAGGCTATGGCTAGGGCTGGTTTTAGGGCAGTGCCACCACCCGTACAGCCGCACCTGGCTCTGGCCTCGTCAGAGGCGCTGTGTTCAGAAATAACTTTTGGTTTTAAAAGCACCTGCTAGTTCCTTGTGTCGAGCAGTTTTCAGGAAACAATAAAAGTGTCAAGATAACGCAGGTGATTAATGTTTCTGCTGGAAAGACATCGAGTGGCAGTTTTGACATCATAAATTAGCACAGAGGGTTAAAATGCCTGCTGCAAAGAACGTGTACATGCAGATCACAGAATGGTAATCCTCATTGGTTTGTGCAACATTTCCTATAGACTGATTTACTAGATTTATCGTCTCTATAAGGTGTGTTTGATGTAAAGTGCTCTGACACCCTAGGGGTTTGTATGAGTAGCGCTATAAAACAAAAGAGATGCATGTGATAGAGGAGCTGTGGAAAGTTGAGTGGCACTGTTGGAAAGTGGGAGTGCTGTCATCTGTGGAGAAGGAGGCTATTGGGGGAGGTGCACCAAAAAAGATTGTCACACCAGGCGCCTCGAACTCTAAAGCTGGACCTGGTTATGACTGGACGCAGAAGCTTTGGCTGCTCCCTCTTAGGGCACAGGGCTGTTACACTTGGACTGAAGATGAGATTTACTGCAGGTGTATTTTGAAGGAAGGCAAGGTGGTAAAACACGTAGCATGTGGAACCCTGTCTGGTTGAGAACGGGGCTTAAGGCAGGCAGCCCTCTGCCTTGGCATTATGCTCTTTGGTGAGTTCGCAACTGTTGGGACGAGGTATGAGACACCGTCCAATTCATATTAAAATTGCATTTATATAGCAGCCATTGAAGGGTTTTATGGTGAGTAGCACGCTACCTGGGAGCTAAAAGTGGTCAGTCCATTGGTTATTGGAGTTAGTTTTGCATGCTAAAGGAAACCATTCAATGCATTTGTTTCTTTGTGGTACGGTGTCTTAGTGGTGATCACTAGAAGGGGTATGTGAGAAACAAATGATTTGAAAAAAGGATGGAAGACAGGCTTGATATTTAAGAGTATTTTATATATTTATATATATTCGTATATATATATATAGATAGATATATAATCTGAGTCATGGAAGGTAAGCAGAGATGCATTCAAAATTAAGAAGGAAATTGTCATGCGGATTTTAGGGAATATAGCAGTTAAGTTTTTTGTGACAGCGTGCAATCTGTGGATGTAAACCTGTGTAAAGAAACTGTTTTTAAATTCTGCTCTAAAGGAGAGTGGCAGATGTTGACCTCAGTGCAAAAAGTAAGTCCAGTGTTTGCTGAGACACTTTTACCAGTAACTCTGAAGAAATGCGACATTGAACATCCCAGTAACCTTAATTACAATTAGACCACACTGCCATCACCCCACTGTATTCAGTGCAAGCAATGCTTTCAAACCTAGTGCCTACTACAGCAGTATATTCAGTACCATAAAGTATTGTTACAGTTTATGCAAATCATTTTACAACAAATATATGCTACACATATAATATAAACATGTTATGTATAGCACCCATTGATCTAAAATATAACAAGGTAGTTGATATACACATTGCAGTAATCAAAATTCATTGCATGTGACCCATTCAATAGTTCGGAAGGTGCTGTCCCATGCATCCACCTGAAGAGCACCCCCTCAGAACAGACACCATGTCCAGCAGAATGGATGTGTCTGAGGTCACCTTCACCCTCCAGCATCTACCTGGCCTCCTAATGGAGGTTTGTGAAGATTGCAGTGACAGATGCTCACAAAAATAGTTGCGGGCCACTGAGCCTGAACTTCATTTTGGTTCCTTGAGTGACATCTGTTGTTGCACCAGATGAGTAGGGCTGACCAGAAGCATGAGGCCCCATGTGCGTCCATGACTGGGATGGCACCTCTTTCCATCAAACACATAAGGGTATGTTGCCTCTCTTAGTGGCTCTTCACCCCACACCCCACTGCCAATATTGTTGAACCCTCACAGAAGACCCATGTACATTGACCCCTCGTTGCGTGACTGCCAATCCCTTTAGAAGAGCGCCACCAACTTGTCATGCTGTTCTCCTTTCATCCATCGAACTGTAGCCGTCTTTTCCCCGAACCTGCAGATAAAGTCTCAAGTGGCAGCTGGTTGACTCAGACCGAGATTCACTGCCTCTCGGCTTGCGTCTACTCCGTCCCTTGTAGGCTCTGTGACTTCCGGCTCGGCATATCATTAGCGTGGGTACATGTCCTTTCCTGCTATCACGCCAAGTATTTACTTACGCTTCCTGGCTGAAAGAGGTGGGAGGAGTTAGCGGGCATTCCATCGACTGTCCTTTAAAACAACAGAGAGATTTTTCTTGTCTTTTATCCGAGAAGTGAATCGTATTGTTCATATTATCCTCGTGCGTTTAATCTGAAAATGATTTCCAAATCTGTAATTCATCAATTTTGTTTCGGACGAAGTATTTCACGATTTTATTTGGATATTTCGAGCAATCACTAAAAAGTATCTTGGTGCTAAACTTTAATGTTAGTAAAGAGACTGGATACCAGTGAGCCAAGCCTTCTCATGAACACGAAATGTGCTTTCAATGCGTTCCTGAAATTTGTGAGCTTGGTCATGCCTATTCTTTGCACTGGCACCCCAACCCATCCCTTGCACTGGCACCCCAACACACCCCTTGCACTGGCACCCCAACCCACCCCTTACACTGGCACCCCAACCCACCCCTTGCACTGGCACCCCAACCCACCCCTTGCACTGGCACCCCAACACACCCCTTGCACTGGCACCCCAACACACCCCTTGCACTGGCACCCCAACCCATCCCTTGCACTGGCACCCCAACCCACCCCTTGCACTGGCACCCCAACCCACCCCTTGCACTGGCACCCCAACACACCCCTTGCACTGGCACCCCAACACACCCTTGCACTGGCACCCCAACCCATCCCTTGCACTGGCACCCCAACCCACCCCTTGCACTGGCACCCCAACCCACCCCTTGCACTGGCACTCCAACCCACCCTTGCACTGGCACCCCAACCCATCCCTTGCACTGGCACCCCAACACACCCTTGCACTGGCACCCCAACACACCCCTTGCACTGGCACCCCAACCCATCCCTTGCACCCCAACCCATCCCTTGCACTGGCACCCCAACCCATCCCTTGCACTGGCACCCCAACCCACCCCTTGCACTGGCACCCCAACCCATCCCTTGCACTGGCACCCCAACCCATCCCTTGCACTGGCTCCCCAACCCATCCCTTGCACTGGCTCCCCAACCCAACCCATCCCTTGCACTGGCACCCCAAACCATCCCTTGCACTGGCACCCCAACCCATCCCTTGCTTAGCATTGGCTACTGAAAAAGGTCTTGACCAAGTGGCCGCATGTTTGAAATTAGGGACCACCACACCAAAAGTATAAGAAACCCGTGTTGAGCTTATATAGGATGGTGACATTGAAAGCGTAGAGTCCGAGCAGAGGACTGGACATTCAACAAAAACCTTGTGAACAAGGCAGAGTGAAAAAAAAAAACAACGTTATTTCACAGGTACCCAGTAGAGGAAGGAAAGTGTAGAGGTTATGGCATCAGTATTTTTATTTTGATCAAGTCAGGCCACTGCATTCTGCACTCTTTTATGGGAACCCTGTTGAGGAGGCTAATTCACCTTGGATTAAATGAAAAAAGGTATTTTGCTTTCCATGTTCATAGTTGCTCTTTCTGGGACTCGCAAGAATATTTTGCAATGGCCAAATACACAACTAGGGAGATCTTTTCATCGATACGATTCCATTAAATAGCTGCCACTATAAAATGCAAACCACACTATGTAGTTCACTTGCTCAACACAGAAGAGAGTCGCTAATACTTAAAAAATGAAGTAGAGGGATCATTTTATTACTAGGAACAATAATAGAAGCAAATAACAAAAGACTCTGTCCGGATCCTTAACTTTAACCAAACCAGAAACACAAAAGCATGCACGTGTGTGGCTCATGGCCTACAGCCGTTAGCGTAGGATGTGCCTTCAATCTGTTCCTGCGGGGCTGACCATATCCTGAACACAAGCTGATTCTGACAACCTTGAAGCCAGTCTTTGGACTTTGAGAGCAGGGTGGGTGCTAACGTTTGATGGCTGAACCGTGCTTTCCACGCTGTTGAGACACAGCAGCTGATAAGGACAGAGGGCCCTGAACTCAAGATGGCACCTGCCATGGTGTTCCATCTGTGCGGGCACCTGTAATGAGGAACTACGCTCAGCAGGGGTACTGGAGCGGGTATGGAAACCTCTGGAGATGAAGGTCCACAGACCTAGAGGCACAGCTCGAGGCCTGGCTTCAAGCGAACATTGTGACTAAGAACTATATAGGGATGCTGGAGCCTGCAGATGCCAGTTGGCCCAGGAAGCACTGCGCTGCTGAAGGGATTGACCTAAGGTGGTGCCTCCTCCACTTACTCTCCCCTGCCAGCCAAAACTAAAAAGAGGGCGAGACAAAAAAAAGACTACAATGGGAGCATAGTGGAGTGCACCATTAGGAGATAGGGTGCTACAACACCTCCTGCCTGAAAGTGGGGGGGGCGCTCATAATGTCCCACCAACCGCCTGCATTATCCTAGCTGGGAGGCCTGAAGACTAATCCCCATACACTCTGCGACCCCTTATGCAATGCAGTGACCTTTTGTTGGTAGGATCTATGACGGGATAGGAGAGAGTTTGTGCATGCTGTGGTGCGGGAAAGGTTGGCTGCCACCAGGAACTGCAACAATTGCCCTCTCCCTACATGGCAGAGGCCCACACAAACTTGCTTTAAATGCCACAACGCTGCTGCTCACAGGTAGCAGTGTCTTATCAAGGAGAAGGCATTTCGTTACTGAGTGGTTTACATCAATATCTGATAGTGTGACACTAGAAACTTGGCTCCCTACAACTGTCTGGCACAAACCTCGTCACACATTGCTGCTATCATCTTGTGCTTCTACTACGATCCTTATAATGGTGAAGACAAAACTAGGAAAAGGTGGTGCATGCGCATCATCATCTGGACCTCCACTGTGACAACATGAAGGTGACCTGGCCTCGACGCAAGCAATGACTCCCTCCCTGATTGGTACTGCGATGATGGATACCAGTTTAAAGGCCTTAATGGACACACAAACAGTTCTAGAAACTAAAATAGACTCTGTGGCACTAGACTGCGCTCTGCTGAGGGCAGACCAAGGGAAGCTGGCTGAAACAATAAATGGTCTGAGAACTGTGCTGCCAAGAAGTCTTTATAATTCCATAATGTGTGTTGACCTGGATTGATAACATCTGCCTTTAAGGGGGCAACTGTCAAGAGAATGACTAAGGGACTGGTTGCATGGGCAAAGGACTGGTATTTCGTGGACTGCAAGAGTTCTCAGATCACTGAAATGGGAATATACTTATTACTACTCAGTACATGCACTGCACACGGTCATTGATATGTTCCTTGTCATGCCTTCACTAACGGGTAGAACTCTTAGTATTGTGTACTTACCCAAGACATTATCTGACCCCAACCCACTTTTAATAACTTTACAATGGGGGTGCGGGGGTGTTTACTTCTATGAGGATACCAACATGAAAGTTGACCAACATTGATTGAAGGTGCAGCCTTTAGGCACAGTGTCAAGGGTGAAATCACCCAATTCTTCACCTCGAAAACAGTTTCCATAGACAATCCTCTGACGATATCGGCTACCTGCAAGATGTACATTAGAGGGATATGCCATAAATGAATGCTGGGGTGTGTGGAATACATTGCATAATCAACTAAAGGACTTTGAGAATAAAATAGTGCTAACAACGCATGAGGCACTCACCAAGCCCGAGTTTCAATCATAACTGGTCTAACAGCTGCTTTCCCATACGGAGCTGCATCAGAGACTAAGTTTGTATGAGTTTGTATGATTATCTGGAACACTTGGCACACAGTCATGCAAAGGGTGATAAAACTGGATGCCTGATGGCACCCTTGTTTTAGGCCGCGTCACTGCGCATGGCTATTTCAGCCACTCGCCTGGGTCATGGGCAGGCAGTGCAATCTCTGAGAGATACCAGCAATTCTTTTGCAACATATTATCACGGCCTGTATGCAGTGCACACACACGGAACAGATTGGCGTTTGAGTATTATGTGCAGGCTGCGGCCCTAACACGGTTGACCCCGAATAAAGGGAGGTTCTGGAGGCATTGATCTAGCTGGGTGAGGTCAAGCTGGCTCTGTGACATTTGTTCACAGGCAACACCTTAGGCAGTGGTGGACTCCCCTGGAGTTTTATAAGCAGTTCCAGGGGCAACTTGCTCAGCACCTTCATGAACCTTATCACAAAGATTCTGCGAGAGAGGAAATACCTCAAGAACCAGAGATGCTGTATAGTTGTGGTGCTTCTGAAAGTGGGTCGGCACTCACTTGGTGTTAGTTTATTTCACTTCCTCTCGCTACTTCATCTCAACAGCAAGATTCTTTAGAAGGTGCTGGCCAACAGACTGCTACCTGTTCTGCCATCTCTTGGGCACCGAGATCTGAGTGATTTTGTCCCAGGTCGTGTCACTGCTCCATTTGCGCAACAGCTGCTCTATATCCTTAACGGTGTTCCAGGCAAGCTCAATAGTGTGGCAGTGGCCTGCATAGATATGAAGAAAACTTTTCATTGGGACTTCCTCTGTTCAGTTCTTAGGCAAATGTGCTTTGGGGTCTGAATCAGTGGCGGCTCCTCCGCTAAGGCGGAGTAGCGTCGCCCCACTGCCCGGAAGGAAAAATACAATTATAATAACGTATATTTTTCCTATTGAAGTCAGTGGCTCTCGGGGTGGGGCGGGGCAGGCCAGAGCAGGGGGAGGAGTGGTATGCACTTCATGCGCACTTTGCATGTTCCCCACCAGGATGCATTACACATCTTGGTGAGGAACATGCACAGGCTCCCTGTTCCTGTCTGAACACTGAGCCATGGCACTCAGACTAATCACAACGCTGCATTGCGATTGGCTCAGGGGAACCTGAGTGTCCAGGTGCTTCCTGCCACCGGCCCATCAGGAAGAAGGAAGAGGATGGAGGACAGGCGGCGGCCAGCCGTTTCAGGTCAGGAAAGTCTTTTTTTCTTTTAATTTCATTCTTCTTCCCAACTCCGCCCCACCACCCCCATCCGGTAGCAGCCACAACTGGTCTGAACGGATTCAGCTTCTTTACTCAGCACCCACAGCTACAGTCAGAACAGTTTGTGTGGCGCGGGACGAGTTAGGGGTGTACCGTCTCCCTATTGCTGCTTGCACTGGAGCCATTACCATGTCACGATTGACAAAAGGGAGGAACACAGGGTTTGCACACAGGTGGTTACACCTGTCATATCACTAAATGCTGATTACATTTTACTATATATGCAATGGCACTAATTGTTTTCCAGAGCTACTGGAGGAGCTTGGTGCACAGCCTGGTATTTATAGGAATGTGTCCAAGTCGTGCCTCTTTCAGTCGACCGAAGGAAGTACCCACAGTTGACTTTTTTTTTGATCTTTGGATTGTCAGTAGCACGTCATACATTTATAAACCTGGGTGTAAGAATTTATAGGGGCCACCAAGATGTGATACAGGGCAATTTGGGACAAGCGATAACAGCATCCAGATCCTCAGTAGGCTTTTGGTGCAGATTTCCTCTGTCGGTAACTGGGAGAGTGGCACTTGCCAAGATGGTGTTACCAGCCAGGCTACTCTATTTTCTCACAAATATTCCCCTGTGGCTTAACAGACTCATCCTCTGTGAACTTCCACCCTTCTGACAGAACTCGTATTGGATGCAAATAGAAGGTGTGTTGCACTGGATACGTTGCACCTTCCCCTGGATGAGGGTGGGTTAGGTGTCCCTGACTTTGAGTATTATTACCTGGCGGCACAGCTCCAGGGTATTCTTATGTATGTTAGGAGTTAGCCCCTGTTGACATCAGGGAATATATTTTCAATACCTAGTGCAAGGTCAGGGCCACCTCGATCTTATTTGAGGTGGCAAAATACAGTTAGACTCACTAATTGCTACGGAGGGCTGGATGGACCGCTTATGTCCCCTAGTTTCTGTCATGGATGCTCCAGAGATTCTCCCCCCTTGCTCAGATCGTGGATAGATCCCTTTGGTCCAGGCAGATATACTCGTGCTTGGTGTGTTATATGACGTATGGCCTTTGAGGAAGTAACGCTCGCTTATGACCTACTGCTAGGGCAATTTTTGTTTTCTGCAGCACTAACCAAGGCAATTAGGCTAAGATGGGGTAAGGGAAGGTCGGAACCAGTAGTTGACTCCCTAACCCTCTAAGTCTGGGGGAACAGGTGACATTTTATTACCGAGCTGTGCAGTGCTATTAGGACTACTAGGGCCAAGTGTTTGGCTTCCCTGTAGGCGAAGTAGAAGGAGGAGCTGGGGAAGGAACTACAGACTCAGAATGTGCCTGTATCATGCAACACATGCGACGGTTTCCTACAAATGCTCGTCTCAAGCTTCTACAGTTCAGTTATGTTCATATGACGTCTGACGCTTGCTTGTCTATCCCTGGTGCAACCGTGAAGGAGCGGCCTTTGGGCACATGGTGTGGTCCTGTGAGGTACTAAACCCTGGTGGGCTGAGGTCATTGAGAATGTTGCCAATTGGATGGGTCGGTGCAATTTGGAAATGCCTAAAGTATGTTTATTGACGCTTATGTCCCAGCCAAAAGCAGGCAGATCAAACAGCAAATTCATAGACTAAGTACTAATCCTTGCAAAATGGCAAATAGCCATGAACTGGAAACCCCCTGCGCTTCCAGATCTTAGCAGATGGAAAGCGGACTTGTATAGATTTGCCAAAGCTAAGATGGATGTTAATTCCCGCTTGCTAGTGATGTGCCTATTCCAAGCTTGGTGCTTGACTGGGAACCGATGTTGAGGACTGTGAATCTCAAAAACAGATGACAAACCACCTTTGATACTCTACCTTCCTGATACTCGGGTTCATAGATCACAACTGTAATAAGTTGAGAATAACAAAATGCAGTAGCAGAGCTGACTGGGTGGGTTCATGCTTATGAAAGGGACTGTATGTGTCAATTGGTTTAACGTTATTTTGCAATAGATGTGTAGCATTTAGCTGGATGATAATGGGAGTTGGGACTTGTGATTGATGGGTGTTGCTTTTATGCTGTTTCAGTTGATAACGGTTCTAGATACAGGGTAATGATACCAGACTGAGCATTCAGACTGCCCAAAAGTTTTTCCTTTCCGATAATATGAATATTAGTTAGTCATCTTCAAGGTCGCTTTCTAGAAATGTGTGGATTCCCCTCAGGGCATGATAATATGATATGTTAATTGTCATTGGTGGTGTTTGACTTTTAAAACAAAGCCCAATCTTAAACAAGCATTGGCCTAAACCAATCCATTGGGCCTTTCACATAGCTACAGTTACCTCAAATACTAGATGTCCCTTCTGAGTCACAAAAAACAGTGTGAAGTCTTTAACAAGACTGCAGCTCTTCAGAACTTTCCTAGCTGTACTTTCCTCAGAAGCATCTGCTTAACAAGTTTGCCAGAATGCTGCAATAATTCAAATTGTGCTTAAGATGTACTTCACAAAGTTGAGGGTGTAGGGCTTCAACATAGAAAAAAATAAATATATATAGGTACACTTTTGCTATTCTAATAAAGCTTTGATATTCTTTCAAGAAGGTGCAGTTCCGCAAGTAGTTACTAGGTTCCCCCACAAGTCAAATGTAAAATTATTTATATTCTTTCAAGAAAAGTTTTGTTCCACAAGCCATTACTCAGCGTCCCTCACAAGTCAAATGCAAAATAATTGAACTTCTTACATGAAGCTGCAGTTCCACTAGTCATTACTAGATATCCCTATTGAGTCAGGTGCAAAATATCATTGAAATTCTTAAAATAGGCTGCAGTTCCACTAGTGGTTTCTAGGTGTCCCTCATAAATCAAAAGCAAAAGCATTGAAAATCTTACACAAAGCTGCAGTTATACTAGTCATTGCTCGGTGTCCCATACACGTCAAATGCAAAAGCATTGATAGTCTTTGGTGAAGATGCAATTCCACCAGTTGTTTCTAGATGTCCCTCACAAGTCAAATGCAAAAGCATTGAAATTCTTTTCTTAAGATGTGGTTCCACAAAGCTTTACTAGGTGCCCCTCTAAAAGTCAAATGCAAAAGCTTTGAAAATCTTACTTGAAGCTGCAGTTTCACTAGTTGTTACCCGATGTCCCTCACAAGTCAAATTCAAAAACATTTAAATTCTTACATCAACCAGCAGATCCACTAGCCGTCACTACGTGTCTTGAAGCTCCCTGTACAGGAGAATGGCGTTACTGCAGTCTTGTGAAGAATTGCCTCCACCAAACTGAGGGTGTGCAGCTTTGGTATTTTAAATATGCATACACACATTTGCAATTTTTGTATCCAGTTGTGCTTGTTTTGATAGGATTAATTATTTGAGCGGGTTTAAAGTGAGGAACTAACATTGCGATTTTCAATAAATGTCTCTAGAGTTATGAAAATAGTTTGTTACCCTACCATACTTATGGACTATCAGTCATTGGAAGTGCAAGTTAACAATTTTGATATTAGGGAAAGTCTTTTTTAGGTGTATGTGTGCAAGAGTAAAATGTAGTCACTCAAAGTGAAAGCACCCCATAGTTGCCAACATTTGAAAAAAATTCTAGGGAAACTTTGCAGCACAGCTATCCATTACTTACTTGAAAATGTACCCCACGCACTTTACCAAAGCTCCGCCCACTCTACCCAACCCACATAATTAGCATAATGATAACAGGTTTAAGAAAAGTACAGCAAGATGTTGATAATATTTCAAAGCAAATACAGGAGTGCCATCTGCTGGATTCCTGACAATAATACTCCACCAGAGGTTTTGGATACACACAGGACAGATATCACATTTTATTTTAACGTATTAAAGTGAGCAGTCAGCAGATTGTGCAAAGCTAAGTGATTTGCCAATTATTCGCCAACGCAGGCTTGCCGGGACTGTCTGGGAATAAAACGGGACAATTGGCAGCTATGGCATATAGTGGTTGGAGTGGGTTGGTGTATTGATCTATACCGTTTGCTGGGGTGGGAGGGAGTGTCATTTGAATGACGTCAGCAGACCAGTTGTGAAAGAGTGCTGATTGCTAGCCCAGTATGTATGTATTTTCAATTACTTTTGGGAAAAATATGAGGCTGACAAGACAACTAAAGCTGTCTTTAGGCCAGACCTAAAAATACATATATCGCTGGATTATAAAAGTACTTGTGATAGAATAAAATATTTGAAATATGTGTTTCTTTACTAAGGTTAAATGGTTGCTTGAAACAGAGCAGAACAAAGCATTGTCAATTTACTTACTATTATAAAAGCCCATGGGCCAGGAGCAAACGTTTGCAGTGCAACACGATCATCTGCACAACTTTTAGTAATCTAGGCCACAGTTCCAATAAAACGAGTTGGCAGTAACTTCTGAGATCACAAGCTGTCGAAGATAGGTTTTAGGTAGAGTCTATCTCAAGACTAGATCTGCACATGTGTAGCAATAAACCCGGGGACTATACTCCAAGGATACCCACTTATGATGGTTGCTCTCTGAGGCATGCTGAAAGTTTAAGTACTTCTGAGGGTACCATGTAATACTTGATCCATATTCATTCGGATAAAACCAAGTTAAACTTATTCTCATGCACAAGGAAGTATTGGTGATTAATTATTTCAAAATGAGTAGCAATCACAGTTTTTGTTTATGAAGGACCAGTATCATACTGGAGGTCACTGTCTTAATATCACTGTCTTAATATCACTGTCCTAATATATTTGCCGTAAGGAAAAGAGAAGGTGCAACACAAATACATTCCACGCACATGTTGTGTTATGTAATTGTGCACGTTGGGCACCTGGGTGATTGTTCTACAGTCTGGCACTAGGGTAATCAGGCAAACTGTAGCTGATCTGGAGCAGTCATGATGCGTTTGCGAAGAATGGTGTTACAGCTGCTCGTGAGTGGTAGGGGCATGCTTCGCTTGTTTAACGATAATTTGAAGGTGATCAGTCTGGGTTGGGTTCATGTGACCTTTAAATTCAAGGTTCAAGCATTGGAGACTAACAATAGCACCCTAAGCACAGTTATTAGGAGTCTTGATATTTATGAATGGGTTATATAATGTTTGTCAGACTTGCCGTGGCATATGCTACAACCTCCATCTCCCCAGCTGTGGCTAGCTACTCAACATACACCTTGTCTATTCCCCCTCCCCATCCCCCTCACCCGAAGTTGTTCACAACTTCATTGTTGAGCCACTTTTGAGGGGAAAACTGTGAAGTACAGTTTGCATACCATTGATATGGTGGCCTTATTGGTTATTAAGTTATTTCCAAGGCAAGCTGGAGCCTATCTTCAGAAGCCCACTAATCGATGTCCTGCACATTAAGTTGCCTCCTAGTATATGGGGACATTTAAGGACTTTTCTTGCCTGGACTGCCATAGTTTGCCTGGTGTTCTTGGACAGGAAAATAAGTGGCAAACATTACGTCTGAGGGGACCACCAATATCTTGAATAGGGAGAGGTAGAATGCATTGTGCTGTGTCTACATGTTTGAGTGTTTCGTTGCCCCAAAACTGCTTGATCAAGTGCCTGTACATCACCTATGTGGCACAATGAGGCTTAGTAAAAGTCGGCTTTAAGAAAGTCACAGCTGGGGGGAGTGGCCAGGACTCCATGAAGGGCTGAAGCGAGGCTCAGGCTCCTGCAGCAGACAGCGGCAACTGACATAAGTTTGGATCCCCCTCAAGATTGAGCCACAGCCCTGGGCGGTGGAAGGTGAGGGGGCTGCCGGGGCTGGGATGTGGCCGGGTGCAGGCCTCCAATCCATAATCCTGCCTGACATGGCGAAGTGGGCTGCGTTGGACTGAAAATGCGTCTAGCTGACTCCTTCTAGCAGTGTGCGAGTTAAGTTAGCATTTGCGGCACCATTTTGTATCCAGCCGCCATTTTGTACTATGATTGAAATGACGCTTCTGTCCCATATTGTCTGCCTCAGCAGAAAGCAGCCCCGATTGTTTCTCTTTATTATTCAACGGCGAGCTTCGCTGCACTAATGAATAGATCATTCTGCAACTGCATGCCTTTCCCTGTATGTAGGCCTGCTCCCACTCTCAGAGAGACGAGCACGGGCAGAGTAACCTTGAAACTAAGATAGCGTGTACCCGGTCTTAAGATGATAGCCCATCCTTCTGTACCTCCATTGTTCATCAGTGACCAGGCTTGAAAATTCCAGTCTGGGTGGGTCTCTAGGGGTGTTGGAAATGTATATCTGACTTTACCTTGTGGACGGGAGTCAGTCCCTCTGGCGCTATCTGAGGAGGCTGGTCAGACTGGACTCCGCTCGAGCGTATCATAATAAAATACTTTGGTTTGTATTCTCTACTGTCTGACTGACTCTTCATTTGTTTGGGAGGCTGAGAGGTGGTCGCGAGTGACCCGGGTGGCCCTAAACGGGTCACTTCCTTCAGTTGGTGCCCGAACAGGGACCCCATTGGGTGAGTGACCCTTCCTTGCCCACGGACGGGTGAGGGGGACGGGGCCACGTCGGGTCGGACGGGCGGACCGGGGATCCCTGCACAAGAGAGTCTAGTACTCGCAGCTGCCCCGTCTGTCTGACCGGGCGGTGCCTCGGCCAGTGGTCATCCCGGCTGGGGTCCTGAAAGGCGAAACCCTTGGATCTGACCGTTTGGTCCGAAGAGTCGACAGTGGAGAATAACTTCGTTTGACCTGTGTGCACCAGGTGAGTTTGCTTGGTTCTTTGTGGCTATGGCACATTTTGGTTTGTGTTTGGCACGGTCTAAGGACCAATTTGGATACAAAGTGTTTGTGAACACTTTGACAGACAACGCAATGAATCTGGTTTATTTTTGAGAATGCCTGGGGTTAGCCGGCTTTTGGTTTGTGGTACCACTTTGGTTTGTGCTTGGTGAGGTCTGAGGATCGTTTTTGGACAAGCGCTAGAATTGTTTGAGTTCTTTGTGAACATGGTATTGCTTTGATCTGGAGTTGGTGAGGTCTGAGGACCAACTTTGGTAAGATATTTTCAAATACTTTGCCAGGCATAAATAGTGAACATGTTTTCTTCTGAGAATGCCGGGTATAAGTGAACAGGTTTCTTGTGCTGTCATTGTTGTTCTACTGATGCTCAACTAGAGGTAAGGCGGCCAGCGCCTACAGAAGGCATTTTGAATTTGGATAGGTATGTGTAGGATGGCCTTGGCCCTATTATGTTTAGCAGGTTGTGGCACAAATATACGAGGGACAATGCCGAAGTTGCAGTGGCCGCTGACAGGCACTTTTGATGAACAGAAAATTAATTTGTATTAAAAAAATATATATATATATAGAGAGAGAGTGTGCGAATAGAAAGTTTCGATTGCAAAGTAAAAAGTCTCATGTTGCCCGAAAAAAAGGATACGTTTGTGGAGTAACGGTTAGATACTTGACCTCCACCCCATATGCCCCACAGAGAATATACCTTCACATGCCCCAGCCTCAGTCATCCACTCCTTCTGTTGCTGCTGTTTCTGTTTCTCCTATTATTGATTCAGCTCTTGTTTTCCCGCTATGCCTATTGTTTCAACATATCTCTCTCCAGTTTTTTTTTTCCACCTGCGACACAGTCATTAGTGACATTGGTGCCTGTTCCCTCTGTTACTACTCCTTCCCTTTTTCTTCATTCCCCGACAGTACTGAGTAGTGGAACACCCGTATGTGAATTAGGGGATGGAGACTGAGCGACTGCTAGGGAGCTACTGGGGTGGATATTGATGCGATCTGATGTGAGAGGTGAAGAGAAAGATAAAGCCGCTCAGTGGGGTGCGTGGAGTGTAATGAAAGATTATGAGCCGTTTGTGCAGCAGCATGTCCTTAAGAATGTGTCGGCTACCTTGATTGCACTGTGGGAGCAGTACTCCAATGATGTAGCACCCCAGATTAATTATGATATCAGGGACAATGTGTATGCTGCTGCTGTGGCATCTGGTAAGGTATTTGGTAATGATACAACGCTGGTCGCTTAATTGAGGTAGGCTGCTTGAGAAGAGCCCGAAGACAGCATACAGGAAGTCGCGGGTTCTTGGGGATAAGGGGTCGTAGAGCTGGTGGACAGGACAGAGCTCAGCATGCTGCCGCCTCATAGGATCGTTCGGATAGTAACAACATTGATGACAACAGGGGTGGACAGTATTATCACGATGACTACGAAGATGGTTATCGTTTTTGTGATTGATTTGCGTGAAATGAATGTAGCAGTGATTCCCTAGTTTATAGCGGTTACTGACATTCAAGATTTTTTTTTCAACTATTATTCCTTTTTCTGCTGCTCTCTTTTCTGTCCCTGACTAAAAGAGCATGTTCTTCAGCATTCCTATTCATCCTGCTAGCGGATATCTGCTTGGGTTGACCTGGATTTCTGGGTTCACGTGGGTTCACCCGCTGGTAGAGGTTTTAGGTTTCGCTGTGCTTCTCTCGGCTACCCCGGTATCACTAATTCGACAGTGAAAAGTATTTCTTTGCGTTCCCCACAGATAACGCATTATTTCAGTATATCGACATGTAGCTAAAGATGACAATAAAGTATCCCTTTCTAAATTTCAATATTGTCGACAGGAGGTCACCTACATAGGTCACCTACTGTCGAAAGAGGGTAGGAGACTGACCCTGCTGTGCATGGATGCATGCTTGACCCTGCTGTGCATGATCCTGCTGTGCATGAATGCATGTTCTGGATGCCTGAGTGTCAGCAGTCTTTTGAGCAATTAAAGGTTGCGCTTTGCTTGGCTCCTGTGCTTGGTTCACCTAATTAGTCTTTGTGCTTGGTGCAAAGCATTTCGTGTTGTGTGTACACGACACGGCCGGTTGTGCGCTCTTTGTTTTAACACAGGCCTTTTGAGGTAAGCAACGGCTGTGTGCTTATTTTTTCTGCTATGCTTAACACTGCTGTGTGAGCACTCCCGAGCTGTCTACGAGCGGTCGTGCCCGTGGCTGTCTGGATAAGGCAATCGGTTGGCCTCATATTTGATACTGATCTCACAGTCATGGTACTCCATGCTGTGGATACATTTTTTTTTAAATAAGATACGGCACCTTACCCGTGCACGTCTAACTGTCTATGAATTAGTTTGGTTCGCTAAAAACATCACGATTGACAGATGTGCCACTCTGAATTTAGCCATGTTACTGCCCCTCCCTTCTGAGGACAGATTAAAGGACGGGTAGACTTGATTGATGTTCCCTTATCTGACCCCCCAAGGGGAACAATA
This sequence comes from Calotriton arnoldi, assembly GCA_963921515.1. Taxonomy (NCBI): domain Eukaryota; kingdom Metazoa; phylum Chordata; class Amphibia; order Caudata; family Salamandridae; genus Calotriton; species Calotriton arnoldi. The sequence continues at coordinate 1,292,739 of CAWUFW010000777.1, forward strand.
TGTCGATGGCTACTGTTTTGAATTATCAGATGGCACAACTACAGCTCCTTATGCTCAGTCCGAGCAGAACATGGGAATTGCAAGTGTAGTGTCCACCAAAAAGTCACTGATAATGTGGGAAGGGATAATGCAGTTGCAGATCAGGCCACTAAGGAAATGGCTTAAAAACAAAATGAAAAGGATGTTTGTAGCAGGCCCTACTAGGTGGGTGTCTGAAGTTATAATGCTTGAGGACATGTTTGAGAAGGTGAAAAGAGGTGCAGGGTGAGGCCACAGTCAAACAGACCCTCCTTTTAGCATTTGCTAACAATTTTGTCTAGTGCTAGGAAACCAATAACTACGTGCAAATGAAGAGGAACATTATTACATGTCAATACACACATTATCAATATGCAAGAATACCCTCATCAATGGACATCAAGTCTTGGGCAGCCTGCATATTCATTAGGGACGTTGTCTGGGATGCATAGGGACATCAATGCTCAGAATTATCCAGATATTGATTATCAGGAATAGAAGTTGCAAGGGAGGAGGTAGAACCAAAGATGCCCTCATCTATTTGCATCATTTCGTGAATGTCCTTCTGTAACATAATCACAGCAGTGCCATGCACTGTCTTCTGCGGCTTAGGGGTGAGGAGTGTTGTACAGTAGGAGCAGCATAAGGGAAGACACTGCACCAGAATGCAACAGACAATTAGAATTACAATAAAGTAGATCACTGTTAGAAATGGGGGTCCCTAGTTGCCAGAGTTAGGTACCTTTGTCCAAATAGGGACCCTTGCTTCTAGTCAGGGTAAGCGGGATACACTTCTAAAATAGCCACCCCCTTGGTAACTTGGCACGAGCAGAAAGGCTTATCTCAGACGCAGTGTGTAAGGCATTTGTGAACACATACAGTAATACAGTGAAAACACTACAAATGGGCACCACACCAGTTTAGAAAAATAAGTAATCTTTATCTAAACCAAAACAAGACCAAACAACAAAAATCAACAATACAGTAATAAAAATATAACTTTCAGATGGTAGAAATAGTTCAGTTCAATGCAAGTTGTAAATGCAACACTTTTCTCAAAAGTACCTTAGATGCGTCACGCAAAACAAACAAAATGGCTGCCGGAAAGGTGATGCGTCGGTTCCTTACACTCTGGGAAGGTGATGCGTCGATTCCTTGCTCCGGGGGAGGTGATGCGTCGGTTCCTTACTGCAGCGCAGGGGAGTTGATGCGTCGGTTCCTTACCGGAGAAGAGGTGATGCGTCGTTTTCTTACTGCGTGGGGAGTTGATGCGTCTGTTTCTTACTGCGGCCCCCAACGATGCGACAGTCTTGGCGCCTCGATGCGATGCGTCGATCCAGTATGATGCGTGGCTTCGTGCAGCCTCACAGCAGGCTTGCGTCAGGATCGGTGCGGTGATCTCGGATTTCAGAGATTGTTGCAACCGATGCGTCATGCGATGATTTCTCGAGCCGTGGCAGGCACTGCGACTGTTTTTTTTGGGCGATGCATCGGAAACAGGTGCGGATGCGTCACGCTTTTTTGATGTTGCGTCGATTTTCCAGCTCCCAGCGACAAACTTTCTCTAGAGGTCCTAAACAGCAGCAGGCACCTCTTTGCAGGTTGGAATTCCCAGCAAGGGAATTCAGGGGAGCTGGTGGTGAAGTCTTTGTGTCCCTGAGACTTCAGAACAGGAGGCAAGCTCAGTTTCAAGCCCTTGGAGATCTTTTCTTCAAGCAGGTGACAAAGCAAACAGCAAAGTCCTTTTTCGCCTTTCCTTTGCAGCAAGCAGCCACTGCAGGCCAACCCCAGACAGCAAACAGCACAGGGGCAGTATTCCTCCTCAGCTTATCCGGCTCTTCTCCTTTGCAAAGGTTCCTCTTGATTTCCCAGAAGTGATCTAAAAGTCTGGGGTCTGGGCCCCTCTTTATATACACCAAAATCCTTTGTTCTCTGAAGGCAGAGAGTGTCCAGTATTGGATGACTTGTGTCACCACTTACAATGATGCCTCCAACAAAGTGTCCAGTATCATTCACAAGAACTGGCGCATTCTGAATTCAGGCAGTAGAAACTGGGAAGCACCGCTTTTTGCCTACAAACGTGCTAGTAATCTTAAGGACCGGCTGGTATCCACACGGCCAAGAATATTCCAAAGACGAACCGTAAACACAGTACTGAACACATGGGGTCTCCCCAAGATCACGGGACATTACCCATGCAATAATTGCAGCGTGTGCCATCTCACACGCCCGTCCAAAACACTCGACCTGGAACCTGGAACAACTTGGAAACAGTTACAACATACCAACTGTAACTCATCGAACTTGATATACTTGATTGAGTGCCCCTGCGGCCTACGCTACGTAGGCATGACGACACACAAAGTCAGGACCAGAATAGTTGAACACCGCAGCACAATACAGTGTAAGAAAAACATCAGTCGCCTGACAGATCATTACCTACAACTAGGGCACACCACGAATGACATGTCCTGGACAGTGATCGAACACTTTGATCACAGCAACACTAACAATGACAAATTCCTACTCACTAAGGAACAATGGTGGATTTATCGTTTATCCACCCAGCTCCAGGGGTTAAACGATTCTATCCCCTGGCACAGCCTCACCTATTAATTTGCTACATGAAGGGCTGTCTTCTACTCATAATGCCCAACACTAGACACTACTCATTTGCCACGTTTACGCACCATGAGCATATCTAAGATGTACTCCCCACAGACATAGAACAGATACATAGTGTATTCCCCATGGACCTGATACACATTGTGGTCCATTCTCACACATCCCCGCAAACGCTTTACCCTCTGTCAGTGCTGCTGTCCCAATTGCACAGGGGCTCAATCACGCATACCTATAATTTGTTTACTTTCCCTCAAAACAGTAATCGGGCGAAATGTGTCCTGCGTCACCTTAAATTTGGCCACGCCCACCCCCCGGACGCTTTGTCAGTTACCTTGACTACCGGGCGAACACGCCCTACGTCATCTGACATGGCCATACTCACATCCGAGGGCTTCCAATAGTCTGTTTTCTATGTCGCCCCCACCCCCTTTCTCTCGTTCACAGACTAAACTCGAATCGAACACACCTGCTCCTTCCGCTAATTGCGGGGGATATTTAAGCGCTTTTCAGACCCGGGCCACTCATCGTCGGAGATCCGAGGCAGCCAACTAGGTCTTCAAGCGGGTCCAGAGCTGCAATGTAGTAAGTGGGGCAACGGGGAACCGCTCTTCTACTACTACCAATGGTAAGCTTTTCCTTTCCAGCGCTTTACCACGGCCACTATGCCGTCCTTCGTTTTTTCTCCCCAGGTATTAACTACCAGCTAGAACCCCTGCCGGAATCTCATGAGGCAATTCCACTAATCGCAAGTGTAAGAAAGGCCTCAACATAAGTATATTCATTTACCCATATGCACAATCTTTTTCACTGTAGCGCATATATCGGTATTCGCCACACATTGCCGCCACATCGGCATTACACCGCCGCTTTTTGCCGCGTTCCTGATGGTCACCACACCAGTATAATTGTGCACGTGACTAAAACCAACCCTGCCTAATTTCGCAATTCAACTGTATGTTTGTTTGTATGTTTTGTTTTATGTTTTTGCTTTACAGGAATGCCTTAAGAGGGAATTCCCCCCTTACACATAGTGCACCTTAGAGCGTGCCACACATTTTTGATCTAATATACAAACCCAGTTTAGATCTCACATCTCACATATATTTTTAGGTCCTGAGGAAAGCCAGTATACATCTAAGGCCTGGCTGAAACATGTAGACCGTTTTTGGATGTAGGAGTTTTTAATTATCACTCCACGCACATCCATTACCTTGTTTTTATTGCTGCCAGAGGCCCAAACATTAAAACAAACCCTGTGGGTAATGGGACCACTGTACAGTTTTTAAGTTCACTTTCTCATCACTTCACTGCACACTCAGTTAAGATACCTGCTCCGCTGTAAATCAGGCGTTGAAGCACACCAGGGACACATTCAGTGTCACCAGGTGGGCCCGATGATGAAGCATGCCACCAACTAGGTTGGTCGGTGAGGGCTTCATAAAAAGAAAAAATCTTTTTCTTTTTACAAAGATCATACAGTGTTGCATTATCACATACCTTCAGCCTAGTCCCTTTTGATGCTATATAGAGAGTGTCTGTACCCAGCCAAAACCAGTTCTGTGGGGCACTTTGCAAGTGCACAGCAACCTCCATTGTCAGTGTGAGCCCTGGCTCCAGACACACCATGGGGGGGGGGAGCTGTCATTGTGGAAGGCAGGCACAGCCCTATTCAGGTGAAGGTGCTACTCCTCCCACCACTGCAAATGCAGACCAAGCCTATTCAGCCCAGCCCTGACTCATCAGACTTCTGGAGCCGCTGCCCCTCTCCAGCCCCTGTCATCCAAAAGCCAGACATGCAATACACAAACCTAGCAGAGGCACACTGGATGGTTAGGCAAGAAAATACCTACTTTCTAAAAGTAGTATTTTCAGACACAGAATGTAAAAATCACCCTCACTAAAAGATGCATTTTAACATTCTGAGCTCAGGCATACTAAACTTTATTTTTCTACCTTGTTGCCAGGGCCAGTTATGTTTATAAGATGTTATAAACAAACTCCCCATTCTGTCCTATGGGAACAGGTAGCCTTGCAATAGTGAAAAACGAAATTGGCAGTATTTCACTATCAGTACATGCCACACACATCAGGGCATGTCCTACCTTTCACATACAATGCACCCTGCCCACAGGGGTAGCGTGGGCCTACCTTAGGGGTGACTAATATGTAGAAAAGGGAAGGTTTGGGGACTGGCAAGTGTGTGCACTTGCCAAGTCGACATGGCAGTCCCAGACTGCACACAGGCTCTGCAATGGCAGGCCAGAGTTATATTTTACAGGCTGCTTCTGTGGGTGGCACAATCAGTGCTGCAGCCCACTAGCAGCATTTGATTTACAGACCCTGGGCACACACAGTGCACTGTACTAGGGACTGACTAGTAAATCAAATAGCCAATCATGGAAACACCAATCCATAACAGTAATTTACAAACGGAGCACTTGCACTTTGGCACTGAACAGCAGTGGCAAAGGGCCCAAAGCATCTAGACCAGCAAAACGGGGTCCAACATACAGCAAAAACACAGGAGGCAAAGGCAAAAAATGCAGGGGAGACCCACGCCAATGGTGCCAGGTCTAACAATCACTTTTTCCAGAATCCAACCCCATCCACCAAAAAGGGACCAACTCCAATTTCCACTTTCCATTCCCTTGACATTCTCCAAAATATCTAAAATGTGTTGGGTAATATTCTTTTCCATATTTGTGATCCCGACTACACACTGGTATCCTACTACTGCGCACACACCACCGCTCTTAGCTAGGATGAAATCAACTGCATATCTCGTTTGCTCAGAGTGTATTCGCATACTTTCCAACTGGGTGGTGATGTCACGTAAGGCCGCTACTGTAGAGTTAGAAAGTATCTGCATCTTACATCCAAAATATTCCCTAGCCCTTTCACCTCTGGCCATAGCGGTACCACCAAACGTAATAATGGAGGAAAGTATATACCCAAAGGTGATACCATTACTATAATTATTGACCTCTAGGTCTGTCACTCCGTCGCAAAATTCCTTTGTTAACGATCTTTTAACCCATCTTATATTTGCTTTACTATACTTACAAGACACCCCAAGAGTAAGCACCATTCCCAAAGCCACCTTCTCCGGACCATTATGAACACTGGAATAAGTACCATTAGACAAGAAGTAAAATCCTGGGTGTGCATAAAGTGGACCTTGATAATCTACAGGAGCCTATCTGGTGTTCATTCCCACTGTACTTGGATCATCTTTCCTCACTAAAGACATTGTATTCTTGAACAATATCTGTCCAGAACAATTTATGTATAGGAAAGCGTCAGTACTATTTACTATCGGACAGCATGCAGGATAGTAACCTGCCTCTCGAGTAACTGTCAAATCTTGGTAATGCCAGCCCGCTAAAGTAATGTTCTGTTCCTCCATATACAGATTGTCACAATACACATTAATGTTACAACCTGGGTATCCCATCCCTCGTGGCTTCCTATAATACAAACAGGGACCGGGATATCCCATCCAGAACTCACCCTTTACCTTTACGAATTGTGGTGGGCGAACATATGTATAATTAACCAGTGACAATGGGTAAGCAGTCCACAAACTCGTAACAGATTCAGTAGGATAGCAAGCTGTACCTTCACCAAAGAATTTCCTATGTGTATCTAGAAATACATTTGTGTTCTTTTGGCACAAACTGGAGAAACAATCTTGTATATAGCACATGATGGGGCATTACAATCACACTCCAAAACCTAGGAGACCCCACCCAAAATCAACAACAGTAACAATACAAAAACAGCACAGAGCTGTTTTTTCTTAGTAGACCAACCGTTTCGTACATGAACAAGGAGGATCACTTATTGCTCTTTGTCAGTAACCATTTTTGCCTAAGGGGCGTATAATGAATAGGTAAACAAGAGGGCAAATTTCCAGGAAGAGAAATATACAAGTTACCAGTGTCCATCAGAGTCTCACAGGTAGACTCCTATTGTTCATCACTGTTGGTGCTGTTGAGCACCGGTGATGGAGCTAGGCGATCCTAGCTCTTTGAAGAAATCCCATGTCACACAGGATTTGGCACTCCCCTCCTCAGGGGAGCACACTCGAACAATCCTCTCCAATGTCCGAACAATGCACCAATCTCGCCTTTCCCTAAACTGCCATTGGTACCACAGACAAGGTACACCCTATCTCTTAAGACCCATCCCTACTAATCTGACTTCTTCTTTGGTGCACTGTTCCTCCATCGGGGCGCACATTGTATCTGATGACTTTAGGACCAGAGGGATCAGTAAACAATTACTCCTGGACATCTCCTCATTTCTGGTGCTACTGCTGCGAGCAATGCGTCATCATGCTGTAAATCCATCTTTGTCCCAGCCTCCTCGGATTGGCCCATAATAGATAGCTAGGCTGGGTATCGCGTCCGGTCCCCTCTTGAGTAACTGGTAGGGCTTCCCGGACCTATGAGTGAATAGAATACAAACTTTCAGTTAACTGGCAAAGATAATTTTATCAGCAACAAGTGGTGAAATAAGCCTCAATCTTTTTATTGAACACTTAAGCAAAATGGGTGGTGTAGAACTATCGGGTGGTATAAGGATACCTTTCCCAGCATTATGGATCATGCACAGCATACAATATTTTCACTAGATGGGCAATTTTCTTGAAATACTATCATTCTGCCATGCAGGGTCGTTCAATTGTGCTATACTTCCTTGCCATTTTGCTAATTCCTCTATTGTGGCCTCACCCTATACCTCTTTTCACCTTCTCAAACGTGTCCTCAAGCATTATAACTTCAGGCACCCACCTAGTAGTGCCTGCTTCAAACATCCTTTTCATTTTGTTTTTAAGCCATTTCCTTAGCGGCCTGATCTGCAACTGCATTATCCCTTCCCACATTATCAGTGACTTTTTGGTGGACACTACACTTGCAATTCCCATGTTCTGCTCGGACTGAGCATAAGCAGCAGTAGTTGTACCCTCTGATAATTCAAAACAGTAGCCATCGACATATTGTTCCCCTTGGGGGGGTCAGATAAGGGAACATCAATCAAGTCTACCCGTCCTTTCGTCTCTCCTCAGAAGGGAGGGGCAGTAACATGGCTAAATTCAGAGTGGCACATCTGTCAATCATGATGTTTTTAGCGAACCAAACTAGTTCATAGACAGTTAGACGTGCATGGGTAAGGTGCGGTATCTTATTTTTAAAAAAATGTATCCAAAGCATGGAGTACCATGACTGTGAGATCAGTATCAAATATGAGGCCAACCGATTCCCTTATCAAGACAGCCACGGGCACGACCGCTCGGGAGGGCTCACACGGCAGTGTTAAGCATAGCAGAAAAAATAAGCACACAGCCGTTGCTTACCTCAAAAGGCCTGTGTTAAAACAAAGAGCGCACAACCGGCCGTCTCGTGTACACACAACACGAACGGCTTTGCACCAAGCACAAAGACTAATTAGGTGAACCAAGCACAGGAGCCAAGCAAAGCGCAACCTTTAATTGCTCAAAAGACTGCTGACACTCGGGCATCCAGAACATGCATTCATGCACAGCAGGATCATGCACAGCAGGGTCAAGCATGCATCCATGCACAGCAAGGTCAGTCTCCTACCCTCCTTCGACAGTAGGTGACCTATGTAGGTGACCTCCTGTCGACAATATTGAAATTTAGAAAGTAATACTTTATTGTCATCTTTAGCTACATGTCGACATACTGAAATAATGCGTTATCTGTGGGGAACGCAAAGAATTACTTTTCACTGTCAAATTAGGGATACCGGGGTAGCCAAGAGAACCTAAAACCTCTACCAGCGGGTGAACCCACGTGAACCCAGAAATCCAGGTGAACCCAAGCAGATATCCGCTAGCAGGATGAATAGGAATGCTGAAGAACGTGCTCTTTTAGTCAGGGACAGAAAAGAAAGCAGCAGAAAAAGGAATCATAGTCGGAAAAAAAAATCTTGAATGTCTGTAACCGCTATAAACTAGGGAATCACTACTACATTCATTTCACGCAAATCAATCACAAAAACGATAACCATCTTCATAGTCATCGTGATAATACTGTCCACCCCTGTTGTCATCAATGTTGTTACTATCCGAACGATCCTATGAGGCAGCAGCATGCTGAGCGCTGTCCGGTACACCAGCTCCATGACCCCGTATCCCCAAGAACCCGCGACTTCTTGTATGCTGTCTTCGGGCTCTTCTCAAGCATCCTACCTCAATTAACCGACCAGCATTGCAGCATTACCAAATACCTTACCAGATGCCACAGCAGCAGCATACACATTGTCCCTGATATCATAATTAATCTGGGGTGCTACATCATTGGGGTACTGCTCCCACAGTCCAATCAAGGTAGCCGACACATTCTTAAGGACATGCTGCTGCACAAACGGCTCATAATCTTTCATTATACTCCACGCAGCCCACTGAGCGGCTTAATCTTTCTCTTCACCTCTCACATCAGATCGCATCAATATCTACCCCAGTCGCTCCCTAGCAGTCGCTCAGTCTCCGTCCCCTAATCCACATACGGGTGTTCCACTACTCAGTACTGTCGGAGAATGAAAAAAAAGGGAAGGAGTAGTAACAGAGGGAACAGGCACCAATGTCACTAACAACTGTGTCGCAGGTGGAAAAAAAAAACTGGAGAGTGATGGAGAGTGATATTTCGAAACAATAGGCATAGCGGGAAAACAAGAGCTGAATCAATAATAGGAGAAACAGAAACAGCAGCGACAGAAGGAGCGGATGGCTGAGGCTGGGGCATGGCAAAGTATATTCTCTGCGGGGCGTATGGGGGTGGAGGTCAAGTATCTAACCGTTCCTCCACAAACGTATCCTTTTCTTTTCGGGCAACATGAGACTTTTTACTTTGCAATCGAAACTTCCTATTCGCACACTATATATATATATGTGATCAAGACCGGGGAAACTCAGTCGAAACGCGTCATGCTGCTGACAATTCACAAATAAAGCACGATATTCAATTTATCTGGTGGTCCGTACCTGATTTCTCGCTCAAGGAGGATGTTTCATCAGGATTGTGGTTCTTGATATATATATATATATATATATATATATATATATATATTTAATACTAATTTAATTTTCTGTTCATCAAAAGTGCCTGTTAGCGGCCACTGCAACTTCGGCATTGTCCATCATATATTTGTGCCACAACGTACTAAACATAATAGGGCCAAGGCCATCCTACACATACCTATCCAAATTCAGAATGCCTTATGGAGGCGCTGGCTGCCTTACCTCTAGTTGAGCATCAGTAGAACAACAATGACAGCACAAGAAACCTGTTCACTTATACCCGGCATTCTCAGAAGAAAACATGTTCACTATTTAAGCCTGGCAAAGTATTTGCGAATATCTTACCAAAGTTGGTCCTCAGACCTCACCAAATCCGGATCAAAGCAATACCATGTTCACAAAGAACTCAAACAATTGAAGCGCTTGTCCAAAAACGATCCTCAGACCGCACCAAGCACAAACCAAAGTGGTACCACAAACCAAAAGCCGGCTAACCCCAGGCATTCTCAAAAATAAACCAGATTAGTTGCGTTGCCTGACAAAGTGTTCACAAACACTTTGTATCCAAATCGGTCCTTAGACTGTGCCAAACACAAACCAAAATGCGCAATAGCCACAAAGAACCAAAGCAAACTCACCTGGTGCACACAGGTCAAACGAAGTTGTTCTCCACTGCCGACTCTTCGGACCAAACGGTCAGATCCAAGGGTTTCGCCGTTCAGGACCCCAGCCGGGATGACCACTGGCCGAGGCACCGCCCGGTCAGACAGACGGGGCAGCTGAGAGAACTACACTCTCTCGTGCAGGGATCCCCGGTCCGCCCGTCCGACCCGACGTGGCCCCGTCCCTCTCACCCGTCCGCGGGCAAGGAAGGGTCACTCACCCGATGGGGTCCCTGTTTGGGCACCAACTGAATGAAGTGACCCATTTTAGGGCCACCTGGGTCACTCGCGACCACCTCTCAGCCTTCCAAACAAATGAAGAGTCGGTCAGACAGTAGAGAATACAAACCAAAGTATTTTATTAGTATACGCTCGAGCGGAGTCTGGTCTGACCAGCCTCCTCAGATTGCGCCAGAGGGACTGGCTCCCGTCCACAAGGTAAAGTCAGATATACATTTCCAACACCCCTAGAGACCCGCCCAGACTGGAATTTTCCAGCCTGGTCACTGATGAACAATGGAGTTACAGAAGGATGGGCTATCATCTTGAGACCGGGTACACGCTATCTTAGTTTCAAGATTACTCTGCTTGTCTCTCTAAGAGTGGGAGCAGGCCTACCTACAGGGAAAGGCAAAAAAGATTTTGTAAAATACAACATCACAAAAACTGAAAAGGAAGCATTAACACCATTGAAATCAGACTCCACTATAACGATAAAACCAGCTGATAAAGGTGGGTCGATAGTTGTGATGAACACCTCCAACTATCAGACAGAGATTTTAAGACAACTTCAGGATTCACAGTGTTACCGAAAAATTGGAATGGATCCTACATCAGAGATTCAAGGAGAACTGACGGTGATTCTAAAAAATGCTTTGGATTTAGGAATTATTTGAAACAAGGAATTTGGATTTCTAAATAAAAAACATCCAAGGATTCCGCTATTATACATACTTCCAAAAATCCATAAAAATGCAACACACCCTCCAGGACGCCCAATTGTATCGGGTTGCAGCTCAATACTTGGGCCGATATCTAAGTATGTCGATTTTTTCTTAAAACCTTTTCTATTAGATGTCCCATCCCACCTACAGGACACCACCGATTTTTTGAACAGAATACAAGATCTGGAATTTTCACCTACCAACCAACTATTGGTGACGCTTGATGTGGTGTCCCTTTACACCCAGATAACCCAGGAAGAAGGATTAAGTGCAATCAAAATCTTCCTTGAACAGAGATCTAGACCTGTAAGAGTCCCAAGCAAATTCATAATTGAATTAGCAAAGTTTGCTTTGAAAAAGAATTACTTCAAATTTGAGCAGAGCTACTACTTTCAAACCAAAGGGACCGCCATGGGCTGTCCCTTTGCGCCGGAATTGGCAGTATTGTTTATGGCACAATATGAAGAACATTTTGTCTATAACAATAACCCATTTTGGACACAAATATCAACCTATGTTCGTTACATCGACGACATTTTCTTGATCTGGAACGGCACTTTGACCGAGTTGACAGCCTTCCATAATTGGTTGAACCAACGGACACCCGATATCCAATTTAGCCTGAACTCTAGCCCCAATGTCATAACATTCTTGGATGTAGAGGTATATAGTGTGCAAGGAACTTTGTATACCTCATTGCATGTCAAATCGACTGATCGCAATAAAGCGCTTCATTACACAAGCCATCATCCCCGCAGTTTGTGCGACAATCTTCCAGTGGGACAATTTCTTAGAGTGAAACGCAATTGCTCCACTAAAGATGAATATATGTTCCATGCGAACAACCTTCTGGAAAAACTGAAACAGCGAGGATACCCTAAAAAGCTATTGAAACAAGCATTAAAACGGGCGTGGTGGACACCTAGAGAAGTCTTACTACAAAAGAAGAAAAAAGACCCAGTGGATCGGTTGGTCTGCGTGACCACATTTTGTTCACGTACCAATTTCCTTAAAAAGGTGATTAACCAAAATTGGCACCTAGTACAAAAAGTGCATACTACATGGAGCAACCCGCTGTTTGCCCTTAAAAAAGACAAAAGCATTGGAAATCTACTGCTGCGGTACAGAGACCATTAAACACAAACATATTGAGGACACAACTAAACCTACCACCGATTACTGGACACCACAAGTGTGGGACATGTTCAAGCTGTCCAAACACAATGGAAGGCGCTCTTTTTTGTTTTAATGACATCAAGTGGAAGCACGATCGCTTTACCAATTGCAAAAGCAAAGATGTAATATATGGCATTATGTGCCCATGCCCAAAATTATACATTGGGAAAACGAATCAAGAAGTTCGCCAACGTATGACACAACATATGTCTAGAATCCGAAGACAAGTGGCAAATGCACCGCTTGTACACCATTGGTCCTCAAAGAATCATAGCCTTAACGATTTAAAATGGACTGTTCTCTTTAAAGTAGAGAAAAACTCACGAGGAGGCGATATAGAAAGGGTTTTGCTCCAGAAAGAAGCGATGCTTATCGTCAAATATAACACTGCAACAGACGGACTAAATGAACTTTCTGAAATTAATAATTTGTAAAAGAGCAAACTTTATGATAAAATGGCTTCTTTAAGCACGATCATTATTGGCGAAAAGATACCACACAAGCCAGAGTGCCATACTGTATTCAGTCGAGAAGTGAATCTATTTAAATCACGGCGCAACCTCCAACTTCGATCATGCGGCTTAAGAAACTAGTGGATACAACTCCTGCCGTTTTTTTGCGCCAAATGTGCTAGATGTAATGAATGAGATACATTTATTGCTTGCTGAGGTCCTGACATTGTTCAATAGGCTGAATGACAAAGTATTTCTAAACATATCAAGAATATTAAAGGAGACGTACTTATTTGGAGGGTGCCCCGTCATTGTCTACAAGGTACTGTTGAGAAGTGTGTTTGTTGTAAAACACAGTATAACATACGATCCAAGTAATAGTGATAACATCCTATAGCACAACGTCAGCCCCCCCTTTTTTAATAAAGTTTTAAATATATCACAAGACACGGACTATTCTGTCATATTCAATAAAGTTCAAATTGAAATTCCCAGTAAGTCACATGACATGGACTCAGTGATGACGCTTTATGAAACACGCCCATACCCGCCTCAAACTCGCTTGCCTTAGTGGGATTTTGGCGAGTGGACGCGGACCATTCATGTTGGACTGAAGGTAACTTGAGCAAAAACGTAGCAATCATACCGTTGCGTTCTAATAATTCGGAATGCGCATACTTAAAAGCTATTTGTCCTTGGCAGATTGAACCCACAATCCGTCAATAAAACCGTCCGTCGGGAGAAGAAAATGTTTTGACGCGGTCACGGCACCAATTAAGGTACGCCGAGCGGCTTTCGCTGCACAATTTGATTTTGATCGCAATGGTTGCTTCAGTATTATAAAATCAGTTTGTTTCAAATTAGTTTAACTTTGTTTTTGTAGTTAGAGTCTTCTGTGCATTTGGGTTGCCCGTAATTAAAAAGATGATTCAAGCAAAAGTTGGTGTTAGCAAGGTAACAAATTGATGGCAGAAACCATTGCTAATAAATGCCTGACACGTAGTGGAGTCTGTTAGTGAAACTGTCTCTTCTTTTTTTAGCGATAATGAAATTAGTGCATTAATGCGTGAAAATGCATTTGAGCACAACGAGTGGCAATAACAAGAAAATACGAGGTAATGTTGTTGCAACAAATTGACAGTTTTAGAGGTGAGCTAGATTGGTTGAAAGTGTGAAGTGATGGTAAACACTGCACCTTTTTGTTTTCTTTCACAGCTCTCATTCCAGGTCCTGAGGAAAACCCTTAAAATAACACATTGGGTTTGAAACGCGTAGACCTTCCGTTTGTGTCTAAACAAGTTCTGTTTGTGTATAGAAAAGTATCAGGTCGTTAGCAATGTATGAGAAGTACTGAAATTTCATTTTTCCATGACCTGAATACAAAAACTGTTTAGCCAAAATTCCCCTTGGGTTTGTGTTATTCCTTAAACTGGTAACTATGGTGTTCTCTTTTAACCTTTCCCTTGGGTTTTTCACTCTTTTTCTCTTCTTTCTTCTAATGCTGTGGAATTTGAGGTCATTCAAATTCATGGATTGTATTATTATGTTTTTGTTATGAATGTAAAGTATTGTTTTATGGTTGTATTAGTTATCGTGGTACGGTAAATGAATTATATGGACAATGCTCATGAAAATAATAACGAACTAGAGAGTCCTTTTGCTAAATAATGAACTTTATCCAAAAAATAAAATAAAAATATTTATTAATTTTTTTCAATCACTTTGAGTGACACTGGTGATTGTTTCTGAGTGAGTTGATAAATAAGTTATCAGTACTGGCAATGTGTTTGTTGTTTGGCTTATAGTTTGGTCCAGCCTTACTGATTAAGGGCCAGAACCCTTTATTGTTTTTGTTTTTTTGGGGGTTTTTTTTTGGGGGGGGGTTTTTTTTTTTACCTACAGGGAAAGGCATGCAGTTGCAGAATGATCTATTCATTAGTGCAGCGAAGCTCGACCTTGAATAATAAAGAGAAACAATCGGGGCTGCTTTCTGCTGAGGCAGACAATATGATACAGAAGCTTCATTTCGATCATAGTACAAAATGGCGGCTGGATACAAAATGGTGCAGCAAATGCTAACTTAACTCGCACAATGATAGAAGGAGTCAGCTATACGCATTTTCAGTCCAACATCCCCTGAGGAGGGGAGTGCCATATCCTGTGCGACGTGGGATTTCTTCAAAGAGCTAGGATCGCCTAGCTCCACCGCCGGTGCTCAACAGCACCAACAGTAATGAACAATAGGAGTCTACCAGTGAGACTCTGATGGACACTGGGAACTTGTATATTTCTCTTGCTGGAAATTTGCCCCCTTGCTTACCTATTCATTATATGCCCCTTAGGCAAAAATGGTTACTGACAAAGAGCAACAAGTGATCCTCCTTGTTCGCGTACGAAACGGTTGGTCTACTAAGAAAAAACAGCTCTGTGCTGTTTGTGTATTGTTACTGTTGTTGATTTTGGGTGGGGTGTCCTAGGTTTTGGAGTGTGATTGTAATGCCCCATCATGTGCTATATACAAGATTGTTTCTCCAGTTCGTGCCAAAAGAACAATCCCAAGCAATGTATTTCTAGATACACATATGAAATTCTTTGGTGAAGGTACAGCTTGCTATCCTACTGAATCTGTTACGAGTTTGTGGACTGCTTACCCATTGTCACTGGTTAATTATACATATGTTCGCCCACACACAATTCGTAAGGTAAAGGGTGAGTTCGGGATGGGATATCCCTGTCCCTGTTTGTATTATAGGAAGCCACGAGGGAAGGGATACCCAGGTTGTAACATTAATGTGTATTGTGACAATCTGTATATGGAGGAACAGAACATTACTTTAGCGGGCTGGCATTATCAAGATTTGGCAGTTACTCGAGAGGCAGGTTACTATCCCGCATGCTGTCCGATAGTAAATAGTACTGACGCTTTCCTATACATAAATTGTTCTGGACTGATATTGTTCAAGAATACAATGTCTTTAGTGAGGAAAGATGATCCGAGTACAGTGGGAATGAACACCAGATATGCTCCTGTAGATTATCACGGTTCACTTTATGTACACCCAGGATTTTACTTCTTGTCTAATGGTACTTATTCCAATGTTCATAATGGTACCGAGGATGTGACTTTGGGAATGATGCTTCCTCTTGGGGTGCCTTGTAAGTATAGTAAACCAAATATAAGATGGGTTAAAAGGACGTTAACAAAGGAATTTTGCGACGGAGTGACAGACCTGGAGGTTAATAATTATAGTAATGGTATCACCTTTGGGTATATACTTTCCTCCAATATTACGTTTGGTGGTACCGCTATGGCCAGAGGTGAAAGGGCTAGGGGATATTTTGGATGTAAGCTGCAGATACTGTCTAACTCTACAGTAGCGGCCTTACGTGACATCACCACCCAGTTGGAAAGTATGCAAATATACTCTGAGCAAACGAGATATGCAGTTGATTTCATCCTAGCTAAGAGCGGTGGTGTGTGCGCAGTAGTAGGAGACCAGTGTGTAGTCGGGATCACAAATATGGAAAAGAATATTACCCAACATATTTTAGATATTTTGGAGAATGTCATGGGAATGGAAAATGGAAATTGGAGTTGGTCCCTTTTTAATGGTTGGGGTTGGATTCTGGAAAAGGTGATCTACTTTATTGTAATTCTAATTGTCTGTTGCATTCTGGTGCAGTGCTATCCTTTATGCTGCTCTTACTGTACAACACTCCTCACCCCTAAGCCGCAGAAGACAGTCCATGACACTGCTGCGATTATGTTACAGAAGGACTTCATGAAATGATGCAAATAGATGAGGGCATCTTTGGTTCTACCTCCTCCCTTGCAACTTCTATTCCTGATAATGAATATATGGATAACTCTGAGTGTTGGTGTCCCTATGCATCTCAGACAACGTCCCTAATGAATATGCAGGCTGCCCAAGACTTGATGTCCATTGATGAGGGTATTCTTGCATATTGATAATGTGTGTATTGACATATAATAATGTTCCTCTTCAATTGCACATAGTTATTGGTTTCCTAGCGCTAGACAAAATTGTTAGCAAATGCTAAAAGGAGGGTCTGTTGGACTGAAAATGCATCTAGCTGACTCCTTCTAGCATTGTGCGAGTTAAGTTAGCATTTGCGGCACCATTTTGTATCCAGCCGCCATTTTGTACTATGATCGCAATGAAGCTTCTGTCTCATATTGTCTGCCTCACCAAAAAGCAGCCCCGATTGTTTCTCTTTATTATTCAATGTCGAGCTTCGCTGCACTAATGAATAGAACATTCTGCAACTGCATGCCTTTCCCTGTAGGTAGGCCTGCTCCCACTCTCAGAGAGACGAGCACGGGCAGAGTAGCCTTGAAACTAAGATAGCGTTTACCCGGTCTCAAGATGATAGCCCATCCTTCTGTACCTCCATTGTTCATCAGTGACCAGGCTGGAAAATTCCAGTCTGGGCGGGTCGCTAGGGGTGTTGGAAATGTATATCTGACTTTACCTTGTGGACGGGAGTCAGTCCCTCTGGTGCAATCTGAGGAGGCTGGTCAGACCGGACTCCGCTCGAGCGTATACTAATAAAATACTTTGGTTTGTATTCTCTACTGTCTGACCGACTCTTCATTTGTTTGGAAGGCTGAGAGGTGGTCGCGAGTGACCCGGTGGCCCTAAACGGATCACTTCCTTCAGCTGCAGCAGTGAAAATCGAAGTGGGCTGACACCGCAAGGTTAGCTTCTCTGGGCGACTCTAGACAGAGAGTCCGTGCTGAGTGAGCAGCTGCTGGAAGCAGAGCCCACCTAGCAGGGCTGGCGCTAGGCATGGGCAGTGTGGGCAGCTGCCAAGGGCCTCACACTTGCCCACCAGCATGGAACCCAGCACCAGTTTAACACACCACCAGCCCTCTTGTACTCCTGCCGATTTAATTGAAAGAAAGACGTCTCTTTGCAATTGGGCCCGTGAGAGGGAGGGGAGGGGGCTCTACTGGGCCTCTTAGGGATGGTGTCCCAGTTGCAAGGAGACGCATTTTGCACTCTTCTCCTGCAATTCGGCATCCTCTAGGGCTGCCCATTCAGAGACACCGCAGGACTCCATTGTCAGCACTTCAGCGCCCCACAGTTTTAACTCTCAGCCCCCAAGCAATCCTCACACCTTCAGCCCGAAATGGGCTGTAAAAGAGGTGCTTGTAGGTGGCTGAGAGGAGGAGCTGTGGCCCAGGGGGAGTCTGCACAAACAGCTTCTGGAGGCCTAAATATGTCACGTATGCAAATTAGAGGGGCCTCGCACATTCCCTTTCTGCCCAGGGTCCAAAAATCCTAGAACTGGCCCTGACCCCCAGTGACTCTATGATAGCGGGACTCCCTGGCTCCACCACACAAGTCAGACTGTCATAGCCGCTGTGTTAGAGAGAGGTGGGAGCGGCAGTTGAGTTCCAAGAAGTAAGTGACAATTGTGGCGCATTAGAACCTGCAGGAGCTCCTGGCCCAAGTCACGCAAGTGCAATTTACAGGCACGTAGGATGGTGCCTGAGCCCCCGGACACACTGGGCAGCTTAAGTCCAATACCTAAAGACCGGCACACAAAGCAACAATCAGAGATGTTTGAGACCTCTCCTGGTGGAGCGGCCCACTGGTGCAACAGCATCTCCTGCTTGTCCCAGTGGTGATAATGGTCCGAGACAGAGTCTCCAAACACCAGGTGAATACAATGGGCAAATGCACCATCAGAAGTGGAAAGACGTGCAAAGGTGGCAACAGACCTCCCCAACAGGTGGCAACCGGAGGGGAAGACAGGTTGGAAAGACAGTCTACACTTGGTGAACTACTACTAACTATCAGAGAGACCAGATCAGCACTGGAAACCAAAATCAACACTATGTGCAGTGAACACTATGCGTATTTGGAAGATATAGCCAAGATCGCCGAACAAATGAACATGGCGGACGTTACACTGGGGACCATGCTGAGTACATCCAATCCCCCCAGTTCGAAGTTCCTTGCCTCACAGAGACAATGCAACGCTTACACGCCAGGGCCGAGGACGCAGAGGGCAGATTCTGGTACAACAAAATACACCTGGTGGGCCTCCCAGGAAAAGCGCAGGGCCTGCCAGAACAATTTGTAGAGCAGTTTATGTCTACCACGATTCTACCAGAGGGACTCTCGTCCCACTTCACAGTGAAGCGGGCATACCAGCTAACCCGGGGTGCTGCCTAAGCCTGGAGCTCGACCAAGACCACTCGTATCGCATTCTCAATTTTAGAGACCGAGATAAATTTGAGAAAATATGAGGCCTGTGGAAGGACTTTCGAAACTGGGAATGATCTCCCAGGTTAGGGAGGAAGACATAGGGTATTTTAGCTGGCAATAGTTTGAGAAGACCCTGGATGGAATGGGAGGGTTAAGCACTTACGAAAGCCTATATGTCCTGACATACGCCTGCCAAACTCTGCTTTCTGTGTACAAACACCAATGGGTTGCAATTTAATATGTCAGTTTGTTTATTGCATTGTATTTCTAGCTCTTTTTGATAAATGACTTAATAAACAGATTTTTTTTTAAAAGAAAGGCAAAGCTGTAGAGGCATTGGCTCATTAAAAAGTTCGACGGTAACCTTGTTCACTGGGACAGGTGCCCAAGTTCTGGCCAGCAGTGTGCACTTACACATCGCCATGACGTCTTTGCCAAGTGTCAAACTTAGTTTCTTTTTTTTTTTTACTTTTTAAAACAATGTTTATTTGATAGACATTTTTCAGGATACTTGGCTAATTCATTTGGTTTTTTTATTGGTTGGACCTTCTATTCTTTTGACATTATTTTTTATGAATTGCTGTACCCTGGCCTATCCCATGCTTCCCCAGAAGGCATCTCATTCACAGTAAGCTTCGAGCATACCTCAAGGTTCAGAGAATTATACTTTAAGGAGTTAATTGCTCTGCTTCTGTTAAGGCATACCCTGTAAGCCTGAATGTCTTGCATTGTTAACCAGTGGTAAGCATCTGTGCAGAGGTTTCAGCTTCCAATTGCCTTAACAGCAAAGTAGCAAAGAAACATTCAGAGACTAGTTCGGTCATACTTTCTGTTTATCAAATGAGTTCACAATTAGTGGCTGAGGCAGCACAGAAAACCTGTACCTATCACTATCCCCTATTATCATAACAAAATGAGTAAACAGAAGAAAATGAAGTAGATGCACAAGTATGGTAGATCAGCCACCATATAACCCCCTATCAGGGACTCAAACCCTGACTCTAAACCAAATGAAATACTACCCGGTGAGGAGGCTAGACTAATTGGCAATAAATAGAAAATATAATGATATACTACTCGGCACTCGATAAATGTAGAAGTAATCAGTCCCCAATATATGTAGCAGTAATGTCAGTACATCAATGAACATATAATATTGATCAATGTCCACCGTTCAATAATATTTGAAGAAATTAAGAGATGGTCAGAGATGTAGTTTGTAATCCATACTTTGTCTAAATCTTCTTATAAAAATCAGCTTGATTGTAGCCAAAGCCAACGCATTTTGTTCACTCACGACTTCTTCACGGCTTATAAGTTCTAGTCAGTCATTGTGGTCACGCTAAGGTGGTCATCATATCACATAGATATCCATAAGCTTTTTGGCATTTCAAAACCATCAGTGCAAGAAGCATCTGTCCTTTCAGGTGGCGTCCGAAGAAGCAAGCTCTTGGTGATCGACTGACTAGAACTCACATTCCTGTCGTCCTTCCCGGCTCCGACGTCAACTCTAGTGCCGGCCAGTAACATCCCCTCTGAGTTGGAGCCAGTGCCTTTTACCTGGGACAGGTCTGGAAAGAGAGACAAATGGAAGGGGTTTGAGGACCCTTATTCATTCCATCAACCCGTAGAAGAACCAAAGTTATGTTATGTTATGGTATTTTAACTTATAGCACGCACGGATACTCGAGAGTGTCCCGGCGCGAGCAGAACCCAAGGGGACAACTGGTAGGAGGAATTGGAGAATACCAGTGGGTTACACACCTCACCGTACACTGGCTTGGTCTCTCCTCCTAACGTGGCTACAGAGAAGGGAGCCTCCTTTGCAAAAATGATGCAGAGGCCAGCTGAGGTCCTGGACCTTCAGCTGCCCTCGGTGGCAGTTAAGACGAACATCTTGACAGAGGTACTTAAGTCAGGAGTTACCCCTTCAGAACCCCTTCTCCCATTCATAGAAGCCCTCACTGATGTCTTGCTTTAGGCCTAGTCCAAGCCTTGCACAGGGGCTCCTGTGCATAGGAAGATTGCTCCCTGCCATCGCCCCACTCCTGGGGACTCCAGTTTCCTCACCCAGCACTCCACCTCAGAGAGCTTGGTGGTCCACGCCTCCACTTCCATGATCACCCAGTCATATTCCCTACCACTCCATTGGATAGGGAATCCAAGAAGCTAGATTTCTTCAGAAAGAGGATGTTCTCTGCTGCCAACCTAGCCCTGCAGTTAGGGAACACTGCATGCCTTTTGGGCTGATACACACACACAATGAGTGGGATAAAGTTGTGCAAGTGCTGCCTATGGTCTCAGAGGAGGCCAGAACCATACTCACCCAAGTCACATCAGACAGATGGGATGCAGCAAAGTTCACCATCAGTTGTGGGCTGGACACGACCAACTTGCTGGACAGAGTGATTGCATCATCGGTGGCCCTTCGACGCCATGCTTGGTTGAGAACCACTGGCTTTTCAGGAGATGTCCAATCTTCCCTCATGGACATGCCCTCTGAGGTCTCTCACCTTGTTGACGAAAAGGCAGACTCAGTGCTGGAGTGCTTTAAAGACCGCAAAGCTGCAGCCATGTCTTTGGGCCTCTCCGTGGCCCCCCACCAACACCAGTCTGCCTTTTGCCCCTTCCGTGGCTATGATAGGGGCTACCAACCACGTTCTTTCCCGCCCAGCCACCAAGGCCAACAAGCTTTCCAGCCTATTTTTGTGGCTGTGGACACGGTTCACACAAATCATGTGGGAACACCAGCCAGAGGTCGGGCTAGTCTGCCTTACCCACCCCCCCGTGGCAGCCACAGCCCCAAAGCCCCTTTAGTTTGCCCTTATACCAGTATGGGCACCCAGTGGGTGGCAGGATCCACCTGCCCCACTGGCTGTCCATAACAGCAGACAAGTGGGTTCTACAAATCGTTCAGAATGGCTACTCCATTACCTTCCTAGAACCCATGTCCACCCATGCCACCCACTTATGACCAACTGACAGAGACCATCTTACTTTAGTCTGCCAGTAAGTGTTGGGCATTTTGGTCAAAGAGGCCATCAAAAAGGTGCCGGCATCACTAGTAGGTCATGGTTGCTATTCCTGCTACTTTGTGATGCTCAAAAAGGACGGAGACCTCTGTCCTACTCTAGACTTGTGCCTCCTCAGTCTCTTCCTGAAGAAAGAGAAGTTCAAGATGCTCACATTAGCTCAGGTCCTGTCTGCCCCAGATCCTCGAGATCTGATGGTAGCGTTGAACTTGCAGGACACATATTTCCACATCCCCGTCCTGCCTGCGCACATATATTGCCTGCAGTTCACGGTGGGCCAAGATCACTTTCAGTTTACTGTGCTCCCCTTTTGCTCTACCAGTGCCCTTCGGTTGTTCACCAAGGTGATGGCGGTGGCTGCAGCACATCTGTGGAGGTCAGGAGTTCCAGTCTTCCCCCTACCTCAATGAATGGATGTTAAAGGTGGCTCCCCCCAAGCAGTCGTCTCTCACCTCCAGGCTACTGTGGACATCCTGCACTCGCTGGGGTTCACTGTAAACATGCTGAAGTCACACCTGACTCTCTCTCTCAGACCGCCCCTTTCATCAAAGCTGTTCTGGACACACTGCAGTTTCGGGCCTATCCTCCAAAACGATGAGGCCATGATATTCAGGTTATGATTCTAATGTTTCAGCCTTCATCCTGGATTTTGGTGAGACTGACCTTGAGGCTGTTGGGCCTCATGGTATCCTGCTATTAACACATGCCCATTGGCATATGTGGGCTCTGCAGTGGGACCTGAAGTTCCAGTGGGCACAGCATCAGGGGAATCTCTCAACCTGATCCAGATCTCAGAGGGAACTGCAAAAGACCTGCGGTGGTGGCTGCAAAACACGATTGGGTCGAGGCAGACTGGTAATCAAAAGGGAAATTTTTACTAACGTCAACAAGCACCTAGGGTACTAAGGATTACATGACCAAGATAGGTTACAAATTATTGGGACATCACAATATGGATATTTTTTGCTTGTCATCACCCTTTTTTGTAACTTCACTGGGTGAGTCTAACAACCTGAGTCTCACTCATGGTAATTGGACTGAGCGTGTTTACTGCCAGTGTGCACCTTTTAAAATAAGGCAGCTGCGGCGCAGCTAGGGTGGCACACACCTGTTCAGTCTGCATGTCTGAGACTACCATCATGCGCTGCCCGGTAATTGCGCACAGGTAGCCTGGCACAGAGGGGACTCTGCATGGATTGCTGCTGACCAGGAGTAGGCCTTATAATATCAGTGGGCATTTATAGATAGATCAATAGTGTTTACTGGAAAATGTTACATTCACTGTATTATTTCCATGTAGGCAAAATCTGCCTCTAAGTGAAGTTTCACTCCACTTAGGTCTACACAGTCCAGCAAGGTGTCAAACTGGTGTAAAGCATGCACACTGAGTTTAAATATGCAGTTCCCAATAACACACATATACATCTTCTGGGAACGTCAAGACCTGTCGTACTTCTCTGGCTCAGCTCCTAATCATATGCCAGGCCTTTGTCTCCCCTTCTGGGCTAAGTTAATCAATCAGTTCCCAAGCTGAAAGAGCAAAGTCCTCCACATACAAAAGGAGCCATTATCAGTTATTGACCCAGATCCTGTGAGAGGAAAGGGGAGTGGAGGTAATCTGAATCTGATAATTAGCTTGGTGATGAAAACTTGACTGCACCATATTGGATTGTCACAGAATGTTGTGCAGGAGAGTAAGGACAGGGGTGAAGGGAGGATGTCTAACTGGGACTTTGATGCCCTGCAAAATGGATTAAGGACTTTGGTACCGGCTGACCCTCAAGACTTGGATGGCTCTCTCCAGGACCAGTGGTGCTGGTGCTGGCCCCCTTATGCCCCCTCAGAACCTGTTGGTGGAAGAACTGGACTCCATTTCCCTTCCCCCTACCCCCCAGGTGTCCTTCAAGACAGTCAGGAGGCTCTGGGGCTTGGATAGTGTGGGCGGGGGGGTGCTCTGCGTGCTGGTTGTGAAGTGGCTGCACATGTTGCCCCCCCTCCCCCCAAAAGAAAGGAGCACTAGGGGCCAGACAGAGAAGAAGACTGGCGCAAGGAGCCAGAAGATCCAGTTCCCCACTACGTGTTCCCTTTAGAGGGCAGTAGCCCTGTTGAGAATTCTCCTGCTGGCTAGAGCTCACCAACAGGAGCACAATGAGCCAAAGATTGATTAGCCTGGCCCTAATGGGGGCAAGAGGTATGACTTTTTGCAGATGTGCCCTTTAAAAAAGCATGAAAACAGGCACATAGCGCTCTGCTGCATTTCCTGGAATTCCCCCGGCTGCAAGGGACAAGCCCGGGGGTCAGGGAATCTTTATTTATCCTGGCGACGCGACATAAACAGGGCCCCTCCCTGAGCCAATCTTCGGTACCCGGGGACCTCATGGCCCGGGGCCCTACATTAGCCGACACCCTGGAGGGCCGGCACGCCATTAATGGGGCTCTGGGACCCCATAGGCAGGAGAGGAAGGGAGGGTGCCGCTGTGCATCCTCGCATGTCAGTGTGCCGCTCCAGTTTCCCGTGCCGATTACCGGGGGAACCGGTGTGCAGGCTGCCGTGGTTCATGATCCTAGGCATCCCCAGCAATGTAGAACTGATCCAAATGAGGCTAACTACACTGGCGTAGCAAGGGGGGGGGGCGGTGCACCCCTCCTCAGCGCGGCGGCAAAAGGCAGGAAGGCAGGGACCGCCATGGGCGGCAGAGTGCCTAGCTACGCCACTGGCTAATTAACTCTATGCTCGTTTGGTCTGCAAAAAGAGACATTGTAATGAAGTGGGCAACTGCACAATGTCTTAGGTGGGAGGGGTGTTGAGAAGGCAAAGATCAATGTATTGGGACAGGAAGGGTGTTTGATGGGAGAGGATGTCCACGTAAATTCAAAAAGATGCACTAAAGGCTCGACATGGGCGAGTGAACGAGACTCTTGCTCACTCTCCCTGCAGAAGAACGAACATGAATGCAGTGAAAGTGTTAAAAATAAGCTGTGGTGACAGCATTTAAAAAAATATTTCCCTTGCCATACTATGAATGCAACGTAAAAGCCGATCAAGATTCTTATCGAAAATATATGAAATTATTTTTCTGAGATTAAGGGGTTTAGTGATTTACATGGTCGCAGCCCAAACCACAGGTGCAAGTTGAAGGCCTCCCCCAAGCTTTACATTAAATAGCTTAGATTTCCGGATGGCGAGAGGCCCAGCGAGAACAGGAAAGAATGATGGGGCATATTATCAAGAACGGCGTTAAAATTATCGCCGCTTTAGCGGCAGAAAACTGCCGCTAAAGCGGCGATAATGGGCTTGATAATATGCCCTTGAGAATTCCAATAGAAGCCCATGTTGACACCAGAACATGGGCTTCTATTGGAATTCTCAAGGGCATATTATCAAGCCCATTATCGCCGCTTTAGCGGCAGTTTTCTGCCGCTAAAGCGGCGATAATTTTAACGCCGTTTCTTGATAATATGCCCCGATGTCTCTTATTCTCTGGGGTGTAGGAAGATCCAAAGGAAGGAACTAGAGCTAGGCCTTTAGGCCTAAGTACTGGCATTACCCAGAGATTCATCCAAAAGGACACAATTCATCGTGTGTGCGCAAGAACTTGAACATTAGTGAAAATTGGACAGTACCTAGAGTGGCAATTGTTCCATACTGGGGAATCAGAAAAGAGTGATCATGATCATCCCCTTGGCAGCTGTTGTCTTAGAGCGGATGGGATTGTTCACCAGAGGCAATGTGCAGTAGGTGTTGACCTTCATGGACAGTGTGTCCTAGAGAATGGCTTGGCTGACCCCAGTACTGTGGCTGTGCTCAGGAGGTCCACATTCATCCTCAGGATTGATCCAAGGTGCTCATCTATAGACAGGTGCTGAACGTATGCACAGATTGCATATTGCTCAGTTTTTGCATCCAAATTTAGAGTTATAAGCGGAATAATGTATACAAAAATATATTGCATCCATTTTGCACACATTATTAAATGATTGTAACCATGTTGTGCTTCATTTTAACACTGAAAGCAAATAGTGCAATTAGTAGTGGCATCTAAAATAAAACAGTGACCAAAATAGGCACGGGATATTCATGCATCAATGTTTAGCACTATTTCATGCTCTAAATGAGCCAATAAAATACAGACCCTAAAATTGAAAGCCCAATCCTCCGTAAATGAAAGCGGGTTAGAATGCACATCGTAGCTAAACATAAAAGGCCCAGAATCAATTTGGGTGCCTGTCTAGGGGGTACTGAGCCACAAGTTGTAGAAGAAAGCCCTATCTGCAGTCCTTGAAGGTCTGCCTGTGCTGACTCTGTTAGTAGGGAGCTCTCTGCAAGATAGGGTTGCTAGGCAATACAGATTCAACGTTTAAAGGAAGCATTATTACCTCCTCGCCCCTCCCTCGCTTCCCTTCATTACACATACGAGGCAGGGATGCCTCGTATATGTAATGAACAGAAGCGAGGGAGTAGGACTCGGAGTAATACAATTACCAGTAAGTAATTGATGCATGCTTCACCATACAGATTTGCTCAAAAGGCAAAGCCTGCACTTCAGAAACCATAATCTAGGGGTCATATTTACGAGCCGCTTGCGCCGCCGGAGCGTCACTTTTTGTGATGCTCTGGTGGTGTAAATTACAAATTCATATCTACGAGGCCACACAAAGCCACTATGGGTGGCTTTGAATGGCCTCATAGATATGGAGTAAGGCAAGGCACCCCAATTCGCTTCCTTGCCTTACTCTGCCATCAGGAGGTGTTCCGTGGGTGTTGCGGTGGATTTTCCCACGCAACACACATGGACTTTGACGCTGCTCCAGATTTACATGAGCTTGTAAACCTGGGGAAGTGCCAAGTCCTTACGCCTTCCGAGGTGAGGCATAACAAGGTGAAAAGACAGGAATGCACCATATTGCATGAATACCATCCACTCCTGTCCTTTCACTTTGGCATAGGGCAGCGCAGCAAGATGACTGGTTACGCTGCTCTACATCAAATCCTCATAAATTAGGGCCTAGATGTCTAGGAGTGCTCAATGCCTGCACTAGAGGGTTATGAAGGGTAGTCCTACACTAATGCATAAGACGTGTTTGAGGCAGAAAGCAGTTCCAAAGAGGAAGTGGTCTGGGGGCACAAGGATTCTGTTAAATCTTTCTATTTTCCTTGAAAAGGCAAGGGATCCTGCCTTAGAGAAACCTTTAACCCTAAGTAGGGCAACTGTCGAAGAAATGTCTTGAAACATGAGAATCTCCACCCAGAACCCATCTCATTGCTTGCAGAACCTCAAAAGATCTATTTGCTTGTGTGTTAAATTTGACCACACATTCACACTTATCCTTTCTTATGTATGTGGCAAAATTTGAGGCAATAAATGTAACTCTGTATTTTCCACAAGGCCTATCTATAAATGGCTGCACATTATATTTGTTTTCTCTGCTAACAGCTATTTCCCACTCTCGAAAAATCTGTGTGTAAGGATCTCTGCACATGTGGATTTCAGCCTTCGTCTGGGCAGAACCCCCCCCTGGATGCTGTTCACCAAATCAAGGAGCTCTCTGCCGACCAGTAGATGTGTCTGCCCCTCCTTACATAAGAGGGTGGCAACTCGTAGAACTGAATTTATGCTATTAAAGTTACTAGTGTTAACTTTACTGCCATATTTTAGGCGTGCTTCTGCAGGCAGATTTTTACGCAGCAGAGGCCGAAATCTCACCCTCTGCTATGTGTCACTCCAAACGGAAGAGACTAGGGAAACAGCATTTACCTGACCAAAAGCACTCACACCTGACAAACGAAAACATTAACCCTGCTTGCACATAAATACATCCTACATCCTTTACTCTTTTTATCCATGTACTGTGTAACCGTGTGGATGCCAGACACCTTCTCCAGCCTCCAGGATGCCGCCCCCAACTCAAGAGAAAGATAAACTTCTTCGAGGAGGAAACAGATCATGTAGTTAACTTTGATTTAGATCACTAAGGGGAGCTAAATGGTCTGTTTCCATACACCTTCAGTGGAGCAGAGAAGGCAGCTGTGTGACCGGAAGTCACAGACTCTGTGAATTGGGGGTGGAGGTGCACACTGGGGGTCCTGAAAAAAAAATAGCAGGATCAGACAAGTTCAGCGAAAGGATGTTTTTCTAGGATACAGGTGACAAAGGATCTTCTTAAAGGTGGACCTAGAGCCTGCGTCTGTGTCACTCCCCACGTGATGACCGTATCCTCTTCTCCCTGGACCCTGGCCTGCCTGCTACAAGAAATCCTAACATCAGCCACGTAGTAACAGAATACGTTAATCTTTAAAGTAGATTGTACCTCCCTACTTATGTTCAATCAATCAATCAGGGAATTGTAAGCGCGCTACTCACCCGTGAGGGTCTCAAGGCGCTGAGGGGGGGGGGTCCGCAGATCTGTTTAGCCGAAGAGCCAGGTCTTGAGGGTCTTCCTGAAGGTGTTCAGGGAGGGGGCGCGTCTGATGTCTGCCGGTAGCTCGTTCCAGGTCTTGGCTGCAATGTGAGAGAAGGATCTTCCGCCTGCTCTGGCTCTGTGGATGCGCGGGGTTTCAGCCAGTGCGAGGTTGGAAGATCGGAGGTTTCTTTTGGGTACGTGGAAGTTGATTCCGTCGTTGAGGTATTTGGGTCCGTTGTTGTGTAGGCATTTGTAGGCGTGAGTGAGGATTTTGAAAGACACCAACCTTCAATAGCACCCATCTCTCCTTCACAGATAGGCACACATCCCACCTGTCACTCACAGAGAACGTTACCACCATCTCCTTAGATTGTAAACTGATCATACAAACCTTGAATGATTCTAACTTTACTTTATACTCTCCCATGTCTAGTGCATTGCTTGTGACAGCTGGAGCAGCAGCAGTAACCCCTCGTGTGGCAGGACTTCAACTAGACCCCAGGTTTCAATGCGTCCCTATCACCCAGCCAGGTATGCTTTGCTGCTAACAAGATCACACACTATAGGATTGTATATATCTAATTTTGTACCCTATCACTGCCATTAATGTATCTTGTTTGTGTATGCTGAGATAGTGTACTCATCAGATACTTAAAATGTACTGAATAGGCCTCAATATGCTCATCCATATCATGTAATTATTTTGAAGGTCCTGTGTTTTTAGCCCTGCCGCCACCTTCCATTACATCCTCTACTGCTCCAATGACTGCCCTGACAAGTGGACTGGCTTCAGACACCAGATGGATAGCAGAGCCTAGTAAGTCTATGGCCTGTTTGTCAGACTCTCTTCGGCGGCCACAGGGCGTACAGGGGCTACTGGGCCACACCCATGGTGGTTGAGCTGGTTTGTCACTGATGACCTGGGGTCATTCCTATTATGGTTCTTGTTAGACCTGGCACCATTGGCGTGGGTCTCCCTTCCATTTTTCGCTGTTGTCTCCTCTGTTTTACTGGTGTTAGATGCTCTGGGCGCTGTGCCACTGCCATTCAGTGTCACAGCGCGAATGCTCCCTGTATAAATATGTCTATGTGAATTGGTATATCCCTGATTGGCTTATTTGGTTTACCTGTTAGTCCCTAGTAGTGTGGCCTATGTGTGCCCAGGGCTGGTAAACCAAGTGCTGCTGGTGGGCCTGCAGCACTGATGTGTGCCACCCACAGAAGCAGCTTGTAAAGTGTGTCTCAGACCTGCCACTGCAGTGTCTGTGTGCAGTCCAGAACTGCCATCTTGGCTGTGAAGTGCACTCACTTCCCAGCCCCTGAACCTTCCCTTAGCATCCTGTAAGTCACCCCTATGGTAGGGTGCCTTGTATGTGTAAGGCAGGACATGCCTTGGTGTGTGTAGCATGTCCTGGTAGTGAATTATGCACCATTTCGTTTTTCACTACTGTAAGGCTACCTGTTCCTCATAGGCTAGAATGGGCAGTTTGACTATTACATGCTATAGTCCTAACTGACCCCAGGAACATGGTAGAAAAACGAATTTAGTATGCCTGAGCTCAGAATATTAAAATACACCTTTTAGTGAAGTTTATTTTTATATTCTGTGTTTGAAAATACCACTTTTAGAAAGTAGGTATTTTCTTGCCTAAGCCTTCCAGTGTGCTCTGCCGTTATGTGTATTGGCTGTCTGGTTTTAGAGGGGCAGGACAGGCTGAGTCAGACCTGGGTGGAATAGAGAGATCTGCAGTTAGAGTGTGGGGAGGGGTGGCTCTTTGATCTGAATAGGGCTGTGCCTGGCAAGGTGAATGCTGGCTCCACCTCCCACTGTGTGTCTGCTAGCAGACCCCCTCTTTCTGAAAGGAAGGATGCAGCCTGGTAAACAAAGTGCTCCAGGCCTGAGCAGAACTGGTTCTGGCTAGGTTCAGGGACTGGTAGCTTCAAGGATCAAAGGTTTTTGGGGTATAAATATCTGTGCTCAAACCCCCTACTTTTGTATTGCTTTTGGATCTGGAGAGGAAGCTCTGTCCGTGCCACTGGAGGAATCTGCAGGAAGTGACTGACCCTGTGCTGTGTGTTGTTTCTTGCACTGGCCTGCAGCAGTGACCACTGGACCTTGAAGAAGAGGAAAAGGAACTCTTGAGAGAACTTTTATTTTTGTACAGCAATCACCCAAGGGCTAGGAAAAGAGCTAGCCTCCTGCTGGAGTCTCAGGCACATCAGACTCCACCACCGACCTCCTGCTTCCTCCCTGCGAGGACTGCTATCTGCTGAGGAGGCTCCTGTGAGTTCCAGGGCCTCTAGTCTGCATCAGAGAAAAGAGGGTAAGAAATCGACGCTAACGCATCTTTGCGGGCCGCTGCAGTCGAGAGCGCTGGGAAAATCATCGCGCTACTGCCGCCGAGGGCCCGCAACCCGAAACCATCGCTGACGCCCCTTTGCGAGCCGCTGCAGCCGAGACGCGCTGGAAAGATCATCGCGCTGCTGTCGCCGCGCACTCGCAACCCTGAAAGAAATCATCGCTTCGAGACATCGCAGTGCGGACGCCGTGCGTTCGCCACTTTGATCGCATCGTACCGAATTTCGTCGCTCCCTCGCAGAGCGTCTTGTCTTCGCATCGCAACACGATCGCACAGCATAACAGGATCACCGCATCGACTTCTCCCACGCGGCAAGAAAGTCATCGCATCGGCGGTCCAGCGTGCAGAAGTTGCCGCATCGTCTCTGCACGCATCCCGCAGATCGGCACATCATCCTCCCTTGCGGCAAGGATTTCAACGCATCGCCGGCCTCGCGTGCCGAGAATCATCGCTACAGCTTATTTGCGACACTGTGTTGGTTTTGCTACTAAACCCAGGTACTTTGTGAAAGAAAGGGTCGCAGAGACCACTGCTTTGAACTTGAACCTTA
Source organism: Calotriton arnoldi (assembly GCA_963921515.1). Taxonomy (NCBI): domain Eukaryota; kingdom Metazoa; phylum Chordata; class Amphibia; order Caudata; family Salamandridae; genus Calotriton; species Calotriton arnoldi. The sequence goes on from CAWUFW010000777.1 coordinate 1,324,244, forward strand.
TTTTTGCAACCTTTGAACTATTTTTGACAGCCCTTCAACAGCTATCCTATTTTTGACAGTATTGTGGCTTTTACAGTTATTGGTCTTGTGATAAATCTGCCATTATATAAAGATACTTATTTTTTATAATAACTACTTGTGTGGTGTCCCTTTGCAGTGTTCCTCATTGTGTTACTGTGTATGATCATAAATGCTTCACACCCTGCCTCTGAGATAAGCCTACCTGCTCGTGCTACGTTACCACAGGGTTGAGCAGGGGTATTAAAGAGGGTAGCCCTCTCACTCTGACTTAGGAAGAAGGGTCCCTACTTGGACAGTGGCCAGCCATTGCCAACTAGAGACCCCCATTTCTAACATTGGTGGTCAGCGGTGAGGATCTGGACTTGCATTTATGATCGCATACAGTAATTATAGTGTACACTACTAGTGAGTGCAGACCATAACGTACCGCATACATTTTTGGGGAGAATTTTTTTGCTCCTATATTTTGATTGATATTGCCGGTGATTTTTCACCCACGCACATTTCTGAGAGTTTTTGGGATCCTATATTGTGATTGATATTGCCGGTGATTTTTCACCCGCGCCCATTTATTGAAAGTTTTTTGATCCCCTATTGTGATTGATATTGCTGGTGATTTTTCACCCACGCACATTTCTGAGAGTTTTGGGATCCTATATTGTGATTGATATTGCCGGTGATTTTTCACCCGCGCCCATTTATTGAAAGTTTTTGATCCCCTATTGTGATTGATATTGCTGGTGATTTTTCACCCACGCACATTTCTGAGAGTTTTTAGGATCCTATATTGTGATTGATATTGCCGGTGATTTTTCACCCGCTTACATTTTTGAGAAGTTTTCTTCTGTCCTTTATTGATATTGCCAGTTATTTCTACAATGGGCAAGCCCAGATCCAATGCCTCAGAAGATCTCTCCTGGGAAGAAGAGAAAATAGAAACCTACAATGCCAAGCAGCTCAAATATTTTTGCAAGCAATTCACAGTCCCTATCACAGGTCTCACTAGGAGGGAGGAGTATTACAAGGCGCTGAAGGCCTGGCTAGAAGCCAGGGATGCCCCTAAGGATCTAGGAGAGCTTGTGGAGGGAGGAGAGCAGCAGGGCGATGTAGTAGACTTAGTAGGAGACCCAGCCCTTTCCAACCCGGGCTCTAGTGTGTCCGCTAAGGGTCTGTCCCCAGAAGAGCTGGAGTACAGGGAGAGAGATAGGCGGCATAATATGGAGATGGCTAAGCTTAAAATGGATGGTCACCGGGACCTAGAGAACAAGAAGTTAGAAATTGAGATTATGAGGATGAAGCTTGAGCATGAGAGAGTATTGAGGGAGTTGGAGATTAAAGCTAAGAGCATGGAAATCTCCCCCTCTGGTGGCAGCATACCTGTAGTGCACCCTGAGAGTAGGGTGTATATACCCAAGGAGGTTATTAAAGATTTCCACAAAAGTGAAGATATTGGGCAATGGTTTGCCGCTTATGAAGTAGCCATGGTGTCCCACCGGGTCCCTGAGAAGGATTGGGGAGCGGGGTTGTGGGGACGCTTTGTGAGTGAGGGGAGGGATACCTTGTTGGACCTGGCCCCAGAAAGTAGGATGGTTTATGCCCACATGAAGGAAGCGTTGGTGACCCGCTATGGTTTGACCCCTGAGATGTATAGACAGAGGTTTAGGGTCTGTAAGAAGCTAGAGGGTACCACGTGGGTTGAATATGTGTCCTTTTTTGCAGAGCCATGGAACGCTGGGTAAGAGGTAGCAAAGTAGAAACTTTTGCACAGTTTTATGATTTGATTGCATGGGAGCATTTATCTAGTAAATGTTTTCCTGAGCTACGCCAGCACCTAATTGATTGCAAGCTGACTAACCCTAGAAAGCTTGCTGAGGAGGCGGACCGCTGGGTGAGCACCCGGGTCCGCAAGGGCCCAGTGGGAGACGTCGCCAAAGGTGGGCAGGGTCCCCAGCAGAGGAGTGGGGGGGACAAGGGTCAACAGAGGGAGTTCCACCGAGGGCCCCAAAGTAATCCCCCAGGGAACCAAGCAGTGGTGTCCCAGCCCCCCAAGAAAGGAGGACCGGGCCCCCAACAGGTAGGCCTGTTCCCAGGGGGCCCCCACGTGTTACAACTGTGGTCAAGTGGGCCACAGATATTTTGATCCCCAGTGCCCCCAAAGGGGGCCAGTGCACCCCGTGCACCACCCCGCCAGATTGCTAGTGTAGCCCTGGGAGAGGAGGAGATGGGTGCCCAAGAGGGGTGGGATCCCGTAGAATTGACCCTTGTCTCATTAGGGGACTTTGAGATGGTCCCCAAGCCTGCACTGCCTGCTAACACTAAAAATACAGGCAGTGGGTGACCATCAATGGCCATAGGGTGGAGGCTCTAAGAGACACAGGGGCCAGTGTAACTGCTGTCAGCTCCCGGTTGGTGTCCAAAGAGCAGGTTGTCCCCCATGCATTCTACCCAGTAGTGTCCGCCGACAACTCAGAGAGCCAATGTGAGGTGGCTCAGGTTCCCTTTGAGTGGGGGGGTCTCAGGAACTCTTCAGGTAGCTGTGAGGCCCGCCATGCCTGTAGACTGTCTGCTGGGCAATGATTTAGAGGACTCCCCGTGGGCTACGGTGGAGAGGAAGGCTCACTTAGAGATGCTGGGTCTGCCTGAGTGGGCGTGTGCTACCACTCGGTCCATGGCAGCCAAGGAGGGTGTTGAAAAGGATCTGGAGCCTGAGAGTAGGGCCCAGATCCCTGCCTTAGAGAGAAGGGGCAGGGGGCGCGGGAAGCCGGCCCCCTTGGTTCCCACGGCCCAGGAAGGAGCAGACCCTGAGGGGGATGCCCTGGAGCCTACCGGGGAGCAGATCACCGAACTGGGGGACCTGCCTGAGCTGACCCATTGGCAGCAGGAAGGGGGACCCACCAGGGAGGAATTTTGTGAGCAGCAGAGAGTTTGCCCCTCTCTTGAGGGTATGCGGCGACAGGCTGCAGCCCAGGCAGAAGGTGACATGTCTGGTTCACATCTGATTTATTGGGAGAACAGTCTCCTGTATAGTGAGCCTAAGGTTGCTGAGCCAGGGTCAGCCCGTGTGCTGGTGGTACCCGAGTGCTTCAGAACCTTCCTACTGGGGTTGGCTCATGACATTCCATTGGCAGGACATCTGGGGCAGACCAAGACCTTTGAGAGGCTGGCTGCCCACTTTTATTGGCCCCAGATGCACAAGAGTTCAGACTCTCATTGCAGGACCTGTGAGACTTGCCAGGCAAGTGGGAAGAGTGGGGGAAGATCAAGGCCCCACTCCAGCCCTTTCCAGTTGTGAGTACCCCATTCGAGCGAGTGGGCATTGACATTGTGGGGCCTCTGGACCCCAAGACAGCCATGGGCAACAGGTTCATCCTGGTCTTGGTGGACCATGCCACCCGGTACCCTGAAGCCATCCCGCTCAGGACAGTGACGGCCCCCGTGGTGGGACGTGCACTGATGGGGATTTTCTCCCGTGTGGGATTCCCCAGAGAGGTGGTGTCTGACAGGGGGACCAACTTCATCTCCCAGTACATGAAGTCTCTGTGGAAGGAGTGTGGGGTAACGTATAAGTTCACCACTCCTTACCACCCCCAAGGTAATGGTCTGGTTGAAAGGTTCAACCGGACCTTGAAGAGCATGATCATGGGCCTAGAAGAGCCCCTGAGGCGTAAGTGGGACGTCCTCTTGCCATGCCTGTTGTTTGCCTACCGGGAGGTGCCACAGAAGTCCTTAGGGTTCAGTCCCTTTGAACTCCTCTATGGCCACCCGGTTAGAGGACCTCTGAGTCTGGTCAAGGAAGGCTGGGAGCAATCTCCCAGGAAACCTCCCCAAGATGTATTTAGCTACATGTTGGCCTTCAGGAACCAGACTCGGCGTTTCAGAAAAATTGCTGAGGCAAATCTGGAAGCCAGCCAAGAAGAAATGAAACGTTGGCACGACCAGAATGCCACTCTGGTCGAATTTCAACCTGGTCAGAAGGTTTGGGTACTGGCCCCAGTGGAGCCTTGTGCGCTCCAAGATAAGTGGACCGGTCCCTTTGAGGTGGTGGAGCGCAAAAGTCCAGTTATCTACTTGGTGGACTTTCAGTCTCCCAGGAACCCCTTGCGGGTCCTGCATGTGAACCGCCTAAAGCCCCACTTTGAGAGGTCTGAAGTGGGCATGCTTCTTGCCACAGATGATGGGGTTGAGGAGGAGAGTGAGCCTCTCCCTGACCTCCTGTGTGCAGAAGAGAAGGATGGGTCAGTGGAGGGTGTGATCCTCTCCACCACACTGACCCCTGAGCAGCAGAGAGATTGTCACCACCTGTTGGGGCAATTTTCTGATTTGTTCTCCCTGGTACCTGGTGTCACTGATTGGTGCGTCCATGAGGTGGATACCGGGGACAGTTCTCCTGTCAAGCACAAGGCTTACAGGGTAACTGACAGGGTCAGGGCTTGCATTAAGGAGGAGGTCTCCAAAATGTTCGCCCTAGGGGTGGTTGAGTCCTCTAGCAGCCCCTGGTCCAGCCCCGTGGTCTTGGTACCAAAAGCTGCGACGCCTGGTGCCACTCCTGAACTTAGGTTCTGTGTGGACTACCGAGGTCTCAATTCGGTCACCAAGACCGACGCGCACCCCATCCCCATAGCTGATGAGCTCATAGACCGGTTAGGGGCTGCCCGGTACCTCAGCACGTTTGATATGACGTCTGGGTACTGGCAGATCGCCTTAACGGAGGGGGCAAAGGAGAGGTCAGCATTCTCCACACCAGATGGGCACTACCAGTTCCGTGTGATGCCCTTTGGGATGAAGAATGCCCCTGCCACCTTCCAGAGATTGGTCAACCAGGTGTTGGTTGGGCTGGAGGCTTTCAGTGCCGCCTACCTGGATGACATTGCAGTGTTTAGTTCCTCCTGGGAGGACCACTTGCGCCACCTCTGGGAAGTGTTGATGGCGCTGCGCAGAGCAGGCCTCACAATTAAGGCCAGTAAGTGCCAGATTGGGCAGGGTTCTGTGGTGTACTTGGGACACCAGGTGGGGAGCGGCCAGGTGGCGCCCCTGCAGCCCAAGATTGAAACCATCCTGACTTGGGAGCCCCCAAGGACCCAGACCCAGGTGAGGGCCTTCTTAGGACTCACGGGTTATTACAGGAGGTTTGTCAAGGGGTATGGCAACATTGTTGCACCCTTGACTGAGCTGACTTCCAAGAAGCGGCCAAAGATTGTGAACTGGACTGACACCTGTCAGAAAGCCTTTGATGCCCTCAAAACTGCTATGTGTACAGCACCCGTACTCCAGGCGCCCAATTTTACTAAGGAATTTGTTGTCCAGACAGACGCTTCAGAGCATGGGGTGGGGGCCGTTCTGTCACAGATAAATGAGGAGGGACTAGACCAACCTGTAGCCTTCATCAGTAGGAGGTTAATTCCACGGGAACAGAGGTGGAGTGCAATTGAGCGTGAGGCATTTGCTGTGGTCTGGGCACTGAAGAAGCTGAGACCATACCTGTTTGGGACTCACTTCCGGGTTCAGACAGACCACAGGCCCCTCAGATGGCTGATGCAGATGAGGGGTGAGAATCCCAAGTTGTTGAGGTGGTCCATTTCCCTACAGGGTATGGACTTCACGGTGGAACACCGCCCTGGTGCAGAACACGCCAATGCTGATGGTCTGTCCAGATTTTTCCGCCTTAGCGATGAGAACTTCCAAGGGGATGGGTAGTTCTCCCCACATTTCAGCTGGAGGGGACGTGTGTTAGACCTGGCACCATTGGCGTGGGTCTCCCTTCCATTTTTCGCTGTTGTCTCCTCTGTTTTACTGGTGTTAGATGCTCTGGGCGCTGTGCCACTGCCATTCAGTGTCACAGCGCGAATGCTCCCTGTATAAATATGTCTATGTGAATTGGTATATCCCTGATTGGCTTATTTGGTTTACCTGTTAGTCCCTAGTAGTGTGGCCTATGTGTGCCCAGGGCTGGTAAACCAAGTGCTATTGGTGGGCCTGCAGCACTGATGTGTGCCACCCACAGAAGCAGCTTGTAAAGTGTGTCTCAGACCTGCCACTGCAGTGTCTGTGTGCAGTCCAGAACTGCCATCTTGGCTGTGAAGTGCACTCACTTCCCAGCCCCTGAACCTTCCCTTAGCATCCTGTAAGTCACCCCTATGGTAGGGTGCCTTGTATGTGTAAGGCAGGACATGCCTTGGTGTGTGTAGCATGTCCTGGTAGTGAATTATGCACCATTTCGTTTTTCACTACTGTAAGGCTACCTGTTCCTCATAGGCTAGAATGGGCAGTTTGACTATTACATGCTATAGTCCTAACTGACCCCAGGAACATGGTAGAAAAACGAATTTAGTATGCCTGAGCTCAGAATATTAAAATACACCTTTTAGTGAAGTTTATTTTTATATTCTGTGTTTGAAAATACCACTTTTAGAAAGTAGGTATTTTCTTGCCTAAGCCTTCCAGTGTGCTCTGCCGTTATGTGTATTGGCTGTCTGGTTTTAGAGGGGCAGGACAGGCTGAGTCAGACCTGGGTGGAATAGAGAGATCTGCATTTAGAGTGTGGGGAGGGGTGGCTCTTTGATCTGAATAGGGCTGTGCCTGGCAAGGTGAATGCTGGCTCCACCTCCCACTGTGTGTCTGCTAGCAGACCCCCTCTTTCTGAAAGGAAGGATGCAGCCTGGTAAACAAAGTGCTCCAGGCCTGAGCAGAACTGGTTCTGGCTAGGTTCAGGGACTGGTAGCTTCAAGGATCAAAGGTTTTTGGGGTATAAATATCTGTGCTCAAACCCCCTACTTTTGTATTGCTTTTGGATCTGGAGAGGAAGCTCTGTCCGTGCCACTGGAGGAATCTGCAGGAAGTGACTGACCCTGTGCTGTGTGTTGTTTCTTGCACTGGCCTGCAGCAGTGACCACTGGACCTTGAAGAAGAGGAAAAGGAACTCTTGAGAGAACTTTTATTTTTGTACAGCAATCACCCAAGGGCTAGGAAAAGAGCTAGCCTCCTGCTGGAGTCTCAGGCACATCAGACTCCACCACCGACCTCCTGCTTCCTCCCTGCGAGGACTGCTATCTGCTGAGGAGGCTCCTGTGAGTTCCAGGGCCTCTAGTCTGCATCAGAGAAAAGAGGGTAAGAAATCGACGATAACGTATCTTTGCGGGCCGCTGCAGTCGAGAGCGCTGGGAAAATCATCGCGCTACTGCCGCCGAGGGCCCGCAACCCGAAACCATCGCTGACGCCCCTTTGCGAGCCGCTGCAGCCGAGACGCGCTGGAAAGATCATCGCGCTGCTGTCGCCGCGCACTCGCAACCCTGAAAGAAATCATCGCTTCGAGACATCGCAGTGCGGACGCCGTGCGTTCGCCACTTTGATCGCATCGTACCGAATTTCGTCGCTCCCTCGCGGAGCGTCTTGTCTTCGCATCGCAACACGATCGCACAGCGCAACAGGATCACCGCATCGACTTCTCCCACGCAGCAAGAAAGTCATCGCATCGGCGGTCCAGCGTGCAGAAGTTGCCGCATCGTCTCCGCACGCATCCCGCAGATCGGCGCATCATCCTCCCTTGCGGCAAGGATTTCAACGCATCGCCGGCCTCGCGTGCCGAGAATCATCGCTACAGCTTATTTGCGACACTGTGTTGCTTTTGCTACTAAACCCAGGTACTTTGTGAAAGAAAGGGTCGCAGAGACCACTGCTTTGAACTTGAACCTTATTTTTGCAACCTTTGAACTATTTTTGACAGCCCTTCAACAGGTATCCTATTTTTGACAGTATTGTGGCTTTTACAGTTATTGGTCTTGTGATAAATCTGCCATTATATAAAGATACTTATTTTTTATAATAACTACTTGTGTGGTGTCCCTTTGTAGTGTTCCTCATTGTGTTACTGTGTATGATCATAAATGCTTCACACCCTGCCTCTGAGATAAGCCTACCTGCTCGTGCTACGTTACCACAGGGTTGAGCAGGGGTATTAAAGAGGGTAGCCCTCTCACTCTGACTTAGGAAGAAGGGTCCCTACTTGGACAGTGGCCAGCCATTGCCAACTAGAGACCCCCATTTCTAACAGTTCTGCAAACTAGGCCATGTACAGCCTTTTCGGCCCTTGACTCAGAGTAGCAAGGGTGAGCAGTCCATGGATTCTCAGGGAGGTAGTGTTGGAGGCAAGAGCTCAGAACTCAACAGTGAAGCAACAAACACAATAATTATGTAATTGCATTGTCAAGCTCAGTGCTTGTCTTTGTAAATGAAAATACGTTCTTACCACAGCAAAAAGTAATACCTCACCATTCAATGTGACTCATGTGCAAGAGAGTAAATGCAACTACGATGTCTAGGAAAACAACCCTCCTGCTAGTGCACTCTCTTCCTGTTCTAGAAGTTGTTATAGTTTCTACGGCTCTTCTACTCTAATCAAAGGCACAAGTGCGGTTCAGTAGGTTTCCACTCAGAGCAGTTTGTAGTTCAGTTTAAGAGTTTGTTGCTAATTTGCAGCAGTCACTAGGCAATAGTTTCTGTTCCCATTTTGGAATGCAATGTGAGCATCTGCTTGAGTCTGTCTTGTGAGGCCCCTTTACCTACTCACGCTATTGTGTTTGGAAAGTGCTGGCAGGTGCCTCTTGTTCTGACGCCTTCTGCAGCACCTCTGCTGATACAAAACTGTGGTGGTAGTTCTCAGGGCTGGAGCTGCGGTGAGGGAGTAGCACAGCAAGACTGCTCAGTGGGCACCTGTCCAGGCACATACAGCCTCCAGGATTAGGAAAACAAATACACAAGGGGTTGAGGCAATAAACTACTGCAACTGCCATCACAGTGGGAACAATTTGTTGAATACTTGGTGTGGTGCAGGATTAGATCCAATTCGTGCTTGTGGTACATTTGCAGCCTCCATGCCCAATTTAAATGGAGTTGTGCTTTTTTGGGCAGTTGCACCTCTAGGTCAGGATCAACTCCTACTTCAGTAGTGACAGGATTCACTGGATGGTGGAGAGCCGCAGCAGCACACACATTTGGCCTCTGAAGTGGTGCCGGGTAGCACAGAATGACTTCTTGGCTTAATCTAGACTCACTATCCACTGTGGGGACTCTGATGGGAAACAAAGATTCCACTTACGACACCGGTCTCCTTTGGCTTTGCTCCAAAGGGCAGTTAGCAATGTCTGGGTTCTTCACATGCCAACAACCCAGCTGGCTTCTTGTCCTGGATAGTCTGTCCTCCTGCAAGGCCAAGAACTCTTCTTCCCTCTCTGAGCAGGTAGCTGTGGCTTCCAGATGCTAGGCAAACCTGTAGCTTCTCCAGTAAATTGTACACTTTTGAGGGAATGTCCCCTCACCTCTGGGAAACTGGTTGGCACACACACACCAGCTGTGGTTACAGAGCAGTTCTCTGAGTACTTAGCGACGCACTCCCTTCTGTGCTTATTAACAAAAACTTTGAACTGGAACAAAGTGATGTGGTTAGGACCGCACTTTGTGTAAACTGATGTCTCTCTCAGCAGGTACAATGGAGTAGATACTCATGGAATTTCTAATGGTAGTCCCATCTCCATCCTCATCACTTCAGTGTCTGGGTCTCCACAATCCAGCCACAGGAATGCAGGGGGGAGCCTATCCTCACCCATCTTGTGCCAGACTAAACTAGGGGTCCAAAATGGATCTCACAGGCACTCTGGCTCATACTAAACACAGATTCCTACTTCCAGACCGCGCTACACATTCACTGCACACACACAACCACTTAACATCCATACAGGATGTTACAACAAGGTTCTGGGTTTTACATTACAGCAGAACTTTACACGAGAGGGGCCAGTAGCTCTTACTGACACAGAAAAAAACTGTCTGGTCACTCTATGAATTCACAAAACATGATGTACTACTACCATTGCTTAATGTGATACACCAGGACATGGAAAGTTCATTGGGGGCACTTGGTGCGACTTCAAGTTACCTGACAGGTCCTGGGCCTCACATTGTCAGGGACAGGCCTAAGCCTCTGTGCACACTCTCAATTAAAGTGACACTAGAGCCAAAAGAAAAGCTGGAATACAAATTTCACATGCAGTCAGGTACTCAGGCCAAGGCAAGAGTTACACCCATGTTCAAAATGGCCTGCTGTCTCTTACAAACCACAAACCCTTTGTTCATATCCATTAGTCACAAATAGCAACCTGCCTAATTAATATTCATTAGACAAGTCCTTCTGTGACCCTCGGTAAATAGACACTTTGCAGCTTTCCCTGTAAGTATATACAAAATGAAAGGCAGGGCACAAAGTCTAGTCACAATATGTACCTACTGTTTTTACTCTGCCTGTTAGTACACCAGGCCCATACTTCTATAACACAATAAGGACCCAATGTTCAGCATGTCCCTATGCCACAAAAAACACAACTTTCAATTCTGTGTGTATATATATATATATATATATATATATATATATATATATATATATATATATATATGTACCATGTTACCATACTCTCATTCCACTTGTATTCAGAAATTACAATACTATGTAAGCATCTCTCTCAATGATCTCAGCGATACAATGGCCGATGGTGTCCATATTAATCTCCAACCATTAGATGACAGCGGACATCTTGCAAATAGAAATTCGTCCCTCTACAATCTGTCAGTCACGTACGTCTGACTAGAATACCTGTAGAACTATTAAGAAGCATTTGTAATTTGTTTCCCCCTTTGTCATTTCTAAGAAATGTTCATCCATTTATCCAGTTCTACATGTGTAATTATTATGCCATATTTCCCTTTTACTTTTTCAGCTTTGACACCGTTTGGGGCACTTGTCACAGTTCTTCTCAGTCACACTTTCAGAATTCTAAAGTTTGTCATTACTCTTTTCTGCAACTGCTGCATCAAGGGGCAAACGTCCACCGCCATATTCTAGGACAGTTCTTCAGCAGCTGACATCACAAGGTCCATCCACAATGCAAGCATATGTGGCAGTTGCAGGTAATAAACTATTATATCTCATGTGTACAAATATATACCAAGCTATAAATAACTATAATGTTTAATTTTTCTTTGTTGAAGTGTCAGCTGTACCTTGCGGCAAATTTACAACATGTCTGATTTTGGCATCTACATGCTCTTTAATGTCTAAATAACCAGTTATGTTGGCCTTCTCTTGCAGCAGCTGTGGTCAAATGGCCTGACAATGATGCCATACCATCCACGTGCGAAGGATGGTCTGCCATCCCAGTAGAGAATTTAATCCTTTTCTAAGGTGCCATGCCAATGGCATCCACTGTTGAAGAGGAGATTGCTGGCCTCACACAAGATGATAGATTGTACTTACTTACTGCCCGTTACGCCGACTGCCAAGTAAGGCAGCAACAAAGGACTTCCACTTTTGTCTGTCTTTGTCATGTTTCTGTACGGTGTCCCAGCTGTGGTTCAGGCTCTTCTTTTCTGTTTCTACAGTTTGACTCCAGGTGTTCTTTGGCATGCCTCTCTTCTATTTGCCTTCAAGGGTCCAGTGGAGAGCTGTTCTTGTGATGGAGTCTTGTTCTCTTCTGATGCTGTGTCCTATTCATCTCCATCTTTTTCCTCATAGTGATGGTGCCCATGCTCTCTGCTTTTATCTGGTGAGCAGTTCCTGGTTGGAGATTGTTCGGCTCCAGAAAATGCACAAGATTCTTCTCAGTTTACAGGTGTGGAAGGCTAACAGTTTGGAGATGTCGCTTTTCATCATCTGCCAGCATTCTGATCCATACAAGAGTGTAGCCAGAACACAACTCTGGTAAATCCTCAGCTTGATGTTGGTGCTGTACTAAGATGACTTCCACACATTGTTCAGCATCCAAAATGCAAAGGGGTTTTCTGTGTTACTATGTTCAAATGGCCAAGATGACTTTCATACTGTCTAAGATCTGTGTCTGTCACAATACAATTAGTTCTCAGCATAATCTTTGTGACATGTGAGGCTATTAGGCGGTCATGCAACTGCAAACTCTGATCTCAGGTCTGTGTGCAAATCCAGGAATCTGGATGCCACCATAGTTTACTGGTAAGAGCTACATGTAAGCCATGATGCATTGCGATGTTGTGCAACACACTACTGTGACCTTGTGCAGTAGTTATGGGAAGTCCTTTGGCATTCTTCTTTCTTATATGATCCATACATCTTAAGAGCAACTTAAATATGCTGAAAGTGAGAGCAATGATGGCTTGCATAGATGTGCCCTGTTATACCTCTGCTAAGACAGGGTAGTTGGAGTCAAACGGGACTTAGGAGACTGGGCGAGAAGGTATAACCAGCATCATCATAACAAACATATGATCTTTGTTACAAGGTGCTTACCCTGATTTTGCTGCAGACTTTCCATACATGCATGCAATAAATGTTAGTCTCATGAGTGTATTGGTACTGGGTGAAGTTAGGACCGGAAACGTTTGTGAGGCAATTCCTCCAATATATCTGCAGTCCCAGTGTGAGCTTTGAAACTTACCTAGTAGCCAGCAGCCAGCTAATTTACAATCGCCAGTTGACAAAGTTTGTATGTGTGCATCCAAGACAGACTGCATACACACTAGTGAAATAGTACCTTGCATTGTAGACAGCTTGAAGATGAAGTGCCAGTGGTGTCTGTTGCAGAAATGGCATCCACTACGGCAGGGTGGATGAAATGCCATGTGGATGCAATTGATGGCATCTAACACCCGAGGGAAGTGGACAACGACCTGCAATCTGTTGCTTTTCCATCAGTGACTGAGGCATGATAACCTACTTGTGCAAGTGCCTGGTGATGCATCTCAGTACCTGGTAGAAGTGCTGTATTTGGCTTGACTATGATATGTCCACTATGTCCCCAGTGATGCTCCCCATAGGGCCAGCAGCCAGGAAACTGAGTGCAGTCTGTATTTTGGCATGAGCATGGATGGCGTGGGACTGGGTTGTAGGTGAAGTGAACTCATGTTTCCAGCCTGCAAACATGTCAATTATCAAATGAGTAGAACGAAGCGGCAACTAGCAGCTTCTGCTTCCCTTGACAAATCAAAGATGTTGAACCTCTAACTTGCATATCCTTTCTCTCAAGTATTTGTTGCTCAAAATGAGTGGCATGATGACAAAGACATTTACTGACATTGTGAAAAATTTGTTTCAGATTTGTATTGCTTTCTTATGTGGGCAGATTGTGTGTGGTTGGTTGGTAGTGTGCTGGGTTTCACCTTCTGATTGGTGTGGTGAAGTTACGGCTGTTTAATCCCCCACCCTGTTACATTAGCAGGTGTGTTAAATGTGAATGATGCTATATGTTTTCTCTATTTATACCTGTATTTACTGTTTGTATCATTATCTTAAAATAAACTAAAATATGTATATTTGTAAATATAAATATAATTAATGTAAAGTTTTTAATGCATTATGTTGTGTCCATTTCCCTATGTGTTCTTAGTGTTAGCCACTGCCTCCATTGATTTCTGTGTGAAAGACTGCTGGTATTAGTGAGTGCCTGACTCTGGTGTGTGGCTTAGATTTGAGCCAAGTTGGTGAGTAGTACTACTGGAAAGTTTAGTAGAAAAAGTAATATAATTTCAATTCCACCCTATTTAGATTCCAGCAACATTCATGACCAGTTACGATTGAGCTTTTGCCCATGCAGAGGAACCGAGTCTGTGCTTCTGGATGTTTGGGCAATATTAGGCTGGAACTTGACAATGGCAGACTCTGGAAACAGTGGGTGATCTTTATAAGTGGTGGGGTGTAATACTTACCCGGAGTTCACATCATTTGTTTTCTAAATGTGACTTGAGAGTTGCCCATATGTTAAGAATTACCTTCATTGTGCCAATGGCAGAATATTTTTGTGACACAATGGATCAACAGGGATCTAGAAATGCCAGGTGAGTACCTATCCCTTCGAATTTCTATATTACACACAAAGTACACCTGGCTAAATGTAAGAAAAAGGGATAGAAGTAGTTTAATGTCAGAGCAAAAGAAAACATAAAGGAAAAAATCCTTTTAGGACGAGAACCCTCACTCACCGTTAGGTGACATGCTTCATCATATGGGTTCCTTCCTCACACCGAGGTTTGGGCTACAACTCCCCAGGGGAAGGAGCAGAGGCGTTTTGTCAAGATGAGTGGTGAAAAGAGGTGAATGAGGGGCAGAGTGCAGAAAAATATATAGTAAATGTGATGACTAAAGTTGTCTCAGTTGATCCACTGAATCTTTATTGAGTGGTCTCAGGGACAAAATTAAAAGAGAGGACTAGGGATTAAACCAATATATCCCTAACATTGGTCAACATGTTTCTGCCCTAAGAAGGTCCCCTATAAGGATCCAGCGGCATTCGTCAGGACCTTAATTTTGAGTAGTCACTCAGCATAAGTGTGTAAAGCGTGAATATACTGGCCACCACAGGATCAAGGCGGTCAGGTTGTCAACGACCCATGTAACTCCTAGGGGTTTGTCTTCCTATTATTGGATGTGAAGGACCAACTCTCCAAATTCTAGGTATGTCTCATTGTGCCCAACTTCGTCAGCATGGTGCACCTCTACACAGACGTCCCGGCGAGACTGTGAGAATCCCCTATGCCAATAATTACATGCAATATTCCAGTATCAGAATTTTGGCACTGATATTGCCCATATACTAAGGATGGCCTGTATGTCAAATATTAATTTCAGTATTTCAAAGGCAGCATTTTATCAAGGTTTGCTTCCCCCAACCAGCCCCATTGGCCCCAATATGCTGGCATCTCTAAGGCAAAGAATTGTCTCCGGTATGCCAGCACCAGCATTTTACCATAGGTGTATATCTCTTTATGTCCAGTATTTCTTCCAGTATTTTAGGGTCTGCATGTTGCCTTGGGTGCCCCACCCCCCTTATGCCAAGAATTTCCTTCATATTCCTAGCGAAAGCACTTTGCCATGGGTGCCCCCCTGCCAAGAGCTTCCTCTGGTATGCAAGCACCAGCATTTTTCCACAGGGACCATGTAAAGAATTACTTCTAGTATGTCGGGCCTTCATTTTGCCATGGGTGCCTTTTCATATGGCCAGGATTATCGCCAATATGCTAGCAGCAGCATGTTACCTGGGGTGCCGCCATAATCCCAGAACTATATTGAGTACGTCGTGGCCAGCGGCATGCTCACAATCATTAACGCACTCTTACTCACTCACACTCTTTCACTCGTACTCACTCCCTCTTGCAATCTCTCTCTTCTCCCTCTCACTATAACTCACACTCTCTCACTCATACTCACTCTCACTCAAAAGGATCAACAAAAGTTCTGGGCAAAGGTTAATGAGCCCAATGACTTTAATAGGGGTACCCTTGTATGTATGATTCCGGAAGATCTGTGGGCTACCTATTTGGCAGATTTATATAGAGGACCTTCTGTTCCAGCTAGATCCCAGGGAACTCTCGGACAAAAACTCCCCCTTACTTGGTTTTCAGTAAAGGAGGTAAAGCAGTCATTGAGAGAATAAAGCTTTCCCGGGCCACTGGCCCCGATAACATCCAAGCTGTCATAATCAAATCGAACAGTGTTTGGTGGGCTACGGTTTACTCACTTTTGTTCAGTTGGACTGCTTAAGCCGGCCTTCACCCTCCATCATGGAAAGGGTCCATTGTAAAACCTTTTTTTTTTTTTTTTTTTATTTTAAAAAGGGAACAGTTCAGACCCCACACATTATAGGCTTATCAGCCTTCTAGATATCTCAGTTAAGGTCTTCTCCAAAATTATTTTATCTAAATTGGAAGACTGGTCTACTGAATCCAAGATAATCCCAATAGAGCAGAGGGGCTTCCGAGAGGGCCATTCTACCACTGATCACTGCTTTGCATTATGGGCCATTATCCAGAAGGCCCTGGAAGTGAATCAGAGGCTTTGCTGCTGTTTTGTTGACAACAGCACAGCCTTTGATTCAGTGGACAGGGATGGTTGTATGACGGAACAATTAAATCCCTAATCCCGCATGCCTAAACAATGCGGTCTGAATAATGACCACGTCTTAACCATGCATTGCTTTACCACGCATGCCTTTACCACGAATTTTCGTGGTAAAGGGGTATGCATGGCTAATGTCACCACCCCCCTCCCCACCGCTCTAAGGCACAAACTCCCTCCCACCCTGAGGTGCAAATACCCTTCCCAACCCCCACGCTGTGCCCTCCCCCTGCCCTAATACCTAAAACCCTGTCCCTTAACCTGACCCTGGACAGCCCTGACCCAGCCCTAAGAACTGCCCGCCCTCCCCTAAGCCCTGTAAACTACCCCTACTACCCATTCCCTCCCCCAGCCCTGAGGCCTAATACCCTAACACCTAATTAAAAAAACTACCTCAACACTCCTCCAGCCCTAAAAACTACTCCGACCCCCCAGCCCTGAAAACTACCCCTGATCCCCCCAGCCCTGAAAACTAGCCCCACCACCAGCCCTAAAAACTAGGCCCAATCCCCCCCAGCCTTGAAAACTACCTCCAAACCCCAGCCCTGAAGACTAGCCCCAAAGCCCCCAGCCTGGATCACTACCCCCGACCCACCCCCAGCCCAAAAAACGACCCCAGACCCACCCCCCAACCCCACTTAAAACAACCCCGACCCAACCCCAGCCCACAAAACAACCCCGACCCCCCAGCCCACAAAAGTACCCCGACCCACCCCCAACCCCACTTACCTCACCGCGGATCTCTCCGTGCTTCCTGCTTCCATCCGTCTAGCTAGACTGCCCCGACCTACCCCCAGCACACAAAACCACCCCGACCCACCCCAGCCCACAAAACATTCCCGACCCACCCCCAGCCCACAAAACATTCCTGACCCACCCCCTAACCCACAAAACAACCCCGACCCCCCAGCCCACAAAAGTACCCCGACCCAGCCTCACTTACCTCACCGTGGATCTCTCCCTGCTTCCTTCATTCCGCAAGCCCTACCGCGCATTGCCTTAACCACGTACATGCGTGGTTAAGGCATATGCATGGTTAAGGCATGCGTGGTAGGGCTTGCGGAGTCGGAACACTCGTGGTTTAGACCGCGGTGTTCCAACTGTTCCCCGACAGGGATATCTTATGGGGAAAACTCGCCGCCTGGGAGCTTCCTCCAAACCTCCTTAGTGTAATTCAATCTTTGCACTCTGACAACTGGGCTCAGGTGGAGCTAGAAAAATCAGGCTGGCTATCTCAAAGAATTCCAATTAGGAAAGACCTTTGGCAGGGGTGCATCTTAGCACCCTTGCTCTCCAGTCTACTTCTAGCCCACCTTCCCATTTTTATATCTCAAACAAAGTCCTTCTCCCCCAAAGTTGGGAAACAGCACATTGATTGTCTGCTTTATGTGATGATCTGCCATTGTTGGACTGTACCCCAATTGGTCTGCAGAGTAAACTCCAGCAACATATAGTAAGCAGAACCAGCTCCAAATTGATCTGGAGAAAACCAAGATTCTGGTCTTTGGGAAAACACTAAAAAAGTTCACGTGGTACCTAGATACATGGGAGGTGGAGCTAGTCGACCAATATAAATACTTGGGTATGACTTTTAGGAGGAACCTGAAATGGGGCACGCATTGGGACTGCACAAAGCAGAAGGCACTATTGCAGGCCAGCTGTCTGTCTAGATTCAACGGGAAATTTGGGGGGTTATCCCATATCCCACTATAGAGGCCTTATGAAGGGAAGATACCTCCGCTGGGCCTGTATGGAGGAGAGATATTTTTCCTTGATCCCCTCTATGAGTGGGACCGATTAGAAGGAGCAGTTCTCAGAAGACTTCTATTGCTCCCTCCAGGTACTATGGTCCAGGGCATAAGGAGAAAGTTCAACCTAGTCTCCTGGAGTCTGCTGGCCTTCACTCGGGCCTTAAGATACTTCAATAGCCTCTCGGAAGACGATGATGCGATCAAGGTATCTAAACCATATGGGGATGAAATTCAAGGTGGTGAAAGAAGGTGGGCAAAGGAAGTAAGGAGTGGATTGACCTTAATTAAGAACCTCCATTCAGACTGTGGCACAATTACATCCTGGTCCCCCTTCACAGGCAAACAAGTATTGAAAGAGTCTGCAGTAATGGTGACTGAGACTAATAACTAGACCTAATTGAGCAAGAAACCGTCCATCGGCTTTTCAATTTCTACTCTAGGCCAAGACATTGGGGCCGATTCTGATCTCGGCCGGTAGGGCTCCGAATCGGATTCGGCTTTACCGGATCCGATTCGGACGCCCTGTTTCCGACCGAGTCGGACGAGCGTCCGGGCGAGCGAGTACGATGCGAACGTACGCGAAATCGCCGACCGGCTCGTTCGTGGGACCCAACCGCTACGACCGACTCGCACGGACACGACTCGCACCGCGCAATGGAGACGTTCCCCGGCCGGGTAAGTACGATGCGCGCCGCAAGCAGTCCGACCGACTCGCGCCGTCCGGCTTGAGAGAGAGCAGTCGGAGCTGCACTTTGGGGGTCCGTGTCGGACCCCCCTGTACGACTAGCCGCGCGAGTCGCACACAGGGGGGACCCATGGGTCCCCCCTACCTGTGCGTGTACGGCGCGACCCGCTTCGACGCGTACCCGCTATAGGGGGCGCCATTGTTCGCCTCGCACCCATTGAGTCAATGGGAGCCCGCGTACGCGTTGTACGACCGGCTCCCATTGACTTCAATGGGAGTCCGACCGAATCGAGTCCGATAGCATGCGAACGCATCGTACTCGTTCGGTCGGACTGCTAGGGTCCGATTCGGTCGGAAATCTCTCCGGGTCCGGCTCGGTCGGAGAGATTTCCTGCCCGAATCGGAATCGGCCCCATTGTCTTTCCATATTTGATGCAGTTACCAGACCCCGGCTTACAAAATGAAATCATAAGTGCTAGAGTGGGATGTAATCCAATCCATTCATCCCACCCATGTTGGGCCAGGGTCCAGGATAACAGCGGTCTCTGTCCCTGCCCCCTGAATGTAAAATTCTCTCTACTGCATATACTTATGGACTGTGTTTTTTATCTTTCAAACCGTACTACATTTTTAAGACGCTTGTTTTTTAAATATGAAACTGTCCAAAGGAGGAAAGCAGTTGAGTTGTTATAAGAAATGTGTTATTTAGATGTGGCAGTAGGAATTGCTCGGGTTTTACAGTCTGTCAAACAGAGTTTTAATGATGAACGTAGTAGGAGGGGATGTTGGGTCAGTTAGATGGGGTAAAATTATCAATTGTAAATTTTATGTGTTTTTTAGAATGTTTTATGGACAATTGTCTAAATAAACTTGTTTTCTACCTACACTCACAGTTACTCGCACACAAACATACTCGTACTCACTGGTTCTCACTTTCACTTACAAACAGACACACTCACCCTTTCACACTCAATGACTCTGTCCTGGTGCAACTGCACCTGCTGCACTCTTGACAGCTACACATCGAATGCCCTTCCAAGCCCTTTCACAATCTCCAATCACTCACTCACACTGCTTCACTCACTCCTTTGCACTAACTTACATACACTCTCTCAAACTCAGATTCCCACTCACTTTCACTGTCATTGGCACTCTCAAACAAATCTAAGTCGCTGTCAATCACTCACAAACACACTAACACATACAGACATTTGCACAGAGAAACAACATTTTTTTTACTTGCCTTGCCTCCGCAGATGGCAACTCGAAGGCTCCAAGGCCGCAGCAGAGCAAGAATCTGGTGCTGGGCATTGGAACTAACAAGCCATGATTCCCAACAAGGAACAAGGTGGAGCACCAAAGGCAGGTTTGAAAAAGGGAAGATCCACCTCAATCCCTCTCTGAGGTTTTTTTTTAAAGTACTTTAAAAAAATATATATTTTATTTATACTTTTATACTAAACAATAGACAGAAAAAACTCAGAGCAAAGAGCTCTGTACAAACAAAGAACAGAAACAAGCCACGCAGTAATCAACCGCCCCAGATACAGAAATGAGCACGAAGTGCATCAAGATATCATAATCCTGAGTAATAAAGTATGCAACATGTCAAAATCAAACACCACCCAGCATTAATATTGGACAAATAAACAGATATATAATCACAACCAGGACCTTGAGAGCGTCTCTTCATCTAGAATGAACTGAGAAATGGTGGAGGAGGTACTCACTTACTCCCTACTCCCTACTGACTGAGGTACCAAAAGGTTCAATACCTCGAGATGCACCTCCACCAACACGAGATACAAGGCTATTACGTACAGGAGGGGAACCTTTGAACCTTCTTTCAACACTAAGCCACCAGCGGCATCCGCCCGGGCACATTACACATGGTCAGCACAATGGTATAAAATACCTCAGACCAGTAGCACGCAAACTTGGGACATTCCCACACCAGATGTAGGAAAGTAGC
Source organism: Calotriton arnoldi (assembly GCA_963921515.1). Classification (NCBI taxonomy): domain Eukaryota; kingdom Metazoa; phylum Chordata; class Amphibia; order Caudata; family Salamandridae; genus Calotriton; species Calotriton arnoldi. Next base: position 1,344,577 of record CAWUFW010000777.1, read on the forward strand.
AGTAGGCGCAGCACACCGCACACAGTGTGTGTCATCCATGGAGCTCTACGGGTGTACGATAAACTCTGTGCATATATTTGAAGTGGATTAAGCGAATTCAGTGGTTAGGGGAATGGGCCTTAAATTGAGTGCAGCAGTATCGCCACTGCTCTTCTGTCATTGGGACTCCCAAGCCATCAGGCCAAAGTGTTCATGCAGCGGGTGTACGAATCAGGGCGGTTCCCTGCATCATGGTGTAAAGTCGTGTGAAAGCATGCATGGGGATGGGTTAGTGAGAAGTTCCTCCAGCACTAAAAGCGTTAGGGGAGCATCCGGGAAGGTGATGTGCATAGCTCACGGGGCCGCCCGTAATTGGCGATAAGTAAGCACGTCTGAAGGGGTAGAGGCCGGATCATCTAGTACATGTTGCGGAGACAGGAAGTAACCCCCAGGATACACATCCCCGAAGTGCAGGAGATGCAATCGTCGCATGCGGCTACACGCACCAGCGACCACAGCTGCAGGAATCAGGGGATGATCCCCCAAGGGGCATCGCTGGGGCATACAGGTGGTCCAGGCCTACCCGATGTCGCAGCTTGTCCCACGCCCAGACCGTGCAGGCTACAGTGTCAACTTGGGCCACCTCGGAGGGAGGTATAACGCAGCACGCAATGAACAGGAAGCTACATGATCATGTACGGGTGCCATGTGGGGTTGGAATGGAGTGGGGTGCTACCAGTAGTGAGCAAATTGTGCCTGTACACAGTAGAAATAAAGATCCATGTCAGGGGTGCAGAGCCCCACTTGGTCGAAAGAAAGAGTCAGCTCCTCCCAGACTACTGTGAGCATCTTGCTCCCGCATAGTTAGTGTGATTAGTTGAGACCTAACGCGTTTTCTGAAGTGGGCCGTCAGAGGGATTGGGAGGTTAAAGAATAGGTACAGGAACTTGGTGAGCACAACCATTTTGAGCACGGCAATTCTCCCTGTAAGAGACAGTGGCAGGTTTATCCATTTTGACACTCGGTCTTTAAGCCATGACATCAACAGCCCTTACTTTGAATGCCACAACTGATCCAAATCCCAACTGAGCCAGACCCCCAAATACCTAACCGGTCCCTCCGACCAAGTCAATAGGTACTCAGACTCGAAGGGTCGCGTAGCCTTAGTGAGCAGTAATATGAGCACTTAGCCCAATTAATGGTGATGCCTGCATATCCGACAAAATGAATGATTTCCAGAATTATAGGAGCAAGGTTGAGGTATGTGTCACGGACATACAAGGTAACATCATCAGTGTACATAGAGATCAGAATCCTCCTGGGGTGAACACAAACCCATGAATGATGCTGCCACAATCAAGCAGCTAAGAGCTCCCTCGCGACGACAAATAGAATGGGCGACAAGGGGCCCCACAAAATCTTGACGTGGGGGAGTAATCTCTACATTAACTCGCAAGCATGCCACAGGCCGGATATAAAGTAGTTGAATCAGGCGTGAGAATTTGGCACCAATTCCAATAAGAGCCAGGAGGTGAAATAGGTAGGGTAATTCGAGCGAATCAAACGTCTTAGTGCCATCCAGCAGTACCGCCGCAGCACTGAGTGAGGGGTTAAGAGAGTGGAGAAGCACAAAGAAGGTGTGCAGGTTATGTGCCTTATTGCAGCCAGGAACAAAGCCAGATTGGTCTGGGTAGACAATATATGGTAGTAGGGGAAGTAGGAGGGAGGCAATCAATTTGACCAAAATTTTGCTGCCACATTTATAATGTAAAGAGGCCTGTAGGAGTTGGAGCACAGGGGGTCCTTGTCTGGTTTTAAAATAGTAACAATAAGTGCCTTCCGAAGGGAAGGTGGTAGCACGCCGCAGGTAAGGGAATCCACCTGCATGGCAAAAGGTGGGGGGGGGGCAAGTAAAGGGGCATATTCCTTGTAAAAGGCCACAGTCTGGCCATCAAGGCCCGAAGCCTTGTCTCCAAGTAAGCCAGCTGTAAGCTGCATCACCTCTTCAACAGTAAAGGGTTCATTGAGAAACCGATGGTGCCCATCATCTAACCAGAGCAGTTGCATAGTATCCAGGAAGGGGTCAAGTGAGACGAGCCATGCGGTAGGGAGGAAGCATTTAAAGCAGAGTAAAAGCTCATCATAACGCACTGTATAACCTCACCACCCACATGAGAAATCTTCTGGTTGTCCACCAATTTTACAACATGATCACTAGCCCTGTGTTTGCGCAGCAGTCTAGCCAGAGTCTTACCCGCCCTATCCCTTTCATCATAGCGCCGAGCTACTGTCTCCCACCCAAGAAAGTTCATCTCTCTGTGTGCAGCCTCATCATACTCAGATTTCTTGTTTCTAAGGGATGCAAGGGTGGTCGCGCTATAAGTGGTGAAAAATTGAAGCTCCAAGGTGCGGCTATCTGATTCTATGCGCAAGCTCTCAGCAGAGTGTCCAAAGTACACCTACCCACTGGGCAATGTAGACCCCTCGAATCACAACCTTAAATGCTTCCCAAAGCGTAGACGGAGATTCAACTGTGTGTGCGTTCAGTTCAAAGTTCAGTTCAAAGGGGAGAGGATGTAGCCTTATGGCTAGAGCAGTTGACCTCGAAGCGGGGGAACCGGGTACGAGTCTCGGCAGCGATGCTCAACATCCTGTGATTCTGGGCAAATCACTTAATCTCCCCGTGCCTAATAAAAATTGATGTGTCCATCTGTAACGAAACTGGTGCTCATGTAAAGCTCTCTGATACCCGATGTCTCGGGCCTAGTTAGCGCTATATAAAACTGTAAAAACGAAACAAAAAAAAGTAGTCAGTAATGGCAGTTTGGACCCCCTCGCTAAAAACTTAATCTCTAAGCGCACTTGGAGGTAGCCTCCAGAAGAAGGTCTGTGGGACCAGGCACGAGGGAGCAATCTCCAGCAAGACAGGCGCGTGATCGGACAGCAACCTGGGGAGGTGAGCAGCATTAGTAGTCCAGGTTACCCTATCTTTAGTCATGAGCCAATAGTCTATTCTAGACCATGTGTTGTGTGTTGGCGCTATACAGGTGCCCCCAGTGCTAGTCGCATGCAGAAATCGCCAAATATCTGTGAGTGCATTATCAGCCATGAGAGTATGCAAAAGGGCAGCGAGCCCTGGGTGCGGGCATCGAGAAACGCTGGACCTGTCCTTATGCGCCTCCACAACCATATTGAAGTCCCCTCCCCACAGCACCGCTCCTGGCCCCATAGTCCCCACCAGTCGCCAAACCTCAGCAAAAAATGGAGATCATCTACATTGGAGCCATACACCGAAATTAAGATCAGAGGATGTCTCTGGAGCGTGCCCACCAAGATGACTCACCTTCTCTGCGAATCGCTCAACGCCCTGCACGTGCGCCACTGCAATCCCTTTTGGAGGAGCATCGCTACCCCCACGCATAGTTGGAGTAATGGAAAATGTGGGACGCAGCAATCCACCCTGCACACAGTTCAGATCGGGTTGATGCAGTCAGGTGCAGCTTCTTCAGCAGGCAAATGTTAACTTGGTGTCTGTTAAGATATGTCAGCACCTGCCGGATCTTACATTAGTCATTTAAACCCCGGATGTCCCAGGTCAAACAGCTAATAGGGGACATACGCATTCAAAATGGAAAGCATAATCCAGGACAGTAATCACACATAGGACAATCAGACTGGTAGCAGCAGTTAACTACATGGCATACCATAGCAAAGCATTGCAGTAAGTTGACAAACATCGCACAAGCGCTCACCCTCCCTCCCTCCGTCCCTCCCTCCCTCCCACTTTAGCCCCCAACCAGGCCAAAAGTCACCCCCCAACCCCCATACAACAAAATATACCCACAAAGCACAACTATATTGGGAATCATCCCCATGGGGTGCCTAGAGTTTCCAACTTACTCCCCAGCCATATAGTGCCTGGATGGCCAGGAGGAGAGGGTAGAGGAGAGATTGGAATCTATGCAAACGCCGTCCACGAGGCCATAAGGATGGCCAGGCAAGGTCGAGAAGTTGGGCACCACTCAGCCTGTAGGTTCAGCAGCAAAGATCAATGGGGTGCCAACAGGCAGGGTGCAACCAGCACAGGACTCAGATGATAATAGTCATTATCACTTATGCGGCCACAGCTTGAACTACCAGGGGAGGAAGCAGTCCTGGTAGCAGAAAGGTTAGCAGCCGTTTTTCCATGATGAAGAATGGGGAGCTTGGCAGGGTAGAGAAGGGAGTACGTGGCACTGACCTTCTGCAGAGTGAGCTTCACCAGGTTGAATTCACGATGTGCAGGCTGCACTGCCAACGTAAAATCTGGGTAAAATGAAATAGCATTCCCTTGATATTGAAGAGGCCTACGCTCCCTGGCCAGACACAATGTAGTGTCCCTCTCTCTATAATTCAGTAGACAGGCAATGATCGGACACACTGGTTCTCTGCATGGGGGGCGCGGGCCCAGAGAATGATGTGCCTGCTCCACAATAAACATGAGGAAGAGGTAATCTCTAAAGAGCGACAGAAGCATGGTTTCAACATAGGTCTCCATTTGATCCATTGCTGTGGATTTAGGAACACCAATGATGCGCAGGTTATTCCAGCAGGAACGTGATCAGAGAGCCTAATTTTTGTTCTTAACTACGTCAAGAACTTTACTTTTTCCATTCAGAGTAGCTTCACCCGGCAGTCAATTGGGCGTCTTCTATGCCCCGGCAGTCAATTGGGCGGCTTTCAAGCTGATCAACGCGCTCCTCGTGCCTGTCCACTTTTTCTTTCAAGCGATTGAACCTGTCCGTGAGGAAATCACAAAGGCAATCTGAGACAAAAGTCTAACTTTACGACTTTTGGTATTCACAGAGGTCATTTACGAGTCGTATCTTTACGTCTGCAGTTGGGCCGGAATCTCCGGCTCAAGCCGTACTCTCCGGCTCAAGTGTAATCAATGAGCCGGAACGCAATTTTTACAAAAAGGAACATTATGAATGTGAGATAAATGGTAGAGGAGGTCATGAAAATCAGTTTGGGCAGGAGAAAGGGTGTGGCCAGAGACTACATCACATCCTGGAAAAGTTTGCTCCTTTGCATCATGGTACATGCAGTCCACAATTTGCGCTCCCCTCACTGTTGACTGTAGGGTTACACCAAAGCTTGGTGTAACACTACCGTCAACACTGAGTGTGGTGTAACAGCACAGGGGTGGGGGGTAGTGTAAGTAAAGGGAAAGGGTTTTAGGCCTTAGGGTAGTGGGAGGGGAATGGGTAGTCTGGGTAGTTTTAGGGCTGGGTGGGTTGGGGTAGGTTGCAGGGCAGTGGAAGGGGTTGGGGTAATTTAAGGCACAGTGTGGGGATGGGGCGGGGCTGTGTAAGTAAAGAGGCAGGGTTTTAGTATATTATATGTCTTCGCAAGTTAGCTGCAACGTGCTAATTTGTGGGTTCCAATGAAGAACGGATCAGAGACCAGTTTGTTTTAAAATGCAAGGATGACAAAATTAGAGAGGAACTGTGGCTTAAAGATGAGCCACCATTGGAAGAGGCAATTTTGGTCACAAAAAGAGTGGAGCACATGCTAAAAGGTGATCCGGAATTGAAGGGTCAGAAGAATAAGTCAGGTTCTAGCACAGAGAAGAGTGAGGAGACTGTAGAGCTCACACAGGCTTATCACCAGATGCAACTTGTGGACAAATCACAGGAACTAACTGTGTTTATATCGCATATGGGTGGATTAAAGTTCAAAAGAATGCCTTTTGGACTTGTATCCACAGCCTCAGTTTTTTCAGAGATTTATGGCCTCAGTACTAAAGGGAGTTATGGGTGTTAAATAGTATCTGGACGATCTTTTGATTTTTGGTAGCACACTTGCTGAGCATAATTATAGGGTGAAAGTTGTCTTGAAAAAACTAATGGTTGCAGGTTTAACCCTGAAAAGAGAAAAATGTAAAGAGGTTAATTACTTGGGTCATTTAATTTCAGGAAGGGGTGTAGCACCAAAGCAAGAATTACTGGATACTATTTCTAATTTGGTTTCACCATGTACTAAGGAGAAAGTGTTGTCATTTCTTGGCATAGTGTGGTACTATGGAAAGTTTGTCTAGAATTTTGCAGATAAATCAAGAAACATGAGACTGTTACTGGTGAAGAATGTGGAATTTAAGTGGACCTTGGAGTATCAGCATGAATTTGATAATTTAAAATGGGAATAGCAAAATGTGCCTAATTTACAGGCTTTCGTACCTGGGAAAGAAACGATGATAGTTACTGATGCGAGTTGCAAAGGTGTAGGGGCATTATTGAAGCAAAAGAGAAATGGTAAGGAACAGTTGATTGCCTATGCTTCTTGAAGATTACAAGGAGCAGAATTGAATTATTCAGTTGTGAAGAGAGAGGCATTGGCTATATATTGGGCACTGAATGAATATCGTCATTTTATTTGGGGGACTCATTTTAGAGTTGACATGGATCATAAGCCATTAAAGGAGATATTTCAAAAGAAAGGTTTAGATTTTATATCATCAAGGATCAGTAGATGGGTGGTAGCTCGGCAGTATTTTGATTTTGTTGTGGAATATATTCCTGGGGTTTTTTTTTGGATGAGTTGGCAGTGGACCGAGACATATTATTGAGAGGAACAAAATTGATATCTCCAAGTTCTTTGAGAGGGAAATTAATTGAGGAGGCACATCAAGGTCACATGGGGATTGTAAAAACCAGGGAAAGGTTAAGAGCAAATTTCTGGTGGCCAGGGATGGACTTAAGTATTGAACGTGCGGTTGGAGAGTATATACAATGTAGGAATAGTGATAAAGTGTTGACAACACATACAATGCCAATGGTTTTCGGAAGTTACCAGATAGTCCATGGCAAGAGGCTGCCATTGATATTGTGGAGCCATTAAGAAGTGAGCGAAATACCCCTTTCTTGTTAGTAAGGATGGATTTGTACTCCAGATGGGTGGAGGTTTCTTGTGTAAAGAAAATACCCACTGAGAGTGTAATCAAGTTTTTGCAAAAAGTGTTTAAAAGGGGAAGTTTTCCAAAATCGCTACTAACTGATAATGGGCTACAATTTTGCTTTAAGGTAATGGAGATTTCCTGGAGTCCTGTGGTATAGAACACAAAAAGTGTTCTGTTTATCATCCTGAAATGAATGGAGCCATAGAAAGGTTTAATAGAGTAATAAAGGATGACAACATACAGTTATCAAGAGTGATTTCTCTAAGTTGGACAAAAGAGTTACAGAAATGTATTACTGTGCTCCACATCACAACAAACTCTACTACACAGAAATCTCCATTTAAATTATTCAAGGGTAGATCACAGAATAACTTATTGTGTCCGAGCTGGAAGGATTGGGATAAAGGGATAAAATACAATGCCGTTGGAGCATGGAGAAATTGTGACTTGAGTTTACAAGAAAAAAACAAAAAACATTATGATAAAAGGAAAAGAGTGAAGTGTAATGAGATGTGGGTGAAGGCAAGTTTCACCTCTAGTTTTTTCACACAGGAAACTGGAGTTAGCTTGGGGCCCAGTATATCCAGCCAGGACTGAAGATTCCAGAAGAGACTACATCTCGGAAGACAAGACTTTTTGTCTGTCATTCAACTTTAAATGATGTCTAAACATGCTATTAAGATCACTTGATATTCTTTAGATTCTGGGTATCATCAGCTTACATAAAAATGTCAAAGCCGTGTTACTGAATCGGCACGGCCGATTGAGCCTGTAAATATTGAACAGCAGTGGGTACATGATGGAGAGAACAAGTGCAGGGTTGTGATGGTGGTGAGATGGGGTAAAAGAAGTTAATATTTGAGCCCAACAATATTTATCATCCAGCTACCTGACTACATTCCCCAAAATATTTAATCATCTGACACTTTGCCATATCTACTGAAAGGAACTTTCACAGCACATTCCAACCTTGAACTCCGCTAAAAGGTCCATCCTGCTCAAAGCCTTTCCTCTGATTCTAAAACATCTGCACCCCTAGCAAAGTCAAAGCACAGTGCTTGTAAAATCTACCGCAACACCTCCCTTGACAGATCTTTTTAGTCTAATTACACCCTACAAACACATAATACCCTTTTTTCAGTTCTCATCACAAGTTCTTTCCTTTACTTAAATGAATAATGTTTGGCTTCTGTAGCCTAAAGCATCGCCCACCAACTTTCCTACCAACCTCTCTAGAAGATCTGAAACATTCTACATCATAAAGCCTAAATAAACATCTTCCCAACATGATGTCCCACGACCCTGCAAGGTCCCCCCATGCCTATTAGCACTTCCCTTGTTAACAGCCTTCTCAGCCCAGCTTTAACACCCATCCACTGGCCCTATCTTCCAATGTTCTATACCCCATTTTTTGCCAGTGGATCACACCCTCATAATCACGTACCCAAAACACTATTCCAGGTAACCCAACATCCCTTGGAAACGAGTGCTAAATCTGAGGGGCAATCAAATTTGCCACATCTCGTTTATTTGCTAACAGCTCCTTACCTCTACCTATACTTCTGTTGCTTGATGCCATCAAACTCTAGCTACAACTGCCTTTGATGTTGTTTTGGTGTCTTCACCACAGCCAGCATGCATAAGTCTTCAAAGAACTTTAGTCTACGCTTTTGTGCCCTTCGAATATTGTGCCTAATCATCTCTGTTGCCAGCCTGTCCAAGCTCTTCCACCACAAATACACCTATGCACCAGCAATATGATTGTTTACCAAAACTCAAACGTTTATTGTCTTCAGCACTTACTCATCTTTTACTGCCTTCCTATTAACACACTTCTGCTCTATTATCCATATGATAAGTTACTTTGTTTTGGCCGTCTGGCTGCTCCACTGTACTAGAGACACAAACAATGGAAAAATACTCAAGAACATCTTCCAAGCCTTGTTGCATCCTAATCTTTGTCCTCATCTCCATTTTTGTTGTCTTGCTCAATTTTCTCCCTGCTTGGTGACAAAAACATCGCTCTCTGGATTCTAGTCCTTTTTGAGCTATAAGGTTGAAATTAGATATTATAATAAACTAAATGTGGAGGAGAGGAGAGATATGTGTTTTTTAGAAAAACAATTTATTTTTTAATATAGGAATATATTAGGTTTTTATTTTGTTTTTATATTTCTTTATATAGGCAAATCTGTTTTTAATTAGACTATGGGAGAAATCTTTTTATCCTGAAGAAGGTGGCATTGAACACAGGGTATCCACCGACATACATAGATGCATAGTTAACACCAAATCTGGAAGACATAGAAGAACACAGTAGATATTTATGGTTTCTGATACTCTGTGATATGAACAATGATCTAGAAAGATTGGGGGCCGTAAAGACATATGTGACTGTCTGTTGTATTTCCCTTGTCTATGTCTATATGTTTGTGTAATTAGATATTTTGCACTGTAGAATGTAGTTCCTCCCTTTTGCAAGAAAAGAGTACACAATGATGGAATTTTAAATGTTTTAATGTATTTCAAGTAATGTGGCTTTGGTTCTGTATTATTGGGTTTTGAATTTATAATTTCATTACTGCTTTTTCAGATGAGATTTGATACATGAATAAAGAAATAAAAAAGAATGATTCTCTTTATAGAAACATATAGGTGTGATGTTGAACCTTGATGCTATCAGGGGTGAATGTGAAGTATGGAATGAGATTTAATTAAAAGTGTGGGGTATGCTTGAGTTCTTATACAGACGCCCAATTGGAATTTTAAACTTGACTTGATAGTTCACTATGAACATGCTGAAGTCACACATGACCCCTTCTCAGATGCTCCCTTTCATCTGAGCTGTTTTGAGCACAGTGCAGTTTCAGGCTTATCCTCGTGAAAGGCGAGTCTAGGCTATTCAGGCTATGATACAGATGTTCAGTAGCAGCTGCTGCTATAGTAAAGTGGTAAGGCGGGAGGAGGAGGGCTTGGGTTTTAAAAATAAAATAAAAAGACTTACCTGCCACTCGCTCCCTCTGCCTCATTGCTCCTCTCGTCCCATAAGTGGATGGGCTTCACTGGATGGGCTTCTCTGCGCAGGCGCCACACCCAGTCCAGACGCTGCTCTCATGCTATACCTAGCATGAGAGCAAAGCCTGGATTGGCCTGAGCGGGGTTGTTTAATGCTCGCTCAGGCACAGGGAGCATGCAGCTCTTCTCCAACTCAGCTGTACAACAATTCTCTACTAACCAGAGACATATGTAATTCGATAAGAATTGCGGAACCTGAAGATAACAGTGTCCAGTTCAATACAGCGATATGGTGCCATACTAATGATTGAAGGCACATTTCAAATGTGAATAGCAGAAAATGATCTAATGATAATAAAAAAATAACTATTTTATAGCGACTCATACCACAACTGTGCCTGGCCCCCTTCACAGCACCCCCACGATCTGCCTTCAGTGATTACTGTGAGGGAGTGCGTCTGGGACCTGTCTGCCTTCCCCCCACCACTTAGGCTCATGAAACACATAAACGGTGATGGGAGGCTGCTTGCAATAAGTCTAACCACTGGTAATAGCTCAGGGTAGCACTCCAACCCATCGTACTTTTGCTCACCATGCCACCTCAGTTTGGATCGAGCCATATGCAAATTAGTCTTGACCCTGACAGGTGTATCTTGATTCCAGTGGCACAGAGAGCACGGGACCCAGGTCTGGGCATACCCTTCGAACTTAGGGCGTCAACTGCAACAACAACAAGGTGATGGATGGAATGCCCAGATGTGGGTCCTGGACTCACTGTGCCACTGGAACCAAGCTATACCTGGCTGAAGAGCCCCTACTAGGGCGAAACCGGTACTAGGTTGCTTTTGTTCTGGTTCAGGGAGGTCCCAGCTTGGTAGTTTGGGCTGGACTGTTCCCATAAGGAGCAGGGTCAAGACTAATTTCTATATAGTTGGATCCAAACTTAGGTGACATTGTGGCCAAAAAACAATGGATTGGGAAGCTGTCCCCAGCAATTGCCAGTGGTTGGGATTAATTCAAGCATTCCATTTATCACCTTGTTGTTTTTGCATTTGACCATTTAGGATAAGCCCAAGACTCTATTGGCCAACTCCACATTATTTTGCACTTAGTGCCACCTTTTTAGAAGCGCGCTCAGAAACCAGCTTTGAGCCCTTCACCCTGGGATGTTCAGTGCATCTGGCCTTGCCATGCCAGGACTACCCTTGATCCTGCTCCCCTTAAGACAATCCATTTTACAGTGCTGCCTACACCAACCTGTCACATGCACATAAGAATACTCCAGATTCCATCAGCTGAGCTAACTACAATCCACTGTTGCACCACTCCTGAAGTGCCTCCACCTCCCTGCAGAGTACCCAAGCCCAGTCAAAAACCATACTTCTATGATTCTAATCTAGGTCTTCCATCTCCCCTTATTATCCTCAACCTCTCAAACCTTGCTACATCCTCCACCCATTCCAGTGCACTCCATACTTGATCCTCCTTGCTGCCCCAAACAATACCCACCTGCCTAGCTAAGGCGCCCCAGCCTGGGTAAGCTCCATCCCTGAGACATCATCCCACACTGATATGTCACCTTCATTTCTGTGTGAGCCTTGTAGGATCAGGGGCCTAATTCTTTGCGAAAAAGGTGCAAGGTTTACATGGACATATGACTCAAAATACGCTCAGAAACCCCAATAAATTAAAGTTGAGCCAGATACTTGCTTGTATGAAAAAGGTAGTATTTATATATTAACTCAAAGTGAAATATGGCACACAACAAATAATATGCACAATGGTCTTAATGCCGGCACTCTATCGGTTTCCAGGCAAGAGCCTGAGTCCCAATTCCTTGTCTACTGACTATGATTATTCCCCAGTTACATGAGCCAAAATTCAGGTTCGGCCCTCCAAGTAAGTAAGAGTCTTAGAAGATCCACAATAGCTTTTAAAATCAGCATGTCTCAGTGCTGTAGCACTATAGTCAGAGCAAGTTCCCCAATGGGTCTGTGGCCCGATGATCAGTCTTATCCGCTCCTGGTAGTGGAGCAATAAGGAAAGCCTGGGAGCATGGAGGCGGCCTAAAGTCACCCAGCAACTCAGCAACATGATCGATGTAAGCAGCTGCCGGGTGATGAGTGATAGTCCCATCGCTGCAGGCAAGGTGGCTGGATGTCCACAGAGCTCCTCTGGTTGTGTAATAAGTCCTCCTGATTCCGGCTGCAGTTTTTGGGCAGCTTAGTGTTTCCAATGGCAAAGTAGATGCTCTGGTTCCACAGGTCACAACTTGCTACACTTCTCTTCCGCATGCCGCTCAAGGGTGATGGCCCTCTCTCTTCTCTGCGGTCACAGCAATGCACCTGGGCGACTAGCCTTACAATTCACAGCGACCCCACCTGGCACACAGGGTAGCTGACTTCAGTGGCACACAGGCTGATGGCCCGATTAGTGCGGCAGTCCTAACTGGACCATTAATCTCACACTTTGCTAAAGGAGTCCACTCAACAGGATCCCCACTGGACTTCGCTACCTCCAGACATTCTCCTCCTTCTCACAGGATCCTCTGTTCTCGGCAGGAAGGCAGATGCTGGTTCTCCAAGCTGCAGAGCAAGTGATCATTCTCCTGGGTGATGTCCCCAGACTCAGCAGGAAGACTAACAGACCTTGGTGCCCATCCTGGTCTCAACAGATAGATGTTGTGCAGAGTTTCTCCACGCTGATGTACAGCTATAATTTGAATTTTTGGAAGACTCAAGCTCCCCTTTTTATAATCTAATTCCAGTGATTTAGTGTCTTAGTCTTTAAAATCCATGCTGTGGATGTTGCCTCTTTTGAAGTGCCCTCTCCTCTGCCCTGCCCTTTGTCCAGGGAGCAGTCTGTTACAGCAGGAGCAACTCTACTCTTAATAGCCCAATAACACAGGCCATGGGAGTGACTGGAGGATCACACCTGGATGTCAACCTCACTGATATATGCCTAACAAAAGGTTACAAAGGCCCCAGTCCTGCGCTTTATGATTGCCTGTCTCTGTAGTTCTTTCCTTATCAGACCCATCATCTCTCTGACAATGTGCACAGGCCCCACTGACCAGTCACCTTTTCAGCCTTAAAGAGCCCCTTTGAAGTGCACAAGGGAGCCTGTCTACCCCTATCATCAGTGTGTGAGTGTCATCCAGCTCTCAGAAATGCATGCAGTCCACAAACCTGTCTAGGATGGTTCCTCTACCTCCATATGCCTTTCCAAGGCCTTGGGTTTCCTACATGGCTCTTACAGGCCTTCATGTACTGTACCATACACATATATTAAAACAGACAAACATGTGTGCTGCACAGTGCTACATACTAACATGATATAGGCGATGGGCGACTTAAGTACACAGCATTGTAACTTTACATGAGTGGGTCGGTAGGCCCCACTCCAGTGACACGGGTAGAAGGGCCTGTTCACTCTACTAATCACTATTTCAAAAACGGTATGCTGTTACCACTGCGCTCGTGTATTTAACACTTGACAAGGGCAGTAGCCCTTTACTACTACTACGGTAGTGATTTGTGTATCTATCCCGATATAACAAGCCCATAATATGTGAGAAAGGCCATGGTCATGACACAAACTCATGATTTGTGTCTGCCCATGACAAAAAATCATCAGTACCAATCAACGTTGTAGCCGGAGCATTCAGGGCAGGGTTGCACATCCATTACCATGCAGGGAACTTTACCATTCCAACACCCATCATTTTGTGCCATGCCCTATTGCAACAGCCATGTAGGGGGAGCGCTATGATACTTGCCTACTTACTCCATTCTCCACCGCCAAATCACCCCAGATTCTCCTGTATTACCAGATCCTACCTCCCTGGTTCACCATCCCGTTCAATCAACCTGAACGCAACAGAATCACAGCCAAAGAAGCATTTGAGATGCTTGCAGAAGACATAAAAAGAGAAAGCCTCCCATGTGAAGCCGCCAGAATACCTAAAGAAACTGCTCACACAATTCAGTCAGGCAACACCTACTCTAATTGTCCAGGTGAAGAGAGACTTGCCAGGATAAATCTAGAACACCAATAAATATCTGATGGTCCACAAAAAAGTTAAATATTGTCAATGCAGGTAGGATGTCTTGATTGGCGCACCGGTGGAGTTCATCCAATGCTGCCACCACAGTCTCAGTATTGCATACTGATTTTAAATCAACCTGTATTGGATGCCTGAGATTATGAGAATCAACAAATTGCAAGTTATTAGCTCATTCCGTATCCTTTTATTCCAGAATCTGTCCATGTTTCATTTAGAAGTTTTTCAGCTTCAATTTACTAAAATTCCCACGTAACCAATACGTGGAGAACAGATGGTTGTTGTTAGAAATTGGGTTTCTGGTTGGCAGAGGTATGCACCCTGTCCAAGCAGGCACACAATCCTAGTCCGGGTAAGTCAGAAACACACTTTAAATTAACCTGTGCTCATCCTCTGGTTGCTTGGCACAGAGCAGTCAGGCTTAACTTAAGAGGCAAGCTGCAGAGTATTTGTGCAACACATCAAACAGTAATACATTAAAAACACCACAAAAGACTCTAAACCAGTTTAGAAAAATAGAGAATAATTTTATAAATAAAACAAGACTATAACGCCAAAAATCAAATCAGTAGAAGTCGAGCTGTGAATTTTTGAAGATTAAATGCAAAAATAGCACTTAGAAGCAGCAAGCACTTAAAGAGTTAATTGATTACTCTGGACCGGGAGAAAGTCAAGAGTTCAGGCCAACCGCGATGAAGTGTGGGCTGGATACAGGACTCACACAGGACTCGCTGAGCAAAAGAACCTTGTTCCTGGTCCCCCACAACGAGATGCGGGATGCAGTGGAGCAATGAGCTGGTGATCCCCACACAGTTGGGGTTATGCATCAAATTTCTCCACGCAACTGCGGTGATGTGTCAGTTCCGTGAGCAATGCACCGCTTCCGGGGTGCGGCGGTTCCGAATGAAATGCGCCGAGTTTCTCCACGTGTAGAGGTGATGCGTCGATCTTCTCAATGCAGTGGCGGTGGTTACAGAGGCGATGCAGCGGTTCCAAGTGCTATGCGCTGATCTGATTCCCACAACGGCGGCGATTCATCAGTTCCAATCAGCACAACGGTGCCGATGCATGGCTTCTGGCAGGTGCAGCACTTTATACTCACTTCCAAGGGCCCAGGACTGGGTTGGCACCACTTGGCAGAGCAAGACTTGCAGCGAGCAAAGTCCAGGTGTTGTTTGTAGGTTGAAGTGAAAGTCTTTGATATCCCTGAGACTACAGAACAGGAGGCAAGCCAGCAATAGGGCAGCAGACCAGCACAACAAAGCAGTTCAGCAGAGTGGCAGTCCCTCCAGCAGCACACCAGTCCTTCTTCCTGGTAGAATGTCCTCAGTTCCAGAAGTGTTCTCAGTTGGTGGTGTCAGAGGTCCAGTACTTATACCCAGTTGGGCATTTGAAGTGGGAGAGACTTCAAAGAGATGCCTTTGAAGTACACAAGTCCCTTTCTTCCCTGTCCTGGCACCAGACTCACTACAGCGGGGTATGCAGCCCTTTGTGTGGGGACATGAAACCGCCCTTTCAGGTGTAAGTGTCAGCGTCTCCCTCCCCTCCTGCCCAGGATAGCCAATCAGGGTGTGGTTGGCCCATCAGTCACACCTAAGCTCCCTTTGTGTGTGGCTGTCTAGACAGAATGCACAAAGCCAGCTGTCACCCACCCCAGACGTGTATTCAGAGACAAGTAGAAGGCACCAAAGGGTTACTGTAAGAAGATGCCAACTTTTTAAAAATAAAAGACACACAATTGATGGACGGAATGCAGAACAAATCAAAACATGCGCCCCCAGTCAAGAGATCTGGGTTAAATCCATCATTCTTTTGCTCACCATGCCACCCCAGTTTAGACCTGGCCATATGCAAATCAGTTTTGACCATGTGCCTCATGGGAACAGTCCAGCCTGAACTGCCAAGCCAGGTCCTCCCTGGACTGGAAACAAGCATCCTAGGACAGGTTTCGGGGTTTCACCCCTCATCAGCCAGGATAGCTTGATTCCAGTGGCACAGTGAGCCCGGGACCCACGTCTGGGCATACCCGGCGCACTTAGGGCGAGGAAGCAAAAGACACACTCCATGCCACTGGAGTCAAGCTATCCTGGCTGATGAGGGGTGAAACCCCGAAACCGGTCATAGGATGCTTGTTTCCAGTCCAGGGAGGACCTGGCCTGGCAGTTCGGGCTGGACTGTTCCCATTGGGCACAGGGTCAAGACTGATTTGCATATGGCTGGGTTAAAACTGGAAAGGCATGGTGAGCAAAAAAACGATGGATTTTGGCCCAGATCTCTGTACTGGGGTGAATGTATGACATTGTTCTGCATTCTGTCCATCAATTGTTGTTTTTGCATTTGTCACCCCGAGTGGGACGGGGTCTGCCCAGACGTGGGTCCCGTACTCTCCCTGCCACTGGAGTCAAGCTATCCTGGCTGATGAGGGGTGAAACCCCGAAACCGGTCCTAGGATGCTTGTTTCCAGTCCAGGGAGGACCTGGCCTGGCAGTTCGGGCTGGACTGTTCCCATTGGGCACAGGGTCAAGACTGATTTGCATATGGCTGGGTTCAAACTGGAATGGCATGGTGAGCAAAAAAACGATGGATTTAGGCCCAGATCTCTGTACTGGGGTGAATGTATGACATTGTTCTGCATTCTGTCCATCAATTGTTGTTTTAACTTTTTAAAAGTAGCATTTTTCAGAATTGGAATTTCAAAATCCAACTTCACCATAAGTTGTGTTTTTAAATTGTGATTCCAGGGACACCAAATCTGGGGGTCCCATCTCTTCCGAATCAAAAATTACACTCATAAATGTAATAAGGCAATCCCAATTAAAAGTACATGTCAAACTTTTTATATACACTGCACCCTGCCAATGGGCTGTCCAGGGCCTACCTTAGGGGTGACCTATGTGTAATAAAAGGAAGGTTTGAGCCTGGCAAGTGGGTTAACCTATCAGTTGAGGTTGCAGTTTAAAACTGCACACACAAGCTCTGCAGTGGCAGATCTGAGACACGTTTAAAAGGCTATTTAAGTGGGTGGCACAATCAGTACTGCAGGCCTACTAGTATCATTTAATTTACAGGCCCTGGGCACATGTAGTGCACTTTAATGGGGACTTATAAATAAATTAAATATGCCTATTGGGGATAAGCCAATGTTACCATGTTTTAAGTATAGAGCACATGCGCTTTAGCACTGATTAGCAGTGGTAAAGAGCCCAGATTCGTAAAGCCAGCAAAAACTGTAAACAGGAGGTCTGAAGACAAAAAGGTCAGGGGAAACCACACCAGGGATGCCAGATCTAACAGTTGTCCAAAGTGAATAATCAAACATGTGGAACACCAAGGCAGAACCAAATCCATGGTGAGGCAATATAAAACAGAGCATCCAAATTGTGCATACCAATAATCAGGAGTGCAGAATCCAATTAGGTATTTGAATATAATAGTTAAAGGAGTACTAATGGTGCAACTTATAAAAGGTACTCTGGCTTGACAGCTGCTGGTCTAATGACAGTAATAATAGGAAATGGACTTATACATTAAGGAACAAACTTTGGATGTATACCAGGAAGATCAAGACAGTCTGTAGACTACAAAACGTTTTCCCCTACACTAAATGTTAGGCAGGAGATGTGGCCTAAAGGCCAGAGCTGCTGACTTTAGACCTGGAGAACCAAGTTTGAGTCCCAGTGTCGGCTTAACCTCCTGTGATTCTGGGCAAATCAGTTATTCTCCCCAATCCTAAAAAAAATCTAACTTGTGTACTGTAATCTGGTACTCATGTCAAGCACTCTAATGCCTTTCTGCCAGTGGCGGCTCCTCCGCTAAGGCGGAGAAGCATCGCCCCACTGCTATTTCAGCAATGCAAAAAAGAAAAAGAAAATGATAATAGGACGTTATTATCATTTTATTTTTCTATGCGGGAGTCGGGGCGGGGCTGGGCTTTGATGCCAGAGCAGGGGAGGAGTGGTTTGCACTCTTCTAAGTGCACATGACGGTTTAGCAGCCCTTAAGGTGGTGTCCTCGAGCGCTGTAGGTGGCAAAAAGTGACGTGCCTTCTGATGAATGTGTGACTGCGAAGGACACCACCCCTCCTTAGACCGAGTCCCTGGTATCCCCCTAAAGCATAGGGTGAACGATGATATGTGTATATTAATATCCCAGGTAGGACCCACTGGGGTTGAGTTTTAGGTGTACTTCCTCACGTTAGCACGTAGAAAAGCGGTGGACACCTGTTACTGTTCTGATAGGGATCCGACAGCCCTGACGAATGCCCCAGACCGATTAGGCTTTCTATGTGGGCAGAAACATGTTGGCTAGTTTTATGATGGGCTAGAGTCATCATGCTCTGTGGTTTCCATCCCCTGAATGGATTTTAGTGTACCTCAGGTCCTCAACAATAAAGGTGACAACTGAGGAACCTGAAGGTATTTTTAATTAAACTGGATCCCGACCTTGTCCTGTAAGTTTTATGTAAGAACTCCCTCCTACTGTTAAGTCTTCGCGGAGGTTGAGTCTGCCCTGGTAGTACCATCTTACCAGGGTGGGGAGAGGATGCCTATGATGAAGCATGACACAATATTGTGTGTGAGGCACTCGATCAGGGAAAGACCTACATCTTGCTTTTGCAAGTCTCAAGTGATTTAGTGCTGACTTTTGGACCTTTTGTATGTCTGGTTGTCTGAATAGAAAGGAGCATAAATGGTGAAGATACAGGGGACCAAAACCAGGGGTGGAAACCAGAGGAACAGAAAAAAGGTGAGTAACCTAAAGAGGTATGGAGGGTGTTGGGTGAGAATTCTGATATTGGTATCTATTGTGCCCCTCGGACATGCATGATTCATCAGAAAACATCTCAAGTATTGTTCCAAAGTCTGATTTAGTTTACTTAGTTTGGCCAGCAGTTTGTAGTTGATAACTGGCGTACAAATAGTGTGTGATCCCCAACTGCTGTTGCAAAGCCCTCCAGATTTTGGCAAAAAAATGGGACCCACTATATGTTATGTATGCTGATGACAACCAGATCATTGTAATGCTCATTGCTCAGGATAAGGAAGGGGTGTCCATCTTCGTCATTTGCCTTAGAGAAGTGGTAGAATGGATTAAACTTAATTTTCCAAAACTGAATGGTGATAAGACTGAGGTGCAGGTGGTTGGTATTCAACCTTAGCTCTGGTGCCCTCAATGGTGGCCCATTAGTCTTGGACTATTGCCCATTCTCTGCAAGGTGGTTAAGAATTTCAGTATTTAGATGGACTTAATACTCTCTCTCTCTATGGTCTTTCAAATTTCTAAGATCGCAGCCTACTGCTTCCTTCTTCTCAAGTGTCTTAAGAAAAGTCTGTGCTTTCTTCCTCTTTCGGTACAAATAAACATTGTTCAAGCTTCGATTGTTTTCAGGATAGATTACAATAATGTATCCATTTAACCCTACTACATTTTTCAAGAAAGTGATCATGAGGGAAAGGGCTGTGTCAATGTTGGAAAGGGAGATGAAGAGAGCACTCTTTGTAAGGTAATTTATGACAACCAAAAGTACTGTTTTGCTTTCTGAGAGAGGTAAATCAGTGGTAAACGCCATCAAAATTTGGAACCAAGGTTGATGAGGTGTGGGTAATGATTGTAATAGTCCTTGAATTATCTTTCTGGGAACTTTAATTTGGGCGCACATTGCGCACTGTTGTACAAAGTGCTCAATATCTCTTTCTTCTGAGGCCAACAAAATTGACATATTATCAAATCTCTTGTCTTTTTGCATTCCCCAATGACTTGCTACAGGGGGATCATGTCTCCATTTCAGAATCTGTTGTCTAAGATTCTTTATAAGAATGAATACTTTCTGATAATGCCATAATATATTTTTATTATATTGTCTTTTCTATGCTGAGGTTATCTTGTAAACCACTCCTTCAGGTTGTCACCATAAAACCTTTGCAATAGTTTCCACAAAAACTGCTGATAAGACTCTGGTGATTCTTTTTGCAGTGTTAAAATAGATGGAGGATTTTAAACTGGTTGAACCTCTTCACCTTGGCAGGACAAAGCATTAGCTTTCCCACACATGGCTTATTTTATTGCCAACAGCTGTCTCTTGCAGATGGTTTAATTAACTTCTGCTGATTTTAGAGTTCTTGAAAAAAAGCAACCGGATGAAGAACCTCTGTCTTGGGATCTTTTTGAGACAAAATGGCCTGGCTATGAAGAAAGAAACATCTGTTTCTACGATAAAAGGAAGTGAACAATCCTGATGCCTTAAAATGTGGGCTGGTGTGAATGCATCTTTTAACAGCTGGAAGGTTGTGTCATGTTCTACATCCCAACAGACGTACAGCCCCTTTTTGTGTCTGTCTGTAAATGAGCCACACAATTTCAGAACAATCTTGTATGAAATGTGTAGAAAATTGGGTTACTGGTTGAGGGGGTAAAACCCTATTCAAGTAGCAACCAAAATTCCTGTCAGGGTGAAACACAAGCAAACCCCAAATTAACTTGTGCTTAATCCTCTGGTAGCTTGACACAAAAGCAGTCAGGTTTAAGTTAGAGGCAATGTGTAAAGTATTTATGCAGCACAAAAACAGTAATAAAGTGAGAACACAAGACACAAAATCCCCCACACCAATCTAGAAAAATTGAGTAAAATGTAATAAAGTATTTGGCTCCAAAATAACAAAAATCCAATTAGTAGACCCAAAGATATGCCATTTTAAAGATATAAGTAAAAAAAGTGCTTAAAAGTACAAAGCGCCAACAGTGGTTATCTGGTCGCGCCGGACCGGGATAAAGTCACAAGTTTAGGTGGACCACGATGGAGCTCAGGCTGGATACAGGGACCAAGTTAGGCCCACTGAACAAAGTACCTTAAATCCTGGTTGCGGAGCTTTGCAAGAACCTCCGTTAAGGATGCGTCGCACATCGGCGGTTCCGATGAGCTGCTGGTTGGGATGCAAGGTCCTGCGTCGAGGATACGTCACAGAGCAGCAGTTCTGAGGTGCTGTGAGGTCTGTGTCGGCGATGCATCGTGCAGTGGCGGTTTTGATGCAGAGCTGCACGGAGATACGTCGCTCTGCCTTGGTTCTGCCCCAAAAGACCACAGCTGGGCTGGCAAAGCACCTTCAGGACCACATCAAAGGGTTCAAGACTGGGGTGGCATCACTTGGGTGACAAGTCTCACAGCAAGCAAAGTCCAGATGCAGGGTTCAAGGTGGTTGGAGTCTTTTCTGTCCCTGGGGCTCTAATCAGGAGGCCAGCCAACTAGCCCTGGGAGTCATTCTGGTAATTCTGAGTTCAAGGTGCAGGTCTAGTCCTTCTCACTCATTCAACAGGGCAGCAAAGCAGCAGAGTAGCAGTCCTTCTTGCAGCCGAGCAGCACACCAGTCTTTCTTCTGAGTTTTCCACAGGTCCAGATGTGTACTGAAGGGTTGGGTCTGAGAGCCCAATATATATATTTGGTGCCAGGTTTGAAGTAGGAGAAGTTTCTAGAGTGTTCCACCCCCAGAGGTGTTTGTAATTTCCTTTCTCCCTGCCCTGGCCTTAGCTTGTCTGGGGGCACATAAGACTAGAGTGGAACATTTTGTGAGTGTGCTGTGGCAGAGTCTGTGATGTGCAAGTGCGGTAGGTGACAGCTCTGCCACCCATCAAGTCAGAGATGGCCATCCTGCTAAAACCTGTTCCCCCTTTGTCTCTCTGTCTGGGAGCAATACCCAAAGACCAACTGCCAGCTACACCCAGTCATGTGAACCAGGATGCAAGATGCAGGCACCAAATGGTTGGGACAAGAAAATGCAAACTTTCTTAAAGTGGCATTACCAGAATTGTGACTTAAAATCCAATTTTACCAATAAAGAGGGTTTTAAATTACAATTCTTTAGAGAACAAAGTTGACATTCCCACCTGCTCTAAATTGAAAGTGATCACTTATTTAATGTAATAAGGTAACCCTATCTTATCCTATAGGAAAGGCAGGCCTTGCGGCAGTGAAAAACGAATTTAAGAGGTTTACACACCCAGGACATGTAAAAGTTAAACATACATGTCCAACTTTTTTAAATACACTGCACCCTGCCCTGTGGACTGTCTATGGCCTACCCTGGGGGTGACTTATTTGTATTAAAAAGGAAGGTTTAGGCCTCGCAAAAGATTTATTTTGCCAGGTCGAAATGGCAGTTTAAACTGCACATATAGGCTGCAATGGCAGGCTTGAGACATGTTTAAAGGGCTACTTATATGGGTGGCACAATCAGTGCCGCAGGCCCAACTGGCAGCATTTCATTTACAGGCCCTGGGTACAGGTAGTACCACTTTACTACGGCCTGCCAAGTAAATTAAATGTGTTGATTGGTTGTAAGCCTGGTTTACCATTTTTAAGGGGGAGAGCACAAGCACTTTAGCACTGGTTAGCAGTGAAACAGTGCAGAAAGTCCTAAAAGCCAACAAAAACAGGTTAAAAAACAGGAGGGTGAAGGCAAAAAGTTTGGGGATGACCCTGCAGGGAAGATTAAGTCCAACAAAATGTGTATAGAAATTTGAGAACCCCAAACATTTTTTAATCTCTTTCACTGTTTGGTTGGGTCAATCTTTGAGTGCTTTCACTTTCTCTGGACCTTTGTGTATTCCTTTATTAGAGATCTGAAAGCTCAAAAAGACTACATTTGAGACTTCAAAAATGTACTTTTCTAACTTGGAGAAGAATGTTCTTGCAACCTTCTTAGGACTTCACTGACGTGCCTGTGATGTTCTTCAATCAATCAATCAATCACGGCATTTATAGAGCGCGCTACTCACCCGGGAGGGTCTCAAGGCGCTGGGGGAGGGGGTAAGTTACTGCTCGAACAGCCAGGTCTTGAGCTGCTTCCTGAAGGAGAGATGGTCCTGGGTTCGCCGAAGGTGAGTGGGGAGGGAGTTCCAGGTCTTGGCTGCCAGGTAGGAGAAGGATCTTCCTCCGGCGGTGGTTCTGCGGATGCGTGGTACGGTGGCGAGGCGTGGCTGGTTGATCGTAGCTGGCGTGTGGGCGTGTAGAAGGTCACGCGGTCGTTGAGGTACTTTGGGCCCAGGTCGTGGAGGGCCTTGTGTGCGTGGGTGAGGAGTCTGAACGTGATTCTCTTGCTGACGGGGAGCCAGTGCAGGTCTTTCAGGTGTCCGGTGATGTGGCTGTGTCGGGGGATGTCCAGGATGAGTCGTGCGGAGGCGTTCTGGATGCGCTGGAGTCTTTTTGAAGTTTGGCTGTGGTTCCGGCGTAGAGGGTGTTCCCATAATCCAGTCGGCTGGTGACGAGTGCCTGGGTGACGGTCTTCCTGGTTTCAGTGGGGATCCATCTGAAGATCTTGCGGAGCATGCGCAGGGTGTTGAAGCATGAAGATGAGACGGCGTTGACTTGTCTGGTCATCGACAGGGAGGAGTCCAGGATGAAGCCCAGGTTGCGTGCGTGGTCCGTTGGCTTGGGCGCGGTGCCCAGGGCCGGGGGCCACCAGGAGTCGTCCCAGGCGGAGGGTGATGAGCCCAGGATGAGGACTTCCGTTTTGTCTGAGTTCAGTTTAAGGCGGCTGTTCCTCATCCAGTCGGCGACATCTCTCATCCCGTCGTGTAGGTTGGCTCTGGCGGTGGTGGGGTCGTTGGTGAGGGAGAGGATCAGCTGGGTGTCGTCGGCGTAGGAGATGATGTTGAGGTTGTGTTGGCGTGCGATGGCTGCGAGGGGGCTCATGTAGACGTTGAAGAGGGTTGGGCTGAGTGAAGATCCTTGTGGAACGCCGCAGATGACTTCAAGGATTTCCGAAAACACCAGAGTGTAGTTGAGATAGACGATGTTGTAAGAATCCAGTATATCTCCGAAAATGCCATTTACATAGTGCTGAAAAGTTGGATGGCATTACACAATCCAAGCACCTTTACAAGATATTCAAGATTACCATATCTGGTGTTGAAAGCCATCTTCCACACGTCACCCTGTTCAATCTGTGCAAGATTATAAGTCCTCTCAAATTTATAATGGAAAACAATGTTCTGATTTCATTTGGTCCAATAATACAGAGATTATTGGCATTGGATAGTTAGTTCTGATAGTGAAGGCATTGAGTTCTCAATAATCTATGTACGGCCTATAGCCTTCTCCTGGTTTCAGTAAAAAAAGTAAATAGGGGCTTCAGGGGGAGATGTGTAATGATGTATAAAGGTCTTCTGTGTATTATCTTGTAAGTATTCCTGAAGTAACATATCCTCTTGTACCGTTAAGGGATAGATTCTGCAATGTGGGATATTTGCCATGAGAATCAGGCTAATTGGACAGTCGTAGGGATGAGGGGAGGCAACTGATCTCATTCCTAGTGAAACACATTGTGGAATTTGTTATAGGCCTCCAGCAAACTTATTTATTTATAGAATGTTTCTTCTTCTGAGTGGCACAGCAAATTTAAGGAAGAGTCCAGTTCAACCTCTTCCCAGGGAAATACAGTTCAGAATGCACCTCTGAGTGAAAAATATGATGGTCTATTTATCCCAGTCTATGGAAGGCTTATGTTTTCTGAGTCACAGAATACTTTAGACGTTGACAAAGGGAAAGGCTCAATAGGGCCGAACTTAATAGTTTCAAAATGGCCATTGTTCAGAGCCATACCTAACAAAGAGGTGTCTACCAACAGACTCGGCCTGGTAGCAAAGGTTGTCCATCTATTCCTACAATATCCTCAGGTGTCTTGTTCGATTGTTTTGGAAGGTTTTGCTGCTGATTAAATTTTATGTCCATGAACCATTCAGAAGTATCACTATCAATGAGAACCAGAATAGTTAGCTGGTAAGAAGCCAAAGACACTGATTTGGAGTACATTCTTAATACGTATTTTATTTTCTCTGACCGTTGTATTAATTATTTCTTTTTTTGTTTTGAATTGTTATATTGACTTCCATTCTCCATCATATTCTGCAGGGTAAAACCTTGAATTTGGCAGAGAACAAAACTACGGGCCGAGGGCACCTTAGGGGATTTGGCTCACTTCTGTCTGCGAATGTGCTCTGTTCAGATGCAATGCAAGTTGAGGTACAGTGGTCATTTAGACCTTTCTGGGTTTGACAGACTCCCACATACCCTGCACAAATGGCACTTCTGCTGGAACTCGACGGTGTGTTTTTCCTGATTAGACAGTAGGTGGCAAAAATGGGGGCTGTGTGCACAAACCTTTTTGCACCTGTTTGTATGTATTATTACCCCCATCTCTTCCTTGCAGCACATGCACTTAACACTAGTTCAAAAGGAAAGTGCATGACCTAAAACCACAGCCAGCACGATTTTCACTTCACTCCTAGTAAGTATTATTGATGAACCCACACAAACTGTGTCGGTTTTGGCCCTAGTGCCTAGTTCTAAATGCCCCCTATAAGCTTTACCTTTCACAATCACACCCCAGGCCTGCTAGAATGCAACTCGCAGAGGAGTCCAGGACTCTACACTTTTCTAGACTTGGAAAATGACACTTTCCATCTCAGTATGTACTTGAAGGACCTACCAACATGACGACATACACTCTGAATTTTGCTGGAATAAATACAAATGCTAGAATAATAACGATATACATGTAATATCATAAATCTAAATGGTTTAAATAAAGGTATACTAATGCACTATAGTGCTGATCCCCAAATAGGTAAGTAGTTTAAAAAAATATGTTTAGTATCCCTTGGTCCGAAGGTCATTCAGATGTCATTCTTGTCAGAGCTGAATTGATTGAGGTAGAGAGGGAAAGGTGGGTTGCCAGTAGATGTATTCCCTTCCCCACTCTCTAATAAGAGTTGGGATGGAAAAAGCTGAAAAATCAATGTTTTCCCAGTTGCTCATTTCAGACGCACGCATGCTATCGAATGAAGAGGCTTATAGACAGCGTGGTCCTGCATGAGAGATCGGCCTGGGGCGTTTGAGTCAGCGTCCCTGTGGTGACAAAGGGATGGGGCGAAGAAGACCCGGAACCAGGGTATTAATGTATCTGTGGAATCTTGTCAGCGATGCACGGAAGGCGGGATTCGGCCGGCCGGGGCCACAGGCAATGATGGAGGGCGGCTGGGGGCGGCGCGTCTCTGTAAAATACGCGTTGTACACCTGCCCGGAGGGAGTCAATGTCAATGTCTGCTTCTGGGCCCGCGTTAGGTGGTCACACTCTCTGCAAGTGGCAATTTCTTTTTAAAAGGCTCGACGAAAAATATTTGTGTTTAGTGTAATTGAATTTGGAAATGAATCAGGGGCGTTAATGCAAAAACGAATCAGAGGCGAAGTCGAGTATATCCTTCCACCTTCCTTCAATAATGATAACAAATCGCATAGTACTCTGTGCTCATCTGCGTGCATGTTTCGTGTCATGCTCTCTTTTTAGGTCTGGCGTTAAAAGACCTATTGTTTTTTCGGGGGAAAAAATCATTAAAAAACATAAATACACACATAGGTATGTGTGCTTTCAGCCACCCCTCTTCATCCTTTGGCATGTTGACGTGACATCCACACCATCCCCCCAACATACATAATATGGCAACGGCTAAATCCACTTAAGATAACGGCTCTCTTCAACTTGAGCGACGGCATTTTGTTCCTTTATTGCCCCCTCCTCCCCCCGCACTGATACGGTGAGATACCCAAAGGTGTTCGCACAGAGCATAATCATTTATATTGTTTAGATAGCGTGAACTTGGCGGAGGGTATTGGAGCGTTTTACTTATGCACCAGACTATATTACACAAGGTCATAATAATATTTTTGTTCTTATGCACCGCCACCCTGAACTTAAGTGATTTGCAGAGAATCACATGATGTTAAGCCTAGGCCAATCTGCTGCCTCCTTTGCGCAGGTGACGCCCTTTTAATATCCAGGACCAGACTGGGGCTGTAACGACTTTCGGACGAAGTGAATAACTATAGAAGCACAACGGGGTTACCATAATGGTTCGATCCCGGGCGCCGGCGGCAGCTCAGCTCAGCATCATGTGACTTTGGGCAATAGCTCACTTAATCTCACCCAGGTTCCCCAACCCATAGATACCCTTATAAGTTCCCGCTTTAAAAAAAATTGTATCTTGGCTCTGAATAACAGATGTTTATTGTTACCCAACTCAATGGCACTCATTTTATCAACCTAAGAAGGATGAAAGGCTGAGTGGACCCTCCAGGATTTGAACCTGTGACCATGAGGTCGAACACAGGGCCCTACAGTGGACACATTACCCCCCTAAGCCACCAGACCCACGTTCAAATTAATATCACTGTGGATTATAAATACGTGGGTGTGATTTTGGCTATTCGTGGAACTTTCCTCCTCCATAAGGAGGCCTTAAAGTCAAAAGCAGCCACCATACTACATGCATTCTTAAAGTTTTCGAAAAATCTCTCCAGTCCCTCCATCGATCCCTAATGAAAGTGATTCGCGCTAAACTGCTGCCCACTCTAGCCTATGGATCAGAGGTCATGTTTGTAAGCGGTTCCAACCTGCCAGACAAACTTTTAGTGAGTACCTGTAGATGGGTTTTCCACCTCCCAAAACACACCTCTCCAGCACACATTCAGCTAGAGTTCAGCCTTTTTAAACAAACCCTGGAAAGACCAAGGGGCATATTAGCAAGACCGGCGATAAAATTATCGCCGTTTTAGTGACAGGAAACTGCCGCTAAAGCGGCGATAATGGGCTTGCTAATATGCGTTATGAAATTCAATAGAAGCCCAGGTTAGATGTCCTGCACATCTAACCTGGGCTTCTATTGGAATTCTATAACGCATATTAGCAAGCCCATTATCGCCGTTTTAGCGGCAGTTTCGTGCCGCTAAAACGGCGATAATTTTAACGTAGGTCTTGCTAATATGCCCCAGATGCCTTCTTGAAGACAAACTTTATGTTACACGGGCAAGGACTGACTAATTGGAAAACCAACTATGGTTAGAAATAACTACACCTGATAGCCAAACTGCAGCCTGGGTCTATCCGGATCATTCATTACAGAACCCACAGGTAGCTGCGCTGTGGGTAATCCACTATACTTTTGCAAGTTTTAAAAGGATAATTTCTAAAGTGGCACATCAGACATCACGGCTAGTAAACAAACAAAAATTGGCTTCACCTACGCATGCCTGGTTGGTCTTAAGCAACTATGTTAAACTGGGACGCAACCAATCACAAATATTTGCATGTCAAAACATATCAAACAAAAACTCATTCTATAGAGGTTAGGAGGGCTGCCAACCTTGGAGTGCATACCCGTGAGGATAAGTAAAAATGTCATCACACTACTTAGGCTCTGCCAATCCCACAGCTAAACAATTGTGCATGCTGTCTGCATTTGCCCAATTTTGTTGAAAGAAAGGCGGGCACTTTTAAAAACTCAATTCCAGTTACTGGGCATATGCACTTGTAGACCCGATGTAATCGCTTGTCTTAAAGCAGAGCATCCAATTTTGGCAGGGAGATTGGTGAAATTCATGCAGGCATTCGAGAAGTTATTTAGCACCGCAGCCTCCTGTGAATAATATGCTAACAAGGCAATTTAGACCTATCTTTAGTTGACCTTTTACTCACTGGTTGCGAGATTAAGCCAAAACCTAGAGATGATTGCTTACAAATTAGGTTCGCAGTGATGAACTAGAGCGAATTTTTAAATCCTCACTTGTGAAATGAGAAATTCAATTGTATAATGTTGCTGGTACAACGTCGAAAGTGTGAGATTTTGCTTGTCTGGTTTCCAATAGAAAATCATAGGGCAGTCCCAAACACAGCAATTAGGTTTGCATGTTAAGTACCCGAGGCCATGTAATGTATTTAATATTCAGAACAAATGCATTGTGATTAGTTTGTTCATAATAAGATTGCTGTTTTATGTTCAACCATGACTCGAAAGTATGCAATAGTCAAATGCGGCTGTGGTCTGAGATGCAATTTTGATAGTACTGTACACACTCTATGCACTTTCAGAGAATCAACATTTTTTATGAGGCCTGTGTCTTAATACGCATGTTCTAATAGGGTTGAGATCAGTTTTAATTTAGACCTATGAATTGAAAGTGTAAGAGATGCAGTAACTTGTAGAAATTTTGATAGCACTTTACACACTCTATGCACTAACGGGGAATCAACATTTTTTATTAAGCCTGCGTCTTGATATACATGTTTTAAATGGATTGAGACCAGTTTTATTTTAGATCTATGAATTGTAAATGTTTTTGTGTATTTTTATTATGTGTACTCAAATAATCTTGTGGAAGAGGCAGAATACTAAGGGCCTGATTATCACTTTGGCGGTACGGGAGGAGGCCGCGACGCTGTTGACCCACACCGCCAAAGCTACCGCCGGCCGGCCACCAGATTACAAGTATTTTTGTAGTCTGGCTCCCGGTCCTTTGGCATTCCAACGGTGATGACTTTCAAAAAGGCACCACAATGGGATCGTCAAAGGCCGTTCCTGCACAGCATGGACTGTTAAGTCCATGCCATGCAGGGATAGGGGGCGCATACACAAAGGAGGCACACCATGTGCCCCCCTGCATGTATCCCCGGGACTAGAGGCACAAGGGGGTCCTGTAGGGCCCCCTTTGTTTCTTCCCCACCTCATTTTTCATGGTGGGCTCACTGCCGTAAAAAGAGAGGCGGGCTATGGACTGCCGAAATCTTAATCAGGCCCTAAGTCATGTCCATTTCATGTTTTAACTCATAGATGCAATAGAAATTGTACCACAGTATTTTTATTGCGTGAATTTAATGGATTTTTTTAATGGTTTTTATTAACCACACAAATAAAGTAATAAAAAAAAAACGACAGCAAGACTCAAACCTAGCTTCCCCAACTCCAAGGTCCGCATCTCGGACATTAGGCCACATCTCTTTATGGTATTGTGGAAGCAGCTATTGGCACCATGAAAAATGGATGGTGCCTCTTTGGGAAGTACAATACGTTTGGATGGTGGTCTAGAATACGGCAGTCTACTGCCTGTGAGTTTTGAAAGGATGTGAGTTCGTTTGCATGGCTTCAGTACACAAAGGAAAGCTGACACCACTGTAGAATGGCGGCTTATTAGCAGCGGGGATGCACACACGTGCGTTCACACAGTACAGTTTAAATGGAACATGCCTTTATCTTTCTACAACTATTTGCATATTGCAGAAAATGGTGGCAACACGTTTTGCCATAATTTTTTTTTTTTTGCAAGACCTCCATTTCCTTCTTTGGTTAACTTTGTCCCTTCACATTTGATTCCCTACACCACTTTGGAACGCACTTTTACAATGTGTTTTCAATGTTGATTTTCAAATGAGAGGTAGTTCGCAGGCCTGACTGGACACGCGCCGAGAGTGCGTGACTTCACCCCAGTAAAGTGCTGTATTGCTTTTCTGTTTTGTACATCAATAGAAGCATACTCGATCCAGAATGGGAATATGTCCGGCTCACTTTTCAAAATATGCATTTGGTTAACTTCATGAATTTTTAGAGGCGTTTTAATTATTAACTACATTTTGCCTGGGCATTCTTGCTAGATAGCAGACGGGTTATGGCGTAGGCCCCCTTCGTAGAGAGTAAGCAGGGCAATGGTGGGGGCAGGGCCGGTCCTAGAACTTCTGGGGCCCCGGGCGAAAGGGAAGATGTGAGACCCTCTAATTTGCATGTAACATCCAGTCGCGGCCGGCATGACTCGCGGGTGGAGGGCCGCGAGGGGGGGGGGTGTTAATTTAAAAATAAAATAAACTTACCTTCCCGGGCCTCGCGTCGTCTCTGCTCCTGACCTGCTTTCCTGCCTCTGACAGGAACAGGAAGCAGGCAGCCTCCCTCCCCTCCCCTAAGCCAATCACAACGCTGCAATGGCAGCATTGTGATTGGTCGGGACGCCGACCAGCCAGGCGCCTATGGGGAGGCCATTTTCTCCATGTAGGCTGCATTGCAGCCTACATGGAGAAAGGCCAGAGTGCGCATGACTGGTTTGGTCGGCCCCGGAGGGCAGACCAAACAGTCAGCGCCCTTAGCACTGGGCAAGGCACTCCTCCCCTGCCCTAAAGCAGACCCGCCCGCCCCCAACGAAACACTTCTGCTTTCTCGCAGTGCGAGAAGCAGAAACAGAAAATGGTAGTTTTAGCATTTTGTGTTTCTGCTTCTCGCACTGCTGCAGCAGTGAGGTGACAGCTCCTCCGCCCTAGTGGAGGAGCCGCCCTTGGTAACATCACAAGAAGTGACATCACAGAAAGTGACATCGCAGGGCTATTGATCTTATTTGGCATCCCTGAAGAGACCTAACGTGGATATCAGTAACATGGACAAAAAGATAAATATACAAATGAAATAAGTCCATATATTTAAAAACTGTATTAAATGGATTACATTTGTCACATTGGATGGAAAAGCTAGGTGCAGGTCTCACAAAGATGGATATTATTTACTCCTCGTTAACTGTTTGTTTCCAGAAGAGTGCATGATACAATTTCCAGTTCTGCCTCATAAAGGGGGGAGATCCTGTTGAGGTAATGAGGGGCGGGATCATTCAAAATATAAAATTACATAAGAGAAAACTTCTCCCAAAATGGATATTATTGCAAATTTCAAAAGGCTCCCTTATCTTTCTGTGCCATTATTGTGCTACCTTAGGATGACATTAATACTTTGCAATTTGTTTTAATGTAAATCCTCTCACCAGTATCCCACACGCACATGCTAAGAGACGTAGGACAATCTTTTTTGTGTGTGGGCTCTTTACTCGCCAGAATTATGTTAAGTGCAAAAACACAACACATATAGTACAAAATTACAAGACACCATTGCAAACAAATAAAGATTGTACATAAATAAAAAAGACTTAGAACAACCGAGACCACTGCTAAATCATACATTGACTTGAAAGTATGCTTCAGATTCAAGGGGTTTTCAAATCAACGTTTTTGATTTGGTGCTAGAACTGTAGGAAGTAGAAGTGGCCGCCTTTAGCGCTGGTGGAGCCCTGTGCGACAATGTTGGTGCCCCCCAATGACTCGCTCTGCCACGGATTCCCTCACTACCACCCTTTAACAGTGCTCCTCAAGTCTCCATAACCACATTCTCGCTCAGATGCATTTAATTTGATTTACAGCGCCACTGATACCAGTGTAGGGTGTCAGAGAACTTTATATCACACATTACACAGAGACAATCAATCATACGTGTTTAAATCACAAGAGGTAATGTTACATAAGACAAAGGACCAGGAGTCACATGACAATCATACTAGTAGGCAGTATAGTTTAATAGCTCATTGTTCTATGTTAGGATTTTGACTTATAAACTGCAAGTAACAATAGGATCTCTCTGACAAAAGCAGTAACCCACTGGCCTTTTTACATTATGTGGACTTAGTGATCTGCATGGTACATGTTCTTTGCAGCAGGCACATTAACCCTCTGTGCTACCTTTCCACAAGTCAAAACTTCCACTTGACAAAACTCCATCTCTCTCTAGGAAGAACATTAATCACCGGAGTTATCATGATATTTTTATTGTTGCCGATAATTGCTGGAGGCCAGGAAGGAGGCAGCAAGGGCTTTTAGAAACATAATATACTTGCAAACATGACGCCCCCACCCGAAGTCAGCGCCTCAGTGCGATCTCATCGGTCGCACCGCCTAGAGCCTTCCTCCTCAAGGGTCCTGTGACCTCAATGACAGAGTCACTGTTGCTCTAGGGTGTGCTGCTTCGTAGGCCTGCCCAAAAGACTCGAGGTGAGCTTCAATAGGGGTTGTAGTGGACAGGCCTTCAAGGTTAACCCACACTTGCCACCGCTATGGTCCACCTGCTGGTGCTCAGACACCACTCTTCTAAGGTGTTTCGGGGCCTTCTAAGGTCTAGCATGGAAATGTGCTCTCTCAGGAGAGTGGTCTGGTGGACTGGTCATGAAGGCTGAACCTGGTTCCCCAGTTCCAAATTCGGCAGCTCTGGCCATAGTGCCACATCCTCTCCCCCACTGAACACCATACTGCCCCACTGAGAGAAACTCGCACTGCCTTCAACTACAACCCAATTGCACCCCGCTATAAACACCTGGAGGCGACTCAATTCAAACTATGCACTAGACAAGAGCAATATGCTGCCTAAAAAAAAAAAGTGACATCCTGGAAAAAGCAAACACTCATAAGGAATGCAAGATTAAGTAAAAGCATGTGAAATGTAAGCAGGAACAACATGGTTACCTTAACGCTTTTGCACTTATTATTCAGAAATCAATGAGTGCTTTTGCATGAAAAGTTAAGGCCATGACTACAGGGCCGGAAGGGACCAGTTTCAATGTCCATTGCTTATCTCCTTACAAAACGTAAGCAATATGGTTTAAAAGACCACATTCGTGAATACAGAGCCGCAGTATGCATTTTGTTTTCGAACCCACCCATCAAGCAGGTATTGCAGTACATCCAGGAATGGTGCACTTCCCCACCCGAGGAAAACAAAAAGTAGCGCTTCACTGGCAAACTCTGTAAAGTGGCACTAATGTGTTTTGGGTGTGAATAAAATCAATCTGGCCCCTTTTCGACCCACTGTCTTGCTTTAGTTATTTTTACATTTTGAACCTTTTATTTCTCTCCATCCCAAGGCTGCACTTTGGAAGTGAAAAATGTCCAGAAAAAGACGACCTTTCCAGCAAAAGCGTTTTTATATTTTGGATTAATTTCACAGGGGAACAAATAAAGGAAAGAAAGAGGAGTACTGGCTACAAGGCCCAGGGAAGGGGCCCCCACACCTGGACCTCGCAGCTTGCTCTAGTGCTTAGAGGCCCAGGGAAAGGGGCCCCCTCCCCTGGGCCTTCGAGCAGTAACAAGGCATTTTGTAAAACACTGCCCTAGCACTGGCAGTACTACATATATTTTAAATACACATTCCCATTAAAAAGAAATGGGTGATGTAAAAGTTAACAAAAGCCAGTTGATCTGGCTACTCCCTCCTCCCCTTATCCACCTCGCCTTACCTGTGTCTGGCTGGTCCTGAAAACAAAGGGGCCTTCTGTCACCTAGCAACAAAATGCAGAAAGGGAAAGGCGAGTACTTAACAGAGGTGCTGCCCCTCCCCTGACACTGTGAGCCATAATTTCTGGCCTGGCTGCTGTGCCTTCCCCACTCTGTTTGTACCTTCCCCCACCCCTGCACCCCCAGGAATGCCACGACGACGCCCTGACCAGCAAGGTCGACTCAAGATGTGTATTGTGATAGTGTGGGGCAGGGGGCCTCGTAGGAGCAGGTGGGCTAACTGTGAAAGTGTGGCCTTTCACACGGAAGCGGGCCCCCTGTCTTTCAGCTGAGCGCGAGGCCCTGGGCAGCTGCCCACACTGTCCATGCCTAGCGCCGGCCCTGGGTGGGGGTGTACTTTGTACGGTGTTTTCTCAACCTACACAACACAGCCCTACACAGACTGCGCACCTCTATTCTTCTGCCTTCCGAACCATACCCTCGCCCCATTGCTTAATTTGTAAATAAATAAGTGCCAGAGCTCTTGTTGGAGGCCACTGCAGCTTTCAGCACACGTTGCCTTCGCCATGCAGCTAATGTTAGTAACAACACAACTACTAACATCACACTCCTACAAGTGTGACAATTCGGACTATTTCAGGCCCCAAAGCTATAAGAATGGCTTGGGTGGCAGGTTATAGTCGTTTTTAATCTATATTGGATTAATAATTAACGGTTGAAACAATCATCTCTAAATTAGCCAGACAGCGATACTTGTGCCAGACTGTCACAAGCTTCGGTGTTTACAATTAAGTACTGTTGTCAAGCACCGGGAACCACCAGCTCAAATTAAGCACTGCTCTGCCCCGATGCAGTTCCGAATATTTTCCTTCGACCTGGTCATCCTGAACTGCGTGGATTACAAGCAGTGCCAGGGCATCTGCTGGAAGCACAATGAGAGGTAGGTAACATGTGGGGCCAGGTGGATATCGCCCATAGGGCGAAACGGACTTTAGCCCCCCGCCCCGTCGTGTGTCTCAGCTCGGGCTGCTGCAGCTTGTCTGCTGCTGGGCATTGTCTGGAGTCTTATCTCCGCCACACCCAAGTTTTTCACAGGTCTTTAAAAGATCATTTACATATTTACATGCCTTTGTGAACTCGTTAACGAGGCTTTGTGTTTTTTCACTGGTGCAAACACAAGAAGATGATGGACGGAGCGCTGAAACTTTTCAAACAATCACCCCCCAGTCACTGATCTGGGTTGAATCCATCATCGTTCTTTAGCTCACTTCGCCACCACAATTTAGAGCCAGCCATATGCAAATCATCTTGAGCCTGTTCCTCATGGGAACAGTCCAGCCCAAACTGCCAAGCCAGGTCTTCCCTGAACCGGAAACAAGCATCCTGGGATTCTACCCAGATCTGTGACTCGGGGTGAGTGCCTGAAAAGTTTCAGCGCTCCGTCCATCATCTCCTTGTGTTTGCTCTGTTTTTTTCACTGGTGCCAGGACCTCTTGTGTCTGCACTCTGCCTATTCCTTACATTTGTATTTTATTTTTACTGCCACAGTGGGAGAACGCATTTCGTGAAAAGGCATCTCACGAGTAGTGTTGCCACCTTTCCAAGAGAAAAGTACCAGCCATTTGTTGTTGTTTAAAGAGTCTGCAAAGGCCTCGCCTTGACACTAAATAGGGTTGTAAGTAAAATGGTATGCATTCATTTGTAACATGACTTTTCTGTCTTTGTTTCCTTTAATTATTAGTAATGGATCATTAATGCAGCCCTAGGCCTATGTGTGTAATTCCGCTCTGCTCGCGGAGTTTGTGGAATTTTTCCCACTCCGCGCTTCGCGTAACGCACAGAGTTCTGAAAAATTCCGCTCAAGATTTTTCCTCACTCGCACGCGTCCATGTTAAGTTGGCAAGCGAGGTAAATCTTACTCCAGACCACCTCCCGGCGAGATTTCTCAACGCAGGCGGTCGCGGATGGTCGCTACCGCACGTGTTCAGAAGCCTTCTGCTCACGTTGAGGAAGCTGCAACTCGAGTAGAACATCTACTAGAGTGGCAGAAAGAAGCAGCGCCCTCTTGCGCTGCATGAGGTGCCATTCGCACTGATTTTACAGCGTGGGACAAACACCCAGTGCTAAACGCGAATGGTGCGACATAACGCACTCTGCCGCTTGTGGAACGCCAAGTAGCGCAACAGAGTTTTTTGGTCACTTCTCTCTCCGCAAACTCTGCCCAGGCCTACCTAGAACACATTTAAAAGTGCTATTTATATTTGATGTTTGAAGTATGCACAAATAAGTGCTAAAAAGACCAGCTTTAGGTGATTTCGCTTATTTTAGTACTGACTGGGACATCAGAGTACCAGTGGTGCCAGTATAAATCTGATCAGTTGGCAACCCTAATCTGGAGACTGAAAGTTTGTTGCAGGACATTATTTATTTCCTCCACCCTCCATCCCTGATTGATGCCATAATGGCAATAGTTTAACTTATATCTGAAGCCCAATGCTGAGTTACTCCAGGTGTCTGGGAATACATCCTGCATTCAGACAACTCCCTCCTCATTCTCACCACTGACCCTTCACCTTCATGTTCACCCTGCACTCACAGAGATCACACTGCATTTGCACTGCTCACCATGCACTCACACCATTCACCCTCCTACTACCCTGCACTCACATGAGCACACCGCTCACCCTGTATGCACATGACACTCCACTCATTTGTCACTTTCACCGCTCACCCTACACTCACAGTGATCACACTGCTCTCATGCTGTAACCCTACACTAACACTGTTCCTCCTCCTCTTACCTTGCCCTCACACGAGCATTCCACTCACCCTGCACTCATAGGAACCACACTGCACCTATGCCCCTTGCCATGAACTCACGCCGTTCTCCCGCCACTTACCCTGCGCTCAGATGAGCACACTGCTCACCCTGCACTCACCGTGATCACACTGCACTCACACCACTCATGCTTTTCACCCTGCACTTACATAAGCAAACTACTCACCCTGCACTCATGTGACACATCACTCACCTGTCACTCTCACTACTCACTCTGCAATCTCACTCAAACAAGCACATAACTCACCATGCATTCATTCCTCCCACTCTGCACTTTCACCCACACACAAACTCATATGTCACATCACTCACACTTCAGTCAGCCCTCTCACCCTACTCTCACACTGTCACATCGCTCACTGTGCACTCACATAGGCACACCTGTCACTCGCACATCTCACCCTTCACTCACATGGGCACAGCACTCACACCATGCAAACAAACACAGCACTCACCCTAGAGTTACACCACTCACCTTGCACTTTCTCCTCTTACCCCGCACTCACATGGACAAACCTCTCAGCCTGCATTCATACAGGCACTCTGTTCATCCTGCCTGCAAAGAGGGACAATAGCCTGCCGGAACTCATAGGGACACACCACTCACTCTGCACTAACTTCTCTCACCATTCACTCACCAGTCAGTCTCACAGATCACCCTTCACTCTTGCCGCTCACCCTGCAACACACACTGGCAAACCACTCAGCCTGCATTTACACTGCTCAGATCACCCTGCACTCACTCCTCTCACTCTGCATGCACTCCTCTCACCTGACACTCACATGGGCCCTCCGCTCACATTCCATTCATGCAGCTCAAATGACACTCACATCGGCAGAGATGTTTTCACCCTACAATCGCACCACTCATGCTGCACTCACTCACACTACTCACTATCACCCAGCACTTACATGAGCACATATCTTACTCTGCACAAATAAAAATTACACAACTCTCATGAATATACACATTTCTACAAAGGTGCCCACAGAATAGCTGCTCTTTCTGTCGTACTAGATGTCTATTTAATTCCATCTGCAACAACGGGGCTACTGCAAGAGGGGAGAGTGGACTGAGAATGTGGGATGACACGAGGGGGGAGACTATGGCTGAGGCTTTGGGGTATGGTCATGGATTGAGGATTATGTAACATCTTCAGCCATTCCTGACTTTCCTTTCACCACAATGCTTCATTCCGGGACTTGTAGTTTTTTTTTACATTGTAAGTTGGGTCTCAAAAAGCCAAAAATGCAAAGTGTCACTGGATAAAATCCATGGTTGCCGAAAAGATTTTCATAAGATTAGTTGGATGCTGTGATATTACAAGTTAGAAGGTGGATTAGTTCATTTCCAATACTGTAGCTGCTTGATCCACAAGTGAAACCGAATATAAGCCTCGTACAGCTATTTAAAGTAAGTGTACTTTTCATTCACATCATACTTGAATCAAGCATTGACAAGGCAATATATTATTATTTTTGAATAGCGTATAGAGAATATTTTTTTATTAAGCTTCACTTAAAGGCAAGGCAGGTATAGAAGTAGCAGCAGGGCATGCTTTTCTAACACAATAAAAGCAGATTGACTAATGGAAGTGTGAGTGGAGAGGTGTGGTGCAGCGGCCAGTGCAGCTGACTTCGGAGCACAGGGTTCGCGGTTCGATCCCCGGCTCCGGCGGCAGCTCAGCACCATGTGACTCTGGGCAATAGCTCACTTAATTTCCATGACGGCCCCCAGCGCCTTGAGACCCGTAAGGGTGAGTAGCTGCGCTATATAAAAACGGACTTACATTTACATTTAGTGACTCTGTGTGTGAGTGTGACAGAGTACAAATGTGCAAAATAGATATAGTTAGAATGTTTGTGTGAGAGAATGTGTGTGTGTCAGTGTATGTGTGCTATGTATGCAAGTGTGCTGCTGGTCTGGCATACTGGTGGTTATTCTTGCCTTATGGACAAGGGCACTAATACTACAGGCCCATGCCACGCCACTGGGTAGGGCTATTTATGCTCTTTTCAGTTAGGGTGAGCATTGTCATGAAACAGAGCAACCACTTCAAGCTGTGTAGCATTTTAATCTTTAATCAATTAAAGCTGCTAGCTGGGGTTGTGCTTATAAATGTCGTATGATTGTTTTATTCTGAAAGGACATTATTTTTTTCATGTGTTATCATATTGCGTTGCATTACATTGCTTGAGAGAGACCTGCAAGGGGTGTGTCACATACATATTTGACTGAATGTTGATTGGTCAGACGAATGTCCAGTGTCAAACCTTATCACTGCTAAGGATTCATGAAATTCTCTCCTTAACCGACCTCCACATTTACCAATACACTTCTTAAGACAGTCTGAAATGCCTGCATTTCATAAGATGGATTTTTACAGCAGCTATAAACGTGTTTCATTTTAAAAATAAATCATGTGATCTGCATTGGGTGACAATTTGTTTTATTTTAATTCTCGAGTTTTATATTGCGCGTACTTGGCCTGAGGGCATCAGAGCACTTTACAAGGGTTGCATATACAGCGATTACAGGAGATCTAAAACAGTAAGCTGCATACAGGAGATATAATACAAGTAGGAGGAAGACAGTAACACACAATTGTTGGAAGCTAGCTCGCTATATAGTGTGCTAAAAATAAGTAGTGGAGAGAGTCCAGAGAATCCCCAATTGGTACACAGAGGTAAAAGCAGATAATTCTAATGCTCTTTTTGTGGTAGTTAGGGCGAACAGTTAGGCGTATCAGAGGGTTTTGCTAAGCCTTTGTTGTACTCACAAAGACAATAAATGAGACACACACTCAAGAATAAATCTGAGACCAATTTGTAAAATTAAAGTCGATTTTTATGTATTTTTAAGACCAAGAACACAGTTCTAAGGTAAGTACTTTCGGAGTGAGGATTTTTCAAAGTTCGGAAAAGATATCACTTTTGGGGAAAAAGAGGTAAAATGCATATAAAATCAGGCAATGCTTTCACGAAGTTCACCTTCTAGTTTTAGGTCGATGTCGGTACCAGGTCCAAAGTTCCAGCAGGAGCAGAGTGCTGAGGATCTTGGAAAGTGATGCGCAAAGACGAAGGGGGCCACTTGAAAATGCACTGCAAAGGGGGACTTCCAAGCAAGTCCGGTCGGTCTCCTTGGAGGGAGGAGGTCGCAAGGGCCTGGGGACCACAGAAGCAGAGCTGGTTAGTCAGTGCTGGGGCCGGGTGCAGGGTGAACAGGTCAGCCGGGCATTGTGTGTCTTTAGGGTCCTCACGGTAAGGAGCAGGCAACTTGGAGAGGCGATCTCGGAACAGCTGGGCAACTTAGGAAGTGGAGCTCAGGTGTTCCAATGTCCCTCGATGGGTGCTTGCTTCTGGTGCTTTTGGAGTTCGGAGTGGACTCTTCTTCTTGGTGTTTACCGTTGGGGGTCCAGTACCCCGGGTATTGGTACACCGTGGCTTTGGTAGGTCCTGGTGCCTCCAAACTTGGTGGAGAGGCAGATCTGATCCTCTGGAGCTGTTGTACCTCTGCCTGCTTTGATGCTGCATCGAGGTCGTCGGGGAGCAGCATGAAGACAAACCGGACTTCAAGGGATCAGTGCCTGTGGTGTGCAGGTGAGTGATACCTTCACTCCAAGGGAGCTTCCTGGTGATTTCTCAAAAACTGGTGGTGCTCCGGGGTTCTTGGACTCATTTCAGGGTTCAGGACGACACTGCAGCAGCGATTGTCGAGTCCTTCTTGCAGCTGGCAGGATTTGGCACCTTTTCTTTCTGCATCAGGGCTTCTGTTCTCGAGTAGCAGGTCTTCTTTTGTCCTGGTCTTCTTTAGTCTGATGAATCTGAGGTTCAGGTCTTGGGGAGCCACCTAAATCAAAGGTGGCATTGCCTTCGAAGCTTCCCACCGGGGAAGGACATCCTGTCCTGGAGGAGGTATGAAACACCCCCGCCCAGAGCAGGTACTGTTTCTGTCCTTTGAGAGCACTGTCTCTCACCACATGAGGTCAGAAACATGTCTGGTGGTGGCAGGCTGATGAAAACCGGCCAGAAACCCCACTAGTGTTTATTAGGATTCAGGGGACCCTCTGAAAGGGTCTCTGTGAGGATTTACATACCTGGGGATCCTCTCCTACCAGTCCTCCACCTTCTTGTCTTCTCACTGGATTCCCTCGATGCTGCAGGACCTAGGAAAAGAAAGAAAGGAAGGTTAAACAGACTCACAGCTCAGTAAAAGGGGACTGTCTCTTTAAATATGCCAGAGGAGCTAACCAATGGGAAAACGACTGCGGAAAGAAAACAAAAGTGCAAACCCCGGAAGAGGAGAGAAGAAACACGGACGCAAGACCCGGGGAGAACAGAACGAAACCTGAGGAAGGAAGGATTGCCTGGAATTATTCCGTCGAGTGGAAGCAGTGCCCCACTGGAAGGGAAACTGCTGCGGAAGCCACCGACCAAGAGAATCTCAATAAACCCGGTCGGGAAGAGAAGGACGTCGAGTTGGGCCCGGAGGAGTGGTGGATAGTCCCCGGAGGATGCTGATTAGGCGCCGCAACTCTGGAGAGTTGCAGCAGAGCGTGTGAGTCCCTGGGGCCAGATTTTTTATATATCAAGGTGAGGGCAGAGGGAGGAGGGTGTGAGGAGGATACGGGGCACAGGTGGTGTTGGTGGAGGGTGTATTAACCCAGTGTATGCTTTTCTTGTCAAAAGCCTGAATCCAAATGGAAATGCATGAATATAAATAAGCATACAAACACGATAAGGACTACAAGTCCCATAAGGCTGTGGGCAGAACAATAAAATAAAGAAAAAGGAGATTGAAATCCCTATTGTTTTTCTTACCAGAAGGGATTAAGACAAATACATGAAAAGGGATATTGCATAGAAACCCGCCCTGATTAAACGTTCCTGAAGAGTCCCAAGATAAGGGATATATATAATTTTTTATTATTTTTCCTGATACTATTTATTTCTCATGTATGGAAGGGAGGAAATAAGGAAACATAAAGAAGGGGCAC
This sequence comes from Calotriton arnoldi, assembly GCA_963921515.1. Taxonomy (NCBI): domain Eukaryota; kingdom Metazoa; phylum Chordata; class Amphibia; order Caudata; family Salamandridae; genus Calotriton; species Calotriton arnoldi. Next base: position 1,386,317 of record CAWUFW010000777.1, read on the forward strand.
ATATAATCTTTAATAGTGAATGTCAAATCAGTCACACTATAAATCTTAGGCTGTCTTCACAGGGACACTCCTTCTTTTCCAACATAACCACCAGATGTGTTGGTGATGCAGACCTCTAAGTATTATCTCTGGAATTGTTACTTACCGCTTGTTTCTTTTTCCACCGAGAATCCGGGGAACTCAGCCACACCCGAAGACCTAGAAGGACAAAAAAAGAAGAAGACGGAAATCAATAGTGGAAGAGATTTTCATTGACATTTAAGTATATTCAAATCGCAATACTTTGAATAAAAGACACCATTGATAAACAAATTAAGCCTCCTCGCCTTTACATACGGCACTGTCTCCTAAAGGTATCACAGTCTCCTATGTGAATTTATTAATAAATTTAACACTGGCATCAGTGAGTATTTATTAAGACAAATCAGTGAATCCATCATGGAGTTAGGAAACCTGTGTTGACAAGTAACCAGTTCATGTACTCCTTATGTACTCCCTGTGCACTTACAGCATCACAGAATGGACTGGACATTGTAGGGGCATATCTGCTCATGTAGGATATAGTGCACCCTGCTTTAGGGCCTGCAGTAGGGGTGACTTACCTATATCTTATGCAGTGTATAGGTGGCATGGCACACAGGGCTGTGTTCCATGTCGACTCTTCAGATTTTCCTGCACCAAGACACACAGCCTGCAATGGCACAGTGCATAGCCTTGGTGAGGGGGCCCTGGGTTGGCACAACCAATGCTCAGCCCCAGAGGACCCTCTTCAGTACCCATGCCCTAGGTACCATGGGTACCATTTACAAGGGACTTACAGGTTAGCTGAAGTTGTGCCTATGTTGGTACAGTGTTTTGGTTAAGAGATCTGGCACTGGGGACCTGGTTAGCAGGGACCCAGTGCACTTACAGTTCAAAATCACATCAGGCAAAAAGTGGGGGCTAACCATGCAAAAAGAGGCACTTTCCTGCACGACCCCCTCCCCCCAACTGAAAGCTTTCCCTAGGAAGTCTTCATCTTCTAAGTGGAAGAACCTGGAAAGGCCATCTGCATTGGCATGGTCAGACCCAGGTCTGTGTTCCACTGTAAAGTCCATTCCTTTTAGGGATATGGACCACCTTAACAATTTGGGGTTTTCTTCTTTCATCTGCATGAGCCATCTGAGAGGTCTGTGGTCAGTTTGGACAAGGAAGTGAGAACGAAACAGGTATGGTCCCAGCTTCTTCAGGGACCAAACCACAGCAAAGGCTTCCCTCTCTATGGCACTCCAATGCTGCTCTCTGGGGAGAAGCCTCCTGCTTAGGAAAGCAACAGGTTAGTCATGGCCATCATCATTGGTCTGGGATATGTCCGCTCCTATCCCATGTTCAGAGGCATCCGTCTGCACTATGAACTGATTGGAGTAATCTGGAACTTTTAGAATGGGTGCTGAGCACATTGCTTCTTTCAAGGTGTCAAAAGCCATTTGACAGCTCACTATCCACATTACCTTTTTGGGTATTTTCTTAGAGGTCAATTCTGTGAGGGGGTCACAATGGACCCATATCCCTGCACAAACCTCCTGTAGTACCCCGTCAAGCCAAGGAATGCCCTGACTTGGGTCTGAGTGGTTGGAGCTTCCCAATCCAGAATGGTCTGGATTTTGGGCTGTAGGGGCTGAACTTGGCCTCTACCCACAAGGTGGCCCAAGTATACAACCTTTCCCTGCCCTAACTGGCACTTACTTGCCTTGATAGTGAAGCCTGCTCTCTGCAGAGTCTCCAGGATCTTTTGGAGATGGATCAGGTGATTCTGCCCGGTGGAGCTAAAGACAGCAATATCATCAAGACAGGCTTCACTATAGGCTTCCAATCAAACAAGGACTTTATTCACCAGCCTCTGAAAGGTGGCAGGGGCATTCTTCAAACCAAAGGGCATCACAGTGAACTGCAAGTGCCCATCTGGAGTGGAAAATGCTGGTTTTTCTTTTGCTCCAGGGGTCAGACCTATCTGCTAGTACCCTGATGTGAGATCAAAGGTTCTCAGATATGTGGCTGCCTCTAACCTGTCAAATAGCTCACCAGTTCTTGGAAATGGATGGGCATCTGTCTTAGTAACTGCATTGAGGCCTCTGTATTCCACACAAAACCTAATTTCTTTCTTTCCATCTTGGGAATGAGGCTTGGGGACTAACACTACTAGGCTGGCCATGGGGCTCTCTGAGGGTTCAATGTCACACAACTCCAGCATTTTGCTTACCTTAGCTTTGATGTTTTCCTTGACATGATAAGACTGCCTGTATATTTTGTTTTTGACAGGTAGGCTGTCACCAGTGTCCACATCATGTGTACACCAGTTAGTCTGTCCAGAGGTCAAGGACAAGAGCTCAGCAAACTGATTTAGGACTTGCCTGCAATCAGTCTGCTGTTGGGCAGTGCGTTTGTCTGAAAAGACCACTCCATCAACTGACCCATCTTTAGGGTTGTGAGAGAGGAGATCAGGGAGTGGCTCACTCTCTACCTCCTGTTCCTCATCTGTAACCAGAAGCATGGTCACATCAGCCCTGTCATTGTAGACTTTAAGGTGGTTTATATGTATCACCCTCTTGGGGTTTCTACATATGCTAAGGTCCACTAAGTAAGTGACCTCCCTTTTTTTCTCAAGGATAGGGTAGGGCCCAGTCCATTTGTCCTGGAGTGCCCTAGGTGCCACAGGCTCCAAAACCCACACCTTCTGCCCTGGTTGGAACTCCACCATAGCAGCCTTCTGATAATACCAGACCTTCTGGAGCTCTTGGCTGACCTCAAGATTTTCGTTTGCTTTTTTCATGTATTCAGCCATCCTTGAATGCAGGCCAAGTACATAATCCACAATGTCTTGTGTTTTGGTTCTTGGAGGGGTCACTACCATCCTTCCTTGACAAGACAGAGGGTCGTCTTACAGGGTGTCCAAACAAAAGTTCAAAGAGGGAAAACTCTACTCCCTTTTATGGAACCTCTCTGCAAGAAAAAAGCAGGCAAGGTAGCAAGACATCCCATCTCCTTCGGTGTTTTTCAGCGAGTCCACCAATCATGCCTTTTAGGGTCTTGTTAAATCTTTCAACAAGCTAATTTGTCTGTGGATGGTATAGTGTAGTAAACCTATAGGTCACCCCATACTTGGCCCACATGTGTTTCAAGTATGCAGACATGACGTTTGTACCTCTGTCTGATACTACCTCCTTAGGAAAGCCAACCCTTGTAAAAATATCAAGGATGGCCTTGGCCACTGCAGGTGCAGTGGTGGTCCTTATGGAAATTGCATCAGGGGACCTGGTGGCATGAATAAATGTATTTCCTGATGCTGTTGGAGGGTCATGGGGACCAACAATGTCAATCCCTACCCTTTCAAAGGGTACCCCAACCACTGGAAGTGGAATTAAGGGGGCCGTCAGGTGGCTACCTGTCTTGCCACTGGCTTGACAGGTGGCACTGGAGTTGCAAAACTCCTTCACCTTCTGGGACATTCCTGGCCAGTAGAAGTGGTTGACTAACTGACTCCAGGTTTTTATCTGGACAAGATGCCAAGCTAGGGGAATGTCATGGGCCAATGTTAAGAGAAACTCTCTAAACTGCTGAGGCACTACCACTCTTCTAGTGGCATCAGGTTTGTGGTCTCTGGCCTCAGTGTATAGGAGTCCCTCCTCCCAATAGGTCCTGTGAGAACCACTGACACTTCCCTTTTCCTGATCAGCAGCTTGCAGCCTTGGGCTTTCAAGAGTGGGACAGGCTGTCTGCCCCTGGCACAGATCTTCCCTAGAGGGTCCCCTGGTCCTAAGAGCTCTGTCGTGTAAGGCCCAAGCTCCTAAGGCTCAGTTCCCTCTGGAGCTGACAATCAACTCCCTGAGGAGAGGGGAGTTGGTCTGGTATCTGTTTTGAAGCTGGCTCCCCAGTCTTCCTGCCTTTTCTCTTGGAAGATTGGTCCATCATTTCAGGCTCCAACGCTTCTTTTTCACCTTGGGTTTTGCTTTGTGCCCTTGTTTTTACACACACCAATTCAGGTTTTCCCAGTATTGCTGCATGGGTTTTCTTTTCTATCTCAGCCCATGGTGAATACTCCAAATCCTTTCCAGGCAGACACTGTACAGGAATAGCAGAAGACACGACTACCCTTTTGAGGCCACTAACCCCTCCCCAATCTAAGGTCACCAAGGCCATTGGATGTTCCTTAGCCTGATTGTCAGCATTGAGGACTGTATAGGTCTGTCCTAGGAGATATTGATCTGGGGATACCAGTGGCTCAGCCACCATGGCGATACTGGCACCAGTGTCCCTCAGGGCTTCCACTCTAACCCCATTGACATTTAGCTCTTGTCTGTGTCTCTCCATGTTATTGGGCCAGACAGCCAGGGTAGCTACATCCACTCCTCCCTCTGAGACTAGGGTAGCTTCAGTGAGCACCTTCACATGGTCAGGGCTCACCTGTGATCCCATCTGGAGACTCACAAATGCATTTATTGCAGGTGTGCTAGAGGCATTCTTTTTGTTTTTACTGTTATGGTCTCTGTTAGAAATGGGGGTCTCTAGTTGGCAGAGGTAGGTACCTTTGTCCATGTAGGGACCCTTCTTCCTAGTCAGGGTAAGGGGGAAATACTTCTAAAATAACCCCTGCTCACCCCCTTGGTAGCTTGGCTTGAGCAGACAGGGTTATCTCAGAGGCAGTGTGTAAAGCATTTATGAACACATACAGCTATACAGCGAAAACACTACAAATGGACACCACACCAGTTTAGAAAAATAAGTAATCTTTATCTAAACCAAATAAGACCAAAAACGACAAAAATCCACAATACAGTACTAAAAATATGATTCTGAAAAGGTAGAAATAGTTCAGTTCATAGCAAATTGCAGATGCAACACTTTTCACACAAAGTACCTTGGATGCGTCGCGCACACAAACAAAAAGGGCTGCAGGGAAGGTGATGTGTCGGCGCCTTACAGTCAGGGAAGGTGATGCGTCCGTTTCTTGCTCCGGGGGAGGTGATACGTTGGTTCCTTTTTTTTTGATAAACAAATTTTTGTTTATTAATTAATAAAATAAAGAAAAAGAAGAACAAACAAAACACCAGCCTTACAGTCCAACACCATAAATGTCCAGGACCTGGAAAGGAAAGCAGCACCTCAAAGTTTACAGACAATGATAAAAACAGATACATAGGGGTACCAATTTGGGCGTTCCCTCTACGACTACTCCACCTCCCCCAACCATTTCCCCCAAACCCTACGGTACTTCTTAGGGCACCCACGATCCTCGTACATAACTTTCTCCTGCGAGGCACACCAGTCCACTCCAGTCCTCCAGCGTCCAGCGCACGGAGGTTCGGAAAGCTTCCAGGAGGCCGCAATGTCTCTCTTAGCAACCACCATTGCCGTAGTGTAAAACAGTTTTTCGTTCCGTGACCCATCCAGCAAATCAGTGATACCCAGGAGTGCGTGCCTTGGGTCATGGGGGACCTCCCAGCCCAAAACCTCAGTGAGTTCCTCTTCAATCTCCTCCCAGAACTGCTCCAAGCGGGGACATACCCATACCATATGAAAAAAATCTGCGGGATCGTGACCGCACCTGGCGCAAGCAGAGGTTAGGCTAAGTCCGGCCCGGTGAAGGCGCATTGGGGTAAGATATGCAGCATGTAAGTAATATAATTGCACTAAGCGCAATCTGGCTGAGGCCGTGACCGTTCGAGGAGCCATAAGGGCGTCGCGCCAGTCCTCCTCGTCTAAGGTGCCTACCCAACCCTCCCATTGAGCCCGATGTCAGTCTAAGGAAGTGGGGGCATTGTTAATCAGTGTACGGTAGATGCGGGAGATGCCGCCTCTCCCCAGATCACCAAACATTATCTGGGCCTCAGGTGGACTATGGTCTTGAAGGCGCGTGCCAGTCGTTAGGTGGGTGTGAAGGGCGTGGCGTAACTGCAAATACCTATAGAATTGTGACTGATGTAAGGAATATCTGCTTTGAAGGTCGTCGAAGGACCGCATGTGGTCCCCCACGCACACATCGCCAAGCTGCGAAATGCCTATTGAATCCCATGCTCTAAACCCCTGTAGTGTGTTGACTTCTTTGAGCCAAGTCCCTTGCCACAAGGGTGTGCATTGGGTCAACGTACGTGTCCACTTGGTATGTCGCAATGCAGCTCGCCAGGCCAACAGCACCGAGCGTGTCACCTCTGGCAAGCGGGAGGGAATAGGGGCCCCATATAGCATAGCTTGGATCTTGGCGAAACCCAATTCTCCGACCTCGAGCCTGTACGCCGGGTCCGACCAACCCCCATTGAACCAATCGTGAATGGAGAGGAGCCGCGTGGCCAAGTAATATAAATAGAGGTGGGTCATCCCCAGTCCCCCGTCGAAGGAGGGGATCCTACACACTGCAAGTGCCAGCCGGGCCCTACCATTTCCCCATAAAAACTTACTAGCAATGCTGTCAAGTTCGCGGAACCAGGGTCTGGGAAAGCCGATGGGGGTGTTTTGCAGTACATACAGGAACCGAGGAAGCACCATCATTTTAAATAGGGCGACCCTCCCCATGGGATTCAGGGGCAATAACTGCCACTTCTGGAGGTCTGCCTTAACCCGCCTCACCAGTGGGGCCACGTTGAGGGCCCAGCTGAGCTCAGGGAGCAAGGTCATCCATATCCCCAAGTATTTGAAGGATTGACGGCGAAGAGGAATGTTGGATTGCCAGTCAAAACATTCGCGAGACAGGTGTAGGGGGACCAAGGCCGACTTGTCCGGGTTAAGCCGGAGGCCCGAAGCCCGCTCGAAGAGGTGTAGGATGTGGAGACAAAGGGGGCCAGATCTGGCGGGGTCTGCCAAATAGATGAGGACGTCATCTGCATAGAGTGCGATTTTGTCTGGTTCGGTGTTGGGCCACTCCCATCCCCGCAGACCCTTGCACGATCGCATCATGGACGCCAGGGGCTCCATCACCAAGGCGAACAGCAGCGGGGACAGGGGACAACCCTGTCTTGTTCCTCTGCGAACCGGGAAGGGCTCCGACAGAACCCCGTTCACCAAAACACGGGCGCGGGGGAAGCATAAAGAACTTTTACCATGGCACAAAAACGGGGACCGAGTCCCATCGTAGTAAGGACGTCCGCCAAGAACCCCCAGTCCACCGAATCGAAGGCCTTTTCAAAGTCTACCAGAAGGATCGCGAGATAGGGAGTAAGGAGATGACGGTGTGCCAGGGCGACGTGCAGTCTGCGAAGACAATGCCTAGTGCCACGTGAGGGCATAAATCCGCATTGGTCGGGGTGGACCAGCGTGGACAAGTGGGGTTTGAGTCGCTGGGCGAGGATCGTGGTGAACAATTTAATCTCAGTATTGATGAGGGAGATGGGACGGTAGTCCGCACACCGTGGTGAGGGTGGTTGAGACTTGGGAAGAACCACGATGGTGGCCAGATCCACCTCCTGGGGAAAGGAGCCTTTTGCAATAGCTTCCCGAAACAACCCCGCCAAATGCGGAGTGAGACTGTCCCGATAGTGCATGTAGTACTCTTGAGGGAAGCCGTCTGGGCCCGGCGTCTTACCGGAGGAAGCGAGGGCGATCGCTCCCTCTATCTCCACACGTGTGATGGGACGCTCAAGGTCTTTCCGGCTAATGGGATCTAGGCTGGGGAGGGGGCCACCTCGACCTCCAACATACCAGCGAGTGGTAAGGATGGGGATCTGGCCATGTATAATTGCTGATAGTAGGACGCAAAGGCACGAGCCATCCCGTCTGGGGACCGACACACCGAGCCATCCTGCGCTATGACCTCTGGTATAATGCGATTTGCCCTGGGATAAGTGGCAAGGCGATGGAGGAGCGAACCGTTCTTGTCGCCCCAGCCATACACCCTGGCCACAGACGAACGCCAAAGGAGTTTGGCCGCCTCCAGCGACAACTGTTTGATTTCCGACCGGAGCCGGGCGAGGAGTCTGGCTGCAGGGGTGTCTGGAGATTGAGCAGAGGCCTGCTCGAGGCGTAAGGCTTGCGCCTCACGACTGGTAATTTGTTCTGCTTGGGCCTGTCGCTGACGCTTGAGCTGGCCCTTAGCGAACCCCCTAATCGTGGCCTTAACCGCCTCCCATAGAACCCCCGGGAGGAGACGGATCCGTCGTTGGAGAGGAAATAATGCTTAAGTTCCTGACCCACCGCCTTCCGGAACTCCCTGTCTTGGAGAAACCAGGCATTAAATCTCCATGTCTGCCGCGTGCAGGTGGACGGGGGCCCGTGCGAATCACTACCGGGAGTGGTCCGAGATACCACGCGGGAGGATGGCGACGTCCTGGACCGTGAGACAATCTGTCGCTGGAACGAAAATGGCGTCAATACGCGCTTGCGTATGGTGCGCTGCCGAAGTGTGTGTAAACTGCTTAGAATGTGGGTGCCATGTACGCCAGGCATCGCACAAGCCCAGGGACTCAGACCAGGTCTTCAATTGCTTTGCTTGAGCAATTCTACTGGAGGAAGGGGGGCCAGACGTGTCAAGGTCGGGTGAGGAGACCGCGTTAAAATCCCCCGAGATAAGTGGGGCCCAATGGTAAGGACGCCAGGAGATCTGTAGCTTTAGCTAATGTCGCCGCCAGCATTGAAGGAGGGGAATAGAGCGATACAAGGTTAATGGGGTTCCCATGTAACGTACCACTGATGGCCACAAATGTACCCTGGGCATCAAGGGCTGTCTGCACAATGACAAGGGGAAGGGAGCGCTTCACCAGGATCGCCACCCTCGGGATCCCCGAGTGAACCCCGAGTGCCACGCCCTATCATATCCATAGCGCGTTAGGAAGGGGCAATGGTTACCCAGCAAATGCGTCTCCTGCAGTAATAATATGTCCACCCCTAGGCGGTGCGAGTGGCGCAGGGCAGCCATCCGCTTGAAACGGTCCAGGAGGCCATTAACGTTCCAAGATAAGATGCGTAGAGAAGTACTCAGTGGAGGTATGTCTGGCATAGTGGCATGGTGGGATGGCCTGGCAAGTGGGTCCCAGACGGGGGGCCCACATCAAAATAGAGCGCGTGAGGTTGTGGTGCAGTGTCCAAAGGGAAGTCTATGTACGCCACCGGATGCAGGGCTGGGCATGATGTAAGTACTGGTGCAATGCAGAGAAGTACCCCGCAGGGGTGTGTCGGGCGTAGTGGTGTGTACAACATTGTGATTGTGGGCTCTGCGGGGGATAGGACTTCCCAGCTGGATATCAGCAGGCCCATCGAAATATCTGAAAGAAGGTCTGCATGTCTCTTGAGGTGCAAATTAGGGTGTCGTGTGAAAACGGGTGCAGCGGAGCTAAAAAATAAAACAACCAAAACAACCAAAAATAAACTCAAAACATGGGACAACGGTCCCACCCCCCCACCCCCCCAACCCCTCTCCCACCCCCCACCCTACACTTCAGGAACGGAAGCATCTGTCGCCCTAACAGTAAACCAGTGATTAAGCAACCAAACTAAAACGCTTGGGAATGGGGAAGCGTGGAGGACCCCTCCTCATGTCCGGATGTGTGTGTACGAGTCCATCGGGAAGGAAAGAAATGTTCAGAGTTAAAGCACCGTCTCCGGCCGCGGAGCCAGGCCCGGCGGGCAGAGACCAGTTCAAGCTGGGTCTTTCAGAAGTATTGGGCTACGGGAGAGGTCTGATTCTTGGAGGTCAATCGCCGCAGGCCCGGGCAAAGCACGGGATGCGTTGGTTCCTTATTGCTACGCAGGGGAGGTGATGTGTCGGTTCCTTACCGGTGAGGAGGTGATGCGTCAGTTTTTTACTGCGTGGGGAGGTGATGCATCGGTTTCTTATTGCGTCCCCCAACGATGCGACAGACCTGGCGCCTCAATGCAATGCGATGATCCGGGACGATGCGTGGGTTCTTGCAGCCGCACCGCAGGCTTGCATCGGGATCGGTGCGGGGATCTCGGACTGCGGGGACCGGTGCACTTGATGTGGTGTGCGGCGATTTCTCGATCCGCGGACAGGCGCTGCGTCAGAAACAGGTACGGATGCGTCGCGCTTATCATCGCTGTGTTGATTTTCCAGCTCCCACAGCCAGAACAACCTCCAGAGGCCCAGAACAGCTCTTGGCAGGTCAGAACTCCCACCAAGGAAGTTCAGGGGAGCTGGGGGTGAAGTCTTTGTGTCCCTGAGACTTCAGAACAGGAGGCAAGCTCTTCTTCAAGCCCTTGGAGATCTTCCTCAAGCAGGGGACACAGCAAACAGCAAAGTCCTTTTCCCTTTCCATGGCAGAAAGTAGCCACTGCAGGCCAACCCCAGACAGCAAACAGCACAGGGGCAGTATTCCTCCTCAGTTTCTCCACCTCTTCTCCTTGGCAAAGGTTCCTCTTGATTCCCAGAAGTGATCTATGAGTCTGGGGTCTGGGCCCCTCTTTTTATGATACAAAATCCTTTGTTCTCTGTGGCAGAGAAGCTCTTTGCCCAGCCAAAACCAGTTCTGTCCTCTCTGGTGCAGCTTCCTGGCAGGAGGTGGGAGACAGCATTGTCCTTGGCAGACCAGGCCCATTCAGGTGTGAAAGAAATCTCCTCCCCCTATTCTGAATGCAGCCCAGGTCTATTCAGCCCAGCCCTGACTCACCCTGGAAAGGCAGGACACACCTCAACCCCCCAAGTGGCTGTCTGAACAGAATGCACAACCCCAGCCCCTGTCACTCCCAAGCCAGACAGTCAATACACAACCTAGCAGAGGCACACTGGATGGTTAGGCAAGAAAATACCCACTTTCTAAAATTGGTATTTTCAAACCCAGAATGTAAAAATCACCTTCACTAAAAGATGCATCTTAACATTCTGAGTTCAGGCATATCAAACTTTATTTTCCTATCTTTTTCCCATGGGCAGTAATACTCATAAGATGTTATGAGTAAACTCCCCATTCTATCCTATGGGTACAGATAGCCTTACAATAGTGAAAAACATGCCACACACATCAGGGTATGTCCCACCTTTCACATACACTGCACCCTGCCCACAGGGGTACCTTGGGCCTACCTTAGGGGTGACTAACATGTAGGAAAAGGGAAGGTTAGGGCCTGGCAAGTGGGTGCCTGGCCAGGTCGACATGGCAGTACCAAACTGCGCACATACACTGCAGTGGCAGGCCTGAGTTACCTTTGAGAGGCTGCTGGTGTGGGTGACACAATCAGTGCTGAAGGCCCACTAGCAGCATTTGATTTACAGGCCCTGGGCACACACAGTGCACTGTACTAGGGACTTACCAGTAAATCAAATATGCCAATCATGGAATCACCAATCCATCATAACTATTTACAGGGAGAGCATATGCACTTTAGCACTGATCAGCAGTGGTAAAGTGCCCAGAGTCATAAAACCAACAAAAACAGGCCAGAAACAGAAGGCCAAAAAGCAAAAAGTCTAGGGATAAACCCACTGGACAAGCCAGGCCTAACAGTCTCCAGTTCGGTGTCCAGTTGTCTTGCAATAAAAGCACCAAGCTTTCTTGGGATCCCAGTTTTTACCCTGGCACCCACCCTTGAACTGTGATGAGTTTCTGGGCCCACCCTCCTGAGCAGGTTTTTGGGGGCCTGAAGAAGACACATTTTTGTTTTTTGTCTTTTTGGTCACCATCTTCCTCCTGGGCGGTGTTTTTGGCCTCTTTCTTTTGGTCACCACCACCAGAGGTAGTTTTAGTCACCGTTGTTTTGACCCAGGGGTCTGCCTTCTCCCCCAACTCTAGAGGAGAAAGTGGACCTAGGTCTACCAGATGCTGATGTAGCTTCTCATTGTAACAATTACTCAAAAGATGCTCCTTCATAATTGAATTGTAACGCCCTTCAAAGCCATCCGCATTGTTACCTGTTAACCAACCACCTAGTGTTTTCCCTGAAAGGTCAATGAATTCCACCCAGGACTGACTCTGTGTTTCTTGAGTCTCCCTGAATCTTATCCTATACTCTTCAGTTGTGAGTCCAAAGCCCTCAATCAGGGTACCCTTCATGAGGTCATAAGACTCAGCAGCTTTTTCAGGCAATGCAAGAGTCTATCCCTGAATTTCCCTGAGAATAGTTCCCATAAGAGAGGAGCCCAATTTTTTCTGGCTATTTTTCTACCTATGCAGGCTTTCTCAAATGCAGTGAACCATTTGGTGATGTCATCACCATCTGAATCATTAGGGAAAATCCCTTCAGGGGGTTTATAGTCATAAAAACCTTCGCCCTCCCTATTTATTTGTATGCTGCCACCAGAGATAGATGCTATGTCCATCTCTTTTCTTTGCCTTTCTATTTCCAGGAGCTAAGCTTCTAAGTTCAGTCTCCTGGTCAATCTTTCGAGCATAAGGGAGCCTCAGTTGTATCTGAGGGGACTTACTCCTGTCCATCCTCAGTATTATCTTCATTGACATTTTCATCATCCTCAGACCATGCTATCATCTCTGGGTGATCTTTCTCAAACTGAGCTATCGGTTTTTGAAGATATTTCTTTTTTGGACTTTTGCCTGTTCTGATACCATAGCCTTTACAGAGGGCCTTGCATCTAGCATGGCTCAGGTCCGCGTAAGAGGTCAGGTCGAGCTCCTGACCCTGGTTACTAGTTTCAGGCCTTATTTTACTAAAGTTGAGACCTTTTTATGAAGTTAAAAAATAACAACTACACACTAACTACTTTGTACTTACTAAATTACAGATGTTTAAATTTCTAAACAGTTTGTTTGATGGACTTAACCAAGCCCCCAGCAGTTAATTCTAGAAATTTGAAAAAATAGATCAATCAAAATTTTGACTTGCTAAAGACAATTTTGGGATTTACTCATGTGGTCAAATATTGACAAAGTGGTTCCAGCAAATGCAAAGTCTTCTATCCCACCACTGCCTCCAAATGTAGGATGCTGGCTCCCTATATAGCGTACTAAAAAGAAGTACACTATGCAGAGAGACCAGAGAATCCCCAAATGGTAAACAGAGGTAAAAGCAGATAATTCTAATGCTCTTTTTGTGGTAGTGTGGGCAATCAGTTAGGCTTACCAGAGGGTAGTGCTAAGCATTTGTTGTACTCACAGAGGCAATAAATGAGACACACACTCTAGAATAAATCTGAGACCAATAAGTACTTTCGGAGTTACAATTTTTCAAAGTTCGGAAAATATATCACTTTTGTGCACAATTACGCACCATAGGAATCAATGGGGAAAAAGAGGAAAAATTTATATAAAATCAGGCAATGCTTTCACGAAGTTCACCATCTTGTTTTAGGTCGATGTCAGGACCCGCTCCAAAGTTCCAGCAGGAGAAGTTCAGGAGCATCCCGGATCAGGCGGGAGAAGAGTGCTCAGGGTCTTGGAAACCAGTGCGCAAAGACCAAGGCGCCACTTGAAAATGCATTGTACAGGTGGACTTACAGGTAAGTCAGGTGGGCCTCCTTGGAGGGAGGAGGTCGCAAGGGCATGGGGACCACGGGAGCAGAGCTGGTTAGTTGGGACTGGGGCCTTTGGGGCCGGGTGCAGAGCGAACAGGTCAGCCGGGAGTTGTGCATCTTGAGGGTCCTCGCAGTCAGGAGCAGGCAACTTGGAGAGGCGATTTTGGGATAGCTGGGCCACTCAGTAAGTGGGTCTGTGGTGTCTCCACGTCCCTCGACAGGTGCTTGCTTCTGGTGCTTTGGGGGTCTGAAGTGGTTCTTACCACTGGGGGTCCGATACCCCGGGTATTGGTACGCCGCAGCTCCGGTAGGTCATGGTGCCTCCAGGCTTGGCGGAGAGGCAGATATGACCCTCTGGAGCTGTTGTACCTCTTCTTGAGTTGGTGCTGCATCGATGTCGCCATGGAGCTGCTAGTCGACAAACTGGACTTCATGGGATCGGTGCCTGCGATGTGCAGGGGAGTGATACCTTCACTCCAAGGGAGCCTCTCTGTGATTTCTCAAAGGCTTTGAGGTGCTCTGGAGTTCTTGGAGTCCTTTTAGGGTTCAGGACAACACCGCAGCAGCGATTGTCGAGTCCTTCTTGCAGCTGGCAGGGTTTGGATCCTTTTCTTTCTGCAGCAGGGCTTCTGTTCTCACATAGAAGATCTTCTTTTGTCCTGGCCTTCGTTGGTCCGATGAATTTGAGGTTAAGGTCTCAGAGAGCCACCTAAATACTGAATTTAGAGGCATTACAAGGGGAGACAGGTAGTAGCCAATGGGCTAATTACATTTTAGGGTGTCTACACCCTCTAATGAACACTTCCTGTGGGAAGAGGCACTACCCTAGCCCTGACTGGAGGTTTTCTCATCATCTCAAGATGGTGGAATTTCTGGAGAGGGGTTCACCTTGCCTGCCCCGCCCTCGGGGTGGTGCAGGCTGAGGGGAGACCCTCCTCCTCATCTAACTACTTTTCCCGTCTTTCCTTCTGCCAAAAGTGGAGAAGAAAATGGGACTTGGCCTCCCCCACTATCTGGAGATTACTGGGTTGGATTTCAAGGCAGCAATGACTTTGAAGCTTCCCACCCAGAAAGGCCATCCTGTCCTGGAGGAGGTGTGAAACACCCCCGCCCAGAGCAGGTATTGCTTCTGTCTTCTGAGACCCCACTAGTGTTTGGTTAGGTTTCAGGGGACCCTCTAAAAGTGTCTCCTATGTGAATTTATTAAGACATCCAACACTGGCATCAGTAAAGATTTATTAAGATAAGATGTTTGGTACTAAACATCTTAGAAAACAGCGAAGCCATCACGGAGCTAGGAAACGTGTGTTGACAGGTATCCAGCCCATGTACTCCTTATGGTTTCTCTGTTCACTTACAACATCACAGAATGGACTGGACATTGTAGGGGCATATCTGCTCATGCTGATATGCCCACAAATAGAATATTGTGCACCCTGCCTTAGGGCTAAAGGTCTTACCTATATCTTATGCACTGTATGGGTGGCATGGCTCACAGGGTCATATGCCATGTCGACTCTTAGGATTTTCCTGCACCAAGACACGCAGCCTGCAATGGCACAGTGCATAGCCTTGGTGAGGGTGGCACAACCACTGCTGCAGTCCCAGAGGAGGACC
Organism: Calotriton arnoldi; assembly: GCA_963921515.1. Lineage (NCBI taxonomy): Eukaryota > Metazoa > Chordata > Amphibia > Caudata > Salamandridae > Calotriton > Calotriton arnoldi. Next base: position 1,401,318 of record CAWUFW010000777.1, read on the forward strand.
CTCTGCAGTACCCTTGCACTAGGTATCAGGGGTACCATTTACTAGGGACTTACAGGGTAGCTGAAGTTGTGCCAATCGTGTACAGTGTTTTGGGAAAAAGATCTTGCACTGGGGACCTGGTCAGCAGGGGCCCAGTGCACTTAAATTTCGAAATCCCATCAGGCAAAAAGTGTGGGCTAACCATGCAAAATAAGGCACTTTCCTACAGCAATATAAAACAAGGGCGAAATACACAGTGTAAATACAGGAGAGGATTGTGTCAATGCAGTTCTGAGGTAGTTACAGGATATTGAGGCATGGGCTGTGGAATCGTAGCTCAGTTAGACATCGGGGCTCTCAGTGAATTATTTTTTTCATGTGTATTTTGTCACTGCCAGGTTGTCATTTTTGTTTATCAAGACTAGTTAGAGGCTTTCTTCTTTCAAAACAATGTGTCATCACGATTGGAACAGCAGACCCCCACCAACTGTCTGATTTGGAGGTAATGCTTTACCCTTTGTTTTTCGGCGGATCAAATAATGAAGATTAAGGAAGTTGTTGCAATAACAACACTACAAAAAACACAAGCATTGGCAAAATCAAATGTTTAGCAGCTAAAGCCAGACCAATTAGCTTCACCAATGATTGTTATGTGTAGAAGTTATAAGCAAACATATTTAACAACAGCATAGGTCTTATGGTTTTCCTCTGTAAACCTGCAAGGCAGTAAGTTATTTTTCAATGTAGTTTTAAAGAAAGGTACTGGATTTTTTTAAACAAGCATTGGCAAAGCCAATATGTCTCACTTACATGAACTATTACATTTTTCAATGTTTTTATCCATGTTATATAACAGCACGGCTGATGTGCAACATGGCTGGAAGTTTAAAAAACAGAACATGGCAGCGTTGTGTCTGCTTTTGTTTTTTTCTTTTTTAACTTTCAGCCATGTTGCACAGCATCTATGCTGCCTTACAACATGGCTAAAAAAATTGACAATGACAATAGCTGTCCTTAAAGGCATTTCAGACATGTTGTACAGCAGCTTGGTTGCGGTGCAGCATAGCTGAATGTCTATAAGTGGCCAGATGAAACGGAGCACTGCTGTGTCATAGCGCTTTTTTTGTTTTTTTAACGTCCAGCCATGCTGCACAGCAGCTGCACTGCTGTACAACAAGGTTAAAAATATTGAGAAAGCCAACAGCTCTTGCAGTCGAGACCTATTGGCTTTGCCAATGCTTGTTGGAGTTTCCTAGACCTGCAATTTTGTCTCTAAAATTGAAAGCACTGTCAGAAATAGTCCTGCATTGCGAATAATGAAGTGTGCCCATCGCGACTGTCGCTAGTAATTTAGTAGCCACGGAAGGCACGTGTTGTATGGTAGGCGGAGGCAAAGGAAATGCCACTGTAAATTCTAAATCTCTGTATTTTTGCAGGCTTGCCCCTTTTTCATTATCGGCTTAGTAAACGTGAAGTCTTGATGAACTGGTTTGTGACGGGTCTCGTGGCCTCCACAGAGGCTGAGTTGTGCGTGTAGTTACAGAAAGGTCCCCACCCCTTGTTCTGCGTTATGGCTAGCTCTGATAAAAAGTTTCCCTCAGCGGGCCACATCAATTACACCGGGCTGACTTCTACCATTAAAACGATATCGACGATTTATTAAGGGCACTTAAAATACTCAAGGTTCTCATTATACATAAAGCAAACATGTTTCATTACTGCAGTCAATGGCACGTATTTTTTTCATTTGAACGGATTAAAGCCTAAGCCAGCACTGTCTAAATTGGGAGCGGCGCCTTTAAGCCTGTGTAGACCTTGGTGGCTTTTAGTCACTGTAGTGAGCTATATCTTACCCAGTTTCCAATATTCAATTGTAGTTTTTCAATTGATTCTGTTTTGGGAGGATTTTAACCGGTTATATTTACCATAGTGCCTGGTCTAAGCATTATAAAATACCGGTTTACATTCTCTAATTTAATAATATTTGGTTTATCGACCTCGGAAGCATGAAAAGCGGAGTTGACTTTGCTGGGTTTCAAGCTCATGACCCCTGTATTGCTCATGATTTGCGACTTTACTGAGCCACATTACAGGCCATAAACAAGTCCTTTTTTAAGTATTAAAAAGTACCACCAGCAGTGTATGTTGCATTGTTAGACATTGTTCTGCAGGTTGCTTTATTAGGCAGATATTTGAGGTAGAAAACTGTGTGAAAGGAAAGCTCGAGAAGACATCCTTAATTACTCGTAGATCAGAGGTCTTCAAACGTTTTTGCTCCGAGACCCCGTAAAGAAAATGTTTTGAAGTTGGGGCCCCCTCCAAAACGTTATGGGAAGACTTGGGGGAGCGGGAGTCGGCTGAGCGAAGGAGACTGGGAGTATGAGATAATTTCAGAGGTACTTTTTTGTAGCTCAGATTCTGCACTAAATGTAGGCATCATAAAAAAGCAAACAAGTCAAACAAGACAAAAAAATTATAAAAAAACTCTACCCCACATAATTAGGGTGTTGTGAGCCCCTCACACTCTTGGACCCCAGTGCAACTTCACCTGATGCACTAATGATAGCTGCAGCTTTGAGTAGCAGGCTGCCTCTCTGCCTTTCTCACCAAGCCTGGCCATCACTCCAGTCCCAAAATGGACTATCTGTCCCTTTCAGAAAATAAAGAGCTCCCGAATGTTGCCGCCACTTTGCAGCAACGATTTCCTCGGCTCTATTGCTAACAAGGCCCCATGCCTCTTTTGGAAAGTTAGACAGTCATGGTTCTGATGCAGTGCCCCCCTCAACTTTCCCTGCTTCACTAATGATAGCTACTGCCTTGCTCTTTATTAAAAACAAGGGCCCTATCTTGCGCCATACCGCTTCTGTCATCAGTCTGAGGCCCAAGTTAAGCTGTTGCCTCTGCTTCAATATTCACCTCCCTGGGGCCATTGGTATGAGGCCAAAAGCAACACTGGTACAGCAAGGGAGCACTGGGCCCTAATGCACACAAGGAAGGATAGTACAACATCCATAACTGGGGTTTAGTTGGCCCGTCACACCACTGAGACTCAGTGCCACTGCACCTGCAGCACCAGTGATACCAACAACCCTACGAAGCAGGATTCATCCTTTGCCCACTACACAGAGCTATTTCTCCTACGCCTGAGGCTCTAAGTAGGCTATCTGCCCCTTTGTGTAATAAAAAAATGTAACAAAGTCCCATATCTTGCACCCCCCACTCCTTCACCAATCCCCAATGCTGGGGCCCAATCCCTGTGCAACAATGGTGACCTGTGCACTAATACTAGCAAGAAAAATGGGCCTCCACTCTACTGTCTGCTAGTAAGATAGTCAAAATTGGGGTACAGTGGCCAACTCACACCCTTGGTCCCACTGCCCCTCCACCTGCAACATTGATGGTAGTGCTGGCCCTTTAATAAAAAAAGACAGCCTCCACATGTTGCCACCTTCCTCAGGTTATCTCTCTAAGAAAGAGCTGTGTCTGTCCATTTGTAGATGGAAAAATTAGACCCTAGATAGCACTACTCCTATGGGTCATGTCTTTGATGTTAGCCATGGATCCCCCTCTTTTCCTCTTTCTCCTGGGCTATTACTCTGAAGCCCCAGGAGTCTGGATGATCAGAGCTCTGCTTCTGAGTGCAACCCTGCTGGTCGTTCTTCAGCTTACCTGAAAAGACATCTGCATGTCGAAGTGGGCAGTATATATGGGGACAGATGTGCCTATGTTTTTTAAATGTCACAAATCCCGTTTCCATGCTTTTTGTAAGATAAAAAAGAAACAACCATCCCTGAATGGTTAATATGGACCTTGTGGGGCTTCTGGGTGAAAGTAAAAGGGGAGTGGGTGGGGCTCTCATGTGTTGTCAAGCAGAGAGGTACAGAGAGGTAAAGAAGGAATAGGCCTTCTCACCAAGGTGCCTGCTACCTGAAAGAAATCTAAATTTGTGAAATTGGTTATTCACCAAATGTAAGGACTGCTAGTTACCCAGTATAAGCCTTAAATGATGGAATTACTTGAAGTTTCATGATAACAAGTGACATAAGAGTGTTGTGTTCTGTAAAGTGTCCTTTTAATGGATACTTATAAAAATGCTTGCACTAGGTACAGTCTGATTGCCTATTACTAAATATATGCTTTGAAAGCACTTGTTTAATCTTAAACACTAAACCCAGAGCCACTGGAATTACGCAATTTTGTGGCTTTTTTTTGCATAATTATAGATCGGCCACATTTACCACATAATTCAACATCTGGTGCCCCACAACCGTTAACTGGTCACCTTTAATTTGCTTATTTCTGCATTTGGTTATTAAACTGGTACTGATGAGGTGAAATCTTTGCCCAAACAGTATTAACAAGTGCAACAAGTACGAACGAATTAAGTAATACTAGCAAGAAATGTGCCACATTATGCTGCATAATTTGCCTTTTCTTCTTGCATAATTATGTCAACCCTGCTGCATAGTTTGATGCTCCCCTGCTGCATAATTCCAGTGGCTCTGACAAAACCATTCTGCAGAAGCCTATCTTATAATGTGTGTAATACAGTTTTAAAATAATGATTTACATATTCATAGTGCTTTCTGTTACAGGCTGGGACCTCGTAGCACTATATATACACACACAGGCACCTTTTCCCCACTGCGCTCACCAGGATTCAATCTGTGACTCTTTGGCCTCATACGCAGACATCTGTCGTGATTGCATTAACCAAATGAGGTTTCATAAGTATTATCTTGAAATTATTTTCCATTTAAGGTGTGCCTTATTTTATTTTCAGTAACCCTAATGTGAAAAGACAAAACAAAATAGTTACAGAATATTTTGTTCTTTTTAATCATGTCTTTGACCCTGCCATGCACTTCAACTGCTGCTTGTAAATGAAGACGGAATGGAAACGCAGTAAATAAACATATTCCCGCTTCCAGGCCATTTTCATTTACAAGTTCTAACTGAGGCATTTGCACCTTCTTGGGAATATAGCCAAAGACGCCAGTTTGAAGACCTCTGCCATAGATTCATGGCTAGGCCTGGTGTGACATCCATGTATCTGATAGAGCGAAATGTTCTTGTGAATTGTAGGGGTGCATCATAATCACTGACAGTCCGCACCCGCATGTACTCAGACATATATTCGTATATATTCAGTTGTATATCCATGCCTGTTTAGTAAAGAATGAATAGTTCACTGAGATAAAGTGAATCAGTAGTATAATTGTGTTATGATAATTCTGTAATGTAATGCTTGTTGAATTATGTGAACATAATGCATAGAGAAATTAGTTCGTGTGTAATTCAATGGCAGTAGTTTAAACGTGCACCATATTAAAGTTGCACATGTAATTCATTGTTTGCATATGATTTGTAATGAAAATGCTTATAGGGAAAAGTAAGATGTGTGTTTAAAAGTTATATGTAAAGGTCTGACTACATATATGCTTAGGGAAGGCCTGGTTTATTCTTATGTTAGCTTATTTTGTAGGCAGAGAAAAGTTTCTCGTGGTAAGGCTCTCTGGGCACAAACGGTAGATTTAATTTGCACAGTAGAAGGTTTCTGTTGAACGTATCTTTTGTTGCAGGTGCAAGGACACATGTCTCGTTAGTAAAGACTAACTCTTTGTTTTCAAAAGTTAGAGAGATGGGAGGCATGGTACGGGAGTGCAATGGAATTTAGGGATGATACTTTCAGCGGAGAAGGTGTCTGGGACTCAAGGTCATCGCAACCGTCCAGGATGAAGTAACCGTTTCGATGGAAAAGTACAAGAAAGAAGACCTGGCCAAGGAGGCGTGACAAAGGCGTGTACAATTGTATTGGGGTTTTGTATTAGGGATAGTGCCCTGAGGGAGGAGGCCAGAGAAGAGGTAGGGGAGACCAGAGAGAAGGACAGAGCTGAGCTTAGGTATTATGTGATTGCACTTCTTAGGAAGTCTTCACAGCTGACACCTTTTATTTCACTCTTGCCTGGGAGAAAATCGTTATGCAGGGATGTCACTAAGTGTTAGTGTAGGGACAGCAATTGATTTAAAGCTTGCTTAGATAAATGAAGAGCAACGTAGAAATTGGAGCAATCATAGCTTGGTTGATCCTTCTAGAACTTTCTATTCTCTTTATCCTGAGTCGGATGAGACTCCTGCGTAGATTATTATTTGTATTAGTGCCCATCTATTTCTTTAACCTCGTGTTGAGGTGCTTGCATGTCCAGTTATTTTTGGCGATAATAAATTCTTAAACTTGAATTCGGAGTCAGTGGTCCTTTCAGACAAAATGAATGCTGTTATATAACCAGATGAGATTCTCTCCTTTACACTATTCAACAGGTAAAAAGATCTTGGCGACCAGAAGGTTCTTATAGATAATTAGATAAGAATCGGCGTTATCAGTTGGTAGCAGAGTAGGATGGTTACCTTTGATGGTAAGGGGAGATCTAGAGCAAGATAGGAGATTAAGTTGCCCCATAGAGCCCGAGTGACGCAGATCCAGAGGACCGCGGGAGAAAGATGTCGGAGGTCGGAGGTCGCTGAAAACTGACGGAGAGTGACGGTGCGGCGGGAAGTAGCAGTTCGTGGTAGAGTGAGTATGAAAAGAGTGGTGTTTGGTAGATTGCGGTGTTTTATTGTTGTGTGATGTCTTGCGGAGTTGGAATGAGAGTTGTGTGATTGAGAACCGGACCGTGAGCGCGCGCGGGACCGGGAGATTTATTGTGGTGTAGAATACACCCAGAGTTGAGAACGTTGACCAGAGGTTGTGGGGGTCACGAGACGTCATTGACAGACCCACTGAAGATAGGGAACACATGTGTGAGTGTGTGAACAACCAACGCAGGTCGTAGGTTATTGTGTGCAGAACATCGAGTGATTGAATCCTATCGAGTGTGTTAGAGGCGATTGTCCGGTCGTTTCGCGGACAGACGGTTGCCAGATTGAGGTCAACAAGCTCAAGAGGCTGATCGGTCATTGGTAAGACTGACGGTCAGAGAGGTAATTGTTCGGTAGGACGGACATTATTTCAGAGTATGATTGGGACAGGTGCGAGCGAGAACGAGTGAATTAGAAAGGAGGGGAACTGCTGCGAGCGGAGGAAAAGTGACGTCAGACAAGTGCCGCGCTGCGATAGGCCGGTTGGTGTGAGCCGCGCTGGCATTGGTGGATTGAAATCAGGAAGTAAAAGCTGACATTTTGAGTGCAAATACAAAGTTGATTCATCATGAAATGTTTTAAAGTTTTACGGGAACTGTGTAGAGGTGATAGGCATGTGGTTACTCGGGAAGGAGAGGAAGCTCCTCCCGAGGATACGCCAGCACATTATATGGCAAAGAATGTAGGATTGCATACTATAATATGGCTTGAGAATTGGCATAAAATGACAGAAGGAGAAGGAGAATTGTCTTTCCCACGCTATGGTACTTTCAGGTTAGAGGTGTTGTACCAGCTAAAAAGTATAATGGCTTCTTTACGACCACTACCTAGACCAACACAGTTTGAGGCGCTACATGCGTGGATTAGAGCAGCGTACGATAGGAGGAAAGACAAGAGCCAGGAAAGGGTGAAGAAATCGGTCAGGGCATTTCAAGATGCAAGGTGGGATGCACTGGAGAAAAGGTGGAGAGTGGAAACAATCGAGGGAGATAAGTTGTACCCATTGCTAGTGCAAAATGGAAAGATTATAAGAAGCGATGAGGACGACAGTGATACAGACGACAGCCTGTTAGATAGGTTGTTGGCAGAGAGGCCACCACCATTTAATCCAGATTCAGAAGAGGGAAAGCCGACCCCAGCAGTAACAATTGATGGGAGCCAGAATCAGACTAGCATGAGAGTAGTGGGAAGGATTTCCACAGGAACAGAAGGGGCAACGACGTCTATGATAACACAGCCTCCTGTTGGGAGCACAAGATTACCGGACTCCTTGACAGTACCGGTTACCATTGGCCCTAGAGTACCGGTAAATGACCCAGACCGAGTGAGAGAAGGGAGCTCCGTACAGATGGGAAGGGAAGAAGTAACCAGCGAGAGTGGGAACGGGTTCGGAGTACGAGTGGTTCATTTCCCAAGACCAGGGGAGACAAGTACGCCGTTACCGGCTACGGCAGACTCTTCCTTTAGACAGGAGGAGGAGAGACCGGTCAGACCGAGGTCTTTGCAGGAATCCAAGTCAGCTTTGAGGATGTGGACACCAACAGTAACAAACCAAGAGGATAGGATGCCAGGAGATAGGGCACAAAACATCTCGGAAGACAGACCAAGTTCCAGGAATATGATGGAAGGGAATAGGTCACAAGGACAGAATGGTGACTGTGATGAGCGAGATGGTTCAACTTGTTGAGAAGTACTGAGGAGTGCAGTACAGGCAAGGTTGCTAGACGTAGTAAGGTTGAAAGCAGAGGTAGACGAGATGATCAGTGGGGGTCTGCCTCTGGAAAGGATAGAAATTTATGGATCAGATGAGCTGCTGTTTGTAGCAAAAGATGTGACTCGAAAAGCTAGAATGGCACATGATAGATTGAAGGAATTGGCCAAAAGATATGAGGTAGACCTGAACAAAACTAAAGCGTTGCAGGGACCGCATAGATTACAATACAGAGACCAGGAGCTGGAGGAGAAAGGAATCACAGGATTAAGGACACACACCAGAGATCTGATTGTAGGAATGAGAATATGGATTTTGTTGGACAAATGGGAAGAAAGGTGGTCCAAGAAGAAACCAGCAAAGAAAGCTGAGGGGAAACGCCGCCTCCAGGAGGGGGCGACGGGTGTTGGAAATTTTCCTTTACGGGAAGTACAGAATGGAGGGTATGTGCATGTGCCGTGGAATAGAGGTGATTTGGCTGCATTTACAAATGATTTTCCAAGGCTGAGGGAGAAACCAGTAGAGTGGTACAAGCAGGTTGAGCGGTTTGTTAAAATTTCAAAAGTACTATGGATTGATTTGAACACCTTGTTTGACATAGTGGTACCGGGAGATTTGTGGACAGCTTGTAAAGTCGCTGTCGAGTGGCCGACTTCGGAACCTGAAAGGGAGCCGGTTACAAATGGCCCATCACCCTTAGTAATGAAAAAGTATGAGCAGGTGATTACATGGCTAAAACTGAAGATTTCACCCCAAGATATAGATTGGGTTAAGATAGATCGGACCGTACAGGAACCCAAAGAAACAGTGCATGAATATTATGAAAGACTTCTGCAAGCTTTTAAACAGTATAGTGGGTTAGATATCTTGGACCCCAAGGATATGGGACAGTTTGTCTCAAAGTTTGTACTGGGTCTGAGAATGGAAATCAGCCTCATGATACAGCACCATTTGATCTGCTGGCAGAACAAGCCGTTAGATGAAATTTTGAGGTATGCGAGATACTGTAGTGATGAGGTGGAATCAAAACATCGGAAGCTAAAAGATAAATTGATGCTTGTCCAGATGCAGACAGCACAGGGTCAGCCTAATGGAGGGACCTTAGGAAGAAAACAAGGAAATTCCCAGGGGAACCAGAATGGGCAAGGCCAGGGAAGGGGAAAACCAGTAGACCCCAAGACAGGAGTGGACGTGGCCACACTGAAGAAGACCACGGCGTGTCATCTTTGTCGCCAGGTCGGACATTGGAAACGCTAGTGTCCTTTGAACCCAGTTAATCAGTTGCAGGAAGAGGAAGAGGGGCTCAGGCACCCGCGCAAGAGGTAGTTAACACAGTGACGAGGCCTAGGACGATGAAAGGGGGGGTATACAGCTCTCACGCCCAGGTTCCCCAGGCTCCAAGGATTACACAAGGAATACGAACATACCAACAGATGCCCCTGTTTGAAGACTATGACGAGAGTAGCTCAGACCCTTTATCCTGACGGTGCCTGAGAGGGGAGGAAGACTGCACGCTTGGAGCGGTCTTGGAGGTAGACCAGAGAGGACCTTTTGTGGAGGCAGATATTGAGGGTCATCCTGCCACACTTTTGGTTGATACTGGTGCTACCCGGTCTACTGTGAGATCAGCAGTGGTCCCTAACCTACCCCTCTCGGGACAATCAATCCAGGTTGTTGGAGTAGCGAACAAGAGAATAAGCAGCCCATTGACAGAACCGATCTTAGTAAAGATAGGTTCCTTCCAAACTAGACATCAGTTTGTAGTGTGTGATACGAGTCCAGTTTGCCTTTTGGGAAGAGATCTGTTGTGCAAGTTGAACTGCACGATTTATTGTACGCCTCAGGGAGTGGAGGTCCAGACGAGAGATGACGATGCTGACTTTAAGGTTACCAATCAGCATCTATGTATAGATCTGTACCCAATGGTGACTGTGGAAGAACTTCCACCTGATCTGAGAGACGCAGTGTCATCTGTGGTGTGGGATTTTGCAGGCGATGAAATAGGTCTAATCAGAGGGGTTGAACCAGTGCGGATTGTGGTGAAGCAAAATGTTGATTTCCCCAGGACACCTCAATACAACTTGTCGCCTGAAACGATTGCAGGGATAAAACCTGTGATCGAGACTTTCATTGAGAAAGGCATTCTGAAAGAGATCAGAGGTAGCCCCTGTAATTCACCTATTATGGGACTACAGAAACCGAGCGGGAAATACAGGATCGTGCAAGACCTGCGAAAGGTCAGCACGATAGTTGTCCCTTGTTGTCCAGTGGTACCGAATCCTTCAGTAATACTGTTCCAGATCCCATGTGAAGCCGAGTGGTTTACGGTTATCGACTTGTGTCAAGCCTTCTTTTCGATACCGCTCCATGAGGAAAGCCAATTTCTTTTTGCGTTCAGGCTGGAAAATCGCGTGTTAACATGGTGTCGTATCCCTCAAGGGTATACGGAAAGTCCATCGATCTTTAACCAGATCCTGAAGAAGAATCTCGAGAGTCTTGTGTTGCCGCAGAACTCAGTCCTCGTGCAATACATAGACGACTTGCTCATTGCCTCAGAAACAGAAGATGCTTGCAGAATTGACACTGTAGCCCTGTTGAACCACTTAGCAGAGAATGGACATAAGGTGTCCCCGAACAAGCTGCAGTACTGTTTGAATGAGGTACAGTACTTGGGACACAGATTAGAAAAAGGCAAGAGGAAGCTGTCACCAGACCGAATTGAGGCAATAATGAGTATGTCAGTACCCACTACACAGAGAGAAGTTAGGATGTTCCTGGGAATGGTTGGCTACTGTCGACAGTGGATTCCTAGTTTCTCCTTGAGAGCAAAGCCTTTGCAGAGGCTTACGCACAAGGATGTGAGTGATCCGGTACCATGGGACGAGGAGTGCTTGATGTCATTCCTGAAACTGAGAGAGGAATTGTGCAGTGCTTCGGCACTGGGAATGCCTGATTACAACAAGGCCTTTTCATTGTTCTGTTATGAGAGGGAAGGATGTGCATTAGCAGTGTTAGCTCAGAACCATGGGGGTGTCCGTAGACCAGTTGCCTATTTCTCAGCTACTTTAGATCCAGTAGCTTCTGCGTTGCCCGGATGTCTAAGATCCGTTGCTGCAACCGGTGTCAGCATTGAAAGATGTGAAAGCATTGTAATGGGACATCCATTGACTGTACATGTGCCACATTCGGTTGAGTTATTGATGACCAGGACCAAGACTCAGCACCTAACGAACAATAGGTTAACGAGGTACGAGCAAGTCATACTTGCCGCAGAGAATGTGACTCTGAAAAGGTGCTCTGTCTTGAACCCTGCGACATTGATGCCTACACCGAACACGGATGATGAAGATTGTGCGGACCATGATTGTCTCGATGTGACCGAGCTTTGCACCAAACCGAGACCTGACATTGTCGATGAACCATTGGCTGACCCAGATGAAATTTTCTTTGTCGATGGTTCATGCTTAAGAGACAGTGTGGGGCAATTGAGAGCAGCGTTTGCTGTGTGTACCATTTCGGGAGTGGTTGAGGCTGCTTGCCTAGAAGGAGTACGCTCCGCGCAGGTAGCTGAGATCATTGCCTTGACCCGTGCCTGTTTGGCCGCTGATCGAATTCGAATCACGATTTACACTGACAGCCAATATGGGTTTGGTGTGGTGCACGACTTCGGGCAGTTATGGTCTCAGAGGGGATTTTTGACATCATCTGGCTCACCCATTCGGAATGGAGAATATGTAAGACAACTGTTGGATGCATTACAGCATCCGAAGGAAATTGCTGTTGTAAAGTGTTCAGCCCATGGGAAAGGGGAGGACTTTGTGTCATTGGGCAACAATTACGCGGACGAGGTCGCCCGTTTCTGTGCAGAACAAGGATGCATATTCACAGATAGATACGCAGGGGAGAGCCAAGAAAGAACCGAGCTCAGCATAATGTTGGCCATGGCAGACACTTGGGAAGAGCTTAAGCGATTACAGGACGAAGTTTCAGACCAGGAGAGAGAGGGATGGATCAAATCTGGTTGTGAGAGAGGAGATGTGGATGTGTGGGTATCCAACGATGGGAGAGCCGTATTACCGGAAGAGCTGTTGAGTCCGATGGCAAGGCTGATACATGGACAGGCACATCTTGGTAGAGACGCAATGATGAGGGTGTTTAGACAGACGTGGTACAACCCACGGTTTCGGGCAATGGCTGAAACAGTGTGTCAAAGGTGTGTTACGTGTCAGCAGATGAACGCTGGAAAGAAAACTGTAGTTACATTGAGTCACATTGGGAGGTCAGGTGGGTCTTTCAACAGAATACAGTTAGACTTCGTGGAAATACCTAAGTGTAATGGGTTGAGGTACATTTTAGTGCTGGTATGTGTATTCTCACGGTGGGTGGAGGCTTACCCAACACGCAGGTGTGACACTCTCACAGTGGCTAAGTTATTGTTGAGGGAGCTCATCCCTAGGTTCGGGATCCCGACCTCTTTGGAATCAGATAGAGGAAGGCACTTCCACAGTGAAATCATGAAGTTACTTTGTGCTGCATTGAATATTGACCAGAGGCTCCACTGTAGTTACAGACCAGAGGCTTCTGGGATGGTGGAACAGGTTAATGGAACTTTGAAGGCCCGGATGGCAAAAATGTGTTCCTCGACATCCCTGAAATGGCCCAACGCTTTGCCGCTCGTGCTGATGAGCATGCGAAGTGTCCCAGACAGGAAAACCGGGTTGTCCCCCACGAAATTCTAATGGGAAGGGCAATGAGGTTGCCGGCAGTACCAGCTACAGCTTTGATAAGCATCACTGATGACTTGATTCTCGATTATTGTAAAGGACTCTCTGATGTGGTCCGTTCTGTATCCCAGCAGGTGCAAGCAGCAGTGGTCCCAGCCTCGAGTGATCTGTGCCACGATTTGTGTCCCGGAGATTGGGTGCTTGTCCGGAAGCACGTGAGGAAGAATTGCTTGGACGCCCGTTGGCGTGGCCCGTATCAGGTGATACTCATCACGAACACAGCAGTAAAGTGTGGAGGATTGCCGAACTGGGTGCATGCCTCCCATACCCGCAGAGTTTCAGCACCCTTGGAAGAAACAGCTCCTCTCGTAAATGAAAATCCAGCTGATGTGGCAGGGCCACATGAGAGGACAAGTCAAGCTGTAAGGGTCGCTGACACAGCTGGTGGTGCACTAGAGCAAGCTGAAGGGGGTTTCCACAGTTCGAACCCTGACTCAGACACCGAAGACAGAAGCGGTGCAGTGGGCGGAGAAGAGTCAGATTCAGCAGAAAGAGGAAGTAGTGCACTGGGTATAGCAGGGGAAGGCAGACGAACGAACAGAAGTGCAGAAAGTTGGCCTGAAAGACAGAGGCGACGGAACCTGAAGTTAGCACCTGAAAGAGACCTTGCCCCAGTGTCTGAAGCATCTGAAACAGAGGCAAGCGACGAAGACCAGGCTCAAGATAGTCGGCGAAGGTCGAAAAGAACCAGAGTACCTTGTCGCAGATACTCTACCCCTGAGTGGACTTACACGGTGTTTGATGCAGGGGTGGTGAGCACGGGAAGGCTGAGGTCAGTGCTGGTGGTCCGTCGGAGCCCGAATGTGGTGGTGAAGGTGGTGCTGCAGTTGCCAGGGCTCGAAATAGAAGGAACACTGACCCTCACGGTTCCGAATCCCCCGCTTCTGAGTGAAGTTCGAAACTTGGTTCTGCATCGACTCGAATTTCCGCCTTTTGGGGTTGAGCCGTTTTCACATGAAGTGTTGATTTTGCGTCTTGAACTTTTGTATCACGTTCTGGTATTGCTCAATGAGGATCTTATTGTGGATCAACTATAAACTGTAAATAAAAGTCTAAAAGAAGAAGATAACCTAGGTCCGAGTGGAAGAAGAATAAACTTAGGGACTTTCCACAGAAGAGGAACGAAAACTAGGGAAGTCTTTTTCTGGACTGTGTAAATAAGATTGTGATCGAGAAGGGAAAATCCGGAGACTTCATGATTGCTCGAGCTGGTTAAGCAAGTCACGAGTAAAGGACACAGAGACTTTTTCAGGGTTCATTGCTATAACCAAGACTTTTGAGAACTTTCGAAACCATGGAGCCGGGAGATCCCAATCGTAGATCAAAGTGGATTGTAGGCATTCTTATAAGTAGTGTGATAGTTTCTATAATCATAGTAATCATAGTCTCATATACTGGTTCGCATGAGCTAGAAGTGCAGGGGGTGCCAGGGACACCTACACCTACTACACCTAGCCAGAAGGGGGTAAACATGGGAGCTGACAGAGCTTTGCTATTAGAAGAAAGTCGTAGGTTACATATAGATTTATCTAGGAGTGATTTTAAGCTTAACGCATATGCTAAGCTGCTATATGAGTATGTCGATGTGATGGATGCGAAAGATTGTTATGTGTGTATGCAGTTGCCTGCTTCGGTGGACGAGGGTATTAGGTACCACCATCTTCCACTGACTTATGGAATTTCATGTAGTTTTTTGCTTAGTTTATTTTATGAGAGAGATCAGTTTGAGTATTTCTTTTCCAATTTCGACGCAGTGCTTCCTGAAGTCCCAGCTTACAAGCATTTGAATAAGTATGATTATTATAAGACCGAGGATAGACTCAGGAAGTTCTTCATACCGAGTTTGGAATTGGATACAGCATTCGCTCACAGACACAATCTGACCTGCTCGATGTCAGATGTGGAGAAAAAGTTTGTAGATCAGGTAGAGGACAGGTATAGAAAGCTGACCCACTCACGAGACTTGGGGCATCACAGGCTTGATTGGACAGATGAAGAAAAGTTGCATAAGACCAAGGGAAGCTATGGTCCTATATCGTTAGACAAAGAGCAGAGGGGTAAGTTGTGTATAAGGCGTTATCAGACTTACTACGAAAAGGTTGCAGTGGGACAGAGCACTTATGATCACGTGTTCACCATGGCAGATGTGGCAAAAGATTTTCTCCAAGGTCCTGTACAAGTGATACCAACGGTATATTATGTATGTGGGAAGAATGCTTATGTGAGGTTGCCTGCAAATTGGTATGGAACATGTTATTTGGCAATAATATTTCCAAAGATTTACCATACAGAGGATTTGGATCTTCTAGAAGGTGGAGAGCATTCAAGAGCGAGAAGAGCTGCAAGTGCAGGAATCGTTGTGGGGGATATCTTTGGAGCTATGATACCCAGTCTGGGAGTAGTCTTGAATGATGTGAAGATCCGGAGGTTAGCGACTGTGGTGGATGAATTTTCAATGAATACAGCAAAGTCATTGGTGTTGGTGGAAGGAGAGATGTTGTCGATAAGGGGAATGGTTTTGCAGAATCGCCTTGCTTTGGATGTCTTGTTGGCAAAAGAGGGCGGAGTCTGTAAAATGTTGAAGGTTCAAGAGTGCTGCACTTATATACCAGACCGTAGCAAGGATCTGGAGAAATATATAAGTAACATCACTACCATCCACACAAAAATAGCAGATTTGACCGAAGAGGGGGCCTGGGAAAAGGTTGGCAAGGGTTTTGGTCAAGTGGGAGGTTGGTTTGCGAATCTAGGAAAGGGATTCCTTGGGTATTTTCTGAGACCCCTCCTTATCTTGGTGGTTTGTGTGGTTTGTTTGTGGATTTTGATCAAGGCCTACAAGTGGTATAGAGCAGGTCGAGTCAAGAGAGCTTTGAGGGAAAATGAGATGAGATTGGCAAGACTGCAGGACAGTCAGTATCAAAGGCTCAAGAGCATGGAGAAACTAAGATCAGGGAAAATGGCAACAAGTTCTGTTTAGGTCGGTTCTTTCTCCAAGGGAGTTGAATGGAATGTGATGACAGGAGTCATCAAAGGGGGGAACTGATAGAGCGAAATGTTCTTGTGAATTGTAGGGGTGCATCATAATCACTGACAGTCCGCACCCGCATGTACTCAGACATATATTCGTATATATTCAGTTGTATATCCATGCCTGTTTAGTAAAGAATGAATAGTTCACTGAGATAAAGTGAATCAGTAGTATAATTGTGTTATGATAATTCTGTAATGTAATGCTTGTTGAATTATGTGAACATAATGCATAGAGAAATTAGTTCGTGTGTAATTCAATGGCAGTAGTTTAAACGTGCACCATATTAAAGTTGCACATGTAATTCATTGTTTGCATATGATTTGTAATGAAAATGCTTATAGGGAAAAGTAAGATGTGTGTTTAAAAGTTATATGTAAAGGTCTGACTACATATATGCTTAGGGAAGGCCTGGTTTATTCTTATGTTAGCTTATTTTGTAGGCAGAGAAAAGTTTCTCGTGGTAAGGCTCTCTGGGCACAAACGGTAGATTTAATTTGCACAGTAGAAGGTTTCTGTTGAACGTATCTTTTGTTGCAGGTGCAAGGACACATGTCTCGTTAGTAAAGACTAACTCTTTGTTTTCAAAAGTTAGAGAGATGGGAGGCATGGTACGGGAGTGCAATGGAATTTAGGGATGATACTTTCAGCGGAGAAGGTGTCTGGGACTCAAGGTCATCGCAACCGTCCAGGATGAAGTAACCGTTTCGATGGAAAAGTACAAGAAAGAAGACCTGGCCAAGGAGGCGTGACAAAGGCGTGTACAATTGTATTGGGGTTTTGTATTAGGGATAGTGCCCTGAGGGAGGAGGCCAGAGAAGAGGTAGGGGAGACCAGAGAGAAGGACAGAGCTGAGCTTAGGTATTATGTGATTGCACTTCTTAGGAAGTCTTCACAGCTGACACCTTTTATTTCACTCTTGCCTGGGAGAAAATCGTTATGCAGGGATGTCACTAAGTGTTAGTGTAGGGACAGCAATTGATTTAAAGCTTGCTTAGATAAATGAAGAGCAACGTAGAAATTGGAGCAATCATAGCTTGGTTGATCCTTCTAGAACTTTCTATTCTCTTTATCCTGAGTCGGATGAGACTCCTGCGTGAGATTATTATTTGTATTAGTGCCCATCTATTTCTTTAACCTCGTGTTGAGGTGCTTGCATGTCCAGTTATTTTTGGCGATAATAAATTCTTAAACTTGAATTCGGAGTCAGTGGTCCTTTCAGACAAAATGAATGCTGTTATATAACCAGATGAGATTCTCTCCTTTACACTATTCAACAGGTAAAAAGATCTTGGCGACCAGAAGGTTCTTATAGATAATTAGATAAGAATCGGCGTTATCATATCTCTCCAGGTAGGCCAGGCTCAGACAAGTCGGGTGCCCATTGCTCACTACCTTTGGACATCATTCTGCCGCTAGTCAACAGTTATTGCTGCTCCTCCACCACTAAAGCACGTACGATGCCGGAACAGTTAACAGCATCGGAGGCCTGGATCGAGGCGACATCACCAGCAGCCTCTGCCACTAAAGAGCCAACAAAGCACAGGTGCACCTGAGGCAGTGAGGTGCTCCCAGGTCTGGAGCAGCGTGTGGTATGCACTTGCAGTCTAATGTAAAATCATAAACTGGGTGTAATAATCCCAGCATGTGCACTGGATGGCACAGTGTGATCTTGTGGAGGGAGCAAGCAACAACAATGTGAAGGGGGTGGGAGGGACATGGCAAGCTACATCAGGTGGTGAAAGTATCAGTGGTGACTGGTGACATTTGAAAGTGGTGGGGCATAAAAGTTGTGGATGAGCGTTATGTCACGAGCGAAGTGAGGGAGCACAATCAACAAAAGGGGGATTTGCGGGGTTCTACTCTGAGAAAATGTTGAAAAAAGTAGCAAATGGTGCATTTTAAAGCACAATTGAGAAGGCAAGAAGGTTATAAAGCAATTTTCAACATGCTGTATTGAAACATTTAAACACATTAAATACTGTCTGATAAGCTTAGTACCTCACCGATGTCTTTATTTAATTACCTTTACAAATACTAAGAAAATACATGGTCTATTTATGTGTGGTTTGTCTGACTGGACACAATGACGAGACAACAAGACATAAGCCTTAAAGGGCATCCTACAAGCCACTGGACATCTTATCCAGGGACCAGAGCCTCACCCCCACAATGATGGAACACCGTTTGCTCCCCTTGCTGGAACACTAAATCTTCAAAACCAGTTGCATCATATAGAAAGTTTGGGAAAAATGCAGCTGGTTTCGACGATGTAGTGGGCCAACAAAGCCATAATGACCAGCAGCACCCCTCTTATCTGGGCTGTCATGCTTGATTTAGCAACACATATAGCACGTTAACGCAACATAGCAACACAACTGACAATATGTTAAAGTGGCCTATCTTGCACTAACAGAAACACTCAGTGGGCCCCTCACAGCTCAGCAGCTTTGCTAAATTCAAATGTGTGTTTTCTTTGCAGCGCAAATCTAATTCAACTTCAAGAGAACGCGGATTGTGTCAAAGAGATTTGATTTCCACTTACATAATGCCATCATTCTTTTCAGTTTATTATTGTTGCTAGCACGGTGCATTTGGTGTAGCATAAGCAATGCTGCTGCTCTCACATTTCCAGGGAGCAGCGGACGTCTTATGCTAGGAGTGGCTGGGACTCCGGGGAGCCAAGGAGGTGAAGCATAATTTTTCCAACTGTTTTCCATCTTGATATGCAGGGTTCTTGCTCAGCTCCACCAGGTCTGCACACTTTCTCAATTCACAGGAAAAATTCACAAGAAAGTGTTCATAATGACAAGCTTATGTTTTCTTTAATTACAAGCCCTGGTGTGTTTAATAGCACAAACTAGTCTCCATCCTTGCAGCTCGCCCCAAGGGTTATACTCTAGAGATGTGTGAGCCAGTGAAAGCTAAAGCCAGGCTCATGTCTGAAGCTTGGCTTAGTTTGAGGTCCAGTTGAAACCTCAAGCCAATACGAGCAAAGCTTTCAGGTGGCTTAATCTGCCTACCACTCTCCCTCGGCCCAGAATGTGGCATTATTGCCAGAGCTGCCCACTTTGGAATTGGGGCATCAGGTTTGAGTCTCAGCATCGCTCAACAATTCTAGATAAATCACTTACTCTTCCTGTGCCTATAAAAAAGAATTTGACCTTGTGTAATGTAACTGATGCTCGCGTAAAGTGCTCCAATACTTTAAGGTCCAGTTTGCGCTGTATAGAACTTCACAAAGCGGTACCAATACAGCTTGATGAATCATATACATATATGCCAACCCTCCCGATTCAGGCAGGAGACTACCGATTTCCTCACGATTCCTGCATAAAGAAACCTGATTCGGATTGCTGAATCATGATCTGCTTAATACAAGGAAATTTGAGCCCAGAAATATATATCCTGAGCCAGTACGCTTTGCCCATAATTCTTGGAGGGGGAGATAAGAGGGTATGACAGGCCAAGATTGGTAGTTTTACAAAGTGCAGACAGAAACTTTGTTTGCGCTATGTTATTAAACTGCCAAAAATGAAATACTGATTGTCTGTCACCATACAAGCCAATGGACACGGTTCAGACAGATTGCCTCTTCTTCAATCTAAGTCAATGGAGAAAATACATTCTCCCAATTATTTTGTTTTAAATCTCCCACTTACCTGCTCTAAAATGTTGGCATGTATGCATATATGCAGGCATGGACTGGCCTGTAGAGATGCCGGTGGCACTGAAAGGCTAATCGGCTGGGGCAAAGTCTGTTGAATGTCAGGAGACAAAAAAATTGAGGCACTCCTTTTTTTTTCTTCAAATATTTTACCTGTTTTATAGTAAAACATACAAATATAAATTTAGTAAGAACAGACTGCGATACATATACCCGGTGGAGAAACAAGAGAAAATTGCATATGACATAAAGAAAGCATCATATTTGAGACCAGAAGTAAGTCAACTAGTTGGAATCCCATGTAGTATGATGTAAATAAGGGACATAGGCATTGGGATAAACCAGATGGTGGGTATGTCTCTAATATGTATCTGGTTTGTAGGTTCTATATAAAGTATATCATATGGGTGTTAGAGATACATTTTAAAATAAAATAAGACTTGCATAAACATATTAGAATTTCAATTTAGAATGCATTTAGAACTCTGCTAAGAACTGCATAAATAAATCACATAGGAAAATGTGTAGGAAAATTAACGAGTAGTTCAAAATGCAGTAAGCTATCATTTTCAATGTGCTTCTGTAACTAGGCCCAAACCATTTTCTTTCGACTCTTGCTCACAGTTAAATAGATGTTTCTTTAGAATATTTTGCCTAGCACCAGCATCATACTAAACAATGGGCTATATGTAACAAAGGGTTTTACCCATTCTGTGTCCATGGGAAAATGTGTTCATACATATGGCCCAATGTGCTGACTTTAAGATTGTTTTTTTGATTCATCACACCACATTAGCTCACACTGCTTTAACAATGGATTTGCTGTGGATTTATAATAAATGTATATGCATAACCAGGACATTGTTGATAGATTTGTTTTTATTACATTTTGACTACCCCTTTGTCTTCACAACGGGACATTGAAAGCAGCTAACAGCTTAGGTATGAAGGTTCTCATGAGACTTTCTCCCATGTATCTAACATTACAACATTAGTTAAACTATGTACCGGTGTAAAAGTTTACCGTGGGAATCGAGAGGAGAAGCAACTGATGTCGATGACACCATCGCATGAGTGGTTTTCTTTGGCTGAAGACGACGTACACCTACTAATTTTCGTTACATTATTTGCACATTTCAAATTATAATCAAGTCTTCCTATCTAGAGAGGCAGAGAGAGACTTTCATTCACTTTGCGGATTTACCTTGCTCCTTGTTAATGAAAGCTACTGCTAACAGTAACTTTGCCCTCCTTTAGCCTGACTCTTTTTGATCAATGCTACGGCTGCAATCATTCTGCTATCTTTGATTTATTTTAACGGTTGCTACTGGAGCTGTGGGGGACTCGGCTGAGTTTCCAGAATGAACCTTTAAGGGAAGTTCCAAACTCTATCTATGCTCCGAAAATCATGCTCTTTTCTAGAAGAGACTCTTCATGGGTTCTCTATAGGGCAAGTTAGGCTCTTTTAGATTGATTAGTTACAAATTCCTCTATGGCACACTCTGATGATTTATGCTGTCATTAATCAAACCTTATCTCATTTATTCCTGTAATTTGGACTCATCTGAATAAAAACAACAAAAGCTATACAAAGTCCTTAAAGGGAAATAAAGGTTTTGGAAACTTCTTCAACCTATCGTCGTTGACTGAAAATGTGAAACCTAACAAATTGATGGAGCAAGGTTTCAAAATTGAAACTTGCTTGTATGCAATCCTCCTCATAGTATTAATTTATTAAACTTGTATTGTCAATACTAACATTTGCATTCACAAACACGAAAGGGACAGACGCTTGTCTATGTGTTTTACTAATGAATAACGCTTGTATATAAAACCAAAATGGCCGCTAAAGCGCGGGACTCTATTGCGCATGTCGCAACCTGATCACATGGTGTGGCGTCTTTCTTTGCTTGGTGGGAAACTTCTGCTTCTGCGCAGTGTGCATTAAAATGGCCGCTCAATGTTTTCACATGCTTAAGCTTGCTCTCATGTCATTATTAAAGTGTCGTTTTCTTAATGATACTAATGCGGGATAGTATTAAAATTAAATGGGAATAAAGTAGGGAAAGTGGGTATACAGTGAAACGTTTTATTTGTGATTTTAATATTTTCTTCTTGCACTTTTAGTAATTCGTAAACTTGGGCCTGGGTTGGTGACTTGAAACTCGAGAGACAGATGGTTCTGCGCATGTGTCCTGTGTGCCTGCCAAGTGAAGTCAACTTGGACGTCTCCCAAGGCCACGACCTATTGGCCGAAGATGATGTGAACTATGTTTCCGGAGGACAAAAATTGATACTTTTCCCCTGTAAATTGTATAACATTTGTCGTGAGACGGGTGGGAAATAAAGTGAATGTATTAATTTGAAGGGGCGGGAAGCTATGAACAATAGGCTTCACAAATTAAGCCAAATTTGACATGGTGCGAGAATCCACCCCCTGTCCAATCAGAGGTAGTGGCCCCATATTTTAGCAACATTAATGGGAGGTACATGGGCGTAGAAGGGTATAATAGAATATAGCATTAGTAATTAGACAGAACAGAAGATACCGAAGGTAGACCAAGAACAGATGATCCCGAAGTCGAAGGAAGGTGATGCTGCAGAGAATAGAAGAGCTCCAGGCTGCCATGCGGATCGGTTGCTGACTGAATCCCTGTTCGGAAGAGGTCCTGAGGAGGGGGCGGCGGAGTCCATTAGACGGGAGAATCGAGGAGAAGCGGAGTACCAGAGAGGGAACGGCGCAGGCGTCGTTATAGAGAGGTCACCAGTCCTGTCCTGATCCTGAAGGAGGTCCTTGCTCTTCATCCTTCCTGGGTCCTATTCTTTCCAACTCCTTGGCTAAGGGGCTTGGTTTTCGCATTTAGGTAACTATACTGCAACCTTTAGTTGCGCTGCTGTCTCTATCCTCTCTTATTTCCTTAAACACTGACATTTATTAGAGAATTCGTTTCTATGCTTTCTCTTGGGTATTCTGATCAAGTACCGTGTTTTCTGTATTTTACTCTGCTAAAATTTTAGATAAACATTTTAAAACTTCCTGACTCAGTGGTTATTTCAGGATTATGTACTATAGTGAATGTCACTCATTTTAAACTTCCCAATTAGCAAAGGATCCATTGGTAAGTTATTACTCTTCAATCAGAAGGTAATTGGTAGCAGGGAATTTGATAAAAGAGTACATCTGACACCCAGCGTAAGTATTAGTGTAGTATGAATGTATGGGCCCAAGTGAGTATATGGTGTATGAATGCTGTTTGCTAATATCGCGCTGGATCAGTTTTCTGGTAAGCAGAGGACGGTTAGTGTTACTCTTTGTTAATTGGGTAATGAGAATTTTATTTGTATTTTGATGAACTAACATTCCGCTTATTCTAGAGTTTTGTTTTATGTTGTCCAGAATACCCCGGGGTAGGTAAAAAGAATAGTGGGTGGCAAGTGGAAGCCATACTGCAGTGAGGTTATCTGTCAGGCAGAAATAGTACTGCGAAGTTAAGCAGGACTTTCAGTACTCGTTAGGGACTCTATGCGTGTGAGAAATAGCAAAAAGGGTACGCTGATAAAAATTTGATGTTATATCACCTAGTAAGGGTAACATTGAAGAAGTAACAGGTACTTCTGGAGCTTGTGTGAAGAGTAGACGGAAGGGTTTTACTCGTAGTGTATGTTTTAGTAGACGGAAAGTCTTACTAAGTGTGAGAGAAACTATCTTTTCGAAATTAGTGGAAACTGGCACGATAGCGAATGTTTTATGTTGTTACTGAAATTTAATTAAGATTTATAGAGAAAATAAGTTTGCGTAAATTTTTGTAAAGGGAGGGTCAGTTGCCGGAGAGGGAGCTGACGTCACAAAACGCCGCGCTGTGGTAGGTTGAAGCAGCGGGTGTGGAGAGACTCTTGTAAAGGAGGGGTCAGTAGTCAGGAGTGGTACTGACGTCACAGGTGCCGCGCTGAGATTGGTTAAACCAGTGAGGACAGAAAAGAGCGGATTGTAAAGGAGGGGTTGACAGAGAAACGTCACCAAAAGGCCACGCAAGGATTGGTTCGGAAATAAAAGTTAGCAGACATTTGATTGGTCGAAATAATAGAAGCAAAATTCTTAGTGGATAAGGATTGCATGTTAAAACGCGATCAGACTTTAATAGGGACTCGTCCAGATAGGAGATTTCTAGGGTTTGCAGAATATAATTTTATACACCAAAAATTAGATAGAATGTACGGAGAAAGAAGAAAAATGTCATTCTTACAAAAGATTAAGAATTATTTTAAAAAGGACAAACCAATCAAAACTAGAGAAGGAATTATTATTCCACCAGCTAAAACGCCAGCATCATACATGATGATGGAGAGAGGTTATCATACTTGTGTATGGATGGAAAATTGGATAGAATACACCAAAAATGATGGCGTATTAGCATTTCCTGAAAATGGCAGTTCAATGGGCGAATTCTTCAAAATTTGAGATTGAGGATGAATGACTTAGAACCCAGACCAAGATTAACTCAATACGAAGCCTTAGAAGAGTGGGAAACTGAAGCGTTCGAACGTGACCGATCTAGAAGTAATAGGAGTTACCCAGGATTTTATCCCAGATATTTACGTGAGTCGAGAGAAGGTCAGATGAAACAATGGAGAAGGGCAATGATTACAGAGGGTCTGTATCCATTATTCACAGAAGGAGAGAAATCAGGAGGCAAATGTACAGAAAAGACAAAACATTTAATAAGAAATGAGGATTCAGAAGACGAATTTATGGAAGAAATGCTAAGAAATCCCCCACCATATCAGGCAGGAACAAGTGGATGCCCTCCTAGTGCACCACCACAAACTCCAATGGTACCAAAGGTAATGCATGAATTTACCCCGACTAGAATACTTCATGATAAAGAAAAGGAAGCTTTAGAAAAGACCAGAGCAGAATTAGTACGGAAAATAACTCAGATAAAAGTACATCCTGATTCATTGACTATTCCGGTAACAATTGGTCCAGTAGTTCCATTATATGGTACTCAAGGAAACTGCCCTCCATTGATACCTGTACCCACTCCTATGAATACTCCTGTAAATCCTTCACAACATGAAACTCCAGTAATAATTGAAGATCAATTTAGTGATTGTGATTCCACAATATCACTCATGGACTTACCTATCAGAGGTCCAGTAAAGGGCACTCCTAGGAAAGAGGTACCTGAAGGTTCAAAAGATGTGAGTTTAATAACTTCATCAGGGGCAAAGAGTGCCACCATAGTAACACCTGAAGATCTAGAAAGATGGGTACAAGGGTCAGTCAAACAGTGCACACCTCCGAAAATACTGGATATCCATAAATTGAAGGTTGAATTAGAAGAAATAATAGCAGGAAATGTAGGAGTAGAACGCTTAAATTCCTATGATGAAGAAGAATTATTGTTCCTGTGTAGGAGTATCACTAGAAATGTGAGGTTATTTCATGAAAAACTGTCCAATCTAGCACTACAGATGGGAATAGAAATAGGGAGATCAAAAGTACTACAGAAAAGCTATAGAGCAGAATTTTCAGACAAAGATTTAGAAAATATGAATGCATCTGGAAGAAGACTACAAATAAGAGAATTAATGTTAGTTTTACAAAAATGGGGAGATCTAGATAAATGGAGATCTAGGTGGGCCAAGAAAAAGGAAGAGGCAAGGACAAGTAGGACAGCATCTGAATATGTGATGAAAGAAGCAGGAAAAGCAGATCAAATGTATCCAATGCGAGAAGTTTCGGGAGGAGGATATGTACATGTCCCATGGAGCAGACAGGATATTTTATCATTTACGAATGATTTTCCAAAGCTGAGGGAAAAGCCAATTGAATGGTACAAGCAGGTTGAAAGGTTTGTAAAGGTGTCAAAGGTATTGTTGAAGGATTTGGATGGTCTCTTTGACATAGTGGTACCTGCCGATTTATGGACAGATTGTAAGATCACAGTGGATTGGCCAAGTGATGAATATCCCAGAGATCCAAAGACAGGTGCCCCGTCAAGTGATGTGATGAAAAAGTATCAGCAGGTGATAACATACCTGAAAGGGAAAATACCCCCGAAAGAAACAGATTGGGTGAAAATAGATCGAACCACCCAAGAATCCAGTGAAACAGTACATTCTTACTATGAGCGCCTTTTGCAGGTGTTTAAACAGTATAGTGGATTTGAGGACATTGGAGATAAAAACATGAGTCAGTTTGTATATCGGTTTGTTTACGGTTTGAAGCCAGAGATTTGTCAGATGATTAAACAACACATGCTGTGTTGGCAAGGGAAACCTATTGACGAGATTCTGAAATATGCGAAATATTGTGGAGACGATATTGAGGATAGACATAAGAAATTGCAGGAGAAAGTGATGTGGGCACAAGTGAAAATGGCAGAGAAGCAGGGAATTAATTTGGAAAATCCGAGTGAAAATCAAGGAAAAGATTCTGGAACGAGTGGTGATACTGGGAATGGTGGAAAATTTAGAGGACGAATGAGTAGAGAAGAAGCTAAAAAGAAATTTCCTTGTCATGGATGCGGAAAATTGGGGCATTGGAAGGACGAGTGTAAAAGATTCGAAATAATAATGGCCCAAATCAAAACTTAAATCCACAGACGCAGAATGACTCACAGCAGGGTGTAAATCCCCAGAGTCAGTTGCCACCTCCACCTGTTCAGGGTAATGTAAGCAGAGTAAAACACGGTACAGACATCGGATATCCAGGAGGAAGTGGTAAGAATGATTATATGACATCACAATTTCTTTTGCAGGACAATTTCAGTGACTCCTACTCATGACGGTGCCTAGGAGAGGGGAAGAAGGAGTGCGTACTTGGCGCATCCTTACAGGTAGATCAGTCTGGTCCATATGTTGAAGGGAATGTGAAAGGTAATTGTTGGACTTGGCCCTTTTTGGCCGGTTCACCCCTAAACTTTTTGCCTTGTATGTCAGTAGTTTTAAGTCTCTGGGCACTTTAGCACTGTGGGCCAGTGTAAAGTGCGTGCGCGCTGAGTGCGTGTGGTGAGATTGTCCTGCCCTCCCATAGGAATGCATGGGGGTTATGTGTGCACATGGTAATTCCTGGTGTGAGAGGAGTGCAGGGGCGAGTTTAGTATGTGCGAACTCGTGAGAATAAATGCTGCGCAATGGTGTGCGCAGATTTATTATAACTTGTGTAGAAATGCCACTTCTAGAAGTTGGCATTTATGTGTGCTCTGTGTCTGCCTGCCTGATGTGAATTGCATGTCTGGCTTGTGAGTGACAGGGGCTGAGAGGTGTGTGTGGCTCCAGGAGGGGCAGGGTGAGTCAGCGCAGGGCTGAATAGGAGATCTGCATCTAGATGGGAGGGAGGAGTTGCACCTGGGACCTGAATAGGGCTGTGCCTTCCCTCCACAATGCTGGCTCCACCCCTGTGGTGCGTCTGATGTCCCTAGCCTGTCCTGTGAAAGGAGAGAGGAGCTGAGCAAAACAAAGTGCTCCAAAGCTCCCCCAAACCAGTTGCATCTGGTTTTCCCTGAACCCTACACCTTTAGACAAAGGAAAAGGGTGTATAAAAGAAGGGGCTGTGACCCCATGTAAATGTTCAGTGTTCCTGTTCAGTGCTTGGTTGCTGTTCCTGCTGGGGCGTGCTGCTGCTGGGGCCCAGGGGGCTGCCATGAGGGCTTGCCTCCCTGGGCCCTGCATTGCCCCTTGATGACTAAAGGACCCTTTTGCCTTACTTTTATTCCAGGACTTGTGGCTGCATCTAGCGCCTTGTGAGCGCTTTATTTTTATCTTCCCTCCAAGGAGAGGGAGAGCGTGGGCTTCGCAGCGCAGAGCTGCTGATCGAGGGAATCCCAGCGAGGGATTCCCCGCTTCCCGTTTACTTAAAATAGCGGGAACCTACTCCGCTTTGTGGTGCTGTGGTCGGCGGGTGCCCACCCCGCTTATTTCTATATTTTAAGGTTGCGGGTGCCCACCCCGCGTTTCACCGCCGCAGCCACTGGGCTGCCGAGGAAATCTATTCCCGGCCGCTGCAGCGCGACCAGGAAGTCAGGCACGTCTGCCTGGGACATGGGCGGGGCCTACCGCCGGACCGGAAGAGGCCAACCGGACGTGACAGCGCGGGGCTCCCATGCTGGAGGGAGAGCCCCGCGGTGGCGGCAAAAGTGAAGAGAAGTCCCGGGTCCCAGGAGGGGGCCCGGGTGAAGAGAGATGCAGTTGGGAGCCTTGCTGGCTCGATACTGAAGTCCCGGTTCCGAGATGGGGGACCGGGTGAAGTGTGGCGCCTGGTGACGCGGGGCTCTCATGAATGGAGAGAGCCCCGCAGATGCTGCAGCCTGTTTCCCACGGAGGGGGGGGGAGGGCGCGAGGCACATTGCCGGTGCCTGCCTTCGCCGCGTCCAAACGAGAGGAGCCCCCCCCGCATAGCCCGGTGAGTAAGGGCTGAGGGGGAACCTGGCCGCATTTGCGCTCCCGCACCACGAAGGAGCATAGCTGGCTCTTCGGTGCCAGTGCGAGGCACAGATCCTGAGCGGCCCCGTTTTGGCAGCGGGCCGCTCCCACGAAGGGGGCATTTTTCTTTTATGGCACCCGGAGGAGCCCGGTGATCAGGGCTCCCCCAGGCACAGTTGGTGCCCAGTGCTATTCCCAGCGGCCCTGCGAGAGCGCAGGCAGCTACGACGTGTGGGGGCAAAGTATGTTCTTTCTAGAGCCCCAGAGGGGGGCCCATGAGGCACAATGGTGCCAGTGCTAAGGTTGCTGCCCAGCTGCCCTGCGAGCGCGCAGGCAGCTGCAACGGTTGGGCCCCATTGAGTTTAGAGTCCTAGGGGGACTCAGGGGGCAGGAGTGCCCCATACCTACAGTTTTTACAGCCGCACGGCAATTAGCGTCAGCTGCACCGTTTAGGTCTTTCTTTTAGGGGACATATTGTGAACTCAGGAGTGAGATGCACTCCTTTGCCCCATATCTTCCCAGCTGCCCAGCAAGTAGTGGGCAGCTGCTACGTTAGGCTTGCGCAGTTGCGCACCCTTGACTTTCGCTGCTGTGGCAGCGCGCCTGACATTTTGGACACAGGGCATTTGAGCCCCTTTAGAGATGGCCAGTTGGCCAGGGGGACAGTTAGGTTTATAGGGCGCCAGGCCCTAATCTGAGTCAGGTGCTAATGTGATTATGGGTGCTAGGAAATGTGATTCCTGTATTGTGGTTTACGCACCCTGGGTTATACCTCTAAATGTGTTTCATGATTATGAGGTTTTGCATAATATGTTTATGATTGTGATTTTATTATTACCTAATGCGTTTAGGTTGTGAGTTATTCTCTACTGTGATTTACGCCCCTAGTGTGAGTTATACTTAGGAGGTTAGGGTCTAATGTGTTTAGACTTATGAGAGGATTGCATAATGTATTTATGCTGGTGAGGTTGGCGCAGAATGTACTTCGCGCCTAATGTGATGCTGTGCATAATGTGGTTTATGTTACAGGCTGATGCTAAGTACAGTAACTACCAGTGAGTACTGGTTGTACGTTTATGATGTTTCTACAGTTATTATAAGTTCTACATGTACTAAGTTCGCTTTGTGCTGGTTCTGACAGTGGTCCAGTTGGCCCTGTCAGGTGTAAATAATCCCTTGTAAATATGACCTAGTGCCAGGTGGCACGATGTATATTATGTGAGTACTATTCTAATGTGTTTTATGATAATACAAAGGCTATTTTTATATATAACCTTGTGTGGAGTTCCTTTTTGTGGTGTGCCTAGTATGTTGTTGCTGTGGGTGTGTTGCGCAAACGCTTTACACATTGCCTCCGGGATAAGCCTGACTGCTCGTGCCAAGCTACCAAGGGGGTGAGCAGGGGTTATCTGGGATGTGTAACTCCCTTGCCCTGACTAGAGTGGTGGTCTCTGCCTGGCTTTGGCGCAAGCCTTAGCCAACCAGAGATCCCATTTCTAACATTGGTTGTCAGCGGTGGGGATTAGGACTTGCGTTTGCGCAATACCACAGCGACAACTGGCTGCATTACAAAACTCTGCATTTTAGATAGTCACATGGAAAGGGATTATTGCTTCTGAGTTTGTTTTAAGTGTCATTTCTTTTTGAAATATGTTTCTTGTGCACTATGAGTTGGGTGTCCTGCCAAGGACAGAAACCAGAGAATCTGGAGGAGAGACTGCCCTTGAGCCATTGCGCTGGTTCTTGGGTTGGCCTACAGTGGGGACTTATTTGGTATGGTCACTAGCTCGGGAGGGTAGAGTATCCCCTAAGTGCAAGTGTGAGTTTTCTGGATTCCCCAGTAAGGGTGGGATCCAGTGGTGGCAGCAGAAGTGGGTCCAGTGCATGAATTCCCCGTCCCGTTCCCAGAGTATGGTACCTGGTGCTCAGTAAGAGGGGTGCAGGTTGAGATTCAGGGGCAGTAGATACTGTCTCACCGGTCTGGGGGGGGATGTGTGTGGATAAATGGTGTGTTGCACTGGACGAGTGAGTGTGAGTTCTCTGAAATAAGGAGCTTGCTGAATACTTGGGTGTGAGTTCTCTGAAATAAGGAGCTTGCTGAATACTTGGGTGTGAGTTCTCTGAAATAAGGAGCTTGCTGAATACTTGGGTGTGAGTTCTCTGAAATAAGGAACTTGCATTGGGGAGTAACCTTGAGGGATGGTGCAGGTGTCTCCCAACCCGTGTGGCGGAGATGGTTCAGAGGAACCCAACTAGGAACCGTTATAGTGAGGAGGTTGCAAGGCCTCACATCATGTCCTGCGAGGAAGGTGTGAGACTGGGCCGTATTCCGAGCCTCAATCTTAAGTCTCCGGTACTGGATGGTTCTTAGAAGGAACACCAGGAAAGGAACCTAGTCTGTCCTGTTGGACTGTTCTGTATGGGGGACCTCCCCGTGGTAGGTGAGCTGGAAGTGATTCCAATAAGAGTGGCTCAGGTGTCTTCCGTGGTGGAGGAGGTTCAGTGTAGCCCAGCTAGGTCCCGGTGTAGGGGCTCACATCTTGTCTCAGAGGAGAAAGAGTGAGTGGTTCTGTCCCAAAGTGCCCGAAACCCAGTCTCAGGACTTGGATTGTTTCTTAAAGGGAACATCAGGTTGGGGGCCTAGGCTGTACTTGTAGGCCATTTGAGGAGGATCTCCCAGTGTCTAGAGGACGTGGAGCGTCTGTAATCAGAGCTCCAGCAGTCCTAGTGTCTGGCAGTACCACTCCCCTTGGGAGGGTGCAGAAGTCCAGAGTGAGGGGTGAGAGGGGGAAAAAGTACCCAGTGGAAGAGCCAGTGGGTCAGGGGCCAGCCAGCAGGGCTGAGTCGCCAATGAGTGACCATGGTGATGCCACTTCTGCCCTGGGTTTGCGCCGGGCAGACTGTCACACGACCCGTTAGTTATGTGTCACCCTCGTGAAGTCCTGGTTCGCCGGGCATCTGACCAAAGGGTACGTCCCTGGGTTGGGGAGCCAGTAGCCGGTGTTTCCGGATCTGGAC
Organism: Calotriton arnoldi; assembly: GCA_963921515.1. Classification (NCBI taxonomy): domain Eukaryota; kingdom Metazoa; phylum Chordata; class Amphibia; order Caudata; family Salamandridae; genus Calotriton; species Calotriton arnoldi. The sequence continues at coordinate 1,432,571 of CAWUFW010000777.1, forward strand.
GGCAGGGCGGCTGTAATCAGTGTCCTGGCCGGTTTTGCCTTCTAGGGGTACCACTCCAGTTGGGAGGGTATCGGACTCTGGAAGGGGGTGCAGAGGAGGGAGTCCTCGCCTCTGACCCCGGTGCAGCCGGTGAATTTATTTCCCAGGTGGTAGACCAGTGATGGAGAGAGGTCCTGAACTGGTGGGAGAGTTGTGTTCTGGTAGGTGCTTCTCCTGGGAGAGCGCGAAACGTCAGAAATAGAGGTAGGGGAGGAGATGCTTCGCCCGTGACCTCTGGTCAGCCTGAGGGTGCGGACCCTAGGTTGAAGGATCAGTGGTAGTTTGGAACTACACTGAGAGGAGAGTGGAGAATGGCTATTGTATGCCAGGGGTTACTGCCCCCACTCTGGATTGGCAAGGACCAGTGGCATCTGGGTGGCCTAGGGCCTGGTCCTGGCCGTGGACAACTAAGGAGTACCGGTGGGGTAGCCTAGTTGGTCCTGAGTTTTTTTTTCTTTTTCTCTTAGATGGATCCCATGGGTTCCAAGTGGCGTAGAACCGGAGGGTGTCCCTGCAGTGCGGGCCCGCGTCCGTGTTCTATCGCCCCAAGCAGGGAAGCCCATCACGGTGGTGATTGGTCTGCCCTGCGTTTTGGCTGGAAGGGGGTTGTGTTGGACTTGGCCCTTTTTGGCTGGTTCACCCCTAAACTTTTTGCCTTGTATGTCAGTAGTTTTAAGTCTCTGGGCACTTTAGCACTGTGGGCCAGTGTAAAGTGCGTGCGCGCTGAGTGCGTGTGGTGAGATTGTCCTGCCCTCCCATAGGAATGCATGGGGGTTATGTGTGCACATGGTAATTCCTGGTGTGAGAGGAGTGCAGGGGCGAGTTTAGTATGTGCGAACTCGTGAGAATAAATGCTGCGCAATGGTGTGCGCAGATTTATTATAACTTGTGTAGAAATGCCACTTCTAGAAGTTGGCATTTATGTGTGCTCTGTGTCTGCCTGCCTGATGTGAATTGCATGTCTGGCTTGTGAGTGACAGGGGCTGAGAGGTGTGTGTGGCTCCAGGAGGGGCAGGGTGAGTCAGCGCAGGGCTGAATAGGAGATCTGCATCTAGATGGGAGGGAGGAGTTGCACCTGGGACCTGAATAGGGCTGTGCCTTCCCTCCACAATGCTGGCTCCACCCCTGTGGTGCGTCTGATGTCCCTAGCCTGTCCTGTGAAAGGAGAGAGGAGCTGAGCAAAACAAAGTGCTCCAAAGCTCCCCCAAACCAGTTGCATCTGGTTTTCCCTGAACCCTACACCTTTAGACAAAGGAAAAGGGTGTATAAAAGAAGGGGCTGTGACCCCATGTAAATGTTCAGTGTTCCTGTTCAGTGCTTGGTTGCTGTTCCTGCTGGGGCGTGCTGCTGCTGGGGCCCAGGGGGGCTGCCATGAGGGCTTGCCTCCCTGGGCCCTGCATTGCCCCTTGATGACTAAAGGACCCTTTTGCCTTACTTTTATTCCAGGACTTGTGGCTGCATCTAGCGCCTTGTGAGCGCTTTATTTTTATCTTCCCTCCAAGGAGAGGGAGAGCGTGGGCTTCGCAGCGCAGAGCTGCTGATCGAGGGAATCCCAGCGAGGGGATTCCCCGCTTCCCGATTACTTAAAATAGCGGGAACCTACTCCGCTTTGTGGTGCTGTGGTCGGCGGGTGCCCACCCCGCTTATTTCTATATTTTAAGGTTGCGGGTGCCCACCCCGCGTTTCACCGCCGCAGCCACTGGGCTGCCGAGGAAATCTATTCCCGGCCGCTGCAGCGCGACCAGGAAGTCAGGCACGTCTGCCTGGGACATGGGCGGGGCCTACCGCCGGACCGGAAGAGGCCAACCGGACGTGACAGCGTGGGGCTCCCATGCTGGAGGGAGAGCCCCGCGGTGGCGGCAAAAGTGAAGAGAAGTCCCGGGTCCCAGGAGGGGGCCCGGGTGAAGAGAGATGCAGTTGGGAGCCTTGCTGGCTCGATACTGAAGTCCCGGTCCCGAGATGGGGGACCGGGTGAAGTGTGGCGCCTGGTGACGCGGGGCTCTCATGAATGGAGAGAGCCCCGCAGATGCTGCAGCCTGTTTCCCACGGAGGGGGAGGGCGCGAGGCACATTGCCGGTGCCTGCCTTCGCCGCGTCCAAACGAGAGGAGCCCCCCCGCATAGCCCGGTGAGTAAGGGCTGAGGGGGAACCTGGCCGCATTTGCGCTCCCGCACCACGAAGGAGCATAGCTGGCTCTTCGGTGCCAGTGCGAGGCACAGATCCCGAGCGGCCCCGTTTTGGCAGCGGGCCGCTCCCACGAAGGGGGCATTTTTCTTTTATGGCACCCGGAGGAGCCCGGTGATCAGGGCTCCCCCAGGCACAGTTGGTGCCCAGTGCTATTCCCAGCGGCCCTGCGAGAGCGCAGGCAGCTATGACGTGTGGGGGCAAAGTATGTTCTTTCTAGAGCCCCAGAGGGGGCCCATGAGGCACAATGGTGCCAGTGCTAAGGTTGCTGCCCAGCTGCCCTGCGAGCGCGCAGGCAGCTGCAACGGTTGGGCCCCATTGAGTTTAGAGTCCTAGGGGGGACTCAGGGGGCAGGAGTGCCCCATACCTACAGTTTTTACAGCCGCACGGCAATTAGCGTCAGCTGCACCGTTTAGGTCTTTCTTTTAGGGGACATATTGTGAACTCAGGAGTGAGATGCACTCCTTTGCCCCATATCTTCCCAGCTGCCCAGCAAGTAGTGGGCAGCTGCTACGTTTAGGCTTGCGCAGTTGCGCACCCTTGACTTTCGCTGCTGTGGCAGCGCGCCCTGACATTTTGGACACAGGGCATTTGAGCCCCTTTAGAGATGGCCAGTTGGCCAGGGGGGACAGTTAGGTTTATAGGGCGCCAGGCCCTAATCTGAGTTAGGTGCTAATGTGATTTTGGGTGCTAGGAAATGTGATTCCTATATTGTGGTTTACGCACCCTGGGTTATACCTCTAAATGTGTTTCATGATTATGAGGTTTTGCATAATATGTTTATGCTTGTGATTTTATTATTACCTAATGCGTTTAGGTTGTGAGTTATTCTCTACTGTGATTTACGCCCCTAATGTGAGTTATACTTAGGATGTTAGGGTCTAATGTGTTTAGACTTATGAGAGGATTGCATAATGTATTTATGCTGGTGAGGTTGGCGCAGAATGTACTTCGCGCCTAATGTGATACTGTGCATAATGTGGTTTATGTTACAGGCTGATGCTAAGTACAGTAACTACCAGTGAGTACTGGTTGTACGTTCATGATGTGTTCTACAGTTGATTATAAGTTCTACATGTACTAAGTTCGCTTTGTGCTGGTTCTGACAGTGGTCCAGTTGGCCCTGTCAGGTGTAAATAATCCCTTGTAAATATGACCTAGTGCCAGGTGGCACGATGTATATTATGTGAGTACTATTCTAATGTGTTTTATGATAATACAAAGGCTATTTTTATATATAACCTTGTGTGGAGTTCCTTTTTGTGGTGTGCCTAGTATGTTGTTGCTGTGGGTGTGTTGCGCAAACGCTTTACACATTGCCTCCGGGATAAGCCTGACTGCTCGTGCCAAGCTACCAAGGGGGTGAGCAGGGGTTATCTGGGATGTGTAACTCCCTTGCCCTGACTAGAGTGGTGGTCTCTGCCTGGCTTTGGCGCAAGCCTTAGCCAACCAGAGATCCCATTTCTAACAGTAATGATATTACTTTCCTTTTGGACACTGGTGCTACCAGGTCTACTGTGAGATCAGCAGACATCCCAGACCTTCCTCTCTCAGGTGAAGATATCCAAGTAGTGCGGTTAGCTAATCAAAGAATTAGAACACCTCTTACCAAAACCAATGGAAGTCAAAATTGGAAACTTCAGAGAAATGCACCAATTTGTAGTGTGCGATTCTAGCCCCGTGAACTTATTAGGTAGGGATTTGTTGTGCAAGATGAATTGTACAATTTTCTGCACACCGGATGGTGTGGCAGTTCAGACACCAGATGAAGACCATGTATATAAAATTATGGTTGCAAAACAAGGTACAGAAATAGATTAAATGTTCTCGTTAATAACAAAAGATGAGTTGCCAGATTAATTAAAAGGTACAGTAAACCAAATAGTATGGGATTTCACCGGAAAAGAAGCAGGACTTATGGCAAAAATAGATCCAGTTCAAATTACTGTAAAAGAAGGTGCGATTTTCCCAAATACCAAACAATACAAAATGAGTGCAGAAGTAAAAGCAGGAGTCATTGAAGAAATAAATCGAATGGTAAAACAAAACATACTAAAAGAAGTAACGAGTAGCCCATGCAATTCACCGATCATGGGACTAAAGAAACCTAGTGGAAAATATAGGATTGTTCAGGACCTGAGGAAAATAAATAAGATTGTAGAACCATGTTGTCCTATAGTACCAAATCCTGCAGTAATACTGTACCAGATTCCTTGGAATGCAGGATGGTTCACAGTAATTGACTTATGTCAAGCATTCTTCTCAATACCACTACATCCAGACAGCCAGTATCTTTTCTCATTTAAATTTGAGAATAAAGTCTATGTGTGGAATCGTGTTCCTCAAGGGTACACAGAAAGTCCTTCCATCTTCAACCAGATACTGAAAAAGTGTCTTGAAAAACTAGTGATGCCAGGAAGCTCAGTTTTAGTTCAATATATCGACGACTTATTAGTGGCGTCGACCACCAGAGAAGACTGTGTTGTTGATTCCTTAGCATTATTAAATCTTTTGGCTGAGGAAGGGCATAAAGTCTCACCTGAAAAGTTATAGTTTTGCAGAACAGCTGTTAAATATCTGGGACATCAAATCAAGAAGAATAACCTCTGAAAGAGTAGAATTAATAAAAAGAATGCAGATGCCTGTAACCCAAAGACAAGTACGAATGTTCCTAGGAATAGTGGGATATTGTCGACAATGGATAGCAAATTTTTCCATGTTAGCTAAGCCCTTAATTAACATGACCAAAAAGAAAGCAAAGGACCCTGTTGAGTGGGAAGATGAAAGTGTAGAAGCTTTTGTAAAATTGAGAAACGCTCTTTGTTCAGCACCTGCCTTAGGCATGCCTGATTATAAAAGAGAATTCGCATTATTCTGTCAAGAGAGAGAAAACTGTGCACTTTCTGTCCTAACTCAGAGACATGGACTAGACAGACGTCCTATAGCGTACTTTTCTGCAACATTAGACCCAGTAGCAGCCGCGTTGCCAGGATGCTTAAAAGCAGTAGCAGCAACTTGTTTGAGCATTGAACAAAGCGAGTCAATTGTAATAGGACACCCTGTAAAAGTGTATGTTCCACATGCAGTTGTGATTCTGTTGACCCGAACCCGAACTCAGCATCTTTCTCCTAGTCGGCTGACTAAATATGAGAGAATAATAATGGGTGCTGAAAATGTGACCATGGTAAGGTGTACGATAATAAATCCAGCAACCTTACTGCCAGACCCATATCATGAAACAAATAAAGATGACGAAGAAGATGAACATGATTGTGTACAGATTACAGAATTATGTACAAAACCACGCCCAGACATTGAGGAACAGCCTCTTAGAAAGCCAGACAGGGAGCTATTTGTTGATGGATCATGTCAAAGACATGAAGATGGTAAACTAACTGCAGCATATGCAGTATGTGAATTAACTGGAATAGTCGAAGCATCCTATTTACCAGGAGTCAAATCTGCACAAGTAGCTGAATTGATTGCATTAATAAAAGCTTGCAAAATTGGGAGGAATCAGAGAGTAACTATATTTACTGATAGTCAATATGGTTACGGGGTCATGCATGATTTTGGCCAACTGTGGATGCAGAGGGATTTCATGACTTCTTCAGGATCCCCATTAAAAATGGACAATTTGTAAGGGAATTGCTGGAAGCAATACAATCACCAAAAGAATTGGCTGTGGTGAAGTGTGCCGCACATCAGTCAGGAGATGACTGGGTGGTAGTCGGCAACAGATATGCTGATCTGGTGGCTCAATATTGTGCCAAAACCAGAACGTCAGTCAATAAGAGGGTGGAAAAGATGGGAATCAGCTGCCAACTTATGCTGTATATGCCACCAGAAACTTGGAATGAAGTTAAGAAATTGCAAGATGAGGTTGATGAAAGTGAGAAGAATTTGTGGATCAAAGTAGGTTGTTCCCAAAGAGGAGATGATGAAGTGTGGATCAGTGCCGATGGCAGACCAGTCATGCCAGACTGTTTACTATCACAAATGGCTAGAATGCATCATGGAGACACACACATAGGGAGAGATGCAATGATTAGGCTGTTCAGACAAAATTGGTACAATCCCAAATTGAGAGCTGTCGCAGAGAGTCTTTGCCAGAGATGTCTAACTTGCCAAATGCACAATCCAGGCAGGAAAACGATAATTGGGTTTGGGAAGATTGGGAAGGCAGAGGGTCCATTCATAAGACTCCAGTTCTACTTCATACAGTTACCACCATGCAGAGGGCTGAAATACGTACTAGTCATAGTGTGTCTGTTTTCAAAGTGGGTGGAGGCTTATCCAACTAGGAGAAATGACAGCATTACAGTTGCAAAACTGTTACTACGAGAGCTCATACCTAGATTTGGTTTCCCAGTATCTTTGGAATCAGATAGAGGAAAACATTTTAACAGCGAAGTGATCCAGATAATCTGTGAAGCATTCCAAATCAAACAGAAACTACACTGTGCATATCGCCCAGAGGCTTCTGGAGTGGTTGAACAATTGAATGGCACTATAAAGTCAAGACTGGGAAAAATGTGTTCATCAACATCATTAGAGTGGCCAGACGCACTGCCACTTGTCTTGATGGGAATTAGAAGCATTCCTGATAGAACGACAGGATTGAGCCCCCATGAAATTATGATGGGAAGAGCAATGAGACAAACACATGTTCCCACAAACAAATTAGTAAATATATCTGATGATATGGTTCTGGATTATTGCAAAGGATTGGCTGACCTCCTGCGTTCTGTCTCTCATCAGGTTGGAGAAGACGCAGTTTCCAGGCAGCCTGAACTAGAACATGATCTGAATCCTGGTGATTGGGTGGTAGTGAAGAATCACACCAGAGAAACGTGTCTATCACCCAGGTGGAGCAGACCTTGTCAAGTCATATTGACCACCAATACAGCAGTGAAGTGTGCAAGATTTCCTAATTGGATTCACGTAAGCCACACAAAGAGAGTACCAGAACCTGAAGAAGAGAATCTACAGACAACGCCAATCACTGAAGAAGCTGAAGGTTGCCCAGCTGAAGAATCTCAGGCTCGAGGTTCGAGAGAAGCTAACGGAGAACAACCGAGCACAAGTCAGGATTGGATACCAGTGGTAGAAGTGCCTGAAGTATACCACAGAACAAGAAATCAAACTAAATTGAAAGAAATTGAAGAAGATCAGATAGGTGAAGAAGAAACAGTTCAAGGTCAAGAAGACAAGACAGTAAAAGATCTTGAACTAAATCAGATAGGGAAAGAAAATTGGACTCAAAACAGTGAAGATTTAATAAACTTTGAAGAGGGTCAGACAGGTTTAGAAGAATCCGGTCAGGCTGCAGAAGTTCACAGTGCAATAAGCGCTGATCAGAAGCAGTTAGATCAAGAAGAGTACACAGAAGAAGAAAACGTTGAAAAACATGAACTTGAAGAAATAAACAAAGAAAAAGGTAAATTATTGGAAACACACAGTGGAGCTGTTACAGAGAAACCAATCAGACCTGAAAAAGAGCAAACAGAAGAAAAAGTAATAGAAGAAAACAAAGCAGTACTAAGCAGTGAAATTAACGAGATATCTGAAGACGAAAACAAAGAAACAGTGACAACAAAGAAAACAAGAAAAGGAGATCATTGGCCGAGTGTCATTAAAAGAGTAAAGTACCACATAACAACCAGAAGTGAAGATCCAGAACAAGTACCTGAAGTGACAAGCCAAACAGAACAAGAGAAAAAGTCAGGAAAAAGAAAAAGTAAAAGACTGAGACTTGTGAATAACAAATTCAAGGGTCCTGACTGGACTTATATTATTCTTGAAGATTTTGAAAATTCAGAGTCAAGTGACAGTGGTGGCGAAGGAACAAGTGCAGAACTAACTTACGAAGAAGAAACAAGACCACCCTGACTAAGCAAAAGAACAAGCTAAAGAAAAGAAGCAGAGATAAGAAGAGCAATCTTCCTTGTCGAAAAATGCCTGATGATAGAGTTACTGGGAGACCAAAACGAAATTGTTGTAGAAGATGCTGTGCAATTTGCATATGTAGTCTAGTATTGGTGCTTATAGTATGGTTAGTCCTGATTGTAGCAGTTCCTTACCTTATGATAATAGATAAGAAGATTAATAATGAAACTAAAGGGAGGACAGCAAACATGAAGGGCAATAGAGTAGAACTAATGGCAAAAGATGAGGCAGAAATTCATCATGAAATAGCTGATAACGACACTAGTTTAAATGTTTTCACAAAGTTATTGTTTCAGTATGTAGACACAATGGAAGTTAGTAATTGTTATGTCTGTATGAAATTACCTGAATCAGTAGCAGAAGGATTAACATACCATCATTTACCACTGACATATGGCATATCATGTAGTGTTTTGTCTAGTTTATTTTATAGAACAGGTAGACTACAGTATTATTATTCAAACTTAGATGTGATATTTTCAGAGGTTCCGATTCGCAAGAATATGAACCCAGTGCTTAGTAGTCAAGACGCACAGTTTATGGGAGAATTTTTCTTAACAATGAAATCAATAGACATAACACATGCACATAGACACAATCTAACATGTTCTTTACTTGAAGAAGAGAAGATATTTTTGAATTTAGTAGAAGATAGAAGACAAGATTTCCAAAAGAAAGCTTCGGAGCATAAGGCTCATTTACCACCTTGGGCAGAAAAAGAAGGGAGTTACACCCCTGGCAAGGCTCAAGCTGCTATGGCTCTGGATTTCGAAAAGAAAGGGAAAATTTGTCTACATAGGTTAAAAACTGATTATAACAATGTTTTCATCGGTACCAGTGAATGTGAACACAATTTTTTAATTCTTGGAGGTTGGGGACTCAAAGGAGGAACAGATTCAGTTTTTCCTGGAATCTATTATGTATGTGGGAATAAGGCTTACTTTAGGCTTCCTGCACGGTGGTATGGAAGTTGTTATTTTGGAATAGTTTTTCCAAAAATATACCACGTAAAAAGAAACACTGGGAGCAATGAAAACAATAGTGAATTAATACGTAGTAAAAGAGCTAGTTTTTCTGAAATAGTAGGTGATATATTTGGTGCATTGATACCTTCAGTGGGAATAATTCTGAACTCAAGGAAAATATGCAAATTATCTACAGTGGTTGATCGTTTATCAACGGATACTGCTGGAGGTTTTCTAATGATTAATACGGAAATGGTTGCGATTAGATCAATGGTGATGCAAAATCGACTTGCTCTTGACATTCTATTGGCAAAAGAGGGAGGACTCTGTAAATTATTGAGGACGAAACATTGTTGCACTTATATTCCTGATAAGAGTGCAGAAATTGGAACGTATATTCAGAACATAACTAAACTTGAGAAGGAACTTAAACCACTGGAAGTTGATAGTGTATGGGAAAGATTGACAAATAGTATCTCGTCAATTGGAACCTGGTTTGCTAATATAGGGAAAGGACTTATAGGTCAAATATTAGTACCCTTAGCAGGGAAAGCAATAATAATTTTAGCAATAACAATATGGTGCAAATGCTGTCGAAAGAACGGAACGTATAAAGTGACAGAAAAAGGAAAGAAGAGAAAGAGGGATGAAATCGAATTAGAAGAATGGAGAAGTGATTTATACAAGAAATTAAAAGGAGACTGTAAGAATAGAAAAAGTAAAGATGAGAATGAAACGATTTGCTAGAAGTTGGCATCTGATTGAGGGTAGTGTTTTTGATGGCTCAGAAACGCCATCAGAGAGGGGATTGATGGAGCAAGGTTTCAAAATTGAAACTTGCTTGTATGCAATCCTCCTCATAGTATTAATTTATTAAACTTGTATTGTCAATACTAACATTTGCATTCACAAACACGAAAGGGACAGACGCTTGTCTATGTGTTTTACTAATGAATAACGCTTGTATATAAAACCAAAATGGCCGCTAAAGCGCGGGACTCTATTGCGCATGTCGCAACCTGATCACATGGTGTGACGTCTTTCTTTGCTTGGTGGGAAACTTCTGCTTCTGCGCAGTGTGCATTAAAATGGCCGCTCAATGTTTTCACATGCTTAAGCTTGCTCTCATGTCATTATTAAAGTGTCGTTTTCTTAATGATACTAATGCGGGATAGTATTAAAATTAAATGGGAATAAAGTAGGGAAAGTGGGTATACAGTGAAACGTTTTATTTGTGATTTTAATATTTTCTTCTTGCACTTTTAGTAATTCGTAAACTTGGGCCTGGGTTGGTGACTTGAAACTCGAGAGACAGATGGTTCTGCGCATGTGTCCTGTGTGCCTGCCGAGTGAAGTCAACTTGGACGTCTCCCAAGGCCACGACCTATTGGCCGAAGATGATGTGAACTATGTTTCCGGAGGACAAAAATTGATACTTTTCCCCTGTAAATTGTATAACATTTGTCGTGAGACGGGTGGGAAATAAAGTGAATGTATTAATTTGAAGGGGCGGGAAGCTATGAACAATAGGCTTCACAAATTTAGCCAAATTTGACATGGTGCGAGAATCCACCCCCTGTCCCTGTCCAATCAGAGGTAGTGGCCCCATATTTTAGCAACATTAATGGGAGGTACATGGGCGTAGAAGGGTATAATAGAATATAGCATTAGTAATTAGACAGAACAGAAGATACCGAAGGTAGACCAAGAACTGATGATCCCGAAGTCGAAAGAAGGTGATGCTGCAGAGAATAGAAGAGCTCCAGGCTGCCATGCTGATCGGTTGCTGACTGAATCCCTGTTCGGAAGAGGTCCTGAGGAGGGGGCGGCGGAGTCCATTAGACGGGAGAATCGAGGAGAAGCTGAGTACCAGAGAGGGGAACGGCGCAGGCGTCGTTATAGAGAGGTCACCAGTCCTGTCCTGATCCTGAAGGAGGTCCTTGCTCTTCATCCTTCCTGGGTCCTATTCTTTCCAACTCCTTGGCTAAGGGGCTTGGTTCTCGCATTTAGGTAACTATACTGCAACCTTTAGTTGCGCTGCTGTCTCTATCCTCTCTTATTTCCTTAAACACTGACATTTATTAGAGAATTCGTTCCTATGCTTTCTCTTGGGTATTCTGATCAAGTACTGTGTTTTCTGTATTTTACTCTGCTAAAATTTTAGATAAACATTTTAAAACTTCCTGACTCAGTGGTTATTTCAGGATTATGTACTATAGTGAATGTCACTCATTTTAAACTTCCCAATTAGCAAAGGATCCATTGGCAAATTATTACTCTTCAATCAGAAGGTAATTGGTAGCAGGGAATTTGATAAAAGAGTACATCTGACACCCAGCGTAAGTATTAGTGTAGTATGAATGTATGGGCCCAAGTGAGTATATGGTGTATGAATGCTGTTTGCTAATATCGCGCTGGATCAAAATGATGAGGTAAATGACTTGTGCTTTGTTTTAGCTCCATTCCAAAATGGTGGCAAAGGTCTATCGACCTGACGAGCATCACAGGATTGTGAGGATCTAAGATGTAAGTTTGGGGTGATTGATTTAAATCTGATTTGACCAAACCTTGGGTGCTAACATCTGGTTAAACAAGGAGGTGGGTATGTCTCTAATATGTATCAGTATGTGGGTTCTATATAAAGTATATCATATGGGTGCATCGCCTCTGAACTTTATAACTGGGCAGGGGGATGGAAAGCCAGCGGGAAAGATGAGTTTTGCGCATGGGCGTGCAAGACGGGGCCCTAATCTGTCTATCACTGAAAGACGACTGTGTTGCTGTTTTGTTCTATAATGTATCTAGGGTTCGCCACACTTATCTTGGGATCTGGGGGTTAGATGGGTGTTGAGCTTGAGAGCAATGCGGTCCTCTGAGGTAGGAGATCCATGCCCACCAGGTGTGATGGGATAGATGGTTAAATGATTTCCACTCAGATAAGATGACTAACTGCAATTGTCAGTAGGAGGTCCAGCAGTACGATGTCATTAGATTTGAGATTTAATGCAGTCACTGAGGCCAAGGGCCAAGAGCTATCATAGAGAAGTTCAAGGAAATGGCTGTGCCAAATAAGGATGAGAGATGATTCGAGGACCAGTATGATCTTAAGAGTTGGCAGTTAAAGAACATATGTTCATGGGAGTGCGGCGCTAGGTTGCAGTTCAAGCAAGTGTCCTTCTCACGTAGGTTCAGTTTGTGTATTCTGGCCGGGGTCCAACGTAGGAAGTTCATTGTAAAGAATTTGGTTTGCAATAGTGAAGGGGCGATTTTGTTGCATAGGAAGGATTTGCCCATTTTTTGCCACTTAACATCTGTTATGTAGTCGACAGAGTCGGTGTCAAGATGTTTAGCCCATTTTAGGTGCAATGTTGATTGTGGTGTTGAGTGCAAGTCAAATATAGTTTTATAAACTTTCAAGGCAATATGACCCTCGTAGTGCCAAGCCAATAGGTGAGAAATTATGCTCGGATGAGTGCCAAGGTGCAATTTTGACAGTTTGTACTTACGTTTTAGGAAGCAGTAGAAGTCTAGGTTGGAGAGACTGTGTAATCTAGCCAGTTTAGAAAAGGGGCGAGGGTCGTTATTGTTATCATATCGGTCTTGGATTAGGCTAATGCCTGTAGGGGCCCATGTGTGTGCAATGTTGGTAATATTCTCTGCCTTTACTTTTTTGGGTTATGCCATATTGACGCCATTGTCTAGTAACTCTTGTCTAGTAACTTTAGAGCATTTGCAGTGTCTGTAAATATACGGTGCGAGTGCACAGGTTTAAATTTCGACATTGTGATAAGGGAGGTAGTTCTAAATGGGGAACATAGTGCGCGTTCTATGTTGATCCAACGTGGGGAGTTAAGGGTGTCCGGAAGTATCCAGAAAGCACCTTGCGCTGCTAGGAAAGTGGATTGGTAGAGATTCCAGTTTGGTATGTTCCCTCTCTACAAACTTACATCTAAGGGCTTTATATGAGATCCTTGCTCTCTTACCATTCCAGAGAAACTTTGATGTTAATTGGTCTATTTCGTGAAAAAAGAGGGGAATAGCTTCAAGGGGAGCATGGAAGTTACAAAGTTTATTATTGGGGGGGATCATCATCTTAGTGTTTGAAGTCTTCCCCACTATGAGATGTATCTAGGTGACCAGGAAGTGAGTAGGCCTTCGACTTTGTTAATAGTTTGGGATTCGTTGTATTGTAGTGTTTCGGCTAGTGCACTGGAAAACCAAATCCCCAGATTTGTTGAAGTGCTTGGGTTGCCACTTGAGTTCAGAGTCGCCTAGATGTGAAGGGAAGAACAATGGGTTAAGAGGAAAGACCTCGGTTTTATCTTTATTTAATGTATATCCCGAGACTCGTTAGTACTCCTGGATTATGTTAGAGACTGTCGGGATTGCATTTTCAATGTCTTCTGAGAAAATTAGGATGTAATCCGCGTATGCTGCGGTTTGTACGATTCAGTGCCGAATTGGAAAACGTTAATTTCTGGCGAGGAGTTGATTAATTTAATTAGAGTGTCAATCACAAGTAGAACGTGCAGGGGAGAGAGGCCAGCCCTGTCTTGTGCGTTGGTGTAGATCAAAGGAATTGGAGGGTGAGCCATTTATTCTATTATTTGCTTTGGGATTGACGTATAGTGCCCTGGCCATTTTGATAAAGAGTCTCCAAGCTTATGTGACTCGAGAACTGCATGGAGGAAAGGCCAGGAGATCTTATCGAAGGCCTTTTCTGAGTCAAGAGCAACCGCAGCTGCAGGTAGCGAGGAGAGGTGGGCCTTTTAAATAATGTGACAGAATGTTCATATGTTATCTCTGGCAAGTCTCCCTTTAACTAAACCAGTTTGAGAGATGTGGATGAGTTGGTAATACATGTTTCTAGCCTTTTGGCTAGGATTTTGGTGAATATTTTGGCTTCCATATTTAGCAGTGAAATGGGGGGAACCTTTTTAGGAGGAGAGTGGTCCTTGCCGTCTTGGGGAATAACCACAATTGGTACCTTGGAGGCAGTGTTAGACACTTTGTTTTGAACTGCAAAATGGTCTAAGGTATTTTTAAGATGTCTGATGATGGGGTTTGTGAGCCTTTTGTAGAAAATGATGGGGAAGCCATCGGGCCCTGTGCTTTACTGGTGCAAATTAATTTTATTCCACTAACAATATCTTCTATTTCTATTGGTTTATTTAGACGAGCTCTTTCTGAGTCGGAGCCTGATGTAAGAGGGAGGGAGCATAGGAAGTCATGCACTCTGATTGTGGGTTATAAAGTTTTGCATAGAAGTCTCTAAATACTTCCAGGATCTCTGTGTTTTTAAATTTCTGAGTGCCATCTTGGGCCTTAATGTGTGTGATTTGGTTACTACGGTTAATAAATTTGAGGGTGGCAGCTAGTGCTTTGCCAGCTTTGTTGCGAAACAGTAATTGTTTGGATTTTTGAGCATGGACCCATAAATATTCCTGTTTACTGATAATGGAGTTATAGTTGCATTTTAGTTGTTTGATTTTATTTAGGTGGTTCTTGTTTTTGGAATGTCTAAAAGCTGTTTCTTTGTTTTTGATCTCAATGCGTATGTTCTGTAGGGTTTCTTTAATTTCACTATTCCTTTTGGACATTCATGTAATGAGTTGTCCTCTTATGGCACACTTGAACGCGTCCCAGAGAGTAACTGGGAAGGAGATTAAATGTTCTTTTTCTTTGAAGAATTGCTCAATTTCATTTTTTAGGTCCAAAACATCTGATTCCATGTCTAATATTTCAGTATAGAGACGCCAGTTTTTTTTTTCTTTATTGGGAAGATTAACAATGGATACTGAGATTGCTGCATGATCGGAGACCAGGATAGGATGATTATAGCTTTCGATGTGGCTCGGAGTAGTGAGGCATCTACTAGGAGATAATGAATGTGGGAGAAACTTGAGTGTGGAGGGGAGAAGAATGTATAGCCACTGCCTTTTGGGTTGTGTAGTCTCCAAACATCTAGGAGCTGGTGAGAGGCAGATAGATTGAGCATCTGTTTGTGTGCTTTAGAGGGTTCTGAATTTAAAGGCTGAGCGGCGGTCTCAGCCGGTCTAGGATGAGATCCACTGGATGGTTAAAGTCCCCTACCAGTATTGTTTTCGAATCGCATTGCATAACTGCTAATTTCTTACTGAGTGTGTGCCAGAATAACGGGTCGTCAGTGTTGGGTGCGTATATGTTCATTACATAAAGGTCATGCTCACCATGGTTCAGACTGGTAAGTAGATATCTACCTTGAGTGTCATGTTCCGAGGCGATTACTGTTAGGCCAGAATTTGTAGAGATTAGGGTGAGTACCCCGTTTTTCTTATTGCAGGCTTCAGAACAGGTCACGTCTGTCATCCAGCCCCTTCTCATTGATGGGGCTTCTTAAAAACTGATCTTTGTCTCCTGGAGGTGGACTATGTCGCCCAACAGATCTTACAATAATCTATGATTTTGATTTTTTTAACTGGGTGGTTCAACCCCTTGGTGTTTAAGGAGATACTGTTTAGTGGAGACATTGGTAGTTCTTGTGAATAGCGGGTAGGTTTTCTGGTTGAGGGGGGCCTAAAAAAGGCCTTAAGTGTCTTTGAATGCATCATCTTTGGTTCAATTATGCCTCTGGGGAGAAGTCAGGGGTGTGGGTGAGGATGGGAAAAACTAGGGGGTGCAAACAAACAAGTCTGAGAACTTACGGGGGTTCTGGGGGTTCCTAGAACCAAACTTGAGCCTCAAAGAGGCACTTCTTTTATTCCACAAAACGCCAATAAGGTATTCAAATCAGACTTGCTATAGAATTGGAAAGATGTCTCAATCTAATATCACAAAAGAGGCCGATAGATGACAAAACATTCATCTAATGCGAAGTTGAGCATGATGCACGATGTGATCAGGCTTCCAAGTTGGATACATTTGCTTAGCAGTAGTGAATATGTGTGTGTTTTTCGATACAATAACTCAGCACTAATGTGAGCACCGTGAGAACACAATTAACTCCACAGTTTTGCATTTGTAAATTAGCGAGTGAATATGCGAGCTAACAGAAGATTTGGCACTGATCTTTGGGACTTTGCCGCCAGCCATCTGCCTGCTTCCTGGTGCCGCCCTGCGGGGGAGCCGCTTCACTGCTGCCAGGGGAGACTTCATCTCCCATCAGTCCCTGCAGAAGAACAGCGCTTTAAATCGTGCCGAGATCTCGCGGTCAGTGTTGCCGTCAGCCATTCGCCTGCTTCCTGGTGCCGCTCTGTGAGGGAGCCGCTTCACCACCGCCGGGAGGGACTTCATCTCCCATCAGCCCCTGCAGAAGGACAGCACTTTAAAGCGTGCCGCGATCTCGCAGTCAGTTTTGCCGCCAGCCACTCGCCTGCTTCCTGGTGCTGCTCCGCGAGGGAGCCGCTTCACTGCCGCTGGGGGAGACTTCATCTCCCTCAGCCCCTGAAGAAGGACAGGGCTTTAAAGCGTGCCGGGCGGGCCCGTCCACGCCGGTCTGAGCCCAAAGGAGGCCTGGCTGGGCCCCCCCTCTAACGCTGATGACGTGGGACACTGCATGGGTAAGAAGAAAGCGATCCCTGTTCCTGCTGTAGAGGTAACTACTACATCATTGGACACCTTTTTGGTTAAGGCGACAACGGTTCTGGAAAGGGAGATCGCTCTTACAGAAAGAAGGCTCTCGTTGGGAGTGGGGTCGGGGTGGGAAACTCATGGCCCCCTATTATCCCAAGGGGGGCCAAAGACCTTCCAGGAACCGAGCTGCAAGAACAGTTAACAGACACTCTGCCTGTCTCTCAACCTACAGTGGTATCGCCTAGAGCTTCTTGTGTTAATGGAGCCCCTCTCCTACTCATGCCATCTGGACCTAACGGTAAAAGGAAAAGTGGTCCTTCTAAACCAATTCTCACATGCCCTGCTAAAAAAAATAAAAAAAGGCTTCTCCATCATTGGGAGTACTGGTTTCGCCACTAAGCAATTGCCAACATCAGGATGCCGTAACACTAACTCTAAACTGGCATGAATTCCAAGATAAATTTAATCAATCATTGCAGCCGATTAATGGGCGATTGGAAGCTACAGATCGCGCTATTGAAGGGTTAATACCCTGCAGGAGCCCACAAAACTCTTTGGGGGGTATGAACTGTAATCCTGCCAATGTTAACCCTGCACTAGTTGCTTCAGTTAACCCAGTTACACTTTGCAAATTATGTAATCTCAATATTCACATCCTGTGCGAGGGCTGTAAAAGCAAGATTAGGGATACTGCGTCATACCAGGGCCCTCTAAGGGATGTCACTCCTTCTAACATTCCCAATACTACAAACTTGCTGGTTTCAAATCCTGGTCATATAGAAACTACCCTAAGATGCAGTTTTTCTCAATCACATTGCAGAGAGAATGTGGTAAAGGAGCATATCTCTGGGAGTAAGCCTGCACCTAAGCCCTCTTCAACCTAATTTTGAATAAGGAACACCCATCATTACATGACCCTACCCCCTGCAGCTTGCCCTTTCGTACTAATATTAGTTAATGTCCCTTAACTTCAAGATAATCAAAGTGAGTCACCAACGCAGTTAATGGCCAAAGCTCGGCATTGGCTGTCACAAGCCTCAAACATAGGCAATCTTATCCAAAATCACCTGATCATGGCCCGTAGGACCTCTTGGATAGGGCCTGGCATAAAAACGATTGATAATGATTGTGTTATTCTCAACTTTGACAATCAAAGGTTGGTCAGGGATCTTTTAGGGTGTTTACCTGCCTATCCTTCATTAGAGTCACAGATTTTCACAGTTCCCTTGGGCTTCTTTTATAAACCCCCTGCGTTAACTACCTTTAATACACATGGACCCGGCCGCTCATTAAAAAACATTTTGCCTATTTATTATCAGCAAGTCCATAGCTCTGTCCCCATTTCTAATAGATTTGCCCCCCTGGTGGGTCTAGACTCTTGTGATTGTCTCTCTTTATCTTCCAATCTACCGCAACCCTCCACTGAGCCAGAACGCTCCAATTTAAGAGTCCCCCCGTGCCGCAATTTCTGCGGGGGTGCTGTCTTTAGGACAAGACTCGCATGATAAAGACCTTATGTCATCTTCACATAGTACCTCATTTTCTACCCACTCGGTAGAGACCTCTCCACAGGAACCCAATGAGGGCGTCACGTTCCTCTCATGGAACATAGCAGGATATGATAATAAAAAATATAATCTGGATTGGTACAAGGAGTTTAGGAGCTCAGATATGATCTTTTTACAGGAAACTTGGGCAACGCAAGCTGTATATGTTAATGGTTACCGCTCTTTTTTCACTCCAGCAACTCCATCAACCTCTGGTAGAGCCAAAGGAGGTCTACTCACACTTATAGTTAAACACTCTCCCATTTGGTAAAGTTTCCTTTTTGAATAGCTATTTAGAATATGATAGTAGCAACGGGCTGAGGTAAGACTGACATATTGCTGATAAACTTTTATAACAATAATTTTTCTGATCACTCATCAGTGGTTGAAGAGCTGGGTACAGTCTTAGAGGACTTGTTCCACCAACATCCAGGACCACTGTTCATTATCTGGGCAGGAGATTTTAACACGCATATTTGTAGTAAAACTGTTCAACGCATTTGCGGGGTAACTGACCTGAGTGAGTCTATGACCACCCATTTCAACCATCACAAATATGGTACTACTTTAAATAGTCTTTTGCTGATTTGGAACTGAGTTGTAATAAATCCATTAAATCTTTCCACAGGACAAATGATCCCAACTTTTTACCGATAAGGACTTACCTCGACTATAGATTTTATAATTATCCCTGTAAACTTTATGAAATATGTGAAGAGTATTCTGGTGCAGCTGACAGAATTTAGTGACCATGCCTTATTTCACTGTACCCTTTCGTGGTCATATCTTAGTAAATCAAGCCCACTCTCTGCACCCAAACCGCTTTTATCTGGGTCAAACGGTTTTACTTTAGAATGGGGAAAAATCGATTCTAACTCCTTTATGCCCTTGGTTGTAGGGGAAATGTTACAGGAGATCCAAACCTGTTTAGACCCACAAACTAGTGGCTTACAAGTGGTGAATGCTTTTAGAAAAATGTTAACTTGTATTAGAACCCATCTTTTTCGTCCTGCTTCTCAAAAGTTCGCAAAGCCTACTAAATGGTTCAAGATCAATTGCTCCAAGGCATCACGAGAATTGTGGAATGCACTTAAAATACATCCTAGAAATCAAATACTGATGAGAGATCTTAGGGCTAAATATAGACTGGCAAGAGAAGTGAGGAAGAGGCAATTACGAGAGGAAGCATCGGAAAGTCTGAGACTAGCATCATTGAGTAAAGATAGCAAGGCCTTTTGGAAAGTGGCCAATGCACCATTCCTGCAAGGGGGAGGTCGGCCATCTCTTGATCTACATGTAGATGAAATAACTTGGTTAACACATTTCCAAAATATATTCCAGGTCCAATCAAAATGCAATAGAATGGTTTCATTGACCCCCTCTTTTGTTTCACAGGCACTGGAGTTCTCACACGAGGAAATTGAACTCGCCCTTTCACAATCACCCACTCTTAAGGCAGCCGGACCAGATGGTGTCCCACTGGATATCTTCCTTGCCAACAAACCTCTATGGGCCGAGGCGGGAGATCGACGGGAGAAGATGGCGGCCGGCTAAAGTGACCGGTCGGGAGCTCCCTGCTCTCCAAGCGGTATCAACGTAGGAAGCGCTCACTGAGAAAGGACAAAATGCCACGAATCCCATGAAAACAGGGATGTGCTCTCCAAATATAATCCTTATCCCCGACGAATCAAGAAAAGAAATTAGACTTACTGAGCTGCAAGGGAACGGAGCGGAGGAATCAGCTGGCTGCGATACACGGCGCACCCTCTCTGGCGTGTGGGCGGGAGCGTGGGAAGCACAACGGAGCTTTCGCAGGGCAGCCGCTAGAATCTCCTTCCGGGGCATCCGAGGCAGAGTGATTGCGGTCCCCAGTAATTCACTGAAAGCGAATGATGCACGGGGGAAAAGCGGAAAGTGAAGGAAAACGCTGTGAAGCCCATAAACGCTACGTATGGAGCAGTAGGAGAAAAGGAAGGGGAAATAAAAGAAAACATATGAGCAAGGTAAGTAAGTCTCCAGGGGATGAGAACCTGTGTAAAAATTTACAGGCTGGGGGAAAAGATCCACAAATACTCGAAGAGGAGGGGAGTGAAGGCATTGAATATACTAGTTCCTCTTAGATAGCTACAACGGCAACCAGCGAGAAAAATAGAGGCACAAGTTATTGCCTAAGGAACAGGCAATTTCTGGGAAATACCCCGACTGTTTTATCTAACCCCAGTATTGTCCCTCTAGCAACAAGAAAAAAGGGAAGAAAGCAGGATACGGATGTAATAACATCCCAGAATACTAGAGGGAGAAAAAATAAAGGGAGTGGACCAAGTACGGGCAAAGCTTCCAACGTTAAAGTTACTCCCTCACTAAGATCCTTTTTTAAAGTGCAAGTCCAAAAGCAACTTCAAGTAGATCGTAAGGGACACGACTTACCTGAAGAACAGCCAGTAAATAACCTACTTAAAAACAAAAGTGAGGGTAGGGCAGTGGAAATGGAGGAAGATACTCTGCAACCCTTACATGCACAAATAATAAAGAGTAATATAATAGAGGAAAGTCAGACGTTATCAACAAAAGCAAAAGGTGACAATCCAGGCTGTAGTAAGCAACCCCTCAATCTCCCAGAATCACAGCAAACCTCGACAGAAAAAATGCTGGAAAGAATGCTAGAAGAAATGAGAGCTAAGTTTGCGATTTCTGAGGATAATCAAACTAAAATACAAGAGGCTTGTGAGATGTTAGACACCAAATTGAATGCACTAGGGGAGAGAGTAACTGCAGTGGAGGCAGTGGCAAAATCATTAAGTAAGGAGGTGGAATTGCACCAAAGGGAGATCAAAACGCTCAAGTCTAATTAGGGGAGCCTTAGGGATAAGCTTGAATCTCTGGAAAATCAAGCAAGGCGAAACAATCTAAGAATTCTGAATGTGCCGGAAGGATTGGAAAAAGAGGACATAAAAACCTTTGTAATTTCGCTATTGGAGGAAAATTTCCCCTGGGCAAAAACTGCAGCGCTAGCTGAAGATATACAAAGGGTGCACCGAGATCCTTTCAGAAAAATCAAGGAAAGAAAGACCCCGAGGAAAATTTTGATACATTTTAAAACCTATAACCGCAAAGAAAAACTTTTGAGTGATGCTCTCAAGAAAGGTTCTTTCAACAAAGATGAGTGGTCGTTCAGAATTCGATCGGACATATCAAAGGCAACACAAGACAGGCAGTGGGAGCTTGGTCAGCAGATGCAACATCTAAGATCCTTAGGTGCAACGGTCCAAATGCGCTTCCCTGCAGCTCTGAGAATTATGTGGAAGAACAAAATGCATAATATAAGAGAGCCGAAAGAAGTTGAGCGTTTCATAGAACAAATGCGAGAGCAACAGGAAACATAACTCAGCCGCAAGGAGAGCAGGGGTGCTCAAAAGGGCCTTAATACTGCCCAGTGAAGAGGAAAGGGAGGCTTCTCCAGGGTGGGAGAAATCAATAATGAAAAAAGTAAAAATGTATACACATGGGTGGGGAGCATAGTAGGGGAAAATAAAAAAATAAAAAGTCCTCAGTAGACAAAAAGATGGAGGTAGGGACCAGTAAGGTGATGGGAAGGATCCGATTCGATACAAGCAATAAATCATGAAAAAAGATTTAGCAGTAGTCAATATATTATCTTGGAATGTAAATGGCCTTAGAACTAGGAATCGTAGAAGGAAAATATTGGAATATCTGAGAACAATTGATAGCGAAATTATCATACTGCAAGAAACACACCTCCTTAAAAAAGAATGGGAGGAAATAATAAAGAGTCAGAGGTGGGTGGACTCATATGCTTGCACCAACCAAGAATGCTGAATCAAGGGGGTAGCTATATTATTGAAAAAATCACTCAAGGCGAGGATTGAATCGTTTGAGGCTGATAGGAAAGGGAGATGGGTGGTAACTAAAGTAAGAATATCTGATAAACAATACACGATTGCGGGTTACTACGGGCCAAATACAGATGACCCAGAACCTCTTCAAGATCTATATACTCAGTTATTAATGGCCTCATCCCCAATAATTATGGGGGGAGATTTTAATATAATTCTAGACCCAAAGGTGGATCGTCTTCCAGTTAGAAAAGAAGTGAATCTTCCAAAAATGAGAGAGTGGCTAGGCATATGTCTTAGAGATTTGGGTTTAGTGGATATTTGGAAGGTGAAAGGTGATAAAGGGCAGCGCTTTACTTTCCAAAATAAAAAATTAGGGCACTCCTCTAGGATAGATTACTTTTTACTGGACAGAAACCTAATCAAAGGTACACAAGGTGTAGAACACCTTTCAGCTCACTTATCCGACCACTCTGCAGTCTTGTTAAAACTCCAGATGAGGCATGCTATTGTATCTCCAAGGTGGACAGTAGATCGCACAATTCTCACAGATCCTTTAAATATAGAAGCTCTTCAAATAGAGACAGAGCAATTCTTTCTACTAAATAAAACGGGAACATCTATGCAAGTTAGATGGGATGCCTATAAGGCAGTAATTAGAGGAAAGATATTAAGTATTGCTGCATACAATTCTAAAAAGAAGAAACTTAAAATAAGTCAAATGGAGGAAGCTATAAAACTCCTCGACATCCAATTAGAAAAAGAAATCTCAGTATTAGAGAGGAAAAGATTGGAGACAGAAAGGAAAGGAAAGAAAGAAGCCCTTATAGAAACTCTGGAGAGCATAGTGAGAGAGAAATGGGAGACAAGTAAATTGGCTCACTATGAATATGGCGAGGGTTGCGGTAAGATGCTGGCCTGGAAGATAAAAACAGACCAAACAAGAAATAAGATAGTAGGTATCCGGGTCGGTAACCCCGCAGAAATAAGCTCTGAAGATTCCAGGATTATGCAAGAATTTGTGAAATTCTTTGAAGAATTATATGCAGAAGAGATTACTCCAACAAAAGAGCAACTTCATAACTACCTAGGAAAACTAGATCTCCCCCCCTTAACACAACAGGAAAGGGAAGATCTGAATGAAAGGATCACCAAAGAAGAAGCAGAGGAAGTTGTCAGAGGCTTAAAGAAAGGAAAGGCTGCGGGCCCGGATGCCCTTCCAAACGAATTGTATACTAAATTAAGAGAAGTTCTGGTTCCCCCCCTGACAGAGTTGACCAATGATATTTTTTTGGACAAGGGAGACCTTCCTGAATCTTGGAATGATGCAGTAATTAGTATCCTTCTAAAGCCCGGTAAGAACCCCGAAATATGTGAATCATACAGGCCTATATCCCTCTTGAACTGCGATTATAAAATATTCACGCAGATAATGGCAAAGAGGCTAGGCAAAATTGCGAGATCTCATATAAATATAAATCAAAAGGGTTTTGTGAAAGGAAGACAGATCCAGGAACTGACTCATGAGGTGGTAGGAGCAATAGATATAGCTACACAAGAGAAGATACCCCTATCTATCATTACTTTCGATGCAGCCAAAGCATTCGATAGGGTGAACTGGTTGTTTTTGAATAGTGTCCTGGAAAAATACAAACTTGGAGATAATTTTCAAGAAATGGTTAAGAGATTATATAAAGACCCAAAGGCCAAAATCCTAATCAATGGTAATCTAACAGAAAAAATTAAAATCAAGAGAGTTACGAGACAGGGATGTCCATTGTCTCCCCTGCTTTTTAACTTTTACATCGAACCCCTAGCACAAAATCTCAGAAACAATACAGAAATTCCCCCTTTTTCTTATCTAGGGTGGGAGAAAAAAGTCGCTCTTTATGCCGACGACCTAATGATTTATACGAATGATTTGGCAGGAGCTTTTGAACCTATAGAAAATACTCTGAGGCAATATGGGAGAGTGTCCGGCTATATGATTAACCAATCAAAAACGGAAATTATGGAGTGGAATACTCATAGTGAAAATCAACTCGTCAAAGAGAAGATAAGATATCTAGGAATAGAATTGGTTAAAGACATAGACAAAATAGCCCAGATAAATTTTAATAGGATTTTAACAGAAGTCAGAAGACTACTCAAAGTATGGGGAGGTCTTCCTTTGACATTTATGGGAAGATCGAATATCATAAAAATGTCAATCCTACCCAAATTCACTTATATTTTCAGTGCAATCCCACTTGAGTTCAAGAGGGAACAAATCAAGAAATTACAAGGGGAACTAAATAGCTTCATTTGGTCATCCAAAGGAATAAGAATAGCATGGAAAAAGTTAAGGAGGAAAAAAGAACAAGGCGGGATAGCAAGTCCAGACATTTTTGAATATTATAGAGCTTTTCAGTTTAAATATATGAGGGTTCTTTTAAACAACTATGAATTGTACCCCACTTATTTACAAGCTATGACAGGCTCCGAAGGGAACTATCTATATAAATTTGGTCATCCTAAGTATTTTAAAAAGGTCAAACTGAAGGTGCTCAGGTCTGCAGCAAAATTATGGTACAACATAAGAAACACTCTAAAGATACCTTATTATAGTGAAAACGCTCCCATATGGGACTCACCAGGGACCCCTGAGTGCCTAATGGACAGGCTAACAGTCCCTTTGAGGCAAGCCGGATTCCTGAAATGGGGCCAACTGATCATAGAAAATAACATTATTAGCTGGGATCAACTAACAATTTCGACGAACGGATTAGTATCAAAATTTAAATACTACCAACTTTTAAGCTGGATAAAGACCTAAACTGAATGTAAACAGGGAAATAGCAATCTGGAAATCACTATGCAAGAGAGCGGAACCCTAAAAAAAGAAGTTTCACGATGGTATTGGGCCTTGATACTAGCTGGTGAAGAGGACTATGTAATTCCAGAAGAGATCTGGGGGAAAGACCTGCCAACGTTGGACATACAGAAAACATGGCAAGTATCTATGGAAAAATGTTGGTCTGTTGTAAAATCTGCTGCTTTAAGAAGAAACCATTTATTTACCGCACATAGAGCCTACTGGTCCCCGAAGAGGTTATCTAAGTTCAGCGGACAAAGAACAAAAAAATGCCCTAAATGTGGAAAAGAAAAGGCGGACGACTTGCATATGTTCCGGCAGTGCCCCCAGCTCGAAGAGTTCTGGTACGAAGTGGGTAAGGTATTAGAGAAATTGCTAGAACGACCAATTGATGTAAGTATTGACCTTGTTATATTTGGGGTGGCCAAAATAGAAGTAGGCCTTTATAAGTTAAATAAGAAACAAGAAAACCTTCTTTTTCTGTTGATTTTATTGGCTAGAAGGGAAATTTGTATCAAATGGATAAGACCCGCACCGCCTACACACTGGGAATGGCTAGCATCTATACAAAAGATAAACAGGTTGGATAGAAGTGGGAGACCGAGTAAAAAATACAACTTTTGGGAAATTTGGGAACAGTTTATCCAGCTATAGTAGTTAATGAAATGAAATTATATTGACCTATATGCATAAATATACAAAGTCCTATGATTATGCGATAGCAATAAATAACAAGCATAATGCTTGTTTGAGTAGCCAGGATGGCTAGCTCCCCTCCTTGGAAAATATTTTATTGGTAATGGAAATAAAGGGACCCTTGCCGGAAATTCCAAGAAACCAACTCCCCAAACAGTGAAGGGTCGGACTCGCTGCCGCAGGGGTCCCTGACAACTCCTTACACAATTTATTGCGGAATGAGGACAAAAAAAAAAAAAAAAAAAACCTCTATGGGCCCCACTCTTGACCCTAGTTTTTAACGCTGTAGCCAAAACGGATCAACCACCATCGTGGAAACAATTGCTGATCATTTCAATTTTTAAGAAAGGAGATCCCTTGAATCCAGCTAACTACTGTCCAGTCTCCTTACTGGATAGGTCAGCCAAGTTAATGGGGAGACTGTTGCTAAACAGGCTGGAGAGCTGGGCGGTTGAGAATAATGTCATGGCTGAGATTCAATATGGAGTTAGACAGGGAAGGGGGACAGTTGATCAGTGCTTAAATCTAACCCTAATTGCAGCTGAATATGCTTGCGCAAAAAAAGATCACTTATATTTGGCCTTTATGGATCTGTTGGTGGCCTTTGACTGCGTGATCCACTGCAAACTGTAGGTTGTCATGGAGTTGATAGGCGTGGATAACTCCATAATTCTCTTTATCAGGGAGCTCTATAGACGCAGGGGCTGTAATCAGATACGGGATACAGAGAGAATGTACAAACTCTTTTAGAATCGATAAGGGCGTTCGTCGGGGATGAGATTTGGCCCCATTCCTTTTTTCGCTTTACACTAATAAATTAAGCAAAGTACTTAATAAGGAATGTAGTAATGTTCCAACTGTTGGTGGCGTACCCGTGCATGCATTGTTATATGCTGATGACGCGGTCCTTATGGCCAGAACTCCTAGGGCCCTCCAGCGATCCATTAATATTTATTCAGAATACATGACAGAATTGGGACTTTCGGTAAACAAATCTAAAAGTTTTGTGATGGTAGTGGTAAGAAAAACTAATGTCCCTACAAGTAGAAACTAAAACGCTAGATCGTATGGAGGATTTTATGTACCTGGGTATACTTTTCAACGCTAAATTAAATTGGTCTGCAATGGTTTTAAACAGGTTGAACCTCATGAAAAAAAGCTTAGC
Organism: Calotriton arnoldi; assembly: GCA_963921515.1. Taxonomy (NCBI): domain Eukaryota; kingdom Metazoa; phylum Chordata; class Amphibia; order Caudata; family Salamandridae; genus Calotriton; species Calotriton arnoldi. Next base: position 1,459,374 of record CAWUFW010000777.1, read on the forward strand.
AGCTCTGTGGAGATTTGCATCCAATTTAGGAAAGAAACCATGTAATGAAATGTTGGACATTTATCGAGCAAAATCAGTATCTATAGCTTCATATGGTGCTGCAATTTGGGGTACAGCTCAAGTTGATGTTATCCAGGTTGTTGAGGATAATTTCTTAAAAAGATTGTTGTCACTTCCATCCACCTGCCCGAACATCATTGTACATAAAGAGTTAGGCCTTCCATATATTTCTGACATTATTAAATAGGCTCCGCTATTACTATGGCTAACTATATGGAAAAGGGATTCAGTCAAATTCAACCAAATGGTTCTTGGGGATTTACTTACTCTTGATCGAGCGGCCAGTATCCCTTGGCTAGCCTATATAAGATGGACTTTTAAAGACCTGGGTCTACTATTCCTATTTGAATCTCCATCTCATTGCTCGATGTTCCCCAAATCAAGATTAAAAGATCTTTTTATTGCTAAATGCGATTATGATAGGTGGCAACAAAACCAATACAAACCCATGGCCCAAACTTACCAGGTTTTACCCGCGGTAGCAGTGGGTCATGCCGCCTATCTTTGTTTCGTTACTAGTAATCTGCATAATTTTTTATTGATTAGGATGAGAATGAATATCTTTCTTTTAATGGTTGGCCACCTATTTCAGGTCTATTAATTTCATCAATTATCCCGCTGTCCCTGGGATGAGAGGTCCTCTCAATCCATTTCTCACATTTTATTCTTCTGCTTATTTTATAAGATAGAAAGGAAAAAATGTATCATTCCTTTGTTGAGAAAACTGAGTTTAAATTCTCACTCTCAGGCTCTTGCTGTAATTAACTCTCTAGAAACCCCATTTATATGTTTCACAACAGCGTGTTTCTTGCATTCAGTTTTAAAGACCAGAAAGAAGTCATCTGCAAGAGGGGTTGTTATATCTGATCTTGTATCCTCCGATACGGATCTTAATTTATTGTAGATGCTATGTTTGTTTTTTTGTTTGATCTGTTTATTAAAGATTTTGTCATTGTGAACAAAGATAGAAAGTGGTACATCATCTTAGAAAACACCATTCAAAGCCAGTAGGTAAATAACATGTACGAATCACAAATTAGCTGTACATTAGCATAGTTACATCTGTCAAGTTTGCATGTCTAAGCTTTACACATGACATTTCCCATCCATCATATGACCTCTACCCACCTTTCAGAATAATGCACAATCACATTATAATACAATAGGACTGGATCTAAACAATACTCTTCTATCATAAAAATTTGGTGCTTATGGCATCACTCCGTCAATTCACATTGATCCAGTTAGTACGCCAAACAATTGTATATAAAACAAACCCCTAACGTGGGAAAAACTATCGGGAAAGGGGTGGGAAGGGAAATAGGGCCATGGAGAGGTGTGGGAGGGAATACAGATCCCGGTGAACCCAAAGGGGGTCCCAACAGCCATCCTATAGATGCACATCCTAATATTGAGTAGAAATGACCGTCCGGTGTGGGGGCGGGAGGGACTCCGTCCACGCAGTAATTTGAAGCGCAGGTCACAGACCCAACCAAAGAGAACACTCTGCGTATCTGTTGTGGGGACGTCTGTTTGGTCGTCCAGTAGCAACAGCCCCTGTAGTACGCACAGCATAGTGTTCCATGCAGCGGAGAAAGGGAATTTACATAATCCCATCGTGTCCTCTCGAACCAGAGAGACCGCTTCAGCCTTCGCCCAATTCAGCATGGAAAGGAACCAGGCCTTTGTCGACGGAGGCTCAGCTGCTTTCCAGTGGCGAGTTATCAGTCGCTTAGCCACAATGAAACCCAAATCGAAAAACCGGGTGGACTCTTTATGCTTTTTGGTTCTGGGGAAGACGCCAGTGATGCAGGTCTCCCATGTTTTCGATACTTCCCTGTCCGTGCACGTGGCCAACGCCCCGAACACACCCTCCCAGAAAGCCCGTAAAGCGGAACAAGCCCAGAGCATATGCAGGAGATCCGCATCCGCCATCTTGCAGCGTGGACAGCACGCGTCCTGTCTATGGAAATATTGATTAATCTTGTCTGGGGAAAGATAAGCCCTATGGACAATATAAAACTGGATCAGTCAAAAACGAGCATTTCTGGGAACCTGCTTGGGACTTTCCAGTACCACAGACCATTCTTTCTCCGAGTAGCACCTGCCTCGGTCAGTCTCCCACTTGGCTGGCAGCTGTGTTAAATCCGCTAGAGTATGTTCCCTGATCGACTCCGTGAACCACTTCACCAAGTGGCGCCCCGTACCCATAACACGCACGTATTGCATCATAAGATACATCGGGGGTTCCTGCGTAATGTCTCCCCACCACCGTCTCATCGCGGCCGTCCAGAGGGCATGATTTAGAAATTGACCCGGGGAAACCTCGTCCTCATCCACCATAGTTAGGAAGGGCCGCAATACGCCCTCTCCGTAGAGGTCCCCCATGGTGGTGATGCTTGCTCCCTCTCAGTCGATAAGGTCCACACTCTGCACGCGTCCCTGCGTAGTCGGCATACCCAATAAAGGTACTGCTGGCGCATACGGTGTAATGTGCCTAGTGAGACATAACGCCCTGCGGAAACACTTCCGCGCCGTCGATACTAGCAATGGGAGAGGCTCGTTTGAGCTATTGCAGGGGTGGAAGAGGGAAAGAATCCTGTCCCGAGGGTACGGGGATCCCACTCAGCCGAGTCCGAAAGATGCAGCCCCTCTACCCATTTCGCCACCCACAGGATTTGTGACGCTAAAAAGTAGTGCTATAAGTTGGGCAGAGCCAGCCCCCCCCTTTGAGCGAGGAAGGTACAACTTCCTTAACGCCACCCTACACCGTGAATTGTTCCAAACAAAATCACGCACAATATTTACTAGAGAGTGAAAGAAGGACACAGGTAAATGGAGCGGCACATTAGCAAAATAATAAAGAAGACGTGGCAGCATGACCATTTTCATTAGCTCCACCCTACCGATGACCGAAAGATTAAGTGTCTTCCAAAATTCAATCTGGGACTTTAGCGCTGTAACTGCCCTCGTAACGTTACCGTCTAGGAGATCTTGATCGTTGTGGTAGATGCGGATCCCCAGATATCTAAATGCCACAGGTTGCCACTGCACTACTGTCCCGTCAACCTCCCAGCCAGGGTCTTCCGTAGCAGGGGGGAAAGGATACAAACACGACTTACCCCAATTTACTCTCAGCCCAGACATGGACGCGAAAGACCATAGTGTTGCAGGAATGACTTGAGGGATTGCAAGAATGTCCTTGACAAATAGCAAAATGTCATCCGCGTAAAGCGAACTTGCATGGATACCGTCTCCAAGATGTATCCCCCAGTCCGGCGCCGAGGCCCGCAGCGCCATTGCCATTGGTTCAATCACTAAAGCAAATATTAAGGGGGAGAGTGGACACCCCTGGCGGGTCCCCCGCTCTATCAATATCGGATCGGAGAAGAGAGTACCGGACCGCAGTCGAACTATGGGAGAGCCATATAGGAGCTTGACAAGACCTAAAAAATAATGCCCAAGCACGAAACGACGAAGCACAGCAAACATGAAAGGCCATTCAACCGTGTCGAAGGCCTTTTCCAGGTCTAGCACAACACAGCCGGCCGTCGGCCAGTCCTTCGTAGCACAACGCATCACCCTGAACAGCCGCCGTATATTAAGGGACGTGTTGCGGGCTGGTACGAACCCATTTTGGTCTTGATGAACCAATTGAGGAATCAATGGCGCTAATCTACCAGCCAGAATACCAACTAGGATCTTGTAATCCCCGTTAAAGAGCGCCATGGGTCTATAAGACCCCATAGAAGTGGGGTCCCTGCCTGGTTTAGGGAGCGTGATCAACGTGGCCTCTGTCATCGAGGCCGGGAGGGCAAGGGTCTCGAGTGCCTCCGTGTAAACTTTAAGCAGCTGAGGACTGAGAGAGTCTGCGTACGATTTATAGAATTTGTGTGGAAAACCGTCGGGGCCAGGGACCTTCCCAGTCGGCAACGCCCCAATCGTGCCCCCAACTTCCTCCAAAGCCAGTGGGGAGTCTAATTCCATCTGCTGTTCGCTCGATAAAACTGGGAACGAGAGGCCGTCCAAAAACTGATTCAGCGCCCCCTCTGAGGCCTGCCGGCCCTCCTTATACAGTTGTGTGAAATGCGCAGACAGTTCATCATGGATTTCTAGCTGTGTGTATCGAAGATCCCCGTCCGAAGAGCGAAGAGCCGTGATTAACCCCCCCGATTGTTCTTGTTTAATCAACCACGCGAGGAGGGGGCCCGAGCGATCCGCCTTAGCATGCACAGGCAAATTAAGGCAGCGCTGTCGGTCCAAGAGTTCCGCATGTTTCTTGCGTGCCTCCTCCAGATCAGCCAATCCCCCGTCAACCATCGCCGCCCTTGTTTCCAACGGCAGCAGACGTCGCTCTACCTCAAGCAAGTCCAACGCCACCTGTTGTCGCAGCCCACAGCCCAGCCCCAAACACTTCCCTCTCAGGGTAACCTTCATTGCCGCCCATTCTACCAACACGGAGGTGGCAGTGCCCGCGTTATGTGTAAAATATTCCCCGATAGCTTCCCCAATAGACTCCCGAAACACTGCGTCTTCCAGCAAGGCCAGTTGCAGCCTCCATGTAGGGATTCTCGGGATCCCGCCCTCCCAGGCCAACACAACGCAGGGAGGGTTGTGATCAGAGTGCGTACGTCCCCAGTATTCCGAATTCGAGATGTATGGGAGGAGGCAGGTGGACCCAAAGAACCTATCAAGCCGGACATGCAGATTGTGAGGTGCTGAGAAAAATGAGTACACCTTCTCCCCCGGGTGATGATGTCTCCAGACGTCTACCAGTCCCCAGCCGTGAGCCCACTCGTTCAGCACCACAGAGTTAGCCGTGGCCGCCGTACCTCGGAGTGGAGGAAAGGATCTATCATTCCCCACATCTAAGATGCTATTAAAATCTCCACCCAGCAACCACGGGATCCCACACCACCTTCCCAGAACAAGAGACAGTTGAATGAAGAATTGACCCCGATCCACATTCGGTGCATACACATTACCCAATAGTACATGGCGTCCACCTAGTTTACCCTTTGCCAACACATACCTGCCCTCCCGATCCGTAAGAACCTCATCCAGAGAAAAGGGCGTCCCAGGTCGCACCCAGACAAGGGCTCCCCTAGCGTACAGAGAATAATCTGTGGCATATATTTTACCCCTCCATCTGCGTTGTAGTCGGGAAACCTCCAGAGTGTTAAGGTGTGTCTCCTGCAGTAGCGCCACGCGTACGTTATGACGCTTCAAATAGGAGTACACTGCATACCTATGGGAAGGCGTACGGAGACCCCGAACATTCCAGGTAAGGATCACGTGCCCCATGACAGAGTTAAAAGCAGCAAACACCAGTGGCCACCCCCGCCCAGACCTCGATAATCGGCGGACGGATATGCATCACATCAGTTCCACCCGCCCCCCCCCACAAGCACCCGCAAGAAAACGTAGAGGGGAAAAGCTAACTAGGGAGAGAAAGAACCAGATAAGGGCAACCCCCAGAACATAGGGGTGTCGTCCAAACACTTCATACAGCATCCCAGCCGCATGTCTTACCAGCCCCGACAAGGTGGGGATAACAGGGGGTTGTGCAACCATACAGGGTAGACCCTCCCAGTCCCCCCTCACACTAATAACCAGGCATTGCCAAAGCTGGGATTCAAAAGTCCGCACCAGTGCCCCCCCTCCCCAAGGCGCAGAGTTACCCACATCAAACCAGCCCCCTCCCTCCTGAGTCACATTAGGACCCTCAAATTAGCAATAGACAGAGAGTGTGGCAGGATGGTCTTCAGCCAAGTTTCCAGGAAGGCGACTGCGTCCTGGCCCTCTGCACCTTCCGGCAGCCTAATCAGTCGAACATTGTTCCGCCGCAAGCGGCCCTCTGCATCCTGAATACGGTCCTCAAGATACCGAATCCGGGCTTCATGGGCGTTCTGCTGCTTCTCCTGAAACTCCGTAACTGGTTTCAATTCAGCAATCTCTTGTTCCACGGCCACAACTCGGTCCTTCAAGTTCCGATGATCTGCGTGCAGCAAGTTGAGGTCCAGCGCCACCTTGTCTAACTTGGCTTCCATGGATGTGCTAGATCGTTCAATGGCCTGCAAAATGGTGTTAAGACGATCATCCGGAGCCGCTCGCTCGCTCACCGACTGTGGCGGGTCAGCATCACTTGCACCAAGTGTTTGCAAGGAGGCCCTCGACCAGGCCCCTCTGGTGCGCCCCATTGTAGTGGAAGCCCCAAGCACAGTCTGCCGTAACACCAGATAGTCCCACCAGGCATCACACAGCGCTCCTAGGCTCACCACCAGGCCGCACAGTCCACAACGGTAGGCCGCAGCTTGCTGCGTCACTCACGCTTACTCTTATTCGGCGCCCTTCTCGGCGATGCCACCGCTTCCAGGTGGAGCGCTAGCTGCGCTGCGACATAGGGTAAACCACACGATCACTCACCAGAGGCTTCCTTTATATTCATGTCGCACTGAGTAATGCCGTGGTTCTTTCCCTGCCATTTCCACCTCTGGATAGCCACCAACACCTCCAGACGGTCTCCGGGGGGCCCCCCTTCCGCCCCTGCAGGGGCCACACGCCAACAGTGCAAGCTCTAGTCCAGCCGTGAGCGCTCCTACGTCTTCTGCCAACGCACAAGGGGGCAGCACCCAACCCCCCGCGGCCACAGCTCCAAAGAGGGCACCGTCCCCCAGCTCCTTACAGTTCTGGTCCCACACCGCACTCCACGGCCTGAAATCAAGTGGCCGCCATAGGCATCATCACCCCCACCGACTGGGGGGGACACAGCTGGCACCAAAATCCCGGGCCCTGATATTAGGCCTCTGCCCAAGCATGTCTCGTGGTAGACGTGATGCGGCCCCTCCCCCGCTCACTGATGCTCCTCCGGCCGCCGCCGGGCCTTTAATCTGCACAGTAGAAGTTGCAGGGGCTCCTCTCATGCCCCGGAAAGCAGCAGCGGCCCCGTATGCCTCCACCGCGCTGCGATAAGGGCACTGCGCAGTCCTCCCTCAGGGCCGGAGACTAGCCCCGATCACCAGTGCCCCGCCCAGTCGCACAACCGAGCCGGGCCGCAGTCTCTCCGGGGCTCACCAGCGCTCCTCCATAGCCCGCATTGCACGTTCTCCGGGGCTTTCGTCCGCTCTCACCGACCTCCTGGGGGTTCACCGATATGGCGTCACCGTCTTCCGGCAGCGGTTGTCGGCTGCCAGTTAGAAATATGTCGGATTATAGGGACAATTGACGGAGAGCTCTCAGAACGCGTCCGCCATGCTGCCCCTGCTGGCCACGCCCCCATTGTAGATGCTATGTTGTAATGTTATTGAAATCACATTTCCAGCGGGTGCATTGTTTTTTAGATCCTGTCTAAGTCACCCGTTTTATCACACTTAACATTGTTTTTAATATTTTAATAGTATTGTCTTCTATTTTTTGTCTTATATATTTTATCCGCTGTGTATTTAATATCTGTATTTAATATCTGTACTTTTATGCATTTTCTGCAAATGCGAATAAAGTTGATTTGATGATGATGATGACTTGTAGAGGCTGATTTGTACAAAATGAAACCAGAAAACCTGGATAAATCACGGCTTCCTCCCTCAAACTATGTGATCTTATGCAAATATTTTATTTTACCCACCAGGAAATAAGAAGGCGGCAGAAGGGGCTGCTGCAAACCAAGACTGCTATCAGCAGTTCATGCGTTTTGCAGTTTAGAAACGTTAAAAGTGACAGAATATTGTGCTCTGTCAAATATTTACACACACACACGTGCCCTGAAGCATTTCTCACACACACTGAGCGCTATCCACACAGTTAAACACGTAGGTCTAAATGTGGCTGGGTGTGCCTGCCTTGCATCATCTCCAGGCGAGCGGCTTCCTAGGTCGGGAACTCCAGGGGGGGTTCTTAAGGAGGGGCTAGTTATTTGTAAGTCCAGCACAGAGAATGTTGTTATGAAAAAAAAAGTTATATCACCAAATAAGATGATGTACTTACTAGTACGCTCCGCATATATGTGGGACACCGTGTGGAGGGAAGAAATACAAATAAAGTAAACTCTAAGACATGCCTCTCCCTTGTATCTGTGTTTTCTACTCCCTCGCCCTGTGCGCTACGCACTAGGCCTGAAAAGGGAAATGTAGAAGCTAGCAAGGAATAGAAAAAGGCCAGTCACAGCATGGCTTTGTAATAAAGCCATACAGTGATTGGCCATGTTTTTTCAATACACACCTCCCACCCACACACTGTCTCACTACTAGACTAGGCCTACTATAAGCATCTCTAGAGCCAATCCAGACACTGCTCCCTTGCTGTTTATTTTAGCAAACAGCATGACAGCAGTGCCAGGATTGTCTGGAGCAGCCAAAACCAGCACTCCTTAAGTGACCATGGAGAATTCAGCTGTGAGCCTCAGCTCACTAGCATTGCGGGTAGGTGAGGCCTCAAGTGCGCATGTTGGGTTGGTCGCAGAAAGACACCCGTCCAACCCGACATGTGGATTTCAGTTAAGTGCAGATCCAGCAAGCCTGCTGCCAATAATTAAGCCCTACCCTGCCCATACGCAGTATGATCTGTGCACCTGACCTGCCCTGTGGCAGCGGATTAAATAAAAGCCCTGTGATTGGGGAAAAAATAAACTTTTACTTATTTAAGAGTATTTTTTACTACAGGGGCCAGCGTGGCAATAAATTTAAGAGGGTCGATGCCCCAGCGCCCCAATAAAGAAACCGCCCCTGGGAAGTAAGGGGGAAGCAACTATGCTGGATGGGGAAGGGCTGAAGGGACAACAACACAGCGTGAGGGGAACAGGAGGAGGGCGGGTGAAATAGGGAAGGCAACAAAACAGGAGGGATGGGGCAAACATCAAGGCGGGAGGGAGCGGGAGCAAGAAACAAATTGAGAGCGATGGCGCATGTTTAAAAAAAAGTACTTCCGAAAACAAAACCAGTGGAAGGACACCGGTCAAGGAAGCAGTGCTTCGGCCGTGCTCCAGAGGAGGCACAAACACAGGAAGAGGAAGTGAAGCCGGCACATGCAGACCAAGGAGAAGCAAGTAAATGAGAGTGATGATGAAGCTACCCAATGGAAAGCAATGTGTAGGCTCTGAGTCCCTTGTAAGTAAACAAAATGTCGCGACAGCGAATGCGCTGTCTCAGGCAAGACCTACAAAACACTTACTCACATGTGGCTTCTTACCTCTTGCTAGGCAAAGAGCCAAGATTATTGATGTTTATGCAACATAAACACTATGTATCTGAACACTGATTACAAGTTATCAATTGTTAAAATGCAGAATCCTAAGATCTGGAAAATATAGGTTATTTCTTCAGCACATTGCCTGTACAGCCACACAGCTCAAACACCTGCAGCTGATTCCTGGAGTCAAATGTAAACATTTTAACAGCAACTGGCACGCTCTAGAATAGAATACTACAAGGAAAAACATAGCAAAATGGAAGTTTGTATCGGAAGATATCACACATCCCACCCCCAAACAATAATAAAACCAAATAAAAAAATATAATCAGAGTAGAATACCCAAGTCACTATAAAGTATCTAAAATGTGATTAAACCAATCCATTACACACAATCTTTCAGCCTTGTTAACACCATTCTATTGCAAACCATAAGTTTGACCTGGGTGGCAATGGATCCATCATTTCTGGTCATGCCAGCATTACCTGTACATTATCAGTACAGCCAGAATCCACTTGTTTCTCTCCCACATCACCACACCTTTGCTCAGTTTCTTCTGGTTGCAAAACCCACAAACTCTAGTATCAACACCCTTGATTGTGCTGCTTTCTCCCTATTAGTCATCCACACCAAGAATTCCTTATCAGAGCATTACACAGGTTCTACAGATTTCTGACAGGCACATTTGACAACCATTCTAGCATTTCAGACTCTTCTATCTTGAGTAATATAGCTCCTGGGGTTTACTTTTACAAAAGTACTGGGTTTCCCAAATTTAGAAAGTCCTTTTGGGATCTCACTAGGTTTAAGAATCCAGGCGCAGTCTCTCACCAAAATGTTAGGAACAACAGCCTTTCATTTAATATTACACTTCTCATTCATTTTCATTGTTTTCTCTGTAACCAAACTCTAACAATGTGATAATCAACTTCCTCTTCTCCCTCACAACTACCTCTTTTCCTGAACCATCATAATCATAGCTTTGAAACAGGTTCGGTGTCTCTCAATAACCTACAAAGACTCACCTCAGTGATGATATACAAGGTAATCCGATACATCACCTATTTTTCCTTCAGAGCATCTTTCCAATCATACCCACAGAACATGCCCAAAGCACACCATCTTTCACGACCTTCTTAAACCTTTCTACTGGACCATTTGATTGAAAATCATATAAGGCTGCTGTTATGTGCTGTATACCACATTTCCTAAGAAACGCTTACATAACTTACAACTTCAACTGCACCCCATATGTAATTAGGGTTTCAGAATAATCTTCCCAAGTAAAATGTCCTTAAAAAATTCAATGACCAACAGTGCAGTGGCATGTGACACAAATGTCACCTCTGGCCACTTGAATTGTAATCCACCAAAGCCAGGGCATAATGTGCTACAGTCAGCAATTTATGAAACATTCCGAAAAGTCAAATGCCACTTTTTCCAAGAGTTAATTAGACTATTCCACTTAGCTCAAAGGTGCAGGTAAAACTTTCACCGTTGTATCACCGCTTTCACACCCCACACATTAGTTTACTCATTTCTCAACTATCTAAATGCTTTTCAGGCTCCAGAAATGTGTTCTGATGAGTCTTTCATCACCAACATCCTGGGGTGACTTTTATGAGGCAACTCCAAATCTTATTCCTAAGAACAAGGAGAGAAACACAAGTCCCCCCTTCAACAGAAGGTCACCTTCTAACTCTTAATGTTCTGAAACATTCTAAAATGGAAGAACCTCAAAGCCCACACTTCTACAACTCAGCCAACCATCATGTGCAAATTTTTGACAGATTTAAATGCTTCTTCTTTGCGCTCAGACAAAAAACACATTCCTCTTCACTGATACCTTCAAATGTTTTACTCACTACCTCACTTAAAGTAGCCACCACATCTACATCCTTACAAACCATATCCACATCACCCTTCCCAGATCCATACAGTAGTCTAGACAGTCAGCAGTTATGTTTTTCCCCAGGCACATATTCCACTTTAAAGTTAGAATGGTATATCTGTGATATCAACCTGTCAATGCAAAACTTTGACTTCCACCCTTCCTCAGGGGGCAATATTCCAACCAGAGATTTGTGGTCGGATCTCAACACAAAACGATTTTCCAACTGAGAGTTCTCTGCAAACTTCCAATTGTATTCACAGAGTCCTGCAATCGCTAAACGTTTTTCTGTGTTATCTGGGACTGCTGCCTTTAAGATGACTTCTACAAGAGATTTTCGAGGAATAGCACCATCCCAAAGTATGGTCTAGGTAATCTACCCAGCTACAAAATATTGTATATTTGCTTTCCTTCAAAGTTAACCTGCTCTTCTCAAGTCTCCTACATACCTCTGTCATATAGAGTAAATATTCCTGATAATTCCTGGAAAAAAATCAATAAATTATCTGGGAAACACTTTACACAATGTTGATGTCCTTGAAAAATGGGCACATTGTTCTCTTAAATACTGAAGTCATGGAGGCCAGCCCTAATGGAATCTTTTTACATTTGTATAATCCTTGAGGTGGAATGAAAGATGCCATGGTTCTGGTGAGAGTTCTACTTAGTGGTAAGCTTCTCTCAAATGTAACATTGAGAACAGCATAGAACCTCCAGCATTATCACCAACTCATTTAAATTAGTTAGGGGTGGCAATCCACCACTAGATTGCCATTTAAAGATCTACGGTCAACACACAATCTTAAGCTTTAGTCTGGTTTTCGGGCCAGAAGTATGGGAGAAATCCACTCTGAAGATTCAATTTCTTTGACTATTCTTTCATCAACGATCATATCTAACATTGTCTTTAACTTTTCTCTGCCCCTTATAGGTACCATACTCAACTTTTACTTTAATGGTAAAGCATATCTTCTTTACTTAATACGATGTGAAAACCCTGTATGCTCTTCTGACTAATCAGTAAAGACACCTGGGAATTGTTTTACAATCAATTCCTTCCCCCTATGTTCATTCAAAAATACAACCTGTTCTTTGCTATGCAGGTCTAAAATGATATCCAATTTCCATTGGTCTTTCCTTCCCAATACATTAACCCTTTTTACTGCCACATACATTTTGATATCCACTGTCCTTCCTTTAAACTATATGCTTTGCTCACTATATCAAGTAGTATGTATAATACTTCAACCAAACCTTTCCACAATTATATAAGTATTTTTCCAAATACTCCTCTTTCAAAACATCTTCAAATTCCTCCTGAAACATCTAGTGCTTATGGTCCATGAGAAAACAGACTCAACAATCAATTGCCATGTTTTTCCTTAAAATAGTTACTTGGCACTTAGGCAGCCCCTTTATTTCCACTCCCTCCTTTGCCACTTCCATTTAAACACAATACTTTTCCCTTAGTAATCTTCAAATGTTTCCTCCAACCTGCACAATCTTGCAAAATGTACTAGGCATCCACAGCTCTTGCAATTCTTCCCCATAGTTTGACCTGGTTTAGGTGAAGCAAAATGGTTCAAACTACTGCATTTGTAACATGTTATATTCTTATCCTTTCTATTTACTATATATTATTCTTTTGAATTAAGGTCCCCACTACTACCAGGCACACTGACTATTTCTTCTCCTTCACTCACACTCTTCCCACCATAAACATATAAAATCAGTTTTCAGATTTTTCTGTTATTCTGGCTGTGTTTATAGCATTTTGTCACTTCCGATATTCCATAAACCACAACTGTTCTAGTACTTTTTTACTCCTGACATGCACAATAATTTGACCTCTTATTAACTCATCTGTTTGCACGAAAGATACAGTACATCAAAAGTACACTCAAAGCCATGAGAAATTCATCCAATAACTCATCATCTTTTACAGCATGTGTATAAAACTTAAATCTATCCAAATCCAGAATTCATGATAATTTACATGTTTTATCCATTCTTATGATAGCTTTGTCGGGCTCATTTAATTCTCCTTGACCTCCTTGTACCAATACTGTGGGTAATGTCCTGCATCTTATGTGCCCTTCTGAGCCCAACTACTGTAAGAAAATGTTCTTCCTTCTTTTAACTAAAAATTATCTTCCTTAATGGTCTTCATGTATGTTATAAACTTTTCTTTTCACCTCCCCCGTGGAATAGGATGATCTCTTTTTGCTGGGTGGTGTATCAAATTGCATTGTGGACTGTGTAACACGTGAACTAAACACAGAGGTGTAAATATTGTACACAATAGTTAAATAATAATGTAATGTTCTGCGTGTAGGCCAACATTGCAGGCCTGCATCTCTATCACTGTTCAACGATGCTTGCTGGAACACCATATACTTTAAAATAGTGAACGTTGGGAATAGGACTACGCCCATCACAGTGAAACATATCCATCTTCATTCATATGAGTGTGCCCATCAAAGAGCACATCAGCGATCACATAGGTGTGGCCAACACTGAGCACCAGAAAATCTCAGTTGTGTTCCACTTACTTATACAAGAATATTGCCTTTGCAGATGAAGAACCGGAATAACCCACTCACTGGGTCTCGGCGGCGGGGGAATTGCCCAAGTCTTCCATACCCTTCATACGTAGTAAAAGGAGACACAGGAGCCTTCGTCTGCAGGAGGAACCCAGATTTATTCAAATAGCCCGGGCTATGGAACAGAGTCCCAAGCTCGTTAGAAACAAGACAGAGGAGGCTGCTGCTTTACTCCGCAGCTTACAAGCCTTTTATACTTTTTCATTCCAGTCTTTTGGCTGTTAGTCCATTGTTCAATCAGGGCAGTGTTTGCAGTTGATAACCAGATCCAGACGGTGTTTGTAGTTGGTGACCTGATCAAGGCTTGGTACTCAAATTATTGTTCACTCAGCTTGATCAAAGCACGGTCATTCAGGTCATTGTTCGATCAGCTTGATCAAAGCTCGGTCATTCAAACCATTGTCCAATCACCCTGATCAAGGCCCAGCAGTCAGACCATTGTCCAGATAACCTGATCACGGTGTCAAGGATGTTTACCAGGCAGGGAGCAGGAGATGGGAAACAAATCATTTACACAGGGCGTGAGTGTCTCATGGTTTTCTGTCGAACTGCAAAGAACAGGGGGGTGGGTGTGCGACAGTTCCTGGGCAGAAATGCAGGCTGGAAGATGGTTTTTGTCGTGTTAGTTAGAATTTCCTCAGGCATCAGCAGAAACGACCAGGTGGGTCGTGTGGAAGTGTTTGACACGAAATGGCAATGAAAAAACAATGAAGTCCTGGTACAAATGATACCGATCAGAAGAACACTTTTCCTCAGACCCTCCTTTTGCCATTGAGTGGCAAATACTTTAAGAAATGTCAATGTTCATAAGGCCATCGGTTTCTTGTTGGAGCATCATCATCATATTGGTGTTGCGAATGTTGGAGGGTGGAGGCTGGATGGTCTGGACACACATTGTACAGAGCACTGGCAGGCACTGAAAGCACAAACAGCAGGAGACCAGGACAGTTATTCCCAAGGCAAGGAAGATGAGGACCCTCCACCCCCACTGGGAAAGGAGGCCCCAGATCCAGCCTGTGAGGGACCAGTTGCCTTTATCCAGATGAATTTCGGAAGAAAGGCGATGCAGACGTTGGATGGCATAGTACACTGAAGGTGCGTTGTCTGGGATGTACAAGCAGCAGCTGGAGCCGATCAATTTACACACACCACCACGATCAGCAAGGAGGACGTCTAGGACCATGCGGTTCTGCAGTGTTATAAGGCGGTCCGCCTGTAGTTCTGCAGTGATGTTGGAGAGGGCACCAGCTGTTACTGTGATGGTGGCTTCAAGGACCCTGGTCAGTCCTCGTACAGCCCGACTGTTTGCCATGGGGCCCCAGAATGGAAGGAAACCTTTAAGGAAGTCCCCGGTTTCCTGGCCTGCTGTATCCTCGGCTGATATGACACCCCTACGTGAGTGACGCAGAGCGCCCTTCATCAACAGGTGGTAACTCCCATGGGTAGAATACGTTGGCGGAAGGAGGAAGGCCAGATAGCAGGTACCAGACCAGTTACGGGGGAGCCAAGTGTAGGCGGCAGTGCCACAGATAAAATAGGTGTTGGGGGATGCCACCAGCTTCGGAGGAGATGTAGAGTTTAAAGATTTTGTGATATTACAAGTACTGGTACCAACTTTCTTAGTCCCTAGGCCATGGATGCAGACACGGCCTTGCACATTTATGACATTCACAGTGTCTCGTTCATCGGGCAGTATCCTTCTTGTGCGGAATCTGGAAAATGTTCGTCGAGTGGTTGAGTTGAATACTACCATCTCACCGAGTTCATCTGGTGAGAGTAGCGATATGGATGAGCTGGTCGGGCAAAAAGGAGCATTGGCATGGCCAGATCTGTTCCGCCAGAAGTCATCCTGAAATGTTCCAAGGGCAGAATTGGCAGTACCATTGACAGTGTAGGCCTCCTGTATCAACATCCACCATGCAAGACAAGACCCAGAGATGGAAAAGGGGTAGGGAAAGAATGGGACAGGGTGTATCATGGAATGCGGCATCAGTCCGCAAACCCAGCAGTTGGAAATGTTCATGCTCAGCTGATGATGATGCAACATTTGGATGAAGGTGTTATTGAAGAATTCTGCACGGCGGGGTAACTCGTGGGCTGGTAGCGTGTAATACTGGTGCTCTGCAGGAGTTGGGGTAGGGGTTGGTGAGGTAACAGGATGGTAGATTAGTAACAGCCAACCAAGAATAGACAGGATGAGGGAGACAAACAGCGTCACCACGGTGGCCATGAAGCATTTACTATGTCGGAGACTGACATATTGTTTCTGGATTCGAGTGTTTTGGACGGCAGCCATTGTGCTAAGCCAGGGACCTCTAGTGGCTGTCTGTGATTGGTGGTTGCTTCACTGGGCGCAGGTGCCAAGAGCCCTATGGCGTACCTTAGTCTGACACACCAGCACTATTCTCGGCCGGGAAATCACAGCCCTACAGCCTATAGGCACTTGGCGAAGTCAAAGGCAAGCCTTCCCTCGGGGCGCAAGTTATATCGGTCGGAAGTAGGGTCAGTATGGTCGGGAAACAATTGTTCTGGACGTTGAGCAGAGTTAAGGGAGGGTTCCACCCTTCCTTTCAGTATGCTGTCACTCTCTGCTTCCGTAGATGTAAAATGCAGTCTGGCATCGCTGAATGGGACAAACGTCGGGACTGTTTCTGTTTCTGAGTCTCCTTGTCCTTCCCTCACCCACTGATCATAGGGGAGGGGCAGAGGCACACGCCTACAGTGGGACGAATGCACCCAATTCTTCCGACCTTCTACTTTCACGGCGGTGCGGGTGGCCAGCAACACCTGACGGGGCTGTGTCCAGCGGGGTTCGAGGCTCTTAGTCCGTTGAAAATTTCTTACTAAGACCCAATCTCCAGGTTGGATAACGTGTCCTGGGCCCTCGCTTTTGTCAGGTATGGCCTCATGCACCTGGTGATAAAGAGTACGAAAGGTATTAGTTAGACTGTACAGGTAATCAGTTAATACAGGGTATTCAACATCAGACAGTTTCTTAGGCCGCGGGACACCCCATACATTGGCAGGCCTCCCGAACACAATCTCATGGGGGGATAGCCCTATCCTGGTGTGGGCTGTTGTTCTTGTAGACAATAGGGCCAAGGGCAGAGCATCAACCCAAGTGACACCTGTCTCGGCTACTATTTTGGCCATTTTAGTTTTTAGGATGCCATTGTACACCTCCACTAGACCTGCTGACTGGGGGTGGTTAGCTGCATGAAGTTTTTGTTTTATACCCAATGCTGTACAGATATATTCCATAATTTGAGCCGTAAAGTGTGTCCCGTTGTCACTCCAGACCAAGCGGGGCAAACCGAATCGTGGGAGGTACTCTTTTAATAGCATTTTGGCGGTAGTGATAGCGGTGCAGTCTTTGACGGGGTAGGCCTCCACCCATCGGCTGAAGGTACAGACCACCACTAGGACATATTTTAAATTGTTACATCGGTCCATCTGGATGTAATCTATTTGGAGGACTTCAAAAGGGAAGGTAGGAGGAGAGAATCCTCCCTTAGGAGTAACTGTGCCTTTTCCTGGGTTATACATTAGGCAAATCATGCATGTTTTAACCAGCTTTTCAGCATATGTTGGTATCTTAGAGTTGTACCATGTAGGTTCCAACAGTTTACATATCCCTTTGCACTAATGTGAGCAGGACCATGGGCCATCGTAACTACTGGTAGCACATGACTGTCAGGTAACATCCATTGTCTTTCCATAGTCGTGCGGACCCAGCAACCATCAATTCCCTCCTTTGCTAATTGCTCCTTCCACACCCGTAGTTCCTCAGGAGTAGTATGGGACTGAATATCGATCACACTCTGTACTGTGTTTTCAACCATGCCCTCGTCTGCCACCCACCTAGCGGGACCTCCTACATACATTCCTTCCCTTTTTCTAAGAGCTGTTTGTCTGGCCGTCTGGTCAGCCAGGGCATTGCCTTTCCCAACATCATCTGTCACTTTCTTATGGGCCTTACATTTTATAATGGCCACCTTTCTGGGGAGTGTCAGGGAGTCTAACAATCGGTGAATTAGGGGGCCATGTTGAATCTTGGTCCCATGGGAAGTAAGGAAATTCCTTTCTTTCCATAACCTCCCGAAGTTGTGGGCCACCCCGAAGGAATATTGGCTGTCAGTATAAATATTTACCGTCATCCCTTTGCTTAACTCACAGGCTCTAGTGAGGGCCACTAATTCTGCTGCTTGAGCAGAGCACTGCGGAATCTGAGCTGTTTCTACTACTTGTCCTAATGTCGTGAGGGCATAGGCGGCTGAGGTGTTACCATCTGGCCCTCTGAGACATGATCCGTCCACA
This sequence comes from Calotriton arnoldi, assembly GCA_963921515.1. NCBI lineage: Eukaryota > Metazoa > Chordata > Amphibia > Caudata > Salamandridae > Calotriton > Calotriton arnoldi. The sequence goes on from CAWUFW010000777.1 coordinate 1,477,429, forward strand.
TATAGTGTACCTTCTGGTTCTGCTATCGGGGTATCCTGTAAGTCAACCCGTCCCTTCGTCTCCTCCTCTGTCCTTAATATGCAGTCATGTGGGTCTAAGCGGGCATCCTGAGTATCCAGTGGGAGTAATGTTGCGGGGTTCAGTACAGTGCATCTCTTGATGTTAATGTGGCTGGAAAAGAGTGTCAGTTCATATCCTGTGAGTCGTGCGCTAGTGAGGTACTGTGTCTTGGTGTTATTAAGGAGGGTATCTACAGAATGGGGGACCATCAGAGTCAGGGGGAGTTCATGACGATCCCGCACTCTGACGGACCATGAGGGCGGCCGCAGCGGTCGCCCGTAGGCATCCTGGGAGAGCCCTTGCAACAGGATCTAAGGTGGCTGAAAAATAGGCACATGGCCGATGGTGACCTCCGAACATCTGGGTCAAGACAGCGCATGCACAGCCGTCTGTCTCATGTACAAAAAGAAAAAATTGCTTGCTATAATCAGGATTACCGAGGACTGGAGCAGTACACAGAGCCCTCTTTAAACCTTGGAAGGCCTGCGCATGCTCTCTAGTCCATGGAAAGGAACTGTCTGATATGTCTTTAGTGGTGAGGGCAAGAAGAGGTTTGACCATGGCCGAAAAGTTGGAAATCCACTGTCTACAGTATGAGGTTAGGCCTATGAAGGCTCGCACCTGCTTTTGTGTTCGTGGGGCCGTCATAGCATTGATAATGGCTACACGATCAGCGGTGAGCTGCCTTCCCTCCTTCGAGAGGAGATGACCTAAATAGGTCACCTTCTCTTGACAAAACTGAAGCTTTTTTAAAGAGACTTTGTGATTATGGAGGGCAAGGTGGCGTAACAAACAGAGAGTAGCTTCTTTACATGATGGGGCAGAATTTGCAGCAATGAGGAGGTCATCTACATATTGTAATAGTGTGGAGTTATCAGGGAGTTCCAAGGAATCTAGTTGACTTTTTAGGGCTTGACTATAGATACTGGGGCTCTCGGTGAAACCTTGAGGGGCGCGGCAGAATCTAAAGCTTCGCCCACCAAGGGAGAAACCAAAAAAATGTCTGCTGTCAGGATGTATAGGAATGCTGAAAAAAGCATTCTTCAGGTCTATGACAGAAAAGTGCGTTGCGTTAGAAGGGACCATCGTTAAGAGGGCTGTAATGTCGGGGACAACAGGATATTGGGAGACTGTTATTTTGTTAAGGGCTCTCAGGTCAATCACGAATCTGTATATTTTAGGGGAGAGAGCATCTCCATTGGTCTTTTTAAGAACGGGAATAATGGGACTGTTACAGATATTGCCACGTGTTTCCTCCACTACGCCCTTGTCCATTAATTCAGATATTATTGTTAAAAGGGCCATTTCTCCTTCCGCGGGTAGTTGATACTGCCGGAGGCGGGGGAGAAGTGCACCTGGCTCGATGCGTACCACATGAGGGGATATGTTGAGACACCCTACATCAGTGTCTGATGATGCCCAGAGGGAGGAAGGTAAAAACTGCAATTCTGGTGGGAGGGGACCAGACAGATACATATAGGAAGCTGCGGTGGGAGAAATTGTTAGGGATACACCTTGGGGACTACATGATATGGTCGCATACAGAGCTTTCAGTAAATCCATGCCTAACAAGTTTTCACTGCAACCTGTAGTAAGGACCAAGGGAGCGTCAACATGTGCAGGGCCAATATCGAGAGGGAGGGGTTCAGAGACAGGGCTCGTCACAGGTGTTCCTGCAAAACCCACGGAGACATTTATTTTGCCAGAAAGGGGTGCCTCCGGGACTGACAGACGTGCAATAGAAGACCTGGTGGCCCCAGTATCCAAAAGAAAATTCTGATTGTTCCCCACAACTGACATTTGAACATACGGGCCCCTTTGATCCACTGGAATTTGCACTCTGGTAATACCCCTTTCCTGGCTGTCCTATGCTTGGTAGGACCCTATCTCATCAACTTCGTCATAATCATCATTGTAATAAGTGCGTGTTGCTTCGTACCCATCAAACCTATTGGCCGGGCGCGGCCGGACGGGAACGTGATCCCTGGGCCTACATTCTTTATCCTGTGGATGGGGCGGGCCATGGTCCCTAGTCGGCCTTCCCTCCCTGGGAGCGCGAGGCCGAGTCTTCCCTGTTCGGATGTTTTCAGCTAACACGGGACACTCGTCTATCCAATGGCCGTACCCCTTACAATAAGCACACTGATCTGTTTGGAGGGCTCCCGTATGTTGAGGGCTGGAGGGGTAGACTGGCGAGCCCTCGGAGGGTGTTGGGGTTGAGGTCTGAAATTCCCGCGGGCATCGGGACCTCGGGGAGGGTAAGCCTGCTGCAGAAGTGCCTTAGTCTTAAGATCCCTAACCTTCTTACTTTCCTTGTCTCTATCTTCATTCTCCCTATTCTCATGATATTGTGCCATAGCCAAGATACCAGTGATAGTTTGGGCAGACCACGTACTTTCAACTTTCTTAAGCCTGGTGGAAATCTCAGGAAGCAAGTTGCTGACAAACTTATCGACAAACACTGGGCCAGAACCTGGGGTCCGGGGATCCAAACCACTATGTCCCTTGTATTCTGTCTCAAAACGGGTAAAGAAGTCAGCCACATTTTCATCTTTTCGCTGCCTACAGGCGTTTATTTTATCCCAGTTAATGACAGTTTCCGGCAAAAGTGTTTTCATAAACGTTATTATTTTACCGGGCAAAGTCAGGATGGCAGCTTCTGGCTTAGTCCCTCCTACCCTTGCTTCTTCCATAGCCTCTAGGTCAGCCCATTTACCTCCCAACGCCACTTCATGATCAGTATGTCGAATCTTGTCCCAAATTTCAGTGGGAACAACCGTACCAAAAAGTAAATCTATATCCTCAAGAACGAGGGTACCTGCAGATATAATCTGACCTAATTCTCTGTAAAAGGCAGCCGGATTCTTCCGGGGATCTGGTAATTGTTCTTTTAACTGCATTACTTCTGACCTTTTCCAAGGAACATGAACCCAAAGCCTGCGCCAGTGTGCCTCAACAGCCCCTCGGCCATTATTTTGGGCATCGGTAAGTGCGTTAACAAAGACAGGGGCCGCCTCTCTCATTGGCATAGCTGTCTCTAGAGGGGTGTTGGAAAAAGCGGTCATATCACGGTAAGCCATTAAAGCAGACACAGCACCAAACATCCCCTCTCCCTGAACATCGCCTCTTCTTATTTGTGACCTAAGGTCCATTAATCCAGTGGGTATCTGCATAAGCGCATTCTCAAATTTTTGCATGACCAGCGTACACATGTATTCAGCCCAGGTGGTCTGTTCCATAATCGTCCACTGGGAAAAGGTGGACCATATGTCTTTGAAGGCATAAATATTCCCGTTCTTTATCCAACATTCACACTGTTGCTCCTGTAGGTCATTTTCTCGAAGGGACGAAAAGCTGACTGCAGAGTGCAAGGAGGCCAGTCGGGGGGAATTGAACATTTTATATAAATCCTGTTTAACTGTAGACCACGGGGAAGTAGGAAAAGGGCGGGTAGGGGTAAAGCCGCAGGGGGTGGGCGGATGGAGACTTGTTGTCATTCCCGCAGTGAGGACAGGGTTAGCGGGCGTGGTCGGTGTCATAGGAAAAATCGGGAGGGTTGGTGTGACAGGAAGAACAGTAGGAGGGGCAGTGGGGGCAGGAGTGGGCGGTGGCGGGGGGACATGTGGGGTGTAAGGCGTCAGGGCAGGGTACATTGGGGCATATGCAGGAGGGCTTTCTAGCATGGTATCAAGCAAGGAATCACCTTCTTCTCCCCATCCATATGGCCCTTTCTTTTCTCCTCACGAGCTGGATAGCATTTTTGTACCCGGGCCCCATGCTCCCTGTTGGCTATTTCTACCGATTTTGTCATTTGATTTTGTAAATTTACTCTGGCGTGGTCGGCCATTGACATGCATTCCTGTTTTCTTTCGAGCCTTCTGCTTTCTAGCTCTCTGCTCTATCTCTTTCCTCCAAAATCGGACAGATTCAAACATAGACGGGCGCGTTTTTCTTTTCATTAATTGTTCCTCTAAGTTGGTGAGAACTTGGGAATTAAAGGAGCCGAAAAGTGGCCACTGTAATTCCGCGTTACTTTGTTTCGTATATTTTACCCAGAATGAGGAAAACATTATGGCAGAAGGGCCATGTTTAACATACATCGTATGGCCAGGGGTCCCTTCTGGAGGAAGCGGACAAGCCGCCTCCAGCTGGGAGTCCTGCGTACACATACAACAACATAATTTCTTGAACTTACTACTGACTGGCATGCTTGTAAATAGGTAACAGACACCGGCGGGTTTTAAAATTCACCTCGCCTGCTTGGCTTTTGCAAAGGTCAATAACAGCAGAATCATACAGACTTGGTGGGTGATCAGTCCACCCTTACCTTACAGGGGTAGTTCTCTCCTGCAGACGTAGGTCTGTGTCCTGCTCCAGAAATTATTTGCTAGGGGACTCCAGCGAGGACGCGGTCATGTGGCCCAGACCGGGTGGGGAGGAACAGCGGGCGAGTCGTTCGGCTTACCGGATTGCAAGAATCCCTCGGGTAGGGCGCCTCCGTCGGAGTCTCTCCGTGCACCTCCTCACATCCACCGGGCCTGACCTTCGTACTCGTGGAGTCCCTATTCGGGCAAAACACACAAGATGATGGACGGAATGCAGCACATTGGCAAACATTCACCCCAGTCACAGATCTGGGTTTAATCCATCGTTATTTTGCTTCACCACGCCACCCCAGTTCAGACATAGCCATATGCAAATCAGTCTTGACCCTGTGCCTCATAGGAACAGTCCAGACCGAACTGCCAAGCCATGTCTTCCCTGGACCGGAATCAAGCATCCTAGGACCGGTTTCAGGCTATCAGCCTTCATCAGCCAGGATAGCTTGACTCCAGTGGCGTAGTGAGCACGGGACCCACGTCTGGGCATACCCTTCCCACTTAGGGCGAAATGCAAAACACACAAGATGATGGACGGAATACTGCACATTGGCAAACATTCACCCCCAGTCACAGATCTGGGTTTAATCCATCGTTATTTTGCTTCACCACGCCACCCCAGTTCAGACATAGCCATATGCAAATCAGTCTTGACCCTGTGCCTCATGGGAACAGTCCAGACCGAACTGCCAAGCCATGTCTTCCCTGGACCGGAATCAAGCATCCTAGGACCGGTTTCAGGCTATCAGCCTTCATCAGCCAGGATAGCTTGACTCCAGTGGCGTAGTGAGCACGGGACCCACGTCTGGGCATACCCTTCCCACTTAGGGCGAAATGCAAAACACACAAGATGATGGACGGAATGCTGCACATTGGCAAAAATTCACCCCCAGTCACAGATCTGGGTTTAATCCATCGTTATTTTGCTTCACCACGCCTCCCCAGTTCAGACATAGCCATATGCAAATCAGTCTTGACCCTGTGCCTCATGGGAACAGTCCAGACCGAACTGCCAAGCCATGTCTTCCCTGGACCGGAATCAAGCATCCTAGGACCGGTTTCAGGCTATCAGCCTTCATCAGCCAGGATAGCTTGACTCCAGTGGCGTAGTGAGCACGGGACCCACGTCTGGGCATACCCTTCCCACTTAGGGCGAAATGCAAAACACACAAGATGATGGACGGAATGCTGCACATTGGCAAACATTCACCCCCAGTCACAGATCTGGGTTTAATCCATCGTTATTTTGCTTCACCACGCCACCCCAGTTCAGACATAGCCATATGCAAATCAGTCTTGACCCTGTGCCTCATGGGAACAGTCCAGACCGAACTGCCAAGCCATGTCTTCCCTGGACCGGAATCAAGCATCCTAGGACCGGTTTCAGGCTATCAGCCTTCATCAGCCAGGATAGCTTGACTCCAGTGGCGTAGTGAGCACGGGACCCACGTCTGGGCATACCCTTCCCACTTAGGGGCGAAATGCAAAACACACAAGATGATGGACGGAATGCTGCACATTGGCAAACATTCACCCCCAGTCACAGATCTGGGTTTAATCCATCGTTATTTTGCTTCACCACGCCACCCCAGTTCAGACATAGCCATATGCAAATCAGTCTTGACCCTGTGCCTCATGGGAACAGTCCAGACCGAACTGCCAAGCCATGTCTTCCCTGGACCGGAATCAAGCATCCTAGGACCGGTTTCAGGCTATCAGCCTTCATCAGCCAGGATAGCTTGACTCCAGTGGCGTAGTGAGCACGGGACCCACGTCTGGGCATACCCTTCCCACTTAGGGCGAAATGCAAAACACACAAGATGATGGACGGAATGCTGCACATTGGCAAACATTCACCCCCAGTCACAGATCTGGGTTTAATCCATCGTTATTTTGCTTCACCACGCCACCCCAGTTCAGACATAGCCATATGCAAATCAGTCTTGACCCTGTGCCTCATGGGAACAGTTCAGACCGAACTGCCAAGCCATGTCTTCCCTGGACCGGAATCAAGCATCCTAGGACCGGTTTCAGGCTATCAGCCTTCATCAGCCAGGATAGCTTGACTCCAGTGGCGTAGTGAGCACGGGACCCACGTCTGGGCATACCCTTCCCACTTAGGGCGAAATGCAAAACACACAAGATGATGGACGGAATGCTGCACATTGGCAAACATTCACCCCCAGTCACAGATCTGGGTTTAATCCATCGTTATTTTGTTTCACCACCCCACCCCAGTTCAGACATAGCCATATGCAAATCAGTCTTGACCCTGTGCCTCATGGGAACAGTCCAGACCGAACTGCCAAGCCATGTCTTCCCTGGACCGGAATCAAGCATCCTAGGACCGGTTTCAGGCTATCAGCCTTCATCAGCCAGGATAGCTTGACTCCAGTGGCGTAGTGAGCACGGGACCCACGTCTGGGCATACCCTTCCCACTTAGGGCGAAATGCAAAACAAACAAGATGATGGACGGAATGCTGCACATTGGCAAACATTCACCCCCAGTCACAGATCTGGGTTTAATCCATCGTTATTTTGCTTCACCACGCCACCCCAGTTCAGACATAGCCATATGCAAATCAGTCTTGACCCTGTGCCTCATGGGAACAGTCCAGACCGAACTGCCAAGCCATGTCTTCCCTGGACCGGAATCAAGCATCCTAGGACCGGTTTCAGGCTATCAGCCTTCATCAGCCAGGATAGCTTGACTCTAGTGGCGTAGTGAGCACGGGACCCACGTCTGGGCATACCCTTCCCACTTAGGGGCGAAATGCATAACACACAAGATGATGGACGGAATGCTGCACATTGGCAAACATTCACCCCCAGTCACAGATCTGGGTTTAATCCATCGTTATTTTGCTTCACCACGCCACCCCAGTTCAGACATAGCCATATGCAAATCAGTCTTGACCCTGTGCCTCATGGGAACAGTCCAGACCGAACTGCCAAGCCATGTCTTCCCTGGACCGGAATCAAGCATCCTAGGACCGGTTTCAGGCTATCAGCCTTCATCAGCCAGGATAGCTTGACTCCAGTGGCGTAGTGAGCACGGGACCCACGTCTGGGCATACCCTTCCCACTTAGGGCTGAAATGCAAAACACACAAGATGATGGACGGAATGCTGCACATTGGCAAACATTCACTCCCAGTCACAGATCTGGGTTTAATCCATCGTTATTTTGCTTCACCACGCCACCCCAGTTCAGACATAGCCATATGCAAATCAGTCTTGACCCTGTGCCTCATGGGAACAGTCCAGACCGAACTGCCAAGCCATGTCTTCCCTGGACCGGAATCAAGCATCCTAGGACCGGTTTCAGGCTATCAGCCTTCATCAGCCAGGATAGCTTGACTCCAGTGGCGTAGTGAGCACGGGACCCACGTCTGGGCATACCCTTCCCACTTAGGGCGTAAATGCAAAACACACAAGATGATGGACGGAATGCTGCACATTGGCAAACATTCACCCCCAGTCACAGATCTGGGTTTAATCCATCGTTATTTTGCTTCACCACGCCACCCCAGTTCAGACATAGCCATATGCAAATCAGTCTTGACCCTGTGCCTCATGGGAACAGTCCAGACCGAACTGCCAAGCCATGTCTTCCCTGGACCGGAATCAAGCATCCTAGGACCGGTTTCAGGCTATCAGCCTTCATCAGCCAGGATAGCTTGACTCCAGTGGCGTAGAGAGCACGGGACCCACGTCTGGGCATACCCTTCCCACTTAGGGCGAAATGCAAAACACACAAGATGATGGACGGAATGCTGCACATTGGCAAACATTCACCCCCAGTCACAGATCTGGGTTTAATCCATCGTTATTTTGCTTCACCACGCCACCCCAGTTCAGACATAGCCATATGCAAATCAGTCTTGACCCTGTGCCTCATGGGAACAGTCCAGACCGAACTGCCAAGCCATGTCTTCTCTGGACCGGAATCAAGCATCCTAGGACCGGTTTCAGGCTATCAACCTTCATCAGCCAGGATAGCTTGACTCCAGTGGCGTAGTGAGCACGGGACCCACGTCTGGGCATACCCTTCCCACTTAGGGCGAAATGCAAAACACACAAGACCCTGTGCCTCATGGGAACAGTCCAGACCGAACTGCCAAGCCATGTCTTCCCTGGACCGGAATCAAGCATCCTAGGATTGGCTGATGAGGGCTGAATGCCCGAAACCGGTCCTAGGATGCTTGATTCCGGTCCAGGGAAGACATGGCTTGGCAGTTCGGTCTGGACTGTTCCCATGAGGCACAGGGTCAAGACTGATTTGCATATGGCCATGTCTGAACTGGGGTGGCGTGGTGAAGCAAAATAACGATGGATTAAACCCAGATCTGTGACTGGGGGTGAATGTTTGCCATTGTGCAACATTCCGTCCATCATCTTGTGTGTTTTGCAATTCGCCCCAAGTGGGAAGGGTATGCCCAGACGTGGGTCCCGTGCTCACTGCGCCACTGGAGTCAGGCTATCCTGGCTGATGAGGGCTGAATGCCCGAAACCGGTCCTAGGATGCTTGATTCGGTCCAGGAAGACATGGCTTGGCAGTTCGGTCTGGACTGTTCCCATGAGGCACAGGGTCAAGACTGATTTGCATATGGCCATGTCTGAACTGGGGTGGCGTGGTGAAGCAAAATAACGATGGATTAAACCCAGATCTGTGACTGGGGGTGAATGTTTGCCATTGTGCAACATTCCGTCCATCATCTTGTGTGTTTTGCAATTCGCCCCAAGTGGGAAGGGTATGCCCAGACGTGGGTCCCGTGCTCACTGCGCCACTGGAGTCAGGCTATCCTGGCTGATGAGGGCTGAATGCCCGAAACCGGTCCTAGGATGCTTGATTCCGGTCCAGGGAAGACATGGCTTGGCAGTTCGGTCTGGACTGTTCCCATGAGGCACAGGGTCAAGACTGATTTGCATATGGCCATGTCTGAACTGGGGTGGCGTGGTGAAGCAAAATAACGATGGATTAAACCCAGATCTGTGACTGGGGGTGAATGTTTGCCATTGTGCAACATTCCGTCCATCATCTTGTGTGTTTTGCAATTCAGCCCCAAGTGGGAAGGGTATGCCCAGACGTGGGTCCCGTGCTCACTGCGCCACTGGAGTCAGGCTATCCTGGCTGATGAGGCTGAATGCCTGAAACCGGTCCTAGGATGCTTGATTCCGGTCCAGGGAAGACATGGCTTGGCAGTTCGGTCTGGACTGTTCCCATGAGGCACAGGGTCAAGACTGATTTGCATATGGCCATGTCTGAACTGGGGTGGCGTGGTGAAGCAAAATAACGATGGATTAAACCCAGATCTGTGACTGGGAGTGAATGTTTGCCATTGTGCAACATTCCGTCCATCATCTTGTGTGTTTTGCAATTCGCCCCAAGTGGGAAGGGTATGCCCAGACGTGGGTCCCGTGCTCACTGCGCCACTGGAGTCAGGCTATCCTGGCTGATGAGGCTGAATGCCCGAAACCGGTCCTAGGATGCTTGATTCCGGTCCAGGGAAGACATGGCTTGGCAGTTCGGTCTGGACTGTTCCCATGAGGCACAGGGTCAAGACTGATTTGCATATGGCCATGTCTGAACTGGGGTGGCGTGGTGAAGCAAAATAACGATGGATTAAACCCAGATCTGTGACTGGGGTGAATGTTTGCCATTGTGCAACATTCCGTCCATCATCTTGTGTGTTTTGCAATTCGCTCCCAAGTGGGAAGGGTATGCCCAGACGTGGGTCCCGTGCTCACTGCGCCACTGGAGTCAGGCTATCCTGGCTGATGAGGGCTGAATGCCCGAAACCGGTCCTAGGATGCTTGATTCCGGTCCAGGGAAGACATGGCTTGGCAGTTCGGTCTGGACTGTTCCCATGAGGCACAGGGTCAAGACTGATTTGCATATGGCCATGTCTGAACTGGGGTGGCGTGGTGAAGCAAAATAACGATGGATTAAACCCAGATCTGTGACTGGGGGTGAATGTTTGCCATTGTGCAACATTCCGTCCATCATCTTGTGTGTTTTGTCCCTATTCGGGCGCCATTTGAAGAACCGGAATAACCCACTCACTGGGTCTCGGCGGCGGGGGAATTGCCCAAGTCTTCCATACCCTTCATACGTAGTAAAAGGAGACACAGGAGCCTTCGTCTGCAGGAGGAACCCAGATTTATTCAAATAGCCCGGGCTATGGAACAGAGTCCCAAGCTCGTTAGAAACAAGACAGAGGAGGCTGCTGCTTTACTCCGCAGCTTACAAGCCTTTTATACTTTTTCATTCCAGTCTTTTGGCTGTTAGTCCATTGTTCAATCAGGGCAGTGTTTGCAGTTGATAACCAGATCCAGACGGTGTTTGTAGTTGGTGACCTGATCAAGGCTTGGTACTCAAATTATTGTTCACTCAGCTTGATCAAAGCACGGTCATTCAGGTCATTGTTCGATCAGCTTGATCAAAGCTCGGTCATTCAAACCATTGTCCAATCACCCTGATCAAGGCCCAGCAGTCAGATCATTGTCCAGATAACCTGATCACGGTGTCAAGGATGTTTACCAGGCAGGGAGCAGGAGATGGGAAACAAATCATTTACACAGGGCGTGAGTGTCTCATGGTTTTCTGTCGAACTGCAAAGAACAGGGGGTGGGTGTGCGACAGTTCCTGGGCAGAAATGCAGGCTGCAAGATGGTTTTTGTCGTGTTAGTTAGAATTTCCTCAGGCATCAGCAGAAACGACCAGGTGGGTCGTGTGGAAGTGTTTGACACGAAATGGCAATGAAAAAACAATGAAGTCCTGGTACAAATGATACCGATCAGAAGAACACTTTTCCTCACAGAGTACCATTGTGTTTACGTGAGGTACTGCATATTTATTAACTTTGCAGTTGTCTCTTCGGGAAGCATTAAAGATGGCCAGCAGTGGGTCGTGGCTAGCAGCCAAAGATGGGGGATGCTTGTAACTGAACTCTGTGCTCTGGCCCTGCACCATCCGGCATAATCTGCTGCACTGGCCACTAATTTTGCCAGAGTTGATGGCATAGTTGCACTGTCCTCTCTTGGGAACTGAGGACTCTCGATTTGAGCCGCCATGGGAGAACCCGAACATTGGACGCAATCCTGTGCAACCGGGTTACCTTGGGATGCGGCGGAAACTGGGAGGATCAGCCGGTCTGCCCAGTTTGCGGGGGGACACGCCTGGCTCTGTGGTCACACCGGGGATACCACTGTGCTTCAGAGAACGTAGCAAAAAGCCTGAAAAGACAGCGACTCCCTGGGGGGGCTGGAATTTGGGCTGCCCTCCTGTGAGGCTGGCCTGCACCGAAGCAGTGAGGGGAGGTGAGTGCCTCGCCTGTCTGACAGCACCAAGTGCCACCGACCTAGAGGCTGTATTGGGAGACCAGGGCAGCAGGCGCCATCAGCATCGGGCGCCAGAGGAGGATGACATGACTTCTACCACACAGAGGCCGCTGGCCCGGAAAGAAATGACCTTGCGGCCTCAAATAGAGCCTCAGAGGCCATAAGCCTGCCACACCACAATGGCTCTGGGGAGTACCCACAGAGAATTTTGTTGGACAGCATGGCATGGACCCGCATAGATGTTCCAGGGGCCTCCTACTGACACTTTGGCCTCCTCTCTGTCCCAGCTGCATTCATTTGGCTCATGCCGGGGCCACTGCGGAGCAACTATAAAGCCTGCTTCCCTGAAGACATCCCCTTGGCCCCTGTTCATACTTCCAGGTTAGAGGAGTGTACTATGAGCCATGGACCGCGAGGGGATTTTCCTAAAGGAGACGCAGTGCAGAGCACCCACCATGGACAAGGATAAACCAAACACCCACTCAACACAGGGGGAAATTGGAAAATCCGCCAGGCCCACTTCTGGAGTCGACAATCAAAAAGGCCAAGACCAAGGGGCCACCTCCCAGCCAAACCCCACGGCCTCCATCCTTCAAGGCATTCAGGATTCAGGTGCCTGCCTGGATAGTAAGACAGGCAAACTGAGCCTAGACCAGTCGTTGTTGCATCAGGACCTGCGAAATACAGTCGACAGAGTGACTGAGGTGAAAAGCCGCCTCTCAAAAGTAGAGGATTCCACAGGCTCTATGCAAACTGTGCTGACCACCCTCCAGCGTAAAGTAAGTGTCCTAGAGGTGAGGGCCGAGGGTAGATGTTGGAGAAACAATATTCTCATTGTGGAGGTCCCGGAGGGAGTGGAGAGACCCCACCTGGTTTGCTTCATAACAGAATGGCTTTAATCATGACCATAAAACATGTAGAAATTGGCTAATCCCTGATTGGTGTATTTAACTCAACTATAATGCCATAGTATACGGTGTGGAGACTGCACCTTTCGCAGGTGAAAAGCTAAATGTCACCTGTGGCACAGCACTTATTGTGCCATTCACTATTGTTGCACGGAAAACATGTCTTCAGGCCTACCATTGTAGCCTGACAGTTGCAGTGTAAAACCTGCAGTGCAACCTGTTAAAATACCCCTTTTGGCAGGTAAAAACCTCCCTTTTAAATATTATTACTTTACCCCTATGTAGGCCCTATAACACATAAAATAGGGTGCATGATATTTAAAAGTGGGGCATTTCGAACATTAATGTAACAATGTCCCTATAGTGAAAAGGCCCTAAAAGCTATTTGAATTGTGGCAGGCATAGCTATCCTATGTAGAAAATATGAGTACAAATTAAAATACTAATACTGTATCTTGGGAATGGGCCTACGTACAAAAATATTTAAATAACTATTTTTAATAGTTTTAAAAATTCCAATTCAATGGTGAAGTCAGATTTTTAATAAATATTAAGGCGAGGTAACTTTTGGAAAGTTAGCCTTTACCTGCCTGTACTGTCCTTAGCACAAGCCTCTGCTAGATCTAATATGTGCTCAGCCTTGAACAGGTGTGACATGCCTCCCAGGAGCAAACAATAGGCAGACCTAAAAGTAAAGAGATGACGCCTCTTAGCTCAACAGAATATGCAGGGATGGGCCTGTGGGCCACCTTTTGACAGCAGACTGTCAAATCCTGCTTGACAGATCACTGAGACCTTCTGTGTTTTCTTTGCTTTTCCATGTATTCAGAATCAGCCCTTACCTGGTAGGTTATTGTTTTTGGGATCAGCCCAGTCACAGCCTAAGTAACTATGCTCTAGATAGGCAGGTGACAACATTTTTTTTAAAGTTTTGAATGTGTGCGCACAAGGCACTGTGCAATTCCAGTCTTGGTGCAGCAGAAAATCTTCAAAATGTGGAGGGCTGCCACTGTGCGATTCAGTTTTCATGTATTTAACTCGGCTTCTTCTTGTACCCTGCTGGTAATCTCTGGGTCTCAGACCCAGTAGTAATTAAAAACAGACAGTGAAACTGGTCCCCCATTGGGTCCTAATTTCATGAACTTTAATGGCAAAAACACTGATTGTTTTCTGAACAACGAATGTATAATGCGTTAAGGTAATCCATGTTATGTTATGTTATATGCATTTATATCGCGCGCTGCTACTCAGGAGTGTCCCAGCGGGGTACCTTGCAAGCAAAAGGGAGTCAGCCAGAGTAGTATTATGCAAAGAGCAGTGTTTTCAACCGTTTCCTGAACAGCTTAGCATCTTGGATGCAGCGCAGTTCCAAAGGGAGTGCGTTCCAAGCCACCGCAGCCTTATAGGCCAGAGAGCTGCCGCCCATTCTCACCCGGCGGTAACGTGGAATCACTGCGAGGAACTGTGCCATAGAACGCAGGTTTCTTGAGGGCACGTAGAATTTAAAACGCTTCCTGAGATAGCCAGGACCAGACTGATACGGGGCTGCGTGCACCGTGGTAAGGGCTTTAAATCTCACTCTTTCCGCAACCGGCAGTCAGTGGAGATCACGCAGATGTTGTCGTATGCTTGACCTTCGAGGGATATTCAATAAAACCCTGGCTGCGGCATTCTGGATAGACTGAAGTTTTTTCAGCTGGTACCCAGGAACGCCCACATAAAGTGCGTTCGCGTAGTCAATGCGCAACATTATTAGAGCGCGGGTGACCATCTCTTTGGCCGGCTGTGGTAGAAGTGGCAGAAATTTCCTAAGTGATCTTAGGACACCGAAACATTGTCCTGCTAATTTTTTTATCTGGGTGGTAAACCTGAGATCCTCATGTCAGCGATTTACTTCTTGTGTATGTGTATATTTCACATTTTACTTAATCTTGAATTCCCTAAGAGTGTGAACTATTTCCAGCATGTTGTGTTTCTGTTTCTTTGTGTAGCATTCTACTATTGAAAGGTGTATTCTTTGAACGTTGTCCCCTCCAGCTGTTTATAACGGGCTACGATTGAGAGCACTAGAGTTGAGACTGAAGGAACCCAAACGGTGGTCGGAGGCACATTACGAGAATCACAGATATTTCGTTAAATTCTTCATGTACAACCTCACAATTCATACACGGCAGCTGACTCCTGGAATTAAATGAACACATTCTAACAATACCTGGCAGGTACAAGAATAGAATGCTAAAATTAAAAACATAGCAAAAGGACAATAATGCATAAGAAGATATCACAACAAGCTGCCCCATAATACAAGCGTTAATAAGCGCTAAACTCTGCTTCAGATCACTAGATATTCCCACATGTATGATGCCTGTCTGTACCTGTGTATCATTTGAAATGATTTATTGTAGCGCTGAAGAATGTCGACACAGTGCAGTGCACACTCCCACGCTTTCCACGGGACTAATGAACCTCTTATTTGTTTACTTGTGCCATCCCGAAGGGAAGGGAATTGTTGCACTATTGAATGAGCACATAAGGCGGTGTACTTTTCCCACTCCTTCAGTGCTCATTGGTGCCTGCTGGGAGGCGACCGCCTAGAGAGAGCCATTATGGTGTTTGTGCGTGAGTGAGTGGGTGTTTCCCAAAGCTGAAAGTTGTAGTGACTGTGCAATCGCAACAAGGACAAGGCTCGGAAATGACTGCGGCAAACGGGCAAAGTCCAGTTTG
Source organism: Calotriton arnoldi (assembly GCA_963921515.1). Lineage (NCBI taxonomy): Eukaryota > Metazoa > Chordata > Amphibia > Caudata > Salamandridae > Calotriton > Calotriton arnoldi. The sequence goes on from CAWUFW010000777.1 coordinate 1,492,844, forward strand.
ACGAGATCTCGCCTCGTGGATCTCCTCCATCAAGTACAAGGGCGTACACAAGTTCTACTAATGGGCGGGTTCGTGGGAATAATAAAAATAGTAAGGGGTGGTTTACTTTCACGATTCTCTTTGTAGGTAGTAAAACGACCACGAAGCTGCTGTGTATAAAGAAGGTGTGGTGGAGAGTTCGGGATATTGTGACTGGGGAAAGGGGATTTTATAGATGGCTCAATTGGATTGTTTGGTTCTGCGACGTAGGGAGGTATATCGCGGAGACGTGTTAAGGGAACATATGCGGGGAACAGAGTGTCTGTCCAGTGTATAAGGGATTCGGTGTAGAAAGGATGTTGCGTACTTGGGGATGTTGTAGTGTAGTGGGTGTTGGGGGCCTGTATAGGATGGGGTCCAGAATAAAGGGTCAGATCCAGTGGATTCTGCCGGTTTCGAAGGCACTGTGGCTGGCGCGCTGGCCGCACGCCCTTGGCTTCCTGGCGGCGCGGGAGCGCCCTGCACTGACTGGCAGCGGGCGGGGAGGGCTGATCCTCAGTCTCACTGCCCGGGGGTCAGATACCAGAGCCGGGAGCCGTGACGTCAGCCAGGAATGAGGGAGATGGGCGGGGAGGGGGCAGTGTTCCGGGTCAGCCCCGTTCAGCAGGAGTGAAATGAAAAGAGAGTGCGGACAAAACACCCAGGGGAAGCACAGCCAGGAACGGTGATTATCGGAGCCAGGCACCGGGACACTTCACAGAGCCGCACCGGTAGCTGAGGGCCCGGCGTGCGTGCTGCAGAGCGCGGGGGCTGTGTGACCGCCGCCTAGAGCGAGGGGTCGGTCCGGGAGCTGGGGCTCCCGATGCTCGATCCTGGCTGGGGGTTAGTAGTCAGGGAGGCGCTGCTCCCCACGAGAAGCTGGGGTTCGAGACGCTGCGGCGCCTGCACTGCCCCACCAGGAGCGCTCCGGACCGTGCCGCCTCCTGCCCCGGACCGGGGCGGGGATGTTTCACTGTATCCCGCTCTGGCGGTGCAACCGTCACGTCGAGACCATCGACAAGCGGCACTGCTCGCTTCTGGCCGTGCCCGAGGATACCTATCGCTACAGCCGCAGCCTGGAGGAGCTGCTACTGGACGCCAACCAGCTGCGGGAGCTGCCCAAGGTGAGGGGGTGGGGAGGGCTGCGTACCCTGGGTCAGTCACCTGGGGAGGCCTGCAGGTCGGTGGCCAGGTGAGGACTGTGATGCTGAGCTAGGGGGCAGCACTGTGACAGAAGCTGGGCATTCGAGAGACTAGCAGCAATCAATGGGTTATGTCTGAGGGGAGTAAGACACCGGAGAGGTTTGGATTATAAAATATATTTATCGTAAGTTCAGTGGCCCTCTATTTAAATATACTCTCTTCCTTCTAATACTGCAAGGGGCAATTTGGCTCACGGAGAGAAGTTAATACTCAACAGGCTGGAAAGAATGCCCAGGTTGTGTCTTCTCATTAATACTGCCCCCTTGAGTTTCTCACCCCTACAATCGGAAGCCTCCCAAAGCAGAGCGAGAGATTGAACCTGTTGCCCTCAAACTTTTTTTTTAGTCAGGAGTTTGATTTGTTAAGGATAGCGAAGTCGGAGTATTCGACTTCCTACTTTAAAACCAAGGGTTTGAAGCGGATTTTTCAGCAGATAACGCACACCTTTGTCATAAACCGGACCTTATTTAGCTATACATAACATTCTAGTAGTTTGCCTATCAAATGTTGCCCCCATCTGCCAGGCCTGCGTAAGGCCGGACATCCAGCGCCCCTGGCTGCGATGTTAATTAAGGGAGCCTTGCTTGTGTCTCCAGGCTTAATTGAATGAAGGCGTTTCGCTTCTATCCGATCCTTGCACTGACTGTCGATGTTTCATCCCTGATGTGCCTCCTTCCTATATCTTGCGGATTTATCGCATTGAGTTCTGATTTTTAAGTCAACAGGACTAAACACACTGGGACTTGCAGATTCATACCTGCGCTACGTGGATCGTGAAACTACATGTCCCAGCATGCCGAGTGCTGTAGACTGGAAAGAAAACTGACAAAGAGCCACTCTCAGCATTGGCCAGTTAATAACTACGAGTATGATGCAAATATTTTGTTCAACTCTCTCATGAAAATGTGCTCAGTCGGTACATGAGTTTTAGACGACGCAATACAAGTTATTTTTAATTTCCCTTTTTTCATTTCTTAAATAAGCGACGTCTGTGTTATGTAGTCACTTTTGCTACCTTGATAAGAATGTACGGAAAGATACAGAATGGTAGGTGGTGCAGTAGGGAGGAATCTGGTAAAGAGTTAAGGCAGTTGAATAGACATGCCACTTGAGTGACTGGCCTGCTCCGGATTTACAACTAATACCAAGTCTTCAGGAGACTTGTCATTCCTGGGCTTACGTCTTCAAACCAGGACTACAACTTTCAGAGCGCATTGGGTTGGCAAATGAATGTCCGTGCCCGCAAACTAGGTGTGCAGTTGGCAAGCATGGAGGTGGAAATCTGATATATTCTTCTTTTCCGAATCTTTGTGTCAAGTCAAAAAGTGACGGAACACTTTGAAACATCTACATCATTATGTAGTACTTTAAGAATATGCCTTTTACTCTTTGTATCATAATACCGGATATAGATTTTGAAAATAGCAGTACGCACATACTAGACTCATTGCTGTGCACATGGGTTTAAGAGTCATGGGGCACACAGGGATCACCTTCGTCTCAACAAAGAGATTAAAATATTACTGTAAAACACAAATTTATTCTGGAGAAAATATTAAATCTGAAAAAATGCAAATGCCTTATTATTGTAGACTAAATTGTGCACCAACGTTATTGGTAATTAATTACATGCATGGTCACTAAACCAACAAAAGGGTCAGTGCCTAGAGTGCTCCGTAGATGCCATTGCAGGGTTTTCCCTGAGTGATAACCGCAAATACTACTTTAGCAGCAGTATATGTGCATAGCTCTGAGAGATGCGCCATTCGGCTACCACTGTACAGATACTTTTTGTATTTTTGCCCCTCTATGTGGATGCAAACCCACTCTTGCTGATGTGTCTGCGCCCAAGCAGTCTATGGATGGTCAATTAGATGACTATGGCAGGGTAATGCCTTATGGTATAGAACTGGGCAAACTGCAATACCCATTGACCGCTTCAATCCATGGCACCTTCCAGCCCACCTGTGGGGATTGTTGATGCACACCTATAGGAGATGCTTAGAGCACAACACTCTAGTACTGAATTTGTAAACTTTTAAGTACAGGGCCCAAAGTTTTTCCTAGCACACCTGCCACGATTGCTGCAGAATTCTAGTATTGCTGAATACCCAAGACTGCTTAGTCTTGCTTCCATCTCATACCTCTTCTTCCAGCCCTTTTATCATACTCCTACTAGTTCTTTTTAGTCCATGCTTTCTTCCTCTATTACTGTTTTCCTCTATTTTGTTTTCTCTTCCTTCTTCAGGGGTGTGGAATTTTATAATATATCTACCTGCCCTTGGGCCGCAATTTGTCAGAAAACTACAGATCCTGTAAAAAAAAAAAAATCCGCTGGTGCCAAGTAGTGAGGTGACAAATTATGGCAGCATTCTCAATATGTCAAAGCTTTGATACCCTCATTGACTATGCAGTAGATCCAGAGTTGGAGTTCCCTGTGAGTATGTTCACACTCACTAACTTCCACGTTGAAGAGTATTCAGCAACTCCTCTTTACGCTTCTCCCACAATAAAAAAAGTTGGAAGTTTACTCCTGGCGAGAGCAGGCGTAAAAAAATAATTCACAGGTGGGGCGGAAAAGGGGATGTAGAAAGGATGAATTTGCAATCGCACAGCAGATGTGCGCATCAGCAAATATAAGATAACACAGCATGTTTATACACATGTATTTCTTGATGGTGCACTTTCACCCTGCGGTCTCTTGGCTTATTGTTACCCAAATCAATGGTACTCATGTTATCAATCTTGGAAAGAAGAAAGGCTGAGTCTACCTGCTAGGATTAAAATCTGGGACCATGTATATTTGCTCATGTGAAAAAGAAATACTTATACGTTTGCTAGGAGTATGGTTTCCAAGCATACTTTGGTAAAAGTTTTCTAATTTTTGAAAGTCATAAATTGGCAAGAATGAAAGGGCATATATCTGCGGGTGCACTTTTTTTGTCTTTCTTTAAAAATTGGGCCCTTACCTTATTGCTCATAATGGCTTTACACTAACCATCCCTCCCTTTAAAAAAGTGTGTGTGTATGTATGTATATATATATATATATTATCAAAATCATTTTGGGGGTACAGAGAGACTGTACGTAATAGTTTAGCAAAATGCTAGTTCAAGTTGGATTTTTTTTTTTGTGTGTATTTTATTTCAAAAGGAAAAAATCATCAACATTGCTGACCGGCTAATACATGAAATCAGGCAGCATTCTGGCAGCATTATAAGTGGTCTCAAATTGTTAAATTGTGCAGACATATGCATGTTTGTGAACTGGAGCCGGTCAGTAATGCAATGCTCACTGCATTTCCTTACAGCATTGTCCCTAATAGTAAATGCTCTGAATGAATGAACCATATATACAAGTTTCAACCATATACACGTAAAATAGACATCTTGCTTTAGTGTCAGACAATCTTTTCACAGATCTGTACTGTAAACTGGCAGCCAAAGGGTTTGTTTTTTCAAGGGGCTAGGCCTACTTGTCCGAAGGATATCGGCACAGTAGTCAGGCTTCATAAAAGATGGTCACCTTAAGCGACAGACTGAGCATACCCATAACACTAATGTAAACAGAGAAGAAAGCACAAAATGGTCCTTACCTTGCTTGATAGGGAGAAGGCCTTTGAAATAGCTGACTGGCGCTGAGTAACCAGTCCTGACCAAGATGGGCATGAGCCTGATGATGTGGAAGTTTATCTAGTCCAAAATCAGGGCACCATCACGAAAATGAATGTCCGTATTCAATGACAATATCAATAACAAGAGGAACAAGGCAGGGTTGCCCATTGTTGCCTCTGATTTTTGCTTTGTCAGTGAAACCCTTGGTCCAGAAAAATCTTAGAAATCCCAACATTAAAAGAATGACCATATGCCATACAGAACATTAGTTGGCGCTCTTCTCCAATGACATCCTCTGCTTTATCACAGAACTGCAAGAACCTCTTCCTGCTCTAATGCCAGAGTTGACCTTCTTTGTGAAGGTCTGGGGATTCAAAAAAGTACACCAAGTCACAAGGGATCGGAATATCGCACCCAAGAAATGAATGTAAAATGCTATTGATAAACAAAGGATATACATGGACAAAGAGACCTATTAAATACCTAGGCATATACCTACCCCGTGAGGTTTTTGAAGTATATCTATGCTGTATTCCCTCATTCTTGCAAACATTATATAAAGATGGCTAGAAATAACCTTGATGGGGAAATCTGAAAGGGTAAAACTTTATTTTCTTCCAAGATTGTTGGATACAGTGCAGGCACTACCAATAAGATTCCTTAAGACAGTTGTTGACCAAATCTAAAAGAAATTGTTAATATTTGTCTGGAAGGATATAGCTGCAAGAGTTTCTAAATGTGCACTATTTTGTAATGCAGGGAAGGGAGGCCTGGGATTCCCCAATTTAGAGGCATACATTCAAGCTGCTCTACTACACTCAGCACTGGAAAGCAATCACAATTCAGGGACAAACCTTGGGTACATTTGAAACAAATGTTTTCTTCTATTCCCCTGAGCTATTGTTTATGCCCCCTGCCTAGAGCTAGATCTGGGAGCAAGAGCCTCTCAGAATAGGCATTGATTTTTCTAGAATATTGGCACCAGAAGCAAGAAAGATTGGAGCCAACACATTTGTCTCCAAGATGACCACAGTTACCCACAATCCTGATTTTAGGCTGGGTCTTGGGACAGAAACGTCCTCTGCATGGTAAGACGTACCACTGCCCTGAGTGCCCAAGCGTTCTGTTGTCTGGACCCCTAATGCAGATTTTTGTTGTCATAGGCAAACATGGATCAATTGTGTACACCATGACATAGGCCTGTCTCATAGATTGCTGTCTTGTTGATCCAGGAGGGGGACCCAAAGTGCTACCCTCATAGTGATGGAAGTCTACTATCTTCACCAAGAGGTAAGCAGCATAAGCGCATTGGTGGTAACATACCGTGAAGTGATCAGTAGAAGTGAACAGGTCATTTTTGCCCTGTGCCACTGGAGTGAGGCCAACAGACTCACTCACCTTTTTAAAGTTCTGTTGCTGTGTGCTTAACTCACCCTTGACCTACATCCGGTAGATGTAGAGTGCTGTACAGCAGAGAAGTGGTAGCTCTATGCTTAATGTATGTGTGCCTGGGAAGGGTACAGTACAGGGAGAGAGCAGTACTGGGTGTGTGTATATGCCTGTGAGGAATACATTACAGAGAGATGTATTGTTGTGCATTGCATTGCAATAGAAGTATGTGTTTGTGTAAGTGTGCTTGTGAGAAGTACAACACATGAATGGTAAAGGGTTGTGCAGCGCCGACATGGCAAGTGTGTGCTGGCAGTGTTTGTGTTTGCAAATAGCACACCCTGGTACAATACAGAAAAGCTACAGTACTGAGCAGTGCGCACGGACTGAATGTGTTTCTGTAGTGGCACAATGCATGGAGGTAATGGTACTGGAGAGTATGCGTGCTGTGAAAGTACACAGAGTACAAGCGTACCTGCAATTGCACATTACATGGAGGACCCTGGGTTCCATTTTGGGAGGCCCAGGCCTGTTTGATGAAGACATGTGGAGTAGAGGAATCTTTCCCTCCCTCCCCCCACCAACAGATTTGTGTACTCCTGCATTCCTGTGAGCTGGGTGGAACACACACTGGACGAATGGAGGAAGAGACTCCGCTTTACACTTTAAAAGGGTGCTCTTTTATATGATGGTAGATCACAAGGAAGGGACAGGGACGTCTCAGGAAGGAGATGGGGCTGATAAGAGAATAATAAAGAGTAGGGCTGGGGGCCCAGAATTAACCTCTTGAGGCACGTATCTATGTAGCTGACACCAGGTGTGAACTCTGGCCACCTCCATAAACTGTGTTGTGGGTCTATCAACTTCAAATTCTTTCCTGCTTTGCCAGACAGCCTTTCAAGAAGGAAGAAGAGAAGGAAAAATGTACACTGCAAAAGAATCATAATCCCAACACAAAACTTCAAAGACTCGGATCCAAAATTAAATTTGTTGTCTGGAAAAGGGCTATAAGAAGGGCTTGAGGCTGAAACCCCAAAATGTGTTATCTGCCAAGATGCCAGATGGGCTGTGTGAGAAGGGGAAGCTCTGCAAGACTTTTGCCTGTGACTAGGACTGAGGACCAAGGCCTGCTAGTCTTCTTAATGGTTAAGAGGTAATTACCCAGGGAAACCAAGACCACCTACCCTGGAGAACCAGCGCCTGCCTGATTTCTAAGACCATGCATAGACCGCGGTGCGGGGAGTGCTAGGCGCGTACTGCCTCGTTTGGGTGACCACGTATGCCAGAGGGGGTGACTGTTAAAGTAATTGTGTGACCAGCGTACCAAGACTTGTGAACGCCTTAGTGGCGACCCGTGCGCCGGTGATAAGCCCGCACATTGAGATCTGCCCTGACTGACCCCTGAGGGCTGTACCTTCGCTGGGCTCCGATTGGGAAATTACCTAAATGTTTTGAAAAGAATGCAGGTTTATTTATTTATTTGCAAAGTTTTATATAGCGCTGGCTAGACCCGGAGGTATCAGAGCGCTTTACATGAGGATCAGTGAGTTACAGGTTCCATAATTACATAGACAAGTATAGACATAGGAGAAAAGAAAAAATATGAGATTACACAATAATGTGAGATTATTAGCGCATACACACGTCTTATGGGGAGTGAAGAGGTAGAGGGGGAATGGTTAACAGGGGTAGGGAATGCAGGTAGGAAAACACAACGGGGAGGCGAGGAAAACGATGTCTGGCTGGGTAGGTGCCGGCCGAGGGGTGAACCAGAGCCAAGCTCCTCTATAGCTGCATATGACAGCTCCACCGGGCATCAGCCAAAGTTGCTCGGGCACCGCAGTAAGTACAGGCAGTTTTGGTTTCCGCCCAGGGGGCATCGTTAAAGTTCCATCAAGAGCACCAGTCACAGTGTTGCTGGTAAACGCCGTCCGCCTCATCCTCCAGCTCTCCCCCAGGTCAAGAGAGGAGAGGAGGAAGGGACAGTTCCAAAGTCCGCAGATCTTTCCCATTCCCAGCAGCAGTGGTGAGTGTTGGGCATTTGAGCAGGATCCCAGTGGTATGGGGACCCTGGGCGCTTCGGAGTACTCCTCCCCTATCTAATCTGGAGCAGTCTCCCTGCATACTCCTGCAGCCGTACCTCTCTCGGAAGCTCCACTGGGCGCTCTTAGGTCACGGCATAGATGCGGTCGTCTCCTTCTTTTCAGCTCGCCCCCCACCGTATCTCTCCTTTGTGGGGTTCGTAGCGCGCCCTTGTGTGTTGTTATTTTTGTGACTGGTGCTGATCCCAAATTGAAGGTAACAATTTGGACTTTTCTTTCTAGATTATAGGGAAATTACTTAAACATTACAAGATGGTTTTCTACAAGCACGCGAGTGGTGCAGGTACTCTTATATAAAAGTGGGCTCTCACATACTGGGATGTACCAGCAAGCTGTAATTTGTTTTGTGATTTCTAATTTTTTTAAAATAATTAAAACCTTCCCTCTCCTTGTGGAAAAAACTGTTTTTACCAATATGCGAGCATGTTAAAGAATGGAAAAATTTAATCTGCATTGTAGCAAATTCCATTGTTTATCTGGGGTTAATTGTACCATGTTATAATAATATTTGATAGACGAATGGCTTGAGTGATCCTTACTATGCGAACACCACCTCTTTCAACTAATTCGTGAGCACGTTGATGTCTAGTGGAAGTGCAACCAGCTAAACTCCTTTATTGGTAGAGGTTGTCACAGTTATGTAATGATGACGGTGATATCTTGGCAAAAAGAAATTCAAAATGATCATCCTTGTACCTTATTGTTGATGATTGTGGGTTACACTTAACTTTATTTCGATTTTTCTGTATTTTTTTAATTACTTGACTTAGAGCTGCAGTAAAAAGGAATGGATGTGTTGGGTAGTGATTAGCTGCTTCGTTTTTGTGCGCCTAATTGACGTGATCTTTCCAGGTGGGTAGGGGCGTCACGCAAGCCCCTATGGCGGAGCCCCCCCCCCCCCACCACCATTCAGGCGACCCCCATTCATCCCACGGCCTGTGAATGTCCCTGAGATAAGGGTCTCCTGGTGCAGTCGGGGCCTTTCTCCATATTCCGCAGGGATGATGCATCATTTTGCGTCACGCCACTGAAGGTGGGTGAAAAGCAGCCCGTTTCATTTGTTTAAAATGTGTTGTCAAGTGAACAGGTAGGAAACCGCATAGTTTTATTATGGTGAGAAACTTAATTTCACAAGCGAACGTAGCAGTATAATAACGGTTCATTGTTACAATTGTGCACAGTCCATGCTGATTTGTAATTAAACAACATCTTCAGATTTACTCGGTTACAGCATGGTTTGAAAAATCGATATTGATGGATGGACAGCCGGCGTCCAGTGCGGCTTCACCTAATGAGCAGCCGGCATACCAGAGGCAGCGCCTCTTCTCCCCATCCCGAGGGAGCTCGGCGCTTATTATGCGGAGCAAAGCTTTGGCTTTCGCTGAATTTCTTGAAAGAGCTCCTGCAAAATTACTGCTTAATTAAAAAAGGAAATCATTACTTTATATCGGCTGACGTAAAATTTACAAAACATTTGTAGGTCGGAACCATCTAGGCTTAAACCACAAATCGTACATTACAGAAATAAATATCTCTTTTCATCACATTTTACTGAAAATAGCAGATGCGGTTGTATGCAAGGGGCATGCTGCTAATCCTGCTTGTACGTTTTCATTATGAAGTTCTCAAACTTTGGTTATCTTGAGACAGTGGGGCTCCCTCAGTCCCTCGCCCCTTTTGTTTGGTGTTTAATGTAGTTCCCTAGTAGCGCTATTCCAGCGCTATTCGCTCTTGTGTTCAGTAACATTGACTCCTTCCCTTCCAGGCGTTGCAGTCTTTTAACGTTTGTCCGAGATCAGTCTTCACAGATACTTTCCTTAGACTTGCATGTACCGGTCCAAAAAGTCTGAGCTGTGATAGGGTTATTGCACAGCTGTTAAAATATACCTGTTGCTACAAAGGATATCATTTTGTATATGTTCAACTTTGAGTTGTAAGTCACTATTCTCTTGGACAAGTTCTGGCTATGGGATATACATAAGCATCAGATTGCGTGCAGGAAAACCTACGATGATTGCGTGCATTCTTCATTAGTGTAAACCAAAAACCATTAGCAATGGTAGTGTATACAGACTAAGCAATTGCTGGCAGTGAGGTGCAATCTTTATACAATTTTTAGACCTTGCTCCAGTCTTCTAACAATTTGAATAACATCCAGTTGTTGGAAGCATTCTGAGAATAACTGTTGTTTAGCTAACAAAGTATATCCTGAAAATTGATATTTAGACCTCATACAAGATGATTTCTTCCCTTCTGGTGCTCTGATGCTACATCTGACCATCTTTAAAAGGTTATTGTTATTTTGGTGTTTGTAAATTGAAAGTTATGGTGCTGAACAAAAATACATCAGCATTGTACGACATTTGGTTATGTCATCAGGGTCTAGCTACCGCTTTCTGGAGGATCCGAATTCCCCAGTGCCAATGTGCAAAATTGAAATCTTCCTGGCCTTGTTACATTTGTGTTATTCGAGCTCCAATTCAATCCCCCACTGGCCTAGACAAAAGCCAAGGAGTGTTCTGGTGGTCATTTCTTCTGCTTTGGGCAAGGACTGGAGTGGAATGTTTTTGGCTAGGTACCATACCCCTCAGTATATACCCTGATGGCAAGCAAAGGTTGTTTTTGCAACACACTCTTAGTATTTAATCTTACCATTCTTTGCCATGGACCTGAGTGGGGTTTATTGATTAAGCTTGACGTAATTGATACCCTCGACAATCATACCGCACCCACATAAAATAATACAATTTCTATACATAACCGTACTGAAGGGGAATCTTGTGATTTTCTTCAAAAGAAAGACAAAATCGAAAGGCCGAATAAATTCTAAAGCACATAAACCATTAATGGCTCGAAAAAAATAACAAAAATTGTCTTTAGGTTATGAGGTCAACCGATCTGATTAAAGACTTATGTTGAAGATTTTAAATTGAACATGCTATTGATTCCAAGCATCAGGGAGAAGTAAACCAACTTAATTGGCATTCAGAAAAATGGGCACATTATAAAATGGTGTCAGCTTTTGGAAAACCATACTGAACCCTCCAGCCCTTCAATAAGCAAATAAAAGTGAAACAAATACAAAAGCATATTAGGAAAGTTTTCATTAAGTTTCGTTTTTTTCTCCATATAATGGAAGTAAACTTAATTACTGCTTAGACTCAAACATTTGCCTGTATCCACCTTTTATTGTTAAGAATGCTATTTCTGATGAATACTTCTCACAGCAGATTCATCATCTTGTGAATGTTCCCCCGACATCAGCCTGGATGTGCAAACTCTAAAGCCGTACTCCTGCGTGCCAATAGGTGGAGTCCTGCATCTCTGCTCCGATGTCATTCCGCTCTGGAAATGACAAGCAGAGACCCATATAAGCACCACCCATGTGCGTTGATGTCTTTTCCTTCCTTTCCATGCTTTCAGATGTGGGTCCGAAGATATGCCTTGGTCTTTTCAAGACCCATTATCATGACCGAGGTACTCCAGCCTGGTCAAGCACTTACAAAACCTCTGTTACGATTTAATAAGGCCCTCTGGGATACCCTCTTGGGCACTAGGCCGGAACCATGTTCGGGACCACCTATAGGTAGGTCGCTTGATGCCATCGTCCGACACCTGTCAACCATGCATTTCTCACTCAACATACAATACCATAGACCTTGGTGGTGCAGGCTTCCTCCAGTGAGGTAAATCCCAGCACCTCCCTCCCCACCCCACATGATTGTGAGTATAAGAAAATGGAGACATATGGCAAGTGTATCTTTTCTTCCACGAGGCTTGCTCTGCGTCAGTAAACACCAGCTTTCTCCTAGGCTGCTACGCCCATGCCACTTGGGACACAGTGGCCCAAGTTTTACCCGCTTTTCCGGACAACATCAGGATGTTCCCGTCTCAAACTATCCAGGATGACAGTGGTGGATGCCACACAACAAAAGGGGGGGAGGGGGGAGATTGACGGCAAAAATAATGTTCTAAAAGAAACTTACCTCTCGCTGCCTCAACGCCGACAGCCGCCTCGCTGCTTCACTCCCGGCAGTCTCTGGGAAGGCACAGGCTCCCCACCCTGAGAAACACCAGGATTGGTCTGGTCTGCCGCTCAGACACTGCCTGGGAGCCTGCGGCTTTTCTCCAATCCGGCTGTGAACACAGTTGGGTTGGAGAAATAGAAGTGTGCATTTCTGTTTGGCCAGCCCAACGAGGCCGGCCAAACTTACATGTGCACTTCTAAGTGCCCACCACTCCTGCCTGTCAAGGCCCGGCCCCACCCCGCACGCATGTGCCGTCAGTCAGAGCCCATCACAGAAAAATAAAATGATATTGTTTTAATATAGTTTTATTTTGCTGTGACTGACTCTGACCAGTAGGGCGACGCTCCTCCGCCATTACGGAAAAGCCGGCCCTGCAGGATGGCTGTAACGCAGCTAAATTTGTAATTTGGTCTGGCTTGGACACAACTGACTGATTTAGGTCAGGCAATGGGTACGAGTGTGGCACATTGGCACCATGCCTGGATAAGGTCTACGAGGTTCTCTGATGATGTTCAGGCATCTTTAATGGCTATGTCATTTGATGGCTAGCACCTTTTCATTGACAAAGCAGATTCAGCCCTGGAATGGTTTAAGGAAAAACAGGACCATAGCACATTCCTTGTGTCCGTCTGCCCCCACAAAACAATTCCACCAGCAATTTCACCCCCTCTGTGGCAGGTGTTTTTCCAACGCCACCCCCCACCCGACACCAACTTCCCTGCCTTACCATCAGGCCTTCTAACCTTTTTGTGGCCCAGGCTGCGGCACACAATGCCTAGGGCATCCGGGACAACATGCAGCTTAGTTCCCCACCATGCCATCGTTGCCAGGCGCAAAATGACTTTAGTGTGTCCTGTTTGGCATGTAGCCACCCTGTCTGAGACGGGATCCAATATTTCCATCAGGGGTTGCAAGCCATCACCTCCTAATTGTACACGTGGCTACGCCCTTCAATTTCTTTCCACCCTGTGGCATCTTCCACCACTATCAGGCGGCTGACTGAGGACCCCCGTCAGTCTTTCAATAGGAAGTACAGGCCCTTTTTGCCAAATGGGCCATGGGGAAGGATCTGCATCGGAAGTAGGAACTGGATGTTACTCTTGCTACTTCCTGATGTCAAAGAAGGACGGAGGCCTTTGTCCTATTTTAGATCTCTGCCCTTTCAATGCCTTCCTTCAGAAGGGCAAATTCAAAATGCTCATGCTAGCCTAGGTCCTTGCTTCCCTAGATACAAGAGACTGATTGGTGGCGTTGGACATGCAGAACACATATCCCTGCCCTGCAGTCCCACTGGCGCTACCTGTGGTTCACTGTGGACCAGGAGCATTTTCAGTTTGCAGTGCTTCCTTTCGGCTTCACCAGTGCCCCATGGGTGTTCACAAAGCAATGGCGGTACTTGTAGCACACCTTCGTAGGTTGGGGGTACCAGTCTCCGCATCTTGATGACTAGCTGTTGAGGGCGGGCTCATACCTCTCAGTTGTCAATCATCTCCAGGTGATGGCAAACCTCCTTACATTGGTGTTCCTTATTAGTGTGCCGAAGTTGCACCTGACCTCTTTATGGATGCTCTCTTTCATCTGAGCCATTCTGGATATGGTGCTGTTCATGCCTTTCCCTTGGAGTGGCGACTCCAAGACATTCAGGCTATGATCCCAATGTTTTAGCCTCTGTCCGGGACCTCAGTGCGGATGACTGAGGCTGCTGGGATTGTTGGCCTCCTGCATCATGGTGGTGATGCATGCAAAATGGCATATGCGGGCTCTGCAGTGGGACCCGAAGTCCGAGTGGGCACAGCAATATGAGAATCTGTTGGACTGTATGCAGAATACAGAGGAGACTGCAGAAGATCTGCAGTGGTGGCTGCTGGAACCCTGGCTAGTTCCGTGGTAGACCCCTTTCTTTACCCTGCCAAGGCTTGATAGTGGTCACATGCATTGCTTCTGGGTTTGGGAGGCCATCTGGGAGAGTGCTCTGATCTCCTGTAGAGCTTTATTCCACATCAGTTTGATGGAGTTGAGAGTGATTTGCTTGGCGTTGAAGGCACTCTTGTTCACCATCTGGGAAGGCTGGTGCAGATATTCACAGCTAACACTACCGCCATGTGGTACTGCAACAAACCAGGCAGGGTGGTGTCTTGGGTCCTGTGGCAGGAGGCTCTATGCCTCTGGAAGTGGGCGTCTGCCAGGGAATTTCTCTGGTTCTCTGAATGCTAGGGTGGACGTACTCGTCTGCTGTTGGTTTGTGGACCACAAATGGAAGTTACAGACAGCGTTTGTTCAAGGCATCTCCCATCAGTGGAGAAAACCCTGGCTCCATATTTTCACCACCGCAATGTCAATGTGCATTGTCAACACTTCTGCTTGGGACTGCTAAATGCCCTTCTGTTGCTGCCTCTCCTGCCCAGAGTTATGAGGAATATCAGGAACGATTGGACCAGAGGCACCCCGGTGGTGCCGAATTGGGCCAGGAGAGCGTGGTACTCGGAACTCCTGGGCATAAGCTTCTGTCCTCTGATCAATCTACCTCTTCGGGAGGATATTTTGTCGCTGTTGCACCCAGGCCTGCACTATTTGTATCTTCATGCATGGAGATTGAGCGGTGACAGTTGACCTAATTTGACATTCCTTCTGAGATCGGGATTGTCATCTTGGGGGCAAGGCATCTCTACGAAATTACTGTATGCCAGTCATTGCGACATATTTGTGGCATGGTGTGGGCACCCACTAAATTAACTAACGAGCGAAGTTGTCTGAAGGTTTGTTCGTTTTGTACCTGGCCCAGTAAAGACGTGCTTTGGGCACTGTTAAAGCCTATTTGTCGGCTCTTTCTGCATTTTTGGTGTTTCCGGATCAGACTTCTTTATTTAAATCACGGTTTGCAACATTCATTTTAACCAAAACCCTTTGTGATGATAGTGTGGGACTTGAATTTAGTGCTCACTTTTTTTGATGAGCACTACTTTGAAGCAGCTGCTGTGTTGTCCATTTAGGCTTTTGACATTGAAAGCACTATACCTCATCGCCATAACATCGGCTAGGTGTGTGAGCGATCTGCAGGCTCTTTCTGTTAACCCACCTTCTATAACATTCTTCCAAGTTAAGTTGGTGTTAAGGACCGAGCTTCTTTTCTGTCAAAGTGCTCACTCCCATTTCCTGTAGGGCAGGCTATCACCCTTCAGGCATTCTGTGCTCCACTTTTCATCTCTTTAAGAAGGAAGAGACTCCATCATTTGGATCCTTAGAGGGCACTAAGCTTTTATATAGATCGTACCAAAAAATATTAAATCGATCAGCATTTGTATAGTGCAGCACTCTTCCCCCCCCTAGGGATCGCTGGGCGCTAAGGGTGCTGTGTTGCCATTGAAAAGCCAGGTCTTGAGTTTCTTTCTGAAGTCCGCCAGGGAGGGTGCTGTTCGTAGGTGAAGGGGTAGGTTGTTCCAGGACTTGGCGGCGATGAAGGAGAAGGAACATTGTGTGGAAGAACAGCTCTTTGTGGGATTCTATGAAGCAAGACAGTGCAAAAACTGACCTTCTCTGGAAGAGTTGTTCTCTGCATAGAGGTGTGCTATACGGTTCACTGATAGAATATCGACCCCCAAAATATCCCCATAAACAAATATCGAGTTATAAATATCGATGTCAAAAATATCGACATCCTATATTTCTAATGGTAAGCACAAAAATATAGAAAAAAATATCGATTAAAAAAAATATAGTTGTACAAAATATCGATTTTAATATATGTATAAAAGTAATAACTATATTAAATAAAATTAACTTGTAAAAATAAATTAGATTTAATATACATGTGAACAAATAAATGTAATTAAAAAAATTTAAACATGCGTATATAAAATGTAATATATATTTACTTTAAAACAATTAAACTATTTATTTTAATTTATTTTATAATTGTATATATGAAAATTTACAAATAAATATATATACATACACCAATAACATAAAATCTAATAAAAAACATATTATAAATTAAACTATTTAAAAGTCTTTAAACTTAAATTTTCCACTTCAGTGAGTGCAACAGTAGGTAAAGTGTTGGATAGCGGAGGGGTAAAAATTACTATTCCTACTCCAATGAGCGCAACAGTAGGGAAAGTGTTGGATAGCGGAGGAATAAAAAAGACTTCCCATTCTAGTGGGTGCAACAGTAGGGAAAGTGTTGGATAGCAGAGGGGTGAAAATACTATTCCCACTCCAGTTAGAGCAACACTAGGGAAAGTGATTGATAGCGGAGGGGAAAAATTAATATTCCCACTCCAGTCAGTTCAAAATTAAAAACAAACAAAATATCACCAACAAGAAATATTTAAAAAAAAATAATAATAATAATTGATTATATATATATATATATATATATATATATATATATATATATATATATATATATATATATATATATATATATATATATCAATCTACTGGCGGTCGCCAGTAGATAGTTATAGTTACAACCTATTATCCATAGGAAATCCGCGACATTCTATTTGAAATAACTCTCTTGCCGGTTGACGTATCTTCGCAAAATTTTCAAACATTGTGGGGCGCTCCGGTCCGCTCCTACCCTGAAAGTCTCGGGGGGATTCGTCAAGCGGGGGCCGAGAAAAAGGGGGTCCCAAAACGTGTTTTCCCCATGCAATTTTCCATAGGAAACTTTAGACACGGCTACAGCCCGAACTGCTGAACGGAATTACACCAAATTTGGCAAAGAGGTAGTTCTTGGTTCAGAAAGAACCCTTTTTGTTAAATGGTGTAAATCCGTTCAGTAGTTGCTGAGAAAATCAAAAGTAAAAGTACATATATATCTATGGGCACGGAGGATTCGCGCACCCTGAGCGCACCCTGCGCGCACCGTCCCGATCACGAGCTGCATGTTAATTGGCTGTCAGCTGGCTGTCAACATTCCATTCAGGAAATGTTGGCAGCCATTTTGTCCCTCGGTAGAACCGAGGGACAGAAACAAGTGCGCAAAGCGCACAAAGGGGGCAGGGTAGAAACACCCTGACCCCCTAGGTTTGCTCAGGGGTCCCACAAGGACCCCTGGGCAAAAAAAAAATAAATTTTTTTTTAAATCGGCAGGATGCGCTCAGGGTGCGCGAATCCTGCCGAACAAAAATCGAAGCGCGGTCTCCCGCGCTTCGATGTATTTTGCCCCCGGGTGGCCCAAGTCCCGGGGGCATGGTGGGGGTTTAATTTTATGTGTGGGGGGCCTCAAAGGGCCCCCTAAGCCCGGGGACCGCCACCCCCGGGGCTTTCTTTTAAAAATGGTGCGGGAGGGCTCTGAGCCCTCCCGCAGCCCCGAGGACCACCACCTCCCGGGGCTTTTTAAAAAAAAATTAAACAACCTGTGTGGGGGGGCTCCAGCCCCCCCACACGCCCCGGGGACCGCCACCTCCCCGGGGCACTAACAAATTAAAATGGGGGTCCGTTTTGGACCCCCGAAGCCCACCACCTCCCCGGGGCTGTGCTGATGTAGGGAGGGGGCCGCGCGGCCCCCTCCTGGAGCCCTTGATGGCCCTGGGGACCGCCACCCCCAGGGCCGGCTCCTGCAGTGTCCCGGGTGCCTACCCCCGGGACACTGTAGTTTGCTATGGCAGGACGGGAGCCTCGCGGCTCCCGTCCTGCCATAGCAAACTGCTTTGGATATTGGAAGAGAGAGCAGGGAAACCTGCTCTCTCTTCCAATATCCAAAGCCGATTGCTTTTCCACATGGGGAGCAGCATGTCAGCTGCTCCCCATGTGGAACTAGCAATGCCGGCTCCCAAGGGACGTGGGGAGCCGGCGGGACTGTGGGGGATTGGGGACCCCCCACAGTCCCCAACGGAGAGGGCCAGCCCCGGGGGATGGGGTCCCGGGGCAAGTAGTGGCCCAGGAGGGGGGCCACGCGGCCCCCTCCCCAAAAAAAAAAATTTAAAAAAAAAATGGAAAGGCCGGCCCCGGGGGATGGGGTCCCCGGGGCCTTAAATGGCCTGAGGAGGGGGCCACGCAGCCCCCTCCCAAGAAAATAAAAAAAAGGCCATGCCCTGGGGGATGGGGTCCCCGGGGCCAATACAGGCCCAGGGAAGGGGGGCCACGCGGCCCCCTTCCCGTTTTTTTAAAAAAAAATTAAATTAAAAAAAAGGGGTAAGGCCCTGGGGGATGGGGTCCCCAGGGCCCAAAAACAGGAAAAAGGAAGGGGGGCCACACAGCCCCCCTTCAGGGGACAAAAAAATAAAATAAAAAAAACGATCGGGCCCGCAGGCCCCGCCCCTTCCTTTACCACTCTGCAAACGCGCCCCCTGGCGCGTTTGCAGAGGAGGAACGAATTCCCTTGAATACTGGGGGTCCCTGGGGGCCAACTAGCCCACCAGGAACCTCCAATATGCGCCAGGGGCTGCGTTGCAGAGACGTGTAGAGAGGCCACACCCCTTTTTACACCTCTCTGCAACGCAGATCTGTGGCGCTTTTTGGAGGTATATGGTGGGCTAGTTGCAAGACAGTGCAAAAACTGACCTTCTCTGGAAGAGTTGTTCTCTGCATAGAGGTGTGCTATACGGTTCACTGATAGAATATCGACCCCCAAAATATCCCCATAAACAAATATCGAGTTATAAATATCGATGTCAAAAATATCGACATCCTATATTTCTAATGGTAAGCACAAAAATATAGAAAAAAATATCGATTAAAAAAAATATAGTTGTACAAAATATCGATTTTAATATATGTATAAAAGTAATAACTATATTAAATAAAATTAACTTAAAAAAATTAATTAGATTTAATATACATGTGAACAAATAAATGTAATCCACGTGATAATCTGATGCACCTCCTCACACCCTAATATAATCTTTGATACACCCACTCTAAATTACAGACTGCCATTCGCAAAACCATAGACACTCCAACACCAATAACTACATACCCACTCACTGATTCTTAGGTCTACACACACACATCCACTCACTCACCCGTACAGTCACTCATACTTACGGTCACTCAGTACAGGACTATCATATGCACTCTTACTCCTATATAGACACTCAAACAACGCCACTCATCTATAGAGATACTCAGACACCTAGTCAGTCATGCAAATAATTAAACACAATGCCATTTACTCACCTATACAGTTATACACACACCAGCTCACTTACTCATACAAATAGTAGCACATTGTTACGCTCTTATACAATCACTGATACAAGCACACACTCATCCATACAGCCACTATCACAATCACTCACTCTTGCTTATAGCTATTTATATACTCCAACACACATATATACTGCCTTTCACATATGTAGTTACTCACACATGTACCACTGGGACATACATTCACTCACTAACACACTCTTACACACACTTACCCACCCATACAGTCTATCACAGATGCACTCTTGAAACCATCCACCCAGTGAATCACCCACTCACACATCTATGCACAGAGTTGCACACACCCCTCCCACACAAACACTCAGGCACCCATACAGATACTCAGACAAGCATTCAATAACTCATATAGACACTCATTTAGCTATTCACAAACACATGCAGCCACTTACACAGCAACAGACAGACGGATACAGACATTCACCCAGTTTAGTCACTAACCCATGCATTCAGTAAGATACGTTAAATCACTCACTTATAGAGTCAGTCACGCACCTACTAAATCATCCATACAGACACTTACACACCCACTCATTCTTCAATACGTCTTTTCCTATATATATTAAAAATATTTAAACTTTACAGAAACAGTCACTGGATGATGTCATCAGTGATGTCATTTGAGATGTCATCAGTGATGTCATCAGTGATGTCACTGACCATGTCATGAGTGATGTAATATGTGACGTCATCAGCAGTGCATTGCGGGGCGCGAGTTATAGTTAGCTGAACTAACTATAACGGGGAATTTCACGGGTTTTGTACGAGTGCAATGTCCAAGTAACTATAACTGTCCCTAAAACCTATGGTTTTTTCAGTGAATTTATATATATATATATATATATATATATATATATATATATATTTTTCACCAAATCGCCCAAGAGCTTGCAGGGGCGCTCGCAGGAATTTCAACCATCCGGCTTAATTACAAGGGAAGAACCACCCATTGCTGCTCCCCGGTTATCTTTTCTTCTGACCTGACGCGTTTCTCGGCTGCTGCCGCTTTTTCAAAGGTCGATGTGAAAATGACACTCACAGGCGGTTTCCTTAGTTCACAAATTTATTGCAAGTCCCGCCCTCAGTGGGCCGTGCTTGGTGCACGTCTCGCATTCTGGGAGTCGTAGTCCCTGGGGAAACATAAATATCACCTTTAGTAGGTCCTGCAAGCTGTCAGCATAACACACATATTTACCCTCTTTTTTTGTTTTTTTTGTTTTTTGGGCCCCAGAGCAGCGCGTTGGTTCATTATATCCCAAATTCCTGCACCGCATTCAGGTTACGACACAGTTTAAACCCGCGGCCTCCTTTTCATTTGTCAGGATGTTGCTGCCCCTACACGGCAGCAGCCGAGAAACGCGTCAGGTCAGAAGAAAAGATAACCGGGGAGCAGCAATGGGTGGTTCTTCCCTTGTAATTAAGCCGGATGGTTGAAATTCCTGCGAGCGCCCCTGCAAGCTCTTGGGCGATTTGGTGAAATAAATATATATATATATATATATATATATATATATATATATATATATATATATAAATTAGAAACAATATAATGTTAAATAGATATGACAAATACCTAGAAATATTATATTAAAAAAATGTAAAAATTATTTACAAATAACTATTTTTAATTAGAAATTATTTTTAAACAAAAACATTAATTATTACATACATTTAATCTTTTTTTATTTCCTACCCTATAACATCACACAATTCACAACACACATCTAAATAAAAAATATATACCTCCATAATTAACATAATTAACTATCAATTAAAGAAATATTATTAATCACAAAACAAATTAAAACAGATAAATTAATTTACTCCCCAAACGGTACACCTATAAAACCAAAACTCACACACAAAAAATTAAACAAATACCCTAATTAATTATCAATTGATGAATTAATATTAATGATCAACTAATAATTAAACCTAAATTACTTTCCACCCTTTACCCCTATAAACCCCACAACCCACACCTAAAAATCATTACACAATTTCCATAAGTAATTTTAAAATAAACTAATATCAATTAACTACTTAATAATTAATTAAAAATAAATTGCTTCCCACCCTTTACCCCTATAAACCCCACAAACCGCTCCAAAAAAATACCACAATTAACATAATTAATTACCAATTAATTAATAATTAACCAATTAATAATTACTTAATAATTTACTTCCTACAATTAGCACTATAAAATCTAAATTAAATGTTAATACATTTAAAAAAATCATTAATTTATGATAATTAAATTACTTCCCACCCTTTACCCCTATAAACCCCACAACCCGCTCCCAAAAAAATAACACGATTACCATAATTAATTACCAATATATTAATTAATATTAACCAATTAATAATCAATTACTTCCCACAATTAACACTATAAAATCTAAATTAAATAAATCTTACTAAATAAAAAATAATCATTAATTTATTATAATTAAATTACTTCCTACCCTATCCCCCTATAAATCCGCTAGGGAACTAAAAATTGCAAAATTTAATTAAAATAAAATTGATAACTACAAAAAATTTAACACATATTAAAAAACAAAAACAATACTTATGCAAAAAAATAGATCACATACATTAAAAATACATAACGCCTTTAAAAATCGATATTTTAAACAACTATATTTTTGCAAACGATATTAATGACTTTGATATTTTTAAAAACGATATTTCTTACCTTAAAGTCGATTATTCTTGACCACGATATTCTTGCTGTCGATTATTTCTGTGTCACGATATTTCCAACTCGATATTTGTGTAAGTCGACATTTCCAACTCTATATTCTGTCTGCATTCCATTCTATACACTTGCAAAGAAGCAGCCTCTAGAAGTCTTACGAGCTCATCTCAGCAGAGCTAAGGCTGCTACCCCTGTGCTGGTGCGCATGGTGCCTATTTAGGATATTTGTCAGGCGGTTATGTGGGTCTCCAAACATAAGTTCATGAAGCAGTACTGCCTCAATCAACAGTCGGATCCATTGAGAGGGGCATTTTGGTCTGAGCCAATTCACAGACCCACCACCCATGGAGGTTCTACTATGGTATCTATTTACAAGGTGAGGAATCAGCACTTATATGTGGCTCCAGTCATCACTTCTGAAGTAGAACGATGTTTATGCAGAGTGGCACGACATCATCTAGCGGTACATACGATGACTGCTGTAAAGTTTCCGGATCCAGGATGATGCCTGGAGAATATTCACAAGGTGAGGAATCTGCATTTACATAGAGTATTCACCAGAATGATCATTAGGTAAGGTGTTAACTTGTTTTTTCTCATCTAGTAAACATGTTTTTTTTATAGAAAATGTATTCCACTACCGCCGAAGACTTGACTTATTCAGCAATATTTATTTTTTAAATATCTTACTACAGACCGAAGTAAGGGCATTAAATGCAACTGTTTGAGCGAAGTTCACTGTTTAAAGTTCTACTAAGATTAAAATTGTTGAAACACCACTGGGTCCCATTGCTGGCTTTCACCACTTTAAAAGCCAGCTGCATAATCTACAAAGCAGTTGCGACCAGTAAGCAATCTTGTGCATTGCTGAGAAGTCTTTTCACATTCGCTGTTCATAAATCGCAACAAAATAGTATTACAGGATACGCATGAAAAGAATCATAGCCTTTCTACACTTCTCACTATTTGAGGTCATATATTACAGCTTATACTGTTCTCAAGTTCTGACCGTTCTTCATCTTTTTGTTTTTTTAGTCAAACATACCATAGTAGATGTTCATATTTGCGCAAACACCAAAAGGAAATATTCATGTAACTGTCTGTTTTCTATAAAACAAAACTTTAAGATGCAGCAAAATCAGTATTAGAACTGTCAATAACAGATTATTTGTTAGCATGGTGGCCATAGTAAATTTGATGATCCAGGAGTATTGCAGTACCATCAGTGCGTGACACCCTGATTTCATTGAACCCATGCCTGTCTGAATCAAGCTTATGAATCCTTCTATTTTCACCCTTTGTGCGTCAGTAGTGTGATATTCTTGTCAATGTCCATGCATCTTATTCTTAATCTGATTTTGTTTGGCCGTGTCCTACTCAATCTCGTTTTTCGAGCAGCTGACTATTTTATAGCGCTCCATGAGTGGACCTTAAGGCATTTTGCATTGTAAATGATAGTGCCTTGGCTTAATATGTTTCCGTATAGATTAAGCTTTTTTTTTCACCTACATAAATTAGCGAGTGCATGCACTTATTCTACCTACACAATTTGTTACGGTAGAAATCATTTGCTTGCTATTGTTGTATTCAAAAGATTTTTAACTGCCTGGATTTGATGATCTGTATGTTTTTCTTTGTATTCTGTAATCAAGTCTTCTCTTAATTTTTTTTCTTTCTGCGCTTAACAGCAGGATTAGTTTTTGTAAATGTACACATTCCTTGACCTACCAGTTAATGAGTACCAATATTTTAAATTAATTCCTTAATGTGCCAAAAGTTGTAACTCTCATTGTTATAACTCATGTTCTTAAAAAAATTGACAAATTGTAATCCAAGCTTGCTTGTTAGCTTGGATTCCAAATATTTGGGCTAGTCTTTTTCTACCAATATCTGGACACAACATATACATTTGTTCCTAACATAGCCCCTCTTTATCTGATTTCCAGGGTTAAACTGCTGTCAGTCTTCATTCCAATGAGGATCTCCACCTTCTACCCTGCTAGAGGATCCTGTTAATGCGCTGGGCATGATTTTAACCTATGGAACTGATTCCCACCTTCTCTGCAGGCTATTAGGCCCTTCCTTAACCTTTATAAGAAATGTAGTGCCCATATGTTTTTATAGATGGTTGTTTGCTTTGTCATCATTCCCTCGAACTCCCACTTCCTGGTACCACTGCAGTATTAGCTCTTAGATACCACCTCTAGTAGACAGTATATTGTACAAGTATGATTTCTTAGTAGAGCAAAGCATGGTTGACCTGCACTTTCTGTGCCAGTTTCCCATAAATTGCTTTCCAAAGAAAATACACTCAACTGAAACACCATGAAATACTCATCTGGAATACTTTGAACAGCTTCACTTAGGGCTCATTAGGAGTTGGGTTATTTCGCCCCACCCGTCTGTAATGGTAGGTGAAATAGAACAAGTCCCTATTTCAAGTGTGTCGGGTTCCGATAATTCTGGTCTGGAGACAGACTCTGGACCTCTAAAACTGCTGCTTGGCAGGTACTGCAGGCAGAATTGTTGCCTGGCCGCCGTCCACCGCTTGCAGCTGTCAGGGGGGAACAAATAATGCACCCATCAGACGGGCACAGGTGTGTCCTTATGCCCTGGCCCCCACAACCCTACCCCTCTCTGACGGCCTTCAAACATTTTCCACCTGTTCAGAGCAGACAGAAAAAGTTTGTTTCTTTATTTTATTTCCACCAAAATGGTGAAAAACTACCCTGTAAAACACAGTAAATCTGTGTCTGAGTGTTTATTTCCCATTTTGGTAAAAAAAACTCCTAATGGCCGGACTTTGCTGCAGTGATACCGGCTGGTAACTTAAATTGTGAAGCGCCAGTATTTTCGCAGAAAATGTTGGCCAACTCTTAATGAGGCCCTTAGTGTGACAGTGTGGTAAGTTTCTATTCACTATATACTGCTTTCACAGTGTTCATAAGAAAGGAAAATAATAAATGAATGCCTGCATACGTCAAAGGGCTTTTGGTCATACCTGATTGTCATTGCTCTCTTGGAGTGTCATTCACATTTTGGATCAACCCACAGGACCGCTACTGGGTAATTGAAGTCCCAAGTTGTGTTAAGAGACAGCCTTGTGCTTCTCTTTCGTAGTCTGTATGCGCAAAAAGCAAGTCCTGGAAGGAAACTAAAAGCCTCTGTAGGAGGACTGAAGTGGATTGATCTCAGTGCTGTCTCCCATTGCTGCATTAATGGTCCTCTCGGGCGTCGTTATGGAGGATCTTAAAATAAAAAAAGGGGTGGCATGGCCGCTCAGCATCCCCTCTAGCGTTGAGTTGAAAGTTGCACAGCACCCACTCCTTCCCTCCACCCCCTGAGCTTGTAGAATGAGTAAAAGCCTCCAGCTAGGGTTCAGCAAATAAAGTATTTTTGACTGGTGCTATTTCATGTCTTTGGCAGTAAGTTAAGGTGCTTGCTCCCAACACCTCTTAAAACCATAATATTAAAAAAGCATTGTATGGGTAGTTGTATGCAGCAAGAACCTTTGTGTGCATTTGTTGTGTGGAATTTTGTCGTAGTGATAAGTTCTGTGTTCTTTTTCTGTGCTGCTGTGTTTCTTTGGTTCAATATTGCAATGCAAATTTGTTGTGTTGTACTCCTATTCTTGTGTTGCGTTCTATTTTAACTATTTTGCTGTGATATGCTGTTTTGTGTTAAATTGTGTTTTTACGTTGCCTTGTGTATGTTGTTTCGTTAGGTTTAATTTAGATACGTTAACATATGCTGCCATGCTTGCTTCCTTCCAAAAGCAGCACATGCCTTGAAAGTTCCTGTGAGAAGCAGCCATTTACCACTTTAACAACTTAAGAATGCAATCAGCCCAGAACTGTGGCAGAGACTAGATACCATTGGTTAGCGCTTTGAGAGTCCTTTCAGACGGCACATCTGATGGGTCGACAGCAGGTGGAAGCTGGGAGGAAGCATGCATTTTTGTGCCTGTGCTCATCACACAGTTAGACGCTTGTATGCTGCTCTTAACCAGGCGCGCAACACCCATTGGGCTCACCGGGCTTAAGCCCCCCCCCCTCCCCGTTGTGTGTGTCAGCCCGGCTGAGACCGCTTCGCGGGCTGGCGACCCTCTAAGTGCAGCTGCACCCGAGTACTTCACAGGTCTTTAAAAGACCATTTACTTGTTAATGAGGCTTTTGTTGTGTTTTCACCCCTTCTTAGAGCCACTCTGCCTATGGCTGGAAGAATTAGCCCCCCCGAAATCTTTTTCAGCTCCCCCCCCCCCGAAATTTGGCTCTAGTTGCCCGCCTGCTCTTAACCCAATCTGCCCCCGTGCCTCCGCAAGCTGTCAAGCGGCACTGAAAGGGGCTCCGCATCGAAATCGCCCACTCACGGGCGGCGAGCTGGCGACTCCAGACAGTTGTCTCCACTTTGCCCTGACAGTGTGTGCCAGGCAGCCGACTCTAGCGAGGATCGGCCTCTCCTACAAACCCGAACACATGCACGGCCGCACTGGACTGGTGCTCCAGCTGTCGAACTAAGAAGGCCGCTGCAGAGGCATGCCGGTCCAGTGCCCTCTTTCCGAACCCTGCCCGTGTGAGTCGCTGTTGTCACATGGAGTGCTCATAATGCCTTGAATACATATCTCAACTCGCCAAATAGTCCATCTTTAACTCATTTTACAATAGCTTAAATACTACAATGAAAGATGACAGCCAAGGGCAGGCCTGTTGGCTTTACCAGTGCTTGTTGTATGTTACGATTCACCAGCTAACCCAATGTTGACTTGTAAATCTTCCAGCCATGTCCTAACAGACACGGCAATAGTTTAAGGGGCAGCACATTAGGTGTTGTGCAGAGATTTTCATGTACACATTAACAGTGAGACTGGCAGAGTTGAAGCAGCCATGAATCTTCAGTGATGTAATTGTTGTTCGGAAGCGCTTTTTGTAGAAGAACCTCGTTAGTGAGAGACGCAAAGGAAGCTTTTCTATTCAGCCGTGAAATATCTTCTGACAGACGCCTGTTATGGAATCTAATGATGAGAGCACAGTACAGCGCAGCGCAGCTCTTTCCTTGTAGGTATTCCTGCAGCCACAGCACAATTTATCCTGTTCAGCGTGAACTGTTCTGATGGGCTGTGAACGCCATTGCGTTCCATGTCATCCTCTCAAACCCCCTCCCCCCTGTTCAATGCTTGCTTAGAAGAATGAGGTACTACTGATTGACGTTTTGAATGATCATATTACTGAGAAGTGGTAAAGACTCGTTTCATGGGGAGGCTTTATCGCATGACTCCCCCCTCCCTCTTAAGTTTGTTTCTTACCAGAGGTGGGCGAGGCACCAAAATTAACAGGAAGAGAGCTGGCTGGCATCTTCGAGCCCACACGAGCTGAGCCCTGAAAATGTTTGCTATGTAAATCATTAACAAACATCACATGAAATATGATAAAGTATCTTAAAAATAAAAAATGTATTTCTTTAAAATGTGGTAGTTTTTGACATTAATACCTCAGTCAGTTTTTAAACATGAAACATTAGTGAACTAGGAGGCAAGAGAGTTGTCTTGTAAACCATGTACTGGCCCAGATTAATGTAGGGCGAACAAAGCAAACACAAGGAGATGATGGACGGAGCGCTGAAAGTTTTCAGACACACTCCCCCCAGTCACAGATCTGGGTTGAATCCATCATCGTTCTTTGGCTCACTTTGTCACCTCAGTTCAGAACCAGCTATATGCAAATCAGTCTTGACCCTGTGCCTCATGGGAACAGTCCAGCCTGAACTGCCAAGCCAGGTCTTCCCTGAACCGGAAACAAGCATCCTGGGACCGGTTTCGGGCTAACAGCCCTCATCAGCCAGGCTAGCTTGAATCCAGTGGCACAGAGCAACATTATAGTCTATTAAATCAAACGCAATAGGTTTTTGTACAACTGGTAGTCTGAACTCCCATCTTTGAAAGTGCTTTCATATGGGATCATGAAGAAAAAAGTTTTGATGAAATGAAATATTTGTCTGAGATAACTCGATGTAAGCGGGGAAATCACGATTCATTCAGGGTTTTTGGTTTCACTTTGTACAAGTCAGCCAGTAAAGGGAATCTATCTGTCTTTCCTTATGTTAAGGCTTTGTTTTTACTTCTTCGTGCTATATAAAAACTGCAGAAACAATGCACAAACTCAACCCAAAGCTATGGGAAAGCTTTATATGAGTGGCAGTTACATTACCCCAGGTAACATTCATTGTAAATAGGAATGGGGGATTAATTGATTTTGGCCAGAATCCTAGGATGTTGAGCCAACGCCTAGACTCGAACATTGTTCCCCAGTTACAAATTCAGCAGCTCTGGCCATAAAGCCACATCCTGGGTAGAGTGCGGTGGCAGACAGAAGCTCGTTACGGACTCGAGGTTCCAATAGGACTTCGAACTGAGCCAGTGCCTGGCTTCTGGCTCGAGCTCCCAGGTCCTCGCCCACCTCTTATTTCTTGCTCCTATTTAGGTGTCTGTCTGGAATTCTCATTCAGGATCTAGTGAGTGGCTAATTTAGCCTATCTCTGATCATTTTCTGCAGGTGGTCTAATAACAGTTTTGGCTTTAAAACATTGGTACGGTAGAAACACTCATTCCCCCTCCTTAAATCCTAGTAACATTAAGCTTTTCTTTTTTTCTTTTTTTTTAAATATTTTCAAGTACACATTAAATCTAGATTGCCAATGCATTGTTGTTCTATTTATTTAGTGGTTGCTGCTGCTAATATATAGCAAAGTGCTCTTACCATGCCCCCCGAAAGACTTGCAGATTCACTTGTGTGTATGTAAAGGTATTTGTTGGTGAGGCCTCGATGCGGAAAGGTATACGTTGAATACGTGCCTTCTCTGAAATCGCTCCCTGGATTTGGAATGCACTGCCCCCTGAAACCAGACGGAATCCCTCTGCTACCTCCTTTAAGAAAGAAGTAAAGTCTCTACTCCTAAGGAAATTCACATGAACATTTTATCTAATTACCACTACGGCTATTTCATATATCAAGACTCAATGTTTGACTTTCAGTATTCGTTTGTTTCTTATTTCTACCCCTGTAAAGCGCTCTGATACCTGCAAGGGTCTTGTTCGCGCTATATAAAACCTTCAAATAAAAGTGCACAATACTAATTGCATATTATATTCATCCTACGTTACATTCTATTTGTTTTTGATAGTCTAACTTCGCTCTCAATCGCATTAAAAACTTTACAAAAGCTGAGGTTAACATTATATCATCAGTATGAAGACATCTTATCAAGGCTTGTCTGCAACTCCTTATTCCTCGAGCAATAAAATGTCTCTTAAGGATAGATATTCTTTCAAATTTCAGTTTCGGACATACACAATGGAGGTGCATAATGTTCTCTTCTCCGTGTTTACATAAGCTGCAGGCCATCGGTTCCTCTGTTCTCAGCCATGGCATTAGATGACATGAACCCGGAAATACTCAAACGGGCTTTTATAAATATTTGCTTATGCTTTATGGACCACAGGATTTCAAGATACGGTTGAATTTTCACCTTGGTATAACCATTCATTAGAGGCCATGCATGTTTTCTTTTTGGGAGGGTATCTTTGTCCAGAAGAAGTGATAAATGTTTTGTTGTATTATTGATGGCTTTTTTTAAAAATGAATTTATGGTTATTGTCATTTCCCATATCGAGTTCGCTGAATATTCATCTATTGAAGCGTGTAGCTATTTCCACTCCTGGGCTTTCCAGTTTGTATTTATTTCTTGCCACAGTAATTTAGACAATTTATTTATAGTATCCATTTTTATTCTCTTCCAGACTTTCATAAATTGGCCTTTTCGAGCTAGAAGCGGATTAGTTAACCCAAATTCCATTCGAATCTGTGCAGGCGATGCATTATGTGGCAATAAAAGAGGGCTTTAAAGATTTTTGTAACGGCATTATTAATTGTAACTGAATCTTTTCCACACAATGCTTCGCTACCATATGTTAGGGTTGGCAAAAGTTTTGCTGATATTACTTTCAGAAATGGTCGATAACTCAGCCCTCCTAAGGATTTCTGTAATGTTCTGAAAGCCGATAGCAATATATTTGCTTTCCGTTGCATATCCATCCTATGTGGCTGAAATGTTCCTTGGTCATCAAATAATACTCCCAAGTATCTATATGTGCTTACTTGCTCTAATTGTGAATTATCCAAAATCCATTTATACTTATGTTTTACCTTTCGATTTTTGCTAACCTCCATGATTTTTGTCTTTGTTTCGTTGATAACCATTCCGTTTTCTTTAGAGTATCTTGATATCCTGTTTATCAGGCGTTGCAGACCAACCTTTGTTTGGCTAAGTAAGATAACATCATCGGCATATAGCAGGTTTGATATCGGAGTATTAGCTAATTTGGGTGGACAGGCATTCACCTCGTCCAATGCTTGCGTTAGCTCTGCTAAAAACAAATTAAAAAGTAGGGGGGCCAGTACACCCCCTTGCTTCAGGCCTGACGTGGTTGGAATTTCTTTCGTTATGGATGATCCATCCCCCATCCGGACTCTGACCCAAGTGTCGGAGTAGAGAAGTTGAATTGATGTTAAAAGGGAGAGAGGTATCCCTTGATCTATCAGTTTTTGCCACAAGAGATTTCTATGAACACAGTCAAAAGCAGACTTGAAGTCCACATAGCACAAGTGCAGTTGTTGCTTCTTTGTAATGTATTTATCCGTTAACACAGATAACACAATGTTTGTTGTTGTGCCTAAGCCTTGTATAAATACTGTTTGATTTGGGGGGATTATCTGTTTTTCTTTTACCCATTCCGTTAAATTTGATAATACACCAGCAAATAGCTTGGCATCAGTATCCTGTAGCGTAATAAGTCGATAATTCTCCGGCTGGGACCAATCTCCTTTTTTAGGTCTCGCCCTGAAAGCCAGCGCTTCAGCGCTGGCTCTGGGCGAGACATTTTGTAGTGGGCTTGCAGAAATGCGACCACAACTTTTGGCTGGCCTAGAGCATGCGAGTACGCGCACAGTAACGCGCATTCCTCGCATGCTCCAGGCCATCTGCCTTTGATGTCACTTGCTCCTTTGATGTCACTTGCTCGCATCCTGTCTTTTATCAGCAGGGGCAGGATTGCTTTCAGCTCACGACATTATTAACATGCATCTGTCTTTTATCAGCAGGGGCAGGATTGCTTTCAGCTCACGACATTATTAACACGTTTTGCAACACATTTTGGCCTGCATGCAAAACACTGTGCTTTTTTTAAATAATAATTTGACACTTTACACGCACACTGCACAAAACAAACATGAAGCCTACTTTTAAACCCGACATTATTTCTCTATTTCCTTCAGCTGTCTAATTATATGGCTCTGCGACAATAACATATCAGTCGAACTTTGTTGCTTATGCTCCAATCTGTAAAACATTTCTCTCACTTTGCAAAAACGATCGACTGTCACATTATTTGTGATATGCTGGCTGGTTTTTTCAGATCACGACATTATTACCACGTTTTGCAACACATTTTGGCCTGCATGCAAAACACTGTGCTTTTTAAAAATAATTTGACACTTTACACGCACACTGCACAAAACAAACATGAAGGCTACTTTTAAACCTGACATTATTAACACATTGTACACCCTTTTTCGCTCTTTCTATATCTCCCTCACTCGTCTGATTACATGGCTGTGCGATTGTGCTTTTTTAAAATAATTTTACATTTTACACGCACACTCCACACACAAAAGCATGAAGACTACTTTTAAACCCGACATTATTAACACATTGTACACCCTTTCGCGCTCTTTCTCTCTCCCTCAACTGTCTCATTATACTGCACAAAACAAACATGCAACCTACTTTTAAACCTGACATTATTAACACATTGTACACTCTTTCGCGCTCTTTCTATATCTCCCTCAGTCGTCTGTTTTTCTATATCTCAAAGCCTTCGCCTTCTATCGCTTATTCATATCGCAAAGCTTTCGCTTATTATCGCATTTTCATTCTCTATATTCTCTCTATCACAGTTTTATTTTGGATCCACCACTTTATCTCTCTCTCTTTCGAGACAGCAAGGTCACAGAAAGGCCGCTGAACCATTACTTTCAGTTTGTGGTTGGAGACTGCAGGCAGCGCGCATTCTTTACACTTACATTACAAATCGCAATTAACACGTGCTAGCAGGACACAGACCTGAGGCGCCACTGGGGCACAAGGTAGACAGAGGCATCCGCTTTCATTAATGTTTCCCCTCAGCTGAAACTTTACAACTACTCTTTCATTAGGCCTTTTCCATTTACTGTGCCCATTTATATTAATACATTAGGTTACAGCTGGTGCTTTCTACATTTTGGGGAGGGTTACATCTAGTTCTTACATAGGGTCCGTTCACCTTACATCGCATTTTAACGTATGTTAAAATTCACAGATTCATTACCTCAAATTTTTACACACTCTGCTTCGTTTACATTTCGTTGGTTAGATTCCAACACAGGTTAACATAAGATTTGCAAAACAATTATTAGACTGCAATTATGCACTAACTATATAAACACCACATCCAACACTTTTACACTGTCTCTCTCTCGTTTTAGATGTCTCCCTCTCTCCTTTACTCTCTCCTTACTTACCTTTCATCTCGCTCTCGTTATTACACCATGCAATACTGTCTCCTACAACAAGCAGCTAATACAGGACAAGGCAACATAAGCACACTATATTCACAGTACACACTTTCACTCTCTTTCTCTCTATACACCCTCTCACATTTTCTCGCTCTCCTCAATTGCTCAAACCTTTACTCGATATACACCATTTAGACGTCTTTTTCGCTATCAAAGCTCTCTACTTCGCAGCACTCAGCGGCACCACAGCATCACACAGCACCAACACAGCATCACTCTACAAAACAACAGCATCACTAAGCACAACCACTGCAGAAATCAACACAACAACAGAATCACTAAGCGCCACTCCATACCAAACTTTCTTCACTGTATTTACAATAAACACCACACACTATCGTATTTTCTCTATACTTCTCTCTCCCCTCTCGAATTCTCTCTCTACTTATTTAACTCTCCCCTCTCTACATTTTTTAGCCTTTCATTCGCTCTCACCCCTTTATCTATTTTTCTTTCAAACACCTTCATTCACTTTCTCTCCCCTTCTTTCTCTCTCTCTATCCCGCTCCACCCTTTACTCTATGTACACCCTTTCTCTCTCTTTCTCTCTCACCACCCTCTCTAATTAGACATTAAATCTTCACTCTCTCTCACTCAAGAACACCACAGCATCACTCAGCATCACCACAGCATCAATAAGTGCAACCACAGCATCAATAACAACCAGCACACCATCAATAAGAGCCAGAACAGCATCACTAAGCACAAACACATCTCTCAACGCCATCATAGCATCACTAAACGCCAACACAGCATCACTCAGCGCAACAACAGCATTACTTAGCGCCACAACAGCATCACTCAGCGCCACCACAGCATTACTCTGCAGCACCACAACATCACTACATGCCACCACAGCATCACTCAGCAACACCACATCATCACTCGGGGCCAACACTGCATCACTCAGCACCACCACTGCATCGCTCACCACCATCACAGCATCACTCAGCACCACATCAACACCACTGAGCACCACCTCAGCCAGCATCAACAAGCACCACCACTCAGCACCATCACAGCATCACCAAGCACCATCACAGCATCACCAAGCACCATCACAGCATCAATAAGCACCAACACAGCATCACTATGCACCACATCAACACCACTCAACACCACCTCAGCATCACTAAGCACCACTACAAGAGCATCACTAAGTATCACCACAGCATCACTAAGCACCACCACAACACCACTCGGCACCAGCACAACATCAATAAGCACCACCTCAACAACACTCAGCACCACCACAGCATCACTAAGCACCGCCTCAACATCACTCAACACCACCTCAGGATCACTAAGCACCACCTCAACATTACAATACACAGGACGGAGTTGCAAACATGTTAACAAAAAAACCAAAAACCTTTCTTATATTCTTTTTTTTATTTGGGTCATACAGTTGTACATATGTCATATTCGTTATATCTACCAGCTATCAGTGCACACTTCCAACAAGCACACACACTACTAGCCGTTAGTGCACACTTCCACTAGGCACACACACCACGATCCGTCAGTGCACACTTCCATCAGGCACACACACCAACATCCGTCAATGCACACTTACAACACGCACACACACACCACTAGCCTTCAGTGCACACTTGCACTACGCATACACACCACCTGCCGTTAGTGCACGCTACCACCAAGCATACACACCAGTAGCCGTCAATGCATACTTGCACTAGGCACACACACCACCAGGCGTTAGTGCACGCTTCCACCAGGCACACACACTACCATCTGTAGTGTTCGTTTCACCGGAACAAATGATTTGAAAAGCCATACTTAACAATACAATGTAAATATTAAAAGTAAACAATTGATGTTCTTTTAAGTTAACAATCTGTTAATAATGTAAATAAAAATTGTTACTAAACCAAATATGTCTTATTATTTTCAAAAATAAAAAAATATTTATTACATAAGAGTTCGCACAACTATACTTTCAAGTAACTCTTTCATAGTCGCACTACCTCAATAACTCTGTCACTAACTTACTGAATAACTAAATACATCACTATTTCTATCTTCAGCTAAACAAAAAACAAAACGCATATCTTACTGTAAAATACTACACAAATACATCACACACTATCACTAACTAACTCTAACCATAACTATCTACTTAGCTATCTAACTCAACCCCTCTACCCCTCTTCTACCCTACTACCTCTCTTCTACACCTCTACAGCCTATACCCCTCTTCTACCACTACAATACCCTTCGCACAAATGCACCTATAACCCTGTACTACCCTTCTACACCTCTACTACCCCTATACTACCCCTCTTCTATACCTCTACCCCTCTTCTACACCTCTAACCCTCAACTACACCTTTCACCCTCTAATACCGCACAAACACTATACCCCTCTACTACCCCTATTTTACTAAACTTCTACACCTCTATTACCCCTCTGCCTTACTAAGCCTATACCCATATTCTACACCACTAACATTCTTCAAACACTATTCTACCACTATAATATCACTGTTCTACACCTCTACTAACCCTCAAACACCTCTACTAACACTAAAACCATATACTACCCCTCTATTAACCCTCTACTCCTATTTTACACCTCTAAACGTCTACACCTCTTATAACACTATACGAACACTCTTCTAAACATATACTAACCCTCAAATACTCAACAACTCTACTAACCCTCAACACCTCTAATAACCCTCCAACAGTCATAAAACACTATTCTACACCTCTACCCCTCAATATAAACATAAAATACCATGCTACTACCACACTACCCCTCTTCTACACCTCTTCTAACACTGTTATACACCTCTAATAACCCTATACCCTACTACCCCTCTACAAAAACTAAACACCTCTTCAAAGCATATTATAAAACTATACTACACATTTACAATCCCTCTTCTACACATATACTATCCCTCTACCCCTCTTCTACAACTCTATCCATCAACTAACCCTCTACTAACCCCTCTACCACTCTACTACACCTCTTCTAGCACTATTCAACCCCTAAATTATCACAACACTAATATCCCTCTAACTCTCTTCCAAACCTCTTCTACCCCTCTACTATCTTATACACCTCTACTACCCCTCAACACCTCTAATAACACTTAACAACTCTACTACCCCTATACCACAGGACAACGCGGAAGGGACGCTGCAAAGTTTTCTACAGCGCCTACACTGCACACTTTAAACATTTTTCAGTACAACAATATTAAAGCCACGTGCCAAATTTTCCACGGTTCCTTTCCCCTAGCTCCTCGCCAACTATTTATACCACCACTGCATCACTAAACACCATTATAGCATCACTCAGCACACCACATTATTTAACAGCATCAACACAGCATCAGTCAGCATCCACTACAGCCTCATTCATCAACATCAGTGCATATAGCTCTTAAATTACACACCATTTTCATTCTGCACCACACAACACATTATTAAAGTGCATCGCCAAAGCATCAGTCATCACCACTACAACATCACTCATCAACAGCATAGCACCACTCTGCACCAATACAGCATTAATACGGACACCTCTATATCACTGCACCACATTATGCCACTTAAGGTACACACAATTGTTATTCAGCACCACAACAGCATCATTCATACCATTTACACATTACTAAACTTCGCTACAGCATCACTCAGCACACCACATCATTAAACACAATAAACACAGCATCATTCAGCAACACTTCAGCATCATTCATTACCAGCATAGCATCAAGCAGCACCAATACAGCATAATTCTTGACACACCTATCACACTGCACCTATGATATAACACTTAAGCATTGGCATAGCCAATAGGTCTCGCCTTTGGGACCTTATAAGTGTTTAGCTATGCAACAATTGTGCTGCAAAACTAAATAGTTATAAGGTCCCAAAGCGAGACCTATTGGCTATGCCAATGCTTTTTATTTTCTAATCGTACATTTGTTGCAGTATATAAAAAAAATAACAAGCATTTGCAATGCAATAGGTCTCGCATTTATGAGAGTTTGAGCTATTGGCATTGTAAATGACAATGCCTCTTATTTATGTGTTGTTTTTGAAACGGATAAATAAAAAGCATTGTCATTTACAATGCCAATTGCTTAAACTCTCTCAAATGTATAGACCTATTGCACTGCAAATGCGTGCTATAAAAATAAAACAAGCATTGGCATAGCCAATAGGTCTCGCCTTTGGGACCTTATAAGTGTTTAGCCATGCAACAGTTGATGGTGTTGCACGAAGGATATTGTGCTGCATAACTAAATACTTACAAGGCCCCAAAGGCGAGACCTATTGGCTATGCCAATGCTTGTTATAAATTGGTGCTATCAGTGCGCCTTTCCAGGTTTCTGGTATCGTCGATGACCTAACAATTTCCTTAAATAGTTTCGTCAAATATTCTGACCATAGACTGGGATCGTCCTTAAACAGTGCAAACGGTACACCGTTTGGGCCGGGCGCGCCATTTTTTTGTTTCCAAATTAATTTACATAATTGCTTGTTTGTTATGATAATTTCTGGATTCAAGTCATTCCTTGATGTATCAGTCACATTGAAACTAACATTCAACTGGTTTGTTTCGCCACCTGGATTAACATGTGTTGACAAGAATCTGATCCAATCTTTCTCACTCAAAGAAGATGTTACAGCTGTTTTATTTGGTCGTGCTAAACCATTAATCAGTTTCCAGAATTCCCTAGAATTCGATTGATTACTGCAAAAGAGCAGTTTGGACCAAAGGTCATGTTTTTCTTGATTCCTTTCATCCCACAATAATTTCTGCAGGTTGCGGTTAACATTTTTTAAGTTAGAGCACAAATCCAAATCTTTTAGGGTGTTTTTTTATCTGCCTTCTAAGATGGTTACGTGTTCTTTTCATAATCCTCGTTGTTATTGATAATGAAATTTTATTCCTGCTTCCTAGTTGCATCTTTTGTTTTTTCTTATGGTAAGGTTTTAACTCATAGGATTCGACAAGTTTTTGTATGAAATTCACCCATTGTTCAATTGCAGATAAAGTTTTATCTTCAAAACACGCTCTTACCAGGTTATGGGCTAATTTGTTAGTATCTTCTTTAGTGTGTTCTTTCCAGATTAGTTTCCTATAATTTACTGTACCTGTCTGTCCAGGTAAGGTATTATATGCAGTATGCTTATTAATATACAAATTTGTAATAAGTATTTGCTGACTATGGTCACTCTCAGACACTTTTTCAATGGAGAAAAGTCACATTGCTAAAGATATTCAATGAGACTATCGTATAATCGATTCTTGATTTGTGATTTTGTGATCGAAATGTCCATGCTGGTGGTGAGTCTTGCGGTAATCTCCCATTTAAAATTCTTAATCCCATTGCTTCTATATCTTTAACAAAGCTCATACCTAGTTGGCTTTGAATGGAATTGACTACAATGGGTAGTGTTTGATGTGGGATTGCCCAAAGATAGTCCTGTTGTTGGATTATGTCATCTCTCAAATAAGGCACAAGCAAGTTTAAGTTAAAATCCCCTGAGATTATATATTCTGTGAATGGATCCTCCAACATTTGCTTTGTTAGTAGGGTAATAAGGGTAGTGCACATATTAGCTCTCGCGCTTGCTGTAGGATGTATGTATACGTTTATTATTAACAGGATTTTTAATTGACTATTTTCCTTATACCTTAACTTTACTATTAATAAATTTGAATTATTCATAAAAACTTGTTCATGGTCTACTTTCAATTCTATGGCGATAAATGTGGCTAGGCCCCCACTGGGGCGTCCTCATTTATTCGGTTTAATTGCTGGCTCAAAATACCCTTTGTATCCCTCGAGCATTACTGGGTTAATAGACCAAGTTTCCTGT
Source organism: Calotriton arnoldi (assembly GCA_963921515.1). Taxonomy (NCBI): domain Eukaryota; kingdom Metazoa; phylum Chordata; class Amphibia; order Caudata; family Salamandridae; genus Calotriton; species Calotriton arnoldi. Next base: position 1,531,607 of record CAWUFW010000777.1, read on the forward strand.
AAAAGAATAGCCTGATAATAGTTAGTCATTGAGTTTAAGTGAGCATTATTTTTATTTTTTTACGTAGTCCATTAATATTCCATGAACATATTTTTAATGTTTCACTATCTTTGTTTATTTTGCCTGTTGGATTTCTTTTTTTATTCTGTCATTGCGTATTTGTACCATGAAGAGCCAAACTAATCAATTTTTCATTTAATCTAGTTGGTTTTTCTATTTCAATTTGGATTAATTGTCAAATCGAGTGTTTTATATCGGTTTTTCCTACAGGATTTTTTTAATACTGAAAATACCTGATGACTTGTTTTATTTTGTTGATGGTGATTCGGGGATATGGATATAGCAAATGGTTTTGGGTACACTGTTGGCTGTGGCCGACTAATTGTTATTCCCCAACTGTGAAAGACTTCCTTTGCATTTACTATAAGTTCAGCTACCAGACTAGAGTCCAAAGTTATCAATGCCATTTCTCGGCCGCTATCTGGGTTTGAAAGAAATTCAATAGATTCAATGTTTTCACTCAAAACTTTTTCTAATAATTGAACGGATTTAAAGAGGTGGAGTATATTTCCTCTATTTAATACATCATGGCTGCCTCTAGAGCAATATTCAGGTGTAAAAATCAGTTGTGGTTTATCAGACATTACCGTTTGGTTGCTTCCCAAACATATAGTAGGTACAAGATCATAATTTACAGGCTGCTGAAACTCTTTAATATGTCCCATTATATCTTCTTGGTTCATATTTGTTTGCCTTTGGAGGTATTGGGGAGTTTGTTGTATACTTTGATTTGCATTTTGATATTGCTGGTTTGGTCTATGTATTATGGAGGTTAATTGACCTTCCATGCCCTCAATCCTTGGTATCTTATCTTTTCCAATTATAGGCAGGGTTTTTGCTATTTCCATCTTTTCCCATGCACTTTGCTTTGCATTTTGTTGAACCTGAATTGTTCTTTGTATTGTTGGTGATCTATCCCACCTGTCTCTAAGTCATTAGAATTTCCTTCACTATTAGTTGTTGAACTGTGTGTCCCATTTTGCCTTTGTGTGTCAGTTCTTTGTTCCTTAGGATTTTTTTCCCTATTACCTTTGTTGAATAAGGCAAAAAACTTCATACTATTTCCATTAGTAATAGCGGTCTGATCCCCATGTAGTTCTTTATCTTGTTTTTCCATAATATCTTCCTTTTGTTTTGTGTCATCTTCCCCCACTGCATTAGGCTGTATTTGCCCTTGTACTGATATTGCTAAACTACGTTTGGCCTTGTTCCGTGCTTTACGCAGTTTTTTCTTATGTTTCTTTGACAAACAGAACTTCGGAGATACCTCTTCCCTGACCTTGCCATCTCTGGTGGTTTCTTCTATAATAAGACTTACTGGATTTTTTACATCATTTGTTATTCTTCCATCTTGTTGTTGGTTCTGATCTACTATCATTCTATTATCCGTTGTAGCCATTACTGTACTATATTTGACCTTATTTATTGCTTTGCACGATTTTTTCTTGATTTTCTTTGTCAAAGTGAATATTGGAGATTCCATTTCATTCACCTCCTGCTCTTTGGTGGTTTCTTCTATACATAGGTCAACCAGTTTTATTGCATCATTAGACATCCTTCTTTCATGTCGTTGGTGATGGCCTGCTAACGTTGTTAAAATATCAGTTTTAGCCGTTTCCCTTGTAGCAGATCGTTGATCAGCATTGCATTGCTGTTTTGCCTCATTAATAGGGCCGGTGTCATTAATTTTTCTATTTTCCCCTTGTGCCTTCCATTTTGCAGACTTAATTTTACATCTTCAAGTATTGTAGTCATTGCATCAGGTATTGTGATTAATTTGCCTATTATTGGGGCACATGTACAATCAATGTATGTAGCAGAAGCCTGCGATTGTGCTCTTTATATCAGGTTATTCAGCTCGGCCAATTTCTGATCTATGCCAGCTACCGCATTTGCCATTACGTCGAGTAAATCAATTTGAATCTCCATTTTATTTGATTGAAATGTCAGAGCTTCTAATGTCAATGTGGATGTACGGTAAAAAATGTCCCAAATTGACCCTAGATCCTGATTGCTTGTAGTAGTAAATTTCTGATTTTGCTGGCAATGATAATCAAGTTGGGTTAAGTTATCTGTATCACAATGGGAGTTTGCTTGATTTTCCTCTACTTTTTTTTGTATTACAATAAGATTTTTTGTTGTTAAAGGTTGTCCTGTCGCTTGGTGTACTACAAAGCTGTATATCATTTTTTGTTCCTAATTCTCCTTTATTTCCTCTATAGCCATCCGGTTCGTCCGTATTGTGATAATAGAGTATACTATTTTCCATATTTGGTCTTTTTTTCTGGAATAATACCCCCATCTATACCGCCCATTGTGAAAGGCAGCGAGTCTTCTAAGACCCTCAATGCTGCCCGGTGCAGGGTTCCACCTCTAATTCACTTTGGGTTCGCTATCAAAATAATGAGGCAAGGCGCTGGAAACTGGAAGACAAGAAGGTTTATTTCTCATGAGGAGATCGCGTCAACTGAGACACCGGGATGTCTCAGTGAGGTGTTCTGCTGGCAATGCTTTTGGCTCTTCCTTTTATACAGGTTTTACACAATGTATTTGTTTCATTTATCATGGTTACAAGCTTGGAGTCTCCGCCCCGGGCAGGTTGTCACACAAGCCCGACATTGTTTCATCAACATGGTTACACAAGCCCAACATTAACTCTCCTCCCGCCCGGGTCAAAAACAGACCATTTAATTGCAGCTGGACCTTGCTTCAGGGTCTAAAAACAAGTGAGACCGGCCAGATCTAAGAGTCCGTTCTGTTGATAAAAACAGGTCCCATTGTTGGCTAAAACAAGTCTTGCTGTGTGCAGTGCAATAAACCATGTTTGCAAGAGTCTGTTTGGTGTTTGTAACCTGTTTGTGCAGGGATGAGAGGAAAGGCGAGTTTGAGGCAGCAGGTGATGTTGATGTTTGTCGTGGAGATAGTTTATAGCCCCCAGCACACATATCAGGTTTGGTCAGAGAGTCAGAAGGCTGAGAGGACAGGGTGAAATGAAGGTGACCAACAGAGTACAAAATGGCTGTGGTCAATCAGAATGACTGTAGTTTATGTGCACGTAGGAACTGTCATCAGACAAGATGGCGCAGAATGTTCATGATTGTTGTTTTGTTCTTAACACCATGGCATTACTACTAGTTGTACTGGGTAGTGTTACAGCTATTACTGATTCTTGAGTGACCTGTTTAGCCAAAGGCATTGGTGAGTTAAGCTCAGTCCCAATTTCACTGCTGATGTTCTTAATTACTACTTTTACCTCCAAGGGTTGCGGGACCCTGGTAGTCAACATTTCCTGAAATTCTTCCGGTGTATCCGTATTGCTCTGTTCTCCTTGCATTGTATGTACTATGCTAAGCATTTCAAGATCTGTGTCATGTCCCTCTGTTTTCTTTGTATGTTCTGTTTCTAAAGGATGCATACACTTGTCCTGCCTTTGTGCATCTAGTACTTGACCAGCAACTTGCATACTGTTATTTGGTTTAATCGGTGTTTGTAGATTAGCTGCTTCTGTTACTGTTTGCATTGTCATGATAGCTTCAAGTGGATCCTTCATAAAATCAAATTTGTGTGGAATTTTCATGGACTTTTAGAATAATCGTGTAGTTGGTGAAATTAAGGATTGATTCCCTCCCGCAGCATTTGCTTTTATTTTTTTCGATGCTCTTGACGCTTGCATTTTCCTTGTTCTTGTTGTGGGAGGACCAGAGGCTCTTTCTTTACCTGAGCGCATATTACCACTATAGCCACTACTGTGCTCCGCAATTTTTCAACTATTATATTATTATATTATTATTATAACGTGGCTAGTTAGGTCGTTTTTGATCCTTCCTACTTTAAAGTTTACTCAGTGAGTATCCAGGCGGATAGCCAGATGTTAATATGTAGAATGTAAGGGCTTCCCTCTGTCTCACTTTACACCCTACATGCAAGGTAGTCGTCCTCTTGAAGCCCGGACCCAGGCCAGGATATAGGACTGCAACAGCAGTAATCCTGCAGTAATCCTGCACCGGCCAAGAAGGAATGTAAATCGTTATGGCCCGTAAATTAAAACTACTCGATCCACTTGGGCAAGCGATTCAGTAGTTTTCAATAGCGGTTATTTTTGAGAACGGGGAGCAAGAGCAGCACCGGTTCCAGCTGCAAGAGCGGGGGGTGCCGCAAACCGCACCCGGTGAAGCCGGGCCGCCTCCGCAACACCTGGGGGCAGTACTCTTGTTCAGCTAGATCTGCTAAATCAAATTCTACACCCGCTCAAGCCTGCAAGCCCTTCCTTGTTTCCTTCCTCTTTCCTTTTTCTTCCCACTCCAGTTCTCAGCCTCAGCCAGTCTCTCAGCCTCTCCCCCTCCACAACCACCGTAACCTACCCTTACTTCGTAAAGGGAGTACGGGGAGAGGGGGATACTTCTAATGCCACTCACCGTTGGACGTGGCGTTCCCGCAAACACAAGCCGCAAAGACGAGCCAGCCGCTGACCGCCAGCTCCCTCCAAGCGCGGCCGCTCTTCAATATCTTATTCACCGCCCCTCCCTCCCTGCCTCACTCAACCCCTGCGGCCGATTACGAATGGCGGACTTGCGGGGGGAGCGAGCGGGCTGGGGGAGCAAGCGGAGACATGAATGGGCCCAGCCCGATCCTCAATTTAGGAGCAGCAGCAGCGGCGGCGGCGTTCTTGGTGGCGTTTTCGGCAGTTCCTCGCTCCTCACTTCCTTCGCTCTTCGCACACGCGGCGAATCGCGGAGTATAATTAGATATTTTTGGCCTGCAGGCCTGACATGTGAAAGCTTTCTTAATGATTCTTCGATTTAACAACGTTGAGCAGCACGCTCATATAGCAATAGCGTTGCAGATGTAAATCTTACCTCATACAAGTAAAGTATTGCCTTACCTTTTGTTAGAAATGGGGTTTTCTAGTTGGCTATGGTATGCATCCAAGCCAGGCAGAACCCACCACTCTAGTCGGGGTAAGCTAGATACACACTAAAGATAACCTGTGCTCACCCTCTGGTAGCTTGTCGCAGAGCAGGCAGGCTTTTTTACATAGGCAATGTGTAAAGTATTTGTACAACCCCTCCCCCCTTCCCCCCCAAAAAAAGACTTCATACAGGTTTATAAAATTAGATTATTATATTCTTAACAAGACCAAAACGCCAAAAATCCAATAAGCAGAAGTCAAGATACTGAATTTTAAAAGAATAAATATAGTAAAGCGCTTAGAAGCAAGTAGCACTGAAATTGTTACTTTAGGGTGCGCTGGACTGGGGCAGAGTCAAAGTTCGGCCCGACCGCGATTGAGCTCCAGCTGGCTACAGGACCCACGCAGGCCCTGGTGAACAAATTACCTTTTCTGGTCACAAGTAATGAAATGCTTTGATGTCGAGCCCCGCATGCTCAGGATGCGTCTATCTTCTCCATGCAGTGAGGGCGCTACATCAGTTCCGAAGACAGGTGCCAGAGTTGAGGCGTCAAGCGATGTGCTGGAATCTGCCACACAGTCGAGGGGATGCGTTTATCTCACCAAGCTGCAGTGGTGTCGACATGCTGTCAGATGCGTTTATCTGAAGGCAAAGTGCTGGTTCTGAGGCGATGCGCAGATTTTACTCCGGCAACCGGGTCGATGCGCCGGTTCTGCTGCACGCAGGCAGGAGATGTCGATTTTGTAGCAAGACGGGTGTAGCGATAGCACCCACTTCTGATGTCCAGAACTGGAGAGGCACCTCAGGCAACGGTAGGACTCGCAGAAGGCAGAGTCCAGCAACCCCAGCAGAATTTCAGGAAGTCTTTTGTGCCCCTTTGACTTCAGAAAACAGGAAGCAAGCTAGCAGTCCCTTGGCGATCATTTTGGATGAAAGGCAGAGTTCAGCACCCCTTCAGCAGAGTTAGAGAGCAGCAGGCAGCAGGGCAACAAGCAGGCAGCAGTCCTTCCAGAAAAGCGGTCCAGTTCAGTCAATTATTCAGCACAGCAGTTCTTCTGACATAGGTCGGACTCAAGATCCAGAAGAGTATGATTTGATAGGGCCAGAGCCATGTTATTTATCTCCAAAAGTGCCTTTGATGTAGGGAGTGACTTCAAAGGAACTCTCTGAAGTGTACAAGGATCCCTTTCCACCCAGCCCAGGCTCCAGACTTCCAAGTGGGGATAAATCAGCCTTTTGTGTGAAGGCAGGACACAACCTATTCAAATATAAGTGTGAGCCAGCTCTCCCCCTTCCTGCTCCGTATGCAGATGAATGCTGATGTGTTTCTACTGTCAAACCCAACCCTTCCTGTGTTGTGGCTGTCTAGAGGGAGTGCACAAAATGTAGCTGTCACCCAACCCAGATGTGTGTTGGAGACAGGCTATCAGGCACGCAGAGTTATGAGCACAGAGAAATGCCCACTTTCTAAAAGTGGCATTTCTGACATAAGGCTACCTAGGGTCTACCTTAGTGGTGACCTATGTGCAATTAAAGGGGAGTTTAAGGCTTGGTAATTAGTTTTAAATGCCAAGTCTAAGTGGCAGTAAACTGCACACACAGGCTAGTGGCAGGCTAGAGACCGGTTAGAAAGGATACTTATATGGGTGGCACAACCAGTGCTGCAGGCCCACAAGTAGCATTTAATTTACAGTACCTGGGTATATTGTATACCACTTTACAAGGGACTTACAAGTACAACAAATATGCAAACCGATGTAAGCCAATTACACCATGTTTAAAGGAGAGAGCACATGCACGTTGGCACTGTTTAGCAGTGGCAACATGCCCAGAGTCCTCAAACCAACAAAAAAGGTCAGAAAAATAGGAGGAAGACACACAGTTTGGGGTAACTTTGCACGAAGGGCCATTTCCAACACTTTTGATCTCAGTTGTAGCGTGGCAGAATCTCTGCGACCGCTGACAGAAAGAGGTTATAAATCTGCAATCTTACTTTCTTCAGAGCAATGTTGCAGTGTGGGTGCTTTTCCTTGATTGGCAGCCTGCTATAGTTAGCTGGTGATTGGCCCATGACTGTCTTGGTAAGAGAAGACTTTTGATTGGTCATACTTTTCTATCTGTTCTTTGTTGGCATTTATTTCATGACCGTTTTTTAAAAAAAAACAAGACATTATTGTGCACACTATACGTGAGCGGTGTTTTAACTTCCCTCCTACCCAGTTTTTTTAGGTCTCGCCTGAGCCAGCGCATGCGCTGCTCTGGCGAGACATTTAGTGAGTGGGCTTTTAAAAGTCCGACCCCAGCTTTGTGTGGCATACAGTGTGCGGTTACGTGCACGAGCAGAGGCGCCATCTGGCTTTCCTCTCACTCGCCCAAGCGCGCGCGCCTCGCCTCAATGCCCCTCCCCCACCACAGAGCGCGTCTCGCAGCTTGTTTCTCTTTGTTTCCCTCTATCCGTGTCTCTCTCTTTCCCTTTCTCCTTATCTCTCCCTGTCCTAGGCCGTTCTTATTATCTGAATGAATTCCTAATGTTTTGGAACTCTGCACGTAATTTTTGCAGCCTGCTTTGCAAATTGAAAGGCTTCAGCTGTGAAATTATTTAAATAAGCTTCTCTCCTTCTCAATATTGTCTGCTGTGCAGGAATCTTTTTTATTACTGCCTTCTGACCTTGCATCCACGGGGACAGCAGACACTTCACCTTCTTAAAACTCAACTATGCTTTTCGTTATTTAAAAATGTTGGGTGCAAGTCATCCCATTCCCTCCTGTATCACACTAGATCTCACCATTTCTACCTCCTGGCATATTCCACATACCAGACCTCCAATTAATTTCAATGTGAGAATCTTATGAAAACGCTACAAAATATGTGTTCAGTTTTTACTGAGTAAAAACGCCTGACAACATCTGTGGACATAGAAGGAATTCTTTGTGAATTTACAACTGGGACTTAAAAACACGGATACATATAAATTTAGTATGGACTTTAAAATTACACATGTTTCTTTATTGCATTTTAATGTAAAATCACTCCGAGCTGGAGGCTACGATCAGTCAGCCTCTTTTTCGATGCCTTAGCCCCATCCTTGCTGCACTCAGGGTCCCAGATCAAAGGCACCTGATGCTCCTTGTTTCTCAAAGGTGTTTTCCTTGCAACAGGGCCCATCCCCCAGTCTGCATCTTAAACTGGCTTCATGGGATTCCGGGGGCGCACTTGCCTCTTGACATGCTAATGGCCCTTTTGTTGTGCGCAGGTGTGTATTTGCACGTAGTTAGCTGCCCATTGCAAGTCCTGCCATCAGCTTCCTCTCAAGGCAGAAAATATTTACATTTCCAGATCCCTCTGCTGGGTGGCGCCGTGTTCACTCATCTGCATTCTTCCTCTTCTGTCCTTGTAGATAGTCAGGCCAGTAACACTTTGTGCTCAAAATTACTACAGCATGTGGATCTGAGCCACCACAGCATCACTCAGCGCCACCACAGCATCACTCAGCGCCACCACAGCATCACTCAGCGCCACCACAGCATCACTCAGCGCCACCACAGCATCACTCAGCGCCACCACAGCATCACTCAGCGCCACCGCAGCATCACTCAGCGCCACCGCAGCATCACTCAGCGCCACCGCAGCATCACTCAGCGCCACCGCAGCATCACTCAGCGCCTCCGCAGCATCACTCAGCGCCTCCGCAGCATCACTCAGCGCCTCCGCAGCATCACTCAGCGCCTCCGCAGCATCACTCGACGCCTCCGCAGCGTCACTCGACGCCTCCGCAGCATCACTCGACGCCTCCGCAGCATCACTCGACGCCTCCGCAGCGTCACTCGACGCCTCCGCAGCGTCACTCGACGCCTCCGCAGCGTCACGCCTCCGCAGCGTCACGCCTCCGCAGCGTCACTCGACGCCTCCGCATCGTCACTCGGCACCGCCGCATCGTCACTCGGCACCGCCGCATCTCATCACTCTGCACCGCCGCATCTCATCACTCTGCACCGCCGCATCATCACTCTGCACCGCCGCATCATCACTCTGCACCGCCGCATTATCACTCTGCACCGCCGCATCATCACTCTGCACCGCCGCATCATCACTCTGCACCGCCGCATCATCACTCTGCACCGCCGCATCATCACTCTGGGGGCAGCAGAGCATCACTCAACGCCACCACTGCATAACTCGGGGCCAGCACAGCATCACTCGACGCCTCCGCAGCGTCACTCGACGCCTCCGCAGCGTCACTCGGCGCCTCCGCAGCGTCACTCGGCGCCTCCGCAGCGTCACTCGGCGCCGCCGCAGCGTCACTCGGCGCCGCCGCAGCGTCACTCGGCGCCGCCGCATCGTCACTCGGCGCCGCCGCATCGTCACTCGGCGCCGCCGCATCGTCACTCGGCACCGCCGCATCGTCACTCGGCACCGCCGCATCGTCACTCGGCACCGCCGTCGTCACTCGGCACCGCCGATCGTCACTCGGCACCGCCGCATCGTCACTCGGCACCGCCGCATCGTCACTCGGCACCGCCGCATCGTCACTCGGCACCGCCGCATCGTCACTCGGCACCGCCGCATCGTCACTCGGCACCGCCGCATCGTCACTCTGCACCGCCGCATCGTCACTCTGCACCGCCGCATCGTCACTCTGCACCGCCGCATCATCACTCTGGGGGCAGCAGAGCATCACTCGGGGCCAGCACAGCATCACTCGGGGCCAGCACAGCATCACTCGGGGCCAGCACAGCATCACTCGGGGCCAGCACAGCATCACTCGGGGCCAGCACAGCATCACTCGGGGCCAGCACAGCATCACTCAACAACACCACAGCATCACTCAGTGCTTCTTACACTTTTTAATTACAACTTCTCAGCATGCTGCACAGCAGCCACACTTCTCTACAGCACAGCTTAGAAACATTGGCAAAGTCAATAGCTCTACCTAAACACTTATAAGGCCCCCACAATGCATAGCCAATAGGTCTCGCCTTTGGGACATTATAAGTGTTTAGTTATCCAGCACAATATCCTTCATTAAACAACATCACGTGTTACATGGCTAATCACTTATAAGGTCCCAAAAGCGAGACCTATTGGCTATGCCAATGCTTGTTTAGTTTGGTGCAAGCCTCTTCATATTTGTTGTAATGCATCCTCCTGTGGGGAGTACCCCAGGAATCCAAGTGTGTCCACTCAGGAAAACCTATTGTAATTCAAGTTTGGCATAAGTTAAAGCTTAAATATCCGGAATGCCATTTTGCCAGTTTCATTTTTGCCAAAACCAGATGCGCCCACTCTAAAGTGGAAGCAATGGCTCAACATTTTTGAGCGCTATATATTTGGGGTTAATTTTCCTGCTGTCAGGGGAAAAAAAAAGCTATTCTATACAATTGCCTAGGATCGGAGGGCCAAAGATTTTTTTTTAATCACTAGCCCCATGTGAGATCACAGACGTCCGCTGAATGGGTTGTGTACACTGAAGCAGTAAAAAGACGAGAGATACATTTTCAAGATGAGTTAAGCATCATAGTAAAAAAGGCACAAGTTCTTTACAAGGAAATCACTCCAACAAGAGTCAATAGATTTATCTTTAGCAGAATTAAGAATACTGGCTTCTGTTTGCAAATTTGAAGGACAGTTGGATATTTATTTAATCAGATATTGGTTATTTGCTTTGACATTCATATTCAAGAAAGGATTTTGTGCTGAAGGAATCAGTCTTTGGTGGAAACTCTAGAAATCGCTAGAGGTAATTAACGTTCCGTGATGGAGTCCAAGGAGTTAGGAAGAAACGGAGACATGTAGCATTCACCTGAGGTGGTGGGGGTGATACGTCAAACATCCAAGCCTTTCATAAACATTGAAGGGAAGAAACAGGAGAGAAATTCCAACACCATGCCGAATTCATGTTTTAAGTGTGGATCTAAAAGTCACATGACAAGTTTTAAAAATGGCCCAGCAGTGGGGAAAACGTGTGTAAAATGTAAAAAAACGAGGGCATTTTGCAAGGGTGTGTTGTAATGCAGAGAATGTGGTATTTGTAGGGAAGCAGTCCAATTCTTTGTACCTAAATGGTCAAAATAGCATCAGCGCAGGTAGTCGAGTGCTGTTATCTTTGCAGATGGTAGGTAATATTGAAGACCAGGAGTTTAAGGGGATCTCAAGTGTGAAGTACACATTGGTCAAGTTCCATTAGTTGTAACTGGATTTGTGCTCACGCATCACAATTATATCAGACAAATTAAACAGGAGTTGCCTCACTGGAATTCCTATATGATGTAGCAAGAGGTAAATATGTTCTGTTATGTATGGCCCTCAAAGACAGCCTCTATCATTTACTTCAGTTTCTAAATGTCACAACTCACTGCTATGACATAGCAACAGTTGATAGAAAAAGTGCCACTGTTGCCATGTCATAAAGGCCTTTCAGGCCAGGCTGACAGGGCTCTCTACGAGCCTGTCAGTGCCTCTCTGCTTGTCTGCTTTTAATGAAAGCAAAGCTCAGCTGCAGGAGGGAGAAGGAAGTAAGGGAAGGTGATGGGCTTTGTTAAGGATGGCAGGTAAGTTATTCATTTCTCACATTTGCACCTGCGAGGAGAGATCATGTTATGTATAGCTCTCCTATTATCCTCTGACTCTGCTCAGCAGTTGAAGGCATGGGCAGAGAATTTTGGGGCCCATACATAACATAAAATTATAGATGTGTAAAAAGCGAATTACAGGAATGTTTTTCACCTCTGGGTTCTGAGTGACATGGACAACTCGAGCTTCTCTCTCGTTGACTATTTGATGTCATTCAGAACCCCTTGGTGAAAAACATACCTGTAATTCACTGTTACCCAGCTATAATTCAGTATTTTATCCATCTAGATCCTAGCAGTGAATTCCGGAATATGGATCCAGTCATACACGCTTATGGCTCTCTAGGAGAGCCTTGCATAACATGCAATAATGTTTTATTCAAATGGCTGAAGACAAAACAAGCATTTGCAATGCAATCGGTCTCGCCTTTGGGATCTTATATGTATTAACCTATGCTGCACATTATTGTGGGTACACCAACATTTACTGTTCTAATGTCAACGAAGCAGGGAAAGGGTGCAGTACCACAGGCTGTCACTAGATGTTCCTTGATGAAGTGGTAGGTTTCGGAGTGAAGGAATCCATAACTTAAACACATTTGGCCAAAGTGAGGCATTTAAGAAGCTGCATTTCTAAGGTCAATATCCTGTGAAAGGCCATGAAAGTGTTTTTGTGTAGACACAGACTGCCCTGTAGGCTGCTTCAAAGGATTAGTGGGAAGGGACTGGATGTCGGCAAAGGAAGATGCGGGGAAGGGAACACAGTATTATTGCATAGTTCTTTCTTGTGCATAGCCTACGCTAAGGCTGCTTCATAGCACTAAGGGCAAAAAGAGGAAATAAGGAAGATAGAACTTGAAGCTGGATGGTGGGTATAGAGGAGGATCAGGGGTGCATAGCTGCCAAGTTTACAAGTTCTATGCGTGATATACCACTCCGGCCCAACTTTTTTCTTTGAATTCTGGGACATGTAGTCTTCACTACATGACACATGGACAAAAGACAGGCTGCTACATAATCTCCTACGCCGACGACACTCAAGTGATCCTCTTCCTCACCAAGGACCCCCTCACCGCCAAATCCAACCTCCACGAAGGAATGAAAGCCGTCGCCGACTGGATGAAGTGCAGCCGACTTAAGCTGAACACAGACAAGACGGAGATCCTCATCCTCGGCTCCAACCCATCAGCCTGGGACGACTCCTGGTGGCCCTCGTAACTAGGGGCACCCCCGACACCAACCGACCACGCACGCAACCTGGGAGTCATCCTCGACTCAACGCTCACCATGACCAAGCAAGTCAACGCAGTCTCCTCCTCCTGCTTCAACACCCTCCGCATGCTCCGCAAGATCTACAGGTGGATCCCGACAGACACGAGAAGAACAGTCACCCAGGCCCTCGTCAGCAGCAGACTCGACTACGGAAACGCCCTCTACGCAGGAGCCCCGACCAAGCTCATCAAACGACTGCAAACAATCCAAAACGCCTCTGCACGCCTGATCCTCTACATTCCACGCCACAGCCACATCACCCCCCACTTGAAAAACCTGCACTGGCTCCCCGTCGACAAGAGAATCTCCTTCAAACTCCTGATCCACGCACACAAGGCACTCCACAAAACCGGCCCAGCCTACCTCAACAGTCGACTCTCCTTCTACGTTCCCAACCGTCAGCTCCGCTCTGCCGACCTCTCCCTGGCCACCGTCCCGCGCATCCGGAGAACCACCACCGGAGGCAGATCCTTCTCTCACCGCGCCGCCAAGATCTGGAACACCCTTCCCCTCAACCTACGACAGACCCAAGACCTGCTGACCTTCAGGAGACGACTCAAGACCTGGCTATTCGACCAGTAGCGGCAACACTCTCCCTCAGCGCCTTGAGACCCTCGCGGGTAAGTAGTGCGCTTTACAAATCTTGTGATTGATTAACTCATCCTGTGAAATTATGTACCATGTTGCGTGTAGAGCATCCACCTTGCAATAGCAGGGAATATGAAAGGGGGTGCCTGCTCTTCCTGCACAACTTCTCGGAAGAGCAAGATTCAGGGATTCAAGAGAAAGTGCCTTCCAAAGGTGTTGGCAGACCGACAACTCTGTCACACCTTTGCCAAGTAGGACCTTTGTGCCGGACTGGTTATTGCACAAAGTGGCATACCAAGGTTTCCATGGCTCTAGGCAAAGTAAGGAAAAATGGCCCTCAACCTGCAGTTTGGAAAAAACAAAACTGTACTTTATATACAGTGGCCCCTTAACCAGCAGGCCCTCGGTGGCATTGCACCTGCTGCACTATTCATAGCTGCGCCCCTGATGGCAGAGCAGTAGCCATTTATATCTGTATATTTAGACAGAAACTTAAGAAACCTGAAAAAATAACTCTTGCAAGTACTCCGGACATAATGGTTCTGGTGCTGAAAATAACTGCTTCAGCTATACAGAACATGGTTGTCTTGCTCCACATTTTATCCTCGTCTCCTGATTTCATCTCTGACTTTGGTTTGGGAGTCATAGCCTAAGACGATAATTGATAAAGCAATGTATTTAAACATTTTAATTGCTTAACAAGAATATAAACAAAGTAAACAACAATTTAATGCATCACTGCTGAAGCACAGATTAATGCCACGTATTTATTCATTATATTGCTTTTATCAAACAATCCGCTTATACATGCACAGTTACTGAAAAACGTAATAGTTGACAACAGCACTGGCTTAATCTTTGACATGTTAACAAAAGATATTCCTCCAACAAATTCTTAACTATCATTAAGGAATAAGCTGATCTCACACAGAGGGTTACAGAGGCCACAACATCACTATATAAACACAGTTAAAGTGTGGCTTGCAATAACGAAAAGGGTGGTCCCTGTTCAGATAGGATTCATCAGTATTATAAAAAAATACATATAAAAAATGTAAACATGTAGGAAATATGAAGCTGTTTCTTTTGAATGAACGAATCTGACGAGGTATTGTAAGTTTAACAACTCGCATTATTTCTTCGAACATTAACTGGAGTTAAAAGAGCCCAGCTTTAGCAAAATGCAATTGATACTTTTCAAGGAAACAGCTGGTTTCACGTTGCATGATGATATGGCTCAGAAGAGTCCGTCAGGGGCAAGGTAGGATAGGCGAAGTGGTGGGAGGGTAGTGGAGATACAAATCCAAAAGGAAAGGAGTCAGGTCTCTAGAACATAGAAGTACGGGATGAAACAGTGAAAGAATAAAAAGTGCAAGGTGAGATCGGCATAAGGAGAGAGATTGCAGACGGACGGCAGGACGAGGGAAAAAGACAGAGTACGAAAAGTCTGACAAAGTTGGAAGGAGGCAGAAAAGGGGTAACTATTGAAAGCAGAAGGAGACACTAGCAACGAGGGATGGGGAAAGGCACCAGCAAAAAAAAACCCAGCGCCTTATTTTGGAGCCAGGCGCTTTCAGCTGTGCGCCCCTAGTACTGCGCCAGCAGAACTCGTCTAAACTTACATTTGGTTGCAGAGGTCAGGTTCTTGTCCTCTTTCAGCAGATCTTTAATAAACTTGTTGGTTTTTTCCAGCTCCACCTCGTGAGCTCTTATCCTTTCCAGCAACCAGGGGCTGTCCAGGTAGCAGTCGCTGAACTCCTGTGGTCGCAATCCCATGATTAAAAAAAAGTTTAATATCTCTGATTGAGTCTGCCGAGAGAGATGCCAGCCCAGCTCCCGAGGTATGCTCAGCAGCAGCACCCTCTGTGAGGGGGTGTGGAGGGCAAATGATACCTCTGTTGGTGAAGGGACATGGGCGAGATAGCAGCGCAGCCTTAGCACTGGGATAGCAGCAGCGCTGGCATTTGAGCAGCCCCGGCCTCCACCACGTCCCCAAAACAATTAAGTCAACTCGGCCATGCAGATTACCAGACGAGTGGTGTGCGGAGTTGTAAAGGAAAAAAAAGCTGTGATCTCGGAGGGGTAGTGGGGTGGGCAAACACAGCACAGGGAGACTCAATATAAATGAAACCGGGTCCCATGAGTGGTGTGCGCGTGTAGCAGCGATCTCTGAACGGTGGTGGGGGCGGGCAAACACGGCAGAAAGTGCGCATGGCGTGCTGAATGTAGCAAAGCACGTCGTGCCTGCAAGTAAGAGAAACTCAAAATAGTGATTACAGACTAAATAAAGCCTCCTGTGTAACAACCGAAGTTAAAGTGCCAGTCGCCATGGGAGGTTACAAATAAAGACAAGGCGGGTACTAAGGAGGGACTATCAAGCCTATTTACGAATCAGAAGCCAGCATTTACGAAGGACAACAACACAAGCCAATGACTAATATGGGCCGAGAGTGAGTGGGGCTTCTTTTCCATACTCTAGTACAAGTCTCGCAGAGCAGTGCATGCACGCTGACTCTAGGCTCAACCTAAAAATACTAGAAATGAATTGGGTGCACACCACCTATTTTCTCTCCCACAGGCACAAATGTACTTCCATGTCTGGCGCTTAGCTTTAAAACGTGCTTATAATTGCATGTTTCTGGACTGCTGGTGGCATCCTAGCCCCCTCCTCCACCAGACAATTAGTATAGTGTTGACATTAGAGAACGCAGCAAGCATACGAGGTCATGGGTTATCATTTCCAGGACACTGTCCGCTGCAAGAAGCTCTCTCTCCAGACATTGTCAGTGGCGATGTTCGCTTCGGTTTTTGCTTTCATGTTATAATGTCAGTGACCTTTTCGACACCAGTGAAGGTTGTTGACACAGAACAGTGTCATTTCTATTTTTAACCCTTGTGTGACATTACATGTGTTCAGTGAATAGGAAGGGAATATAATTTATGGTTTCTTTCCTAAAGTTTCTATGGTCCAAATTCTAGTCTGTTAAAAACCCCGTAAGCCGACTTTAATAAGCCCAGAAGACTCCATGATAAGGTCAGGGTCCCAATCTTGGCTAGGGATCCTCCGCTTCCATGATTTTGAAGGCAGTAATTGAGTTTCATCAACCTGGGAAATAGTAACATCATTTATGATATAAAACTATAAATAATATTAGGATGTAGAAACTGATAGTGTCCTAATAACGCAGTATCATTCCAAAGAGAGAGACCAAGCTCGGGGCTGTGCCGTGAAGAAGGTTTTTAAGTCTGGCTGGACAGTCAGCTGTTGGTTACCTTACTTGAGCAGCAGAAAGAGAGCTGTGAGAAGAGGAAGTCTTGTCTCCCCCACACGCTCATTACCTTGAGTTCAGTATTTGTGCAGTAAACGTGTGCTTCCACTGAAAAGGTGCTTGTATTGTTTGTATTTTTTGCCTTGTGAGGAAACGTATGTCAGTACAGCAGGACTGCGTGGTTTTTGTTGACAAGCCCAGTGTTCATGGCAACAGGCCTTATCCGTTTGTTATAAAAAACTATGAGAAAGGTATTGCTCGGACTTATTTATTGTGAAAACACGTTGTAAAGCAAAGCTAATAGGCCTTTACGGTTAGATTGGTATTAGACTGTGGTAAATGCTGTATGCAGGGATTTTGTTACATGGAATCTCACAGATTACTGTAGGCACAGGCTTTGTTGTTTGCTACCCTGTCTGATATGCCCTGGGGTACAGTATTTGCTTCCAACAGGTAGGTTTAGATGGGACCTCAGAAACCTAGGGAGGGTGGAAAGATCGTTTCTACACGAAAGGAGAGGAGATAGTCCCCCATTGAAATAATCTTAATACACAAACGGGTATCCACTCTCTGAAATAAGAGATTGGGGAGAGAGAAGAGGAACAACCAAGAATATAGGCACCACTGCACTCAGAGGTGGGAAGAGGAGAGACCTCTTTTTTTAATTTTGTATTTATAACCCTCACCCACTCTAATAGTGGCATGCTTCATCATTGGCTGACCTCTAAAGGTCAGGGTGGGCTCGACCATATTCCAGGGAGCACTTATGAAACAAAATCGTTTTACTGTTTATGTTTTTTTTTACATTAAGATAAAAATCCCTAACTCACCCCAGGTATCTCTTTAATAGTGGGGTGAGCGGGGATATTAAAAGTATATTAGGGAAGGGGCAATAAGGATATTGTAGTCCTGTGACGCTAAACTCCATGCGCCAACATGTTTCTGCCATACTCTATTGGCCCATGTGGGTCCGGGGCATTCGTCAGGGCGATACCAGAGAAACGATCCCTCAGTAGCTCCCTGGAATATGGTAGAGCCTACCCTGACCTTTAAGAGTTGGGGTGAACCCGGTGATGAAGCATGCCACTATTCGAGTGGGTGAGGGTTATAAATAAAAAAAAGAGGTCTCTCTCAGTACAGTATTTGCACCATGATAATCCCTGTTAGGCCCTTTTAGGATGGGGTGTGTGTTGGTTTGCCACCTGTAATTAAGTTCACATTTTTTATTTCATGACTGTGTACCTGATGATTTCTTTGTGGGAAATCCTACGATTAATACTACAGGCCCGTGTTGGTTGTGGTCAAGGCCATCGGAATTATGCAGCAGGGGAGGGCCAAATTATGCGTCGGGTTGAGTAAATTATGTGGCAAGAAAAGGCAAATTATGCAGCATAATGTGGCACTTTTGGTTTATAGTATTCATTATTTTGTGATTTGTTCATTTGTTAACACTGTCTGGGCATTGGGTGCACCTCATTAGTACCAGTTTAACACCCAAATACAATAAGTAACAAAGGTGACCAGTCAACCTTTTTTATAAAGCCTCCCACTGGGCTGCAACACCTGTCACTGAGTTTTTATTAACTTTTGAACCCTTTGAGCTAGAAACTATTTTTTTGTTAAAATCTGGAGATTATGCAGCAGATGATTGATTATGTGGCAAATGCTGCAGATCTAGAACTATGCAAAAATAGCCACGGCTGCACAATCGCATAATTTCAGTGGCCCTGATTATGGTAACAAGTCAATGAATAAAGGCTGCAGGCTTGATTGGTTCACTGGGAAATGTTACGTCAGGTGCCTTAGTCTGATCAGTTTATTGTAAAAATATTTTACAATACAGGCTGTAGGTCTGATTTATGTATTCTGAAAAGCCTATGCTAACGCCAGCAAGCAGAATACTTTTTACCTTGCTTTTATTCTTTTAATTCACTTTCCATATGCTTGTTGAGCTTGTTTTGTGTTGTACTGTGGGTGAAAATAAGAATGTATGAGTGCAACAATGAGTGCATCACTTATGACTTACCGAGTGCCTAAACTCACCAGAGGCTGAAGAGGCACTTTCAGTTATACACCAGACTCATTGATACCAAAGCTTTTTTGATAAATCAGTACACAGATTAAAAAAAAACATGTGGAGATGACCAATTTAAAGCTTCACCTTTTTAAATTCTCTCCAAATTCAATTCAGGCTAGTGTGTACGTGGCTAACATGATCAATAATGACGTTGCCGGGTGTGGGCTAGTTGAAGGGTTCCATTGCCAAACAAAAAAAGTAAAATGAATATTAAATAGTTGAATGTGGAACATGTGATGTTCGTGTCCTCCTAATTACCACTGGAATACGGAGCAGTTGAATGTCTTATCCTCCACATTCCGCAACAAAATCCTGCTGGTGCTCACAACAAAAGGATTTGCTTTTAAATGAGTATGACAGACAGTGTTCTGTTGTCAAACTGATTGAAAGTGAAACCAGTTGGTGCCCTAATTCTCAGCTTCTCCCCTCCATGCACCTATCTATACGGGTAAAGAACCCTTTCCAGTAAATCTTCCCTTGTCGTGTAGTTCCTATATTACCCATACAGGACCTGCGCGTTCGGATAACATAAACTGTGGGTTTGGTGGCAGACTGATTCTGAGCACCCCCACCGAGAAATGTTAGCCTGTTTGCATGAGCTAGCTCACAGTGCCACTAGTGTCTCCTCTTATGGGGGAGAGAATAGTTTCTGGCAACCTTAGAACATGACAACCCTGACAGCGGCGTCACTAGGGTTGGTGTCACCCAGTGCGGACACCTTTCCCAAATGAGACTATTTAGTAAATAGTCTCATTTGGGAAAGGTGTCACCCCATGTGATGGTGTCACCCGGTGCGGTCCGCACCCCCCTAGTGACGCCACTGAACCCTGATCCCTCGTGGAAACAATGTACTACTTTTCGCTCAGTCACTCGTGCTCACTTGTTCGGTCTCAGAGAATTTACACAGAAGAAAGTCGGGCGTGTTACAATAAGTATTTATTGCACAGTTGTTGTTCTAGTGTAAAATAGATGTGCTGCAATAACTGTTAGACAGTAGCAGATGTATATATAATCAGCAGTATAGTGAATATAAATGGATAGTACAGTTCTACCATTTTGCAATAATCATAAATGCATACATGGATATAAAATGCATGATAAAAGAGAGCGCGTACTCCTACGATGCCTATCTAGATGTACCTGAGTGTACCTAGCATGTGAGTAGGTGTGAAGCCAAGAATCCCTCTAGGATTAAGTCGAACCCCATTACCTGAAGTGTGAGAATGTAGGAGCCCTTATTGGTCTCGAGTTGGACACCCCGCGAGGGATGTTCAGACCACTGCCAGCTGGAGCGTCTGCATGCAGGAGCCTCAGCGTCTCTGGTCAGTGTGTCGGCCTGGAAGTCTCGGTTCCCTCTACCTAACACTAGCAAGATGTGCTGTATTTATGCAGAAAGTATCTAGGGCCCCTTTGTCCCTTGTCTCATGTATTAGCCATTGTTGGATTTGAGGATGACGTATGGGATGAACCTTGTACGTAGATATAGTGGGGTAGGTGGGGTAGCCCCTGCCTGGTTTCCAAGAACCCTTATGAATTTTCATTCATACTGTGTGAGTCTATTGATGGAGTTATAGGACTCTATTGTTCAGGAGAAACCCTCCTTCTGCACCCCGGACTAGAACTAGGTAAAGGTTCAATCCTAAAGGCTTGTTACTGTGGGGATAATGTAGATGATGGTGTATGATATTACCCGGGCCTATATTAGGGTACCTATATGAAACATAACACCCTGTTTGTGGATCGCTGCCGGACCATGATCCCTAAGCAGAAATCCACCTATTAGACACCGAGGTAACTATGGCAGGCAGCACACAACTCCCTAAACCCTATTTCAACTAAATTTCAGATTGAATTTCTAGTAGTTATATGCTCCTGATTAAAAAGTCATTATTAATAGAAATGTTCACAGATGTCACAACATGTGGAAATGGTGATGCGAGCAGTTGTTAATATTAATGAGAAGCAGGATGTGTTGGGCTTTTCTGGTAATGTTGTACTGAACCAACTTGTTGACTTTGACTAACTACATTTGAAAGTCTCTGCCTAGATTACGTGCTCTAGAAAGCCTCTGAAGTAGAGCGAGAACACAGATTTTTTTTTTTGTTGATTTTTTTTATTTCAAGTGATTAAAAACCCAGACATTTGACTGTGTCTATTTTGTGGTTCCAAAGCAAATTGTTGGCTGCCAAACAAGCTAGAGAAATGAATAATGTTATTTGGAGTAGTGGCCATATAATGTTTTCCCATCATGAAAATTAAGATATTGTGGTGATAAAAAAATGCAAATTATTGGTGCAAAATCATAGCACAATAAAGTAACTTGCTGTAAATCCCATCATATTTGGTATTTTTTCAGTTGAGGATTAGGGATTGACTTTACACTTTCTGTACATGTATTTTGACCTTAGATGCCCTCCATTATAATTAGTTTTAACTCCCTTTTTGCCCTTACCACTTAGGATGCTTTTCAGTGTGAAGTCAAGAGCAACCAACTCTGTTTGCGTTTCCTTACTCCTCTATTTTTGACTTGCATGATGGCTTGTTAATGGCAGTGCTGACCAGGATGCATTTCATTGATCTACTCCGCTCTGCTTGTGAAAGTGAATTAAGTGTTGAAAATGTTTGCCACCCAGTTACATGTAGGCGTGTTTTTTTCACTGTGCAGATTCTACATACTACGCCTTTTAAACGAAGATTTAAGATGTCTGGAGGAAAGGTTGACCATGTATTATAAAAAATAGAATCCCTTTCTTGTTATGTTAATTGAAAGTCCGCTCAGAATTTTGTGTCCTTATGAACACCCTCTGCTTGAGGCACATTTCTCTACTAAGTCACAATACTATGCAGTACTATATTTGCACAACAGCTGGTGTGCGAATATGTATGCAAATTGCAATGTAATCTGTGTACAAATGGATTCCGTCACAAATTTCACATTCGCAGGGGAAAGGTAGCACAAAATGGCGTGCCTAATGAATATTAATTTGCCAATTTGCAATTTTTGAGAGCCCCTGTGAATGGCTGCAAATTCAGATATGGTGGCCTGTAAAGGATAAAGGACCACCTCATCTCATTTGCATTCCCAAATGAGTAACATTTTTTTTAAAGCAACCAATGACTATTGAAAGGACAGGTGTGGTTAAAAAAGAAGAAAAAGTTTACTGTTTGAGGGGCACATCAGGTGGTGCAAGCATATCAGGGGAAATGGTCTCCTAGACCAGTGCCTCCTCTCCCATGAGGCACAGGGTCAAGACTGATTTGCATATGGCTGGGTTCAAACTGGAATGTCATGGTGAGCAAAAAAACGATGGATTTAGGCCCAGATCTCTGTACTGGGGTGAATGTATGACATTGTTCTGCATTCTGTCCATCAATTGTTGTTTTTGCATTTGTCACCCAGAGTGGGACGGGTATGCCCAGACGTGGGTTCCGTGCTCTCCATGCCACTGGAGTTAAGCTATCCTGGCTGATGAGGGGTGAAACCCCGAAACCGGTCCTAGGATGCTTGTTTCCAGTCCAGGGAGGATCTGGCTTGGCAGTTCGGGCTGGACTGTTCCCATGAGGCACAGGGTCAAGACTGCTTTGCATATGGCTGGGTTCAAACTGGAATGGCATGGTGAGCAACAAAACGATGGATTTAGGCCCAGATCTCTGTACTGGGGTGAATGTATGACATTGTTCTGCATTCTGTCCATCAACTGTTCTTTTTGCATTGTTCTCCTTGGGGCTACATGTCACAATTCCCAAAGAGGAAACTGTCCCACAGTGCCAGCTCCCCTTTCCAAATTAGATACCACCCCTTTGATGTTTTGTTATCTTGTTAATGATTTATAACCTCAATTGTTGCAAAGCATTGTAACTCTGAAATAGGAGAGTTTCTGCATTTCTGCATAATCACCCTACCCCCGCCCCATGATTTTTCATCTTTTTCTGGACTTTATTTGTAGTGTGTTTTTTTTTTTTTTTTTTTTTTTTTTTTAAAGCTCTGTGCACTTTACCCCTGTTGTTCTCATTTGCAGGGCTGTGGTTGAATCCGAGAAAATGTCAAAGTACAGATTATGAACTTTAGTTTGTAATTTTAATTAGGAATTATCTCCAAAATTCATTCATGGACTATTTCTAATATTAGCAAAAATCCAATTTAATTGTAAAGTCAGATTTGTAATAAATAGTTATGAAACGTATGTCTCAGAAAGTTATCTTTTACCTTCGCTAAGCTAGTAAGAATCTGGTCTGCCAGTATTTGGCCTCAATGAGGTTTTATTGAGATGTGAACACTTCTTCCAGAGCAGGAACAGTAGTCTGTGTGTGTGGAGGTGTTTTTTTCCCCTTGCAGGAATACCAGTTAAGTTGGACCCAAGAGCTTCATTAACTTTCAAAGGGGCCTGCCCTTTCACAAGTAAATGCAAGGTGAGACCTGGAGAAGGCAACCCTTTGTATCCCCCAGCAAAAGCTGGCACCGCGCCCAGTTGGAGGAGAGCTGCAACCAGTACTGGTTTTGAGTGACCACGGAGGAGGGAACTTCTCATTTCCTTGACCACACCTCTGAGTGGGCACACAGGCTGTGCACAAACGAAGAAGAGTTTCATCCTCTTGAATTTTAGGAGTAAGGTGCACTCGGGGAGTGTTTGCAGTAAGGCAAACAAACTGCTGCAACAGTGTGTAGGGTTGCCCCTGGGATGTTTTATCCCATTGGTTAGAAGGAGCCAGGTGTTGCCCCACCTACCAGCTGTTGCCAACCATAATTGTGACGCCTCCAGAGAACACTTCCTGGACCTACGGAAGATCAGGAGAGTACTGTACCCTGCTTGCTGTAACATGAGAGGAGCCCTAAAGGGCTGGACCTCCAGTTGGCTGACGTCCTGAGTGGCTACTGAGACACAGCAAGCCGAAGAAGCCCATTTCCTGAAGTGATCAGTACCAACTGGATCTTGTCTGAACCTTTCTGGTGCCCATTGCTGAAGTGAGTTCTGGCCCCTAATTACTGTCCCTTAGATCCTTCGGGCTTTAGAAGTGACCCAGAGGAGTTGCTTCAGAAACCATGAAAACATGGAACTTAAAAATATTTGGACTCACAAGCCCTCTGGAGCCGACGGGGAACTCGCTTCAAAGGTGTTTTCAGATACAGCTTCAGGCTTTTGAACTCTGGGAAAGAAAGACTAAGTCAGGACACGCCTGACAACCCTCAGGCTGAATCGATGCTTATGGAAAGTGTGTGACTCCCAAACCTCTCGGAGGATGGCAGGCAGGTACTGGAAGGGGAAATAACGGTGAACGAAATCTTAGAGGCTATCTCTGCTATGCCTCGCAACAATGTCCCAGGAGATGATAGTAGATATGATTGCAAATCATATCCAGGCTCTGCTGACCATAATGTACAGTGACTTCCAATGCTAGTTGGCCCTGCAGCTCATTCTATGGAGGGGTGGGGGCGGGGGGCAAGCTGTGAAAATGGTGATGACCCTATAGCTCAACTAGGTCTTCGGCATAATGTGATTTCTGTTCTTAAAGGCCTTCTTCGGACAAATAATAAGCGCATAAGTCTTTCCATGGGGAGGCAGAAAACCTCGACTGCAACTGTCAAAACGTCTTTCGGGAGGAGAGGGGGTGGTCTCCGATTCCCAGGTATATACATACACTATTTGGCGCACCACATCTGTCTCAATAGGTCTGCCTGGCAGACCATACAGAATAGCTGACCTGGCTATGCATGCACAGGGAATGTTGCAGAGCGAGCCTCCCAGCACTTGGGAATATTGTATGGAGACAAAATCCTGGGTGGTGGTGCTTTCTCTCTGCCGATGCTACGAATGTGGCAGACCTGGAGAGATGCCCATAAACAGTAAAGGGTGGATGGGAATGTGCACAAGGGGGCACTATTATGGTCCAATGTGGCTATAAAAATTGGACAGGAGACAATTCAGTGGCTAATGTGGGACAATTGCAGGATCCGGACAGTGGGGACTTAAATGAAGTTGCAGCTTTTAGGTCATTGAGAAGCTTTGTTAGAGATATTCTTTACCTGAATCCCAGATTTGGAGATATCGCCAAATACAACATTGACTGAGAAGCACAATAGGCCCCGGCACAGCCCCCATTGCCAGACTTGCCAATACAGAAATATTTAAAGACTTTGGGTAAATCTATAGGTGCAGTACACTGATGAGGACTGGTCTGCCGTCCTAGAACGCCCTAGAGCATCATGATCAAACTTTGAAATAGGAGCACTTTAATCATGTCTCCCTCAAAGTGTTGCCTAGCTGGTACTAAATGGCCAGACCTGCGCTTGATGGTGTCTGCTTGAGGTGCGTCTTTTTCATTTTGTGGTCGGGCACCTGGCTTCAAGTCTATTGGGAGGATGTGTGGAAGACACTACATAACTCTAGCTATTACCCCTTTGAGGAGTCGGCACAATTCTAAATACTACATGGCACTCTAGGAGTGGAGAATACTCCTTGCCATTGGAGGAGGTGATACTGACTGCACTTGTGGTGGTGAAATAAAACACACTATGATATTGGCATATTGCGCTCACAACCATGCATGCAGAATGGATGACTTAACTATTCAGGTTGGTCAATAATTTGGAGGTGCATATATAAATTTGGGACCACCTCCCTTTGGTTGAAAGTGCTTGGAGCCTTTTATATGCCTCCTCAAACCATGATGACTCTGCCGTTAGCCATTACATGGTGAGGGAACAAGCTCTCACAGCTGATTCTGCAGGAGCCTTGGGGGGTGAGGGGGGGCGGATGCTAACACTGGCATGCAGGGGATTTGTAGTGGTACTGCATGAAGGTCATGTCGCAAAAAACGTGGCAGGGCAAGATAGAATGTAGATGGTACAAGAAAGTAGGATACAGTGCTGTGGCTCCTTGGTGGCGGAATGACGTGTGGAGTTTGAAGGGGAAATCGGGATCTCTCGGTACATGAGGCTACATCAAAATTGTATTTTATTTTGTGTCCCTCCTCTTATGTTATGGCACTTTAATGACCTGTAATTGCATTGGGAAGCTATAATCGTTGGTGTTTGATTTATAGTGCATTATGGGGGTCCGCAGGGGGAACTAGGTGATGGTGGTAATCCAATGCAAAAATTGTGCATAACAGAACGCCGAGATGTAAACAACTTGACTGCAACAATTTGTACTTCTACTTTTCTGAAACTTAACATGTTTGACACAGTATTTGTATCTCATTGTGTGCACCCAATGTGTTATACTATTGCAAATTGAATAAAGAAATTAATCACAAAAAAGACGGAGGGCCCGATTTACATCTTGGCGAATGAGTTGCTTCGTCACAACGGTGATGGATATCCTGTCCGCCGAAATATAAATCCCATAGGGTATAATGGGAATTATATGTCGGCAGACGGGATATCTGTCACCGTTGTGACGGATTTACCCGTCTGCCAAGATCTAAATCAGGCCTTAATTCAGAAGGTAAAATTTAGCTGAACCTGCTTGGTTTATCTGACCCCTGCTACGTTTATCTGACCCCTGCTACTTGACAGTCTGAAATCCTGCCTAGGTCCCGGTCTACAAATTCCATATACTGTCATTGGTGCGCATTGCTTTTTGGCGCTATTTTTACACAAAATCTTTAGAATTCTAATCTGTGGTTCTCTTATTGGATTTGTGTCATTTTTGGTGTCATTTAGATATTGAATTCAAATTTTCTAATTTGATTTGGGATTTTTATTGTTTAGTGATTAACTTTATTACTGTTTTGGTACTGCATAAATATTTTACACATTGCCCAGAGGTAAGCCTGTCTGCTCTGTGGCATAGCTACCAAGGGTTTGGGCACAGGTTAATTTAGTGACTTTGAGGTTAGTGTTATTCCTTGAGGTGGGCAACTGCCAATATTAGAGATGAGTAAAACCAGTGAAGGTCTGTGATGTGGGAGTGTGGTTAAAAGACACACCCTACAGGAGCATGTTAGGAAAATGAGCTCAAACAAACCTGTAAGCCCAAGCCAGGAACAGATTTTAAAGTATATTAATTCATCAGCCAACCTAAACTCTCATATAGTTGTTTCTTAAACCATTTTTAGGTTTCGCTTACAAGCACCTTTTAGCTGTCTCTTTGTGAAAGACCTCTAGTGAACCATACAAAAAATGTGGTGGCCACCATATTTCGTAGACTTCATTGTCGCTCTTATTAAATTGCTTCTTATTCAATGGCTTGCCTTCCTCTTCTTGTGATTATCTCTCTCCTGGAGCATAGTTTCTTTACCATCCTTTTGATTGGTTTACTTGTATCCAGTCACTGCTGACACTTAGGAAACTACTTTTTTCTTTTTCTTTAAGCACTCTGAGAGCGCATGTGTGTTCTTGCTCTGGTGTGCTGTTTCCCTCTCAGATACCTGTGCGTTGTGATGCCATCCTTTCCCTACTTTTCTTTGTGCTGCTGCTGCCTTTCCATACCTGACCCCATGCGCTTCGTGTTGCTCCAGTCTCCTCCAACGCTTCTATTTTTTTCCCCCAACTCCGCTTTTTGTATTTATTTTTTTTATTTCCCCCACTCCTGCAGCATAAGGCTCATCCGTTGCTCCCCTGTTGAGTCAACGTTGCTTCCCCCGTACCCACATCCCGTTCTTTCTCTCAACCTACACAACAATTGTTCCTGCAACCCTTGCAGTGCTTCAAATAAATGCTTTATTTTTAGCTTTTTTTTTGAGAGCCTGACAGTTTCCATTCTACCGTGCTGCTCCGCTGACAGAAAAGCGCTTTTGTGCAAACAAATGTTTTTTTTTAATTTACCACTGCATGTGGCGTTAAATATGCTGGATTGGTTTAAAAAAAAAAAAAAATGGCACCTGCGTCACTGCATAGGCCCACACACACGTTTGTTTGCAGGCACATGCATGTGTTCACCTGTAAATGACGTCTACGTTCTTAGGTGCTTGCATACTTGCAGCTCTTCTCCCCCCCCCCACCCCCCCGATTTATTTATGCCTTCAATTTTTTATTTATTTAATTATGTGTGTGTATGTATGTGTATGTATGTATATATATATATATGTATATATATATATATATATATATATATATATATAATCTCTATCAAAGCAAACAACCCACTCCATCGTAGAAGAAGAGGCACGTACACGAGGCAGGTAGGAGTAAGGCTCATTTAATGTAGTTCAGGTCTCCTCGACCCCGCATTAGCTGAGAGACGCGTTTCGGCTGCACAGCAGCCTTTATCAATCTACTGGACGCCAACAAAGTTCCAAGTTAAATACCCCTTAGCCCACTCAACCATAAAAAGGCATAGAAGACAGACTATGGTGTTTGGACCACAAGCTGAATGCAATCCAAACACAAATCGTTACTGGTGACCCAAGCTAATTATTAAATTAATAAAATGCAAAGTGCAACATAATCATGAAAGTAAATAACTGCATAATATATCATTCTCAAGGTATCACCTATATTTAAACATAGACCGCCAACTATTAAATGCTTTGAGAAGATGTAATCTTATCTCTCCTGCCTCAAATAAGAGCGTGTCATGGTAATTGGGGTAATTTCAATGTGTTAGCATGATGGCGCCAGCTCTCTATATAAAAACGAAAATGTAATGCCCTATTGGCATTAAATCAACAAGTGATTTAAAATACGCCTGCATTAAATCGAATCGGGCTGCCACAAAGGTTTTAACATTCAAATCAAGACATCTCCTCGAATTCCAAAAAGGAAAAAAGATGTTTGGCAAGCATAACTACAGCAAACTAAAACATAACTTGCAAATGCACAATGAGTCACTCTCACAGGAAACCAGTTTTAAAATTCAAATCGTTGGAGACATCACCACGGGGCTCTAACAACACTAAGTGAGTTAGTATCCGACAAAAGTGCCAGCCTCCGGGTAATCCATGCTGCTCACAACCGGACTACAGGGCCCACAATCCCCTTGGACGGTCCTGCACAAATCACAAGTCTGCTGGTACATAACCTGGGCGAGAGTTCAAAGTGTCATGCTCATTATGTGTAATAAAGCCAAAAATATAATCCATCAGTCTTTGACATGATTATTGTAGCGAGCAATGTCAATATTGAAGCGGCAGCTCGAAATGTACTTGTATCAAGGGCACATAATAGGGTCAAAGTAGACCGATGCACAAAAATCAGATATGCCACACCAAACCAAACCACTTATGCATCAGCATCCACGGTGCCCAGTCACCAAAGGACGTCAGTATTCTGGGCAAGGCATTTCTGGCCTCGGAAATGTAGAACCAAGTGCTGGCAGTCGGCAAAACCGCCCCGCTGCTCGATCCGAGACCCCCGAGGCTGTCATCCTTGTTCCTCTTCCCGGCGCGCGCTCTGGGGGCTCCACCTCATAGCACTCCCATGCTCATCCACCCAAAAAAAAAACGGTCAATGGCGGAGCCACAAATCGACTGGTATGTGTACTGCGCTGACCGTCAACGCTGAAATTTGATCAAAGCAAACAACCCACTCCATTGTAGAAGAAGAGGCACGTACACGAGGCAGGTAGGAGTAAGGCTCATTTAATGTAGTTCAGGTCTCCCTCGACCCCGCATTAGCTGAGACGCGTTTCGGCTGCACAGCAGCCTTTATCAATCTACTGGATGCCATCAAAGTTCCAAGTTAAATACCCCTTACCCCACTCAACCATAAACGATTCCACGCCCATGGATGGGCTAAGCATTATGGACCTTGTGGTGTGAGTTGCAATTCAAACCCTGGATGGCCATGAGGCCAAGGATTCACCTCGCCTTATTAGTGGGACACTGACTATGGATTTTAAATGCACCCCTGTACAGAGGCCCATGTGAGGGCTTTGAATTGTGCCGGTAACAGCGGAGAGTTACGTGTACCCATCCAGGATTTGAATTGCAACTCACACCACAAGGTCCATAATGCTTAGCCCATCCATGGGCGTGGAATCGTTTTAAATAGAGTGTGTGACAAGCATCAAACACAAAGGTCGAGCCTTTGAAGAAGAAGCAACTGAGCTTCGAAACGCGTCGGCGAAACTGACCTGTAACTGATTGAGGAGCTGTGAAAGCAGTCTGTTCAGAGGAGCATTTTGACCAATAAAGCAATTCTGCACGTCAGTGGTCTGAGTGCGTTCCTGCCTAGGGGCAAATTGGAGCTGAGAAAAGAAGAAAAAAGAAAATATATATATTAATACTGATACATATAAACGAGTTGCACTAATTAGAATTTCTTATGAAAATATTGTTTATTAGCATTTACTGATGAGAATTGTGCTATTAATAAAGTGGCCTAGTGTTTTTAATGCCTTCTATTAGAATGCACCATTTTGTTAAACCAGTGCAAAAATGAGTCGAAACTAGGTAAGATCTTGAAATTTCACATAATACTAGAGATTCTATAGTTTATGAAAAAACACATTTTGTAGTGGGAATTTAGAAAATTATATACTTAAATGAATATTGATAAAAATTGTGGTAGTAGAGTATTTCTAACATTCGCTATTTCCATGTAATAATGTCTGGTGAAACTTCTACATATTCCAATATAAAATGATTATTACATTTTGAATACAACAACCAAATTAATCTAATATTTGTCAGTCTGTTGTTGAGTCTTGTTGCTTCCATTTAAACTGCTATTTTACTGCGGACTTAAATGCGTTGTAGGGAGAATCAGCGAGCTCTGTCAGAACATCAAGTATTACTTTTGTTCTGTGTTGCTGTTGAAGAGCTTTTGGTCTGCATAATTCTAGTCCGACTTAAGTTCTTCAGGAGGTTTGGTTTTCCTGTTTCTATTCTTTCTTTCTACAGCATGGTCTTAAGAGTGGTGTACCTAAATTTGATCTCAAATATGTGAGTTAGCTGTCAATTAATGGGCCGAATTGGTCAGCTAATGTGTTTTTTTTGGCCACCCTAATTTCCACCCCTCCTAACGGCGGAGAGAGATTCATCAGAGGATCATTGCCTCTGTGGTAAATGGAAATGCTGCAGATTGTCTAATTGTAAAGGGTACGGTTAGATTAGTAGGGAGACTTAGCGTATAATAAAATCTTACAACGCTTGCACCGCAACAGGTGCAATCCTGACAGCTGGTGCCTTAAGAATACAGCTGAAGGCACAGAAAAACCCAGCTCCAAGGAAACGGTACATGTCACATGCCATTGCATCAGAAGAAGGACAGAATCTAAACAACCCGAGACCTGCAGCTATAAATCGAGTGTCTTGTACGCCGAATGCCGCTGTAACCTATCAAAGTTATAATCAAACCAGGAATGGGCACACCATCGACTGACCATGGCCAAAGCACACCTCCACCGAACAGCATGGAGCGCGAAAAAATAGTGGAGGTAGAGTCGGATAACCTCAGTGATGGTTGCTTCCCTTTGAGCTGTTTCAGCTGTGTTTTTTACTTTGTGGATGACCAGGCTTTCCCGTGAGGTGTGGTATAAACCACCTGTAGTGCTTCTGTTGAGGGGTGATGGTGGTTTCTCCATTTTGAAGACTTTCTTCGCAGGTACCTTACAGAGACGTGGGCCTTGTCCCTTCCCCATGGAACTCTGTACATGGTAGTTGTGAGAGGGCGGAGTGAAGCCTCTGGGCCACAGGCAGCACAAGTTAGAGATGAACACTCAGTTGACCTCAGCGGTATGCATATCCTGACATTTTAAAGGTGGTTTGACAGCCGTCTGGCACCTGTGGACGCTTCTCTGGTAAGTGGATGGTTTCAAGCCTATGGGGAGAGGTGCCAGCCATTAAGATTGAAGGCCTGTAGAATATTAAAAGATGTTAATGATTTCTTTTCTTTTTTTGTGTAAGGTGTATTTTGTTATAATGGTTGTGTTTTCACAGAATTTGTAATTAAAATAGATGATTATTTAAGGTCCAGGCTTGTTGACTATTGACGACTGTGGCTTTTCAAGGGCATCATGATGTTATATTGCTCTGTTTGTGAAGTGACTAGTGTTTGCCTGAATTGTGGTTGTATGTTCTTGTGTCTCTTGGTACTAGTAAACATGTTTTTCTTTAATAAAAGAAAAATAGATTAATTCATAGATTTGTATTTCCTCGCTTGGGTCTTTGAAGAATTTCATTAAAAATAAAACAACAAAAAGGCCCTGAGTGAGCATTTAAAAGTCCAAGAGTAGGTTAGTGGGAATAAAAATACAATTTGCCTGGAATTGTATAATGAAAAACACCAATTTTGGTAATGTACATAGTCCGTCTTGAGGGCAAAAAGCTCAAATGCCAATCCGTTTGTAATCCGCATTGTAGTAGGAACACCTACATTCGGCTGCTACATTGTACACTAAAGACATCTTTTGCTTGGAAGTTTGAAAACGCAGCTGCATGAGATGTTTGAACAGAAACAAGATCTTAAATAAAGATTCTTCATTGGGGGTTGTATGTAGTCTTCTAGCTTCTGTTTGCGGCTGTATTTGATGCTGTGTGTCTATCCTGGCGTTGTCATTTGTCCCACTGGAGAGGCTTGGTCTCCTTCGTTTAATGATGTCTCATGAAATGGAGGCCGAGAAAATGTCTCATGAGTCTATATCATTTTTTTTCGTGTGGACGCATTATTGCAGATACGCAGTAAAAATTTTGACATGAAGTATGTGAGTTAATATTCAAATGATGTGTAAATCTTTCCTGGTACTCGGGTCGAGAGGGGTACTTTGCGGTTTCCAGCTTGGCACCAATTGTAGTGCTTGAAGAGGGGCGGATTTGCCCTGTATCTTCCATTCGTTTGAGAAATAAGACATACATGGATATTGGACTAAGGAATGCAAGAGATGATGTTAAATCTAGTATACCTTGATGGAATACTTTTGGAAGATTTTTATCCGGATTGACAGTTGAACTAGATGGAAATAACTGGTTGTTATAAGAGTTGATCATCCAATACTGTTCTTCACTTCTATTGTGCCCTGAAGAAGGCCATTTGTATACGGATGAAACTCATTGGGTGGTTTTGCTGTGCACATATGAAACAACTTTATGGAAAAGAGAACATTTTTACCTATATTTGACCTCTGTGAAAAACATTTAGTAATCTTTGTAATTGTTACAAATGTGGTGCACCTCTGTTTTTTCTTGTTTGGAAATAATGCTGTTTGCATCTTTGGAACTGGTTTATCCGGGCAAATGGTTGATAAACAAAAACATTTTTATTTTGTCAAAGTGCTTTTTTTGTGAGATTGTGGTGGGATATAATATAATGCAGCCTAGTAAACATTAGTTTCATGATCTATTGATTTTTAGGTCTAGATACAGAGCACCTCAGTGTGTAAATGAGCTTGTGTCATTAATTTAATTCTTCTATTAAGTACAAAAGGGGAAGAGGGCTATGGGGACAACCCTTTTATTTTTCAGTTGATATTCATGTTTTTTTCTTGGTTTGCTATTGTTTTGGCTTGGCAGTCCGTGAAGGCTTTGGCATTTCATGAATGGCTACTTTTCCCCGGTTTGTGTTTTGGTGATGTAGCATCAAATATGCCTTTTGTTAGACTGCAGGTATGAGAGGTCCAGTGTGTGTGTTCCTTGATGTATTTTATTTGCTTTTGGTATGGCATTTTAATTGCTGATTTATGACCAGTTTGTTCAGGAAGCTATGCTGTTTGAATGCCTTAGCCTGCAACAAAGATACTGTGTTATTCATTAATTGCACTGGCAAATGCTGTTATTTTACCTGTCCTCGTGGAAGCATGTTGCTCATATATAGACTTTCTTAAAAATGCGATATAAATACTTAACTTTTGTGTGTGCTGCATGGCTTTTGTGACATAGCAAATAAATTGCATAGTTTGTTCAATGCCTAAGTAATGCTGTGAACGGCTACTTACCAACAGATACCAAAGGATAGCGTTAGTGAAAAATGCAGGGAGGGTGTGGTAATTAAATTGTTAAATCACACAGAACAACCATTCTCTACCTCAACTGTTTGTACAAGCACTATTATAACAAAGTATTACATATTATTATTATTTTAGACCTTTGAAGTGCTTCTTCATATAGCCTAAACATGTCACTTTTAAACTGTAAATAACTCCTCTATTATCAACATAAGTAAACGTACACACTTGCCTTGTAACAACTACTATATCTTACCACCCTCTCATAACATTTTGTTGATTATTTTTCAAAATCTTCCCCATCCTTATTGAAATTCGTTTTCTACACTAATGTATTTATTTTGTAAGTAATTATCTATTTCAGAAGTACAATCAAAGAGAAAGAAAAGAACATTGAGGCCATTGTACTACAATGCTAATTTACCTAGGGCCGCCCCTGGTAGTTCATCCACATCAAGAAGCATATATAGATTGCCTCCTTTACAAATAGTTTTGCAGGTTCGTTAGAATGCCTAAATAGACAATAGGGTCCTGTCATCTGGGTCAAGAAGCATAGAACGAATAAAGTCTCTACATAGTATTATGTCCTCTTACGCTTTTGGATCACTTTCCACTTTAGCTAAGTTCATCCCCACTGCCACTGCCCATTCTAGGATATTTTTACACCATCTCTTTATGGGCAGATCCATAACCTGCAACTAGTGTATATGAGTTGTGTGTCTGGCTAATAATAGGCACACAGGCAACACTTTTCTTTTCGTTTTCCTACTCTTTGGTTTCTTACATAATCCCCCAGCAGACGGCAATCAGTCTGCCCACCACCCCTTTTTTTAGTTCAAACCACTTCTTTACAGTATTTTATTTAGAGTATCGGGCATAGCTACAGCATTCATATAATTTGCGTTTTCCTCACAGTACTTGGGACACATCGCCTCTCGGATGGAGTATACCCTGTGAATTGTGTTAGGGGTCATGTAGCCCTTTTATAGTCTCTTACGCTGTAGCAGTGTAAACCTTGCATTGCTTGTTGCTTTCTTAACATGTTCATATGATTGCACCCCGTGTTTAAGTCAAAGGACTGTTGTAGTTATGTTCCCATTTGTTCATAAGCCCTTCAGAAGGCCAGAGCTGTTGTTTCTTGTTGCTATATATAGCATAGATATTGCTTGATGACTTTGGTCATAGTCAATACTGAACACCTGATGTTGCTTAGGGAACCCACGTGCCCTCATGGTCTTTCACTATCTTGTGCACCAGAAAAATATCTCATGGGATGAACATGAAGTATGAAACCGTATAAAGTAGAAATATCCCCTTGGCTTTGCCAGTCCCTTGTAACATGGGTCAAGTAGATTAGTAATGATGAGAGAATGCAGCGTAATCTTGAAACGTTACTATTAATGGTCCTGTCTGTTCTTGTGGGAGAAGCTGTACTAGCAAATTGTTGTGTTAGATCATTCATGGCTGAAACACCTACACTACCAACCAATCCTAACACGGTTAGGAAGTACAAACCAAAACAACTCCACACCCATAAAGTAGACATCTTGTCTTCTACCAAAAACAAAATAAACATTAAGTTGTATACTGACTCTTACCATATTCGAGGGAATCCCTGCCCTTGGTTGTGCTCAACCCTGACTAAGAAAGGCGAGCAAACCAAGAGTGCCCCACTGTTAAGAACAAAACACAATCATGAACATTCTGCGCCATCTTGTCTGATGAAAGTTCCTACGTGCACATAAACTACAGTCATTCTGATTTACCACAGCCATTTTGTACTCTGTTGGTCACCTTCATTTCACCCTGTCCTCTAGCAGCCTTCTGACTCTCTGACCAAACCTGATATGTGTGCTGGGGGCTATAAACTATTTCCACGACAAACATCAACATCACCTGCTGCCTCAAACTCGTCTTTCCTCTCATCCCTGCACAAACGGGTTACAAATACCAAACAGACTCTTGCAAACATGGTTTATTGCACTACACACAGCAAGACTGGTTTTTGCCAACAATGGGACCTGTTCTTATCAACAGAACGGACTCTTAGATCTGGCCGGTCTCACTCGCTTTTAGACCCTGAAGCAAGGTCCAGCTGCAATTAAATTGTCTGTTTTTGACCTGGGTGGGAGGAGAGTTAATGTTGGGCTTGTGTAACCATGTTGATAAAACAATGTCAGGCTTGTGTGACAACCTGCCCGGGGCGGAGACTCCAAGCTTGTAACCATGATAAAAGAAACAAATACATTGTGTAAAACTGTATAAAAGGAAGAGTCAGAAGCATTGCCAGTAGAACACCTCCCTGAAGACATCCTGGTGTCAGCAGTTGACGTGGTCTCCTCTAAGAGTAATAAACCTTTTTCTTGCCTTCCAGCGCCTGCCTCGTTATTTTAGATAGTGAATCCAAAGTGGATTAAAGGTGACTTTGCGCCGGGCAGCATTGGGGATCCCAGGAGACTCGCTGCTTTTCACAAATTGGCGACCCAACGGGGGGCCCATCAGAGACACGTGGGTCCAGTAGAGAGGTCCTAACGACGGAGTGAACGACTAAATGATTGGAGTGCACCTGCCTGAAAGAGACCCTCGTCTGGCTGCCAATTGACTGAACTTCACCGGTTCCGAACGGACCTCTCTCGAGTGACCTGCGGTCCTGACTGGGGCCTTACAGGAACGCCGCATTGATTGTTGGAGTAAGAGGACAACCAGGCGCTGGAAGGGGAATACGAAGAACTGTCCATACGGTCCGGGTAAGGTCGTGAGAAAACATGACTTAAATTGATTGATTGATAGGAATACTAGTATTCCTTTTTGAGTTATTTGAGACATTCCCTGCTTGCAAACAACGTAGAATAGGAATATTCTCTCTTTGCAGACAGCGAAGGACAGGTAGTGCAGACTTTTGTCTAACATTAATTGAGATATTCATTTTGACCGCTAAATACGTCATGCCTGTTTTCTCTAGATTGTTTGATTGTTTTGGACCGGACCGTTTGTTAGAGGTCAGTCATCCGGCACCGCCGGAAGGCACCCCTAACAAGGACATGTACGTAAAATATGGATTAGCCACCGTAGCTTATAGCAAACTATGGCATAAGTACACTAGGAAGGACCGGGTAAATCAGTGGCCACTGACGGGATCTTTC
Source organism: Calotriton arnoldi (assembly GCA_963921515.1). Taxonomy (NCBI): domain Eukaryota; kingdom Metazoa; phylum Chordata; class Amphibia; order Caudata; family Salamandridae; genus Calotriton; species Calotriton arnoldi. The sequence continues at coordinate 1,568,318 of CAWUFW010000777.1, forward strand.
GATCCCGCTAAAATAGAAACGTTAGAATTAGCTCTCCACAAAAAGAAAGCTAGACCAGCCATGTTTGATAGTTTTGGTTTATGGCGAAAAGAAGCAGCTCAACGAAAGAAAAGAGACGAAGCTAGACAAGATAAAGAAACGCGAAAATCAGCTTACCAAGCCTGTAAAAAGTTAGAAGAAGAACTAAAAGAAAAGGAAATCGATAAAAAGGAACAGGAATCAAAAATATCAGGTCAATGCCCTGTTAGAACGCCCTTAACTCTTTACCCCGAGTTACCAGCAAAACAGGGGGTAGATGATGATTTATTGTTAGGTCCCCCAATGATATACATGCCACCCCCTTATGCCCCTACTCATCCCGTAGTACAACGCCAGGACCCCCAAAGTATAGCTGGAGATGGCACGATCGCCTCAGTCTCCACCACCTCTGCTCCCACCGAGCCACCCACACCAAATGCCTCATCAAAGGAGGCAGTAGTAGAGGTAGGAACCAAGGAAATAGGAGCGCCCAGGGTCCCGCGATTAAGTAAAAATGAGCGAGCAGGCATTGATAAAATAGTTAAAACCCTCATAGATAGGAAAGAAACAGAAGAACACGTAACAGACATATGCGACTCCTATGTTGAAAACCGCAAACGATACTTTATTGTACGTCTCTGTTACCACACCCTTACTGCATATGAAGAGAAGTACCAAAACGTAGGGCCCGAGCGATTAGTGGCTCTCTACAGGAAGGTAGACATCGGAGATGAAGGCGACAACGATGTTGCAGAACTATTTTCATCCACACTAGAAGTATTGCGTCACCTCATAGAACAAGGACAGATAGATAGGGACAGGACAACTAAGGTAGCAGGACCCCCAGTGGAAAAAACAGATAGCATGATGCCAATAAAAGAAGCTGCCCCTTACTGGGTACCTCCTAGAGGACAAGGGACTAATGAGGATATAAACCATCAAGACGCTAGAGGAAGCGTGGTCTACAATTGGGTGTATCAGCCATGGGACAGACAGGACATCCTGACCTTCCGTAAATCTTTGCCGGATTTACGAAAGAACCCCACCGCCTTTTACGCCGAGCTAGGTACCGCTCTGGGATCAACAATAATGACACTTGCCGACATAGACTTGTTCTTCGGGTTATGTTTGCCAGCAGATGTGTGGAAACAGGTTAAGAAAGTAAACCACACCGAACTGTTTGGTCATACCTGGGAACAACTCGACACACTAGATAAACAGCGGAACCCTGGTCAAAAACCAGTTAAAGCAATATTAGACCTCCCTGACAAAATAGTGCAGAAAGTGAAAACGCTGATCCCAGAGAAAAAGATAGACTGGTCCATAGTAACCGCATGCCGCCAGAAACCACAAGAGGACGTCTCAGAGTACTTCTCCAGATTTGAAACTGTGTTCTCTGATTACAGTGGACAAGACATGTCCACCGCAACCGGACACCACTTATTTGTGCAGAACTACGTCAAAGGATTACTGCCAGATGTATCCCAGAAACTACAAGCCAGCGAAAGTAGTTGGGCAGCATCTAAACCGACGGCCATTCTCCAAATGGCCCAGTATTACGAGCATCAGAGAAACGAAAATGACAGGGCTACAGAAAGGAAAAAGAAGGACTTGAAGGAAAGGGTAATGATAGCACAACTCCAGGGGGCGAATACAGGAGGGGAGCAATATAGGGGAGGAAACCAGCAGAATACCCCTAGAGTACAGCCACCTAGGAACAATCCATCTACATCATATGTAGGACGCCAAGACCTAGGACAGGATCAATGTGCATTTTGCAAAAAATATGGACACTGGAAATCCCAATGCCCGGCTTTGTTAGGAGCTGCTAGGGGCAGAGGGGCGAGGAAATAGCAAGTGGACAGAGAGGAAGAGGACGTGGGAGAGGGTACGCGAGTGAAGCAAGCGAGGAAAGGCCAGGAAGAGTGAACGCATTTGACCATCCCAGACAGAATCAGTACCAACAGACAAATTATGACAATACGTACGACTTTGCATAGGACAGCCAGGGGCAAGGGAGGGATCCAGTCGAGCTCTGCGTTGATCAGCAAGGCCCTTATGTTACCGCTGAGGTCCTGGGCACAAGGTCACCATTTTTGGTAGACACAGGAGCAACACGTAGTGCACTATCCAAACGACTGATTCCAAGGGCACCCTTGTCAGGCTCACATGTGACCTCAATAGGATTTGACGGTACGCCCTCCACCAACCCTTTGTCCCGACCCATCCCTTTTAATCTTGACAGCAATGGCGTCGAAACGACATTCCTCCTCTCATCTAACACCCCAGACGCCATTATGGGCCTCGGCCTTTTGAAACACTTCCATGCGACTATCAGATGCTCACCAGACTGAGTGCGTGTCATCCTGTATGACAACCCCCAACGCCATAGAGAGAACCCTTTTCAGCACATGTTTTCCATCTCTGAGACTGACACATCCCTACTGGACACTTTGCCATCACACTTATGGGCTAGGGCTGATTCAGACGTAGGACAAATGATGATTGACCCAGTGCACGTAACAATACGACAGGACGCAACCCTACCGAAGGTACCGCAGTACAAAATATCGCCAGAGGGTGACAAAGCACTAACAGAGATCATACACTCTTTGGTAGAGGCAGGGGTGGTAGAGGAAGTAGTGAACAACATTTGTAACAGTCCCATACTACCGATTTGTAAAGAGACAGGGAGAGGGAGATGGGAAAGCCTACCTCTTCATCATTGACCTGCGGGAGGTAAACAAATCGTAGTACCACAATACCCAGTAGTTTCCGACATCACGACAATTTTGACTTTAATCCCCTCCACTGCCACCACCTTCACTGTGATCGACCTCAAGAACGCCTTCTTTTCCATACCTATACACGAGGACAGCCGCTATCTTTTTGGATTTACCCTAAATTCCCGTTCGTATAGATTTTGTAGAGCACCTCAGGGGTACACTGAGAGCCCAAGTATCTATAGCCAGGCGCTTAAAAGACAGTTGGACGCCATACAATTGCCAGATGGAGTGGCACTAATACAATATGTAGACGACATCCTTCTAGCAGCAGACACCATACCAATAGCCGTCACAGCCACCATCAAACTACTCCATTTCCTTGCTGAGAATGGTCACAAGGTCTCCCGAAAGAAACTGCAGTTCTGTAAATCACAAGTGACCTATTTGGGTCACCTTTTATCAAAAGAAGGGAGAAAACTCACGCCTGACAGGATCCAGACAATTCTAGACACCCCTGTCCCCAAAAATCAGAAGCAAGTCCGCTCTTTGATAGGCCTCACCTCGTTTTGCAGACAGTGGTTACCGAACTTTAGCCTCATTGTCAAACCCCTTCTCTCCCTCCTAGCTAAGGACATCCCCTCACCTCTCCCCTGGACCCCCGAATGCCAGACAGCCTTTAAAGAACTACGCAATACCCTTTGCTCAGCACCAGTCCTAGGAACCCCAGATTACTCCAAACCATTCTTCCTCTACACACACGAAAGGGAGGGATGTGCATTGTCTGTCCTAACACAATCAATTGGTCACAAACAACGCCCTTGTGCATATTTTTCTGCCACCCTCGATCCAGTAGCCAGAGCACTGCCAGCGTGCCTGCGCGCTGTGGCAGCTGCAGCGGTATCAATACGCCAGAGCGAAGGAATAGTGCTCTCCAATCCAGTCACTGTTTTAGTACCCCATGCAGTCGACACACTACTGAACCAGACCAAAACCCAACACTTGACTAGCGCCCGACTGACAGGATATGAGTTGACCCTGCTAGCACCGCACATTACCCTAAAGCGATGCACCACCCTCAATCCAGCCACACTGTTACCCCTACCCGAGAACGATTCTAACGTGGCTCCACTACACGACTGTGTGACACTAACCGATGAACAAACAAAAAGTAGAGTAGACCTCAGAGACACCGCCTTTCTAGAGCCAGATGGAGAACTATGGGTGGATGGTTCGTGCATCAAACTCCCCGACGGCACCACCTCAGCTGCATACGCTGTCACCACAGCCCGAACCATTCTAGAAACAGCCCGTATTGCCCAACGTTCCGCCCAGGCAGCAGAACTCATTGCCCTCACACGAGCATGTATTTTAGCAGCTGGCACGACAGTTAACATATACACCGACAGCCAATACGCCTTCGGGGTGGTTCACCATTTCGGGATTCTATGGAAAGAAAGAGGGTTCCTGACTTCACACGGTACACCCATCCTGCATGGAGATTTAGTCTCCGCCTTGACGGAAGCAGTCCTCCTCCCCAAAAAGCTAGCAGTGATAAAATGCCAAGCACATAGGAAAGTGACAGATCTCATTGGACAGGGAAATGCGCTAGCAGACGTTACTGCCCGAGCCACAGCAGAAGACAGAACCATGACACGAATGTATGTGACCAGGTCACAAGCTGAACAATGGACTGATGCTAGGACCACTGTAAGGGACATACAGACTACAGGCACACAAGACGAATTGACCGAGTGGGAAAAGGTGGGACTAAAAGACGAGGAAAATTGCTGGAGAACTAAAGACGGAAATAAATGGCTGTTACCCAATGCCTACCTCATCCCCATATTGACCATGGCACATTTACCAGCACACATAGGCTCCACCCCCATGATTGAACTAATCACAAGAGTATGGCATAATGTCAAAATAACAGAATCTGCAAAGCGCCTAGTACAACAATGTATAGTATGCCTACAACACAACCCAGGGAAAGGGACAGTAGTACCACGGGGAGGGTTTGGAGTCCCTGATCACCCCTTTGAAGTCCTTCAAATGGATTACATCCAACTAGAGAGATGCCATGGTCTAAAATATGTCCTGGTGGTTGTGTGCGCTTTTAGCAAATGGGTGGAGGCATATCCCACCCGCGACAATACTGCCATAGCCACTGCAAAAGTATTGTTGAAAGAATTCTTCCCCCGGCACGGCCTTTGCAGAATTTTATGGAGCGACAACGGCCCACACTTCGTAGCCCAAGTGATACAGAACATACTGAAAGGGTTGGGGGTAAAACAAAAATTCCATGCCGTCTTCCACCCCCAATCAGCGGGCCTTGTAGAGAGACACAATGCAACATTGAAACTAAAGCTAGCCAAAATAGTTGCCACAACCGGGTTGAAATGGCCCGACGCCCTTCCATTGGCATTGCTATCAATGCGCTCCACCCCGACCAAACACAGACTGACCCCGTATGAAGTGGTCTTCGGCAGGCCTATGAACATTTGGGCGGCACCAAGACCCACCTCCATTAACGATGTCCCGAACATATTAATGTCAGACTATCTGCATAAATTGACAAACGAGCTAACAATTATCCACCAACAGGTGCAGCAAGCCTTGCCTAACATATCCAGGGGCCCAGGACATGTGATAAAGCCTGGGGACTTCATCCTAGTTCGCAACTTCCAAAGAACGAAGAATCTGGAGCCCAGGTGGACGGGCCCCTGGCAAGTTCTTGATCACCACTCGAACTGCCCTCCGAGTGGAAGAAAAAAAAATTGGCTGCACGCCCACCACTGCAAGAAAGTCCCTCCAACGCTGGCAACCTGTGAAGAGGTGGAGGTGCAAGAGGAAGTACTCGCAAAAGACCGACCAGCTCTGAGTTGCTACCCACAAGAAGACACCCTCCAACTGTCTGAATTTCCCGACCCCACGGTGCCATCCAAGGAAGGGTACAACCTAAGATCGACGAAAAGGGGGAGCTCCAACAACCAGGCCACTAACTGAGTCAGAGTCTCAGATCGGTAGCACAGCCAAACGACGCTACCAGGAAAAACACCAGACAAAAGTCTGTGGTCCTAACAGTTGGTGAGCTCCTCGAAGATGATGGAAGAAACGGAACACCTGCAAAGCCACCGCAAAGACACCAAGACTTTTGAACTGCACAGTACAAAGACAATTGCACTTGTAGCTGCATTTCTCACCTGCCTCCTGCTAATGGTCACACTCTGGATCATTGAAGAGAATGCACCTGCATACAGAACATTGTCACCAACCATGCAACCAATCACAAAGAAAGAACACTACCTGGTATCACTACTGCCACATCTCCGAGAACGACGCAAAGAATTCTGGAATAATTCTTTCGTACAGATGCTGCACCAGCACAATCCTGCCACCAATGCCACTAACTGTTGGGTCTGTGGGCTGCTACCACATGCCACTGAACATTCCATCCCTTTCATCCCTTCACCCTTTTCTGTTCATGGATCTTGCCTTGCCTGGATGATGCTCCTACAAGAAAGTTACAAAGACAATGCCACTTCCGATGGGACAATCGCTCAGTTCTACAACGAGTTCTGGCTAAACCAAACAGGAAGAACAGCAGCTCCCTTTTGCCCTCACACCTCCAATACGACATTCCCATTGAATGTCCCCTCCAAAGAACGAGTGGAAATACAAGTGTTCAATAATCCTGTCAGAGCCACATTTTCCTACCTGAAGAAAAGAACTGCTGCAACACTGACTGTGGCCCTATCTGTGGTGAACGTCTCTGGCCTTGTATGCATTGAAGGCCGTGGGACTAAGAATGTGGGTCACAGCACTTGTAACATTGTAAGGACTTTGAACACCGCCAATCCTCCAGCATTTGTTGCATCACCCAATATGTACTTTGTGGAACCAAAGCCTACACCTGGCTCCCAAGAAACTGGGGGCACGTGCTACATCGCCTTTGTTTTGCCACCGACCTACACAGCCCCTGCAGAGCATCATCGAGAAAAGCGTTCTAAAGACACTGATCAAGCAGACTCTGCCGCATCACAGTTCGTTGACGCAGCAAAAGGGCTCGTCCCGCTATGGGGTCCCGATGGCAAACAGCCGAGCCATCAGACATCTGTCTCAAGCGGTAGAAACAGCCCTGAACGTCACAGCTGGCATCCTCACCAACAACACTGCCGAGCTTCAAGCGGTCCGTCTGGTGGCCCTACAAAACCGCATGGTCCTGGACGTGGTACTGGCGGATCGTGGAGGAGCATGTCGCATCATTGGTGCCAGTTGCTGCATATACATCCCTGATAATTCACCCTCTGTCTATGAAGCAATCGAACATCTCCACAGACTGTCTTCAGAAATTCATCAAGGATCAGAGACTTGGACAATTGGAAGTTGGCTTTGGGGCATCTTAAAGGACTGGGGTTGGAAAATATCAATGTTTCTCTTGGTCCCAGTATTGGCAATATGTGGTTGCTGTTTGGGTGTACACTGTATACCACCTTTGTGTTCTCTTTGCATAAGTGCCTTGCGCCCTAAGACTATGGACACTCAGTTAACAAAAATGAGAGTAATGTATGAACAAGAAATACAGGACATTATGGAGATCTAAATAGACTGACAAGATGGCTAGTTATGTTCAAAGGGGCGACTGTTAAGAACAAAACACAATCATGAACATTCTGCGCCATCTTGTCTGATGAAAGTTCCTACGTGCACATAAACTACAGTCATTCTGATTTACCACAGCCATTTTGTACTCTGTTGGTCACCTTCATTTCACCCTGTCCTCTAGCAGCCTTCTGACTCTCTGACCAAACCTGATATGTGTGCTGGGGGCTATAAACTATTTCCACGACAAACATCAACATCACCTGCTGCCTCAAACTCGTCTTTCCTCTCATCCCTGCACAAACGGGTTACAAATACCAAACAGACTCTTGCAAACATGTTTTATTGCACTACACACAGCAAGACTGGTTTTTGCCAACAATGGGACCTGTTCTTATCAACAGAACGGACTCTTAGATCTGGCCGGTCTCACTCGTCTTTAGACCCTGAAGCAAGGTCCAGCTGCAATTAAATTGTCTGTTTTTGACCTGGGTGGGAGGAGAGTTAATGTTGGGCTTGTGTAACCATGTTGATAAAACAATGTCAGGCTTGTGTGACAACCTGCCCGGGGCGGAGACTCCAAGCTTGTAACCATGATAAAAGAAACAAATACATTGTGTAAAACTGTATAAAAGGGAAGAGTCAGAAGCATTGCCAGTAGAACACCTCCCTGAAGACATCCTGGTGTCAGCAGTTGACGTGGTCTCCTCTAAGAGTAATAAACCTTTTTCTTGCCTTCCAGCTTCCAGCGCCTGCCTCGTTATTTTAGATCGTGAATCCAAAGTGGATTAAAGGTGACTTTGCGCCGGGCAGCATTGGGGATCCCAGGAGACTCGCTGCTTTTCACACCACCCCAGCAAAGAACGTTTAGAATACCCAAAAGGAGGAGGTCCAGACAATCCCTGCCACCCTGTCCCCCACCACATCCCCTGCCGAATAAGGTATCTAATTGTCTACTCTAGATTCTTGGACCAAAGTCCCATCCTCTGCAGCCCCTGCCTGATCGTTATCCATCATCTCCGACCAATTAGTCTGCTATATCTGCATTAGGCGCTTTTATCAGGGTTTGACACTGCAGTCCATTTGAGGCGTCTGCCAGCCTCAATCTAATCCCACACCGTTTCCGGCACAGCAGCATACATTTTACTTTATATTCCCTTAGCTTGTGCTTCACTGTATAAAATTACTTCTCTGCTTCTAGTCAACTTATCTCTAATCTGGGAAGATAAATATTTGGGAGTCTCTCTCTTGGCAATTTAGACCCTTGGAGATGCCCCTGATCTGGTCCCTGGGGGTGCTCTCCACCAAGAAAGTTTGGCCAGTCCTTAAGGCCTTCCTTGAACGCATCACACAATCCAGTTCTCAAGAAACGGTCCATTGAGGGGCCCGAAGTCTTTCAGGGAGTGCAGATGCCTAATGTTGTTCCGCCGTGCTCTACCTTCTGCATCATCCGCTCTAGCTCCCAATGTATGTGTGGACTCCTGAAACTTCATAACAGTTTGCATTTCTGTCACGTTATCTGTTATTGTCTATTGCTGTTTCCGTTACATTTGTTCTCTGCCTCTGTTTGTAAATCTGATCGTATTGAGTTTATCTCAAATGAGATTGTATCAATCATGTTTACCAAAGCAGTGTGTGACCCACATATGACATTATGTAGGTCCAGTGGCATCCGTGTTCTTTGCCCTATTGTTACTTGTGCCTGCTGGCCTACACTGTGTGCACTTTTGAGTGCCTGGTCTTTTCCTTTGGTGCAGTTCGTCCACTCTCGGGGCATCCTAGCCCAGATCTGTATTGCTGCTCTTCTCGGGCATTTAAGAGACTATGTATTCCAGGTCCATCAGGACTGTGCTCAGCCGTGGCCTAGGTAGTGAGGTGCACATGAGTGCATCCCAGCAAACTGCTCTATACCCCAAACGTAACGTCCATGCAGCAAATGCTTAATCCTTTCTTTGCAGCTTAGATTTAAATCGGTCTCCGCTCAGGCAAAGGCACTTTTAGATAATAGGCACCGTCTACACCACTGCAATCAGTGCTTTTTAAAAAGTATCCAGGTTGCACAGCATTTAGTGGCTTTTCAGACATTTTTAAGTGGTTTATAGATGGAGCAAGGGTCACTGGGTTCAGGATTTTGAGAGCAAAGAGTGCTAGCAAGGAGAGCTTAACTTCAGACGTCCACTGGATGGACGGGACAAGATCTTTGATAACCTTGTAGAGCTACCCATCTGCGCATATAGCTGACAACCATAAGAGCTGAGTCATTAGAAACGTACACATATTAGATGTCAATAGACTGTATATTTATCATCTCACGTTTGTTACTTCACCTGTATTCTTTCTTTTTTTTTTGTAAACAGATTTAAATGGTTTGCAACTGCTAGTTCAACATGGATATTGATATAGTTACATCAGGATTACAAGTTTTCAATCTTCACGTATATAGATCTAGATTTGCAAAATTGTAATCTCAGTATTCAAAACATTAAGTTTAAACTGTTCCCCCCCCCCACCCCCTTGTGAGTCGGCGTAGTGAGATATTAGTTGCTTGCTATACATGTTTGATTTCGGTGTTGTGTTTAGATGAAGGGCTAATGCAGTCCTAGATCGATTTATTAACCCAATAGGTTTGATGTGACAAGGTCCATATGGCAGGTTTCATTTGTAAGGGTGCACTTCCTCCAGGATGTGCTCATACCCATCTCGTAAGTGTTCCTTCGGGGGTCCCCGGGTCAGAGTGGGATAAGTCGTCCAGTAGGGCTTCCCAGGATCTAGCCACCTCCATGTTCTCCATCCCCCTCTTAGCCTCTCTCAGCAAGATTCGTACATCACAGCCTGCCCACTTCAGCAGTTCACCCTTCCATGTATTCAATCTAGAGCCCCCTGATGTCTTCTAGTTTCTGGCTATTTTGTGCTTAGCAAGGACGAACGCTAGATCCTGAAATTTACTGGTTACTTTAGTCTTGGATGTGTGGGGAAACCATCCTAATAGACAGTGAGGTGGGGTGTGTGGGACCTCTTACTCAGTTGTCCCTTCCACTATGTGCAAACCCTCCTCCCTAAACTCACGCAGTTCTGAACAGGGCCAGAACATATGGAGAATATGTACTCTTTCTTCCCTGCAGCGTGGGCAGGCCGCCTCTTCTACTTGGAAATAATGGCTTATGTGCTCTGGAGTCAGGTAGGATCTGCGCAGGACATAGTAATTAATAAGTTTAAAGGGCACATTTCTAAACACTTTGGGTATTCCAGCTAATATGTTATCCCAGTCCTTCTTTGGAATCGGAATGGCTAGATCTGCTTCCCACTGAGTTCGTAATTTCTCCAGCGGGTGTTGCCGGTCTGTGTGTAGCGCTCTGTACAAACAAGACCCTGTTTTTATGGTGCCTGCTGAAAGGGCCATATAATAATAACTCTGCTGCGGTGGGGGGCGCAGCAGCTCCCACATGCCAGTGCATGCGTATTGCTGTTGTGAGCGCTCTAAGCAATAAAAAATGCCGTCGGGGTAGATCAAACTCTGTACGGAACTCCTCGAGAGGTAGCAGCTCTGCGTCTCTTCAAAGATCTGCCATCTTGTCGCCCCAGCTTCTACCCAAACCTCCATATCTCGCCAGTTGCCCCAATGCGGAAGCGCCCTCAGCGTATTTAGCGGTATTTCAGGGGAATATGGGACCTTAACCCTAATTTTCTGCAAACCTTGACACCAGCATTTGGCTTGTACTTTGAATTCATGTGAATCCCCCATGATGATCTGCCCACTCTGAGGAACACCCGCAAGAGATCAGGTAATGGTGGCGCAGGGACCACATTCGGTTTCTGACTCTGTGCCATGTATCTAATCAGCCATTGCAGCTGGGCCACTATGTAATAGGCCTTGAAGTCAGGAACTGCAGCCCGCCCGCAGTTAACAGTCATTGTATTGTTGCTAGCGCTTCTCTACGTAGCTCCGATCCCCCTATGAAAGTCCGGATCAAGAGTCCAACTCCCTGAAAAATGCTGTGGGAATCCAGAGCGGGAGTGTATTAAAATAATGTAATAGGCGAGGGAGCTCACCATTTTAAGGAGTGCAGTCCTGCCAGCTACTGAGAGTGGCAGGGTCTGCCAAAAAGCTATTAAAGTCCGCAGCTCTCTAAGGGCTCGCCCCACATTTGCCTCATAGAGGTCTGGCCAGGTATGATATATTAGGACTCCTAGGTAAGACAGGCAACTTTGCTCCCATTGCAGCTGTGCTAGGTGAGCCGGAGGGCGCCCTATCTGCACCACCGCGAAGAGCCTGGACTTCTGCCAGCTTACTTTTTGGCCAGAAAAGGAGCTAAACTCCTCCAGTAGGGTGCAGGCTCCTTGTAGACCTTCCTCCCCCTCTTTCCAGAAGAGTAACAAATTGTCAGCATAAAGTGCTATTTGATGACTAGTGTGTCCTATGCTGAGTCCCCTGTAGAATTGCCCCATTCTGGCCGCAATCGCAAGTGGCTCCATTGCAAGCACAGTCGTGTAGTTCCTACTAATCCGTAGGATCTGCGCATTGTTTGGATAACATAAACTAAGGGCTTGATGCCTAGACTGATTCCGGACAACCCCTCAGGATATGTTGGCCAATAGGCCAGCTAGCTCACAGTGCCACTGAAAGGCCCCCCCCTAACTTACCAAGGAGCAAATAGTTTCTGGCAACCACTGAACATGACAACCCTGCCTCCTGAATCGTGGAAACAGTACAGAACCTTTCGCTCAGTCACTCATGCTCCCTTATTCTCAGAGAAATATACAGAGAATACACAGTAGGATGTTTTCAATAATATTTATTGAACCAACGTTATTCTTGCATAAAATGTGTGCTGCAATGATTAGGAGACCGAAGCAAATAAAGGAGATTACAAGCACCAAGAGAGTAAACAGTAGAGACATTTCAACCATGGTGCTGAAGCAATTAATATTTGCAGGCATATATGCAAAAATGGTAATCTAACATACTCCTACGATGCAAACCCTACTCTAAGTGTACCTACAGTGTGTGTAGGTTAGTGCCAAGAATCCCCTCCCCCCCCCACCCCCCCCCAGGGACGATCCTACCCCAATACCGGCTGGGAGAGAGTGAAGAACCCTATCTTGGTCTCAAGTTGAACACCCCTCACGGAATGTCGGACTGATGAATGGTGATTTCTCAGCAGGCAAGGACCTTCGGTGTCAGCAGAAGTGCCTCCTCTACATATCTATCGGGATGCCTATTATTTATAATAAAAGCAGCCTTCGCGATGTACGCACTAGATTAGTGATGTTATGGATATGTGGATATCGGTGTCGCCTCGTAGATGAAGATAGGATGACTTTTGTACCTAGTGCATAGAGACGCCGTGTTGGCGTTATCAGTAAAATATTGAGTGATTTTAGTCCTAATTAATTTACGGAAGACCTGATCCTCCAATGATTAAGTTTTAACCCTCCATGTAGGTATCGAGGGCCCGGGCCGGGCCCACCATAGCTGCAGTATTATGATCTGATATAGTGCGGGACTAGTATTCTATCGTGGCAATCAGACTATGTATGCTGGGGTGGAGAGAAATAGATCTAAGCGAACATGTACTTCATGTAGTCCCGAGAAGGAGTAGTCCCATTCTTGCGGGTTAAGTCGTCTCCAGGAGTCTATCAAGCCCCATTGTAACTGGCAGTCTGTGAACATTTTAGCTGTGCGGACGGTCTGGGAGTTGTGTAGGGGAAGGTATGAGCGATCTAGTAGGACACTGGATACGCAATTAAAGTCTCCCCCCGATTAGGGCCGCTGTTAACGGTGCTAACCGTCGTGATAGGTTCGTGAAGAACCCACCCTGATCAATATTTGGGGCATATATATTTACTATTGTCATCTCTCTGCCCTCTAGCCGCCCCTGCACTGCCACATATCTGCCCTCTGTGTCTATCATTGCATCTATAAGCTGGAATGGAACCCCAGCTCGAATCCATACGAGGACCTCTCTAGCATACGCCAAATACGTAGTATAATAAGTCTGGCCTCTCCATTGTGGTCGCAGCACTTGTCCCTCCTTGTCAGTTAGGTGTGTTTCCTGCAGTAACGCTATGTGTACCCCCTTCCTGTGCAGGTATGAAAATACTTTATAGCGTTTCACCATGGAGTACATGCCCCTAATATTCCATGTTAAGCACTTGTAAGCTAAATGACCAGAACTCCTCTCGTCCCCCAGTGCGATCTACTGCCACGTCCTCTCGATGTGTTCATAATAAGCACATAGGTTCAGATTGTGTGACTCCTCAATCCCCAACTTCAAAAACACCACCCAACAATCCCAATTCCCCCTCCCCAGGACGAGTAGAGTAACACCACCCATCCAAATCACATTAGAAATCAACAACATTCGTGGAAGTGCGTCCACGGTGCTCAATAGCATAAAGGGGGTGCCTCATGAGTCTCTTGGGTAGCGGGGCCCCCATCTGGCTTATTTAAGCAGTGGCACAAAGCAATGCATATTGCAGTTTTCAAAATGTATCACAGGGATTTCAAAGGAGAGGTAGCGCGGCATGCAAAGTCATATCTTCCCCCCCGCCCGTTACCAGTACACCAAGTGTCTTATATAATGCTGTCTGTCATTCTTGCGGTTACTTTGGGCAGCTCCAGGATCGAGTTCTCATAGCCATTGGATTCAGGATCCGATTCGGAGTCTGGATGAAGAGATCCTCGTTCTAGAGCCTCCTGGCTCGCCTGCTTTCCACTCAGTTGGGCCACCGCCTTATGTCACCCTAGTTGTGCTTCAGCCTGAGAGGGCGCAGCCAGGCTCCGCCACGGTCTCTTGCGTCTGGAGCTCCATCTCTGCTGTTGCCATCCGCCATTGCCTGTGTCAGATTTCGGTCCGTTCTGTTCCTCTAGCCAGTCCCATACTTCCTGTCGGGAATGAAAATGCTGCGCACCGCTCGTGGTAACCACACTCAATTTTGCCGGAAAAAGCATTGCATATTTGAGGTCTAATTGTCGCAGCTTCTTTTTGGCTTCTTGGTAGGATGCTCTCTGTCTTTGGACCTCCCTGGAGAAATGCGGGAAGATGCGCACCGTAACATTGCTCACTCGGAGATCCTCTCTCTTTCATGCTTTTGCCAAGATGCAGTCGTGGTCTTTGTAATAAAGTAGTCTTGTCACCATTGGTCTCGGGAGCACCGGGCTGCGTAGGACTTGCCGGTATTCGTGCGCTCTCTTCAGAGCAAAAAAACCAAAAGCCCCTCAGGTGCTACCTCCGTACGCAGCCAGTGTTCAATGTATCTCACTGCATTTGTACCCTCAACTTTCTCCGGGAGTCCCACCACTCGGATGTTGTTGCGGCGTTAGCGATTTTCTACATCCTCCGCTCTGATCTCTAATGTCCGCACTTTAGTTTCCATCGTTTGCAGGCGCTTTTGCATCGTTGCCATGGCGGGGGGAAGAGTTCCTCCAGCGAGCGCTGATTTGTGGTAACTCTTTCTGCCAGCCTCTTATGGTCATCCTTTAAGATTCAGGGGGGCTGCCAATAGTGTCAATCTTGAGCTCCAGTGCTTCACGGAAGGCGGTTATGGCTTGGAGTATATCCTGCAATGTGGGGTCGTCTTTCTTCGAGAGGTTTTGCCCAACTTCTCCCGCGCTCAGGTAAGGGTAGGGTATTCAGGTGTTGGTCAGTATTGCCCCTGATCCGTTCCCATCTCCGTTCCTCAAAGGGGGGCAGGGCCTTGTTAGCTGTTGATCGTGGGGGTGAAGCCAGCAGCTCCGCAGATGCTAATCTATCAGTCAGCACCTTGTGCAGCGTCACAAAGGTCTGAGGCCCGGGGAAACTGGGTGTGTAGGGCCAATGACTCCAATCAAGAGTGGGAACGAGCTTCTTCCACCTCCAGGTACCTTTCCACCTCCAGGTACCTTTCCACCTCCAGGTACCTTTCCACCTAGGTGCGCAGTCGGGGTTTATCAGTATGGTCCTCGGTTGATTCTTCTGCAGCCTGGTACAGTTAGGCCCTCCGCAAACACAGCTGTCCCTTCCTGGTTGAGTATAGGCCACAAGGAAGTCTTAGCAGAGGTGACAATACCCGCAAAGTAGCCGCACCAATGGGGCCCTCATGTTCCTGCAATAGTTTAATGTCCTTGGGGCCACTGCTCCTCGGATTACTGAGATGTGTGTTCGCTAAGGTAGTCTTGTGCCAGTCTCTGCTACCTCGGGGTGGCTTCTCACCTCAGTATAGCGCACCGCCACCTCGCGGGGGACTCTGGCTTAGTGGGTCCTGCAGTTCTATCAGGGCCTCTCCTAGCAGTCCCAGCGGGAGTTTGGTGGTCATCTCCCTCAGCTTCAGCCTCTGGTACTTGTTTCCCGCACCTTCAGGTGGTTCCACCTTGGGGGTCGGGCTTCTCTGCGCCAGGTTCCTGTCACTTCCAGCTATGGGAGGACCCGGGTGTGCGCTTTATCCCGCCTCGTTAATCCTCCCCTGGGGTGCGATCGGGCAACACTGCGGTAGACGTTCAGGCACTGCCCGCCCTCCTGTTCAGTCCGGCTAACCTGGTATTAAGGGGAATGCCAATTCGCCGACATGCTCCATCATTCCCACTCCCAGGAAGGGTGTCGGAGCCCAGCCCCCACGGCGCTGCTCCTCTGGCTCCGCCACAATGTCTGCTGCAGTCTTCAGGGCAGTCCAACGACCCCCTCTCAGGCCTTCAGGGACTATCGCTGACCGTGGTCATCAAGATGGGTCAACTCAGGGTGGGGGTGATTGACTTGCTTCCGTGCCTCGCCCACGCTGTCTCCTCTGCACTGAGCTTCACACCCTGCGGCCCAATGTCGCCATCTTGCGCTCAGATGTACTACCAGGCTCTGTTTTCACCTGTAGTACGGGGCCGCACTGTTATCGGGCGTCACTCTGCAGTTCAGTGATTGCAGGGTAGTGCTCTGTCAGATTTCAGGCCCCTGACTAATTTTCGAGGGGTCATGAAAGCGCCAGATTAGGGCCGGCTGAAAGGAGCTCGGAGCAACGATTCTCACTCCATCAGCGTCAGGCCACGCCCCTACTTCACCTGTATTCTTGTTGACATTGTTTATGATTGGGGTTTATCTGGCGTCTTTGTTAGGAAATGCCAGACAGTCTTCCACGTAAAGAGTTGCATTAGTAATACAGTTGATGCTACCAATGATATCTGTGTTACTTGAGAAGCTAACAGTACACATCTTTTCCAGGTAAGCTCCATACCTGCCTAGTAGATGTAACGTCAAATCATTCTCGCGCATCTTTTCATCATTTCACTTCCAAGGATCTGTTAGATGGTGGTCGATCACCTTCTGGAGCTATTTCCAAAAGTTGCTTCAAACGTCTCAAAATTTCTGGAACTTCTTCCGGAAGTTCCTCTTGAGGGTTCATAGTGTTCACTACACAAATCCAAGGTTCCAGAGTCGCTCCTCAGAAGTTGGGGCTACAGTTCCCAAAATGCACCTGGCCAAATTCTTAAAAGTTCACTGGATGCGTTTTAGACTAGGGACGTCTTGGGAGAGATGGTGCAGGTGAGCTCTGATAACCTGTTGCTTTCTAGGAGTCCACTCCTTAATCCTGTTTTAAACAAGTCAGAGTCCTCAGGGCTGTAGTTCCAAGTGTGCAGCAGGTGCAGTACTTCAGAGTTCAATCTTTGGTGGGCAAACCAGGGTTCCAGCAGGGCAGCCCTTTTTTCTCCTTGTAGTTTCAGGTAGCAGATCTGAGTTTCTATGTAGCTCTCACATATTTATCTAACGTTCTGGGGCGACAAGCAAGGGGGCACCCTAGACTAATGTGGTACAGGTTGCCACCCAAAAGTATGACCGCTTCCTCAAAAGTGTGGCATTTTCTTGTCCCAAAAAACACTGTTCTTTAAAATTCAAGATGGATAATTTCTCTCCTTGGGAGTAAGAGCTGGCTAAGCCAACCTACTACCATTTCCCTGAACACTCTCTCTCTTTCTAGACCTCCTGCAAATTCTATTCCTGAGGCTGTCATCTGGCTGGGGGGTACAGGAAGAGAGGGTAGGCATTCCTTAGTCCTGTTCACTTTGAAGCCCAGCTTGGTTTACCCATCCCCCTTCCTGGCCCGTTCTCTGTGCTCCCCCCCCCCATCAGATCACCTCATCCAAGCAGTTTGGCTAAGCCTGTTAAGAGCTGGCCAATCAGGAGAGGTTGCTAGAAGGCTGGATCTTGGCCCATAGGAATGAAAGTTGTTTAACTTCTTTTCTGTATTAGTTGTGATCAATTCAACAGTGGCAAGTTGTTTGATTTATCATTACCAATCTTTCAAGTCCTTGAAATATTGTTTTAGCTCTCTCCAGTCAATAGTTACACTGTATTACAGTATCCCCGTGTTAGCCTATGGAGCTAAAAGTGCTACATTGGGGAAAAACGAAACTGGTTGGTTTTCCCTCACCAGGGCATATAAAACATATTTTAAAATGCCCCTGGTTATTTTTACATGGCACCCTACCCTGGGAGCACCTAGGAGAGACCTTAGGGGTGACTTGTATGTAAAACATAGGGTTGTTTAATACTTTGGAAGTACCTGTAAATCCAAAGTCAAATTTGCATGTAATTTCAATTTAAAAGCAGCATGCAAAGCAGGGCTGACTTTTAAAAATGGCAGCAGTGCACACTTAAGTGTCTCAAAGCTGCTGGGCCTCTAAACCTACATGCTCTATCATATACTAGGGACTTACAGGTAGGTTGTCCGTGCCAATTGTAATTGCACCTAATTACCATATACCGTTTTAATCAGTGCCCTGGTTACCAGAGCCCAGGGCACAGTCGGTCAATTACCACCAGTATCAGTCAAAAAATGGGGGTGATCAGGGCAAAAAGGATGGCTTTCTCACAGCTTGTGATCTACATCTCTGTGTGCTGCCATGTGGCAGTTTGGCTACTTAGTAAGGCCTTTGGTGGAGCACCAGATGTGCGAGGTGTAAACTTTTTTATTTATTTCTCTTTATTTAGCAGGTAATCAAGCATACAGTAGGTATCATATCTGAGCAGTCAAAAACATGTACGCATACAATAGAGCAAAGCAATACATCTATTCCACTCCCCAACTTACAATCTACTTCAGACTGGACTGTCTGGTCTATCATACGGGTTCATTCTCGAGGTCTCACACCCAGACATGGAGGATGGGGGAATGCAAATGTTCCCCCTGTAGGTATTCAACTTTCCCCAAATTTGTTCACATTTCTTAGGGCACCCCCCTGCTTTTGTAGACTGCCTTTCAGCCACCATGCACTAGTCCATGTCTATCTTCCAATCTGCTAGAGTTGGTGCTGACGATGCCCCCCCCCCCCCCCATCTACCTGCTGTATTGCGTTTGGCGATCATTGTCCCCATAGTTACCCAGATTTGCTCTTTGTGACGGAGGTCTGTTGCGTCCCAGTAATGAAGAAGACACCAGCGAGGCGAGGGTTGCAAGTCTTCCCCGCACACTTCTCTCAGGCACTGTACCGCAGCTTCCCAATAAAGTTTAACCTCCGGGTTACTCCTAGCAAAACGTAGAGTGGCCTGCAGATGGGGAAGAGGGCGAGCTCCCAAATTCAAAGAATGGCCTAATGATTTTGTATAATGCAAGGATCAACTGAAAACGTATGCACAACTACTACCCATGTCCTCCCTTCCTAAAGATATATGTGATCCTCTTTTGTCATATTTGAGATCACACACAGATTGATTGTATCTAAGGGACTATTGACACTCGTCCAACTCCTACTAAGTGATGGATATTCATAGACAGTTATAGCTGGTCGTGTGTGCCTGCACTGATGTGACAATCCCTCCTTATGGCATATTCTTCGCCACATGTATAGTAAGATACTACTGGGTGTAACAGGAGATGGTTAAGGCATAGCAGAGGGCCTTCTTCGGGAAGTTGCCCTCCTTGTCTCCTTGGTGCAGCCTGCTGGCGTTGCCGGATGTTCATATGGCAGATGAATGTATTGAAGATAAGTCTGAGGGTTGCAATGTATCGCTAAGATATCAGGAAAACACATTGTATGATGGCAAATGTATGGATACTATGTATTTGTTTGTTTGAAAAACTCAATAAAAAAAAAAAGTTTAACCTCTGGGCAATCCCAGAACACGTGATAGAAAGATCCCTCCTGCCCACACCCTCTACGACATTAGGACTCCACCACTCTTCCCATCTTCGCTAGAGCGTTGCAATACAGATTCGACCTGTGAAATATCCTAAGTTGAACTAGTTTGAGTTTTGACGACATAGTTGACTCTTTCGGAGAGGCCATGGCCTCCTACCAATCTTCATCCTCCAATACCCCTAAATCTACTTGCCAGCTGTCTCGAAGCCATTGGAGGGGGTCGGGAGGATTACTTATTTATTTTTGGTAAGTTAAGGAGCTCGCTCTACGGTCTATGTAGTCAGTTAATAATCTGTCCTTTAGTGGGGTCCCCTCCGGTATTACGCTGCCTCGTGGTATGGCTAAGGCGGAGGAGCTTCGCCCCACTGCTCAAAAGTGAAAATAAAATGATAATAACATATCGTTATTATCATTTTACTTTCCCTATTTTAGTCCGCAGTGGGGCGGGGGGGGAAGAGGACTGGCTAGAGCCGGGGAGGAGTGGTGTGCACTCCCTAAGTGCGCATGAACTGCTTGGCCTGCCCTCTTGGGCCGACCAAACAGTTCATGCGCACTTTGCATGTTCCTACCAGGCTGCATAACACAGCCTGGTCAGAAACATGCACAGGCTCCCTGTTGCAGTCTGAGCGCCGATCCACGGCGCTCAGACCAAGTTGTGATTTGGCTCAGGGGAGCCTTTCTGCCCGGGTGCTTTCTGCTGCCGCCGGCCAGAACAGGAAGATTAGGAGGACAGAGGATGGAGGAAAGCCGGTGGCCGGCTGCAAAAGGTAAGTCTTTTTTTTCTTCTTTTTTTTATTGCACTCCCCCCGGGCCCCACAACCCACGTCCTATAGCAACCGCTACTTGGTGTGGCCGCACTTAAAGTGCGCCTAATTTGAAGGTATCGGAATGTTTCTGTGGTTGCTAGGTCATAGTCTCTCTGCAGCTCTACGCGTGGGACGACATCCCCTACGGACCACAGGTCTTTTACGGTAGAGATGCCTATCTGGTCCCATCTATAAAAGCCTGGACTGTTACGTAGTATTCCGAGTACTTCAGTGTCCCAGAGTGGCGCCGCCTGAGTTATTTTGGCATGCCATTCCAGTTCCCTGAGTACCTGCTGCCAAAGTGTAACTGTGTGATGTGTGGGACCTGTTGTGTTCTGGCGTTTGGGGCTGGTATATAGTGCCCGCGTGCATCCCCCCCTCCCCCCCCCTCCTCCGGGCCCAGTATGTATCTATCCATCCGATATGCGAGTTCATCATGGGGGCCGTGTACCCACTGATTGACTGCCAATTGAGCCGCCCAGTAATAAACTTGGATGTTGGGTATTGCAATGCCGCCGTCATGCCACCCCCTCACTAGCTTTCGTGTGGCTGTCCTTGGAGGTTTCCCATCACAGAGCAGGGTTCTAGACTCACTATCTAGTGCTTGAAAGTAGGACTCTTGCACCCGGTGTGGCGTGTTATGTAGTGCATATAAAAAATCTCTGGAGCGCCATCATTTTGAAAAGTACTGCCCGTCCCAATAGGGAGAGTGGCAATGATCTCCAATGTTTGACGTCCCTTTGTAGTCGCACAGCAGATTACACGCATGTAAGAGTTCAGGGTTGGTAGTTACGTAGATACCGAGGTATCTAAAACCCTCTGTGACAACCGCAGCTCCACAGTTTACTGGCAGAATCGTGGCCGTCCCACCCCCCCCCCCCCCTCCTCCCCCCCAGTATATAGATAACCGATTTGGACCAATTGATTTTATATCCAGAGTACTGTCCGAAGTTTGTGAAGATATATTTAGAATTCGATAGATGGTAGGGCGCGGCAACATACAATAACACATCATCAGCGTACAGAGATATTCTGTCTTCCCAGTCGGGAGTCCATCGGAGTCCCCGAATTAATTTGTTTGAGGGTTAATGCAAAAATAAGTGGTGATAGTGGGCAGCCCTGTCTCGTACCCCGGTGGAGAAGGAAAGAGAGTTAGACACGTCCATTCACCATGACCTGTGCCAATGGGCTTGCATACAACAGTTGGAGCCACGCCAAGAATTTAGAGCCAAACCCTAGTCTCTCCAGGACTGCAAATAAGTAGGGCAACTCGACTGTGTTGAAGGCTTTTCGAGCGTCTAGAAACATTATGGCAGCATCCTCTGGGATTGTCTCTACTCTGCCAAGAACCCCCTGGAGCCGCCGTATGTTGAGTGCAGTGTTTCACCCCAGCATGAAGCTGCATTGGTCGGGATGCACTAAAGTTATGACGGGGATTAGTTGAGTCACTAGCAGCTTCGCTAGGATCTTGGCCTCCGCATTAAGGAGCGAGATGGGGCGTAGGTCTCACATAGCTCTGCCAGTTTCCCTTCCTTATGGATCACTACTATGAACGCAAGTCGCTGATCTGCAGGCAGTATACCGTTTTGCCCGCTTTCCTTGTACATTTTAGATAGATGGGGCGCTATGTGGGTAGTGTTTATTTCATAGAATTCTATGGGGGGCTGTTTGGCCCCATTGCCTTCCCAGACTTAATGTTGCGAATTGCATGGGTCACTTCAACAAATCCCTGTCCCCGATGGAAAGTCTGGGGAGTGGAAGGTCGGTGAAAAAAACCCTAATGTTGTCTAGTGTGGCTGTACTTTCAGGAGAGTATAGGTGTTGGTAATAGTCAGCGAAAGCCTCGGCGATATCTTGTGGATCTCGTAGTGTCCCTCCTACCTCTGTACTGAGGGCAGTCTCCCAGCGGCTCGCCCAATCATGTCTGTCAAGCTAGGCTACGCGAGGTGTAAACTTGACATTGTGGATTTGGGTAGTTACTTTGAAGTATGCGTAGAGTAAGATGTGGTGCTGCAGCTCACTGCGTATGCTGGGAGGAAAATCAGCTGGCTTCATGTTACCTCCCAACATGATATGTATTACAAAACAAGGGGACCCCACAATTTACGAGAACGTGGAGTAATAAGTAGTTTGGAAAAACAGTGGTTCACTAAGGCCAGTAGGTCTCGGTTGAGCACTGGATTATGAAAATTATAAATTAACAAAAGTGATATGGTACTCATCAATGAATAAATTAATTGCATTACAGTTCTAAGAACTGTTCTGCTTTATACCTGCCTTTGATATGTTATGTACTGTTTGGTCCTCAAAAAATACAAAGGACTTACTGTAGTATTTTCTCTCAAAAAACACTCCCGAGACCTATTGGCCTTAGTGAACCACTGTTTTTCCAAACTACCTTCCAACAGGAGACACCAGGGTGTAAGCACATACAGTGCATGAGAGGAGCTTCAACTTGGAAAACCCATAGGCATCCAGCATAGTATTACCTGCAGTTTTTGCCTATATTGAGCACATCTAGCACTTGAAGGATACCTTTGCGAACATCTTAACCCAAACACACTGCACCTGGTAGAAGTACCCATTGCTGTCCTCCCATCTACCGGCTTGTGAGCCGCTGACAAGGGTCCAATCCTAAGGATTAAACTGAAACCAGCAGTGAGATCGCACACAGTCACACAAATTGGAAGTAACACTTCAAAGTAAAGCACTGTTGGATAGTGAAGACCACATAACGGGCCAAGGGGGGTCATCAAAACGCCCCATTCGTACCAACAACTATTTCCTACCAAAGTTAACCCAATCGAGAACCAAATGCATGTACTAGAATTCCTCTCTATTATAATCCTCGTAGTTCACTCATAGCTCTGTGGCGTACCCCTTCCCCTCTAATAACACAGCGGAACTTCTCATGTTTGTAGTTCCAACTCCTCATCAGATCACCCAGCCACCCTACTCTCTAGGTTTCCTGTATAGTATCAACTGCTAGTGGCAAGTCTCTGAGCAGAGCCAGTCTATCATCCTGCATGCAACACCACAGACTTTTCGTGCATCGCCCAGAATAAGTCTCCTCTGCTCTTTTCTCAGGAGCCTGCTGAGATTCAGCTTTTTAGATGTGAAAAACCATGATAAATCGGTTACTTTCGTCTTTCCTGAGGCTTCTATCTTTTTGGTATGTTGAAAGAAAACGCGGGACAGACCACCAATCCAGTGGCGGCTGGTGACATTTGAAAGTGGTGTGGCGTAAAACAATTATCGTACTGCACTGCGGTGAGTGAGTGTAGCGAGCGAGCCCGAACCTCATCCCGAGAAAATTTTGAAAAAAGAGTGGGCAAATGGTGCATTTTCAAGCAAATTTGAGAAAGCAGGAAGGTTGAGCAGCACTCCTGCTAGGCTTAATACATTCAATTTGTTCGCAATCACAGTACAGACATTTGCCTGGTTCCTTCTGGCACAGGAACAACGATGGGCTTTGTGTCCTGGCACATATTGTAAAACGTATTTTATTTTATTTACCTTAGCACACAATACTAGATGGTAAATAAATGGCAGTGCGAGCTAAACAAATATAAATCACTTAAAATTCGGCAAAAGCGCTTCTGCACCTGCAGGCTTCATGGCGCTGGTTTTAATCTGTGTTTAAACTACAGGGTCTCTAGAAGCACTGCATTTCACAACACGTTTGTGTTTTAGAATCTGAAACAGAAGTGAACATTTCATATTCCAAAATGTAGATTTTACTTAGAAAATCAGAGAGCGCTTGAAAAGCACGGCTGTCATGGTTAGTTCATATTTATTTGTTGGAAACAGGGGGGCCTTAAGGTTGATCACACATTACAGGGTAGCAGACTATAGCTTCGAAGTTTCATAAGCTATTGTTCGTTTCCAAAGATAAAATGGGCTACCATTGTGTCCGGTATGACTTGACATGGGAGCATCAGTCAGCTACCTGTCGCATGGCAGTTCCAGTGTACAAGTGAATACTGAGCGTGTCTTTTTGCCAGTAGTTTATCTGTCTCGATCTTGGCCTAACTCTTTACAGAAGATGAAGAGCCAGGTCGAACCCCAGTCTCCCCAAGGAGTGGCCTCATTGGTCCAAATCAAACAGGATGATTGCAAAGAACAGCTTGTGGCATTAATTGTGGTTTTTAGTGACATGGGAATGGGTTTATGCAGCACACACCATGTCCCTTGATCCCAAAGGGCAGAACCTATAGACTGGGCCACTGGAATTATGCTGCAGGGTTCGATCAAATTATGCGGCAAGAAAGGGCAGGTTATACGGCACGTCACTGCACATCTTGTGGTAGTATTACTTCATTGTTTCATAACTGTGGCTCATTTTAACACTGTATGGGTGGGCGATTGTTTGACCTTGTTAATACTAGTTCAACACTCAAATACAGCAATAAGCAACTGAGATGTGAATGGTCAACCTTTGCAAAGGGTCTCCCATTGCGCAGGTAAAACGAGTGGCAATGAGTTAAGGAACTTTTGGTCCGTTCGTGTAAGAAATACATATACTTTTTAAAATCTTCAGATTATGCAGAAAATGATGGATTACGTGGCAAATGCGGCAAATCCTTACTTATGCAGAAAACACAGCGGCTGCAGTCACACAATTCCAATGCACCTGCCTACAGAATGCAATATACGCACACCGGTATGCATGAGTGCAGTGCATAACTTAGCAGAGAGGTGTTCACAAAGTAACAGACCTGGAGGTGACTGATGCCTGGCTAATCTCGGGAAATGTCTGCGCTTACCCACACCCTAGTATAGGTTATTTTGTTAACTCGATGACACATAACAGCTTGCGCCATAAAAAAATATAAAACCAACATATCTGCGTGTCTTCTGAGTGCTAGGCTGCACGCAGAATCTGTATTGTGGTCAGTGGCCTCAAGATCACACTGCACCTCCACACACATCGTCAGTTAACACAGAAGCATTGTATCACGTTGGGTGGCCGCATGCAGACAGACACCGTCTCTCCACAGCAACTTATATGTAAAACCACGAACGTCACATTTCCTACCATTGCAACTCCAAAGCTATCAAGTTGTCCCAGGGTCCTGTAATACTCACATCTGCACAGCAATACGAATCTCAGTTGCAGTGCAAGCGCTCACACAGCTGATGTGCTGCAGGGCACACAGCTCCATAAAATGTAGGCGTGCACATTAATAAAACATTAATAAAACACCAGGGCCATCTGCATGACAACCACATCCACAGAACATGGGCTTGAGCACCTTACAGCACTTTAATGTGCAGGCCTAAGCAGCACTAAACCACTCATGCTGCCAACAGGAAAGACACATTGAAAGTACTTAGACAAAACGCATCATTGCACTGTATTGCCATCAACCCGACTCAAGTCAACCCCCCAGATCACCTGTAGCATAGACACAACACACAAAACACATAGACGTAAGAGCATCACCGCACCATAATGTGCTGGTCTGACAATTCTGAGCGACTCCGGTCATCCACAGGTTAAGAACTCCAACAACGCCTAGACTGTTCGGTGTCAAGGCACTGTAAGTGCAGACATGCGCAGTGTTTAACAATTCCTCTAATCTGTCGGGACACACCGCCCCCTGACTGTGTAGTTAGAAGTATCACACACGCTAACATTACCGTGTATTCGCTCCATGGCGGCTGCACAGCCTCGGTGGGGTGCATGAATTTCCACCTGATCCTGTACAGCTTAAGAGTCTGTGGTGTCGACTCGCGTGTGGCACTGGCGCGGTGACGCTTGAGGGCGTGACTCGGTGACTGACTGACTGACTGCAATGGCCAATCACAGTGCGGCTGCTGCGGCAGTGCCACCCACCCACGCGCGGCACCCAATGTTATAATGCCTGCCCGCTCAGGCTCAGGCTCCGCTGGTCACTCTGCCAATCCAGACGCTGCATTAGCAGCGCCAGGATTGGCTAGGGCACGGAGACGGCCCGCCCATTAGCGACCGGGGCTGCTGCGCGAGGCAACCCTCTGCCTCTCGGGTCCCGACTCTCCTCGCTCTCCAGGTCCAGGATGGTATAGGAGGTGGCTGTAGTGAGCATGTCCGGGCTGGTCATACAAATGACCAGCCCAAAATCGAGCATGCGCACTATTGCAGCTGCGCTTTAGTAAGCGCTGCAGTCGCCTGGCTGTCACTCAACCCTTCCTTGCTGCCGCAGCCAGCCCCGCCCCCACCCCCTTCAGCGCCGATTGCCTGACTGTCTGCCGACTGCGCGCGAGCGGACGACGAGCGAGTAGTTTAGTCATAATACTGTCTGTGTTATTTATGACTCAACTTACTCGCTTGCGACTGTGAATGCCATGTGGCTAGTGGGGCAACGCCCCAGCGCCCCCAATGGACGCACCGCCACTGCACCAATCCCCTGTTAGAATGGAGAGTTTGTCCTTATGTGCAAGAGTCTGGACTGTTTAACTACTTGACAAATAAAGAACATGCACTTTTTTTGCTTCTGCTGACAAGTTAAATAGAAGTTGCTCTGTACTGTTTGTTCAACTTCCAGGTAAATAGTTGTTACTACGTTCCGATCAGTCCGACAATGTGCACAAAATACATTTTACTAAATATGCATTATACCCACTGTTTTACTTCTGTTTCCTGAAATAATGTGGTTAGCCTGTGTTTGATAAGTTTACTTAGACTTAAACGGTGGCTTCTAAACAAATTACCTTTATGAATCTAGTGCTCATTCTATTATGGTGACCGTGCTTGTTACAAGTAGCTTCCTTTAATGTGGATATCCGGATGAGCATTTCTATTGCTTAAGTGGCCAGTGGGTCGCAGGTTTCTAATCTTGCTAGAAGTAGCACAGAGGAGTACCACTTTGGCATAGAATTTCCACCTGCAGCTTATCAAAATTAAGGACTCTAGTGCTGTTTTGTGCAGCAGGGTGGCCCTGTTCCATTGGCTGAACTAGTGATATAATTAGTGCTCACATTTATGAGAACCTGACGTCCCTATTCCTTATATGCTTTAGAGTAATGCTGACGTGCCAAAGATGTCTTCTGTCCGTTGCAGATTCCAAGCACACGTACAAGAAAAATAGCTTAATTGGTCTGTACGCTAACTTCATTGGACTACGTAGTAAGTTGAGTATCATCTCCTCCGCATTGGGTATGGTCGCAACCATTGCAAACTCTCCACCAACCAGCCTAAGCTGCAAAACCTAATTAGGAGGGGGCATCCCTCTTGCATTGAGGGGCAAGGCCATAATCTCACTTTCCTAGAAGGAGTAGCCACCCATAGCCTCAACTCCGGTTCTCCAGAGTGAGCTTCCTGACAAATCAAGGAATGGCAGCAATAGACTAGGAGGCTCCAGAGGCTGGGGAAGTCTTCTCTTGAATCTGCAGTTGTTTGCAAGACATTACATCATCTGTGAACTGGGGTTGACTAGTCAAATACTCGCATGACAAAAGGTCTGGTTCATAGGGACCTGTAGCCCTGTGCACAGCACAGCCGGTGAATGCAGTTTCCCATGGCTTGCTTATTGCCTCAGACTAACACTACTCCTTTCCCCACACATTGCCCTTTTCCACATGCTTTGCCGATCCTTATGCGCAGTTGCTGCCCAATAACCTGTCCCCACAATAGCCATCCACCTATGTACTATCTTTATAACTTTCTTCAGTGCTTTAAATGTGCAAGTACTGTCCGGTCCTGAGTACCTGCACTTCTTTAAAGTTGAAAGGGAGAGTACCTGCACTTCTCAACAGTCCTGCAATATACTTAATGGGAGAGTACCGACACTGCTGCAGTACATTTAATGGCAGGGTACTGTCACTTGTCAGGAGCAAACGGGTACCAATTAAAGCACTGTCCTACTCCTGACTTCCTGTGCCCCTTCCACTGCAGTTACCACCTCACGGTGCCTCCCCCTATATATATCTTTACGCTCATCCATTCATTCACCTATTCAGCCAGTCATCCAACTCATGCATGATTCAGTCACCCTCCGTTTCATGCAGCCATTGACTCATTATCACATTCACCTACACTAACTTGCCAATCAGTGAAAGAGCACTTTTACTCACTAATAAACTAGACCTTTAGATTTTGTGGTGGAAACTGATCAAATATGTAGTGACAGACTCAACACACGTGAAACCGAATAAGTCCTCGGAGCCAAAGGCTGCTGTCAATATTCCATCTAAGCCTGTAAACATAGATTTATATCACCTGAGTAAAAGGCTTGATCTAGAAAATGGTGCATCAGATCTACTACAGGGAAGACTTCTACTTGGCCTACCATGCACGTCTGGGTGAACATTATTGTTAACGTCACTGTGGCCTATTCGTGGTGACCATGCACACTACCTTCTGTGGCAGAGCTTAGGACGTATTTAGTGTAGTTACTTAAGCTTGACAACATGCTGGAATAGAAGGCAAGATCCCACAAAGGAGACTAGCTTCTATCCGCTCTCCGATAAAATACAAATCTAGGCCTTCTATCAAAATGACTACCGGATTTTTAGTATATATGATGAATCCAAAAGCAGTCAACTCAAACCATTTAACTCGGGTCCATTCTTTTTCTATCCCTTGAACATCCAGCCGAAGGGCACCTCGGAGAGCTGATCCAAAGCGGCAGACATGCTACCATACCTGATTGAGTTATCACTTTTGACTTTTGATGAAACCTCTGAATACTTGAAACCAAGAATATTTAAAACCTAAAATGCACAGAATAAGGCCAAAAGTAAAGTTCATGCACAAGAATTAAGAACATTTAGCTATATGCAGCCCACGTAGAAAATCTCAACAGAAAGTATTCATGGGCATAAAAGGCAAGTCTAAGCTGAGGATGCCCTTCTTAGACTTTGAAAAGGCCTCCCTTGTCGTTCGTGTTGTGCAGAATAACCCTCACATACACCATCCAAGAGATAATCCATTCCACTGCCTATGTCAAGCACTTTTCTTTTCTGTCCTTAAAGATGCCTTTGTTTAAAGTGCGGAGTCTGTTCTCATAATTGATTTTTTATTTCTGATCATGTATCCTGTCCGCCTTCTGGGTTTTGCTCAGGTAACTATTTGCTGTAATTGAACTTCAAATATAACTTTGTGTGGCTCAATAGATATTTAATATTCGTATGCTTCATGCAACTGCTTATTTGTGACCTACCCTTTTTGTCACACTAGTATTGATATCACCTAGCAGAAAATGTATTATTGTTACGTCACTAATTCCTTTCTGTTTTCATAAGGGGTGATGCAGTTGTTTTTAATGTTTGCATGGTATAGGCAGATTATGGGACAAAAACTCTCCACACTCTCAGCATGCTTTACTGTGCATCGACATTTGCTGTCTAATACCAGATTCCACATATTTTGATCAGTTGCTAATGGAATATTGTCACATCCTCCCAGAGCGAAGAGTCTCCATTCCTTGAGGCTATTCAAGACCTGCAGAACTGGTTGCAGAGTTTTTGGTGTACTCTAAATATCCTACTTTGGCAGCTGGGAAAGGTGTGTGAGCATACTGCGGCTTTTTTTTTTTTTTTTTTTTTGCTGTGTAGATGTCTTTTAGTATGCCTGGCTTATTTAGTCAGTCCTCTATCTGCAGAGTTTAGAGGTCCTACTTTAATATTTCTAATCTGCATGAAAAATACTCCATTTTCAAATACTCAGACCAAGCCTCATTGACCAGGTCGATGTCTTGTGACCTTCAGTGTTTGATTCCATATCTGTTAATGCTGTTCTTAGATCTCATCATAAGGTGTTGAAATACTAATTTGGATTAAAAATCCAAATGGATAAAACCTTTAGGGAGCAATATCTGCTGCATCCAAAATGTCTACACACTCACTTTTATTGGGGAAATGCATAGATCCAGACCTCACAACTCGACTAATTGCACCAATGTAGTCCCATATTTTGTTAGAAAGAGTAAAGAATTTGGCGTGCTTTTTAATAAATAAACGTATGACCTGCAGCATTTGCTATTGATAGTTGCTATTGATAAGTGAATGTGTTTCATATTGGAATGTAGGATATCGTCACACCTAAATAGGAAATTATTTTACTTCCTCCAATACCTGGCGTGCAAACCAGAATTGTGACTGTGCCTTTGATTGCTAAGGTTTACTAAGATCAGGATTTTGCATTTGCTCATGTTAAGTAGGTTGTTATTTGTACTGCAATATACTACTATTTGAAACTGAGCCTGCAAGAGACCCTTTGTGCTCGAGCTCAAAGAATTGAATTGCCCACGTATAAAAGTAATGGAATGGGAAACCCACTAATAATATAAGGGGCACCTTTAGCAGTAGTGTAAACCGCGTTGTTTGCATCTTTGATGAATATACAGCACACGACAGGAACTTGGAGACTTCTGTGAGTCTATCCTCGTGGTGAGTCTGCGATTTGGGCAAATTGGGACTTTGAGGTAATGGCATAGTGACAGCTTTTATGATCCCCAACGTACATCTTAGCCTAGCCCATATTTAACTATGTGCACCAGATCAAAAAAGGTTGACATTTTTAAAATGCTTCATAATGTTCCGTGTTCTATGTAGGAGAGAAGTTTTGCATTGCTTAGTTTTCCCTAGCAAGCTACAGATCAAGCACACATTGTAATAAAGTTAACTGCCTTAACTCACGTATTCTTGGATTTTACCTAGTAAAGTAGATGCTATTGCTATTGGAAGTAAGCCTGCAGGCGGTTTGCCAGAGTTCTGGGTTTTGAGACTGCTGTTAAAAACGACCTAAGAGTGTTCAATATATATTTGTCGCACTGTCTGTTGGAAACACCTGGGCGCGTGGCAAAACAACTCAAACGGTAAACTGGGCCGTGTAGTTTTTCTTCTTAACACTGCGTAAAACCTACTGTAAACAAACAGGCAAAATGTTCCTTGTGTGAGGGCTTTATCACGTGATCCAGGCTGTTGGCAGTTTCTGGCAAGAGATTCAATCAGCGGCAGCAACGAGTAATACTGGTTTGGGGTGTGACTTCTTAGGAACCATTAATGTGCAATATTTGTGGACATGTTTCTGAGGTGGATGATTTCTCAGCTAGTGAGGTAACAGCTTAATGAACAATAGGAACAGGTTTACGACGCAATAGTGTTTTATTTTTTCAGATGTAGTTTTACACCTGTTGGAAATTTAGAAGGCATGGTGTGGTGTCCTGGTTTGATGGAATCCCGTCCTTCTATAAAGGGCCACACTTTGATTAGAAGATACTGTTGCGTGTATTTTTATGTCAACATATCAGTGTTTTTATTTTTTACACAATACTTTAACCTCGCATCTCTGCTCTCAAAGGACTTCCATGGAAAGCAGAGAGGTAGAAAGTCTATAAACTGGGGGCATGTCTGTGTTGATTAACTTAAAGTTTATGCATCGTTGTTCCCGCTACTACACACGGTGGCACATAGTCTCATCTAAATATGTGCAACCATTTTCCTTCCTGCCTTTTTAATTTCTCATTGAGTAGCAAAAAGTTGTATAATAATTCTTCTTAGCACTGGCTAGTGACTAATTTGATTACTTTAGGGAGCTGGGGTCTAGCTCTACTTTTCCACTTGAAAGAAATTGCATGATTGTGTGAAAAACACTATATCTTCCTGCCACTCAAACTGTAAATGTAATTTTCCACCAAAAAAGAAAGCTTTTGTACAGTGCGCTCTTTAGTACTATCTTAAGTGTATTATCTAACCCCCATTAACCATCTGCACAGGAAGTGACATCCCTGGATTTCCCATCATCCATCTTCACAGGAAATGACAACATTCTTCCGCCCTCCCAAGACCTTGGCGCAGCGGATGCACACAGAGTCCGTCTGTGCCAGTGTCCTCTGTGTTGACTCCCTGGCCCCACTCAAACACACCAATACAACAAGATCTGGACCCTGGGCCAGTTGGTACACAGAGGAATTCAGACTGATGAAACGACACTGCAAACAACTGTAGCGCAAATGGCGAATGAGGCCGGTCAATACAGACAGGAGCATGTTCAAATCCACCCTGAGACATTACCACTAAATAATACAAACCACCAAATGCGCCGCTCTGGCTGACCGCAACCATGCCATCACCAACAGAAGCAAATAAATCTTCATCCTTGGGAAGGATTTCACCTCACCAGCGACAACCTCCAACTTAATTACCTCCTTGCAGGACTTCTGCAACAATGTCTCAATTTTTTAACAACAAAATCACTGCCATTAACAGACAGACCTCACCAAACGATTCCTGATCCTGTCCAAAGAACTAATTCTAACCACATGGCCCATCACCTCCATAGAAACCGCCTCCACCATGAAGGTTATCAACTTGAGGGCTCCATCGGACGCCTGCCCCTGCCATGCCTACACAAGATGACTGAAACACATAAGCGCCATGTTCACACACATTCTGAATGCCTCCACCTCTTCTGCGACTTTCTCAGACAGTTGGAAACACGCAACTGCTCTCCCATTGCTGAAGAAACCCTCTGTGGACCCTTCAATGTTCGCTAACTACAGACCGAGCTCCCTGCTACCATTCCCAGCCAAGTCCTTACAAATAATCATTAACAGACGCTTCATCGAATACCTCAACAACCACCAACTCCTTGACAGCACTCAGTCTGGTTTCAGACTCAACCACAGCACTGAAACTGCTCTCATTGCTGCCACGGATGGCATCCACATGACTCTGGACAGAGGAGACCGCATCCTTCATCCTCCTGGACCTCTCTGTAGTATTTGACACGGTTTCCCACCCCATTCTCATCCAATTCCTAAATGACATCATAATCCAAGGACACGTACTCCGATGGATCTGCTCCTTACTGAATGGAGGGACCCAATCAGTCAGCCTGGCACCATTCACCTTGGACACCCTTGACCTCTGCAGAGTCCCACAAGTATCCTCCCTGAGCCTGACCCTCTTCAACAAGTACATGTTCCCTCTAGCCAGCATCATCCACTCTCACAATATCCATGTTCTCTCCTATGCCAAAGACCCACAATTCATTATTTCCTTCATGGACAAGACGCCCAATACCAGGATTAAGTTGAACGCCTGCATTATTTGAATCGCTCATTGTTTAAAGCTGAACACCGACAAGACCAAAATCGTGATCTTCGGGAAAAGTACTTTTCTGCGAGACTCCACCTGTTGGCCTTCAGGCCTAAGACCAACACCCGCAACATTGGGATCATGGTCGACCGCAAACTCAACATGACCGTCCAAGTCAACATGGTCTTAGACTCATGCTTCCATACCCTGAAGATACTGAGGAAGATTTTTCAATGGTTCCCAATCAGCACCCGGAAAACTGTCTCGCACTCCCTGGTCACAAGCAAGCTGAACTACGGGAAACAACCTCTTTTCTGGGATCAGCCAAAACTCACCAGAAGGCTGCAGGCCATTCAGAACTAGACAGCCAAAATCACACTTAACCTCCCACGTTGAACTCCAATCACATCCCAATTGAAGGAGCTCCACTAGCTCCCCATACACAAACAAGCACAATTCAAACTCCTCACCCATCCTTTCAAGGCACTACATAACCCGGGCCCAGCATACCTCAACAATTGTATCTGTTTTCACAAACCTATAGACCCTGCCGCTTATCTGGACTCCTACTTACACACATCCCATGCATACGGAAAACCAGATCTGGTCGTAGAGACTTCTCACTTCTTGAATTTCGCAAGAAACTGAAGACCTGGGTTTTTTAATAGTCCCAATAGGCCCTAAGTTTGCCTAGACTCGCACCTGCTCAGCGCCAGGATGACCTCCTAGGTTAGTGTGCGCTCTACATATCTGCATAACTTTACAGTGCGTCCTGGGTTTTGGAATCCAGTCTGAACGAGTACCCGCATGTATACTGTTCTAGATCGCTTGTTCGTGATGCTACAAAAACTGTTGTCTGTAAAGTAATCCACTGCTCCTTGCACCTAGGGCCAGGTGAGATCCAGTATCCTAATGAAAAAGGATTTGGGTGTAACCAGTTATGTGTTTAGATTATTTGCCCTTGTTATTTGATTCCCATGGCTCGCGGCCTGTTTACATCCATTTGACTGAAAAAATTCATGCATCCTAGTGTAGTCTTACTGTTGTAAACTCTTTGCTTTTCACTGCTCCACTGACTGCACCATCATTTGATGGCTTCCCTGCATTACATTTGCAGCAAGCTGGATAACAGTGCACACTTCTCATGCTCCGTAGGACAAATAGCAGTAACAGAAGTTTGAAAAATCTAACCTTTGAAATTAAAATACAATATCTTAAAGCTTATTTGTTTAAGTGCTAATTTGAGTTAGTTCAAGACCTGTCACACTCCAACTTTTGACTCCGGTTTATCTCATTCCTTGTTGCTACTATTCCCCACTTCCATCGGTCACCTCAACTTCCTTTCCTCTTCTCACTTTTATTCTCTTGGTTCTCTTCCTCACTCACGTTTATGCCATCCTCTTCTCATTCTTACTCTGTTCCTCCCCGCCCACACTCTGCCTGTCTTCAATTTCTTGCGCAGCTTCTTCATGCCATCCTGCTTTCCTCCTGCTTCCTGTCTAGGCCAAGTCTGGATTGGATAGTTGTCGAATCCTTGTGTGTTTAGTTTAATGTTACCTACTGCTTAACATTGTTTCCATTCCTTATTAGGGATACTTGGCATCTCCGGTTCCTCAACTGCACAGCACGTTGATGATAATTGTTTTTTAGGTCGAGCCTGGGCAGCGCATGCGTGGCTCAGCGAGGCATGCTGTATTGGAGTATGGAATAGAAGCCCTGCCCACTCTCCACCCATATTTGTCATTGGCTTGTGTCATTGTCCTTCGTAAATGCTGGCTTATGATTCGTTAATAGGCTTGTTAGTCCCTCCTTAGTATTGCCTTGTCTTAATTTGTAAGCTCCCATGAAGACTGGCCCTTTTACTTTGGTTGTTAAACTGTACGTTGTTTTTAGTCTATAAGCACTATTTTCTTTAAATAGTTTCTCCTACTGCAGGCACGACATGCTTTCCTGCATAATTCAGCGCGCCATGCGTGCTTTCACTTTCTAAGCAGCCCGGGACAATGGCGGCCGCTTTAAATGGGTCTCGCATTTACAAGAGTTTGAGGTATTGGCATTGTAAATGACAATGCCTTTTTTTATGTGTTATCAAATCAGATAAATAAAAGGCATTGTCATTTACAATGCCAATAGCTTAAACTCTCGCAAATGCGAGACCTATTGCATTGCAAATTATTGTCTTTAGTCTGGCCGAGACAATTTGACCTTTTCTTTCGTTGTCTGATTCAGTCATCCCTGATGTGGAAAGTACCTTGTTGCGACAGCGAAGCCACCCACGCACCCACCCACAGCTTTGTTGTGCAAGAACACAAGTTTCTTTAATTCGCTTCTCTAGCCCCCATGTCTACCTCGATGGCCCCAAATATCTGAAATGTCCTTTTAGGAGGAGGCAAACACTATGCACGTCATGGCTTTTACCAGCAACGGTGTACAGGGGTCAAGCTGAGTTAGGAGAGAACAAATGACTCTTAATTCAGATTCTGTTTAATAATTGAACCGAGGCATAGTAACGCGGTGGTGGCAGAATAATGTGTAGTGATCAGTAGGAGTAAACAGGTGCTTTTTAACCTGTTTCACTGGAGTGAGGCCTACAGATTCACAGTTTTAACGTTCTGCTGTTGTGTGCTTAGCTTGCCCTTGGCCTACATCGGATTGGTGTGAAGTGCTGCACAACTAAGAGGTGTGGTGTATCTACCTTGGGTTTATGTGTGCCTCTGAAGAGTAGAATACAGTGATAATGCAGTAATGAGTAGTGCGTGCATGGTTAATGCATGTGGTGGATGTGTATGTGCATATGAGTGGTACAGTACCTGAAGGATGTAGTGCTGTGCAATGCATGCAGGACAAATGCCTGTGCTGCGTGTATGTGTGCATGAGAATGGTAAAATACATGAAGCATACGGTGTGTGCATGTTTAATGCATAGGCTAGATGTATGTGTGCCTATGAGTGGTACAGTACATGGAGGGTACAGTAGTGTGCAGTGTGCCAATGCTGTATACATGCACTCAGTGCATGGTGCCTGTGGATGGTACAATACATGGAGGGCCCTGGGTTCCATTTTGGGAGACCCAGACATGCATGGGGAAACATGGAGAGGTGGTAAAGATATTCCTCCAGACAGATTTGTGTATTGCTGCATTCCTTTGAGTTGGGTGGGACACAACCTGGGGAGGGGAGGGCATGTGCTCAACATGTGCTCTTAGGTTCACTGAGAGGCACGAGGAAGGGGCCTGGCCACATCTCAGGAAGGAGATGGGACTGATGGGAGAATCATAAAGAGTAGGTTTGGGTTCCTGGGCTAACCTTTAACTGTTCATATCATTTTGGCTGTCGTCCAGGTGTGATGTCTAGTCACTCCCATGGCCTGTGTTGTAAGACTGTCTGCTTCAGAGCTTTAGAGATGCTCCCTCTATGACAGACTGCTTTTCAAGAGGAAGAGGGAGTAGAGGAGTCAACATTTCAAAAGAAGCAGAACCCCAACATAACGCGTCAAAGACTCCAGTCCTAAATCACATTTGGTGTGTGGAAATGGACTATAAGAAGGGGAGTTTGAGACCCCAAAAATTGGCATTTGCCAAGCAGTCAGATGGGCCGTGTGAGGTGGGAAATCACTGCAAAACTTCTGGATGTGACCAGGACTGGGGGCCAAGGCCTACTAGCCTCCCTGCTGGGTGAGGGTACATCATCGAGGGAAGACTGGGAGCCAAGGCCTGTTAGCCTCCCTGCTGGGTGAGGTGACATCACCCAGGAAATCCGAGATCACCTAGCCTGGAACACCAGTGCCTGCCTGCTTGTCAATACTAGTGTGCTTTGTGAGAAAGAGGACCGCATTGGAGGGCCCGAGGTCCAGTGGTGAACCCTGTCGAGTGGACTCCCTGTGTGAGGATACGGCTCCTGCACTTATCGCATTGTTATCTGTATGCAGGACAGAGTCGGTGAAACACCCGTATGCCAGGAGAGCACCTCCGTGAATTGAACCATGTGCTGTGCTGCTCTGATCGGGCTGGAGCCTGTGCGTAGTAAGAAGGCGGCAGTCCCGTATGCCAATAGGGCTGCCGTGGAAAAGGCTGCTGTGTGTTAAGGGCTGCAGCCTTGTGCTGTAGCGAGGCAGTGACCCCGTATGCCATCCTATCCTGAGAGTCCAAAGCAGAAGGGGTACTTGGCCCAGTCGCTCATGCTCCATACTAGGTTGGGCCCCAGGACATCGGGAGTAAAAGGCCTCAACCCCCACGGTTGGGTCCAGTAGCCCCTGCGTGCTTCTGGCCCTCTGAAAGGGGTTCTAACAATAATAAAGTAAAAACTTCTTTATGTTTATTGTTTCTATAATTAAGGCCGTTTTTATCAATGTTTGTTATCTTTTCTTTAATGTTTATATTCAGATACAGGTGACAAAACCGAGATGGTGGTCACTGGTGTCAAAAATAGGAAAGTGGAGCCATAGGTGAACCATATATAGTAAAAGATGCACTTTGTGTTTCTTGCAATCTACCCAGC
This sequence comes from Calotriton arnoldi, assembly GCA_963921515.1. Classification (NCBI taxonomy): domain Eukaryota; kingdom Metazoa; phylum Chordata; class Amphibia; order Caudata; family Salamandridae; genus Calotriton; species Calotriton arnoldi. Next base: position 1,606,089 of record CAWUFW010000777.1, read on the forward strand.
CTCTCATCTAACTTTGTCCACCGCCTGAAACCAAAATATTTGGTGTACTGTTTCCCTTCCCTTACTGTCCTGATGTTCCACTCTGTTTGTCTTACCTGTGTGAAATAGAATGACCCTCCCCACCCTTTTTATGATTCTCCACTACCTAAAGGAGAGAAAAAAACCTTGTCTCAGTTTCCCACATTTTCGAAAAATGTGATATTGCAGCTTGAACACTGACCTCGTTGCGGCTACCAAATCCACTTCTTCTTGTCATGGTGCACGCTTTCGTTTAGCATTGTTGGAAACTTAATACACAAAAGTTGAAGGGGACTGGCAAAGGGGGACTTTAAGTTGGTGGGTAAAAGAAGTAGAGGAAAAGCAAAGAAGACCTAAGTACAAGGAGTAGAGAGTCACACAGGAGAAGGAGGGAGCCTTTTGTTTTTTTATAAACTGCTTCAAAATTGGTGTCCGCCATCTTGGAACAATAAATAAATAAGAAAAGAAAATGAAAGCTGTCATGCTGCATGTGCTTGGCATACTTCCTCATATAGGGCCACTGTAGAATCATGACATTACACAGGCATGCAACAATTCATGCAGACGCACACATCATCGTGCCTCTTCATTTTTTTTTTTTCCAGATGTTGCTGCAACACAGAACGTGCAAAAGAAATTCTTTTTGGCGATGTTGAACAGCATTTGTAAAGCCTACAAGTCTACTTTGGCAGGAAAAAGGCAATACTGATTGGATTTGCGAATGCTAGTTTTAATGGTCAACATGTGATCAATGCATGTAGAGGTACAGCTGCAATTGATGTATGTACGTGTAGTAAGTTCATGAGTGATTTTCATGTGCTTGGTTTGTTAGTGCAAACGTGTTGCACTCTGGTGATTTCCTTTCTGCATTTTCATTACTATGTTGTCTACAATACAGACTTTTAGTTGTGATTTTAAATTCTTGATGCACTGTACAGCCACAGGCATTTTAATGCCAAACTTTGTCAGCTTCGTTAGGTGTACTGAATTCTCATGACACCATCCTTTTAACAAGCATTGGCATAGCCAATAGGTCTCGCTTTTGGGACCTTATAAGTATTTAGTTATGCAGCACAATATCCTTAGTGCAACAACATCAACTGTTGCATGGCTAAAAACTTATAAGGTCCCAAAGGCGAGACCTATTGGCTATGCCAATGCTTGTTTTACTTAATACCGGCTATGCCCACCCCTCTGCACACCACAATCACAAGCGTTATAGGCGTGGAGAATGTTGCATATTAATTTTCAATCGATCATCGTGGTAAAATCGATAATTGTTTTTTTTTCCAAGCGTTTCAATTCACCAAACAGATCAGGTTAATTGCATGCATTAGTGAAGCTTGTCAAGTGCTCCAGAATTAGGGGTGGAGCAGGGGTTTGACATTATTACAGTGTGAAAACACAGCACCATCTAGACGGAGGTAATGACTCCTTCATTAACAGAGTTTCACAGGGGATACTTTGAAGCAGGCTAGTATTGCTTTTCACTAAAAACAAACCTGCATTAAAACAAGTGATCAGCTCTTGTTTGGCTGCATCTTGCTCGCGCGTCCTTTGCAACACTCCTGCAGAGGCGTGGTGAATGTAACATGCATCTCAAATGCATGCGGCTGGCCTCGAGACCACACCCAGGCCCGCACGTCTGCATTGCCTACGCATGTAAAGAGTGCGCAAACGTTACAGGTGAATAATGCAGACCGAGGGTTGAAAGGCAGGTTGTTTGGTCTGAGTGTTTTCCAGGCTGCGATGAAAGAAGGGCGCCCTGTTTTGTCTCCAACCGGACGCTTTCCCAGCTGCCAGGGGGCGGCGGGTGCTTTACGGCGGAGACATCCGCGTGCATGTCTGCACAGGTCGACAAGGGGACGGGCGCCGCTTCCGTCTTTCATCTGGCCTACGTTCAACTCCTGCTTTTTGGGTCATTTAGCGAAGTTCGGGAAACGCAGCCCTGAGGCAGAGCATATGGCGGACAGCGCACCTGCTGCGTGCAAAGCACCTGCCGAGGGCCCCGGGAAAGCAGGGCCGGCTCCGGATATAGCGTTACAGGCCAGAGGCCAAAGCGCTTCAGCTCATCTGCCGACTCGGCCACAGCCACTGACGTGCCCTCCTCTCTCTGCCCGTGTAAAGCCGCAGAGCATCAAGCTATATCACTGAGACAGGCCACGCAGGAGGCGGGCCGGCGGCGGCTGGTGCTAGGGGAGCGGCGCAGGATGAAATATTGTGACACGCCTCTTGACGCTCGCGGCTAATCACAGCAGCTGACGGCTGCAGAGCCCGCCTCACCCTCCTCCAGCGGCGAGGACATTCATGCCAGCCCACTCCTGCATTGCTAATTTGAAGGAGTCCCTTTAATTTGAAGTAGAGATTACGACTCCCCCATGGGGCCCCACCGGGGCTGTAAAGGCAACAGACAGGCCCATTGTGCCGACATTAGCAAAGAACAATCCGAGGCTGAAAGGGTTATCTGGAGAGAATGGCAGTCTGAAAAGTTGGCTTGTGCCATAGATCCTGCCTGAGCTCATTATACGAGACAGCAGATGGAGCCGAGACCCCGTTGCTGGGCAGAGTCCCGGGGTCATGTGGAGAATTGCAGAATGGTTATTTTAAAGTACCACTCTGGCAAAAAAAACAAGAGAGGAGCGGGGGCGAGCGAGCGCGGCAGCCTGGGCTTTTGAAAGCTGACCAGACGCTCGTGCGTTATGGCCTTTTCCGTGCGATTACCCGCACGGCCGGCATGTGTTTCCAATTATCGCGCCCGCGTCTGGGCACGATAATTGGAAACAGATGTCGGCCCTGCGAGTGGCAACCGCACGGAAAGGCCATGGCCACGAGCGTCTGGTCAGCTTTCTGAAACCCCTAACAAAGTCTCGCCAGAGCAGCGCTTGCGCGCTACTCGAGGCTCGACCTAAAAATGTGATGCACTCGGCAACAAGTAGCCTATAAGGTAATGCTTCAGTGGCACTGTACCCCAGCCCTCCTCCACTCAATTTTCCCTGCGGTCCCTGCCCCGTCCTGGCCATGTGGAGCGCATATGGGTGAATTTCACCACTTGCGGTGTGCATGCCCTTCCCATTTTTTGGAAGGAGACCCTGGGTCATATCGAGGGTACTCTGGGCTATCCCATACCAGCAGACTATCACGCGATCATTTTGGGTATCCGCCCCACATCATTGGCAGCAGTAACCCACGCGGACTGGTATCTCCTACGCCATATGACGGTGCGGCTAAACAGCTTATAGCTCGAGCCTGAAGGGCTCCCTTGACAGTATCTTGGTTCACACAGCTTTGGCACACCATGGCCATGGAGCAGATGACGCACAAATTGTCCTTCACAGATAAAAAGTTCTTGTGCCTCTGGACTCCTCTTATTGATTGCATGTCCCACTTAGAATACTTATGTTTCCAACCCCCCTAGACTGCGCGCCCTTCACCTGTTTGATGCATTGGGGTAGGGGGGGGTCTAGTAGTGTGAAATTACACTGGGATCAGTGTCCCCCTGTCTTTTTGCACTTCCACAGCCAAGAGAAGACCACTGGAGACCCCCTGACCTTCCCTGCTGCCCCCACTCCTTCCATCCCTCCCCGCCCCTGTTTGTTCATCTGTTCCACTTTTCATATAGGCATGCATTGATACCGGAGCAAAGTGCCCTGTCCTCTCCTTTGGTTCTCCTGGTCGTTTCACTGTGAGCAAATTAGCAAACCGTAGCCCCCCCCCCCCTATTCCCAGGGATTTGGGACATTTTAATGTGTTGCCTGCATATCAACCTGTATGTACTGCTACTGCTGTGCAAATGCCCATTGATAGTTCTTTCAACTGCAAATGTCTTTTAATGTTTTGGAAAACTCAATAAACAGATCTTGAGTAAAGATTTGATGCGCATATCACATTTGCATCTACTTTTTATTGCCTGAGGTTCCAGTTCTTAATGTGATATGTGCTGGGAATAAGGAGTGTGCTTAGTGATTCAAACTGTTTGTTGGCCATCCGACATACACGTCGTAGGTTTTCTAGTGCCAGTTCTCTTGTTTTGTTTTGGAAATAGAGGAAGTCAAAGGTACTCCACCGTTGATTTATATGAGCTGGGAAAAGACCGGAACAGTACGAACACAGGAGCCCTGTTCATCAACACGCTCCCACACTGTGCCTCTTTCCAACTGTCTTAAGGTTTCAGTTCTCTGCTTTTCTGGCATTTACTCCCAACCATAAATATCTACATCTCCTATTATCTGACCAACAGCTCTTTAAAACAGTTTGCAAACCAAAATTGCAGAACGTGGCCAGTTGGCTCTGCAGTGCAGTTGGCTTCGTTTGAGCATTTTCTCTCTTGAATGGCCAGTGAAATTACCAAGAGAAATGGGGGCTTATTGTGTGGGTGCATACTTGGCAGCTGGAAGCAGAACTGTTGCATCAGATACTTTTCGACAAAATCTTTCATTTTTTTAACCATGCTTTGAAACAGTTGAACATGGTATTCATTGGGCCAGGCCTGCTCTCTGCATCGCACATGGACATGTACCTGTGCCTAACTGCATGTGAACCTGGTTGTCTGATTTTTATTTTTTCCCTATTCTGCCACGCTAATCTAGCATGGGCACAGAGCCCTAGTTCTGTCCTTGACTATGTGAGATAAAGGTCCTGTCCTGTGACCTGGAGAGGCTAACAAATGCGCCCTCATAGTTTTTTTTTTTTTTTTTCTTTCTTTTTTTTAACGGTTCTTTTTATTGAAAGCAAGATATGACATTTGAAAAAGGTATTATACACAAGGAATGGCAACAAAGTTATAATACAGGGGAGACACATAGCAAAATAATGGCAACATGACAGTATTATAATCACAATTGTAGCATGTTAAGATCTCTTGTGACGGTTTCTTCTCTCGTCTTAGGAGGCACACATATTCCTCCCCTGTGGGTGTTCCACTTGTCCCAGACCTGAGACCACTTGGCGGGACACCCCCTAGCTTCATATACGGTCTTTTCAGTGACCATACACTAGTCCATATCATTACTCAAGGGTCCAAGGTTTGGTGGGATCTGGGCCTTCCACAATCTTGCAATATTCCGCTTTGCCACCATCAAGCCCAAAGTTACCCATGTACGCTCTTTGGAATTTAGGTCAGTTGGGCCCCAGGCGTTTAGAATAGCAAGCTTTATATTACAGTCGATCTTCTGTCCCAATACCCCCTCCATGAGTCTCACAACTGCCGCCCAGTACCTTTGAATAGTCGTGCATTCCCAGAGTGTATGGAAAAAGGTACCCTCTTGCCCACATTGCCTGGAGCAACCACCATCTGTACTGTACCCCATACGAACCAGTAGTGGACCAGACAGGTAGGACCTATGCAGGAGCTTTAGCTGTATTAGGCGGAGCTTCGAGGAAATGGCCACCTCACGAGGAGAGGCCACTGCTGCCAGCCACTCCTCATCATTCAAACCTGCTACGTCGTGGTCCCATTTTGCCCTTACTGGACCAGGAGGTCGGGCATGTTATTGATCAGCTTCTTGTAGATTAATGATATGGTCTTCTCCGGCAAGTTGCCATCTAGCACCCTATCCTCGAGCGGGGAGGACTCAGGGTGTGATTCTCCTCTGGGGAGCACGGCGAGCAAAGCATGCCTAATTTGCAGATACCGAAAATATTCGGTACGCCCCAGTTCGAATTCCTGCTGCAGCTGCGTAAAGGGAATAACAGCACCTGACTTCCACATGTCCCCCACCTTGGGTATACCAATAAGATCCCAACGATTGAAGCCCTTCGAGAGGATCAACCTACCCAGTTGCTCGCTGTGCCAGAGTGGTGTGGCTTGTGCAATCTTGCCCTCCCACCCCAAGCTCTTCGTAGCTGCTTTCCACACCTGCACCGCATGTCCGGTGGGGCCGGTCAAGGCTGGCTTCAACGTGCACACCTACAGTGCCCCATCAAAGCTCCCACCCGGCAAGAGCCACCTATCGATCTGGAAGGCAGGGTCTATACGTGCACTGGTTGATCACTGCAAGGTGTGATGCCCAATAGTATTTCCTAATGTCCGGTAATCCAATTCCCCCATCGAACCACCCCAGCGTGAGCTTGTGTGTGGCAATCCGGGGGGGGTCTACCGTCCCAGAGCAGGTCCCGTAGAAGACAGTCTATTTCCTTAAAGTACGAGGAGTCAACGCAGTGAGGAGTGTTTTGCAAAACGTATAAAAATCGAGGAAGGGACATCATCTTAAATAGGGCCGCACGCCCTAAGAGAGACAGAGGGAGTGATTTCCAATGTCTGACATCAGACTTAAGGCGCTGCAGGGGCGGTAGGAGATTACGCTCATAGAACCGGGATGGGCCCCTAGAGACCCAGATCCCCAGGTACTTGAAGCCATCTGTGGCTTCCACTAGTTGGAATACCTGGGGGAGCTGGGGCATCACCCCACTGAGGATATAGAGCACCGACTTAGCCCAGTTTCTTGTATAACCAGTAAATCTGCCGAACACCCGGAAGATATTCAGGACCCTATTTAGGGATGCAGCCGGTGATGCAAGATATCATCCGCGTGTAACGATATACGGTCCTCCCTACCAGAGATCCACTTGAGGCTCCTGATAATAGGGTCTCTACGGACCCACATCGCCAGTGGCTCGAGAGTCAGGGCAAAGAGAAGCGGGGACAAGGGGCAACCCTGCCTGGTGCCCCTGCCAAGTACAAAAGTGGAAGATTTCCTGTTATTGACCACTATTTGGGCTAGTGGCTGCTGGTAGAGGAGCCCAACCCATCTGATGTATTCAGGGCCCAGACCTAGTTTGTAAAGCACCGCGAACATGTAGGACCAGTCAATGGTGTCAAATGCCGCAGCCGCGTCAAGAGACGCCACTACTGCATCTTCCCGTATGGTAGCAGCTCGGCACAACACGCCATGGAGTCTGCGCAGATTGAGGGCGGTGTTCCTAGCGGGCATAAGTCCCGACTGGTCCGGGTGAACCAGGCGGGCAATGACCCTCAGTAATCGGGAGGCAAGGACCTTCGCCAGGACTTTGGCTTCGCCATTAAGCAGCGAGATTGGTCTGTAGGAGGGGCACTTGTTGTTCGGTTTGCCCTCCTTGTGGATAACTACAATAGTTGCAAGTCTCTGGTCAGCAGGTAGTAGCCCCGCTTCTTTACTTTCAAGGAACATTTTGGTGAGATAAGGAGCAATCTTACCCGCAGTGAGTTTAAACAATTCAATAGGTAGGCCGTTAGGGCCCGAGGCTTTCCCCCCACGTAAGTCATGGATCGCTTTCTCAACCTCCGTCGCAGTGATATCGAGGTCTAGGTCAAGACGCTCGTCCTCGGTAAGCGATGGTAACGAGATGTCTTGCAGAAAGGAGGATGCCTCCTCCGTGTGCGGGGTTTGGGATGTGTAAATGGCCTGGTAGTACTGGCCCAAGGCATCGGCTATGTCCTGTGGGGCGGTGAGGTGGGTACCGCTGTCAGTCTCTATTTCAACCACCACTCGGTGGGCCTGGTCTCTATGGTCTAGCCAAGCCAGCAGTTTACCAGCTTTGTCACCTACTTCGTAAATCCTACTGAGTGTAGCTCTGTGATGTAATTTAGCGGCATCAGTAGCTAAGTCAGTGTATTCCTTAGTTTTAATTTGCAGTTCCTGTCGCGTCTCCTCCGAATGCTGCACTCTAAGTGCTCCTTCTAGCCGTACAATGTCCCCCTCCAAGCGGGTCATGTCCGCACGCCTCTCCTTCCTCAGTCCCGCGATTTGAGCAAGAGCCACCCCCCGAATGACGGTCTTGTAGGCCTCCCACAGCGTCACTGACGATTCAACTGACCCCTCATTCTCCTGAAAATAGAGGTCAGAGTCGCCCAAGATCCTATCACTGATCTGGGGAATCTTGAGATACCGGGGGTTAATCGGGGCCGTACGGCCTATGATGGGCTCCCCCACCTCCAGGCGACACAGGATCGGAGAATGATCAGAAATGCCCCTGGCTAAGTGCTGTATTTCTTTGACACTATCGATCTGGTGTGCTAGCGTCAGGACATAGTCAATACGGGACATACTGCGATGTGCTCCAGAATAGTATGTATACTGCTGCTCAACCGGGTGAAATTTCCTTCAAACATCTACCAGGCCCAATGCTCCCAGGAAGCTGTGAATCTGCATTTGGGAGGGGGGCAGGACCCTCTGGGGCCAACGATCAAGGGAGTAAGAGACAATGGAGTTAGTCGACTCCGATTAATACTCTACCTTCCGGTAACCCCAAGAGGAGATCTCCGAGATCCGCGAAAGCCTGGGCATGTAGGCCCGGCGGCACATAAACCGAGAGGAGGTTTAATTTACTCCCCTCCCAGGACCCGGAAGTAGCTACGAACCTACCTAGGCTATCTGTGCGGACAAGGTCAATTGACATAGGGAACGATTTCCGTACCATTATACCCACTCCCCGGGAGCCGGACCCAAAAGCTGAATGCGCCACCAATTTAAATCCCCATCTTGACATGGCCCTACAGGCATTCCCGAGCAGGTACGTTTCCTGTAACAGGATCACATCGGGGGAGTGTTGCTTTAAGAATTGGAGCACTATGCCCCGTTTGATTTTATCCCCCTGCCCATTCACATTCCATGACAACAGTTTGAGCCCTTGACTAGATGCTACGCCCGTCCTGACTTGGGTTAGAGATGTTCAGCCGTAGGGGACCCACCCCATGGGTGTCCATGTGATAGAAAGTACCAGTGAATTACCAACCCGCAAAGGCAGCGATGCCAAAAGCATAGTGTAGTGGTTGCCAATTCTCGAGTGATGTCGTGTGTGTCATACCTATCTAACAGGAAACAAAACAAACTAAAACATCCCCTCCCTCCCCACCCTGCACTAAGAAAAGACCTCTGGGTATCACACTGATTATGGTTCGTAACGGAGAGACATAGTGCGCAGGTACCCAACCCTCCAAACATATCAAACTCAACCCCCCTCCCTGCATGGCGGGATCAGAACCTCCCGCCACCCCAAACTTGCAGAGTGCCTTTCGCCCACCCCTTGAACTAGAAGGTGCGTGTAACCAACCGGGCACCCGTCCCGGACATAAAAGGCAAACGATTGAACAATAAAGCAAAAGATATGTAGTCGCAAGTACTGCATACAGAAGATTGATTAACAGTTGCTCTGCATAGAAGACAATCCCCTGAGCTCAGTCTTGCAGCGGGTACAGCCACTGAAAGGACCCGGCCGCCGCCCAGTCCAACAGGCCTACGAGAAGGGGCCAACACACTAACGGCTTAAAATACAAACCAGTTATCCAACACCTCCTGTTGCTGCTGAATGTCCGCCCGATGGGGCGCCTCCGTCTGGGTCACTCAGGACCCGTTCTTTGCCAGGCTCTTGGGTGCGGTTGGTTTGTTGTCCTACCAGGCACCAGCCATCCAACCAGTCCCATGCCTCCTCAGGGGTAGCGAAGAACCAGGCCTTCCCCTCGGACTCCATCCTCAACTTAGCCGGGAATAGCATGGCGTATTTAATATTTTTCTCCCGGAGCGCACGTTTGACATCCAAGAAGCTGCGCCGCTGTTGTTGCACTTTGAGGGTGAAGTCTGGAAAGAATGTTACCGTGCTGTTCTGGAATTCAAGTGTGGGCGCAGCCCGAGCTGCCTGCAGGATAATGTCTCTGTCCCTATAGTTGAAAATCCTGGCAACTAATGGCCGCGGGGGGGCTCCGGGCTTTGGTCTGCCCCCTGGCACTCAGTGCGCCCTCTCGACGGAGAAGAAATTGGACAGCCTCGTCGGTTTCAAGTAAGTAGTGACAAGCTCTTCAACCAATAAGTCCGCTGCCGGCTCCTCTGCTTTTTCCGGGACCCCCAGTATTCGAACGTTGTTGCGCCTAGAGCGCCCTTCGTATTCATCCAGCTGCGTCTCCAGTTTAGTAGTCAGAGTTTGAAGATCGTCCACCCGTCGCTACAGGTCAGAAGTGTCGGTGACCAACGAGCTTGCTTTCGTTTCCACATCTTTCAATCTAGTGTTCATGGAGTGCATGTCCGCTCTGATGAGGGACACCTCTGAGGATACGGAGTCAATCCTGGACTCCAGCGACGTACGAACCGTGGTGATAGCTGTGAGGATGTCTTGCAGCGTCGGTTCTTTTGCCCCCTCCTCCGATGATTGCCTCTCCGACTGAGCATCGCCACCTTTTTGGACTGCGCCGGGGCCCTTGTCCCAGGCGAACTTCTCCAGCTTAGCCTGCACTGCGGCCTTGGAGTTGCGACCCCCAGCCATAACCAGACTGCACCAGGCGAGCAGGGAGGCAAGGGGCAAGCAGCCGGGTAGCAAGTATCGTGTTGCGCAGCACAGATCGATGGGGCCCTTCCCTCAGGGCTGTATTTAGTACAAGCAGACCAAACGTTGCTGTCAGATGGCCTGTGCACTGGAGAACATGGGGCAGACCGACCGCGAAACTCAGGATTGCGATCAGGCAACTGGGCCCCCAGTGGCCGCCGACTGCGGCGACAGTCACTCTCACCCCTCCTTACTGCAATACGATGAATCTGGGAGCTGACCCACTCCCTGTGCCCCGGCTTGACAGCTCTGTCCGGTGGGGACTATGCCGACGGTATCAAGGGGGAGGATGACCAGGGTCAATGGAATGCTGGAGTTCAAGATGCCCCTCTGCGCTCAAGCCCAATACAACAAGTATGGAACACAGCCTCTGTACTCAGCACCAAGGTAAATTTCAGTCCACCAGACCGAGGCAGGATTCGCTGGGCGCCTCTCTCTCCATGCAGGGGGGGGCCACGACTAAATGCAGCTGGTAGGTGACGAAAATGAGGGCCACAATACTTGACTCAATAGTGGTGGCGAGTGTTGGAGAAGCAGATGTGAATGCGACAGGGCAGCGGGGGCCCAAAGCCAGGAAAACCCAGGGATCACACCGCCCCCACTGCACAGGCAGCTCCAAGACAGGCAAAGAGTAATCCAACCGTTGGGCAAGGCACTGAGAAATGCTGCACACGGCTGAGCCCATCCGCGAGCCCCGAGGCCACTTTTTTCCCCCCACTGTGCCTCCAACGTGGCCGAGGCCTGGGAGCTCTTGTTCCTGGTGTACACGGGGGGGGCCCAAACGCAGTCAACTATGGCGCCAACGGCACCAGAGGGTCCGGACAGTCCCAGCGCTGGGGGAAGCTGCGGTATGCCCTCCTGCAGGGCGCATGCTGCTGCAGGATCTCCTCACCTGGATGCCGGTGGCCCGAGCGGCCGCCGCTCCTCGCGCTGTGCGTGCCCCATCCGGGCAGGCAAGAAACACCGCCTGCGGCTTTCAGGAGCTGTCGATCGTCCCGTCCCCCTGGCACAGCGGATGGATGCAGGCACGGCGACCTTCTCAGGGGTCGACAATACAGGGCTGAGCCCTCCACGCCGAACCCGCTTCAGCAAGCGAAGTACGTCAGCGAGTCGATCACCGGCACCGCCAGTTGGAATCGGCAGTTGCACGGCTCGATCGACTCGCGCTGCATTCCGGAGTTCAATTCTGTAAGTTTTGCCACTATTCACTGCGGATTCATGGACGGATGCATGCCGGAACGGGCGCGCTTGGTCAGAGCCGCTTCAGAAAGCGGCCATGCTGCTCGGCGGTTGGCCACGCCCCTGCGCCCTCATAGTTGATTGTGGGCTACTGTCTCTGTCCCGAGTGTAAGTATAAAGCGGTGGTGACAGTACAGTGTTCTGTGAATCTATAGTGTGACCAGACCCATTTATTCTGTGTCAGTAAGTGTATAGTTTACTGACCTCTCTCGTAAAGTTCATCTGTTATGTGAATCTCTGAACCTTGCAATGACATTCGGTGTGCTTGCATAGTATGCCTGTGACTTGGGTGTTAGTAGGACTCTGTGTATGAGTACTGCATCCTGTGGGATCCATTTTGGATGCCCGTAGTTGCAGCATGGCAGAAGATGGAGGATGAGGATAGCTTCTCTAGACAGTGGAAGTGAAGTGCTTGTGCTCCTGTAATTGGAGGGTGGAGACCCAGACACTGAACTAAGGAGGATGGAGATTCTTTAAAGTATTTGGTAGAAAGAACTAATCAGCAGCCCTTTGCTGAGTGCTGCCATTTGGTAGATAGCAGGAGGGATAGGCAGCACTGCAATGTCTGTTGCTCAAGGTGAGAATGCTGCTAGGCTAGGCCTGCTCTTTTATCTGCCGCTGATGTACTGCCTCAGGCAGCCTGACGATGGGCAACTGTGGAAAAATTCGCACCTCATTGTGTCCATGTTGTAGGTAGCACTGCGCCAGTACTCCAGAGCTACTTGCTGTGAGAAGCATCACTTTACAAAAAAGGCTTTGTCTGGAGAGCAGCCTTAGTAGGACACCTGAGTGGGGAGTCTGATCTGGCCAGGGCTGCCACCACCCAGAGGACCACCACAATAAGATTCAGCCTGAGGGCCGCGCTTACCCTCATTGAGTTGATGCCCGCAGCCGTTTTCAAGAGCCACTACTACTGAACCAGGTGCTGCATTAAAAACCGACCTCCACGGGTCCATTTTCTGACATCATAAGGAAAGGCCACTGCTGTGGTCGTATAGCGAAGAATTTGAGCTGCAAAGGAGGGATGGTGCGGCTAGGCTGTCTAGACCATTTTTCAGGTAAACTGCAGACCTTACCCTGCCATGGGACAAGAGACAAATGTGCGTGGAGTGATCCACCACAACATTAAAGACTATTTTGGTAATAAAGAAACGATAAACTATTAAACTGAGCTGCCTGTTGAAACTAGTGAGAACATTTGAGTTAAGTGCACCTGAGTCTAATGCTACCTAAACCTATAGAAGGGAGGGCAAGGTAATAGAAAGTATCCAGGCCCTAGGGAGAAAACGGGGCTATTGCAAGGGGTTACAGCACCACCCTAAAGAGCACCGCATTTGCCAACTTTGTGTGTTGTTGTCTTTTAAGTGCACAGTTTTGAGTACTGTGGTGTGAGATTAAAAGTACTTTTGTTCTTACAAGACGAGCACTGGGCTGGACAATTCTACGCCTGGGCGGTAAACTCTGCTCCGTTTGTGGAGTTTTCCCACTCGAAGCTCCGCGTAGAGTTCTGAAAAACTCAGCGGAGTGGCGTGGAGCAGAGTTTTTCCTCTTGCGGCTTGCCAATTCGAAGTTCGCAAGCGCGAGCAATCCAACGCTAGACCACCTCACAGTCAGATTTGTCAACGCAGGCGGTTGGTCGCTACTGCTTGCGTTAAGAAACCTGCTGCTCGCGTTGAGGAAGCTGCTGCTCGATTAGAAGATCTACTCGAGTGGCAGAAAGAAGCTGCTCCCTCTTGTGCTGCGCATGGTGCTGTTCGTGCTGATTTTACAGCGCGGGACAAACGCCCGTCGCTAAAAATCAGCGTGAGCAGCGCGACTCTGCCGCTTGCGGTTCACCGTGGAGTGCGGCAGAGTTTTTTTTACGTGGAACTCCGCGAACTCCTCCCAGGCCTAGACAAAAACTTCTTGTGTCTTTTGGTTGATTGAGTTCTCCTCCACACTATCACCGTGACTATATCGTAACTGTGCTTGATACCCTGAGGATCAAGGGTTGAAATGGTTGTATCCACACATTGATACTCTGTTCAGTAATCAGGAATATCTAGTGTGCTAAGAGTGATGTTACATTTTTGTTGGAATATATGAACTTTAAATTGTTTGTTTACTATTTGTTATATAAAATATGATGCCAGCCCCCTTGATGTTCCCATAACAATGATAGTATTTAGTTGTGTTGTGCCGGCTTGTCTCATTGTCAATAAAATAAACGGAGTAATCATGAATTCTGGTGCCCATTAGAATACAGCTGTTTCGCGGGTAGTTTCTTCAACCCCATCCCAAATAAACATAAATTTTAAAAATGCACAGAAGCCTTAAAATTAAATCATAGTAAACATAAAGATCAAGACAGTAAAATGCTAGGGGTTGTGTAAGCAATATTATGCCCCTTTTGACATCGTTTGCATAAGTGTTGTCCCTTTGTCCCAACCCTCTCCCTTTCAAGAGTCACCTATTTGCTGCTGTGTTGTTGTAGGAAGGGCAAGGAGCTTAAACTACAGAAAATAAACCTGTGTTTTAGAAGCCGGTGTATGTCCTGTGTATGCAGCAGTCTTCATGACCCCTGAGATCGGGGTAGCAAGGACAGGGCTAAGACTACCAGGAGCAAATCCCTCCCTTACTTGATACCCATTGAGGGGTTCCATTACTTACTGGGGCTGTACCACACTTTTGTCGCCAGTAAGGTGGCTGTAGTTAGCTAAACCACACATAAGAAAATATGTTTGGGAGTAAGCATTTGGTGTTGATGGAAAGGCAATTACCTCAGTGAGAAAATAGTGACAATAGTTAATGTTGATTTGCAGTCAGTACAGAATACCGTTATGCCTCAGATATGCCATAAAATTACAATACATTTAATTAAAAAAAGGTTTTTAAATTTTTGCATCTGTAATAGTCTATATTCTTGTGGGGGCAAAAAATATCACAGAATCTGAAACTGTACTATCATTACTGCTTACAGTCTGTTGCAGGCTCACTAGAAGACGAATTCTGCAAGACTAAATTATTAAAGAATCTACAAACAAATTTCAGTCACCACTTTTAGTCAGACATTTTCAAGAACTTCGTAAGAAAAAAAAAAAGACTACAGATGCAGCGATTTTGTTAGTTGAACTTTCTAGTCATGTTAGCTTAATGAACAGAGCAAATTATGACGTTGATAGATTCTTTTTAAATAATGGTGACACAGACCTACTAATACTGGGCAGTTACATATAATGTGAGTGATGTATTTTAATTATCTAAACCAAAATTCGGCGATTGGACTCTTAGCTATGGTGAATGAATGAATGAATTTGTACTTGTAAAGCGCACTGCTACCCTGAGGCATCCTGGCGCTGAACGCATACCGCTGTGGAACCCTTCCTGGCTTTTCCCTGTGAAATGTTCACTCCTGGGCACCCCCAAGGTGAAGCCAGGCATCCCAGCGCTGGTGGGGCCGTTGTGGAGATTAAGCAAGCTATTGCCCAGAGTTGCAGAGTGGGACCCATGATTAGAATGGGCACCGAGGCGAGAATTATCAGGTCCGAGGAAGTTGAGCCCAAGACCCGCCGAGGCGGGAATTGAACCCTGGTCCCGGGCCAGATCTCTGCATCCGGGTCTGCCGCTCTAACCATTGAGCCACACTTCTCCACTGAGAACCGGTGGTTGCATCAATTCATAGTCCTTTCATACCACAGTAACCCTTTCTTGAATACTTGACATTCAAATTGACTGATTAAGCAGCCTTAATGTATTTCTATAGTTTTACGAAGTCACTTGTCCCATATCAGTACCTGGGTATTGCTTGTTCTCCACTCAAAGATGGCTCTAAAGGAAATTTATCCCCATCGTACTTAAGTTTATATTTCATGAATTGCTGAAAAACTATTTGTTATATGGAAGTGCCTTTAAAACCGTAACTGGAGACATTGGTTCATAGGGTGCATAACATATATTTCTACCACTCCCCTCTCCAGAACAATTCTAAATTCAATACCATAGTTACAGGTAAATAACTAGTTTCTTCTTTATCAACCCAGGGATAATTTTTTTTCACGCAGCACCTTCCTTTGCTTCTTCTAGGATATTTAATGATCACGTAGTCACTAAATTTAAGAGCAGTTGCTAAGACCTGCCTAGAACGTGAACCAACATCTACTGCCTGAACCAAAAGAGTTTGGGAAATATAGCTATCATTTTTTACCCCCCAGTCCTTCAAATGACCCCTCTATCTAGGGACCGGCCAGCTTGTCTACCCTATGCCATAGCTTTTTTTGCTCTTGATGTCTGATTTCAATGGAGTTTACTTTGACGTATGATCATTCCCAGGCCTAGTATCTATTCTAAATTGAAAGACTACTTATGAAAGTATACTAAGCCAAAACTAGCAGAATGGGAACTAGAGGGAAAAATAAATAAGATGGGAAGTTGGGAAAGGAGGAAAAAGCGCCAAATATAGCAAAGGGATTGGTTTGAGGATTGTAAGTGATTTGCTGGGATTGCTGCTGTTTATTGCAACCATATGCATTTCATTACAAGTATAGGCGATTCTACACACTCCTAGTAGCGGATAGGACATCTTGCTATTTAGACATTCACTTTTGTTTCAAGATCCCATGTGAGGAGTGCTTAAGTGCTTAACTTGGCTTTATTCTTTGTATTCTCAGACTTGTGGTTTGCTTTTTTTCAATAGTAAATGCAAGTCCCACAATGTAAAGAAGGGGGAAAAAAGGTCAAGCTACTGACATGATAAAACTTGTTCCCTTATTAATTTAGAGGGGCCTGGGTGTTGTCAAATTGTATAGAGCTCTTTCCTATTTTCACAAGTAGTCGTCTATGGCATAAAGGATTCCACCAGCTGCAGTAATCTATATCTGCCGTCTTTTTCTAGATTGCATAATTGCAAAAGCTTCTAGTAATAGTATAAGTCAAATTGCTTCTATAGGATAACAGAAACATCTAGTATCTTGTATATTGTATACCATACTTCAAACCAAACGCCCAACATGAGTTCACATCATAGCAAGTGCTGTGATCCTTCTTACAGCTATCATCACAGAAATAAGTCGGCCATGCTAATAAGTGCATATTTGTTAGCAGTACCTTGTATGTTTCCATGGATCTAATGGTAATAAGCATTGGCAAAGTCAATAGGTCCTGCTTATGCGAGATCTATTGGCTTTGTCACTGTTCGTTTATTTTTTTTAAATTTTATTTTTTTGACCGGTTGCACAGCAGCATGAGCTGCTGTGCAACATGGCTTAAAGTCAAGAAAAAGAGCTATGATGTGGTCGGCGTTGACCGCACCCGTGTTTTGTATACTGCTGTTTGGTGCTGTGAAATATGTTGTATAAAAAAAAATGGTGGGTGGCGTCAGGAACAGGAGGAATGCATGGGGAAGGAGAGTGGGAGCAGCAACAGCGGGGGGAAGCAACACGAGAGGTTTATGGGAGGGAGAAACAGCAATAACTGACATCAAGGGGGTTTGGGAAAACAAAACTAGGGAGGTGAGGAGGAGGAGGAGGAGGAGGAGGGAGGGAGCGATCATTGGACCGGGATAGCAACACGGAGAAGGGATGGGTGGGAGGGTAATGGAGAAATAGTACCTCAATCACAGCGTGAGCAGCGGACAGACACTTATAGTTCAATCAATGTGTTCTTGGTCCATGCTCCTCAGAAAGGAATGGAAGTAACGCTTGGCCTGGCGCTGGCCAATTAGGAGGCAATAAAAAAGAGTGAGACTGATACCAACAAATGGTAAGCACTGGATGCGTTCCAAGTGCCTTATTGTAAACAATAGTGTCTTACAAGCGCACTGATGGGGTGAAGACCGAAAAATACAAGAAAGGACAACAGGACATTGGCCGTGCAATGTGTATTAACAGCTCCTAAAGACAGACAATATTGCCGTCTGTCATACCTGTTATTCATTGCTGCAAAGTTAACACCTTGTACTGACTGGTTGTTTTTTGTGTTCAATCATTCTTCAGTCAAACATTGTAAAAAAAAAAAAAAACTCTCAATCTCCCTCTAACTCCGATACACCTTGGAGGTGTGATGCGAGGGCCAGAGCTGTGAACTTTTACACTTTCACCGGTACCGTTAGTTGTGCTCCCCAGCCTGGAGTGGAGGGGTGCAACAGTGTAGGCTGTGATGTTTTTTCTCCTGGTCTGGGACTTGGGCGGGTCTTATGTAGCCACACACCCTAACAACAAAAGCAGCCACACGGTCCTAATTGAGTTTTTATAAAGAGTCACGCAGCACCTTTTTATGCGGAATATGTGTTAAAAGACATATATAAAGAAAGTGTGTAGGAATGTCCGTGCCAAAGGACTATCAAGCAAAAATCTAAAAATGCATGTACAGTGCACACATGTACAGAGCTGCTCCTCATGGTGTTCACTTGTTCAGTAAGGTACACTCAAAAGTTATTGATTTATGCATCCCCTCCTGGATCATTAAATAAATGTGATATTGCACTGTCTACTAGTGGGCTTATTTGAGCCCGATCATTCTCGATCAAACAACTTGAGGAGTCCGTGATTAGCGACTCTTTCTGTTCTCGCCATGACAGATTGCGTTTTAATTATTATTTTTCACAGAATGTGTTAACTTATACATGGAAAATTAATTTCACGGAAATTATTGTCCAATTTGCACTCTTTTGATACACTACAAATGGAGAAAAACTGAGCCAAACCTGCCTGAATATAATTGTGTAAAATGCACACAATGGATTTCTGCAGCGAGCGCAGAACCCACGGAACTAACACAAGGAAATATATTTTCCCATTTAAAAAGCTGTACAAAAAGATAACCTTTCCTACAAACACCTCATAAAAAAAATATAATCTGAAGTCTTCAAAGCCACATCTTTTATTAAAAGCACTACTGAAAAGACAAACCACAGTAAAACGAAAAGGACGAAATGGAGATCGGGAAAAGCCAAATTGCAAAAGTGCCACAAAGAACAACAAGAAGATATTGGGGGAAAAAATGTAAATGCAAATTTAACTAAAAAGAAATGTATGTTCAAACAAAGGTAAAAGTGTGTTATTAAATAGATTGTAGTGTTGGAAGATTAAACCGTGATTAAACAAAAAACGGGTATAAAATAAGCTTAAAAACATGACTGCAGAGCATCGAACATGGAAAAACAAATTATAAAAAGGAGAAATAGTACCTCAATCTCAGCGCGAGCATTGGACAGGGACTAACGAAATTGAATTAATCTGTGCTTGGTCCATGCTCCACAGAAAGGAGACAAAGTGGTGGTTGGCATGCCCTAGCCAGTTAGAAGGCAACAAAGAAGAGTGACACTGAAGCCAACATCGGTAAGCTACCGGCCTATACCAGATGTATTGTCTTTGTCAGTGTTTTCTTTTAACCATGTTGTACAACAGCATGGGTGAAAAAACCAACTTTTTTTTCCAAGCCATGTTGTACAGCAGCACAGTTGCTGTTCAGCAGGGTTTAAAGTTAAAAAATAAAATATGCTTTATGACGCGGCCAATGTTGACTGTCATATAGTGTTGTTTTTTTTATTTACTTGCAGCCATGCTGCTGCACAACATGGCTAAACAAAAACATAGACACAGCCAATTGGTTAGAGTTCTTTGAGAAATGTCCTCTGACGGGTTCAAAGGAATGTATCTAGATAGTGATCTAAATTTACATCTTTATACATTATCTCAGTACTGATGCTAATGTTTTCTAGAATAAGCTTACTTAACCCTTCATCCCCACCTGCCGTACTGGTCTGGCAGCATAGGCCTGTTGGCTGGTCCGTGGACGTTGCTGTGTTTGCAGCTCATGATGTACTTGTGTAAATTAAAGGGTAACTTTATTTTTTAGGTCATTTCGATATCTCACAAATGATGACACCGTTATATAGTACCCTGAGGTCTCATAACCGAATCCACAAGCGACACCACCATATTGCCTCACTGACATACTAAGGTTGAAGCATGGCAGTTATTTTCGGGGTAGCTTGCGTTAGAGGGCTAGCGCATAAATCGGTTACCTCTGTGCTGAAAAGTACATGACCGTTGTCCAGTCGGCAGGGTGTCCCATCTCAAGATTGAAACTCGAAGCAGATTGGTCTGCCTCCGCAGATTGCTTGATAAATGATTTTGCTATTCAACAGATATCTTGTGTGTTAAAAGTAATTTTGCAACTGGCAGTGAGACGGTGGTTTCATGAATGTGTAGTGCTGTGCAATAAAGGCATTCATTCCTTCTGGATAGCCGTGTAATTGACTGAGAATTTAATCCCATCCAAAACCTTTTGCCCTTTTGTAAAGCGTTTGCTTTCGGTTGTATCCGTTTCAATGTTTGCCAAGTAAAGGCATGATTCCGCTCTCGATTTGCCCATTTTTTGAATTCTACAGCTTGATTAAGGTTCTGACAAGGGCATTTCAATCCTTTGTTCCAGACTTCCCAATACGAAAAAGGATTTGTTTCCCTTTTTGCACTGGCAGCTGTGCAAAACAAAAAAATGCAATCTAAATCTAGAGCGAACATAGACAACAAAATCTCATATTTTAGTCTTGTGGAAATCCGAGAGCAAGCAATATCAGCAGCAAAACACAAAGTGAATATAATTAATCTGCCTGTTTACCTGTATTGCCAGGTCTTTAAAATATGCATAAAGTGGGCTTTGGCTCCACCCCGAGGAGTATTTCTCTGAAACATAAAGCTAAAGGCTGTTAAGAAAATAATTTCGCCTCCTATGGAATGCTCGCATTGCAATGCATGATAGTTTATTTTACATCTTAAAAGTGGTTCGAGTCATCACACATTAACGTCTTTATAGATTTTTAGGTTTCGGCGATAGCACGCATGCGTCGGTGAAATAGTTTGTTAATAAAAAATAAAAAAAAATCATAACAGGGGCTTAAAGCCAGCCTATTGCTTACCTTTACTCCGTGGGTGGCTCCCACGTCACTTGTCTTTTTACATACATTAATCAGTGCCTCCTTTTTGCCTCCAGCTTCCTCCTGGGCTTTAAGCCTTCATTGGTTCCTTGGAACATGGATCAAGTACAGCTTCTCCTGACCAGTGTACTTTATTGGCCGCAGGCTCCCACAGGTACTTCTTTGCTACTTTTGGATATGCACTCTTATTGAGTGCATGTCCAAAAGTAACTCTTCTTCATCCCGCTCATGTTTCCACCGTTCACCCCTGCCCGCCATTGTTTTTCACCCACACTTCTCCTGCTCTCTGATGTGTTGACCCTCTCCGCCCCCCAACAATGATGCGGTCAATGCAGGTTGCGTCAAACCTTTTTTTTTTTTTTAAACATTTTTTTTACTTTATGACCTATTGCGCAGCAGCTTGAGCTGCGGTGCAACATGTGAAAAAGACCATTGACAATGTCGATAGATTTC
Source organism: Calotriton arnoldi (assembly GCA_963921515.1). NCBI lineage: Eukaryota > Metazoa > Chordata > Amphibia > Caudata > Salamandridae > Calotriton > Calotriton arnoldi. The sequence continues at coordinate 1,627,003 of CAWUFW010000777.1, forward strand.
ACATGGACGAAACCTAGTGGCTTTCCAAATGCTTCTTTTCTAGTCTGTCAAGATGGAGAATTCTGTACCCTAGTTGTATGGTTGATAAGCAAAACCAAATCTCTGTAAATGCAGTAGTGTCAAGGTCAAAGTCTTGGATGCTGCGAATGTGAATGTTACATTGGAGACCACAACCTGTGGTTCAGGGAGGGCAGCTTTACTGTGTTTGGTGGATGTCCGGGCAGATTGATGATCTTTCATTGTGATTATGTCCCCCAGCTCTGTAGATGGTGGTAATAGAACGTGTTGTTCGATCTGTGATCAGGGTATTCAGGTGCGTGGGGTGCATTAGAGGTAATGTGTCTGGCGGAAAGCCTTGAAGCACTGGCACTTATGCACATGCTGGGCTTTTGTGATTCAAACAAAGTGTAGCGGGGGCAGGTGGTTAGTAAAGTGGTCCTTATTATGGCAAGTTCTTGTGGGAGAGCATTGGAAAGTGTTGTTTGCAGACTTTGTATCATCTCGTGCAGGTTATTAAGCTTGGTGTCATTTGATGAGATGAATCAGTCGCTCATCACCCTCATCAACGTTCCGCAAATGCCCTTGGGGAATCCTGCACTCTGTCTACTGTTACATATACTTTGCAAACCCTCGGCTGCGCTTTAAACATTCCTTAGCCAAGTTCTGCACACCCCTCAGCCAGTAGACCTGTGCAGCACTTCCACTTCCACAACCACTGCACACACTGAGTTATGAAGTGCACGTAATACACACACTGCAAACCTTGTTCCTGCATTGTTCTCCACCTTATTATATTATTTTTCCTGAAGGCATGTTTATTCTTTAGCTTTGATGTACCTTATGTGATCAACAAAAACCTTTCAAGTACTACTGAGAGAGGGACTTCGGCTCCATCCATATTATGTTATGGCTTACTGATTGTGAAAGCATTTTTTACAGGCTGTAGGTCTTTAACAGGGACATTGTGTTACAGGCTATAGACAGATATTTTGTAACATGTAGCATATTACTGTAATAGGCAAGGGTTTTGTCTTTGGCCACCTACTGTGACAAACTCTGATCTTTTCACTGTGATAGTTGGCAGTTTGTGTCCTTAAGCAGGCTTTTTTTGGTTATAGAATCAGTTCATTGGAAGAGCTATGCCCGATTTTAAAGTCTTTATCTGTTGACTATGAACTGTTATGACAAAGCCGGTTAGCCTTACTTCATTAGACTTCTAAGGATAGATTGTTATTGCACTGTTTTAAAGCCTGCATCAGGTATTTTCTCACATGGTAGCTCACAGATTACTGTAGTGGGGTTTTGGTGACCCAACCTGGGGATAGAAGATATGGTAATTCTTATTTGGCTTTCTTAGGAGGGGTGTTATATTGTTTTGACTACTGCAATTTTGAATATATTCGTACTTTTACTACAGTATACCTAATGATTGCCTGTGGGAAACTTATGCCCAACACAGTAGGGCTGAGTTTGGTATGGTGACAAGCCAATGATAAGGTTTATAGGCCTGATTGTTATGAAAAATTATTATTAAGGCAGTAGTCCTGACATATTTATTGTGAGAAGCAGATGTTAGTCAATAGTCATTAAAAGGTGGATACATACCACTCTGTATTACGGTGTGTTCGTGTGTGTTCGTGTGTGTGTGTGTGTGTTCGTGTGTGTGTGTGTTCGTGTGTGTGTGTGTTTGTGTGTGTGTGTGTTCGTGTGTGTGTGTGTGTTCGTGTTCCACAGCACGAGGAGAAGCCCAAAGCCCCATCTGCTCCCCTGCTTGCATCCTCTGCAGGAGCCAGCATTGCTCCCACCCTGCGGGAGCAGTTTACTTTTGCTCCTGTGGGGTGGGAGAAATTCAGTATTTCCCTGCCCCAGTCCGTGGGCAAGAAAAAGTTTTGTTCTCCCACGGCTGCTCCCGCCCGGTGGGAGAACATTACTTTTTTCCTGCCTGCGCTCTTAGAGCGGGTAAAGACGTTCTCTTGGGAGTTGGGGTGACTCTGCCACCGTCCCTGAGCTGACCCCAGGGAATGGGGCTCTGGGGCCATAAAATGGCTCTGGGAGGGAGGCCTTCTTAGGCTTGGGGAGGGGGCCGTGTGCCCCCCTCCTATTTAATAAAATATTGCCATACTGTTTTTGAAAGGCGTGGCTCCCTCATTTGTTTTGTTTTTTTAATTAATTTTAATGTGGATTTCCAAATCCTCCATGAATTTGTGGCAAAATTATTTAAAAAAAAAAAAAAAGATTTTTGCCTCCGGCCTAGGGGGTCAGGTACCCCTAACCTGCCTACTTATGTCTTTTTTTTTTTTACTTTTCTCTTAGGACTTGAAACTTTTCATGCGCAAACTAGTCAAAAAGCACTTTTTTGGAAAGTTTTGTGGAGATTTGTCGAACAGCGGCAAAGTTATAAGTTATTAGTACCACAAAAAAGGCTTTTCCTATAGACCATGGGTAGTTTTTATTTATAAACTGGGTAGTTATATATATATATATATATGTGTGTGTGTGTGTATATATATATATATATATATATATATATATATATATATATATATATATATATATATATATATATATATAGAGAAAACACCGGTAACTTCTTTCAAAGGAACCAAAAGGACACAACGGGGATAAGAGGAAGACAGCTTTACTGGACATAAAAACGGCATGATGCATTTCGGCATAGTAGCCTTCTTCGGATGCCTTTGACACCGGAGTTGGAATCCCACCCTCATAAGTACCTCCTTCGGCTCCTCCCATTGATAGGCGGGCAGCTGGCTCCAATTGAAAATAAAGGTTTATTTGATTTGTAGTCCACTGTGAAAAACTACAACTCCCATAAGTCCGCTTGGTGGTAAATAACTCCCATGGAGCCCAAGTTGACCCAAATGGTGCTGCTAATGCCTTGTAGGGGGGTGAAGTATACCACATAAAGTCCGATGTGGTAGTCCCACCGTCTTCCTTGGGTCCCCAAACGCTCTGCCTCCATTACCCCTGCCAGCAGGGTCCCGGAACAGCAGAACAGTGTCCGCGTCCCCCCGTGAGATCCGGGTTGCTCCTGGCAAAAACCACTTGCTGGGCTGGTTCTTGAGGCGGTCCGAGGGAAACCAATACCTTGGATAACGTCTCATGATGCCAGAAATCCCTCGGCCTCTTGTAGAGCGGGTCCTTTTCGCACGCTACTGGCGGGCGTGCATAAACAAAGAAAACACCGGTAACTTCTTTCAAAGGAACCAAAAGGACACAACGGGGATAAGAGGAAGACAGCTTTACTGGACATAAAAACGGCATGATGCATTTCGGCATAGTAGCCTTCTTCGGATGCCTTTGACACCGGAGTTGGAATCCCACCCTCATAAGTACCTCCTTCGGCTCCTCCCATTGATAGGCGGGCAGCTGGCTCCAATTGAAAATAAAGGTTTATTTGATTTGTAGTCCACTGTGAAAAACTACAACTCCCATAAGTCCGCTTGGTGGTAAATAACTCCCATGGAGCCCAAGTTGACCCAAATGGTGCTGCTAATGCCTTGTAGGGGGGTGAAGTATACCACATAAAGTCCGATGTGGTAGTCCCACCGTCTTCCTTGGGTCCCCAAACGCTCTGCCTCCATTACCCCTGCCAGCAGGGTCCCGGAACAGCAGAACAGTGTCCGCGTCCCCCGTGAGATCCGGGTTGCTCCTGGCAAAAACCACTTGCTGGGCTGGTTCTTGAGGCGGTCCGAGGGAAACCAATACCTTGGATAACGTCTCATGATGCCAGAAATCCCTCGGCCTCTTGTAGAGCGGGTCCTTTTCGCACGCTACTGGCGGGCGTGCATAAACAAAGAAAACACCGGTAACTTCTTTCAAAGGAACCAAAAGGACACAACGGGGATAAGAGGAAGACAGCTTTACTGGACATAAAAACGGCATGATGCATTTCGGCATAGTAGCCTTCTTCGGATGCCTTTGACACCGGAGTTGGAATCCCACCCTCATAAGTACCTCCTTCGGCTCCTCCCATTGATAGGCGGGCAGCTGGCTCCAATTGAAAATAAAGGTTTATTTGATTTGTAGTCCACTGTGAAAAACTACAACTCCCATATATATATATATATTATCTACTGGCGGTCGCCAGTAGATAGTTATAGTTAGGACCTATTTTCCATAGGAAATCCGCGACATTCTATTTGAAATAACTCTCTTTCCGGTTGACGTATCTTCGCGAAATTTTCAAACTTTGTGGGGCGCTCCGGTCCGCTCCTACCCTGAAAGTCTCGGGGTGATTCGTTAAGCGGTGGCCGAGAAAAAGGGGGTCCCAAAACGCGTTTTCCCCATTCATTTTTCCATTGGAAACTTTAGACACGGCTACAGCCCGAACTGCTGAACGGAATTACACCAAATTTGGCAAAGAGGTAGTTCTTGGTTCAGAAAGAACCCTTTTGTTAAATGGTGTAAATCCGTTCAGTAGTTGCTGAGAAAATCAAAAGTAAAAGTACATATATATCTATGGGCACAGAGGATCCGCGCACCCTCCCGATCACGAGCTGTCTGCTAATTGGCTGTCAACACTCCAAACCAGGAAGTGTTGGCAGCCATCTTGTTCCTCGGTAGAACCGAGGAACAAGAAAGCAGTAAAAAAAGTGCGTAAAACGCACAAAGGGGGCAGGGTAGAAACACCCTGACCCTCTAGGTCTGCTCAGGGGGTCCCACAAGGACCCCTGGGCAAAAAAAGCATTTTTTTTTTAAATCGGCAGGATACGCTCAGGGTGCGCGGATCCTGCCGATAAAAAAAAAAAAAAATCGAAGCGCGGTCTCCCGCGCTTCGATGTTAACTTGCCCCCGGGTGGGCCAAGTCCTGGGGGCATGCTGGGGGGTTTATTTTATGTATGGGGGACCTCTAAGGGCCTCCAAGCCCCGGGGACCACCACCCCCGGGACTTTATCATAAATGGTGCGGGAGGGCTCTGAGCCCTCCCGCAGCCCCGGGACCGCCACCTCCCCGGGGCTTTTTTTTTTTTTAAACCTGTGTGGGGGCTCCAGCCCTCACACGCCCGGGACCACCACCTCCCCGGGGCACTAAGAAAATTGAAAATGGGGGTCCGTTTTGGACCCCCAAGCCCCGGGACCACCACCTCCCGGGGCTTTCAAAATGTAGGAGGGGGCCGCGCGGCCCCCTCCTGGAGCCAGTGATGGCCCTGGGGACCGCCACCCCCAGGGCCGGCTCCTGCAGTGTCCCGGGTGCCTACCCCGGGACACTGCTGTTTGCTATGACAGGACGGGAGCCTGCTCTCTCTTTCAAATGCAAACCAATTGCTTTTCCACATGGGGAGCAGCATCTTAGCTGCTCCCCATGTGGAAAGCAATGCCGGCTCCCATAGGACGCGGGGAGCCGGCGGGACTGTGGGGGGATTGGGGACCCCCCCACAGTTCCCAACCAGAGGCCAGGCCCCGGGGGATGGGGTCCCTGGGGCCATAAGTGGCCCGGGAGGGGGGCCACGCAGCCCCCCCTCCCCAAATAAAAAAAAATAAAAAAATAAGGGCAAGGCCGGCCCCGGGGATGGGGTCCCTGGGGCCTTAAATGGCCTGAGGAGGGGGGCCACGCAGCCCCCTCCATATTTTTTATTTAAAAAAGAGGGCATGCCCCGGGGGATGGGGTCTCCGGGGCCAATAGAGGCCCAGGGAAGGGGGCCACGCGACCCCTTCCCGTTTTTTAATTTTTTTAAATAAAACAAAAAAAAATGCTCAGGCCCCGGGGATGGGGTCCCCGGGGCCAAAAGTGGCTGAGGGAAGGGGGCCACGCAGCCCCCCTCCCATAAAAAAAAAAAAATGGCATCCTGCCGGAGGCCGCCGCCCTCCCTGCAGTACTCTGTAAACGCGCCCCTGGCGCGTTTTAAGAAGGGGAAGTAATTCCCCTTGAATACTGGGGGTCCCGGTGGCCAACTAGCCCACCAGGAACCTCCAGTATGCGCCAGGGGCTGCCTTGCAGAGAGGTGTACAGAGGCCACGCCCCTTTTACACCTCTCTGCAACACAGCTCTGTGGCGCTTAATGGAGGTAGCTGGTGGGCTAGTTGCACCCCAGGGACCCTCAGGATTCAAGGGAGTTAATCCTCGACTTAAAACGCGCCACGGGGCGCGTTTGCACAGTGGTGAAGGGAGGGCGGGGCCTGAGGTGACATGTGTGCAAACAGGCCCCGTGGCGCGTTTTAAGATGGGGAATTAAATTCCCTTCAATCCTGAGGGTCCCTGGGGGCCAACTAGCCCAACAGGTACATCCAGAAAGCGCCACAGAGCTGCGTTGCAGAGAGGTGTAAAAGGGGTGTGGCCTCTCTACACGTCTCTGCAACGCAGCCCCTGGCGCATACTGGAGGTTCCTGGTGGGCTAGTTGGCCCCTAGGGACCCTCATGATTCAAGGGGACTTAATCCCCCAACTTAAAACGCGCCATGGGGCGCGTTTGCACAGATGTCACCTCAGGCCCCGCCCCCTCCCTTCACCATTGTGCAAATATTCCTCTAAAATCTGCCGAACTACGAATTCTGATTTACTCACCTGTTGTCAGGAGAGACCACAGTGCTGCATCTTTCAGCCCAGTACTAATCCTGAAAAGTAATTTTAACCGTACTTACCAGTAACTTGAATTTCCTTCCATAGGATATCATTGCCTGCTTTTTACTGAAAAAGTTTCTAAGTGTTGATTTTTTAAACATACAAATATTCCTCTAAAATCAGCCGAAATACGAATTCCGATTTATTCACCTGTTATCAGGAGAGACCTCAGTGCTGTATCTTTCAGCCCAGTACTGGTCCTGAAAAGTAATTTTAACCGTACTTACCAGTAACTTGAATTTCCTTCCATAGGCTAACATTGACTGGTTTAACTTGGAAATTCTTCTAAGTGTGGAGTTTTGGAACTTTAAAATATTCCTCTAAAATCAGCCGAAATACGAATTCCGATTTACTCACCTGTTATCAGGAGAGACCTCAGTGCTGCATCTTTTAGCCCAGCACTGACCCTGAAAAGTAATTTTAACCGTACTTACCAGTAACTTATATTTTCTTCCATAGGAATCCATTGTCTGGTTTTCAGCAGAAAAGTTTCACAGTGTCGATTTTCACAAACTACAAATATTCCTTAAAAATCGCCTGTATGACTTAAACGCATTCTTTCAACTGTTTACAGGAGATGCACCAGTGCTGGATCCAGGATCCAACACTGAGTAAGAAAAAGTAACGATAACAGTTTTTACCTGCTAAGTGAATTTCCTTCCATAGGATAACATTGGTGATTCTATGAGAAAAAGTTTCTAAGTGTCAACTTTTAAAATACAATAATATTCCTTAAAAATCACTACTGTAACCAAAACGCTTTTACTCAACTGTTTACAGGAGATGTCCCAGGACTGAATCTAGGATCCAGTCCTGTGGTTAGAAAAGTAATCCATAAAGTAACTAATTGCATTTAACTAGAAATTCACATTGAGCTGAATGTTGCATTGTGTTTGAAAATGTGTTGCCCATTGCAACAACTGTAACTACTGTACAAAAGTCTTTTGCCTATGTGCAAAGTATTTAAACTAAAGTAATTCATTCTGAGAAAGTATTTTTTGTAATGTATAATGTAATTACAATGTAATTTAAAAAATAAAATATGTAAAAAAAAATTGTTTCTAAAAATGTAGTAAATCAGTATGAAAAAATTAATATAACAATTAATACATTTAAAAATTGTCATTTACAAAACCTTTGAAATTCACTGAAAAAACCGTAGGTTTCAGACATGTAATAGTTAGGAATTAGAATTTAAAAAACCTTAGAAATTCACTGAAAAAACCATAAGGTTTTAGGGACAGTTATAGTTAGTTGGACATTGCACTCGTACAAAACCCGTGAAATTCCCCCGTTATAGTTAGTTCAGGTAACTATAACTCGCGCCCCGCAATGCACTGCTGATGACGTCACATATTACATCACTCATGACATGGTCAGTGACATCACTGATGACATCACTGATGACATCATCCATGTGAGAATTTAATGCATCTTCTCACACCCTAATATAAGTTTTGATACACCCACTCTAAATTACAGACTGCCATTCTCAAAACCATACACACTCCAATACCAATAAGTACATACCCACTCACTGATTCTTAGGTCTACACACACACATCTACTCACTCACCCGTACAGTCACTCATACTTACAGTCACTCAGTACAGGACTATCATATGCACTCATACAACTATATAAACACTCACACAACGCAACTCATCCATAGAGGTACTCACACACCTAGACAGTCATGCAAATAATTAATCACACTCCAATTTACTCACCTATACAGTTATACACACCAGCTCACTTACTCATAAAAATACTAGCACATTCTTACGCTCCTATGCAATCACTGATGCAAGCACACACTCATCCATATAGCCACTCTCACAATCACACACTCTCACTTATAGCCATTTATATACTCCAACACACATATATACTGCCTTTCACATATGTAGTTACTCACACATGTACCACTGAGATATACATTCAATCACTAACACACCCATACACACACTCACCCACCCATACAGTCCATCACAGACGCACTCTTGAAACCATGCACCCAGTGATTCACCCACTCACACATCTATGTACAGAGTCACACACACCCCACCCACACAAACACTCAGGCACCCATACAGATACTCAGACAATCAATCAATAACCCATGTAGACACTCATGTAGCTATTCAGAAAGCCCATGCAGCCGCTTACAAACCAACAGACAGACGGATACAGACATTCACACAGTTTAGTCACTAACCCATGCATTCAGTAAGATACATTTAATCACTCACTTGTAGAGTCAGTCACTCACGTACTAAATCATCCATTCAGACACTTATACACCCACTCATTCTTCAATACGCCTTTCCCTATATATATTAAACATATTTAAACTTTACAGAAACAGTCACTGGATGATGTCATCAGTGATGTCATCAGTGATGTCATTTGAGATGTCATCAGTGATGTCATTTGAGATGTCATCAGTGATGTAATATGTGACGTCATCAGCAGTGCATTGCGGGGGCGCGAGTTATAGTTACCAGAACTAACTATAACGGGGGAATTTCACGGGTTTTGTACAAGTGCAATGTCCAACTAACTATAACTGTCCCTAAAACCTTATGGTTTTTTCAGTGAATATATATATAATATATTTTTTTTTTTTACCTTGCCCCCTCTGCAGAGTCACCTCCATACTTTTTGCCTTCCCCTCTCCTGTTTTCTGAACCCTGGATCAATCATTAATCTGTCCGAGACCAAACTGAGCCAATCAGAAGAGCAAATCCTTACATTGGGTCTGTCCTTTTACCCTTAGTGAAGCATCAGCTACACACAAACATGTTAACATGTACAAATTCATCAGAAAACGTAACAGATACTATGCTACACAAGTGAAATACGCACCGCCGCACTCGTGGCTGAATAGAAACAACTTGAAAATGAAATACAAGAAATAACCACTGAGGAAAATATTATCTTCTCCATATAGCTTGAAGTGTATGGGGATGCAGCAACACCTTTCAAACCCCCTTCTAGCTTTGTACCAAGCTTGCAAAGAGATGGTTTGGACATCTTTTGTGAACTAGAAAACCAATGTGGGATCACACTGCTTCACCTCCCAGCAGGTTCGCCCCTGAGCATTGTGGTCAATGCAGTTCACCAAGCGTGTGTGCTTGCAGAATTGTCTCAAGTAATTACAAAGTTGTACTGGCCATCTCTATACATGTGTTTCTGGATCATTATCCGTCGTCAGTAGAGATTAGGCTCAAATATTTGGGGTTGCTGAGCAGGCTGCCAAAGTATTTTCAGGTCACAGTACCTCTCAAGGCGCGCAGGTGCCTCCCCACGAGCTCGTCAGCTCAGCCGGCTCGAGGGAGCCTTTTAAACAGGAAACCAATGTGGGAATCACACTGCTTCACCTCCCAGCAGGTTCGCCCCGGAGCATTGTGGTCAATGCAGTTCACCAAGCGTGTGTGCTTGCAGAATTGTCTCGAGTAATTACAAAGTTGTACTGGCCATCTCTATACACGTGTTTCTGGATCATTATCCGTCGTCAGTAGAGATTAGGCATCAAATATTTGGGGTTGCTGAGCAGGCTGCCAAAGTATTCTCAGGTCACAGTACCTCTCAAGGCGCGCAGGTGCCTCTCCACGAGCTCGTCAGCTCAGCCGGCTCGAGGGAGCCTTTTAAACAGGAAACTAATGTGGGATCACACTGCTTTCATCTTTTGTGAACTACTAACACAAGAGATCAAACGCCTACAAATCTCGAAGAGCAAACGTAACAATAAGCCGGATGGCAACAGACGTGCACATGACCACCTTAGGAAGAAACTACAAGCTAGTTCTAGTGTGGTAATCATGAGCGCTGACAAAGGCGGTAACCTTTTTTCTGGCCATTAAAGCTCTATATGGATGAAGCAATGCTTCAATTAAAGCATACTGAATGCTATATTAAAACAAGAACTCAAAAAGCCAAAGAAGTGAAAGCTGAGTTTCATAGAGAACTTGCAGAATGGCGAAATGCAGGACTATTAACCCAGGAAGAAGTTTCCTTTCTCAAGAACTACAGTCTTAGGATACCGATATTCTACTTAATTGTGAAGGTGCATAAAGATCCTGAGCGACCCCACCCCCCCTTGGGACGCCCAATCATTTAGGCTATTGATAGCCTAATAGAGAACACTTCTAAATATGTGGACTATTTCTTACAGAAGTATTTTAAGTCTCCAGTCATATGTCCAGGACGCTGGAGATTTTTTTAAAACTCATATTTGATATTCCATGGCAGGAGGATTTCATACTGATCTAAGTAGATGTAACCTCATTGTATACAAGCATCCATCATAGTGATGGCTTTCAAGCTATGCAGCACTTTGCAAATGAAAGACCTTTGGTATTGCTGAGGCACACAGAAATGTTGGTAAAAATGGCTAAGTGGTGCTTGGAGAACAACTATTTTCTGTTTCACAATGAAGTGTATAAACAACTGAGGGGTACTGCTATGGAAACCTGCTTCATCCCCAGCTATACAAATTTGCATGTGGGCTGGTGGAAGGAGCAGGTACTGCAGTCTCAACACAATGAGGCATGGGGTGAGAACATAATAAATACTGTGGACTAGGTTCATAGACTATTTGTTTGTGATATGGAAGGGGTTAGAAGAAAGTGCCATGAAGTTTGTTACTAGCATTAACAACAACAATTTGAAGTTACAGTTCACTAGTTCTATTAGCAACACAGAAGTGGTTTTCCTTGATTTACTGGTATATGTAAAAAAAAATCCATTGTTTTGAACCGAAGATCTACAGGTAACCCACCTTGGGGAACACAGTTCTTCATGCCAATAGTTTCCACCCCACGAACTTGATAGCCAGTATACCCTATGGTGAAGCACTACGATTGTGAAGAAAATGTAGCGAGAGGCCAGAATGCAGTATTGCCATAAAAGAACTGCCAGGCAGATTCAGAGAGCGAGAGTATGTTGAAGAGGTTGTGAGTAAGTCTACTGAAAGAACTAAAAGCATGAAGAGGGAATAAGTGTAGTTTAAAACCTGCAGGCCCAAACAGCAGTTTAACCCAATATAGATTCATCACCCATTACAGTACTGAACAGAGCACCATCAGAAGAATACTGAATAAATATTGGTACTTAGTGAAGAATGATCCGGTTATTGGTCCAACACTCCCCCAGAGGCTAGGATGCGCGTTTAGGAGAGTGAGATCTATGAGGGATGAACTGGTTAAGAGCAACCTCGCAGAACCTTCAAAAAACAACTAGCTTAAAAGCAGTCGCTGATTCCACAACTGCAGCAAGTGTAGGGCTTGTGGGTATGGAGTCAACTGGAATCACTTCAGTGCTCCCATTGAGAGAACCCCCCCCCCAATTATATGGGGGGCGGCTACACCTCTAAAACAGACCATGCTGTATACGTACTCGAGTGCCCTTACGGGCTTTGATACATGGCCAGCACCAAACTTCAAGTACACAGACATATACTGCAGCATGTCCGAGCCATAAAGAACAAGGATAAAACCTTTCCGGTGGCTACGCACTTTGCGGAAAGCCATGGCAACAAAGACCGAGCGTTAAATATTCTCAGATTGGCTGCACACTCATTAAATCCTTATCTCCATATGATTTGGAACGCCTCTTTGAAATCCAGCATTTTCCTGGTCATCTGGAAACAGGCGTTCCTGCTACCACTCTTAAAGAAAGCAAATGCAGATCCGAGTGTGTCCAACAACTTAAGGCCCATCTCACAAACCAGTCACCAAAATCGTCTGGAAATGCGCTCGGGCCTTTAGTTAAGCTGTTGTCCTTCAACGTGGGAAAAGGTTGAAAGACCATTGCATACTACTAAGTAAAAAGGGGAACTATTTCAACCCCGGGGAACCCATCCCCCGGGGCCTGGCCACGGTTCAGTGGGGGGGGAGAGGAAGAACCAAGTCCTCGGGCCAATTTCGGCCCGGCCCAGCCACGTCTCCTTGGGTACCCTGGCCCCACTCAGGGCACCCAGTGTGCATGTTGGGGACCGCGGGGGAGTCTCAAGACCCACGCGGTCCCAGGCGGCTCTCACAGGAGAGACGGCATTGCTCTCGCACACATGGAGCTGCTGGAAATGCAGCTCCCTGCGTGCAAGAGCAATACTTTCATCACTTTCCCAGCCCGCATGACAGCAGGCATGGAAAGAGATGAATACTTTGCTTCCTGCAAGCAGGTGGGTTTGACGGTTCCCGCTTGATGGAAGCGGAGTGTTTGCTATCGCAAACATTACTTTTTTAACATTTTTGGGGGGATTTGGCTGAAGCAGAGTCCCTAGATGGCTGCCAACACTTTCTGGTTGAAGTGTTAACAGCCAATCAGATATCAGCACAGGGACTGTCGGATCCTCGAAGGATCCGCACTTCAAGATATACAAATTTGGTTTTCATTTAATATCTGAAAAACTGCCGAACGAATTTACACCAAATAACAAACATCACTTTCTGAAACCTGTTTTTTTGGCCCCGAGCTCAGTCATCTAGGAAAACCTACCAAACCCCCACATTTCTGAAAACTAGACACCCGGGCGAGTCCAGGGATGTGTGACTTGCGTGGGACCCCCCCCCCCCCAAGTTTCCCTACCCAGAAACCCCTGCAAACCTCAAATTTTGCTGAAAAAATGAACTTTTTCTCAAATTTCTGTGTGGAAAGTTGTGGGATCACCGGGCTGACACAAATTTCCTTCCACCCAGTGATTCCCCAGGTCTCCCGATAAAAATGGTACCTCACTCATGTGGGTGGGTCAAGTACCCTTGACAGGCAAGGGCCCTAAACGTATTGTGGAGACTTCAAAATGACCTATCATAAAATGACCTGGTTTTGCAGGAGGGGGGGGGGCATCTGGGTTTTTTGGCCACTGGCTCGCGGCCATCTAGGGAAACCTACCAAACCCACACATTTCTGAAAACTAGACACCCTGGGGAGTCCAGTGAGGTATGGTTTGCGTGGATCCCCCAACGTTTGTTTACCCAAAATCCCCTGCCAACCTCAAACTTAGCTGAGAAAAATCACTTTTGCACACATTTTTGTGTTGGATCACCGTGCCGGCACAAATGTCCTTCCATCCAGCGTTCCCCTTGTTCTCCCGAGTAAAATGATACCTCACTTGTGTGGGTGGGCCAAAGGCCTGTGACTGGGAAGGGCCAAAAACCTAGGGATTAAGCGTATAGCACCGCGAATTCTAAGCGCTACATTTAAAAAATAAAATTTAAAAAAAACACGTTTTTAGCTGATTCTGCATTGGACAAAGCAAACACAAGGAGATGATGGATGGAGCGATGATGGATTCAACACAGATCTGTGACGGGGTCCCTTGCTCACTTTGCCACTGGATTCAAGCTAGCCTGAGGCACAGGGTCAAGACTGATTTGCATATAGCTGGGTCTGAACTGAGGTGGCGAACTGAGCTAAAGAACGATGATGGATTCAACCCAGATCTGTGACTGGGGGTGAGTGTCTGAAAAGTTTCAGCACTCCGTCCATCATCTTTGTGTTTGCTCTGCATTGGACATCCACACAAGTGAGGTATAATTTTACTCGGGAGACCAAGGGGAACGCTAGGTGGTAGAACATTTGTGCCGGCACATTGATCCCACACAAAAATGTGTGGAAAAAGTGATATTCTTTTGTAGCTAAATTTGAGGTTTGCATGGGATTCTGGGAAGGAAAACGTTGAGGGATCCACATAAGCCATACCTCACTGGACTCCCCAGGGTGTCTAGTTTTCAGAAATGTGTGGGTTTGCTAGGTTTCCCTAGATGGCCGCGAACTCGGGCCAAAAAACCAGGAGCCACCCCCCCTGCAAAACCAGGTCGTTCTATGATGGGCAATTTTGAAGTCTCCATAGTATGATTTGGGCAATTTCCTTTTGCGGCCACTATGCTTACGCACACAAGTGAAGTACCATTTTTTATCGGGAGACCTATGGGAACGCTGGGTGGTAGGAAATTTGTGTCAGCCCGGTGATCCTACAACTTTCCCACACAAAAATTTGAGAACAATTAGATTTTTTCAGCCAAATCTGAGGTTTGCAGGGGATTCTGGGTAGGGAAACGTTGGGGGATCCACGCAAGCCATACCTCCGTGGACTCCCCCGGGTCTCTAGTTTTCAGAAATGTGTGGGTTTGGTAGGTTTCCCTTGATGGCCGCTGAGCCCGGGGCCAAAAACCCATGTGCCCACCCCCCCTGCAATACTAGGTCGTTTTATGATGGGTAATTTTTAAGTCTCCACAATATGTTTAGGGCCCTTGCCTGTCGCAGGTACTTGACCCACCCACACGAGTGAGGTACCATTTTTATCAGGAGACTTTGGAGAATTCGGGTGGGTGGAAGTTTGTGGACCCACACAGATTTCAGAACTTTCCATCACAGAAATGTGGGGGAAATGTGTTTTTTTAACAAAGTTTGAGGTTTGCAAGGGATTCTGTGTAACAGAACCTGGTGAGAGCCAGACAAGTCACCCCAACCTGGATTGCACTGGGTGTCTAGTTTTAAAAAATGTATAGCTTGGCTAGGTTTCCCTAGGTGCCGGCAGAGCTATGGTCCAAAATCTATAGCTAGGCACTTTGCAAAAAAAGGATCAGTTTTCACTGTAAAAATGTGGTGTCCATGTTGCGTTTTGGGCCGTTTCCTGTTGCGAGCACTAGGCCTACTCACACAAGTGAGGTGCCATTTTTATCGGTAGACTTGGGGGAACACAGAATTTTAGAGCAACTGTTATTACCTATTGACCTTCGATGCATTTCTGCCTTCCAAATGTAAGACAATGTGTAAAAAAGAAGTCACTTTGCAAAATGTCCTATAATTCACATGCTAGTTTGAGTACCCACAATTTCAGAGATGTGCAAATAGCTACTGTTTCCAAACTCAAATTTTTTTCCCCATTTCAGGAATACATAGGTATCTTTCATAGTGATTTTTCACTGTTTATATTTTCCCAAATTAATTGCTATATACACGGTACACAATAAAAAAACCATTGCAAGACTCTGCTCAGTTATTGGCTCTGGGTTCGTCGGGTTCTTGGTGAACCTACAAGTCCCATGTATCCCCACAACCAGAAGGGTCCAGCGGATGTAACGGTATATTGTTTTAAAAAATCTGTCATACTTAGAAGAAGTTACAGGTGAAAACGTTGGCACAAAGGGCTGTTTTTTTCAACTCATTTCATTTCTTCCTATTTGCAACTGTTAGTTTTTATTAAAAAAACCTGGAAGGATCTACACAAATGACCCCTTGCTGAATTCAGACTGTCTACTTTTCTGAATTGTATAACTTTCCAGGATCCATTATTGCTTTCAAACCCATTTCTACCATTAAGTGGAAGGAGGTTGAAAGCACAAAAAATAGCAAAAAATAGGCTATGTCCCAGTAAAATGCCAAAACTGTGTAAAAAATGTTGGTTTTCTGACAAAAGTCGGTCAGTCCCTGAAAGCTGGGAAGATGGTTATTTCAGCACCACAAACCCTTTGTTGATACCATTTGCAGGGAAAAAACCAGATGCTTTCATCTGCAGCACTTTTTCCCATTTTTTTTCACAAAAAAAACAAACAAAATGTAGCTGTATTTTGGCTAATTTCTGGGTCCCCTCCAGGGGAATCAACAAACCCTGGGTACCTTTAAAATCCCCATAATGTTGAAAGAAAAGGTCGCAAATTTGGCGTGGATACCTTATGTGGTCAAAAAGTTACAGGGGCCTAAGCGCGAACTACCCCAAATAGCCCAAAAAATGCTTTTCACAGGGGGGAAAAAGGCCTAGTAGCAAAGGGGTTAAGTAGCCCTCTAAAACATGTCAAACCTGCCACTGCAGCCTATGTGGGCAGTTTTAATCAGCCAGTTCGACTTGAGGGTGATGGGCGACCTTTTGTGCTGCAGTGTATTTAAAAAGCTGGACATGTATTTTTACGTTTTACATGTCCTGATAGTGAAAAAGTCACAAATTCGTTTTTCACTACTGTGAGGCCTGCCTCTCCCACAGGTAAACAGTGGGTTACCTTATTCCATTTAATAAGTAATAACGTTTGTTTGGGAGCAGATAGGAATGTCTTGTTTGGCGCCTGAGGAATTGTAATTTCCGTTTACTCTTTAATGGTAAAATCAGATTTTAAGTCACAATTCTGAAAATGCCACCTTTAGAAAGTTAACACAATAAGATGATGGACAGAGCGCTGAAACTTTTCAGACACTCACACCCAGTCACTTTTATATCTTGGTTAAATCCATCATCGTTCTGCTCACTTCGCCACCTCAGTTCAGACTCGGCCATATGCAGATCAGTGATGACCCTGTTACTCATGGGAACAGCCCAGCCCGAACTGCCAGCCAAGTCCTCCCTGGACTGGAAACAAGCATCATGGGACCGGTTTCTGGGTAACACCCCTCATCAGCCAGGCTAGCTTGTATCCAGTGGCAAGGTGCTTGTTTACACTCAAAGTTGACATTTCTTGTCCTAACCATTTGATGCCTGCTTCCTGGGTCACATGACTAGGTGTAGTTGTCAGTTGGCCTTTGTTTATTATCCCAGACAGCCACACGATAGAGGGCTTGGATGTTGGCAGGATGGCCCATCCAAGGCAGGATGCGGGGCACATCAATGCACAGCCCTGTTTGTGTGTGAGCTGAGGCATTTTCTTTGAAGTGCAATACATTTCACACTAGCCTATTGTGACTGCAGGACCAGGACAGGGAGGCAGGAGATTTCAAACACCTGTCGGGGTGGGGGAAGGGATTGGTGGGGGCTCCCGAAGCTTCTCTTATTTCAAAGCTAGAACCAGGTATAAAAATGGGATCTTCTGACCCACACTTCAGTACACTGCTGAACCTCTGGACACTACAGAAGGACTGCTGTGCTGCCAGAGCAGAGGACTACCCTGCTTCTTAAGGCCTGTCCTGCTGTCTGAAAAGGAAGGCTGGAGCTGCTCCCTTCTTCCCACTCCAAGGGCTAGTTAGCTGCCCTCCTGTTCAGAGATACAGGGTCACAACAAGCTCCAGGGCCTCCCTGCAAGGGCCCAGTTGACCTGCTTCACTGGACCTGCCTGAGCCCTACTGGCCTCTGTTGTGGTGAGTTCTTGATTCCCAAGAGGTGCTCCCCCAGGACCTGGGCCCTTGGTGTGGCATCAGTTTAGCTCCTCATAGAAGAAAATGAGAAATCCTAAAGTTTTATGCTCTACGTGACCCCGAACGGGCTTGTTTGCGCCAAGATCTTGCCGCTGACCACCATTGCAAAGCTCCAGTGAACCCGATTCTTTGTGCCACAGTGAACGCCATTGGCAACCTTCAACGCGAGATATGCAGTTCGCGGTACAGCTTTGACAGCCCTGGCGACTGCCAAGGTGAAGTTCCAGCAACGTCCGTCCATCCGTGATGCCCAACAGGATCTACTCGCTGCAGCAACAACGATCCATGACACTCCCTGCTCCTCACGTCCCCCTTCACTGCAAACTGAACTCTTTGTGCTGGACTATAGAAGGTAACTTTTTCAGCAGGACTGACCTGGTACCTTTATCAGCCCTACGCTCCATCGCAGTTGTGACTTTTCTCCCGGTCTCGCAACACCAGATAACCGCGAGTGGCGTTTTGTGCTTTTAGGCACTATACTTAAATCTTTAAAGCTGCATAACTCCTATTTTACTGATTGGGTTTCTGTCTTTTGGTGTCAAATAATTTATTAATTTCATTCTATTTTTCTGAATTGGTGTGGTCTTTTTCTTGTGTTGTGTGTTCACTTTATTACTGTTTGTGTGCTGCAAAATACTTCACACATTTCCTCTAGGTGAAGCCTGACTACTTTTGTGCCAAGCTACCAGAGGGTTAAGCACAGGTTAATATAGTGACTTTTTGTGGTTTACCCTAACAATGATTGTGGCTGTTGCTTGAGAAGGGCTCACACCTCCCCCTTAGCCAATTCCTCACAATTGTGTAGGACCTCTTCTGTCATTGGTCCATTATTTACACCCATACATACCAACATGATGCATGGGGTAATAGTTCAGTCCACTTCAGTACTTGGCTCTCTTTCCGTGAATGGTGACCTTTTCTGATTACATGGTCATCCGCCTCAAAATTAGTGCGCTTCAGGGCGGGTTGGCCAGTCCTTTTAGTTTTTAGGTTCCCTTTTCATTTCATTACCTTTACTCATTTTATTTTATTTTTTTGTAGGGCATACCACAGCACGCCAGGCAGTGCTAATGGGCTGCTTGCTTGCAGTTCATTTAATCTGCTGTGTGCCTCATCTTGCATGGTCATTTCATCTAAACTTAATTGAATACAAATGTCCGCGTGTTTATACAGCACCCTATTTTAATGTATTCTTTTCATTTATCTTGCATATGTTGCGTTTGTGTGTGTTTTATTGTGTTTGGGTCAGAGGATGAATGCAAGAATGAATCGGTGGGTGGATGAATTGATGCATGAGTGCGAAGATGAGTGACCCAGTGCATTTCATTCTTAAGCCAAACCTGTTGGCATTGCAAGTGGCCGTCTTTTTTTTTTTTTTGAGACAATTTTATTCACATTTGTACAGTTTTGTGCATATTTTGCCATTTTCAGATTTTTTTTCCCCCCATTTTGGGGTGTGTGTGTGTGTGTGTGTGTGTGTGTGTATATATGTATCTATATTTGTATGTGTGTGTGTGTATATAATATATTCACTGAAAAAACCATAGGTTTCAGGGGCGTTATAGTTAGTTGGACATTTCACTCGTACAAAACCATAGAAATTCCCCCGTTATAGTTAGTTCAGCTAACTATAACTCATGCGCTCCACAATGCACTGCTGATGACGTCACATATTACATCACTCATGACATGGTCAGTGACATCTCAAATGACATCACTGATGACATCACTCATGACATCATCCTTGTGATAGAGTGGCAGACCTCCTCTCACCCTAATATAACCTTTGATACACTCAAAAATACAAACTAACATTTTCAAAACAATGGACATACCAATACCAGTTACAACACACCTATTCAGTAATTCCAAGATCTACACACACATCCACTCATTCACCAACAGTCCCTATATAGTCACTCATACATGTACTCACTCATATGTACTCATACACCTATACATCCTGTTACACACTGCCACTCATCCATAGTTACTCACACACATAGTCACACATGCAAACAAAGTATCAAACATCCATTTACTTGCATATACAGTTATACACACACTACCACACTTACTTCTACAGAAACTTACACATACTTACTCTCTTAAACAATCACTTATAGAAACACCTACTTATTTGTACAGGAACTCTTCCAATCTCTCACTCTCACATATACTCACTTATATACACCAATACTCACATATACTAGTTTAAAACATATGTAGTTACTCATAAAGACACTATTGAGACAGTCATTCACTCACTAACACACCCATACACATACTCATCCACCTATACAGTCCTGCACACATGCTGTCTTCAACACATACAAACAGTGAGTCACTCATTCATGCATCTATGCACTAAGTAATACCCCCCACCGAACCATACAGACACTCAGACATCATACTGATACTCAAAAAACCAACTAATCCATATAGACACTCATGTAGCTACTCACCAACCCATGCAGCCACTTATACACAAAGTGAGAGACTGATACAGATATTTTCATATTTAAACATTACTCACTAACCCATGTATTCACTAAGATGCAGTCAGTTATACAATCAATTTTACAAAAAAAATCCTCCATTTAGACACTTATATACCCATTTATTCTTCCATCGACCTTGAGATATACATATATAAAACATATTTAATTTTCAGAAAAACACACATTCACTGGATGATGTCATCAGTGATGTAATCAGTGATGTCATTTGAGATGTCATCAGTGATGTCATGAGTGATGTCAGTGATCATGTCATGAGTGATGTAATATGTGACGTCATCAGCAGTGCATTGCGGGCGCGCGAGTTATAGTTAGCTGAACTAACTATAACGGGGGAATTTCTATGGTTTTGTACGAGTGAAATGTCCAACTAACTATAACGCCCCTGAAACCTATGGTTTTTCAGTGAATTTCTAAGGTTTTTTAAATGCTAATTTCTAACTATAACGTGCCTGAAACCTATGGTTTTTTCAGTGAATATATATATATATATATATATATATATATATATATATATTATACTATTTATACATATGAAAATGTCTCGGTCCCCTGTTTTCCTCGGTGGCACGGAAAAAATGGGTGGAACTGACGTCAGCACGCCGACGAGGTCCTCTTATGGCTCCGATGACGTCATACGGTGTCGCGAGCGGAGCCGTGCTCGTTGACGTGGGAGAGCTAGGAAAGAATTTCCATGGAATGCTGGTGCAGGGGATATTCACCTAAGTGTTCAGGCTAGTCCTTTGGGAGCAACTGTTTATGTTGCCACTCCAGAAACCGAAACCAGTGATCCGAGGGCAGAGGCCCTGCAGATGGCACACAAGGTGGGGTGCCCAGTCGTGTGCACCGGCGGGGCAGCGAAGTGACAAGCACCACAACCCACAAAAAAGGTAACGAGGGCACTGAATAACACAGGATCTTCTCTTTGTATCTGGCAGGAACAACGAAGTTAAAATGCCCTAGTACCAAAATGTAGAATTAGTGCTACAACGGTCTTCAAGAGGACCTGCGATGCCGCTTCTGCCTCCCGTACCCTGGAGGCGGCACATGGGTCACGCGGTACGGTCATACTGCGGTGGGACGCACACTCGTTGACCTCTCATGGCACTGCTCCACACTTCAGGGAGGACGCTTTCCATTAGCTATGTTTTCTGATGACATGTCGCGCCGGCCCCGTCCAACAACAGAACTCCTTTAGATCCAAACAGACTCTTCCACTCTCTCAACGGAAGTGAAACCAGGCTATGCGGACACTTTCACAATACAACAGCCGGGAATGCACTTTTCGGTAAAAAAAACCCACATTCCTTCCTCCTAATTAATCAAATAAACGTCTCACTGAAGAACAGGGGCCAGCTTCGATCGGTAAACAGCCGTTACAACGACTTTTTTACTTTGCGATACCATTACAACGCATGCATTACCACGCATGCGTTGTACATCACGAAGTCATTACTACGCATTTTTAGAACGCATGGTCATTTACCACGCATGCCTTTACAACGAATTTTGTTGTAAAGGTATGTATGGTAAATGACCATGCGTATATAAACATGTAGACGATCCATGTCGTTGTAAGGAAACAGAGGCTGTTCCGTTTCCTCACAACGACGTGCACCGCCCCTCAGAGATGACGTGAAGCAGGAACCACGAGGAGAGAGGAACCATGAGGAGTGAGAGGTAAGGGAATTGGGCTTGGGGTGGGGGTTTCTTTTCTAGGGTTTAGGGTAGTGCAGTGGTGTTTGGGTAGTGTAGGGGGTCGTGCTGGGGGGGAGTATTTTAGGGTTTAGGGTAGTGCAGTAGTGTAGGGGGTCGTGCTGGGATAGTGTTTTAGGGTTTAGGGTAGTGCAGTGGTGTATGGGTAGTGTAGGGGGTCGTGCTGGGGTTGTGTTTTAGGGTTTAGGGTAGTGCAGTGGTGTTTGGGTAGTGTAGGGGGTTGTGCTGGGGGTAGTGTTTTAGGGTTTAGGGTAGTGCAGTGGTGTTTGTGTAGTGAAGGGGGTTGTGCTGGGGGTAGTGTTTTAGGGTTTATGTTAGTGCAGTGGTGTTTGGGTAGTGTAGGGAGTAGTGCTGGGGTAGTGTTTTAGGGTTTAGGGCAGTGCAGTGGTGTTTGTGTAGTGAAGGGGGTCATGCTGTGGGTAGTGTTTTAGGGTTTAGGGTAGTGCAGTCGTGTTTGTGTAGTGTAGGGGGTCGTGTTTTAGGGTATAGGGTAGTGCAGTGGTGTTTGGGTAGTGTAGGGGGTCGTGCTGGGGGTAGTGTTTTAGTGTAGTGCAGTGGTGTTTGTGTAGTGTGGGAGGTCATGCTGGGGGTATATTTAGGGTTTAGTGCAGTGGTGTTTGGGTAGTGTAGGGAGTCGTGCTGGGGGTAGTGTTTTAGGGTTTAGGGTAGTGCAGTGGTGTTTGGGTAGTGTAGGGAGTCGTGCTGGTGGTAGTGTTTTAGGGTTTAGGGTAGTGCAGTTATGTTTGGGTAGTGTAGGGTGTCGTGCTGGGGGTAGTGTTTTAGGGTTTAGGGTAGTGCAGTGGTGTTTGGGTAGTGGAGGGGTAGTGTTTTAGGGTTTAGGGTAGTGCGCCCAACCAGCCACAATATCCGTGGACAAAGGGGATCCTGACTCTTTGGAACGCTCCGTCAATTGAATAATTTGGGTCAAGGGCCCTACCACGTTCAAGACCTATCAATTCCTTTCTTGGGATCCCTCATATACTTGGAGAAAAAGGTACATAGTTTCTCATCAATTTCAGGCGTGTGTGCCACCTTCCCCTTCAGTGAGGGCCTGGGGCATTCTCCCCTCATCCTATTCCCTGACCTCCCTTTCAAGGGGTTGATGGATTTTCCCCACCACATACTCTGCCACTTTGGCGTCAGGTGTCCACTCTGCCGACCTAGGATGGTAAATTTGGGTAGGCTCGAACATGTCCGAGTGGACCCCGTCCCCAACAGGGGGACTGAGAGGAGTGGGACTCTGGACGCCAGGGACGCCCCGAGTCCTTATCCTCATCGGAGGAGAAATCGTCCTCCGATACATCCTCTCCCTCTAAGGGAAACCCGCCGTCGGGGTCTACAATAGTGGTGACAGTGTTGCAATTTTTCTCGTCAAAGTGGGGGAAAAATGAAAGGGCTTTTGAGTAATGAATCACTCGGGTCCGGCATACATGCCCAAATATACATGAAAACAAAAATAGTAAGCCGTTCCTAACACATAATGCAGATAATGATAATTGATCACAGGGTTCGAACAAAGGGTGGATAAATAAGAAAAGCAGGAGAAAGTTTCCTCCTTTCGGAAAAAGACCCTCACACACCCAGCGTGCTAGGTGTCATGCTTCATCATCGGGTCTGCTCCTTATCGGGTCGGCACTGCAATACCCGATCGGCACCCGTGATGGGGCCTTCCTGGCGGAGTTCTTTATTCCTATGCCGTTGGGTGTTGAGTGTGTAAGGGCCCTAAAAAATATAGTGTAGGTGATAGTGATGTGTAAGGACGTGAAAGTTAAAACAGGAAATAGTGAACCACTCAAAACAATTTTAATGAGTCGTGGACACTAACCTGATTAAAAACTGAAAAAGCGCATACTCTCACTCTCAAGGTTGTGGGGAGATATGCTAAAAGTAGGTCAACATGTTTCTTGCCTGTTATCTATTCAATGGCAATTCGTCAGGACCAAAGGTAGATCTACCTACACTTTTTGGTGGTGGTCGGGAACTCGGTAAAGTGCATAAATGACCACCAATACAGCACCCTAAAAGTGGTACCTGTAGATCTATACCAAAACCTGCAATGAAAACAAAAAGCAATATGACAACATTATCAATTCATATTAAAGTTATATTTAAAATGCACCACTAAACATCCATGGTGCCTCACACGCATGCAGAACACAGGTGAGCTAAAACATGCATCAACTGTGATCTGGGTGTAGTGGAAATTAAAAAAGCAGTAGCGATTACGAAGAACACAAAGGGTCTACACATAGATGGTTATTACGCACTCACCCAAATCGGGTGAAAGGTAGATGGCATCGTGTACCGGTAGAAGCAGACACTAAGGTGTAGTGTCCTGATGAAACAAGGAAAAGACAAGAAAAAAGAAGAAAGGAAGAGAAAGAGGAGAAAAAGGGGAGGGAAAAAGGAAAAACAAAATTGAAACACTGGGACCCAGTACTGGTATTCAGTGGGCAGTGCCAAAACCAAGATATCAAATCCAGAGACCACGGCCTGTATCTCGAACACTAGAGAAGCGCAGGTGTCAAGGGGACACTCCAAGTGTAAACACTGAATTGGTAATAAAGTGAATAACGTAAGACTACTCACACCGGCACTGGCAAGCAGTCCCCCTAGTAACAACCAGGGACAATATCTAGAATAAACTTGGCCAACATCAGGTGTGGTTGTCCCCGTATCCCCATGAACTGACCAATGCAGTATACAACACAAAGACGGAACACGTGCATTGACACAACGTCCGAAGGTGCACAATACAGAGTAGATGCCAGTGACCTGCCTGTATCAGTGCCAAACCCAAAGTGCAGGACCCAAAGCTCTCTCCAGGTCGTAACACCAAGGGCACAGTTATCAACATCCTCAGCAATCTCGGAGTGAATCAGGACCGCCTAGTCAGCTCCCATATGTAGAGAGCCGTCAGCGGGTCGCGCGCAACCCAAATACTTACAGTTGAGTCGAAAAGGACCATCAGTATTCCTACCCTTCGCTCTACCGGACCGGATTGCTTGAAGTGGCGAGGCTCATCTAATTATATCCGGCCGGGCGCGTAAAGGAGGCGGTACTTCCGGGAATCACGCAAACGACTGTCCTGGGGGCTAGAACGCTCAACCTGCCTGGCGGGCGCCATATTGGACAGGTCCAGGGTAGTACTGTAAACCCATCTGAAATAGTCACCTCTGGGAACCGGGTTACTTTAGAAATTGTAAAAGAAAGCCAAAGTTAAAAATGACTGGGACTTGATATGTAAACAATGTAATAACAAGACACCTAGACAAGAGGGATATCAAGGTGGATGATGATTACATATTGATACTATTCAAGGCAGTATAAGATGGCGTCCAGAAGAGATAGAAATGGAGCACAAAATACTAGAGTGAAGATGTATTTTGAATTCATTAGAATTGTTTATGTGAGGAGGCTCCAAGGGATATCTTCATTCAGCCCACCCTTATCAGTCGATAATCGCAGCACCCAGCGTTGTTCAAGGCGGAACAGCGATTTCTTAGGCATGCCCGGATGTGTTTCAAGAATGCACCATTGGAAAGAATCAGGAGCGTGCTGTTCCTGATGGAAGTGAGTAGTCATTTTAGTATTGGTTTTATGACATCTGAAATTACTTCTATGTTCCATCATACGGACTTTGACCTGTCTTGTAGTCCTACCTATATATAGGAGTCCGCATAGGCAACTCAGTAAATAGATACAATTAGATGAATTGCAATTGGTATGGGACTTCATTTTCCACGATACCCCATTAGGGAAAGTCAGCTCTTTACTGATCGAAGTCTGGGGGCATATAGAGCAAGAGCCACAGGGGTAGTGTCCCTTAATAGGTGGAAGATCCCATAATGTTCTCTGAGAACTATTTTGTTGTTTTTTGGGTCTCGTATGAATTAGCAGATCCTTGAGGTTGCTAGTTCGTTTGAAAGCAAACCTAGGTGTGGGTAAGTTAAGCGTCCCTGTATTGAGAATTTCCCAATGTCTCCGAATAATGTTTCTAATTCGGTCAGACTCAGGAGTAAAAGTGGTGACGCATGTAATTGTGTGGTCAGGCTCTCTAGTCACACTTTCCAGCAAACTCTCTCGATTGTTATGTCTTGCTCGTTTTTGTGCGAGAGCAACCACTTGTTTAGGATATTCACGCTTGACAAGATCTCTCATCAAGGTGGCCGACTCTC
The DNA here is from genome assembly GCA_963921515.1 of Calotriton arnoldi. Lineage (NCBI taxonomy): Eukaryota > Metazoa > Chordata > Amphibia > Caudata > Salamandridae > Calotriton > Calotriton arnoldi. The sequence continues at coordinate 1,653,118 of CAWUFW010000777.1, forward strand.
TCTGATAGTCTGATATAGTGCTGCAATTCCTTCTGATACGAAGGAATTGCCCAAAGGGTAAATTCTGTCTTAAAGCCCTTGGATGATGGCTGCTAAATAACAAAAGACTATTTTTGTCAGTAGGTTTTCGATACAAAGTAGTAGTGATCCTATCTCCTTCTAGTTTAACCAGTAAGTCAAGAAACGGGATCTCTGTCTCCGAAATCCTGTTGGTAAACTTCAGGAATGGATTCAGCGTATTAATCCATGTACAGAACTCATCACATTTAGTGCGTTCTCCTTTCCATAGGATCAAAATATCATCAATGAATCTCTTCCACAGCAGCACGTTCGCCCGGTATGGATTATTGAGGTTATTGATGTCTCTATCCTCAAAAGCTGACATGTACAAACAAGCTAAACTCGGCGCGAACGTACTGCCCATGGAAGTACCCTGTGTTTGATGGTAGAGCTGTGTCTCATACTCAAAGAAGTTTTCAGTTAACGCCATGGTTGCGCATTCTATTATGAAAGCCACCGGGGTTGGTGAGTCCCATTCGATGTTACTAAGAGCATCCTCAATCACTCCAAGGGTTGCCCTCTGTGGAATGTTGGTGTAGAGGGCCTCAACATCCAGAGTAACTAGTAAATCCACTCCCTCTGGGTACTGTTGATGCATGTTTTAGCTCACCTGTGTTCTGCATGCGTGTGAGGCACCATCGATGTTTAGTGGTGCATTTTAAATATAACTTTAATATGAATTGATAATGTTGTCATATTGCTTTTTGTTTTCATTGCAGGTTTTGGTATAGATCTACAGGTACCACTTTTTAGGGTGCTGTATTGGTGGTCATTTATGCACTTTACCGAGTTCCCGACCACCACCAAAAAGTGTAGGTAGATCTACCTTTGGTCCTGACGAATTGCCATTGAATAGATAACAGGCAAGAAACATGTTGACCTACTTTTAGCATATCTCCCCACAACCTTGAGAGTGAGAGTATGCGCTTTTTCAGTTTTTAATCAGGTTAGTGTCCACGACTCATTAAAATTGTTTTGAGTGGTTCACTATTTCCTGTTTTAACTTTCACGTCCTTACACATCACTATCACCTACACTATATTTTTTAGGGCCCTTACACACTCAACACCCAACGGCATAGGAATAAAGATCTCCGCCAGGAAGGCCCCATCACGGGTGCCGATCGGGTATTGCAGTGCCGACCCGATAAGGAGCAGACCCGATGATGAAGCATGCTGGGTGTGTGAGGGTCTTTTTCCGAAAGGAGGAATCTTTCTCCTGCTTTTCTTATTTATCCACCCTTTATTCTAACCCTGTGATCAATTATCATTATCTGCATTAAGTGTTGCAATTTTCTCCGGGCCCCTCCTCCTCCCGGCAGGGTGCATGTTTTAGCGTTCGCGCACTCTTGAGGAAGGTCTCCGTAAGTTTATCAAATCCTTCCAAGTGCCCCGCGTTCTGCTTAACGGCCCTTTTATTCCCCATCTGGGAGCTACTTGGACCCGCCACCACCAGATCTGGGTCACTGAACACCCCAGGGATGCTTTTCGCCAGCTTATCAACCTGATCCCTAAGAGGAGCCAGCGCCCTAGAAATAGCCAGAGAGAGGGCTTGGTCCACTGCTGGAGGGGGAAGTTGGGGGGCCATTCCTCCTCCACTTCCTGGTAGGAGGAGTAAAAATGGTCTTCTGGAGAAGACATGATAGCAGAGGGTGTGAGCACAGAACAAATGCCCTTAAAATCCTTAAGACAGCCCCCTCGCCGGTGCTCCTACAGCTGGGCTTTCCCCGAAGCTTTTATAAGAATAGACTGAGGCGCAATACCAATTACCACCACCAGGTGGCGCTGGTCACTAACGTGGCCGTGTGGGCAATCACCGCGTAGCGGTGTCAAAATTAGGCGAGGTTGGTCGGGAATCAGCGGACACTAAAGGAGTGACCGGATTCCCAAACGCGCGTAAAGACCAACGGGAGCGCTCGGCGGAGCTGCCTCGCTCGGACCAGACGCGCCTGACAGGATCTCACCGCGCGCAGAGCACACAGCGGGAGAAACTGCGAGGGGGAGAACGCGCTCGGGCAAGAGCCTGCTGCGCAGGGAATATGAAACAATACCAAGGTAATAATGCTAATAACGTGCGCAAGAAACCGCTATACAAACAGCAACAATGTCGGATTAAGCCAAGAATGTAAGGAATGCACTTAACTGACGAGCAGTGAAGAAAGAGGAAGCGGAAGGGACGTCACGATATTATATACGATGGACTGTGATATGATTGGACTATAGTTGCCTTGGAGACTACCCCCTAATGGTTCATGGGTTGTGCAGTCTTTTGTTTAATGATTGTTGTGTTACGTTTTCTTTGAACTGCTATGCAAATAAAGTGAGGAAAGATATACATAATCCTCGCCTCCGTCCTGCCATAGAATTCATTAAACTTTATTTGATCTGATTTAGAAACATAGATCATAAAAGTGTACATAAAAACAGTAACTCCTCTTTCCTAATACAATACAGTGAGAATTAATTAAAACCAGTAGGTAAAAACGGTGTTACAAAGCCCGGTTCAGAGCAACTTCAGGTTAACAGAATCGTAAAGTTCAATGTTTCGCAAGATCAATCTCATGTACTTCGTGCAAAATACGCAATAAGGGGTCCAAGTAAGATGTAACGCTCCAATACCTGACCAGTTTGCACTATATAAAACTGCAGAAAAACTAAAAATAAAAAGTGTTTTGCACACTTCTGTCATTGGGCTATATGTGGGCTACATCTGGGTGATATTTGTGCTACATTTGGGCTCTTTTTTTCTCTGGTGGCCATCTTGGGAGACTTATTTGTTATGAAGTTTCCTAATTTCGTCATTTACTGCAGTCTCCTCAGTAGGAAATGCTTTCAGTTTTTTACTTTGATTCCATCAAGAAGGCATTCAGATGTGTCACACATTTGCCATGAATTCAGAATGTTCGCACTCTAGTTGTTCATTAGATCACTGTAGTAAAGCTACTGCTCACCAGGAGTTAACTGGAAGTCTACTGCTGGTATTGAAAGTGATTGTTTCAGTCTGCATGTCAGAATTTTCTAATGAAATAGAAGAGGATTTGAGATCTCACTTAAAACATGCCCTAAATTTTCTTTCTGCAGCACTACCCATAATTTCTATGGCAAAATGAACCCCCTCATTTTGTTCCTTTTTAAATTAAATGTTTTAAGTGTTACCAGTTTATTCCAATCAAGATGGCTTCAGGTGTGCCATAATTTTGTCATAAGTAAGACTGTTAGCGCTCTAGTTGTTCTTTAGAACACTCTGGGAAGCTGCAGTAGAACACAAAGGCATCAACTGACAGGCTGCTCCTGTTGAAATATAACAGGAAGATATTTGAGATCACACTTGAAACATGTCCTAATTTTTCTTTCTACAGCACTAACCATAATTTCTATGACAAAATGAACCCCATCATTTTGTTCCTTTTTAAATTAAATGTTTTAAGTGTTACCAGTTTATTCCAATCAAGATGGCTTCAGGTGTGCCATACTTTTGTCATAAGTAAGGCTGTTAGCACTCTAGTTGTTCTTTAGAACACTCTGGGAAGCTGCAGTAGAACACAAAGGAATCAACTGACAGTCTCTGCCCTTGTTGGATGTACATGTTTTACTGAGAATGTCAGACTTCATTCGCACATGACTAAGAAAGATAATGTGAATTTACAGAAAATATGCTCTCATTTTAGCTTCTGGAGCACCTTCCAAAACTGTATGGGACAAGCATGTGAAAATAGTTTTCTCTCAAACATGATTCATGATATCCCAGCAGAAGGTTTTTCACAGGGTAAAATCACCTTAGAACACACCACAATTCCTGAAATTAGTATGGTACCATCAACAAATGAATTCTAATGTAACTAAAGTCTGTTATCACCTTTTTATAGTTTTCCTTTTGGTAACCCTCAAAATCTTCTATTCACTACAATGCATTTCAATGGGGTACTATCATTTATATTGGTCCCAAGATGGCTGCCAGCAATTCCAGGATGAAGTGCTGACAGCCAATCAGATCTCACGATGACGTGTGGTTAGGCTCCGCCCAGATATATATGTGTTTTCTTTTTCAAATTTCTCAGGAACTACTGAACGGATTTACACCATTTAACCAAAGGCACGACTCTGAACCAAGGGCTACCTTTTGCCAAATTTGGTGTAATTCCGTTCAGCAGTTCAGGCTGTAGCTGCGACTAAAGGTTCCTATGGAAAATTGCATGGGGAAAACATGTTTTGGGACCCCCTTTTTTCTCGGCCCCCACTTGACGAATCACCCCGAGACTTTCAGGATAGGAGCGGACCGGAGCGCCCCACGAGTTTTGAAATTTTCGCGAAGATTCATCCACCGGCGCCAAAGTTATTGGAAATAGAATGTTGTGAATTTCCTATGCAAAATAGGTCCTAACTATAACTACCTACTGGCAACTGCCAGTAGGTAATATATATACATACATCTCATTTTTAAATAAGTTAACTTTTGCACTATTTTTTACCAGTTATAATTTTCGTACCTCATCATTCCTGCCTCCAAAGGTAAACCTCCTTGCGCATGGGAAATAAGGGAAGAACACCTCAATACTTTGACACTATGAAGGATGCCTCTATGGCTTTGGGGGACGAGGGACAGAGGTATTCTCCTTGCATGAGGTGGCTGTGCGTGAAACGTTTTGTGTGAAGAATGGAATCATATGTGTCATTCTGCGTAGAGCGAGAGGATGTTTACTTGGATGTTGCAATTTTTCCTGTTGCAACAAAACTGGACATACTCTAGAGGTCTTTGGGGTAAGGCACAGATGAAGAGAAATGGTTTCGGGTTGGAGAACAACAGTGCACTAGCGTCACAGGGAGAAAGTTTGTGTCTGGTTTGTCCCTGCTTCTATCTGTTGGCATTTTGAGATTTCAGGTTTGGTGTCCTGCATCCACCAGGGACTCACATGTGTTTTAGGGAGTTCTTCAGTGACTTGTCAGCAGCATGCTGCCCCAGAATCGCAGATGTGAGTCGACCTTGTGCTATCCTCATCAATTCCTGTCAACAAATTTGAAATGCAAGGATACCTTGGGAAGTAACGGTAAGCTTTTGTGAGTGGTTAGCTGAGCCCTTGTTCCATTTAGGTTGGCGCCCATTTACACTGTTATCTGATTCCACCCTTGAAAGAAATGGGGCCTTCTAATTTGTTTTTGGTTAGTTAACTCCTAACTCCTGGGAGTGGTGAGAGCTTTTGCTTGGTGGCTACGATCACTTGTTTATTACATAAAATCTCAATAAAAACTATTTAAACCTAAAACATAAATCCTCCCCACCTGCGTTTATCCTTGAGTGCTATATTCAGGCCAGTTATATAAAAACGTGCCCCATTTATTTATTTATTTGGAGTTTTATATAGTGCGATCATGACCCTTTCGAGTGACAGAGCGCTTTACAAATAGTGTACAGAGACAAGGGATACGATGGAAAGAAATATAACACTAAATAAAAATACAATATATACTAATATATACACATGGACTAATGGTGAACAGAGAAATAGGAGCACATAATATAGCATACGTCCAAGCCTGGAACATATCACAGCAAGACAAGAGGCAGTGGGCAAATAGGAAGGAGGGATCGATCTAGGGGCGATGGGGCTAGTCCTTAGTGTGAAAGGAGCTTCTGCTGAATGAAAGCAGTAGACCATTCAATACATTCCTGATGAACATTCTGAAATTCCAACGTGTAACCAGCTCTAACCGTTTTAACTCCAAATTAACTTCAAATGGCCTCTTAGAAATATACCTGAATTCCTTTTTCCATATTCTTGGCTCTTTTATTTAGTAGTTTTATATAGACAACCAGGTTCGTAGGTCTGGTATTTGCAGTGCAGTTGTCTACCTGACATATTGCTGACAATATACTTAGAGTGGGCTTTGGGTCTGTCCCTTCACCCATTGGCTCTCCTAGACCAGCATACTTCAACCATTGGCTTGAGACTTTTTTCATTCACCGTGGTTTAGCTCAATGGAATATTCATCTCTCATCTAAGGGTATTGGGTGTTTGTATGATCTTCCACCTCCACAATAGTGCTTCTATTGAACTGCCTGTGGGACTACTTTACAACAGTAGCCCTCTCGCTCCTCTTAATAGCTCCCTCCTGTGTGTGTCACTCTATTATGTTTATGCTGTATGTGTTAGGACATTAAATTCAGACCTGCAGGCTTTGCCCAATGCTTTGTGACAATGTAAGAGTACAGACAGTTTAGTTTTCTGCGGGTTTATTTCGGCTTTGGTTGTGCCATCAGAGATTTGTTCTCTGTTAGACAAGTGATCAGGGTATGAAGACTGTCAGTGCAATTGTTTCTGATGTAGCGGAGTAATGTTTGCATATTAAAGGAAAGAGATTCTATGCTTGCCTCCTTATTTGTTTGTACTCATCTTCTTAGCACACTCTTATCATTGGGAGTGTATCAGTGCTGCTTTGTCCATTCTTCAAGCACTCCTTGTTGCTATATTTGGATTACACTTTTTAGGTCTCGCGCCTAGCGTTGCAGTGCGCAGCACTGCTCGCGCAGCGCGAGACCTTTAGAAAGGGCTTCAGAAAGCTACCCACACGCTCGTGCGTGTGGTTTTGCTTTGTGAAGCCCACATTGGCTGGAGCTTGCGTTTTTTCCCCCGAGACGGCACGCGATTGGGCAAAGGCGGGCGCATGTCCCGCCTTCGCTCCTCCCATTCCCGACGGTGGCCAGAACGCGCAGCAGCGCGCGTTCGCCTCGCTGCCGCGCTCCCTCTCCCTCCCCCGCTCCTCTGTGGTGCGCGCGCACCACTGTTTTTTCCTTTGGTATACGTATGCTACCTTTTTAAGTTGTTGCTTGTTTGTCACCTTCCCATCACGTCAGTCTCCTCTTCCATTTGTACTATTGAATGCTTGGCCTAGTGAGGAAACTGGAGAGGGTGTGCTCGAGCAACTTCTTATCTCCTTCTCTGCACCCCATCTCCCGCGGACCACTTCTGTCAACCTGCCGCCTTTGAAAGTCAGTTCGGCCCCCGTGCAGACGCCTCACGAGCCTCTGTTTAGCGCCGGCTCCTCCTGCGACCACCCCCTCCCATCCACGTATGCACCTCAGCTCCAGGGGAAGGCAGGGGCGGCAGGAGGCAGGAGCCGGGGAGGTCCGGAGCCCCGCAGGTCGGACGTGCCGTTTCATTTCCCACATTCATAACCCTCGCTGTACGCGCCATGTCGCCCTGAGGAAATTGACGAGATGAATGCTTGGGCATGCTGGCGGTGTGCCGGGTTAACTCTCTGGATTTAGTTTATATCATCTCGCGAAAGTATTTGCGGCCTTTAGCATGTTTATCCCCAGCTCCGCGCTTTGTGAACGCCCCCGGTTTGTGTACAGATTTGCCAATGAAGCAATAAGTGGTTTCATGTGCTCCGGTCTTCATTAAACGTACACATCCTGTCTTGTGGATTGTTACCTGCCTTGTTATGTTAGCCTAGGCCTGGCTGCCATGCTGCTTTTCTTTGCGCACGTTACACTGAGCCGGGCCTTCCTCGCCCTTTGCTCGTGCCAAGTTCTTTTGCACTGTCTGCATTTTCTGTTGTTCACCTTTTTGGGCTCAGTCTGCACAAACATGTACAAGGTCACATAACAATGTATTCTGGTTCTTCCTGATATGGCCAGTCACGCGCACCCAGACATAACATTATGTGCAATTGCCATGAAGGATTTGATATGCTTTTAATACTGTGGTTTACTAGCGCTTAACACACTTGGAGAAATCCCTTTCAGTGAGAAGAGCTATGATGTCCTGCTGATGTAATTCTGCATCTAGAGACTGAGGTATGGGGGTTCGCTAGTCAAAGCCCAGAGGTCTTCTATTATTATAATAAACTATCTTACTGCAAGGGGAGGGTGGTAATGTTATTTATACGTTTATCCACTGAGCTCTGAGATGCTTTCCCCGTTTGTATTCTATGGAATTGTAACCATGCTGCTTATATTAGTCATATGCATTATGCTATTAGTACTGACACGTGTACTGTACATTAGAGCACGTAAGTGGGAATAAATATTTTAACCTATCCAGTGTCTCTTCCTACGCATCTTGTGGACAAGTACGAGTGAGTGACGAAAGAGTGTTCTTGCTTCTGTGAGTCCTGAGATAAAGATACCGTGTTCTGGGTTGTCCAAACATTAGTACTTGGGTGCTAATGGGATGCTAAGCTAGTTGGGTTGGGGTTATTGGGTGCTACGGTATATGGTGGCAAACCACTGTATTCCGGGGTCCCATTTTCCTGTGCATAGCTCTGTGTATGTGCAGAAACCTTATGACATGGCGCGACCACCGTGGGGCAGCTTATCTGCGAGACGCTTGAGTAGTACTTGTGCTTGTCCACAAACCCCTCGCGTACGCTTCCGGAGGCGTGTGTGACGGTGATACCTCCTATATTGAATGTTTTATAGGTTCTTTCAAGCTTGAGATTATTAAAAAAGGTTAGTCAACAGACCCATTTTTTGTGCTCCCTGTTAGGTTGTCGATTATAATTGTTTAGTCATGGCTGGTGTGGCGATAGCTGCACATAGTCGAGGAGCACTACGAGACCACTTAGCTGTGTATGGAGTGCCCGATACAGGGGTCGAGTTGGTCTTTGTGGTTCAAGCCGATGCGGCTTATCACTTTGAAGTGTTTTACACTTGGATCACTTTTGAAGCGGTGGATGCAGGTGATAAGCTGTTTCATGAATATAAACCCACCGCTATTCCTGCTGCCTATCGACCCTATACTACTCTTGAAGTGCCTCTCACGGCTTGGCAGCACCGTGTTTGGTTCAATGGCGCCCTACCACAACCAACTACCGCAGTTCGTTTAGGCCCCTTATCAATTCAGGGGGCCACTTGGCCTGTATTGGCCGGGTATACCCCGCATCCAAATTATCTGGCATTACCGCTTGCGGAATTGCGCACTATGCATACCGAATTGGTGCGAGTGCATCGAGCCTTAGTGACATACGTTACAGGTAGCCTCCATGGAGCTGCTCCTGTAGTCGCAGGCCAACCAGCTATTGCAGCTGGAGTGACTATAAGTCCTGTCATGGTAAATTCTGTGATGGGCAAACGTCCACAAAACAAGGACGACTATCCTTACTGGCTTGCAGAAAAGTTCGATCAGATAGAAGCAGTGTTTCCACATACATCCCCAGTAGATAAACACCGCATCCTCACGATAAGTTTGCCAAAAGACATAATCCCCGATTTGACAGCATGTGAAAACTGGGGTAAGGTATTCGCAGCAGTTTATTCAAAATGTTTTGGAACTCCTTCCATGACGGTTCTACCCTCTGTAATTAAAAAAGTACAGGATGAACATGGCCCTGAAGCGGCTGTGGAATTAGGGATGAGACTAGTGGGAGTGTTTGATGTAGTAGCTGAGCTGATCCTTGGAAATGTCAAGGGCGATGCTATGAACTTTCAAGTAGCGAATGCTTTGGCTTTGGTCCCAGAGTTGGACAGGCCTCGCGAATTACCGAAAATTATTGCTCGGGCTTATAAAACAATTGGAAGAAATAGCCTAGGCAACAAGCCTTTTGTAAAAATGCAAACTCAATCGCAAACGCAAGTTACACAAGCAAAAAGTGCATCTGAGAAAGATGATAAACCAGTCTTCACTAAAAAGAGTTGGAGACAGAAAAAACAGGGTAAGCAACAAAAGAAGCCGGGGTCGAGAGGCGCTTCCCCAGTTTCGGTTTCTTCTGAACGTACTTATGATTTACGTGATAGGTCAAGGATTAAATCACCAGAAAGGTTTCAGAGCTCTGATACGCGTTCTCCTCGTTCTTCACAGGCCCAGACGTCGTCACAGGCTGGTGGAGGAGGACGGCAAGATAGAGGAAGGGGCCGAGAGGCTCCCCAGGAGCGAGACCAACCTCGACAACAAGTCAGAGGGAAAGCAGAAGATTTTCATCTTCCTCGACCGCAATTTCAGAAGAAAAAGGTTGCCGCTGTCACAGCGAAATATGCCTCAGACCGTGAGAACGAGACTCCAGAATTGGACGTGGGCAGTGACCCTCCTAGACAGCGCCGCGGAAGTTACCATAGTGCGGGAGGCGCTACGTCCTCATATGGAGGCGACAGCAACTGAAACATTCGTTACTGTAGAGACAGCTGACACGAGAGTGGCACCCCCTGACAGACTATATAATATAGTCATACAAATTGAAGGTGACATACCGCGTGAAATAAAAGGGATTTTTTGGGAAAATCTAACCACTTCATATGACATTTTGTTAGCGGAGGTGGATTGGCCACCCCCATTCGTTTTAGCTGCACATAAAGGAGAGGAGGTAATCCTTCCAAGCTTTTCAAAGCATGTCCCAAAAGACAAAGCTGAAGCACTTGCAGCTGAGTGGGCTGTGTACCTGGCACCAGCGTTATACCGCAACCATGTGGGATGGGATGAAGAATCACCTCCTCATGCAATACCTTTGCGGTCACTACCGCAGCCACAACCCCAATATCCCATCAAACGGCAGGCAAAAGGCCCCGTCTCCGAAATTCTGACACAGTTGGAATATCAGGGAGTAATTGAACCATGCGTATCACCTATGAACAATCCCCTTTTCGTGGTTTCTAAACCCGATGGATCGTACCGCTTAGTTTTGGATTACCGGCATTTAAATACTCATTGTCGGAACTTTGCGGTGCAAAATACACACAGTTCTGCGCTTGTAGACAGTCTTGTTCGTAAAAAATACAAAACGACACTTGACCTTTCAAACGGTTTCTACACGCACAACCTGGCCCCGGAGAGTGGTCAATGGACCGCATTCACATCCGGTGGTAAATTATTCCAGTTCCGGCGATTACCCATGGGCTATAAAAATAGTCCGGGTATATTCGCCGCCCGTGTTGTTTCTTTGCTACATGACATTGATCAAGACGCATGTTCGTACGTAGATGACATCTATCTGACGGACGACGAATTATTTCAGCATTTGTCCCGTGTGGACCGCATTATTCTTGAATTTGCAGAGCAGGGTTACAAATTTAACTTCGCTAAATCACACATTGCTGAATTTACCGTTCTGTTCTTGGGTTATGAGCTCAATAACGAAGGTAAGGGCTTAGCCCCCCATTTCTTGGAAAAATGTGCACATTTGTGCCCCCCAAATACTCTGAAGAAACTTCAGTCTTTGCTGGGTTTCCTGAATTTCGGGCGTACTTACATTCCCGAATATGCCCAGCGTATCAAGCCTTTGTATGCTTTGATACAACCTACTTATTCAAGGTCTTGCTGGCTGCCTGAGCACACCTCAATTCTGCAGTCTTTGCAGACAGACCTATTGGAGTCTAAATATCTTTTGACTCGTGATAACCACACAAACCTGGTGATTAGAATAATTCCGGGGGCGGTGGGATTCACCTATTTAACCTTTAATGAAGGTGATACAGTACCTATCGCATACAAGTCACATCTGTACACTTCCGCTGAATTGCGCTTTACATCTGTTGAAAAAGTTCTGACTGCAGTGCAAATGGCGATTCTAAAAGAACGCGCACTGGCACAGGGTAAGCGGATTCTAGTGGTAACACCCTGTCCTGCCCTAGAGGCAGTAACAAAGGCAAGTGTACCGAACTCAAAAGCAATGCATCCCCGTTGGATACAATGGGCTACATCCTTGACGTCTTCGGACGTCACTTTTGTTTTTGATTCTTCTCTTCAGACTCAGGAGTTTTTGCAGTATGAATTCGTTCATCCTCCTCCTTTGTTTTTACTACCGCTTGAGGATTACAAATGTGTGATCTACACCGATGGTTCGGCGCAACCGGCCACTGGGTCCAAGCACGCTTATTCAGCTGCATGTGCTATTGTTGCGGGTTCCTTTGTGGATGGCAAGTTCAAATCCACTGTAGTGCACACACGCACACTTGGAGACAGTACGGCACAATTGGCCGAGCTGCATGCATTGCTACTTGCACTTGAGTTCGCTTCACAGGATGAGACCACTCTTATTGTATGTGATTCTTTTTACTGTGTACAATCTTACAATGACAATCTGTTTTTCTGGTCGAAAACGACTACAAGGACGCAAAAGGGAGCACAATTAAGCATAAAATGCTTTGGGTTCGAGTGGCAGAATTGCAACAACGTCTGCCCCTCACACAGGTGGTACACACCTTAGGCCATCAGCGGGTGGGCGCACACGCTATTGGTAACGATCTGGCAGATGAAGCTGCCCGTTCAGCAGTAGTCACGTATTCAGTAGCAGCGGTTACCAGGTCCATGTCTAAAATAGACCCTGTTATATTAGCGGCTATTGCTGCAACCAAGGAAGGTAATAATTACCCTACAGGTTTCCCTTCCAAGTATTCTTACACATTAAGTCCCGATCAGGTTCCTTATGTAACTATACCTGACGTTGGAGATCGGCTGATCCCCAACGCGGACCGCAGGAGTGCCTTGATATCGGCTGCACACGAAGGCATGGCTTCGGCACATGCAGGTGTGTCAGCTACGGTTTCCATCTTGCAGCAGCGTTATTGGTGGCGTGGGTTATATAAAGACACCCGTGCTTTTGTGCTTTCTTGCGACGTTTGTCAACAGATTAAGCCTTCCACGGTAACACGTCCACCACAAACACCGCTCTGCATTGCTAACAGACCCTTTGGGTGTGTTTACTTGGATCACTGCGGTCCATTCTCATCAGACACTGCCTATAAATACATCTTAGTGGCAGTGGACTCGTGCACACGGTTTCTCTGGGTCTGGCCACAACGGAGTGCTGACGCCCGAAATGTAATCAGGGATTTGCGTGTCTTTGTGGGAATTTTCGCATGCGGCACCTTCCATTCGGACCAAGGTCCAGCGTTTGCCTCTAGGGCTTACAAGGATGCAATGGCTTCGCTTGGGGTGCGGGTGAAATTTTCGTCTCCGTATAGGCCTGAGGGCAACTCTATCGTTGAACGAATGAACCGTGACTTAAAGCAATCCTTAACAGCTAGGGTTATAGGTACTGGCAGGAACTGGCTGGCCCATTTGTATACCGTTCAGCGTGCACTTAATAATCTCCCTAGAAGACCTCTGGGTGGGCGGACCCCATACGAAATGCTCTTTGGCATAAGAATGTTTGTGCCTGACCTTGAGGGTCCAGACATCGCGGCGCAATCCGCCAAGTTTGATGTAGATAACCATTCTGCTATGTTACAGGACTTACAAGAAGCCCGAGACAAACTTGCAACTACACATTTACCTTCAGCCACAGACCCTGCGTTGCAGATTCCGGTAGCCGGCTGGCTTCCAAAGGTTGGAGAACTGGTTCGAGAAAAGGTTGAAAACAAAAAGAATTTGGCCCCTCTTTTCGTGCACCGGTTCCAGTTCTGGGCTTGAAGGGAACACGTACAGTCATTTTACCACCGCTTCCTGGTCGCAAAGAGAACAGATACATCTCAGTTGAAAATGTCAAGCTACAGCGCCTGGCCGATCCTGAATAGTGTCACCCCAGCGGTCTCTTGTCCTGCCATTTATCGGACATATGTTCGTGGCCCATCTACACGAACGATCGCTGATGCTGTAATTGAGATGGTTGATTTGCCTGAAACTACAATTGATCCCCAACGCTCCACTAATATCGACGAGGACGAGTATACTTATCCTGCATCTGAATCGGTGGCGCATCAACCAATAACGCCACTGAGCCCGACTCGTTATTCCTTTGATTCGGATTCCACCTCTTCAAACGTCCCATCCAAGTTCAGTATTTTTGTATCCTGGTTTAGAGACAATTTTTTAATTCCACCCTGGACATACCTCTGGTTGGTACTTTTCTTGATATTTTTGTTCATGTCCATTGGCTTTGTCACAGTGTTTTTTCTACTAATCAATGGTCACTATTTACCTGAACGCTCTGCTGTAGACTATGTTTCTGGAACTTTGGCTCCTCATTCCTCGTCTCACATCATGAAGCGTGACCACACATTTGTGAACATTTCAGCCTTCCCAGTTGCTGATGGCATCGTATGGGATGCAGTGAACTATCAAATCCATGGTCCGACGGAAATTATTAATGTACCTAATGTCCTTCGTGTTTCAATGGGTGATGTAGTACAAAATAATATTCATTCTGATGATTGGGATGTGCATGCCGTTGAAGCTTTGTTTGCCGATTTAAAATATTATGCATCTTTTAATGCTGAAGATTTATATATGAATTCTGCTAATTATGCCGATTTGTATTGTTACCAACATTGGGGTAATCATTTTCTCCATAAACCCAGTGCCCTGCGTAGTTCTGTTAACTATACCCAATGGGAACATTGTCCAAACCCCTTGCCAGGTAGCTCTCAAACTCTTCGAAATAAGTTTAATTATTTTACTGATTTTAATCGGTCGAACCCTGCATCCTATTATTTTAGACTTAATAACACATCAACTCAGAAAATTATGTTGACACACACCAAATTGCTTTATTCAGGTTCCTTTCTGAGTTCCCTAGCTGTGGGTGGTTATGAGTACTGGGATAATACAGTGGATTTGAAATCTATTTGGGGCTCCAAGCCATGGCAGGTACAGGGAACCGAGGCGTTGCATCGTGCTTGCCTCATCCCTACCCAAATTATGTTCCTAAATGCTTCCATCTATCAGACTACATGTTGGGGCTTAGCAACCATTAAACAATTAAATACGCCATCAATACCATCCCTGTCGAGTTTTCCAAATGAAAGCTCACGATTCAATCTGTCCCTCGTGTCCCTGCAGGCAATGTTACAAAATAATTCGTTTAATGTTTCTGAGCTGGTTCAGTCACCCTGGTTAGTATGGCCTATATCATCTAATGCATGTCAAATGCGTTTTCATGATACTGGTGCTAGCTACACACAGAATAGGCCTGATCCGAGGTTTACTGATGCCCGTACTGTCACTACATACTCTGTTGGTAAATTATGCAAACAATGGCTGCAACATTCGTCCCTTGATTCTGTTAAACAACATTTGTCCCTCCTTACAGGCAATATTGATCTGTCCGACTTTGTTTTGGGACCTCGTGGTCCCCGACCTAAAAGATTCATTTATGAAACATATAATGAACTCTGGAAGCTATCACAAATAGAAGCTGCTTCCCGTCTTCGGGAAATAGATCAAGCAAATATGGAAAAGGTGCTTGCTGTTGTGGACAA
Organism: Calotriton arnoldi; assembly: GCA_963921515.1. Classification (NCBI taxonomy): domain Eukaryota; kingdom Metazoa; phylum Chordata; class Amphibia; order Caudata; family Salamandridae; genus Calotriton; species Calotriton arnoldi. The sequence continues at coordinate 1,668,304 of CAWUFW010000777.1, forward strand.
TAGTATTAATACCCTGTCTTCTCGCATTTACACTTTAGAGAATATTGTGTCCTCTGTTGTTGATATTGTACAAGATGATGTTTCTGTGTTATATCATGGTCAGAATCAATTGCGTTCGGTTATGCAGTTTGCATGGACTTTACAAACGCTTAAGTTAGGTAAAGTGCCTTGGCATTTCTTGAACACCTCTGCCTTATTTCTACCTTTTAACTTAACTGATAAACAGCAATTTATGTCCATGAAGGATGCAACTTACAATCTGTTACATATCGAAAAGGTGGATCCATTGCCGTTCTCTGTTGCAGAACTCGATTCGGCTGTATGGCTAGTCCATGGGGTTATAGCATTACCATTTTCCTTGTTTGAATTTGACTCGTGCATGAAACATTATCCTGTGGGCCGTTACCGGCCCTTGGGCAGTGCTTTCCTGCATGAACTCTGGTCCTTGCCTTTCATGTATAAATGCCTTCGGGACGGCAAGGAAGTCTTTCTCACGGGGGAGTACTGCGACTCGACTGTAGGTCATTCGCTTATTTGTAAACACATTAAATTGCATGGCTCATGCAGCGTTTCCTCTCCTACTCTTGCTTGTGTGCTGAAAGGTATTCCTGCTCCTGTTATTTCACCTACTTTCACTCTCCTTTCCAGTGGTAGTTATTTACTTTTAAATAACGAAAACTGTTGTGGCCTGCAGGCTGGCATTCCTTACATTGTAACAGTTTCGCACAGGGTTGTCTGCTGCAAAAATGTGCTGTTTCCTCCCCCTCACGGCAGGGTTGATATCTCTATTTGGCCTTCCATCCCTACCCTGGAAGCAGATTTCAATAGACTGAGCAGAATAAAGGCACTATTATTAAACGAGGAAGTTATGCTCACGTCCGCCCGGGAGACATTCATTCTCCAGGTGGCGAGTACCCACAGTGAAATACAGGCCCTTTTAAACACTAATCTCCCCCAACATTTTGGGGAGTTAATACATCGTATTTTTAACGCATCTAACACTGAAGGCCTAGTGCACTTTTTTAAGGTCGTGGGGTCGGGCTTGGTGTCCTCCTTCCAAACTATTTTTGGTGTCATCCCGGCTTTCATACATTCTATATTTTCCAGTGTCTTTGGCGGTTTCCCATTGATCCTCGCTTTAGCGGCTGGTGTCTTGCTCTTAATTTGCTTTCTGCGCAATGGATGCTCCCCGATGGGACCTGCTCGATCCAGAACGCCTCCAGCTGCTCCGTGAGCGCCTTTTGGCTGGTTTTGGTGTCTTGCCATTGGCGACACTGAGTGTGTCATATACTCTTTCATTTCGCTTTGCGTATTTCACTTGCGTGCAACCTGTGATGACTTGTGTCCGCTGTCCTTTCACCTGGACTCTGGATTATTGCCTCTCCAATTCGTCATTGTCTGTTCCGGATTTTGTTCAGTTGATGGGTCCCTTAGAGGCCCATGAGCAGGACTGTTCCGTCGCTGGCTGTATGGCGCGTGCGGCTGCACTGGGGATTTTGGCGCAATGGGATATCTGGGCGGCTGCCCAGGATCTCCTACAACGAAGCTGTTTCAATTATCACGCAAGCTGTCCCGCATTGCTTCTGGATGCTCCCTTTGCTGAGGAGCATTCCTGCTCTTTTGAACTCATGGATTGGATGGCATCTATGTTTTTTGACGATTCCAATGATGAACTCTTGGAGGGTATGGCTTTTTTCTGCACTTTCACTTTCATGGATTGACCTGCCCTTCGCCGTTTGGGCGCTCCCTGTGCTCCGACGTCAATTTTCTCCTCTGTCCTGGCCGCCAGACTGTCCAGGGGAGGGTGTCTTGTGGATTGTTACCTGCCTTGTTATGTTAGCCTAGGCCTGGCTGCCATGCTGCTTTTCTTTGCGCACGTTACACTGAGCCGGGCCTTCCTCGCCCTTTGCTCGTGCCAAGTTCTTTTGCACTGTCTGCATTTTCTGTTGTTCACCTTTTTGGGCTCAGTCTGCACAAACATGTACAAGGTCACATAACAATGTATTCTGGTTCTTCCTGATATGGCCAGTCACGCGCACCCAGACATAACATTATGTGCAATTGCCATGAAGGATTTGATATGCTTTTAATACTGTGGTTTACTAGCGCTTAACACACTTGGAGAAATCCCTTTCAGTGAGAAGAGCTATGATGTCCTGCTGATGTAATTCTGCATCTAGAGACTGAGGTATGGGGGTTCGCTAGTCAAAGCCCAGAGGTCTTCTATTATTATAATAAACTATCTTACTGCAAGGGGAGGGTGGTAATGTTATTTATACGTTTATCCACTGAGCTCTGAGATGCTTTCCCCGTTTGTATTCTATGGAATTGTAACCATGCTGCTTATATTAGTCATATGCATTATGCTATTAGTACTGACACGTGTACTGTACATTAGAGCACGTAAGTGGGAATAAATATTTTAACCTATCCAGTGTCTCTTCCTACGCATCTTGTGGACAAGTACGAGTGAGTGACGAAAGAGTGTTCTTGCTTCTGTGAGTCCTGAGATAAAGATACCGTGTTCTGGGTTGTCCAAACATTAGTACTTGGGTGCTAATGGGATGCTAAGCTAGTTGGGTTGGGGTTATTGGGTGCTACGGTATATGGTGGCAAACCACTGTATTCCGGGGTCCCATTTTCCTGTGCATAGCTCTGTGTATGTGCAGAAACCTTATGACAATCCTGCGCGTATGTTGTGTGGCGGGTATCGCGCTAACGTGGGCTGCAGGACGAACGAGCCGCTGCCTGCAGGTGCAGAGAGACAAAGTATCACACAGCGCAGCTCCACCATCAGAGGCAGGGGCACACGGCCCCGTCTTGCCACCCTTGGCAGCGGCCAGCCAGGGTCAGATTGGGATCACGATTAAGCCCGGACACTACCCTCCCTACCCCCCGCCCAAAAAAGTGGCCCGCCACATCCCGGGATCATCCCTTTCATGGATCGCCATTTGCTTAGTCTCACTGGAGTAATTTTTAGAGAAACGTTTGTTAAATTAAGAATTTTAGGGGCCAAGCTGAAGTCTGCCAGTGCCAGTGCAAAACTGGCCTAGTGTCTGCCTCCCCATGATGCTAGCCCCACATTTCAGAGGCCTGGTTGAGCCTGGAAGACAGTAAGGCTCTGTGGGCAAGTTGACTGAGGCCCTAAAGAATGGCCCACAGGTGACCCTGAGGCATCCGCCCAATGCCCGACTGCCCGCCTTTCTAATCTGACCCTGAGGGTGGCCACCTTACTGCATGTCAACACATGCTTTGTTTCCAGTTCACATTTTTGCTATAAGGTTTGTTAGCTTGGTTTGATCAATGGAATCAAGTTAAGACTACAACCCCTAGCATTCATTAGGATATCGCATGACAGGCCAGAACTGGACACATGTAAGGACATGGAGTGAGGTGCCACCCACTGTATGAGTTTGCACTCTGTCTTCAAATCTACGTAAATCATCCAGCTTCATGGAAGTATAGATCACAAATAGTGAATACAAACCAAGCACTTACTTATTGAAATGTTCATGTTATTTTGTGTTGCAACCAGTTTATTAATAGGTCACATTGCTAAATGGCTATTTGGAGAGGGTCCTAAAACAACCTATCTAATAAATATTAATTGGGCAGGTTGCTGTTGGCGACCCCTTGCGTTTGGCTGCAAACACAAAGATGGTGGCCTGCGGGAGACAGCAGACTTCTATCCCTGCGTTCGTATTCCTCCTGAACAGGAACATTTTTAAAGCAGCCTATGGCCCTTAAAGGGACAGGTTATTCTTAAAAAAAAATGTTTCCTGTTTCCAATTATTTTGGGGAAAAGAGAGTGGGGGAAATTAGATGATCCCTAAACGGGAGGTTGATCGACATTGACACTTTCCTGTTTGAAAATGGCATACCACTCCTACTCGGGTGTTGGTATCTGATCAATGATTTGCAACCACAATTCCAGTTATAAATCATTGATACACGCCATTGTGAAACGCTTTTACAAGAAGATGCCTCTTTCATGTCTTTTCCTAACTGCAATTCTGAATGAGTTGCTAAAACCGTTTAGTGAGCAAAAAGGCAATTCTGACTCTTAAAAGGGATTGAGTAACTACTAAAACGCACTTTTGCAGGTGCCAGCTTCGTGATTTTGCAAATCGAAGGGTTTGTGATTCCAAAAGTGCAAGGTAATCAGATCCTTTGTCTAGGCCCTGCTGGTCAACACCCAGGGAAAATAGACCTTCCTTCCTGTTGAGCGCCATGTTAAAGTGACTTTTAATGAGATGGAGAGATTTAAAATTATTGTGTAACATACGTCATGAATGATATAACCATTCTTCATATGTCAGAAATGGTCCTTTGTCTTGTCTCTGAATATGGTTCCAACTAGTAGCTGTGCTCCACCTTGTAAATGTCTTCCTTGGGTACAGATAAATGGTACTAGTTGCCCCCATCATACAGCATCCTGCAGTATTGTCAACACCATGCTCTCTTAAGGTTACATCTGATGCTTTAGAGGAATCTTCCCTTTTAACTTGTTTTACACTATTGTATACTATCTTCCCATTTTACACTAGTATGCATATTTTCTCTATATTATGACATGCCACTGTATGGTCAAAGATTACAGATTGGTCAAGCTTGTAAAGTGGCTCTTTGCCTAAGCAGCTTAGGCCTCACTATATAAATAACACAGAGAAATAACAACACCTTAGTGCTGGGCTGTGCATTAGATCTCTGTTGACTATTTTGAGTTGTAGTTGCTAAGTGGCATTATATTTCTGGTGAAGAGTGGGATCGTTACCAGGTTTATAACTGCAGGCTAAGTATTCCTTTGAACCATTCGAGTAATTTTACCGGTTCAAAAGTAGAAAACATGAAGGTTGTTCTTTCAGAGTGTTGTGTGTGTCGCATTTGCATATAGGTGGTCCTTGTCTGGACTGGCACATTGCTGAAAAAGCAACTGATTGGCTGAGATAATCTCAATCTTCCTCCTATAACATTTTTGTCTCTCAATGTGTGACCTCCTTAAGAGCGACAGGTATTTCCAGGCATGGGTCTCTTAGCCCACTGTATCATAGGACTCAAGCTGCACTTCACTGCTGAGGCATAAAAATGCGAAACAAAGTCGGTGGTTGCTTGTTTTCTGTTCAGAGGGGACGTTTCCTGACATTTCACATTAGTCTTTTCCTATTGGATGAGAGCCTAGAACATTGCATATGGTTGCCCCAAATCTAGACTGACACTGATTAAAACAGTCCACTAGGATGCAGCCCAGAGTAATTATCCGTGGTGAGAATGATTCATGCCTTTCACCCATCACTTTTCTGTTTCTGCTTTTCTCTGATGAACAGGGAAATACATACATTCACTCCCATATCAGATCTATTAACCACCGGTTACTGACGTGTTTTCTAGTCCGATTATCGAGGCAAAGTTCACTTAACAAAGGACTTTCATGAGATGTTCTTGCACCCTCTAAAAATACATACATTTAATTTAACATATGTATTGGATGTGCCAGGCCTCTCTGGGCTAATCCTTCCCACATTATTGTTGGATGTCTTGTTGTAGTTTCAGTTTGTAAGAATACCATGGAGCACGAGTTAGGAGATCAGATTTACCCCACCGAAGATTGTTTTCAACAATGTTTCCTCATTTTATACACTGACATCGTTAAAAACATGGCTTACTATAAAGCTTTTGTGGTGACCAAGTGCCTTCTATTTTGAAAATGTAAGTCTACATTTAACGTGTTAATTGATCAACATATCATTACTTTCCCTGTTGGAAAGAACCTACCTTTGCATAATTGAAAAAGAAAAACGTTACAACCGTATATTCGGCCTTTACCTGAAAATCTACTGACTCTTTCTTAAAATTCCACACATAAACCTATTATTAGAAGCTAATATTGCAAAAACGATTTTTTCATTCTGCTTGCAGTGGATACTGCAGTACAGCCTTCATGTGTGGCACTATGGAGGACAGGAAAGTTGGTTGATCTGTGTTTGGGGCGTGTACATTAATTAAAGCTATGTCATTACTATCCAGTTTTCGCCCTGGCACCATGTAGCGTCCCTCTGGATCAATGATTACAACTTGGGATAGAAAGTAGTCCCAGGAAGCACTAAAATCAACACCCCTCTAGCAAATGACGAATAGGTAGTATCTTCCCGTCACCACTTCAGCAATTTATCCATTAAAAAAAAAAAACATAAATAAAATGCATTGTCATTTACAATGCCAATAGCTCAAACTCTCGTAAATGCGAGACCTATTGCATTGCAAATGCTTGTTATATTCTGTAAGTATCATGGTTAGGACTGCCCACGTGTTAAAATTAATTGAGCAGCGTTTTTGATTCAAGCATTACATGCCAGTTTTAATTATTTACTTCTCCTTGTTTGGTTAATCTGAACAACGTTTTAACAAACTACTTCCTTTCCCAGAATGAATGATATATTTTTTGTTTAAAGCATTTGTTAAAGCCAGTAGGCCTTTCTCAGTGAATTGTTACCACACTATGGTACAAGCTGTAGAAAGGCACTGTGTTACATGTAATCTCACAGATTGTCATAGTAAGGGTTTTGGTCACCCCCTCTTACAGACCCAGGAAGTAAAAGATTTTCACTGTGACAATTCGTATTAGACCCAATTGAGCGGGGTTGTATATTGTTTTACCAGCTGCAATTTTGTACATACTTATAATATCATTATGGTATACCGGATGGTTTCCTTGCGGGACAGCTTAGGCCCAACACATTGTCTGAGTTGGTAATGGTAGCAAGCATTGATGCAGGTTAAAGGCCCGATTTTGTTTATCATGAAAAGATACGATAAAGGCATTTGACCTAACATACATATTGATTGTGAAAAGCATATGTTAGCAAGTAGCCATTTGAGGGTGGATTATTATTACTGGGTATTAAAGCATACAGATAGGTAAATTGTTATATGGATTCTCACAAATTACCTTAGAATGCAAGGGTGTTTGTGTTGGTTACACCCTCTGCAAATTGGAGTATAGAAGACCTTAAGTGGGAGAACCCTTGTTAGACCCTCTTGTGAGAGATAATGTTTTGCTTTGCCAACTGTAATTTTGGATACTTTTGTAATTTTATGATTGTGTGCCTGATGATTGTCTTGTGGAAACGCTTCAACTCCTATTGTAGACCTAAGTTGGTTATGCTTGCAAGCAAATGATAACAGCTATTGGCCTGATTAGTTCATTATGAAAAGGTATCAGACATGCCATAGATCTGATTTGTTTATTATGAAAAGTTATGACAGTCAGTAAGCATGTTTTATTTATATATGAACAAATCTGTTAAAGTCAATACTCCTTAGGGGGGAGCAGGTCCTAGTACCAGCTCCCTTCGCTACCTCGGGTTCCCTTCTGCCGCTTGAGACCCGCGATCTCCGCTGCTCCCACCAGTTTTTTTTGTTACTGTGTATACCCTTGTATATCCATTTTGTTCAGCCCCCACCCACTGTATCAGCCAGTCTTTTATTCCTGTTTAGTCAGCTGTATTGCACTATTTGTTAACCAGCCTTCCCTTTTCCTGTTTAGTCAGCCGTACTGCTCACTGTTTTTCCCATAATCTGTGCTGCTGTGTAACTGTGTTATGGTTTGCTCTTGTGCCGCCTGCCCTGCCGCTCAATTCCGCTCCCAGCTTCCTGCCACCCAGCTCCCCCTTCAAGACCTACTTAATGGAGGCCGCAGTGCAGTCGCACGGAAGGCGTTCCAAAGGCAAGCCCGTCTGCGTGCGTTTGCGCCTGGACAGTGCCAGGAACCCTGGCCCTCCGGCCAGCCACCGATACTCCACCACCTAGCTCTTGGCCCTGGATCCCAAATGCCAAAAAAATAACTGCTGCATCTCATCCCCACGATCTACCAAGGGACCCTTCACCTGCTGCCACTGCCGCTACACAGGAACCCTCACCACTCCCACCAACCAGACCTCCAAAACCCCGTAACAGCTCAAATGCATGCTGTTCAACGCCCGATCCCTCTGCAAACATGCCACGGAAATCTGGGACACCATCATCACCTTCGCACCCAACTTGATCTTCATCACAACGACTTGGCTCAACCCGTCTTCAAACACTGACATCTCCGCAACGCACCAGGGCTACAAGATGATAAAACAAAGACGGCACCAACAAGCACAGAGGAGGCATCGCCATCATCCACAAGGAAACCCTCCGATGCACCACCATCGAAGATGACATCACACCAATCATGGAACACCTTAACTTAAAAACCCGAACAGACCCACAGACAACCATCAGAGGAACCCTTGCCTACAGACTCCCGGGCCCCCGCCCCAGCTTCTGCGACGCCATCTCTCCCTAGCATCTAATCCCAGCACTAAATCTTCCTTGGCGACCTCAACTTCCACCTCGACAACCCGAAGGACAGCAACTCTACCAACTTCCTGGAGAACATGAGAAACATCTGCCAATGCAGCTGGTCACCGTCCCCACACACATTGTAGGACACACACTGTAGCCCATCTTCATAGCCAGTGACGGAGTCAAGTTCAGCAACGTCACTGAGCTAACATGGACCGACCACTGCATAGTCCACTTCACCATTGAAGGCGCCCCGGGCTCCACCACCAAGACCCTCCGCCGCAGATGGAACAAAGTCAGAGACCCAGTGGACTACTGCCCTCAATACCACCAGGCCCAACACCACCAGCAACCTGGAGCTGGACGTCCTGGACTTCTCCAACTGGATCTCCAGCTGCACCGACGCAGTCTTCCCCACCAAACCTGCCAACACCAGCAGATCCTGCAAACACACCAGCTGGTTCACCCCTGAACTCCAGGCCTCCAAATGAGAATGCAAGCAATCAGAAAGACTATGGCGATCCTCCAGGAACCCCACCGACCTCGCCACCTACAGAGCAGCCCTCAGCAAATACCACCATCACCTCAAAGAAACCAAGAAAGACACCCTAACAACCTGAATTGAAGCAAGCACCAGCCACACTAAGGAACTGTTCAGCATCGTCCATGTTTTCATGCCCTTCAGCCATCAAGAAAACAGTCCTCTCATCCCAAGCTCTCTCGGACACCCTGGCTGACCACTTTCACAACAACGCCAACATCTACGACCCTCAACCCACAGACATCGACCATCTCCTGACACCAACCACCACCTCCGACTTCTACCTGCTCACCGCATGGAAGCCACTCGCACAACCGAACACCTCGACCAGCATGACTTCCATTCACTCTGGAGCTCCGACAGACTCCTGCCCCCACCTCATCTTCAACCTGGGGCACAAAGAAATCCACAGCCTACTCACAGACATCCTCAACGCATTCATCTCCATGGCCACCGTCCCCGATGCATGGAAACATGCAGAGGTCAAACCCCTCCAGAAGAAGCCCTCCATCGACCCCAGTGACCTCAAGAACTACTCGCCCCATCTCTCTGCTCCCTATCCCTACAGGGTTCTTGAAAGAAAACATCAACTGCCTGCTCACCGAATACCTGGAAGGAAACCACCTACTCATCGCCTCCCAATCCGGCTTCCACGCCAACCACTGCACTTAGACTGCCCTCATCGTCGCACCCAACAACATCAGAACCCTCCTTGACCGAGGAGAAACAGCCCTGATCCTTCTTGTCCGGTCAATGGCTTTCGACACAGTCTCCCACCACACCCTCATCAAAAGACTCCACCACATCAGTGTCCAAGTAAAAGCCCTCAAATGGATTGCCTCCTTCCTCACCGGACACAGAGTATCCACCTACTGCCCCACACCTCCGAGCCCAAGATAATCATCTGTGGTGTCCCCCAAGTCTCTTCCCTCAGCCCTGCCTTGTTCAATGTCTCTACATGACCCCGCTGGCCGACGTCGTACGCACCCATGGACTCAACATCATCTCCTACGCTGACAACCCCCAGCTCCTCCCCTCGCTCACGGAAGACCCAGCCACCACCAGAACCAACTTCAGTTACGCCATGACAAACGTCACAGACCGAATGAGTGCCAACTGCCTAAAGCTGAACTCTGACAAGATGGAGGTGCTAATTTTCGTGAGGAACATCTCACTGTGGGACGACACCTGAAGGCCCTCTGAGCTCGGACCCACACCCACCTGACCGACCATGCCTGCAACCTTGGGATCATCATGGATGGCAAACTGTCAGTGCAGCGCCAGGTCTGCTCCGTATCCTTCTCCTGTTTATACACCCTCCGTATGCTCCATCTCCTCACCAGCCAGCTGCACTATGGAAATGCACGCTATGCCGAAACCTTCAACAAACTCAAACGACTCCAAACCATACAGAACACTGCAGCCAGACTCCTCCTCAACCTTTCCAAATGGACCAGCATCACCTCCCACCTCTGAAGCCTCCACTGGCTCCTCGTCCCGAAGAGATGCCAGTTTAAGATGCTAACCCATGCCTTCAAAGCCCTCCACAACCAATGACCTGCATACCTCAAACACCGCCTGACCTCCCATCAAACCCGCCAGACAACTGCGCTCTTCCTCCCCCGCCCACGCCCCCCGCATCCACAGAAGGCGCAGAAGTGGTTGTTCCTTTCCTTACCGGCGAGGTCCAAGTCCTGGAACGACCTCCCACTTCACCTCCGAACCGCACCTTCACTGCCAGACTTCAGAAAGGGACTCAAGACTTCGCTTTTCGACTAAAACCCTCAAGAACTCAGCACCTCGATATCTCCCAGGTTGATTAGATGGCCTTTAAGATTGTCTGATTGATTGAGTAAAGGGTGTTCACTGTTATAGCCTGCAGTAAGGAATTTTATTACATAAAATCTCACTAACTTTGTAGGGCAGTATTTCGGTGTTGGTCACCCCTTTGACAAATTCTAGGGTAGAATATTTACACTGTAATAATTCTTGCTAGAATCATCTTCAGAAGACCGGCCAGGCTCAGCTGTCTGCCAGGATATTGTAACAAAAAAAAAAAATCATAGTGTGTATGTATATATATATCTCCACACACATCCCACCTCCAGAAAAGAAGAGGGCACGCACACGAAGTCTGCAGGATCTCGCCCATATATTTATTGTGATGGGCCTCCGGCGACCCAGCAATTAAGAGAGATGTGTTTAGGCAGATTAATTGCCTTTCTCAATCTGAATCGCCATTTTGGCATTTCATTTAAATCGTGACAAAACAGTAAACCGACAAAACGCACTTTATCTTTTGTTGCAGTCTGTTCAAATACTACTTCACCCCACTGTTTCACACCCTACCAGTGTGTGTCAAAGTGCAGCCTTCACTGCAAAAATACAGGCACATAAATATTGTTCTTTTCACTGGCATACTGAACCATATTACTGGTTTCCTCTGTTTTAGCTTTGCTTTTAATGAAACTTAGGACTTGATTTACCAGGGACTGCAACGCCAGGATCCCTTTCCTGTTTTCCATTGTTCACAAATAATGCACTAAACCACGGCTGAAATCCGCAGCGCGTGCTGCCTTTCATTATCAAAATTCTTGGCTCCTTCTGTGCCCAAGAGTTCAACAAGTTTTCAAAATTTCTGCATATTAGCTGACTGGCAGTACTAAATATGACGTTAAACCCATTAATTTCTCAATGAGCACTTTCAATATCACCGGTCCCATTACACCTCAATGAACTCCACAAAAGGTCATTGCAGTCCGCCACTGTTAGCAGCACAGCAGTTGCTGTTTGCGAAGTTGGGAGAGGCCTGCCTATAAATAATATTCTGTTTTAGTCTATATATATATATATATATATATATATATATATATATATATATATATATATATATATATATATATATATATATATTCATTCACTGAAAGAACATTACAGGCACTTTATAGTTGGGGTCGGATTTCACTCATACAAAATCAGTGAAATTTGGCAGTTATAAATACCTGAGATATTTATAACTTACTCCCCACAATGCGCTGCTTATGACCTCACATATTACATCACTCATGACCTGGTCAGTGACATCACTCATGACATTTCAAATTACACCATCCAGTGAGTGCAAGTATTTTGTAAGAGTTTGATTGCTAAATATATATACTAAGCTACTACAAAAGTTAAAGTAGGTGTACTACTTTTAATAATATATATATATATATATATATATATATATATATATATATATATATATATATAATCATGTGAGTGGCTGTGTGACTGAATGTATCCTTGTGCATATGGGTGTGTGAGTGGCTGTATGGGTGAGAGATGTTGTGTGAGTGGCTATATTGGTGAGTGAGTGGGTGTATCAGTGGCTGTGTGGGTGAGTGACGGTGTAAGTGACTATCACTGGGTAAGTGGGTGTGTAGTGACTATGGGTAAGTGTGTGGGTGTCTGGCTGTATGAGTGAATGGGTGTGTAAGTGGTTGTGTGGGTTAATGGCTGTTTGAGTAGGGATTTTAAGTGACTTCGTGTGTGAGTGACTGTATTGGATAGTGAGTGTGTAAATGGCTGTATGAGTGAGTACAGGAATGTATGAGTGCTTGTATGGATTTGTGAATGGGTATATAAGTGGTTGTGTGAGGGAGTGAGTGAGGGCTTATATGGATGAGTGAGTGGCCGTGTTGAGAGGCTGATTGAGTGGCTGTGTGACTTTGCAGGTTAATAAATGGGTGTGAGAGTAGCTGTATGGGTGAGTGTATGGTTATGTGACTAGCAGTATGGGTGAGTAACTGGTTGTGTGAGTGGCTGTACAAGTGAGAGTGGGTGTGTGAGTGGCTTAATGGAGGAGTGAGTGGATGTGTGAGTACTGGTTTAGGTCTGTGAATGGGTATGTCGATGGTTGTACTGGTGTGTGAGTGGGAGTACGAGAGGTTGTATGGTGAGTAGGTGTCTGAGTGGTTCTGTGGATGATGTCATCAGTGATGTCACTGACCATGTCATGAGTGATGTAAAATGTGAGGTCATAAGCAGTGCATTTTGCGGGGCCGTAAGTTATAGTTAGCTCAGGCAGCTATAACTGCCAAATTTAACTGGTTTTGTACGAGTGAAATCCGACCCAAACTATAAGGTCCCTGTAACCTTTGATTTTTTTCTGTGAATTTCTAAGGTTTTTAAATGCTAATTCCGAACTATAACATCCCTGCAACCTTTGTTTTTTTCTGTGAATTTTTATGGTTTTTTAACTAGAAGTCTCCTTTGCAGAGTGGTGAATAAAGGGGGCTGGGCCTCTGACCAGCTCTCAGGAATCCTACTGTGTAGGACTTACAGGAGGTACCAGGAGGGCTTCTTGGTCCCCAAGGTCCCTCAGGATTAAAGTGGAGTTCATCTCCCAACCAGTAGTGCACCACGAGCTGCGTTTGCAGAGTGGTGGAGAAAGGGGGCGTGGCCTCCGAAGTCCTCTTAGCAATCCCGCTGTGTGGGACTTACTGGAGTTAACAGAAGATATTGTTTATAGCCCCGGGGAGATGGCAGTCCCCGGGGCAGCGAGGGTGGCGGGCAGGCTCCTCCGCATTCCTTTTCTGAAGTGCCCCAGGGAGGTGGCGGTCCCCGGAGTAGCAGTATTAATTGCCCCAGGGAGGTGGCAGTCCCTTGGGCTGCAGGGGTGCCGAGGGGGCCCCCTGTGTTTTTATTGTTTATAGCCCCGGGGAGGTGGTGGTCCCAGAGGCTTTTTATAAGCCTGACTGTCCCCAGCATTTGGCCCACCTGTGGGCTTTATAAAAAAGATGTGCTGGAGCCTGCGCATTTTTTTTTTTTTTTTTTTTTAAATTTAAATTTTGCTGCAGATTTGCAGTCTAACAGGAGATGTAACCTGACCATAGTCCAGTTCCATCAACGTACAGCAGTGGGATATCTTTATGTGCTCCCCATCTGCATTGTAGACCGTGCAGCACGGGGACACTTTGTGTCTCACTAGTCCAGCCAGTCTCAAAGAGGTAACCTGCAGGCCCGTCTGTCTGTCTATCTCTATCTCTTCTAGATTTACCTATCTCTATCTAAATATATCTATCTCTCTCTCTAGATCTCTCTCTATCTCTCTCTCTAGATCTCTCTCTATCTCTCTCTCTAGATCTCTCTCTAGATCTCTCTCTAGATCTCTCTAGATCTCTCTAGATCTCTCTAGATCTCTCTAGATCTCTCTAGATCTCTCTAGATCTCTCTAGATCTCTCTCTAGATCTCTCTCTATCTAGATCTCTCTATCTAGATCTCTCTATCTAGATCTCTCTATCTCGATCTATCTCGATAGAGATAGATATATTTAGATAGATCTAGTAATCAAGATATATCTGTCTAGCTATATATATTTATCTATCTAGATATATTTATTTGTCGATATATCTGTCGATATATCTGTGGATATATCTGTCTAGATCGGTCTGTCTAGATAGGTCTGTCTAGATAGGTCTGTCTAGATAGGTCTGTCTAGATAGGTCTGTCTAGATAGGTCTATCTAGATATATTTATGTATCTAGATATATCTGTAGATATGTGTAGATATATCGGTCTATCTAGATATATCAGTCTATCTAGACATATCTATCTAGACATATCTATCTAGACATATCTATCTAGACATATCTATCTATCTAGATATATCTCTATAGATGTGCGCATATGCTTGCCATATCCAGCTATTCCTCTGCAAAGTTATTTTTGAGATGGATTGAGGGTCGACTAAGCATTCCTTTTCACCCATGCTAATTTTCAGTTTGACTGCGAGGATCTGTAAAATGGCTCTTTTGTGGATGACTGGCGTATGTAAGGGAAACAAAGCACTTTAATAGAGAGCTTGACCTCTGACTACATTCCTCTGGAAACTAAGAAATACTGTACTACTTCACCTAGTGGATGGAAGAATGAGAACTTGGAAACATTTTGGAATGAAGAGTGCTCCTCGATGTTATAGATGTATGCTTCCGACTTGCTGAAGTGCTGGTTTGCTTGCTACAAGCATTCTTAAGCCAAAGCAGAAAAACTAAAGCACAAGACAAACCAGCCTGCCCACCTTCCTACCCTAGTTGTAGACCATGTCCATATTGCAACCAGCTGAGACACAGTGGGGAAGTCGTAGCCAAGTGGAAAGATTGAAGCTAACAACGTTCCAGTGCTGTTAAGTGCTTTATGAGCATCTTGTCTTCCCCTTGTGGCCCTGCCATGCCCATGACATAAACGGTGTCTTGCTCGCAAAACACTTTCGGCTTTAACATTTTGACACAGAACACTCCAGCAGTGGCAGAAACCTCTTTGTTACACACCAATTCCAGACTTCAAAAGTGTTCATATGACATCCTTGGATGTGTTGTGGAACAAATGGCTTGTTGAGAAGCTGTGTAACCAGAATGTGATTTTTTTTTTTTTTTTTTTATCCTGAAGCCAGCGAAACCCTTTAACTGTGGACCAATTGCAAGTATAGATGGTATCTGAAGTGTGAGTGAATCATATCTCAGGGTCGATCTATAAGTTCCACCAGGCACTTGTGGTTCTCACATTAATTGTACTATTTATCGAAGGGTAAAACAAAGACTTCTTTCTTGGAAAATAAATGTCTGAGTGTAGGCACCGACATTGTGGGAGGAGGAGGTCACGTTGCATGTTTTGTTGTTTGAGAGCGACCTTCACTACACCTAGTCTAAGTAAGGTTGACTGATCAACCACAGCTACCAATGGAGAGACCTAAAAACTAAGGTAGCATTTGTTCACTAGAAGAAAATGCAGTGTTTGCTGCTAATCCCTCCCACAACCATCAGGTTCTTTGGGAAATGCCTGCCAAAAATCCAGAAAAACTGAAGTGCTGCATGCACGTGAGGTTTTTCGAAGGTTCACACTCTTGTTCAATTCAGCGTGGTCAAATAATTGTCGTCACACTTCTGTTTTTATAAAACTTGTTTGTGGTTATTTGTTGTGTTTTAGACTAAGAGACAACCATTTTCGTCTGTGGGATCAAGTTGAGACTAGGAACACCCCAAAATAATGCCACGGCAGCCACCTTGCCATCATGCTTAGACATCTCCCCGATGGACTCTACTTGTGTACTTTGTATTTTGTAATTGCTGTTGTGCTAATGCAAGTTGTAACAAAGTCCTTATTTTTTTCAGCCCTTTTTCCAGCTCGTCAGATTACGGAAACTTGGTCTAAGCGATAACGAAATTCAACGCCTACCTTCAGAAATAGCAAATTTTATGCAGCTCGTAGAACTGGACGTATCTCGAAATGGTAAGCAATGCAATGCTATGCACTGTAGTTGTAGCTAGTGTGGGGCAGGTGGCATTGTTTGGCTGTTTCAGAGAGCTTTATTTTGCAATGGAATTGTATTACTTGAATGTTCCCTTCATGTGGAAGTCCAGTACTGTATAGTATCATGATCATCCTAGTAACCTAAGAAAAGTTTGAGGCTGTACCATGATGCCATTGTGCTGCGCAGAAGGGATCTGTACTCTTCTTTTTGGCTTCTTGAGCACTTACATTATCTCAGAATAAAGATTAAAGCATGTTTTGCTGACAGCACCACTTGGAAACACGCAGCAGTAATTTTTTGTGTTTTTCATTGTTTCTTCTTTTCAGGAGTGTATTTAAAAAAGGCGAAGCAATCACAAACTTGATTTTGTAGCTAGATTACACATGCACATTTTTAAGTCAGTTGTATATTGATGCTGTCACATGAAGTAACTCAACAAGACTGCTGCTATTGATTGTCACAGGAAGTGACATCATTGCTCAAAATAAGTGTAAAATAATTAATGTAACACCAAGATAAAAGAAATATTGCTTGAAACGTATAGTACAAGGCTGTGTTTGGAGAGAATATATTTTCCATTTCCACCCAAAGCCTGGAGCACTGGTCTCCTGTTTGTAGAATCTGCTTCTCTGAACCAGATGCGCAGTACAAGAGCGCTCTTGTCAGAGTCCTGGCTCTAGCCGTCCTCAACAGATGGGAGATTCAGCTCGACACAACCGCTGAATGTGTGAGCCGCCTTACTTGAAGACTCCGTTTTCCCCTCTTGCACCATTGGAAAGTGCGAATTACTATCTCTCTTGCTGCTGCGTCCTTCCGGAATCCTGCAGGTCTGCATTGCCTAGCCGGGGCCGTGATTGTTGCTCTCCCAATGTTTTGGCATGAATGCAGCATTCATCATCCAGCCCAGAAATATAAAGGGGACCGCACAATACTTATTCTACTGTTAATTCTGGCAGTCAGGTAGCAAACTCCATTATTTCATTTCTCGGGGACATATTAAATAATTAAATTTGTTGTAAAACATATTGCAATTATATGATTTACAGAACGAGTATCTACTCGTGGCCTGTGGTAACCCGCGAGTTGTCTACTAGCCTAGATCTCCTGTTACCAGCTAATCACCCTTGTCCCCTATCTGTGAAAACAGGCCCATCAATATCAACGCCACATCACTGGAATGTAGATTGATTTTTTTATCCGTATGAAAACATAAATGCAGGAATTGCGGGATAAGAAACGCATGCCTAACACTACATTATTATGCTTTTTCTTCCCTTTACTTTGTGTTTTGTTTCTATAGACAGGGTATCTCCTTGTATCTGGGGAATCCCGATTCGTACATGTGTTTTATGCACGTTTCCCCCTCTTACCAAGTTGCAGGCCTCCATGTCGCCATGGTATTTGTATGCCGTGTGTACCAGTCATATCTTCTAGTCAAGTTTAGGTGTAATTCTCGGTAATTCGTTATCGGGCCACCGCAGTGTACATCGATGTATATCTGGTGAAAGTTGCACATTCTCCCTATTGGTTGTGCTTGAGAGAGGTAGGCGTGTTGTACTTACACCAGGTTTAGGTAGCGTTTTAATACTTGAGTGCTAAAGATGCTTCCATGCTGGATGAGTGGTGAAGAGGACGCTAGGAAAACGTACCAAGTAGGAGCCTGACTGAAGCGATCATCTGCGGAGTGTTTTTGCAGTTGGGATTATGCTTCATGGCATAATCATGTGATGCCCGGGCGCTCGTTATGTGACGCAGTAGGGCTTAAGCCTTGCTATTGATCTCCGCATGAGTGCAGGCGCTGCATGCCAGGGAACATCTGGGCCAGCACATGTAAACCTTGGTGGATTATTACAGCGTTTCAGAGCTTCCCAAATGCTTTTGTTTGGATTAACATGCAGCAGGACAGTTTTTGAAATGCCGGGTTGACACACAGGGCTCTTGTGTTCCATTGATGCTCTGATATGTGCAAACCGTTCTGATCAGCCTGCGATACTTGTACATCTTTAAACAGCATTCTCAGTTGCTTGTTTAAGAATGCCCTGGAAATGCACATTATTTTCAAATAAAACAGAAAATAAATACCAATGTAGTGTTCAGGGTTGAAAGGGTAAGTTGCTGCATGCTGTTAATATCGAATCTATTCAAGGAAGTGGGACTGAAGGCCATGTAGTCTGCGCGAAACACATTGCTTTTGAGCAAGAACCGAGTTAAAACTGGGTTTGCTGATCAATCCGCAAAAGTATTTAAAGCAATTCCAAACACCACCTTATGCAGCTTTTCGTGAGATGGCTCATATGTTGGTAGAATACCGAAATTGTGACATATAACTTATGTAAAGTGAAATACCTGTATAAAATAGTTGCACACCTCATCTCATCTCTCAGCCTAGTCTGAAACTGATATATAGTCTTAAGAATTCCTGCCTTATGGTTCTTCTCGACTTATCAGGCTTTGATACAATTGACCACGAAACGCTCCTAAAAATCTTAAGCAATAGAATAGGTATTGAAGACACAAGCCTCAACTGGTTCAGGTCCTCATTATCAGACAGATCAGAAAGTTGGCAATTGCGTCTACAACTCCTTTAAAATTCTTTCCAGTGTCCCTCAATATTTCATCCTAACACCCTTACTTTTTAATCTGTATGTGGATCCACTGGATGATATTTTAAAACACAAATAATCTTTTTCTCCAATATACCGGTGACACTTGGTTAAATTTGAATGCTCAAACTGTCTCAAGATCTTAACCTTCATCAATAAGGTAATTAAAAACTGTATGAAACTCAAACAGAACCTCCTGCAAGACAGAGTTTGCCCTGCCGCCCATTACAGATACCAGGAATTGCTCACAAAATGGAATCACCCACAGACCAGATAGATCAAATTAAAATATTGGCCTCTCACCTTGGCAAAACAAAGATCTTGACTTCAGACTTGACAAGCTACCTCACCTTGATCTTCTAATCTGGTGAGGGCTAGACATTCTAGACTCCACTTATAACTACTTTGTAATCTCAAGCCCCTCCTTCAAAAACCAGCCCTTGAGATGGCCATCAGAACCCTTCTCATCTCGAGCATAGACTCAAGATTTTTGCTTCTGACCAGCCTCTCATCTAGCTCCTCTCAATACGGTCCTCCACAGGCAGCCCCCTTGATATTATGTACAAAAAGATATGACCTCATCATACCTCTCCTAAAGTCTCGGATTCATTTTTCCTTGAACATCATCCTACGTAGGAGACCGAGTACTTCTCTTTATCCCCAAAACTTCAGATTACTTATAAGTATAGAACCATAAGAAGCTGAGTCTAGAGGAAGCTGAATACATCCAGATTTAGAAAGTTCTTCGACCTCAAGCAATCCTTCCCTGGCAATGCACTAAATATATTTAATTCTCTTCCAGTATATATTGGACATGTACCTCAGTGTCTGCCTTCAAGAGGGATGTCAAACAGCACTTTCTGAGAGACCTCACATAAACTGTTTCAATCACCCGATGGTCACCAGGTAGAAGCTTTATTTATTCAATCCAATTAAAGACACCATATAGTCTCCTCTCTCTATTGAGTACATCCTCCGAAGCTACCTACTTGCTGTCTCAACTTTGCACAAAGGTATGGCTTTCCCCCCTTCTGGGAAACTTGCTTATAAAATTACAAAATTGAACCCCCTGTTGAAAAACCTGCATGCATTTTCTTGGCACAGCTGCCCTCTGCCTTTTAACTATAACCTGGGCTGGGTGCCCTAGAAATGGTAAGTATGATGGCAGACCACAAGAACAATGTCAAACATGTTGAATATATGTAAACTACTACCACTTCACCATATCCACTTATAATTCTCACTCATACTGGGTCTAAGCTTTCCTTCATAGTACACCAAGACGAACCCTCCGAAATTCCCACGTGCCTTTCTAAAAATATCAATTTTATTCTGTGATCAGGACAGTGCTCATAATACTTATTTAAAAATTAAAATAAGAGGTTGCTGAATTTGAAAGACAAACCGGTACCTGTGGTTGGTGAACCAACACATGTGCCTTCTGTGTCCCAGGTCAGCGGGCTTCTTTTCTGTTGGGGAGTAACCATCATGGACGTTATTTAGGGGTCGCAAGGGGCTGCTGCTGCGACCCCTGTCATCCTCCTTGTGACCCCTGGCACTGCCTTTGCAAACCCTAGCGTCAGCCGTTGCAAAATCAGTGGCATCAGAAGCCGGTCGTACCTATGGACGTCAGTGGGGGGGAGGGGAGGGGTTCACTCACCTCGTTTGTTGTCAATTTTTTATTATACTAATAGCGAATATTACATTATTGGCTATTAGTTTATTAAAAAAATGGAGTACACATAGCTGGAATATAACTCTCCCTGGCAGGTGAGGTAAGTAAAAAAAAATGCTTTTAAATGTATGTATGTTGTGTGCATGCTTGTAGTTCTGAGTGTTTATGTAAGTGTGTGTATGCGAATGCTTGTGTATGTATAAACATATGTATGTGTGAGTGGTGCATGTGAAGTCATTTCTGCCATTCCTGGCATTTTGGTGAATTGACGTCCATGGTAACCATGTCACCTCTGGACAAACATTTCAATATATGTTTTGCTGTAAATTGTTAGGTGTTTAACACGTCTTTTTCATGTGTTACTGGACCTGCATTTTGCTATTAAGTGACTTGGTTTAGGTGAATCAGTGGTGGTCGTCTCATATTCTTTTATGGTCGTTCTAGTCAGTTCATGTAATAGGTCCCTGGGTTAGAAGTGTTTTGTTAGAAGCACCAACAGAGCGGGTAGTATTGCCATGTGACTGTGGTAGAGCCAATTTGTTTTAACTGACATTTAGTGCACCATTGCCATCCAGCCTTCTCTGATTATCGCTAGCCATGGTAGACTAATTCTGCTCTTCCCGTGACTTTATGGTGCTCTTGGTTGTAGTGTTCGGTATCAACCTTGAAAACTGTTGCAGCTAAAACATAATGCGCTGTCTAGTTAGCACATAGAGGTTGGTTACATAATTTCTCCAGTATTTCGACCCACAAACAATGACTACATATCTGGATTCTCCACGAGTCATTGATCCATAGTAATGTAGTGGTATCTAGAACGTCTAATCTGTCATCCACTAGGAGTACGAGACACTCGATTTTCTAAGAGCTAGTTATCCCCAATTCTCCACATTCCAGGGGAAAATGGTCATCTGCACCACCTGCTATGGAATAATAGGAGCCTAGTTAAGTCAATCTGTGCGTGCATCACTCGGAGGTGTACCATCATTAGCTGTAGTCACCCCTAAGTTCATGTCTTGTAAAAAAGATGTGACCTCTGTCACCTCATATGTCCTTGGGTCTCGAAGTTTGGAGCAGTGTGAATGCATATATTGCTACAGCATCGTTGCACATCACCATATCTATAATCCAGTCCTCTTGCCATCACCGTTGCGCTGCACCAATTCATAGCAACTCTCCTCCTTACCAACAATAGCGCCATTGCAGTGAATTGTCTAATATTATAAGGAAGTAATTTGACATATCTTAATAATACCACTGTTGGGTCTAAATCAGTATGGGTTCCCACCATCATGGATACTAAATGCACCACACAAACCCAGAATAGCTGGATTTGTAGGCGTGACTATGCAAGAAATCTGCATGAGTGGCTTCACAGCAGGGGCAGCTTTGTGATCAAGTCTGATCTAGGCTTTGCTGTCTATCTGGCGTAATATTTATCCTATGCAAGTATTTAAAATGTTTGGGCCTGTAGTTTATTAAAATGTTCTTAGTTTGTTTACAAGAAAACCCCTTAGCCATAAGGTTCTCGCCAATATCCACCTCCATCTCCTTTTTGCCAGGTATCAACTCAACCACTCTAGTGTCTAATGTTATATTGAATAGTTTAGACACCCATCTTGTGGCGTCAGTCGAGGTAATCCGCTGATTTAAGGAGTCTGTTAGCCCCATCAGCCTTAGGGTGGTCTTCCCCCAAAGTTTTTGCTCTCCTCCCCCTTATGTTTTGCTGAACATAGTACTCTGCGCACTTTGTCACTGTTAACCGGTCTAGGGAGAGACTCTGTGGTCGCAAGGAATTGAGGGAGATTCCATCCGTCTGTTCCTTCGCTGGTGTAAGGAATGGGGGAATAGTCTATCCAGATGATACCAGTATCTAGCGTAACGAGACAGTGCAACTAAATAATTTTGCTCAAAATCAGGCACTTCAAATCCGCCCCTGTCAAATGGAAGTGGCAGTTTATCCCAGCATATTTTTGATGTTCTACTTGCCCATATAAGCTGCGTCAATAAAGTTTTAATATTTTGAAGAAAGGAAAAATGCAGAGAAATCAAATTGGTAATAGCAAATGTTCTACTTATGATATATGTGTTTCCACTGATCTCCCGATAAACAGTACCCCACTTATTTGGCTGAGCCTTGGGCCTGTGACACAAAACTCCCCAAAACTTGACCTAGGCCCATTACATTTCACCCAGCAAAATCGCAGTTTTTTAACATTGTGGATAGCTGTGGATTTTGGGCCCTAGCACAGCTGCCTCCCAGGGAAAACTACCAAACCCAGACCTTTCTGAAAACTAGACACCTAGGAGCATCCAGGTTGGTGTGACTTGTGTAGTTCTCACAAGGTTGTCTTATCCAGAAGCCCTGGCAAACCTCAAAATTTGGCTGAAAACACACATTTCCATTAGATTTCTGAAAGGGAAAGTTCCACAATCTGTGTTCTGACGTGTCACCATAAAAAGAGTACCCCACTTGTGTGAGTGGGTGTAGGAAGCTGACTCTTTGTACGATATACCAAAATGAAGTATATTGTGCAAAGAGTCCAGGGGTTCCCTTTTGAGTGGACAGGGAGTTGCTCTAGCAATCCCCAGGTGCTTTTCTACGGGGTAGTGTGGTCGAGCAGCCTTAGGCTTATTAGAGAGGAGTATTAGACATCTGCAAATATACACAATAGTCAATAAATGATGCACATGACTCAATAAGGAGATCCACACCAATTTATAAAAAAAAAAAAAGCACAAATCTTTATATATGTTTAGGCACCAGAATCATCTGGTAAGTATGTTTCGCAAGAGAATTACTTTGCGTTTTAAAAAGTCAACAGTGCAATTTTCAGACGCGTCAATGTTTTCCTATGGGAGGAAAAACAAGTACCGCATTCAGGTACTGTACAGCGACTTGTGAGACCAGGCTCCGGGACTTAAGGCATGTATCAATAAATCCAACACTGGCATCCTTGGTGGACCAGGTGATGTTGACAAGCGGAGCTAAAGACAGCAATATTGTCTAGATCTGTTGCACTAAAGGTATCCAAACCCTGCAAGGTCTTTGTTCACCAACCTTTGGAAGGTGGGTGGCAGGGGCATTCTTTAGTCCAAAGGGCAGAACAGTGAACTGATAATGCCCATCTGGGGTTTTTCTTTTGCTTCGGGGGTCAGCCCAATCTGCCAGTAACCTGATGTCAAATCAAAAGTACTGAGAAATTTGGCTGCCCCTAACCTGTCAGTCAATTCATCTGCCCTAGGAATTGGGTGTGCCTCTGTTTTGGTTACTGCATTGAAGCCCTTATAGTTCACACAAAACCTCAGCTCTGTTTTGCCACCCTTGGTATGAGGTTTGGGGTGTTTAACAACTGGGCTGGCCCAGGGTCTCTCAGAGGATTTAATGACTCCCAATTCCAGCATCTTGCTTACTTCAGCTTTGAAAAGGCAACTCTTTCCACTGACCCATCTTTAGGGTTGTGAGAGAGGAGGTCAGGAAGAGGTTCGCTCTCTAACTACTGATCCTCATCAGTGACCATCAACATGGCCACCTCGGCCCTGTAATTATCGGGTTTAAGGCGGTTGCCATGGATGAACCTCTTGGGGTTTCTTCAAGAGCCAAAGTCGACCAGATAGGTGGCCTCCCCTTTTCTTTCTAGGACATGATAGGGTCCACTCCATTTGCCCTGGAGGGCCTTAGGAGCCACAGTTTCCAAAACCCACACCTGCCCTGGTTGGTACTCCACTAGTGCAGCCTTTTGATCATACCAGAGCTTCTGGAGCTCTTGGCTGGCTCGATGTTTTTGGATGCTTTTTCCATGTATTCAACCATTCATGAACGAAGGCCAAGTACATAGTCTACTATGTCTTGCTTAGGCTCTTTGAGACGTCTCTCCCAGCTGTCCTTCACTAGACACAATGGTCCACTTACAGGATGACCAAACAGAAGTTCAAAAGGGGAAAACCCTACTCCCTTCAGCAGTACTTCTCTCCAGGTGTAAAGCAGGCATGGCAGTAAGACATCCTAGCTCCTTCTGAGTTTTTCAGGGAGTCCACCAATCATACCTTTCATGGTTTTGTTGAATCGCTCAAGTAAACCATTTGTTTGTGGGTGGTAGGGAGTGGTAAACTTGTATATCACTCTACATTTGGCCCACATGGCTTACAGGTAGTCAGACCTGAAGTTTGTATTTCTGTCTGACACCACCTCCTTAGGAAACCCCACTCTGGTAAAGATACCAATGAGGGCCCTAGCCACTGCAGGAGCAGTAGTAGTTCTAAGGGGAGTTGCTTCAGGGTACCTGGTGGCCTGATCCACTACCAGCAGTGTATATCTGTTTCCTGAGGCTGTTGGAGGGTCTAAGGGGCCAACAAAGCAAACAAAAGGAGATGATGGATGGAGCACTGAAACTTTTCAGACACTCACCCCCAGTCACAGATCTGGGTTTAATCCATCATCATTCTTTAGCTCATTTCGCCACCCCAGTTCAGACCCGGCCAACAACATCAGCCCCTACCATTCCAAAGTGAACCTCAACCACTGGAAGTGGACTTAAGGGGTCCTGTGGGTGGCCACCTGCTTTGCCACTGGCTTGGCAAGTGGCACAGGAGTTACAAATCTCCTTCACCTTCTGAAACATACCTGTTCAGTAGAAGTGGGTAACTAACCTATTCCAGGTTTTTGGCTTGGCCAAATTGCCCAGCTAAGAGGATGTCATGAGCCAAAGTAAGCAGAAACTTGCTATACATCTGAGGCACTTCCACTTTCCTAGTGGCCTACTCTTTTGCATACTTAACAAGGGAGAGAGCAATTCCAAGCACACCCTATTTCAATTACGGCCACCCCAAAATTTCGGTGTTGGTGCAAATTGATTCAAATACCAGCTGGTATAGATGCCCAATATTTGAACATAAATCTGGTGCGAAAAGTAATACACTGGTGCTAATTATTCAAAATATACAGAGTCCACAAAATTTGATTTCTTCAAAAAGTTAACCATTTTATTCATATTCTTATTTCATCCAGCACGAAAATCAGCCAACACGTGTTTCGTCTTCCCTTAGACTTTTTCAAGGCGATTGACAAGCAATATGACATCCCACGTATTGCATGTGGAGAAGAATTGTAACGTCCCTCATGTGGATCAAGTCTCACACACCGAAGAATCGAGATGTTATGTAGACATTCTGCAAAATTTGTTTCCATCCATCCCCCGCGTTTTACAGCGAAATCAATAATTGCAGTAGCCAAGAACAGAGACAAGGTGGAGGACGTATCTCCACGGACTTGCGGAGGGATACTTATCAGGGTTGCCCTACAGTTAATTATTGATTTCGCTGTAAAACGCGGGGGATGGATGGAAACAAATTTTGCAGAATGTCTACATAACCTCTCCATTCTTCGGTGTGTGAGACTTGATCCACATGAGGGACGTTACAATTCTTCTCCACATGCAATACGTGGGATGTCATATTGCTTGTCAATCGCCTTGAAAAAGTCTAAGGGAAGACGAAACACGTGTTGGCTGATTTTCGTGCTGGATGAAATAAGAATATGAATAAAATGGTTAAATTTTTGAAGAAATCAAATTTTGTGGACTCTGTATATTTTGAATAATTAGCACCAGTGTATTACTTTTCGCACCAGATTTATGTTCAAATATTGGGCATCTATACCAGCTGGTATTTGAATCAATTTGCACCAACACCGAAATTTTGGGGTGGCCGTAATTGAAATAGGGTGTGCTTGGAATTGCTCTCTCCCTTGTTTTGTATATTTACACAGTGTGTTACCTCTGTGATAATAGCATCTTTTGGTAGTAGCTGCAAGTGAGCTAAATTAGCACCCCATGTTAGAATATTGTTCATTGATTCACACTGTATAAAGTTTTTAGCGAAATATCTATTCTTACTGATTGTGCAGTGTTTTCCCGAGCATGGGAACTGCTACTACCAATATATATTTTTTGTTCTTTTGCATACTTGTTCACGCCATCGCTGAAATATTTTAGACTTACACCGGGGGGGAATCCGGGTTATCCACCATCGGCGTCATCTGGGAAGGGAACGTTGTGAAATTGTGTCGGAGTGCCGTCGCATCCCATACCTTTAGAGTGATTGCCGTTACCGGGGATGAATAAAGCCCCCACGCCCTATGTTTGCGGGAGAGCCATATCTCTCTCCATATGTTTACGCCCGCAATTATTTGGTCCATAAAGGACCAATGTTTCTCTGATAGCGGACGGTTCCATTCTAATATAAAGCGTAGTTGGGATGCTTGAAAGTAGCTTGAGATTATTGGTACCCCCATCCCACTTTCCGTTTTAGGTTTAGCGATATGGTGAAAGCTAAGGCTCGGCTGCTTGCGCCCCATGTAAAGCGGTTGATGGCGGGCTGTAGGTTCCACATGGTCAGTGGGGACGGGGATACGGGGATGGTCTGAAACACAAATAGAATGCGTTGTAAGATCGTCATTTTGTCTGCGGCTATGCACCCAGCCCACGAGAGGCCCGCCAGATAGCTAAGGTCTTATCGGTTTGCTCTACCAGAGGACCATAGTTGGCCGCCAGTTTCTTTTCTGGCGTGCGAGCCAAGAGAATGCCCAGGTATGGTATCATATGCTCGGTCCAGGTGAAGGGAAGTTGCATACACAGTGTCACTGCTAAGAATGGGGGGGGGGCAGAGATGTTTAGGATTTGGGACTTCGCGAGATTTACCTTAAACCTGGAGACAACACCAAAGCATCTGAATTCTTCTACTAAGGCAGAGAGTGAGATTGTTGGATTGGTTAGGGAGAGGACCACATCATCCGTATCTAAACGTATGTTGTGCGTTCTGCCCCAAGCCAGATCCCCGTAATCCGTGGGTTATCTCGAATTCTTTGCGCCATCGGCTCCATATAGAGCGCAAAAAGCAACGGGGATAGTGGGCAGCCCTGTCTCGTCCCCCGGCATATGGGAAAGGGCTTGGAGGAGAACCCATTGACCTTGACCGATGCTCTGGGGGCGTTGTAAATGCATTACGTCCAAGCTAGGAACCTGTCCCGAAATCCATACCGGCGTAGCGTACTGAATAGTAACGGCCAGTGGACCCTGTCGAACGCTTTTTCCGCGTCGACAGAGTAGAAGAGCTTCTTTCCGGGACCGGCGGATGAGATCCGTGAGATGTACGAGACGTTTTGTGTTGTCCCCACATTGCCTCGAGGGGATAAACCCTGCTTAATAGGGCCTGCTGGACCGCCTGTCGTTCCTTGCAGATGGTGTCCGGGTCAGGTTTAGTTCTGGTTAGGGTTATCTTGACTAGTTGCCATGTTGGTCGCTGCAATTTGTTGACGGAGGAGGGCTGCTCCCTGGTGTGTTGATGTGCAATAGGGCACAGGCCTCCCTGAGGGATCTGATCTGGTGGAGGGTTCCCCTGTGGTGGAAGATGATGCGAAAGGGGTGCCCCCACGCCTACAGGATGTTTGCTTTTCTTAAATGCTCTGTGACTGGGCGGAAATCCTTGCTTTTTTGTAAGGTGATCTGGGAGAGATCCTGATAAAGCACTGATGTGTGGCCTTTGAACTGGATCGGGTGCACATCCTGGGCTTTTTTAAGGATGTCCTCTTTTGTTTGAAAATCATGCACACACACCAGTATGTCCGCTGGGGGTCCTTTTCCAAACCGTCCGGTTCTTACCCGATGAGCCTGTTCTAGCTGCAAGGTGGGCTCGTCTGAGTGTCCCAGGATATGTCGGAAGATGTCTGTGACATATTCTTGTAGATTAGACCCTTCTGCGATCGATGGTACTTCCCTGATGCGTATATTATTCCTTCTTGATCGATTCTCCAAGTCCTCGTTATGCACCTGATGCTGCTCTTTGAGTCTCAGGACCTCTTGTTTCAGCCATCCGAGTTCTCTTCTCGGCTTGATTCCCTATCTTCCAGTGTGGCCACTCTTTCGCATCCCTCGTCCATTTCTCGCCGTACCTCCCGGAGATCTGTCATTGGTTCTACTTTCACTGCCTGCAAGTCGGTTCGCAGGGAGGTGAAGAGCGACTCCAGGATGGCCTTAGTCACAGGGCCCTCTGCATCCTCCGGGTCTGATTTGGAATCGCCACCTGCACTTGTTTGTCTGTC
This sequence comes from Calotriton arnoldi, assembly GCA_963921515.1. NCBI lineage: Eukaryota > Metazoa > Chordata > Amphibia > Caudata > Salamandridae > Calotriton > Calotriton arnoldi. The sequence goes on from CAWUFW010000777.1 coordinate 1,696,844, forward strand.
CTCCATGGCAGAGCTTCCCTGCTTGCCAAACATCTCCTTGAGGGAGCAGTCTTTTTTGGATCTATTCACCGCCATGATGCTGTGTTGTATTAGGTTCTTGACGCTGGAGTCGTTCTTGCCCCTGGGTCACCCCCAGGAGGTCTCCTTCTCTGGTTCTTCCTTGCATGCTGTAGCCTAGTTGTGCGGCAGCCAGGTTTCTCCGGGATCGGTAGCGCAGTGATCCGGCGGATGGCGACGGATGAGCCGTGCCGGGCTCCAGCTTGCCCCTCTCTGGCTTCTCTATTCCGGCGTGAGTGTCCTGGCCAGGTCGTAGTATTGGCTTAAAATTGCACCCCCCAAGCAGCTGGGCTAGCGATGGATGGGGGGGGGGAACTCTGCCAGTTCGGAGTGTTGGAGGGTGCAATGGGGCTCTCCCCTGCGTGCTGCCGGCCTCTCTGGAGTCCAATGTGCGTTGCGTAGGCAGGCGGCCTAAGCGGTGCAAGGCCCAGCTCGTGCGCCCCCCCCCCCAAGCAGTCGCACACGCTATCTTTATTCTTGCTCCCTCTCCTTGGTATTCATCTCGGCGAGAGTGCGGTGGGGGGAGACTGTGGCGGCCCCAGGCGTATGCGTGTTCGGTTGGCCCCCACTCGAGGGCCGCCGGTCCCCTGGGAGCTCCACAGCAGCCGCTGGAGCCCTGTGCCAGGCCGCACCGCACTATGGAGGCCCTTGGCTCCGCCCTCCAGCCTGTCCCCGCTGTGGTAGTCTGTGCACTGCTTCCTCCCCTGATGTGGCCGGGCCCGCGATGGTCGGTGGGGAATACTGCCAATTCAATGCGCAGGGAAGAGTAATGGGGCTCTCACCTTTGAGCTGCTGGCCCCACCTGGGGTCCGTTGTGTGCTGAGGGGGCTGGCCTCTGCCCAGGACCATGTTGTAGACCGCACCAGGGCCTGGGAGTCCCTCACTCCACCCAGCAGTCTAGGCACCTCAATCCTGCTCCCTCTCCTTGGTAGTCGTCTCGGTGGGGGTGGGGGGGAGACCGCGGTAGCCCTGGCCGTGTGCGTGCTCTGTTGGCCCCCGCTCGAAGGCCGACGGTCCCCCGGTGAGCTCCACGTCCACCGCTGGGGCCTTGCAACAGGCCGTACAGCAGAAGAAAGGCCCTCGGCTCCGCCCTCCAGCCCAGCCTCGCTGCGGTAGCCTGTGGCTGCTTCTCCCCCTAATGTGGCCAGGCCTGCGATGGTAGGGGGGAACTCTGCCGATGCAATGCGCTGGGGAGCGCGACTGGGCTCTCACCTTTCGGTTGAAATCTGTTTTATTATTTTCCACATAACTGCGTACATATTTATGACACATCCAATGTTCTTGATAATCATACAAACAAATAACATCCTGGTCAATCAGCAAGTACTCTTCTGGGTTTACTCGAGAGACAATAGTTTGTAGTGGAGCGTACATGGCGTAGTTAGGTGGCTCAGGTAAAAGGAGTTTCGCCACAGAGGCGTATTTCCACCAATGTTCAACAACAACGTAAAAGTTGAAAACATCGGGACGGGGGGAGGATAGGGGGGAAGGAAAGGGTCCGAGGCTGTCACTGCTTGGTTATACCATAGCCACTATTTATCGTGGGTGCTTCCAGTGGCACCAAGAGAGGTAAGAGTAATGAAATAAAGGGGTGGTGTGACTAAGTAGTAGGGTATCGTCTACAGTGATGTGGTTCTCTTCATTCTGGGAGTTCAGCCCTTCGCTGAAGCAAAGCGTCTTCAAAGAGCTGCAAGGCAAGCAGGCGAGGAGGGAGAGAGCGACAGTGTTCCAGTTTAGACAAGTGTTGTATTAGTGGTTGCCATACGTGTGTAAATTTAGTATCAGTGTGTGTGATGCGACTGGTTAAGACTTCCATCGCCATGGTGTACCAGAGGCGAGTGAGCCACACCGAGGCCGGCGGGGTCAAGGATTTTTTCCAATGTTGGATGATTACCTGCTTAGCTGCCCCCATCATGTGGAGAATCACACGCCAGTTAGAGTGGGTCATGGCTTTAAGAGTTTGGGGTTGGATCCCAAGGATCGTTACCTGCGACGTGCTCGGGATGGGGAACCTCACCGCGTCTTTGATGTGGCTCAGCACCTCCTTCCAGAAGAGAGTTAGTATTGGGCAAGACCACCAAATATGTATACATGAGCCCGTGTCAGAGTTGCAACGCCAACACAGGGATGTGGAGGTGGGGAACATTTTCTGGAGGCAGACCGGGGTGTAATACCAGCGGGTTGTGACTTTATAAGCCGACACCTGTTGAGTAATGCTTCTATATGTCCTGGGAATATCCCTCCACAACTGCTCCCATTGCTCTGGAGGGATATTGTCCGATATGTCGGAGTGCCAGTTTCGCTGGTAAGGGTGTAGAGGTAGAGGGTTGGAGTGCAGTAGGACCTGGTATGTGCGCAAGATCAGACGAGCCATCAAAGGAGCGCACTAGCGCCTCGAAGAAAGTAAGCTGGCGCGTAGCCCCTTGCATATTGATGAGTGTATGTAGCCAGTGTCGGAGTTGATAATATTGCAAGCGTGCCGTAGCTGGGAGGTGGATATCTTGTTGGCATTGGTCAAAGGATTTAAGGGTTTCAACCTCAAAGAGGTCCCCAATCGTGCAACATACCCTTTCTACCTAGGCCAGAAAGGAATTTGGGTGTAGAGCCGGGGGGAAGCCTGAATTGCAGGCCAGGGGCGTGTTGGGTGAGGGAAAGGAAGTAAGTCCCCAACTGACCGCAAGTAAGTCTATCCCATATGTCCAGGACCGTTCTCGTGAGGGTAGCAATGTAGGCACTGCTTGGCCGCGATCTCCTTGGTAGCCAGGCCGGGTCCCAAAGGGGGCGACATGTTACCACCCTATCCATATGGATCCAATGTTTCTCGCTTTCGCGGACCACCCACTCCGAGATGTAACGTAAGTGTGCCACCCAGTAATAGACAATGAAATTGGGGCTGGCAAGTCCCCCTCGATCGCATTAGGATCCTGTTGGAGAATCGTGGTCTACGCTTGCCCCAGATGAATGCATTCACATCCTTCTGAAGGCTTACAATATCCGCTTGGGAGATAGGTGTCGGGAGTGTTTGGAAGAGGTAAAGTACCTTTGGCAGTATGGACATTTTCACTGCATTAAGGCGACCGTGTCATGATATGGGGAGTGATTTCCAGCGTCTTGGGTCTTCCCTGACAGATCGTCTACAATCCGGCCAGTTAGGCTGAGACCACGAGTCCAGCGTGGCAGTCACGTTGAGGCCCAGGTACCGAATAGAGTGAGGAGGCCATTGGAATGGGGTGAGCGAGCGTAGTTCGAGGGCCTCATGAGGGGGAAGTGTTAGGTTCAACGCCTGCGATTTCGTTACATTAATTTAAGTCCCGAGACACGTTCAAACTGAGAGAGTAATGAGAGTACCACAGGAAGGGAACTCCTAGGTTCGTCAGGGTGAGCAGGAGGTCGTCTGCGAGTAGTGCTATTTTGTGTTCGTCGCCTCCGAATGGTATGCCTTTGATTGTAGCAGAATTGTGAATGACTTTCGTTAGAGGTTCCACTGCCAGAGCAAAGAGTATTGGGGATAATGGGCATTCCTGGCGGGTACCCCTGTGGGTACGTACAGGAGGGGCAAGAATCCCGTTGATTCTAATTTGTGCCGACGGGGCTACATAGGATGACATGATACGAGACACCATGACTGGACCCAGTCCAATCCTCTATAGTACTGCTCTGAGGAAGGTCCTGTCTACCCTATCGAACGCTTTCTCAGCGTTGAGCGAAAGGAGACACACTGGGATATTATGCCGCTGGATCTTTTCCACCAGGTGGGCTACTTGCCGAATATTGTCTGCTCCTTGGCAGTGGTGTATGAATCCCACCTGGTCTGGGTCCATCAAGCTGGGAAGATAGGGTTCCAACCGGTTTGCCAGTAGTTTGGTGTATAATTTAGCATCAGTATTAAGGAGAGAAATAGGGCGAGAGGAGGTGCAGGTCGTCTGGCCTTTCCCTGGCTTGGGATTAAGAACTATCTCTGCCCTGGACATCGTAGGGGTCAAGCTGATGCTGTTGGTGAGCGAGTTAAATAACTTAAGCAAGGGGTCCTGGAGTTGAGGTAGAAACAAGCAGTAGAAGGGGACCGTGAGTCCATCCGGGCCCAGCGTCTTACCAATCGGAAAGTTTTTCAGTGCCCTTTGGAGCTCCTACAATGTGAACGGGGCTTCCACTTGTTGTGCATGGGAAGGCTCAAGTGGCGGCCAGGAACAGGGGGCGAGAAATGGATCTATCTCCTCCTGGGCTGTTTCACCATGGCCATATAGGACTGAAAAAGTATGGAACGCTTGTTGTTTGTTGGTTTCCGAAATAGCCCCTGTGCCCTCTTCGGTTTTAACTTTAGCAATATGGGCGCGGTAGATGCGCATACGAAGTCGGCGGGCCAGTAGGGAGCTGACCTTGTTTTCCCCTCGTAGTATTTTTGATTCAAGGTGAGGAGTGAGTGCTCGGCCTTATTCACTCGGAGCGCCTTCAATTGGCCGCGGAGGGAGGCCAGCCTTTTTTGGTGTTGCCGCGACGGTGTCTCGTGGTCCTGTCGTTTCAGAGCATTGATAGCTCTGGCTAGTCAGGTCTCTACAAGTCTGGCTTCTCGCGTTCGGGCGATATAGAGGTGAACGTGCCACGAATGGTCGCCTTAAAGGCATCCCATATGATGTGACTATTAGTATCAGGAAGAATATTAGTTTCAAAGTAGGTTTGAATTGATGGCCGTATTTCTGCCACATTGACCTGGTCTTGTAGTATGACTGGGGGGAGTCTACAACGTGGCGAGGAGTGGGGGGTCGCGCCTATGCCTCCCAGGGAGATCTCAAGATGTGCGTGGTCTGATATAGAGATGTTCGAGAACTCGCCGACTCCGGGGATCGAATGAGTGTCTGTGATAGGAAGAAATAGTCTATGCGCGAGTACGAACGGTGGACATAAGAGAAGAAGGTGAAGTCTCTTGTGTCTGGCGCCGTATATCGCCAAGCGTCTACCAGGCACAAGGCAGTGATATCATTCTTTAGCGCTGAGAACATCGCCCGTGCCCTGGAAGGTGGTCGCACTGCGGTCCAGTTGAGGGTCCCACACCAGGTTAAAGTCTCCCCCAATAAGCATCGGGCCCGCCTCCTGTGAGGCGAGTTCCTTGAAGAGGTTCCGGAGATATGTGTCTTGGGAGTGATTAGGGGCATAAACATTGATCAGAATGAGGCGTCTGCCATTGAGTAGAAATTTAAGTTTTAAGTAGCGTACCTCTTTGTCCCGTGTTATTTGTGTCTCCTGTAATTGAAGGCCCGCTTTAAGAAGGATAGCCACCCCTGCTGATTTGGGTAGAGAAGGCGCCCAGTATTGAGTCGGGTATTTGGGATGTGTCCTACGGCATTTATCTGTGCGCAGTGGGTGAATTTCTTGGAGGAGAAAAATGTCCGGATCTTGGAGCAGTAGATGGCGCCATACCTGCCGTCGTTTGTTGGGGGCATTCAGGCCTTTCATGTTGAGTGAGACACATTTAACCGGAGTCATAACTATTTGTTTGAGGGAAGGTAGGAAGCCATATGTATGCCTCGACCGTCTGCTAGGGGTGAAGCACTTGAGTCACCGGGGGACTCCCAGCGCATGGATGTACAGAATGAAAGCGGGCCGATGGTAAGAACAGTCCCACTTATCTCACCCAGTGTAAGGTAGTGTGTCTCCAGCGTTGGAGCAGAGCATTAGTGATAAGATGAGCCGTTTGCAACCCCAGGGTTTTCAGGGATGTGGAGGGGAAGGGAAAAGAGGCAAGCAAACAACAATAAAGAAAGTAAGGCCAACCGGGCTGTAGTAGTCCATGACAGTCCTGGAGCGTCCCTTTGGTAGAGACCAGGGTCACTCTGGGGAAGTCACTCCACCTGGGGACCAGTTGAATGGAGTGGGGGGGCCAAGATGATCTTGCTGCAAACTGCGGTCTCCCTACCCGGCAGCCGGCCCATAACATCAAGGTGGGGGGTAGAGTACCCCTTGGGACCCGGGACTCCATTAAGCTGGATCAAAGCATGTAGACCTATAACAGGAATGATGCTGGGGCCTCTGAAGAAGTGGCAAGGCCCAACTGGGTCACATTCTTGGTGTCTTAATATAGCCTGCTATGTATTTTAAAAACTGTGAGGCAAATTAGTTTGCAAACTTGAAAACTGTCAATGCATTGCATCTGAGTTCTTAGGGCGTCTGTGGTGTTGAGCTTCCTTAGCTAAGATGCGCCAGGGGAAGGTGCGTTTGAGGCTGGCGGAGAGTGGACGGGTGACTGTGTGTTATCCAGCGATCTGAGATGTTGTATAATGTCCTGCTTGGCCTGCTGAGACAAATCGCTTGCTTTCTGGGCCTTATTTCAGGGTTGAGGCACAGTTGTCCATTCCGGGCGCAGAGGGACCCTGGATTGGGCAGAATTTGAAGTCGAGCTGGAGGGACGGGATTCTGTTGAAAGTTGTAGTTGTTGGGCCTCCCGTAGGGATCGAAGTGACTTGCAAATGGATGTCCCCACTGGTATTTCACATTCAATTCTCTAATTTTTATCTGTGACCGGTTTGAATTCCCTGCGCCATCGCAGCGTGACAGGAGCGAGGTCTTGAAAGCTTTGGATGCGATGCCCACCATAGGTCGGATCGGTTTTCTTTCTGGCAGCGCGCAGGATTGCCTCCTTTTCCGTGAAGGAGTGCACCCTGGTAAGGATGTCTGGTACCAGGTTTGAGTTCCCACATGGGACTGGAACCTGATGGGCCCGGTCTAGAACCGGGGGAAGACATCATCGTCACCTCTGATAGCCTGAAGGAGATCGGCCATGTAGGACATGATGTCCTGCCCTTCCGCGCCCCTGGGGATCCCCCTAATGTGGAGGTTGTTCCTCCGGCTCCTGTATTCCAGGTCCTCCTGTTTTATTTGAAGCTCTATGTGCTGTTCTTCGAGAGCCGTCATTCTGCGCCACCGGTCTTCTTGGTCCTCCGTTCGCGTGTCGAGTGTTCGCTCAGGGTCATCTACTCTGCCCTCGATTTCTGTCACATCTCTCTTGAGATCTTGCAAACATGTTTTAAAGTCCGTTTGAGTGAGCCTATTTCTGCCTTGATTTCTTGCAGTAAATTTGTCATGAAGGCCTGCGTGAGGGGGCTTGTTTCGGGTCTCTCAGTGGTTGCTGCTATCGGGGGGGTCTGGCGGGGTCACCGTGGCAGAAGATGATTTTAGTCACATTGATTGGACTGTAGCTTCTTTAGTGGTGGCTAAGGAGGTGTCCTTTCCTGCTTTGGGACGGGGCATGTTCTCGGGGGGGAGGGCCATTTCAGTGTGTCCCAAAGTGTGGGGACAGAGTCTCGAGTCCCAGGTTACTGGCCCCGAAACAATGGTAGGAGTACCGCAGGTTCTGCTCCCGTCAGCATGCAGTGAGCCCTTGGGTTGAGGAGCCTGGCAAAGGTGGCATAAGGTGGTCTGGTATGTGTGTGACTCTAATGGGCCCCTAATTTAGTAGAGCCCGGGTCTTCCTGAGCCAGGGCCCCGGGGGGAGCCCAGGCGAGCCGGTCCTGTGCTTTCTGCAGGTGGGGTTAGTGGGGGATGTACACCCGCTGCCCGAAGATGCAGCCGATCTCCCCACTTGATCCTGGGGGGGGGGGGGCCTGGACGGCAGGGGAGCAGGGAGCCCAGCTCAGAGGCACCACCTCCAGGGCCTATGCTTGTTCCATGTTTCTGATCCCTTCCACAGGGATTCACAGGGCACTTGGAGGGGGGAGGATTAGCGCGTGCAAGGGGAGAGGGAGCGGGGGCAAGCCTGCTGCCCGAGCGTGCAGCCGATCGCTCCCTCCCGCCCCGTCGGCTCAAATAGTCCTTGCACCGTGCCCACGCTCGCCCCAGCGCTCACCTCAGTCTTGCGTTGTCCTGCGGTGGTTCGATGTTGGGAGGGCCTTCAGATTGGTTCAAGCTGCTCCTCTTCCTGTATGGTTGGCGATGGGTCCCTCCGACCTGTTTATTGGAGGCTGCACCGGGGACGGGCCTCCAGTCTGCCTGTGCCACCCGCAAAGGAGAGCTCCAGCTAACCAGGCCGCTCGTTGATATTGCCCAGGGTGTGTCGGGGGACCACCCTCAGTCCCTGGGCTCCAGGTTCGCGTGTTAGCCCCCGAAAGCACCCGCCATTGGGGAGAGGTCTGGGCCTCCGATGCACGGGCCGCCCCCCTCTCGCCTGGGTCCTGCCACACCTCCCCGCTATGCCACTACATCACAGCCCCAATCTCCACTCTTGGAGGCTTCTCATGCCCTGATGTCGGGGCAGATGGCAAGCTGGACCTCAGTCGGGAGTCTGCATCTGCCTCCCAGGCCCCGTTTGCGATGGATTCGTCAGGGCAGGCCGCAGGAGAGCGGAGACACCGCAAGGTGCATCCTACTCCATCGGCGGCTTGGCCATAACGAACCCCACATAATCTCATCTTTGAGCTGCTGTCCCCCCTAGGGGTCCGTTGTGCGCTGCGGGGGCCGGCCTCGGCCCAGGACCACGTTGTAGGCTGCACCAGGTTCTGGGAGTTCCTCATTCCACTCTGCAGTCTAGGCGCGTTGTTTCTGAGCGCCCGGTCTGTGCTCATGGCTTCTGGTGGGTGCCCTTTGTTCTCGGCAGCCTGCGGCCCCCTTTGGGTGTCGTGGCAGAAAAGTCGCCCTAGCCGCCCACCATCTTGGCCACGCCCATTGTTCCCTTTTAACCAGCCACCTAGTGTTTTCACTGACCAGTCTGCAAAAATGTTTTCGAGTCTCCCTGAACCTGATCCTGTATTCCTCAGTGATGAGTCCACAGCCCTCAATCAGGGTACCCTTCATGAGGTCATAAGACACAGCATCTGCCTCATTCATTGTCAGGAGCCTACAATTTCCTGAGAACAGATCCCAGAGAAGAGAGCCCCAATAGTTTTGCCTCATTTTACAAGCCCTCTCAAAGATATCATCACCCTCTGTGTATATAGGGATAATCGCCTTGGGGAGCTTAGGGTCCAAAGCTTCTTCTTTCTCCATATTTATTACTTTGCTGCCACCAGAGATTGGTCCTAAGCCCGTTTCAGCTCTTTTTTTTTTCTTTTTCTAAATGGCCAGCATTTTGACTTCTAAAGCTGTCCTCCTGGATAGTCTCTTGAGAGCAAGATCCTCCCCTGAGAAGGGGAAGCTCTAAGCACCCCTCCTGTCCACTGTCTCCATCCTTCCCTCAGGGGGAACAGTGTCATCCTTTGGATGGTCTTTCTGGTACTCTGCCAAGAGCTCCTAATGCTTTACATTGGTAGGAGTTGAGCTTGTTTTGATTTTATAAGTTTTACAGAGGGTCGTTAGGTGCCACTTTGAAAGCAGCAGATAAGGGGTCGGGTCGAGCTACTGAACCACATCCCCTGTAGCAGACATTGTTACTAAAGCTGGGACTACTTCTTCTTTTTTTTTTTTTTTTTTTTTTTAGAAAATGACAAAAAATTCTAAAGTCAACTTTTTGGGCCTAGATACTAGGGATTTAACAAAAGGCCCTAACAGCTAGGTTTTAAATAATTTAGTAAAAATCGAAAAAAATGCTTTTGACTAATGACCATTTTAGATAATTTAATGGAATCACTCAATTAACCAAGTGGTACTGCAGATGACCAGCCTTGTATACCACCACTGCACCACCAACGAAGGAAGCTGGCTCTTTGCACAATATACTTCATTTTGGTATATCATATAAAGGGACCTGCAATCTTAAGAATAGATTTCCCGCGCATCACACAAGTCAGACCGATTTCTTCTGTTTTCGTAAGCAATTGAAAACTTGTCTGTTCCCTTTTCTGTTTCAATTCTCAGGACTTTCCATTTGCTTCCAGGTTTACTTAGACTATGCAAGTGCCAAGATGCCCCCGGGCAATTGCGCGCTCTAGAAATATCAAATCAAAGAGTCCAGGGGTTCCCTTATGAGTGGACCGGGGTTGCTCTAGCAATCCCAAGGTGCTCTTCTATGGAGTAGTGTGGTTAAGCAGCCTTAGACTTATCTGAGAGGAGTGTAAGACTTCTGCAAACACACACAGTAGTCCAATAAATGATGCACACTTCTCAATAAGGAGATCCACACCAATTTATTTAAAAAAATACCAGGTATCGTTTTATATGTTTAGGCACCAGAAACAATACGATCAGATAAGTAAGTTTTGCAAGAGAAACACTTTGCGTTTTAAAAAGTCGACACTTAGTGCATTTTTTAGAAGCTGCAATGTTTTCCTGTGGGAGGAAAAACAAGTACGGCGTTCAGGTACAGTACAGTGACTTACGAGACCAATCTCCTGCACTTAAGGTGAGTATCGGGCAAGGTCCAAGGCAGCGCCAGCAGGTCACATCAAGTGGCACAAGGCCGCCCGGGTGCAGTGGGGCAATACAGCGCCTGTGCCACAGGTTAGTCAGTGGGGATCGGTCTTCGTGAAAAGAGGTTGCAGGGTTTGACTGGGAGACCAGTTGGGGTGAAACAACAGAAGGGTTCACGTCTTGCAATCCTAAGGAACGTGGCGACACTGGTGGTCCTCTTCTCCTCGGGCTGGGTGCAAAAGGTCTTTGGGGTGTATTGTTTCTTTGTCCGGGAGCAGTTGCAGTTGAGGGGGGCTTGCAAACAGAGGCTGTAGGCATCGTCTGGGAGTTCTTGTTTTCTTGTCAGGTACACACTCGCCTTGTGGGATATGGCCTTTGAGACTGTGACGCTGTCTCCGAGGCCCTAGCGCTTCTGTGACCCAAATAATACACGATGCTGTAAATATGTGTTCAGAGCTAGACTAGACACTACTGATTTCATAGGGAGACATCTTGGCACTAGCTTATGCGACACTCCTGGTTACAATTCACTGGATTTTCAGGGTAACTGCAAGCATCCTTAATGGACATTTCATTTGGTGGCTTCAGGCTATTTGGTGAAAAGGCTCCATACCCTGCCACTGAAGTGATTGCAATATTTGCTAATGTGATGCAGAGAGGTGCTGAGGTTTTGGATCTAGAGCTCCCTACTCGGGAGGCAAAACAAAAGTATTGAATTGACTGACGTGCCTCAACCGGGCCAGACTAGTTCTGAGCCCTTATTTTTCTTTAATAAGACCATCACCTACACACTCTTGGGAACCTGGGCTAAGCTCTGTCCTGGGCCCCTGGCCAGCCGCCAGGTTGCCCGTTGTCATTGCCCTGTAGCCAGGGATCCTGCCTTTCTGACCCAGCATCCCTCACCTGAGAGCTTGGTGGCACAGGATTCATTCAGTAAGATGAAGTCAAATGCGTTCCCCACTACTCTTCCTGCCGGTAATCTAAACATATTGAGACCTTTGGGAATCGGGTTTCTCATCTGCAAGTTTCATGTTGTGGTCTGTAAATGCCAGTTGCCTTCTAGGGCATTATACATGTGCCTTCTGGGACTTGCTTACCCTTGTCTGGCCAATCGTCCCATAGGACACTTGGGCCTTCTTTTGGAAGGCTGTTCAGGATGAGTGTGATGCAGCTAAGTTCACAATTTGTTGTGGGCTTGATACCATCAACTCTATGGACAGAGCCATTGACACTAGTTGGCCCATCTGTAGGCATTCTTGGATGTAGTCCACTCGAGTTTTGGGCGACGTTCAGGCTAGCATAATGGACATGCTGTTTGACTGCTCCTGCCTTTTTTGGGATAAAAGATTCCTCTTTCTCTTGAAGAAAGTAGGGCCCCAGTGCTTTTGTTGGGCCTGTCTGCCCTGCCATGCCAACTGCACCCACAGTTTCATCCCTATGTGGCCATGGTAGAGGATATCCACATCGCCAACAGCTGCAATAGACTCTGCTATCATCAGCGGTCAGTGGCCAACTGCACCCACAGGGCTCAAAGACAGGGGTGGTGTACAGCCCAGGCGGTTGCCCCTCCAGCTGCTGCAGCTCTTAAGCCTCTTTAGCGTGTCCTTGGTGACAAACAACCACCCTGTCGGATGCAGGATGGGGCATTTTTAACCAGGGTGGCAGGCCATTACCTCTGACAGGTGGCTGTTGCAGATAGTCTGGTGGGGTTATGCATTACCACTTCTCGAAACTCTGCCATGCTTCACACCAGTCTCACAACGGCTGGCGGATAAACATTTGTCCCTTTTGTGGTAGGAAGTGCAGATTCTTTTGGCCAAAGGAGCCATAGAGAGGATGTCTATGCCAGAAGTGGGCTGTGGCTGTTGTTCACGCTACTTTCTGGTGCCGTAAAAGGACAGAGGCCTCTACCCTATTTTAGACCTTTGCCCTCTTAACGCCTTCCTCCGGAGGGAAAAATTCAAGATGCTCACTTTGCCTCAGGTCTTGTCTGACCTAGACACTTATTATCACATCCCCATCCAGCAAGCCCACAGGTGTAGCCTCCCCAGCGCCCCTTGATGATGGCAGTGGTCACAGCTCACCTTCAGAGGTCAGGTGTTCCAGTCTTTCCCCTACTAAGACAATTGGCTGCTGAAGGCAGGCTCACCCCAGGCAGTCGTCAACCACCTGCAGACTATGGCAAACCTCCTAACACTGTTGAGGTTCACTATAAACATGCCAAAGTCACACCTGACTCCTTCACATACACTCCCTTTCATCGGAGCCATTCTGGACACTGTGCAATTTCTTGCCTACCCTCTGGAGTGGAGAGTCCAGGACATTCGGGGTATGATCCTGATGTTTCAATCTCTGTCTTGGATTTCAGGGAGGATGACTCGGAGGCTGCTGGGACACACGGTCTCCTTCATCCTGCTAGTCAATTGCGCCTGGTGGCATATGCTATCTCTGCAGTGGGATTTTAAGTCCCAGTTGGACAGCACTATGGGAATCTCTCTGATCAAGTCCAGATTTCCGATGACTCAGCAGTGGTGGCTACTGGAGCTGTGATTGGGTCAGTAGCAGACCCCTCTCCTTAACTCACCCAAAGCTGACCGTGGTGATCGATGTCTCGCTTTTGGGGTGTGATGGCCACTTGAAAGAGGTGGAGATCAGAGGCCTCTGATCTCTGGCAGAGGCTCAGCTCCACAGCAAAATGTTGGAGCTGTGAGGCTTTTTCTTGGCGTCGAAAGCCTTTCTGCCATCCATCAAAGGAAGGTTGGTTCAGGTGTTAAGACAACATCACCACCATGTGGTACAGCAACAAGCAGGGTGTTATGGGGTCGTGGACCCTGTGCCGAGAGGCTTGGCACCTGTCACAGCAGTAGGGCAGGGTCCTGCACCTGAAGATGCTCACCGTCCACCTGCATGCTTGGAGATTGAACTGTGACAGTTGAGCGCTTTTCACCTCCCTCCGAGGTAGTCTGTTATTTTGGTTGCCTGGCCTCCCTCCCCCCAAGTCAGTATATGCTTGCTGTTGGGACAAGTATGTGCCCTGGTGCGCTACCAAACAAATTGACCCATTACACACCAAGTTGTCTGAGTTTTTGCTGTTTGTGTTCTCCCTAGCCCAGCAAGGCCTTGCTTTGGGCGTGGTTAAAGTGTACCGGCCAGCTGTTTCAGCCTTGTTAGGTTTGACAAACCAGCCTTCATTGTTTAAATCATCAGTTGTGATTCATTTTCTCAAGGGGTTACAGCACCCGTTTCCTCTTCCTCCTTTTAATATACACAGTGGGGACTTAAATTTAGCTTTGATTGTTCTCCCTTTGAACCTACGTGCAGTTGTCCCCTCAGGTTGCTTGCCCTCAAGACAGTCTTTCTGGTGGCTGTAACATCAGCACAAAGGGTGAGCAAGCTACAGGCCGTCTCTGTTAACCCTCCTTATACCACGTTCTACAGAGACAAGCTGGTTCTTAGGCTGTACTTCTCCTTTTTTCCAAAGGTGGTGACTCCTGACTCCTGTCAGGCAAACCATCACCCTCTTGACATTCTTTACTCCACCTCATCCCTCTAAGAAGGAGAGATTTCATCAGCTTGAGCCAAAAAGGGCTCTCAGCTCTTACATTGATTGTACCAGGGAACACCGAGTGGACGATCAACTTTATATTGGACTCACTGGTGCAAAGAAAGGCAAGGCAGTGCAGAAGAGGACCATCTCTCTCTGGATCGTGCTCTGCATTAAGATCTGCTACACATTGGCTTTAAAGTAGCCCTGAAGGCTTGTGGGCTTATTCCACCAGAGTCAAGGCTGCTACTTCTGCGTTGGCCCATGGCATGCCTGTAATGGACATTAGCCAGGTGGCTATTTGGGCATCCCTCCATGTGTTCACGAAGCACTACTGTTTGGAAAGTCCGGTCCATCGAGACGGGCACTTTGCCCTCCCCGTCCTGCAGGAAAGCCAATTCACAGATTCACCACATGGGAAGTACTACTTTGGTATCTATTCAAAAGGTGGGGATCCTGCGGTTATAAGTCTCTATCAGAAGAGCAAGTTATTTACCTTCGGTAACACTCTTTGTGGTAGAGACCTAAGAGGTCTAACCACATATTCCTCAGTGACCCTTCCTTGGTTGTGACAGACGTGTCACTGCTGAGGTAGGGGTTTGAGGAGTCCCCTGAGAGAGGTGGAGATCAGAGGGTTCTGGTCTCTGGTGGGGAGCCAGCTCCACATCAACCTTTTGGAGCTTTGGGCGATCCTTCTGGTCTTGAGAGCCTTTCTGCTGTCCATCTAGGGGAGACTGTTGCAGTTCAACATAGACAACACAAGTGCAATGTGGTACTACAACAAAGTGGGCAGAGTAGCGTCTCTGGTCCTGTACATGGAGGCCCTATACCTATGGCAGTGGTTGGACCTTAAGTACATCTTTCTAGTAACCACCCATCTGGCAGGGTCTCTGGATGCCAAAGCGGATGAGCTGAGCAAACATTGGCTAGTGGCACAAGTTGCATCTTCTATTCAAGGTAGGTGGCAAGGTAGCAAGAGGCATCTTCGTCTAGGGGAATTCTTCCTGGCTAAATCTGTTGACCACTACTGAGGAAGAGCAGTGCCAACACTTTTGCTTGTTGCAGTTTCCTCCAAAGTGTACACTCTGAGACACATTCTGACTGGACTGAAATGAATGACTGTATGAGTTTCCGCCACTACCGCTCCTGCCTTGAGTTCTGAGGAAGATTAGGACAGACCGGGCACAAGTCCTCTCATTCACCCCAGACTTGGCCAGAAGAATGTGGTACTCAGAGCTCCTGAGTGCTTGCTTTCTGATTAGGCTAGCACTTCAACAGGCCCTCCTGAATCCGCAGTAGGGAGAGGTCCTGCATCCGACTCTGCACAAACTACACCTCCATGTGTGGAGATTGAGCAGTGGCAAATGAATGGTTTTCACATGTAGGCTGAGATGGTTGATGTCATCCTCACAACCAGATTCCCTTCTGCAACGTCTATCTACACTGGGCACTGGAACAAATTTGTTGCCAAGTGCTGGGCCAAAATACTGACTACTTACAAACCAGATTTTCAGATATTCTTTTGTTTGTTCTTTCATTAACCCAGCAAGGTTTTGCAATAAGCACATTGAAAGGTTATCTGTTAGCCCTTTGCGCCATTCTCTTTGTCTTTTCAACTGTTGATTAAGTCTCCGGTTGTCAGGTGTTTCATAAAAGGTTTAACTTGCATGTTTAACCCCCCCCCCCACCTTTTGTTATGCCACAGTGGAGCCTGAAGTTGATCTGAATATTCTCCATGTAGATGTCCATCAAGCTAATGCACCGCTGCTGTTTATAACTTTCTCATTGCGATTAAGTCGGCACATCAATTGAGTAAACTAAAGGCGCTTTCTGAGCAACAGCCCTACACCACCACCTTTCCTGGCAAATTGGTATTGAGGACCAGGGCGGTCTTTCTACCCAAGGTTGTGACTTCCTTCCATGTGTGTTATTAGACAACTGTAAGAGCGTTTTTTTTTTTTTTTGCTGTACTTCACCCTATGAAAGAGACGGAGAGACTCCATCGACAGAAACAAGAGTGGCCTTTTTGGAATCTATTACCACGGAAAAATCCCACAAGCAGGATGAAATTCAGGATAGAATTTCTAAATTGGAAATAAATTAGCTGGAGATGCAGGATAATATTGATGATGGAGCGAATGTATCGTTCTTATTTTTTTAAATTTTGTAAATGTTTATTCAAAGACTTCACATGAATACATCACATAGCAATAGAGCATATATAGAAAAAGTGCATTGGTTAGATAGATAACTACCAAAGTCAAGTTACCCACCCCCTCTCTCCATTCACTGGTAAAGGTCGCAGGTAGCAGACAAGCACAAAAACACAACATTTCATAGCCCTGCCCATAGCTTCCTGAGTTTCTAATACAATCCGGATCTCCAAGCATAACAACATTCTAAGTCCTTAATATCCTCCATTTTGGACCGCCAATGTGGGAAGGTTGGGGAAATCTCAGACTTCTAATTCTGAAGAATTAGGGATCTGGATATAAGTGTGACCAGAAATAGCTTTTTTTAATCTGAAATCCGAAGCCTAGGATTTGTGGAAACCCTCCTAGTAGTGGTTTGAGAGTCCAGTGGAAAGTTAGTGTTGAACGTGTGAGTACAATATTAGTTAATGGAGGTCCAGTATCGCCCTTTTTTTTTTTTTTTTTTAAATAGTTGCAGATAATATGCCGCGATCTCCCTTTGCCCTTCTTCAGACACCTAAATCATTTGACTTGTACCTGGGGGTTAATGCTGGGGGTTAATGCTATGTAGAAATTCAGGTGTTCTGTATAGGAGGCACTTTGTGTAGTATTGCATCTGGTGGAGGTTTACTCCCCTTATCACAGAGAAATTAAATCTGTTGATCAAGTTCTAAACCTCGTCCAAGATTGATACTTACCCCCCCCCCCCCCGCAGTAGCCACTTTTGTTTGACTGTATTAAATGGTCCCCCTTTGGATACTTCCGAAATTTAATCAGATCAAACTCGTTGAAAAAGTATCTGATACGAATGAAGGACCAACGAAGGGCCGTCTTCCATACCTGATGTCAGGTTCTATATCTGGCCACTTTTTCCAGACCTCCGCTCTTAAAAAAAAAAAAAAAAAAAAAAAATCTCCAACCTTTTGCTAACCATTAGATTCCCCTGTTGACCAAGACCTGTTTTCCTATGGAGGTATCAGTAAGGCGGGTAGAGCTATTATTAGCAGGTATACAAAAATATTTTTTTAATTGTTCCTTTCGGTTAAAAAGCTATTGTATATGATGTAGCAGACATTTTTGGGTGTTTTTTTCAGACATAGAAAGTTCTTAATTTTTTATTCCTGTGTAATCAAATCTCAAGAAATTAACGGATTTACGCGAACTGGGGGGAAGCGAGAATCTAAAGCAGAAATTTGCAAAATTAGAAAAATAATATTCCTTTAAATTCGGCAATGCAAGGTCACCTTCTGTTACCTCTATAAAGAGCTGAGTGAAATCTGTGGTGTTTTGTTAGCCGAAATAAAAATGGAGAAAAGCCCTTCAGTTCCCCTAAAAAACTTTATCTGCAAGACACTAGGTAGAGCAATGATTAAAAAATTAAATGGAGGCAATACGAACATACAAACTAGCGCACCCCCCCCCCATTATAGAAATTGTCAGTCCTGCCCACCTTGAAAAAAGAGCCTTTATTTTCTTAATGTGAGGTAGATAGTTAAATGCAAATAGATAGTCCACTTCCTCCGCGGTATAAATGCCAAGATACCTCTTGGGTCCTGTATTTACCAGTGGGCGAAAGTCTTGTGGTAAGGTATCGACCTCACAATTACATAGGAGACTAAGCCTATTGATTTTATATCCACCCATTGACTTTACAGAGTTTTATATAGCGCGAACTTGACCCGAATCGGGTATCGGAGCGCTTTACATAGCAGATTGATGAAAAATGTCAAACACTCTCTTTTGGGTGACTATCTCTTTTTAAAAACAGAGCAACATCATCTGCATACAGCTTGATTTTTGCTATACTGCTTAGAGAAGGTTCTGCGTACTCCTCATTTCCGATGGCAATCGCCAAAGGTTTAATAAAAAGCACAAACAAAATGGGCGAAAGTGGTCACCCCTGTCTGGTGCCCCAATGAATTTTGCAAATACCAATTTTGTCAGAATTTATAATTAACCACGCTGTAGCTCCCTCCTAAATTTTCTAAATCACCTGAATAAAAGTAGTGGAGAACCCAACCTTCTCAAGGATAAAAAACAGGCTCTTCCAGTTGACCATGTCAAAAGCCTTCTCGGCATCTAATAAAAATATATGTGCCAGGATCTCTTTTTGTTTGAAATAGTCTAATGCCTCAACCAGAAAACTTGTGTTAGTTGACAGCTGCCTACCAGAGAGGAACCCACACTAATCTGGATGTATAAGAGTGCCTACTACTTTGTGTTCATTCGGTTGGCTAATAATGTTCATGACTATCTTATAGTCTGTATTAAGGAGACTAATAGACCGGTGCAAACTAATGTTCTCCGGGTTTTTAACTTTTTTTAAAAGCTCACCAGTGTAGCCATAATAAAAGATTGAGGAATATTACCCCCTCCAATATGTGGTTAGCGAGTTGCACTATTTTAGGCGCTAACAAAGGAAGATATTTTTTATAAAATTAGTCTTGTAGGCGTCTTCCCCACAAGCCCTTAAAAACTTAACGACCTCCTTTATAGTAAATGCAGGTGTCAAACCCCATGTTTGTCTAGATTTTAGCCTGGAGATAGAAAGGTTTCCCAAAAAGCGTCTAAGATGTTCAACGCCAGTCTCATTGGTGGTGCTATAAATCTGTTTGTAGTGTTTCAAAAACTCTGGATCTACCCTGGATCAGTGATACGGGTCTTAGTCTCTTCAATGTAAAGAGACGATATTGTATTCTGAACCTATTTTCGGGCCTGCCAGGCAAGAAAACTCCCAGTGTATTCACTCTTTTTAATTTTGTTGGTAGGCACTATTGGCAATGTGGGCTCTCTCGTAGTAGTAATCCTGTAGCAATAGTTTCGCTTTCTGAAGCTCTTGTTGTTTCTCAATGGTGTAATGACTCCAAGCTTCTATACTAGCTTTCTTTAGGCCCTGCTCTAACTTAGTCCTCCTCCTTGCTAAGGCTTTCCTTTCTGTTGTACTCTTCGAGGTTATATGAGACCGTATGGTCACTTTGAAGGCATCCCATACCTTTTCTAAACTGGCTGTTTGCTGATTAACCTTAAAGTAATAATCCATCTCAGTCTCGATCTCTTTGATCCAGTCCTTGTCCTCTAGTTAGACCCAGCTGAAAGTTCACTTAGCATCTGATTTATGTGGCTGAATCCCTAAAACCAATACAATAACTAGGGAGTGGTATGAAAACGTACTTGGTATATGGATAGAATCCCTTACGAGCACACCCAGAGAATGTAGAACAAAATCTGGCCTGGCTGCCGACTTTTAGCATTCGGAAACGCGTGTGCGTGCACCTGGCTGGATATTTGTCTCTAACCATTCATCAGGCGTAGCTAGAGCTTGTGGCGCCCGGGGCTATCCCTCAGATTGCCGCCCCTGGGGGGGGAGTGGGCAGGGGGGGGAGAGGTGCTGGGGGAAAAGGACCGAGAGACACGTAGTATCGCCGCTAATAGTTACCGCGATCATGCAAGTTACATGCACATACATGACACGGTCCAAGGCTACACAGTTGAATACACCGGTGACCGGCAGTACAAAGAAGAACACACAGACTGCCACCCTGCAAGATTTCAGGAAGGGCCTAAAAACATGGTTATTCGATTAACGTCCCTCATCAGCAGCACCGCCCCCACCGCCTAGATACCCTCACAGGTGATAAGTAGCGCTATGCAAATCCTGTTTGTTTGATTGATTGACACCTGATTTCCACACATCGTTTGTGCGCTATATTAGTTTTATCTGTAAAACTGTATGTCTTTGCAAGTTAAGTGACCCCTTCAATGGAGATTGTGCTGTCTATAAACGACAGTGCGCGAACACACCATGCTTTAATGATATATGTGCAACATTGTGAAATTGAAATTTGTACTTGTAAAGCGCACTTATACCCCCAAAGAGGTGTCCTGGCGCTGTACGCATACCGCTGTGGAACCCTTCCTGGCTTTTCCCTGTGAAATGTCCACTCCTGGGCACCCCCAGGGTGAAGCCAGGCATCCCAGCGCTGTTGGGGCCGTTGTGGAGATTAAGCAAGCTATTGCCCAGAGTTGCAGAGTGGGACCCATGATTAGAATAGGCACCGAGGCGAGAATTATCAGGTCCGAGGAAATTGAGCCCAAGACCCGCCGAGGCGGGAATTGAACCCTGGTCCCGGGCCAGATCTCTGCATCAGGGTCTGCCGCTCTAACCATTGAGCCACACTTCTCCACATTGTGAGTTCAGTGATGAAGCATTGATGGCAGCGACGCCACTCTGAAAATTGTTCGAGCACCACTGGGTGTTCCCAATTCTGTTTCTCTTGGTTATTACCTTCTCTGACTCAAGGAAATTCTAGTCCCCCTCCCATATGAATGTGTCACAAGCCCTCTGGACATTATTAAGGCAGGTATTGTCCTGATAATGTGGTAACCAGATATTGTACTCATTTGCATTTTTAAAGAAAGGGTGCATGTTGTGTGTGTTTTTAGTGTCTCACCAGAGTGGCCAAAAAAAGAAGCCTGCTGTGGTAGGCCCTTTATAGTTTTCAGAGCTCGATACAGTCTCTGACAATTCTATGTTTATTCGTAAATTGCTGGCCTTTGTGCTAAGCCTGGGTGTTAAGCAGTCTGGATTCCTCCTTGCACAATTGTTGGCGTGCGCAGGCCTCTTTTGCGTTTCCTTTTTAAACTGTTTCTTATCCTCCTGTCATTTATAAGACATGATACGTTGGCATGACATTAATGAGCACCATTTAGCCTTATCTCCTTGATATAATCTTTTACTAGAGTTTAGTAAAGTTATTGTGACACATCTGCCCCTGGGGTTGCAGTAAATTTCACGGAACCTGACAGGAGAGCTGCGCGTGATACCTAGTTTGTCGGTCAGATTCGCCAAATTAGTGCCACACTGACACACTCTAGTCTAGCCAGTCGAAAAATCACTGAATAAAGAGACAAGAAAATATTTGCGCCAAACGGACATTTTGAAGCAAAAGTGGGTATTTCTCAACGCAGGCACTAGGGTCATATTAACAGGCAGCACAGTCCACAGGCACGCATAGGCTCTGAGTGGCAGCATGTCACGTGTTATTAGTGGTCGAGGTCGTGTTTTTTTTAAACACGCAAGTGCGTCCCATGACGCATTGCAGTGGCGCAGAGAAAGAGCCCCGTGCCCTGTTAGCCACTGCGCTGCTTTTGCTCACACCCATTCCCAGCGTCTCGAGCTGGAATGCGGCTGCTTTTAAAACTGCGATGTAGCAGCAACATTCCTGCCCTGAACCCTTTGATGTAAGAGTTGAAAGGCATCTGCCTGCCCCCACTTACATGCCTGTGTTCCCTTTTGCAATAGAGTGATGGGAAGCGTGGATAGGTAACCATACTGTACATTTATACAGCTCTCTCACAGGTCCGGGAGACACTTTTTCCAATCTTGAGCCATGTTTACAGCAATGACAGCCAGGCCTGGCTCTCACACGCTGTCACAGCGCCTACAACGAACTGTAAGGAAATTAATGTCGCTGTGCCGTGATATCTCCAGCAACACCGAGCAAGTGACTTTATCATACCATATTTCGCCCATATGCTACATTAAACTGTCATTTTGTGAAACTATGGCAAAGGCAAAGATAACATGGTGTCACCACAAACGTAGAAGAGTGAGTAGAAACGAGCATTATGAGGGCGGGAAGTGTTCAGCTGCACAGTTACACAATTGTTTTACTGTACGATCAGTTTGCAAGGTTACTAGGTGAGTGCCCTTCGATTTCAGCCGCTTCAACATCTTAGTTTTTCGTTGCATATATATATATATATATATATATATATATATATATATACACACACACACAAATATCACAGAAATAAGTCAAAGCCTGTAGGCTGTATGTACCACAAATACAGACCCTTGCGCGCCTCCGTTCGACTTCGATTGCCTGCGCACGCACTGCTGCACACGTACGCCTACGAAGGGGAGGGCTCGTCGGCTGGAGGATACCTGAGCTGAGAGAGCTCATTGGAATCTTTCCCCTCTGACCTCGGTGACCCGGTCACGCACGCACCACACCACCACCACTATGCTAGGTGGTGGTGCGTGCAGCGTGCGTGCGCTGCAGGCAGCAGTTGCAAGCAGGTGAGCTTGCTTGCACTTCAAACGGGGCCGCGCGCGCGGCACTGGTGGCCCGTTGCGGCGGCCTTTATAATTTATTTGGGGACACTGACTGACACTACTGTAAAGTGTCAGACAGTGAGTGTCCCCAAATAAATTATAAAGGCCGCCGCAACGGGCCGCCAGTGCCGCGCGGCCGCCGCCCCCAAAATAGTGCCGCCTGGGGCGGTCCGCACCCCCGCACCCCCCTAGCTACACCACTGACTGCAGGGTTTTCATATAATCAAATAAAAGTTTGGCAGACCGTGGTTTGTTTTGCTTTTGAGTGCTTGTGGATGAATCTAGTGTCGGGTTGAGCAGTAGGTTTAAATCTCTGCTCCGAATTAATTTACCCAGGATCACTGACAAGGCTAAAAAAGAGAACTGACAACAGAGCTGAGTCATCCACTATAGGGGAACAGATTGTGGCAACTGTAACTCAAACATTATTCATGGTTCTGCTTTTCAAAGCCGACCTCCCCTGTCTGTCTGTCTGTCTGGAAGGAGCTTGTATGGTATTTCAGGAATTTATTCACATATATTGCCACCCCCTGTGGGCTGCTTTGGCATTGGATAAACATACAAATCCGGTCCTATTTTTGAAAATTGCGGGGCACGGGTTACCCCCCTCCCCGATGTGGGTCTACTGGAATAAAACAATATCAGGGGAATTACTTAGTATCTAGTCTTCAACTGCCCTACGCTTTCTACTGTTTAGTCCATTGGCATTGTAAGTGAATATTTGCAACGCATCTATTTGTGCCATTTTGTCACACTGTTTTATCTTTGTATCGGAGGGTGGGCCTTTCATTATTGGAATACTAAGGCTAACTGCCATTGGAGCTCTCTAAACGAGGCCCCTTTTTGTGCACCAAAGTGCCAGGTGGAAACTTCAATGTGCATTATGCAGATATACTCCGATATTTGAAATGCTTAAGAGCCATTCATCCCATCGTACATACCATTCTCATCATAATATAAAGTGCCATTGAACAGAACTGTAATGTGCTAAATGCGGGAAATGTAAAGTGCATAAAGTCCTCCCCTTTCGGCTCCTGCATAGCAAAGGGAAAAAAAGTCTGAGGTGTATACCTGTACAAAATAAACTCGTCGAAGGGTTCCCCATTAATAGAGTAAGGTCACTCCCGAGAGTCTCATGTTGTAAGAATTTGCAGTTTAGAGGAATTGCATCGACTGTCCGGGCTCTGCCTTCTCATAAAGTACCCAGAAGCGTTTCTGGTCCATTCTTGATGCGTCTGAGGACACTGAAATAATTTTGGACTGACTCGTAGGACCGGACTCATTGGGTCTACTATGCGTTCCAATGACACATCTGCCTCCATATGTTCTAACCATATCCACTATTAGAACACTGGAATGTTAGGTGCTCCATTGAAGACAATGGAGTATCTCCTTTCTTATAATGGCTGGTATAAGCCCGGAGCTCCACCATTCCAATGTTTGTCGTCGTTTCTCCCTTTTTAATTTAGAACATTCTACCCTTAGTGGGTGAAATGTTCCAATAGCCCTTCTGTCTCGGTCTATACCTGTTGTTAAATGCCCTGACCTTCATTATAGGCCCTCGCCTGTGGCTCTGGCCTATAACTCTGGTTCACTGCCTTTAACAACTCGGGCTACAAGGCTATACTAAAGGTTGAAGGAAGAAATCGCCACAGCGGTGAGATGCCTGTGTTCAGGTTGAAGGAGATTTTGTCACTATATTCCAAGATGTATCCCCTACACATTGGGCAGATGAAGGGAACTCGAACATCACCACACGCCTACGTTCTGTAAACATCTCCCGGTGCTGGGGCTTCCTTTTCATCTTCTGTTTGTGCATCAAGGAAAACCAAAACACTGTCACTACCAAACATTGTTTCGCTTCCTTATCACTTTCATTCCTTTTATTTTCATTGGTCGGTGGAAGCTGGTTTAATTTTGCTGGTCTCGCTCCATACGGCTTTGAGGATTTCGGTTTCACTTTTTTTTTTTTTTTAGAAAAATACACGCGCACACACACTCACTCGCGTTTCCAGCTTTAAATCAAGCTTACTCACTCACACACTCCGGGGTGTTTCCAGCTTTAAATCAAGCTGAGTTTAAACCATTACTACAGAAGTCTTGCTGAGCTGGCAAATTCTTCAGTCTTTCAAGCTGAAGAAATGATACTCCCTCCTCCCATTCCATTCCACTCCTCTCCACTCTCTTCCGACTCTTTCAGACTTTTACTTGCAGGGTGTGACCACTAACGCAGACACTAGCTGCAGATGATTCCACCGGAGTACAGAGCCTTCGCTGTATGGAAACAACCTGTGGTTCCAATTTCTCATCCTCAGCAAGGAATCTACGCACCTTTAACAAGCTTTTTTTTTTAGCCATGTTGCACAGCTGCGCAGCTTCTTTCAGCTTGGCTGAGAGTAAAAAATAAAAATGCTATGACGCCGTCAGTGATGACTGCGTCATCATAGTGCTTTTTTCCCCTTTACTTTCAGCCATGTTGCACAGCTTCCATGCTGCTGTGCAAGGTTGCTACAAGGAAGTTGACAAAGCCAATAGATTCTGCATAGGTGAGATCTATTGGCTTTGTCAGTGCTCGTTATTCGAAAGCGGTTATTCTGATGTTTTCCCTAAACAATTGACAGTAAAAATATATAGGGACTTTTAGTCAACCTTGTTTATCCATTAGGTTGCTCAAGTAGTGCCCACCCACAGCATACAGTATATATCAATGGCTGGGTAAGTACACTTCTACCGTAGAGGACATTTACTTTAATCTTGACTATATCTGTTTAGATGGGTGTGTAAGAATGCATCATCAAGCCTTCTAGATATTTGAAGTTACTTGTATTTACCAGTAAATAGTAGTCTCTTTGATAAAAATAAAGAACGTTATTGAAATCTGTACTTTTGACTCATCATTACAAATCAGCTGTGGCAAATGTATTTATCCTATGGAAAACAAGTACAAATCATTAAAATAGAAAGAGTGTATGCAAAATGATATGTAAAGCCACATACCCTCAGCCTAGTGAACGTCATTTGAAGCACTTGCATCTATCTGACTTGAGAGGATGACAGATTTTTAAAGATTTTGCATCTGACTCTAGAGGGACCTCTAGTAAGTACTTGAGGGACTACAGATTCATGACAGAATTTCAATGCCTTTTCATCAGACTCGACAGGGACCTCTATAAGTGTCTTGAGGAACTGCAGATCTGTGCCAGAATTTTTAAAATTTTGCATCGGATTTGAGAGACTTGAGGAACTGCAGGCTTTTGAATACATGTGTGTATATATATATATATATATATATATATATATATGTGTGTGTGTGTGTATCTGTGTATGTATGTGTGTGTATATGTATATATGTATATATGTGTGTATATATATATATATATATATATATATATATATATATATATATATATAATGCAATTTTCAACAACGAAAGGCCGGCACTCCAAGAGTAGTTACACCGATAATTTTATTCCACTGGCTGTATATACACACACAGGAGCATGGGGCCCATCCTGGCTCCCCCAGGGAACACATAGGGTCGCACTGACTCCCACAAGACCGTGACAACTTGAAAAATGTTTTTTGTATAGTGCCACTCAGAAACTGTTTGATAAGGTTGAAGGCACTTCGATTACCTAGAGTCTGTTTGTATGTATGTATGCAAATCATCGAAAGTGTTCAATATTAATCAACACTGATTGAAACTTGCAGTAGTGACTCATCAGCAACCAGCTTTGGCATATTTACTTATCCTATAGAAAATAAGTGTAATTCGTTGGAGTAGCAAAAGTGTATATTCACATTTTATTTTGATGCCTATCCCTCTCAGCTTTATGAATGGCATTTGAAGCAATTGAATTTGACTCTGGATTGGCATTTAGTAGCAGCATGAGTTAATGCAGCTTTGTGATAGTGATCCAGCGCAATATTAGCCAACAACATTCATACACCATATACTCACTTGGGTCCATACATACACACTACACTAATACTTAGGCTGGGTGTCAGATGTACTCTTTTATCAAAGTCCCTGCTACCAATTACCTTCTGATTGAAGAGTAATAACTTACCAATGGATCCTTTGCTAATTGGGAAGTTTAAAATGAGTGACATTCATTATAGTACATAATCCTGAAATAAACATTTTAAAACTTCCTGACTCAGTGGTTATCTAAAGTTTTAGCAGAGTAAAATACAGAAAACCCGGTACTTGATTGAAATACCCAAGAAAAAGCATAGAAATGATTTTGCTAATAAATGACGGTGTTTAAGGAAGAGGAGAAGATAGAGACAGCAGCGCAACTAAAGGTTGCAGTATAGTTACCTAAATGCGAGAACCAAGCCCCTTGGCCAAGGAGTTGGAAAAGATAGGACCCAGGAAGGATGAAGAGCAAAGACTTCTTCCAGGATCAGGACAGGACCGGTAACCTCTCTACAACGACGCCTGCGCCGTTCCCCTCTCTGATACTCGACTTCTCTCGATTCTCCCGTGCCTTCCTTCTAATGGACTCCGCCGCCCCCTCCTCAGGACCTCTTCTGGACAGGGATTCAGTCAGCAACCGATCAGCATGGCAGTCTGGAGCTCTTCTGTGTGTTCTGAGAGTCAGCTCTCTCGCAGCATGGACGCCTGTTCTTCGTGAAAGTATGCTCTGACTAATTAACTAATGCTATATTCTATTATACCCTTCTACGCCCATATACCTCCCCTTAATGTTGCTAAAATATGGGACCACTACTTCTGATTGGACAAAGACAGGGGGTGGATTCTCGCACCATATCGATTTGGCCTAAATTGTAAAGCCTATTGTCTTTACGTTCCCGCCCCTTCAAATTAATACATTCGCTTTATTTCCCACCCGTCTCACGACAAATGTTATACATTTTACAGGGGAAAAGTATCATTTTGTCCTCCGGAAACATGAAGTACAGCATCTTCGGCCAATGGGTCATGGCCTTGGAAGACGTCCAAGTTGACTTCACTTGGCAGGCACACAGGACACATGCGCAGAACCATCTGTCTCTCGAGTTTCAAGTCATCAACCCAGGCCCAAGTTTACGAATTACTAAAAGTGCAAGAAAATATTAAAATCACAAATAAAAAGTTTCACTGTATACCCACTTTCCCTACTCTACTCCCAATTAATTATAATACTATCCTGCATTAGTAGCATTAAGAAAACGACAATTTAATAATGACATGAGAGCAAGCTTAAGCATGTGAAAACATTTAGCGGCCATTTTAGTGCACACTGCGCAGAAGCAGAAGTTTCCCACCAAGCAAAGAAAGACGTCACACTATGTGATCAGGTTGCGACATGCGCATTGAGGTTCCCGCGCTTTAGCGGACATTTTGGATTACAGACCAGCGTTATTCATTAGTAAAACACATAGGCAAGCTTCTGTCCCTCTTGTGTTTGTGAATGCAAAGGTTAGTATTTACAATACAAGTTTAATAAATTAATACTATGAGGAGGATTGCGTACAAGCAAGTTTCATTTTTGAAACCTTGCTCCATCAATTCTGACTTGAGAGGGACGTCCAGTAAGGTTTTGAAGAGTTTCAGCCGTGTTAAAGACTACCTTAATGTTGCTTCTGACTCGAGAAGGAAGTATTGAAATGACTTGAGGTAATGTAGCTATGCAAAAGGCCAGAACCTTTGATTTTGCCAATGCCTGTTTGGTTTTGTGACATTTTTTCAGTTGTTAACGAGCCATTCGGTAAAATGTAAACATCAACCGAGTAAACCCAAGTAGCGTAAATCTAGTTTTTTGATTTTGAGATCCAGATTCTCTTGGGACTGAGTATGGAACATACAAATATTGGAGAGTAAATAAAATCCTAGTTAAAAATCTTAATGTACGGGCTCCGGTGATAGATTATGTACAAGGCGTTTGATCCAGTACGTACAGACCAATGCTGTTTGCATCAGCGGTCTCTGAAGCTCTGTCCGCATATTTGTGAGATATTCATCTTAACAAAACAGTTTTAAAGTAAATGCTTAACAATACCTAGATTTCAGTTTCATAAGTGACTGACTCCCTATAACATAAGAGTTGCTCTTAAAAATGTATATGTAAACACTTCAGAAGACCATAGCAGTCAAAAAGGAAAGAAGTATCCATGCAAATTTAGCTAAAGTATATCTGCCTGTTCCCAGAAGAAGGAATGGCCTGTGCTGTTCTCCTGTTCATTAATAATTGGAAGTGTGGAGAAGGACTTGAAACTGTTTTGAAATAAGCATGTTTCTAAAAGTTTGGTTTACTATGTTGTTACTAGATACTCGAATCACTGTTCTCTCTTTGGCACAGTGTTAAAAAATGTTTTTCCCCCTGTAGATATTACTGAAATTCCAGAGAGCATCTCCTTCTGCAAAGCACTTCAGGTAGCGGACTTCAGTGGGAACCCGTTGACCAGGTAATCTTTCTCATTTCAGTCATCTGCCTTTTTGTGAACACTGGACGATTTGTACCTTGGAAAGTGTTGAAGAAGGAGCATAAGATTCTGTAGCTGAAGCGCAAAGAATATTTTCACCTGAAACGAACATAATTCAACTCACTCTGTCATATTGATTTTTTTTTAATTACTATATTTAAGATTGACTTCTAGGTGTTTGGATCTGCTGGGTCATGGTTGTTTTTCTTAATGTGTTTTGGTATGTATGTCATCTTGAGCTCTGCTGTGAATGTTGCTGTGGTTAAGGAATTGTTGATTGTTCATTGAAGATATTGAAACTGTTATTAATAGTAGTATACTTGTGAAGGCTTGTGGTGGGCATGCGTCCGATGTTGAGCCAGCCGGTCTTTTTGCCTTTACCAGATCATGGAACTCAGAAATTGACAAGTGCATGAAAGATGTGAAAGTGGGAAGATTTTTCTTTGGAGTGACTCTTCTTGCCATGGGCTCACAATTAGAGCTTGGTGTTTTATTTATGTGATAGAATTCCAGTGTTTTAGCTTTCGTAATAGAGTGATCTGCCATTAAGTTAACAGAGATCTGGTCATTGTAAAGTCATCACAAAGATGCCTTCAGAATTGCAGTACTCAAGTATTCTGTTGTACACTTGTCATAAGAAATTCTGATTTAGCAGTGATCTTTTTGCTTTTTTGAGGGTGGATTTGTAAATCCTATTGAGTTTTGGAGACGGATTGTGTCTAGTGGGCTTCTTGAATTGTTCCATTGACGTTGAAGAGTAGTCCTTTGTCTATATTTCAACATTGATCCAGAGCATCCTCCATTTCATTTGGGTGTATGGATGGAAGTTTTCAGGGGATTAGTTCGTCAAAGGCTTTCTTCAGTCAGTTGTACAGCTGCTTGACATTGATTATTTTTTCTGAATTTGAGAGCGCAATCATCTGAGAATTAAGTTTTGCCTTGGAGAGTTTGTTACATTGTCTGTATGTATTGGATCAAATTGGGTTAATGAGAAATTTTGAACAGATGCATTGGAAACACAAGATGATGGCAGTCACTTCATAAGCTGGCTCATTTCTTTCCTTTGTAACGGTTTCCAGAAGGCTGAAGAATACATCAAATGTATCTTGGGCTACAAGCCCAGAGACTGAGGGTGATTGTAAAAGCTCCACTGTTTGGCAGTGGCCTGTAAATTAGTAAGAATTTACAGGAGAAAGTGAAGTTGATGGGCATCTCTGTTAGCAATGATTCACAGCTTCTAAGTAGTAGATCTTCAGTTTTGGAAGTTACCAGTGATTCTGTGAATATCTGTGCTTGTCGTCCTCCAGCTTCTCCTTGATGATTTTGGCTGTGGCTTTGAGATCCTGATGTGATTGTCTTGTTAATTATTGGTGCAGTGTCATCCACGTTTTGTTAATGAAAAGCTTGTCTGGTAGTAGTTCAAACAAATGCTGTCTACTCTTGCTCATTGATGGTGTGTTGATCAACAACGTTCAGGTGAGAAGGAGATTTTGCGAGTTAAAGTGGAGGCAGGTGAAGGTGGTAATTGAGACATGTTTTGGTTGTAATGCAGGTGTGGTGCGTGTCGGTGGTGTGGGAATAAGGTGTGAAATCTGGTTTGTTTAGTGTGTGAAAATATAGAATGTTTGGTCTCTTCTGTATTGAGTGTCTGCAGTTGTGATTTATTGCGATAAAGCAAACGTTTAGGAGCAGAGTGTTGAGGAGGATGAGGTACTCTGAGACCTTGTTTCTTTTTTGCTTCAGGATTATGGTTGCTGTTTGTGTTGGGGCAGCGAGAGGATATTAGAAGTTGACTTGAGTGCTTGAAATGCTACTTTATATGTTAGTTGTGTACTTGCCTCTGAGTTGTGATTTTGTGTTTGAAAGATGTAAGTGTACTACTTAGGTTCAACAGACTAGGTGGATGATAGGTGAGATGTTAAGGAATTATTGGCATTGGAAGAGGTCGTGGATAAGGAGGAGATAGAGATGTGTGTACCGAAATCATAGATGAAGGTGACTGTACAAGAAAATGGGTTAGGAAGGGGAGAGGTAGTGTTCCTAGGTGACAGAATAGAGGTTATGGCATTAGGTTCAAAGAAAGTAGTTGAGAAGGCAGGCTGAATGTGATCCTTACCTAAAGGTGATTATGAAGCGATAGAGGAATTTGGCGATGATAGGCAGGGGAGAGTGATTATCTGAGAGGTAGGAAGACATAGGTAGGTGTGGAATGTTGTAAGGACTGCAATTTCTTAAGTGCTTTTACATGCTTTCTGATATTTCTCATCTTGATCTCTCCAGCCCTTGTTGCGGCTGATGTTGCCAGTTTGATGGTTGATTGCATATATGCGCCTTGTCAACAATTCCATTAAATGCATGTGAACAGGTTGCCCACCATCAAAGTCACATGCTCAAGTTGGCCATTTTGATGTACATATTAAGCACATCGCTACATCATGCGGTCTATACACACTGCACTGTGGATGAGCAGATTGTATGATGTTGCAGCTGGTATGTGTTTGAACAGATTAGATGTGCTTTGAGATCCTTACATGCCGCTGCTTCCAGTTTGTATACCTTTACATTGTCTGCGTAGGCTTCATTCCGTCTGGGTTACTTGTCCAAGGTTTTGTGCACTGTGAACTGAATTCTTGGTTGGATCCTTGGTTATTGACCAAATGGCTGCCTCAGAAATCAAGAACCTTGAGGAATTATTTTGAATTATATTCCCCATCCGGTACACATGCCTATGTTTATAGGAAGTTGAGGCCAAAAGATTTCACTCCGCACTCATTTAGAGGTTCAAGACACATAATTTATGGAATCTGTGATGTATTTAGCTTTATACAGCATTATGTATCACGTTAACATTACTTCCAAGGTTGAGTTACATTTTCAGAATTATTGGTTAGAGTCCATCTTGATTTTCACCATGGTTCCTGTTTCATAGTCCACACGCTTAACTTTTTACTACAGTATTAAAGTGAATTTTATATATGCTGAAATAGGAACCTAGAGATCAAGCGACAGGAGTACACCCTTATACCCAGTTGAGACCTGGGTGATGAACGTATGTAACAAGAAAAAAGTCTCAACAGGTGATATTCAAATAGGCTATTAGATAAACATGCACATATAGTTGCAAAAAGGAAAGACAAGGGAGACTCCAAAGTTAAAGGATGTGCCAGAGGCACTATGTATTTAGAGCAAGTGTCGGAAAACAGTAGTATCAGCACTGTTTATACTGAATGTTGGTGTAACCTGAAAACACTTAGTGCACATAAGTGCTCGTGACACACAGGGTGGACCATGCAAGTGACAAGTGACACAGCGATGAGCGGCGCAGGGTTAACAGTAATGAAAATATTTACAAAGTACTTTAGGTTCACAAATAATTATTTACAAGAGGTTACAGAAGATTTAACACTTTGTGAATCAGAGGATAACGCCAAAAGTTGCGCTGGGAAGTCAACGGCGTTTCGACCCTTGGTAAGTCAGGGTCATCTTCAGGACCAGGATACCGTTGTGTTGGTGCTGATTTGGGAGAGTACCAGGAAGAGTAGATCGCTGGTAGTGGGTCAGAGGCCCAATGTTGTTAATGTACTACCAGCCGGAGTACATAAGGGATATACGCCATAAAATTCCAGCAATTAACGTCCCAAGAATTGGAAGGATGGACGATCAAACACGGGCGTCCTGTGTGTGAGGGAGTAGGAAGCCACGGGCCGGCGGTATCAGAGAGCGTCTGTGGGCTAATGGAGGGCCGGTGTGGCGGCAGTCCAGGGTGGGGTTGTAGTCAGCTGCCGGCGTCAAGGGAGAAGCGTCCGGGGGCCTGAGGTTTAGTCGGCAAGGGAAACGGCAAGTATTTGAGGTCCAAACAGGATCCTGTCAGGGCTGGTAACCATGAGAGGCGTGAGTGCGATGAAATAAGAACCTACTCATATGGACAGAATGGTTGTACAGGTTGAAAATAATTGTACTGCCTTTTCAATCCTGTTATCTGCCTTAATTTTTGCAGGTTTTCTGAAAGAGACTCGAGCTGGTTGTGAGTGTCATGCTTTTGGCCGTATACTAGTTAGGGGCACTTTAATATCTGCTTCCTATGGGTACAAAAAGAAGTGAAGTCATACTTGCACAGATGCTCACTTAGACATTTTCTATTTGACAGTATCTCTGTGTCTGTCTCTTTGAGACAAACACCAAAGGGACCCATGCTCGAGTCACACACTAAGACGCAGACAACCACACAAGCAACTACATGCACTCATATAGAGCCACACATGCAGAGTCGCGATGACCTAACATGGAACTTGCTGTCCTTCTGTCCTAACCTGCTTCCATGTGACTACCTCCACAATAGCCTTCAGACTCTATTTGGAATGATAGGTGACTGTGTGATATCCATGTTAACTTTTAGAGCATAAGCCTGACGATGAACTGAAGGGAGTTGTGATTGCCTTACCCTTTCAAAGGCCCTGGCTTGATATGTTTCTGTTTCTCTGACACAGCCTAGAGATCATGCAAAGATGTACCTGATGTGTAGCTGACAATTCGGAATACAAATTAAGCTTGCATGTAATACTTACAAAGCCCTACACTTCCACAAACACGAATATCTGCTTTCTGCTTGAAATTGTCTAGAAGAAATGGGAATCTGAGTAGTCTCCATAGTCCAACATTGGAAAATAAAAATTCAGCATTAGCACAGCGTGTAAATAAGCTTTCTCTGAAGCTGCAATCTCGATCTGGAAGTTTTGCCAGCAAACATCAGACTCTAAAACCTTACTGCTCCTCAGAAAGAAAGTGAAAAGCTCCATATTTGAACATTATTTAAACTAAATATGCTTTAGAGTATCCTTGGGCAAATTCAATTTTCCATCTTGTAAGTCATTCTCCTTACCCCCTTTCACTCATCCATCCTAAACCGATAGTCATCCCCCCCAGGCCTTTTCCCCATTTTCTTCATTGACCCTCTGTCTTCCCATGCTGTCCTAATTTCTCTCTATTAACTCGCGTCCTTGGTGTTATCCTTTTCTTTTTTTTTTTTTTACACCATAAATATTTCTCTCTTCCGTTCTTGTATCTTGTTCTCCCACATCTACCCAAAGCTAGATGTCTCTGTATGATGCATCTTCTCTCCACCTTTCTAATTTTGACTCTACCTCTTCCTTTACCCCCTGTTGGAGGGAAAATCTATTGAACAAACACCAAGAAAACAAGTTGACAATATAATTTGGGTTTATTAGAATACTGCTGTGAGGATCAGTCACTACAGGAGAGATCAGTTCACCTCCGAGGAGATGCAACTTGATGTCTGGAGTATCAGCCCAGAAGCAGCTGTATTTATTTTTCCAAAGCACAGAGGAAAAGGTCACATGTTGACCATTGACGTAAGCAATTTTCACACCAGACATACAAGAAAGCATCAGTAGATGCAGCAATTTCTTGGAAACAGAAGCGCATGTAGGTGGGCCTAGCCTCATGATGAGCGTGGTAACCCCCCCTGTGGGTTTTGGTTCTCAGAATCTAAGCGGAGCAAAGATATATTTATCTAACTGCACAGCCTGTGGTTATGTCCTGCTTAACACTGATTGGCCAAGCTTATCTGACCTTTTGCATGTGGTTTCATCCATCACGCCTAAACATCGCAAGTGTGACGTGGTTTTTAACAGAAGCGGGCATTCATGTCATTATGAACAGTGGTAAAGCTTGCACCTGGACCAGTCCATCCTGTGTATGTACTTAATCTATGTGTAAATGCATCAGCAACACGATTACAAAGGAAATAGACTTTAACATGATTGGCACATTTTGGCCCATCTCTCTAGCAGATGGAAAGTGTGGTAACCTAATTTTGTAGTTTCTATGCTTAAGCACTACTGGTTTACTGAGTCTGAAGGACGATATGATCTACGCTTCATGCAGTAGCTCAACTTGTTAACCGCAGGCTACTTCCCGACTGTTCAACGAACTAGGTGACCTGATTAGTTCAGCTAAACGTATTGTCCTTCATGACATGCTATTTCTGAACTATTTCTCTTGCAGAGGCCTGAGTTCCTACTGGGGCCTAACACTGCTTCTAACTTGAAACCTTTGCATGGAAGTTGCAGGCTTCAGCTCTGTGTGTGTGTATGTTTATAATGTATCCTATTTTTCCCTATATCACCTCCCGCCATTCTATTTAGACCTGTTGCACCATTTCAGATGCCTGGGATCATTGTTGTTGCATATTCTTAACTACGTGTATATCTGATTCAAGGACTATAAGTTTAAGTAGGTTGAAGTCTGAAGTCACTATAGTTTTAGATATATTTGGCTGACACTTCCTGGTAGAGTCTGCTCTTCAGGAAATTCAAACATCGCTGGAACTGTTGTATTATAGTCTTGTTAGTCTTTAACACACTAATGCAAAAGCCCTGCTAGTCTTTCACATGCCAGCTTCACCTATGTCAGACTTCTAGCACCACAGCCTTTATTTTTTTAAAGTACAGCTGGTTTGTGCCCATCTTTTACCAAGCCCTACCTATCTTTGTGAGGCAAGTCTAACATGACTTTTTGGTCTTTCGATGTACATGCTGACATATAACTGAATACGCCTTGGCCATATAGGCCTTTCAAAATAAACATGGCATGCGACTAGCCAAGACTACCTGTCAGATGTATGACTGACTTTGCCCCAGCACTACTAGCCTTTCTGAGGGGCGCAAATTATCGTAGTATTCAGAGGGGTTGACTAAGCAGTTTTCCTGGTCAGGAAATGACACTTATTGGCTACTACTGTTTTAGTTCAAAGAAGGTTAGAGGGGAGAGCATAGTTAATAGGCAGGGGAGGGGTAAATTGGGACTCGACCAGAACTAGACCAGACAAAGGAGCTTGGATGGATGGTTTACTTGTCGAGGCATGTATAAAAAGTGTTTTTCACAAGGGTCAGAGAAGAGCTGGGCTGAGACTGGGAAAATTGAGACTGACCAATTTGTGCCATGCTGCTGTCCTAGTCAAAATAATGGAAGCAGCGTAAGACTTCTTAAACTATATTGTCTCTTTTTTTCACCTGGGAGTGTTATTCGCTGCTACTGTCGAAAGTGGAAGTTGTTCTTTGAAGAAAATCTATATAGTCTGAAGGATGCCTTACTATAAAAACTAAAAAGAGCTGCCTTTAAAAGCCTGAAGAGCGGCTTTGGAACGTGTACCCCTGCTTAAATGCTGTCTTCCTTTGGCCTAGCAGGAGTAGCTGGAATCCGGGCCTTTAAAGTTTGTGTAATTTTTGGTCAGGTTGCCAGCCTTGATTGCTCTTCCACATCCTTCCTCCATTATGGAGTGCATTTGTTCATCAGTAGATGTTATTAAATAAAATAAAATGGTGCATGGCTACAGCTTTTGTCACCAATTCCCATTCATGTCCTTTTGGCATCCTTTTACTCATTCAACAGAATTTTTGCCTGGTGCCTATCGCTGTATGGTTTACTGGGCCTTCTCAGATTACCCCCTATTTTTGGCATATGGGCACAGGGCATCCCCACTGCCCAAGCTGTTAGTCCTTATTACAAATATAATTTGCGCTTCTATCTTTCACATACCCTCACCCACTAGACACTGCGTCCCATTTCATGATAATTTCTCCTCCGTGGATGTCCTGCATAAGACCACACTTCCCATATACAGTCAAAACAAAAACTCCCTCCCAGCCACACATCCTTCATGGTGTAGCTTGCTATCCGTGCGGGTAAGCTCTTCAGCACCCCACATGGGGTTGTAAGCAGTACACAAATTCTAAAATACAATACAGTGCAATGTGTTTGATTCTGCTCAGGGCCTAAAGACCTGCCAGTGATACTAGCTTCCTCCTCCTCCTCCTGTAGTTGTTTCAGCGGCAAGTGATGTAATGGACTCAGCCCCCTCTGCCAGCCTTTCAGCACTAAAGGCCTAACTTGTGAGTAACTCTGCTCAGCCAGTATTTGATTATCAGTGATGACACTTTCAGTGGCACTTTGTTTTTATAGTTTTGTCTGCTCCAACCCTGCCAGCCTTTCTGAGCTAAGCCCATCCCTAGTCTGGATTCAAAAGTAAAGTTCAGATATGTGACGGACTCTGCCTCAGCCCTATGATCCCTTGACACGATTACATGACTTGCCCAATCTCGATGGCTTTTTAAACGCACAGGTCGGATAGGTGACCGTCTGTGAACCAGCTCCACTGACCCACCATGCCTGACAGCCTTCCAGTCTTTCTGAGGTTAGTGAGAATGTGATTTGTTACAGCCCAGTTCTCCTTTAGTTTTGCAGGCAGACATCTGACATGTTTGATTGTGCTCCAGCCATTTATGTAACAGAGCTTCCTGTAATTGGTGGCGGCATGCTTCTCCTGCCCCACATCCCTAATTCAGGATACTGATGTGATGATTTTATGCTTGTGAAATGCTGTATTCAGACATTTGTATTATTTAGCCAAACTCATCACTGCGGTCACCTTTCAAGGAGCAGATTGGAAATCGTTGATAATTATTTCGGCCCCACATCTCATCTCCCATCCCTTTTGCTTGTAAGTGGTTGAGGCTGGAGTTTCCTGCTCCTCTGTCTTTACTTAACGTTACAGTGAAGAAATTCACAATGTGGTAGCTTCCTCTCACCATTTAAAAAATTACTTCGTTTTCAAGTTGGTCCACCTGAAATGTTGAGCACAGCCACAAAGTTTCTCTCCTCGCATCAGGAAATGCTTGAACGAAATGAGTCGTAACATTGTGGTCAGTGTACTAGATTAAACTTTTACTGATTAATTCTCATTGTTCTCTCAAGTCAAAAACCTTACTCATGTGGGGGGGAAAAAAATAGATCAGTTTGTGCATTCCGTTCCAGGCCTAATGTCCGTATGTAGGCAACTGTTCTGTCCCACCACATGCTTGCTTATTTGTTCATGACGTTTTGTAATTGCTGACCACTAGGCATTCACCCTTCTACAACCTTGCTATTATTGTCTCATTTTGACAAAAATAAAAAGAAATTGCTCTTAACCCGTTGCGTGCGCCCGTCGGCCAACGGCCGTCGCGAGCACTACCTCTGTAGTGCTGCAAACGTCCGTTGGCCGACGCGGCCCCGCCCACTCCGCTAAACCGCCGCACCGCGGCGGAATTGCCGCCACGGTTAAGCGGTTAAGTCACCAACTGTAATTGAAACACTTTATATATTCCGATCAGATTGACCAGCAGAATCAAGCATGAAAGGAAGAGAACACCTATTTTGCTCTCAGCACCAATACTGCTGTAGAACATATACTATCCTCGTCGCTATATCTGTTCTCCAGTAAAAGACCTTGGATGACTATGGAGTGTTGAGAGGAATGCAGATCCCTTGCACCTTGTCACCGCTTTGCAAGAATTTTGATAATATCTGGGGTTTCGCCTCACAAACAAGATATTCCGCCGTAATGGAGATCTTGTGGTTCAGGCAGTAGTCCCGAAAGTCTTGACAAACTTCACTGGATTTTGGATCCTGCTCTCCCAACATGGCTACATTTTTGTTCCTGAAAAGGCGAACCTATTCCCAGTCAAGAGCCTCATTGGAAAAGAGATGATGAGGAGTTCTAAGCGACTGTTATGCAAAGCAAAGATTTCCTGGAAAGTACTTAATCATGTATGCTGACAATACCCAATTGTACTTGAAAATCTCCTCCCCCGAAGACGACATTTCACTCAATTCGACTCGACTCAAAACCCAACCCAACACTGGTTGACTTCCAACCATCTCAAGTTAAACTCCATCAAAACGGAATTCCTTATTTCTCCTCCCAAACAGGCCCCTATTATCATTGAATACATGAAGCAGCTTACGGCTCTCAACTGTGTTCCACACATCATTGACTCTACCAAATCTCTCGGAATAATACTGGATAAGGACTTGAGCATGCAGGAGCACATCAGCGCTGCCACCAAAGGAGCGAACTTCCAAATGAGCATACTAAGAAAGTTAAAACCCTTCCTTCCTCCGGAAGACCTCAAGTCTGCTGTTCAAGTGCTAGTCATCTCCAGATTGGAGTATGGGAGCTCAACTCTCTGTGGTCTTCCGAGCTACAAGTTGGCACCGCTGAGGGCCTCTCTGAACTCGGCGGCTAGGCTCATCACAGGATCCAAAAGAAATAACCACATCACGCCGGATTTGAAATCTCTAAACTGGCTTCCTTTTGAGGCTAGGATTCATCTTAAAATTGCTTGCATGGCTCACAAAGCCCTTCACCTTTACACTCCTCTGTACCTCCCCCGGAAACTGGAACTCTCCGGTGGTTGCAGATCTTTGAGGAGCTCTAGCACTTTACTGCTGAAACCACAAAAATTTCAAAGAAAGAAAACCTATAACCGAACCTTCTCCGGTATTGCCCCGAGAATCTGGAACGCCCTGCCTCCGGAAATCAGACTGAATCCCTCAACGTCCTCTTTCAAAAAAGAAGTCAAGGCACTTCTTATGCATACGTTCTGAACTTGTAATGTACCTACTCCCCCTGAAAACAATGCGCCGAGGCCCCCTCCTCACACGTCTGCTCATTTACTGTATTTATGTGGTGTTCTGATACCACGGTACTCTTGTTTACCTGTTTATCCTGCACTGTCAGATTGTTGTTTTACCCACCTGTCTCCCTCTCTGTTATCCTCGTCATTATGTGAAGCGCTTTGATACCCGCTTGGGTCATGTTTGCGCTATATAAAGCTTTATAAATAAACCTAACCATATATGGCTTTGGTTTTCTGAATTTTATGATCTATAAATGAGCATGCATTTGAAATCAGATATGATTGGTACTTACGTAAAAAAATATAAATTTTCCTGTAAAAGTATAGAGACTTGTGCAGTAGCACCACTTGACATAATCTCTGTTTTAGTTGCAACTAGGAGATATAAAACCAGATGAAAAAAGATATAAACGTATCTCGTGAGATATTGTTTGTAGCGATAAGATATTTTAGTAACCCTTTTAAAACAAAGTTCAAATGTTCATATCGATTTCTATTTGATATAAAACTGTCCTTTCCTGAATACAAAATAATAGGGTATGTTGGAAATCTTGTATTAATGTAGAAATGTGCACTCTTTGTGTATTTAGGAAATTGTAAGATATTAAGTGTTAAATTTGAAAAATAGAACTATAAAATGGAATACAGAGCAGACAATCTGTACTTAAAAACATTTTGGCAAGCTGTCCACTGAGAAGGAAATTATTTTGACAACGAACTTTTTAATCCTCTGCAACAAACCAAAACTTACTATACACACACCAAAGCATGATAGTTAGATAGTACTGAGCCCCTAACCAGATATTTTGACTAGGCTTGGTGACGAACTGCAAATCTTCTAAAAAAAACCTTTCTCATACGCTTTTGAGGCCTGTAGCCTAACTCAAAGTTTCCAACATGAATCCCCTGTATTGTGACCACATATAAATAAAATCAAATGATGTTCCTTCCCATTATTCTTTTGTCACTCTCCTTCAGGCCCTCGTTTGTAGTTTATGTATACACCACTGGACTCTGCCAACTCAATTGATTGGAACCTTTCTGTAGAATTCGTGGCTGTTTTTACAGTGTTTTGAAATGCTGCTAAGCAAACCTTGCAACTGATTCCAGGTTATGAAATGTAAATTCACTTATAGCCTGTATGCACCGAGTGGTGAACTTCTTTTCTCTGCTGAGCCTGGTATTGAATGTATACAGCTTTATGAAGAGGCTGCTACAAGAAACAAATGTCACTGCATAGATCACTTGAATTATTGTCCTCCTGTACTGTCTGTTGCCTAGATTTGTTTGCTTCCCTTGTTTTGTTATTTTCGTTATTGAAATGTATGGAGAGCAAACTTAGCTGTTTGAGTCTGAGGGAATTTGGAAAAGTCGAAATTGTAGTTAATTATCACCTTCTTCTGCCTTGGATGTCTTTCCTAAGTTGGTGTGTGGCTCCTGCAGGCTATAATTAAATGTTTTTTTCTTAGTGTGTGGTGAACCTCAGCATGTGTTAGAAGAATAGAAATAGAAATTGATCTCCAGGCTCATCATCCCACCAATTATCCTGCCCTCTCTTCCTAACTTGGTCTGCGGCTTACCTTTGCTTTTGCAGCACTTACCATATGTTTCCAGTGCAATTTTTAGGTCTCCTATTGTTTCCAATACGTAACGTATACTTACGGTTTTGATTCATCCCCTTGCTAATGATTGGATGACTTGGTTGTCTTTCTCACTGGTCTGCTTTTGGTTTCGTGGCTTTCCTACCTACTCTTGTTTGTCCTACCCAGGAGCATTTCTGTCTGTGTTTTAATTGGATGAGTTGTATTCTTCACACTTCAGAGGACATGTTTTGTATTTAAACACTCTCTGGGAGTGCACATATTTCTTTGCTGTTTCCCCTTTTAGTTTTTTACAGAACACTCTCTTTTCACAACCAAACCCCCGCTCTTTAATAGGGAACCGATTCCATGATTGCTGGCTGTGCATCTTGAGGCCTGTGTTCACATGCCAGTGCCAGTAAGCATTGAC
Organism: Calotriton arnoldi; assembly: GCA_963921515.1. Classification (NCBI taxonomy): domain Eukaryota; kingdom Metazoa; phylum Chordata; class Amphibia; order Caudata; family Salamandridae; genus Calotriton; species Calotriton arnoldi. Next base: position 1,737,947 of record CAWUFW010000777.1, read on the forward strand.
AAAGCCAGTAGCTCGGCCATGTAAGGAGAAGACCTATTGCCTTTGCTCGTTTATTTTCCCAGTGCCGTAACCTGCACCATTCTGCTGCCACGGGGCAGTTTCTCCTCTGCCTTTTCGATGATTGTCCTGCAGTTGTTGTTTCCCACTTTCTCTGAGTGGATGCAGCAGTTATTCAACTGTCCGCGTATTGCTTTTGACAATATTTCCTACAATTGCTGTATTTGTAGCGCAGAGATATTTCTTTTGGTAGTTCAGGATGATCTAACCAAGTATGTAGGCGATAATAAGCTTTATTTCATTGAATTGAAGCACTTTCCCAGTCCTGTATGTTGAGGGCTTGGTGAGGGTATTTGCAGTAGGATTTACCAGCTCATGCTTATCTGGTACTTCCACTGGTAATCTCCAATGATGCCAGAATAATTTGTTATAGATTCTCATGTTATGCATAACCAACCACTCAGTGTTTGGTTCAGAAAATTGTTGACGTTTTTCCCAAAAACGTTTGGTAGTTATAGGTATCAAGATTGGGAATGTTTGAGGTTCCTGTAGGGTATTGACCAGAACTTCACAACGCGTCAGACTGAAGCCTTTTTTTATTTTTTTTACGGAGTTTTATATAGCACGAACTTGACCCGGTGTCGGGTATCAGAGCGCTTTACATAGCACCAGTTGCGTTACATGAAGACACATTCATTTTTGCTAGGCACGGGGAGATTAAGTGATTTGCCCAGAATTACAGGATGTTCAGCGTCACTGCCGAGACTCGAACCTGGTTCCCCAGATTCGAGGTCGACCGCCCCAGCCGGTAGGCCAACTCCTCTCCCAATTAGGTTTCTTTTTTCTGCCTTCAGTTTTGTTTACCAGGGTGAGAGTGGGAAAACAACAACTATACAAAACGAAACCTAGCTTCATGAATCCATGGGTAGCAAGTAAGGACATAAAAATGTGATTTGCATCCGTCCAAGTGGTAGGAAGGCATGCCAGGCTCATGAAACAGCGAAGAGGCATCCAGACTTGAACAAAACATAAAGGAAGACGCCATGCTCTGATGAAATGCCCTGGAACCTCAGGCCCTTTCGATTCCTAGAAAGTGGTAGTGCACTTTGGTACAAAAAGCAAAGACATTTTAGAAAATAGATCTCACAATGAACATTAATCCAGACTACTAAGTGACAATGTCCCCTAAGTGAATGCTTTACATGGAGCTCTAACCCATCTGCAATCAAATCATTGCCAAAAAAAAAATCACATGACAAAATCCCTGAAGAATTTAGGCATATAATTCCAAAAAGGATGCTGATCTTAGTTTCAAAATCGCTCTCTGGTCTGGTATCAAAGATCCACAGAGTTAAAAGCTGGATGGCGATAATTCGTCCACAGCACGTGGTGCAGATGGTTTTGCTGACTCCGACCTAGCCCCTTTTTTAAAAGCTGGCTTGTTCGTTATCAACACGGATTCCACTGGGCACAAAAACAAGAAAGAACATTACTTTCGAGGAAGCACTCAAGTCAATGTAAGACCTTAGACCCCTGCTTTGGCAGGGATCTGGAAATATGACATTCTCTCTTTTAAAAAAAATCAAACTTTTCTCGGGCGATAGTTTTCCAATACCCAATGTTCATAGGGTAGATTCTATACCAAAGACCCTCCAGGATGGAATCCGACCAGGAACAGGTTAAGAAGCCTGATCAAATAGATGAACATTTTGCAGGCAATGCAAGGTAATGATGTTATTTTATGTGAAAAATTGATTTGCGTTATGATGTCATCCTTTTGCGATCTCAGCACCTGACAATGACTAAAAAGCCTGACAAGCTGCTAGTACATAAGATGCCTAGAGCTTTAACCAGTTATGATTTCAAGAGGCTGAAAGGACGCCTTCTTTCTAGTACTACTTCTGGACACTCTCCTGACAAAACAGAGTTAGATGCTAAACATATTGGATGTTAAGGTGGCTACCAAGTCGACTTCTATATGCATACATCCTATTCTACTGCACTATCACTGAGATATTATACTGCCGTGCCATTTTCACTAATCCGTAGGAACTGCACATTTGACACCATCTCAAAGTTTGTCATCCACAGACTGATTCTGTGTACCCCCGCAGGATATGTTGTCCCTTAGACCAGCTAGCTCACAGTGCCACTATAAGCCCCCCTGAACCCAGACAGGGAGCAAACGGTTCTAGCAATCACTGAACATGACAACCAGATTCCCCCAGGAACCGTGGTGACAGATCTAGAACCTTTCGTTCATTAACTTGTGCTCTCGTTTGCTCAGAGAAATATACAAAGAATACACAGAGGGACATTTTCAATGTTTATTGAACCGAAGTGATTCTTGTATAGAATATATGTGCTGCAATGATCAATAAACAGAAGCAGATGAAAGTTATTATAAGTGTCAGGACAGTAAACAGAACAAAAACGTTCTACCATTGTTCTTAAACAACGTATATATGCAAGCAAATATAATAATATAACAATCTAACGTACTCCTACTATGCAGACCATATGCGGTGTATGTTCTGCCAAATATCCCCTCACTGGATGATCCAACCCCATTACCTGGTGGGTAAGAATGTAGGACCCCATCTTGGTCACAAGCTGGACACCCCTCACGGAGATGACAGTCCGCTCCTGGGCAAATGCTTCAGCATGTAGAGTCCCCTTGAAGTCAGCAGAAGCGCTACCTCTGACTACACCCGGAAACAGATGTTTATTTATAGAAAAATTATTAACAACAATAGGGGTTAAGCCCAAAGGACCGGGGCCAGGTAGGGCTATTCAAAATTCAAAACACAACATGAACACCTGGCTCCGTATTAACCTACACTCCTACTATTTATGGAGTAACGGGCAGACTATTCTTTTATCTGTCCAAGTAAATTTTTTATTAAATAGTCTTTAAATTGATTCAAAACAATTTTTTCAAAAGACTGAAAAGAAACACATTTCTCAAATTGACACAGAAACCTTCACATATAAATAACACAATGCACAATCAAAAACAATTTGGACATACACCAGAGTGAGAATTATTTGCAACAAATTACAACAAGCGACAAGATCACTAAATGAAAACAAACATAAATCAATTGCAAAAAACATTTAAAGCTTGCATCATCTGTGAAAAAACACAACGGTGATTGCGAAAAATGTCCGATTTCATGGACTAAACTTATTGTGTCAGCAAGAATATCACAAAAGTGTTGGAAATAATGAATTAATCTTTAATACATCCGACACTCAACACATTTAGATTTAACTAAATGCCTCTCAAAAGGCCTCTTGAAAATGCCAACAATATAACAATCTAACGTACTCCTACTATGCAGACCCTATGCGGTGTATGTGTATGTTCTGCCAAATATCCCCTCACTGGATGATCCAACCCCATTACCTGGTGGGTAAGAATGTAGGACCCCATCTTGGTCACAAGCTGGACACCCCTCACGGAGATGACAGTCCGCTCCTGGGCAAATGCTTCAGCATGTAGAGTCCCCTTGAAGTCAGCAGAAGCGCTACCTCTGACTACACCCGGAAACTAATGTTTATTTATAGAAAAAGGCATCCTTGCCTTGGGCCGAGATTGTGATCAGGCTGCTATTGTTTGTATGCTAGAGATAGTTGTGTTGCCATATGGACGTCAATAACGAACACATTTGCACAACGTACTTGTAGGTCTTGTACATAATGCCAAGTCAATATGATGGTGTTCTTGCGAAGTTGATTCATGTAAGCAAGGTCGGTGTTTTTAGGAAACTAACCCAAAGTGTCAAGTGTAGGAGAGTAGGATCTGCTTCACATGGGTACCCCCACTTTTTGCTGATGCCTCACTGTTTTTCGACCTTAGTCTGGCTGGGGCCCTGCTAATCAGAACCCCAGCCTAGCTGCTTCCTCTTTAAAATGGTTTCCATGTGCCTTAGGCACATCTCTGATTGGAATCTGGAGTGCCCTTATAAGTCCCTAGTATATGGTATACTATGTACCCAGGGCACAGGTACCTCAGTGGCCTACCAGGGGCTGCAGCATGTATTGTGCCACCCCTGGAAGGCCATCCAAACTGACACCACAGGTCTGCTACTGCAGCCTGGGTAAGGTGGTGCATGCACCCCTTACTGTGATATAGGCTACCTATATCACTACATACATACACACTTATAAACCTATAAGTCACTCCTATGGCAGGCCTTATCAATCCTGAAGGCAGAGTGCGTGGTTCCTTTGTGAGAGGGTGCCCCTGCATGAGCTGGGCCCCTCTGCAGCGTTCGGAGACCCTTCTCTGATGCTGTTTGTAGTGCAGCCTGACCATATACTCTTAAGCGCATTATAACCTCGCGTTAAATGCTAACTTTGGGATGGCTGCACGGAAACATGTCGTGTTTGGTGTCAAACATCTTGGAATACTACCCCCCCGCCAGTTCTGGCGGCGGGGGTAGCATTCCACCCTTCTAGAGGGAAAGACATGTACACACCGATATACCCGGTACTGACTTTCCAGAGCATCACAAAATGGATGCCGCTGCCACAGACACAAGTCTGGCCTCCTGCTGCTGACCGAAACTCCGGCAGGGGAGGCCTGGACAATAGGTTTCCTGTCCCAGGGAGGTGTGACCACCTCCCCAGACAGGATAGTGTGTATTGGGGCTGGGCGGGAGCACTCTCGGGTGCTTTGAAATCCTGCACTGGGGGCACACTTGGTGTCCCTGTGCATACCCCAGTTCAAACCGGCTCAGGGGCTTCCAGCCCCTGCTCTGGCGCGAAACTGGACAAAGGGAAAGGGGTGTAACCACCCCTCTGCCCTGGCCCTCCCATAGGTGGGGCCACAGAGTATGTCCAACCCCCTACCTTAGTATAAGTAGGGGAACCCAGTCCTTAGGACTTTAGATTTACCTGGACGAAACTCTGACACAGAATCCTGGACCTTCGACGCTCTACTTCAAGATTAGAGGACTGAAGAATCTCCCTTGGGGTCAAGGAGTGACTCCCCTGCTTGGCAGGCACCAAAGAAGCAATTGTCCGGTCTGCATCGCTGAAGCTCCCGTCGGACGCCGAAGTCTTTGCATCACCAGAGGTGGATTTCCAGACTTCCCGAGGCTGCCCTGAGTCCCCAGCAAAGCTGAGGCCCGTAGCTGTCGTGGGTAACGTGGAACCGTGACCCCTGGACAACGAACGCATTTGCAAGTGCATCCTCTTCTGGGTCTCCCACGAAGTCGTGCTTTGGGTTCCGAGTAGCCCCAGCCTCCAGCACCAACTGCACCGAAGATCACTGGCCTCCACTCCACGAGTGTCCTGTGAGCCAGCTCCACGTGCACCGTCTCGAGGCTCCTTCGCGGTCGCTAGTCCGTTGGCTAGTAGGCCCTCCCGAAGGCCAATCTTTTCTGCCTGGGCTCCCTGGTTGCTCCAGGTGTGCCCTGACTTATCCTCGCTGGGTGAGTCCCCCAGACCTTGCTGGTCTGCAACATCGTCCTTCTTCCATTTCCACGAGACTTGCCGTTGCCAAGGCTTGTTGGGTCCAATCCGGTCGCCGAGACCCCTGCAATCGACAGACGTCGTGGGACAGCTCTAATCCAGCTCCTGGTTGTCGTCGACGCCTCCTGGACCTCGTGGCTGAAGAGTCAAGACGACCGTCAACCTACCTGAAGCACTCGACATCGGTGGGCATCTGCTCATCGCCTTCCTGGTCACTGGCTAGTGACCCAGACTCTGTCCCCTCTGCTTTCAGGTTCTTCAGATCTTCGATCCACCTTTGGATCCACCCGAACACTTTCGACTTGGCCGCCAGCAGCACTTTGCAGCAGATCGCCATTGAAAGCGACGACGAAACCCGACCCCGAAAGACACCTATGCACCCGGCTCCCCTGGGTGAGGTAACTCGAGTACTCCGGTGCTCCCGTGGGTATTGACACTAGAACAGCCTAGTTCTCAAAGGGTTTGCTCCAAGTCCTCCTCTAAGTGTCCCTTTTCTTTTAAATTCTAATCGCGACTTTCCCCATAGAAGTTAACGGCGGTTCGCGGCTGTGTTCATACACTGCACGCGTCCCCCGTGGGTCCCATGTGTCACTGCCTTGGGTGGTTCCTTGTGGTCCAAGCACTTCTGCAGGCTCTAGGCCTTGTGTCTAGCTCAGTCGTGGTTCTTATACCACTTTATTGGTATATGGTTTGGTAAGCCCCTGGGGCTCAAACGTGTATTTGTGCTATTACTGTAGATAACTAACTTATAATTTATGTACTTCGAACTCTAGCCTCATAAAGAGACTAGAGGGGTGTGTTTAGTAATAAATACATATATTTTGAATATATACCTGGTGTGGTCCTCTTTCATTTGGTCACTCAAGAGATTATAGACTGGTAAAACAAGCTGCTTTACATTCCTTCAAGACTTAGCCTGAAGGCTGCTCTCCATAGCTACCACTAGGATAGCTTTCAATAAAGGTTGTCTTTAACCTATCTCCAATAAGGGGTTGTTTGGACTGGTGCAAGGTGCCCACTATAATTAGTGGACAGCATATGCCAGGCCAACTTCTCACATCAAGAATGCAAATGTGTGTCAAAAGTCGATGTGAAAAGTGAAGGCAACTTTAGGAAAGACCTGTGTATATGTAAAAATGTCAACGTTTCCTACTAGGCCTAACTGTGACACAGGACACCCACTCCTAGGACATAAGGCGACTAAGAAGCTATCTAAAGTTAAAATCCTACTACTAAAAATGCAACAGCATATATAAAGCAAATTGATAAAAAAATCATACGTTAAAATAGTGATAAAAGCACTTAAAAAGAGGCACTCATGCTAATCAGAGACCCAAAGCATAAAGAAAGAAAGTATGTCTTCAAAATATAAAAGCAATAAAAAGAGGGCAATTTAAAATAAATTTGGAGGTTAAAAATCAGGCAGAATAAAAAGTTCTCACCAAAAGGAAAAGCCAGATATTTGTGTTCCGAGTGGTAGACAAAACATTTCTGTTCCCAGCATCCGCAGACGATCCCAGAGGCAATCCTCAGAGCAAGTTGATAGAGCAAGTATGCGCCCATCCACCCCCACAGCAGCCGCTGCGGGAGCGAAAACAGCCAATATTTTTTCTGTCGAGACAGAGCCAAGATCCGCACTACCAGGTGCAGAAGCAACCCAGGGAGGCTCTTAGAATGCAACCAGGAGCAATGGAATCAGCGGGGGACAGCTATACAAATGTGCCTTCAGCACGTCCATCAGTACGTGTATGTGCGAAGATTCAACCAATTGCGACTCCAAGCACAAGTCAAGGGCACACTCGTAAGTGCACAGGAGACAGCGTAACACGGGCTGTACGCAATGAAACCATACAGGCCGGAATGGCAGAAACCAATGCTCATCCAGTTCTCAAAGCAAAGATGTACCAAAAATAGTAAAAACAATATACCTGCAATGAGGAGCAAGACCAGCGGAAGACATCCACAGATGCTTCCGAGGACAGATTGGATAAAAGATGGAATAACTCCTAACACCGTCTGGAAGGTGCTGACCAACCAGGAGCCTATACTTCTGAAAACCCCCGCTATTCCAGTCATACTAAACATGTTAAAAATACAATGCGCCAGCTCTCCAAAATATTGTGGGAAGTTGGTGCAGATTAGCGCTTGTATCTCTGAAGAGAACTGTGCCACCTGAAGATCAAACATCTCCTTGGCCGAAGTTAAGGCCACATCTTTCTGAAATAAGGCTTTCAGTTTGCTCAGGCGTCAAAACGCACGTTTGTAAGACTAATTGAAGGCCACAGGGCATCCTCCCTAACTGTACAGGCAGGTGGAAACCGGACTTGTGTACAACAAGTAACAATGGAAGACATGGTCACCATATAGACAACCCCTGATTTCATCCCACAGCAACCTTGACTGTTTAACATCAGGTAACTCCAATTCAAGAGTAATCTGAAAGTTGGACGTATCACGGCCGCCGGAAAGCCTTTCAAGTAGCAAGACAAGCACCTAATGAGCAGTGGTATTTAGTTGGGTAAATGAAGGCGCCACTCGGGAGAGATAACACAAATATTTGATATTTACTTGCTGTATTGATCACGGTGCTGCAAGGTGAAGAGAACCACTGACCTCCTCAAAACACAAAATGGCCTTGGCCAATTGACAGATATACAAAGGAATTCCTCAGCACACGTCTGTTATGTCACAATATACATAAACATGCTTGATGTGAGCATAAGTAAAATACAAGTAGGTAAGTTCTTATTTCTTTTTTCCTTTTTATTTTCCGATGTTCAGACAGCCGACACGTGTTTTGTCGCTTACATGGGAATTAATCCCGCGACTTTATCAAGGCTATTGTCTTCCTGTGTATAACCTTTATTAGTGGTGTTAATTCCAACCCACACTGGGATTCAATATCTCGCGACGTCTCACTTCTCAATGTTAAATCCAAGGGATCCCTGTATGTCCCAGAAGTCCAGAATCTTATTTCTTAGTAGTTTGATCCCACACACGGACGTCGCTCCTCGTGTTGCCGAGTACGGTGCACCGTACTCGGCAACACGAGGAGCGACGTCCGTGTGTGGGATCAAACTACTAAGAAATAAGATTCTGGACTTCTGGGACATACAGGGATCCCTTGGATTTAACATTGAGAAGTGAGACGTCGCGAGATATTGAATCCCAGTGTGGGTTGGAATTAACACCACTAATAAAGGTTATACACAGGAAGACAATAGCCTTGATAAAGTCGCGGGATTAATTCCCATGTAGCGACTAAACACGTGTCGACTGTCTGAACATCGGAAATAAAAAGGAAAAAGAAATAAGAACTTACCTACTTGTATTTTACTTATGCTCACATCAAGCATGTTTATGTATATTGTGACATAACAGACGTGTGCTGAGGAATTCCTTTGTATACAAGTAGCAAGACAAGTTCGCCACGGACGCATTTCATGCTCAGTGCAACGAAATGTCTTTGCATACTAGGGACCCACTAACAGTATTCTCACAATCCGAAATGCTGGGAAAAACTTAAGTATCCTTATTCCGACACCAGAATTTGAAAGGAAGCTCCCAATGTTCATTTATGAACCCTTCACCTAACGCTTCATATCTGTCCACTTGATGGTGTTGTAGACAGCACTGAAAGTGGAAAGTCGAGATTGGTAGTGTAATGTACCCATGGATTATCTAATCTGAGGATGCTATCTCACCAACAATAAAAGGTAATTTCTCCAGTCTTTCAATATGTAACATAGTGTATTTTGTATTCTTTCGTGCCATAGCTGTCTGTTATTCTGATACGTGGTATGGTGAAAACAGATTTGTGATGTTAATGTGTCGCCACGGCACATGGCCAGAACGTAGTGTCTCAACAATAGAATTGACCTAAGTTGGGACTGTCAGTGTTTTAATGCAGACATTTCTTGCTGTATGAATGCTATTGTGGAGGATACAATGTTACCTAAGAAATATATTGTGGATGATAAGGTAGTCCTACTGTTGCCCATTACTGCAAGAGCCTGTTCCAAGTTGGGCCTGTCAATCTTGCGCTATCTTTCAGCAGCCTTCTGTTGAGATATTGTCCATATCGCATTGTAGAAGGCATAAAGAAAGCATTTTCTGACTTGGTTTTCGAGGACCCAATAAAAAGTCACATAGTTCCAGGTCATCAAATAAAAGGGACAAGAGCTGTTGTACCTGGGACAGTGTCGAGGTCTTCAGCCAATCAAGGCACAACTTCCCAAAGCTGTAAGTTGTTACCACCCCTGAATGTTCAGTCTGAATATATCATAAGTCAGGCCTATTTGCTGTAAATCCCTTGCTGTTGCCTAGGAATCGAGCCTGACATTTGTTCGTGTCTAATGGCCAGACTAGCCATCCCTTCCAATTGGGGTCTGATAAGTTATGTTTATTCTTACGCAGAATACTGTCTATGGTATCCTCATTCTACGGTGTCAACTGCTGCCAGTTCTCAAATCGTGTAAGAGTGGGAACCAGTGGTGTGTTCAATTCTTTTATGTTGGCAAGGCCAAGACATGTTGGTTGCACAGTTTTGTTCAGGAAAATCATTTGTTATGTTAATAAACAGGGCCTTAATAAAGCCTCAGTTCTCTGAACCTGGCAATCTTTAGTCCCCCAGGTAGATTTACCATCTATTGTGTCCCTCCAAAAGTCGAAACCTTGTAGAGAGAGCTGGGAAAGGAAAGAAGCAGAGTAAATCAACTTAGTTTCTGTTAACATATTTTTCTTTGCAGGTGATGGTGCAAGCCTATAATAGAAGAGGCCGGGTCAGAGATCTCATACCCAGAAAAATAATCAAACTTCTCTGCAAAGCTTTTGAACTACCCCCTCGGTGGCGCAGGGCAATGTTCCCATTGTGTAAAGTTGAAAACCTCCTGAGGAATACTAGCTTTGTGTAGAAAATTATGTCCGTAATGTTGAAAACAAAACATCTCATCATAATTGGCTGTACCATCATATAACTCATCAGAAGAACACAGTTGAATGGTCTAGTTCTTCTAGCATTTCATACACTGCATCAATGTCCCAATCATCAGAAACAGTACTAGGGGTGATGATTTCATTTGAAGAAATTTTAAACAAATGTGAAATTTGTAAAAGTTCCATGGGACCATACACATCAAATGATACCTTATCCCATACAATCCCATCCGGAACTGGATCAGCTGAAATGTTCACAAGGGACAAGTCTCTCTGTCCATGGTGTGATGATGCGTGCGGGTTCAGAACCAAGTTTACCGTTTGTACTGCAGAGCGTTCTGGGATAAAATGTCCGTTCAGAAGCAGAAAGAACACTGTCACATAACCAATCCAAAGAACCAGGAAACGTAATGCAATTTTAATCCAAAGGTGTAACTATGGAGAAACAAAGAATGTTCTTTTCAGTCAAAGATAGAAGGCACGCAACTTCAGTTCAAAAGTCGGGGGCAGAGGTTGCTTCGATGTGTCAGAGGAGAAGTCATCGAATTCGATGATATAACCAAAAGCCTCTCGGTCTAACCTTGGCAGCTCAGCTGGTTGTGTTAAACTTGATGAAGACTCGATCTGTGGTACATTGACGTAGAGCTTGTTCTTTTCAGGATTCCGAATCGAAATTTGCATTTCTGTGCTTGTTGACTGTCCAGTCGTCATGGTTCTTGCAACAGGTAGAAGATATACTTCGCTGTTGTATAGTGTTGTCTCTTGTTGGAGAGAACAGGCTTCATTTGTAATCAAAGCTTCCATCTGAACCTCCTTTATGGTAGCGAGAGGAGACTGGTAGCCACCCAGTAGCCTACGCGGCTTACTGTTGAGAATTGGCCACATAGTGTGGTTTGATCAGATCAATGGAAACAAACCTTTTGTCTCGACGGCCGGCAAGGGGCGGAAGAAGTACAGTTCGTGTACCTTCAACAGCCAGGGCAGGCACAGGCACTCTATAGGATGGCCCAAACTCCTTTTTGCCACAATCTTTTCTCTGACCAGATTCCCAACTTTCGGGATCCATCCAGGCCTTGCCAGAACTACCTTCAGTTCTCCAATGGCAGTGCATTTTACTTGGATGTTGATTTGTGCGTCCTGGAAGTAATTTAGTTCCTGTAAAACAGCAAAGCGTTCATTGATGTCAAAAGATGTTTCTGCCGCCACTGTGCTGGCATTGTCAAGGTCTGGGGCCCACATCTTAACTCCAAACAGGATCTCATAGGGCGTCTGACCACCCAGGGATTTTCTTGCCATGTTATTCAAAGCCCTCTGGACCCTATATAGGCGATGGACCCAACTGCGACCTAAGCCTAGGACCCTAGCTGTTAAAGACTGCTTCAGGTCACGGTTTTTCCTCTCCACTACCTCGTTTCCCATGCAATGGTCACACCCAAACTTCCCATGGCCTCTTTGTAAGCACGAGAGCTAAACGCCAGACACTGGTCTGAATGTGATGTGCCAACTGCGTATGTCCTGATGAAGGCTCGCAGATCCTTTTTAAAAGTTCGGGTGTCAGCCGATCGCTGTGGCCACACCCACAGGAATCGAGAGCAGGAATTCACTGCTACCAGGATATATGTTTAAGCCCTGTCTGATGATAGTGGGCCGCTAAGGACCAACTATACACAAGCCAATGGCTTGTTTGAGATCAGTAAGTGTGTCTGTGGTGGAGGCGCCACAGTGGAACAGTTTATCTGCAGGCAGATGTCTCATCTAAGGACAAAGTTCTTGGTCAGTTTGTAAAGACCTGGCCACCAATAGCGTTGCTGCAGTAATGAAATTGTTAAAGCCACTCCTGCATTTGCAAAAGCCAGACCCTCATGTGCAGCTAGAATTAACCCTAGTCTGTGATCACTGTTTGGTATTACTTTGTCCCCCACTCCTGGAATCTGAGCATAAGGTGTGTTCTGTGCATCTAACTGTAGGAGTACCTGAGTGGAAAGCCGTTCGGCAGGTGTGTGTGTCATTGCATGCAGCATTGATGGCCACCATGATGTCTCTGTCCATCCTTGTACTAGAACGAGTGATTGCAGCAACCATGGCAGTGCGAACTGTCGCTTTTGCAGCTTCATCAACCATTGAATTCTCTGCAGCGTGAGCACCAACACGTTGATGGCTCAGTGTGTGAATAACATTAGCCTGTGGCAAGCATTCTTTCAGGTTTGCTGCCTGTTCGTAAAGCAGCTTGTGCTTTACTGTGCAGCCTTTTCAGTCTCTGTATCGATTTTGGCTCCAATAATGTAGGTACTCATTATATGACTGCACAAAATAAAACGAATCACACACTGTGTGGGGAATCCAGCATCCGTATTCTGTAGTGCCAGTACTAGAGCCTTTAGTTCTGCCAGCAGCGCTGTGCAATCACCTAGTGACTGCGTGTAGGTTTCCTCAGAATTGAATTCTCCTTCATGCATACACTCTTTTACAATTGCGCACACAGCCGAGTATGTGTTTTGTCCCTACTGCAGGCTGAGCAGAACCGTCAGTGTAAATGATGTAGTCACAGCATTCTAGAGGCATTGTTTCATTAGTCGGAGGATATTCTTGTTCGTACTGCCTCTAAGGTCGGTACCGGGGTCACAACAATAATACATTTACCTTGAGCCAGGGCTCGTTCTGTCACTACAGCAGTCTATAGTGCTGTCAGTATTTTCTCAGTAGGTGCAAAACGCATTTGAGCATTGGTATATAAATTCTATTTATATGGTATTGGTACTGTCACCTTCATTGAACGGAACATATGTGTACCCTGATGTATCTGCAATTACACAGATTATCAGTTTTGTTGTGTTTACATGCGTGTGTAGGTCTTTAGAAGCTATAATGTCAGCTTGAGCAGAACGTAAAATTTCTGTATGTTCCTGCGTCCAGTGTGCTCTCAAAGTCTGAACGTATCAGGTCGTAGAATGGTTTGACCGGTTCTGCGTAATCTGGAATGTATGTTCTGCCCAAATTTAGGAATCTTTATATGGATTGCAATATTTTTATAGTCGTTGGAGCAATTCACATTTTTCTAAAAAATGGGTCGCCAGGCTTTTGCCCTCACTTAACAGAAATCCCCAAAAAAGGACACTGAGGTAGGCGATTTTCTTCTTTTTTTTTTTTTTTTTTTTAAGTTAAATTTATAGCCCATGTGAGCAAACCCCTGGATTATGCGGTCTAGTCTGGTCAAGTGTTCCATAAAGTCATCGTTCGTCAAATATATGTCAACAACATAGGACAACAACATAGGACAATGCATGATCATCAAAATTTTCAAGTAGTTCTGTAACTCTGGCTGAAAACCGCCCAGGCCTATTCTTAAACCCTTGAGACAAATAGCAGAATTGTTTGAGAACCTACCTAGCGCGCTGAATGAATGAATATTTTGGCAGAAAAATCAATTTGTGATATCTAGTGTTTTGTATTTCTTCCGCTTAATGTTAGTGCGGCACTGTGTGCGTTTTGTACGCAAATGTGAGAGTAGCTGTGTTTAAATGTCTGTAATTTAATACTAGACGATATGAATGATCTGGTTTCATTACCGAAAACAAAGGATTATTTATTGAAGAGGTGCAACTTTCTATTACACCTTGGTATTCAAGTTGTTCTAGGATTTCCCTAAATTGTTGTTTAGCTTCATTTTTTTTAATTGGATATTGTCTTTGAGGTTGTGTGGTTGTCCTCAATGGAATGTCATGTTAAGGTGAACCTTCATCCCACCCCACATGGTTGCAGTATAACCAGGAACTAGTGCTAGAGCCCACTCCTTGGCGTATGAATGTTTAACTGATTTTGGAACGAGGTCGGAAAAGGCTGGTAAAATCACCTTTTCCCCTTTTGGGCAATCCATTATGAAATCAGGTGGCCAATCCTTTTCGGTCAGAAGAATATTGTACCCTTGAATGAGTTCCTCCCAAAAGAAGACATTAATGAACCCGGGCACATTCCCCACCAACCGTAGCTGGACTTCCTATAAACAATATGTAACGCTCACCCTGGTTTCTGGTGTTTCCACTGTGATATACACACTCAGCGCTACTCCCACCAGACAATCCATCAGGTTCTGGCAAACTATCATGACTTCTGCCGAGCTGTCCAGCATTGTCAATGCGCATTCCCCGTTCAGAAGCAGTCCTCAATATCCGGGACATGGCTAATTTTAAGGCAGGCTACCTTCTTTTTCTTAAATTAAGGTATGTTTTTGGCTTTTCTTCTTGCTTAATCATGTAGGCAAACAAGCGTTGAGTCCTTCCTTGGATTCACATGCTCATCTGATCTGCACTCTGGCCGCCCTCCTCTCTACGAACGTTTATCAGATGAATCCTGGAAGGAACGAGAGGAACATGTATCAGTATCTTGATACCTGTCAGGGGGTTTCACATTATCACGGTACCACAAGTTACGTTTCTCTGTGGTTTCCTGTGCTGGAGACCCACCTGTGATTTTGTTTTATCTTTGTTTTTCTTATTGTCCCATTTCTTCTTTGACAAACAGTCAGGTGCTTGTTTAGAGTTATCATTTTCACAATTACTCTTCAGCTGTGGTTTCCCAAGTCTTATTCACAAATTATCTCTACCAAGGGTAGCATAGGTTTCTTCAATAATTTTAGGTAATTCACACTCCTTCTGTCCGGAGTCAAATCCCTCAAGCGCTGACGTATAGCTAGCGCTGCTGTTTCCCCTTTAATGTTACTCAACATTATAGCAGATACTGCGGCAAAGATGCCCATCAGTTTCATATCTAGGTCCCGGGCAGGTGCTGCCCCATACTCGTTCTGGATCTATTTCAGCACTCCAGGCAGAACAGCCAGAGAAGGGATATCAAGTGTTCCAGTGTATACTGCAGCAAAGATTGTACCCCAAGTTGCACAGTCCTCTACAGGGGGAGCCATCCCCATCGGCAACCAAATTGTCAATATTCTTTGTTTTTCCTGCGGGCCCGTATGGGGAAATACTGCTTCAAGCTGATTTGTTTTTTGTTCAATCCAAAGTGGAATTTCTTCCCGCTTAGCGGGAACCTTTCCCACAACTGCATTCAGTGTTTCTGGGCTAATGCCTGGTGTAGGCAATTGTGGTGGTGCAGCTTGAACAGCCCGCGCAGGACTAAGTGTTAATGTTCGCATCATTAACTGTGTAATGCTTCTGTATCTTGTTACTAGATTATTGTATAAGGTCAAATTATTAATACCGGGATGCAGTGTGTATCCGGCTAGGACTGGCCATGTCACCCCCTCATTGCTTAGTGGGACCAGTCTCAAATTTTCTAATACTGTGTGGGTGGGCACCTTTAAACCAATTAACATGTTCTTGGTTCATATGGTGTGTATTCATCTGCCATTTCATCCTCAGTGTATGTGTGAAATACTCGTGTTACAGCATCTGCAGCTGGAAATGTAACTGAAGAAAAAAATACTTCTGTTTTATATGCTTTGTGTGCCTCAACCACGAAGGTAACGTCCCCACCATTTAGTGTGATACCATTTTGTAGTGTTTTCTGAGTACCTGCATATATGCAATTCTCAGCGTTGTTTTGCGCCATTTATGCAGAAATGAATTACCGTGTTACGCTAACACAGTGGGAATTAGATCCCTTCAAGCTTGAACTACCAACAGCCAATACATAGGGTATACCTACTCAGCTGAGGAGGATATTCCCTACCACCCCTGACGTCTCTGGTTAGAAGGTGTGTAGGGGTCTCTGAAAAGGCATGATTGAACTACTCAGTTGATCCACACAAAATAAGAATCCAACCAACGTTGGTTGCGCCATGTCGTGTAGTTTCCACTAATCAGTAGGAACTGCACTTTTGCGGACGATAAACTTTGGGACGGTACCAAACTGATTCTGTGCACCCCGCAGGATATGCTAGCTCACAGTGCCCACATAAGTCCCCCTAAACCCAGACAGGGAGCAAACAGTTCTAGCATCCACTGAACATGACAACCTTGTTCCCCTCAAGAACCGTAATGACAGACCTAGAATCTTTCGCACATACACTTGTGCTCTCTTTTGCTCAGAGAAATATACAGAGAATACACAGAGGGACGTTTTCAATGTTTATTGAACCAAAGTGATTCTTGTAAAGAATATATGTGCTGCAATGATCAATAGACAGAAGCAGATGAAAGGTATAAGTGTCAGGACAGTAAACAGAACAAAAAGTTCCACCATCGTGCTGAAACAGTGTGTATATATGCAAGCATATAAAATAATATAACGATCTACCGTACTCCTACTATGCAGACCCTAACCTACGTGTCTGTGGTGTATGTGTATGTTCTGCCAAGAATACCCTTACTGGATGATCCAACCCTATTGCCTGGTGAGGAAGAATGTAGGACCTCGTCTTGGTCACGAGCTGGACACCCCTCACGGAGATGTCAGTCAGCTGCTGGGCGAAAGCTTCAGCATGTAGAGACCCCTCGAAGTCAGCAGAAGTGCCTCCTCTGACTATACCCAGAAACAGATGTTTATTTATAGAAAAAGGAATTCTTGCCTTGGGCCGAGATTGTGATCAGGCAGCCATTGTTTGTATGCTACACATAGCTGTGTCGCCATATGGATGTAAATAACAAACACATTTGCACAACGTACTTGTAGGCCTTGTACATGATTCCAAGTCAATATGATAGTTTTCTAGCGTAGTTGATTCGTCTAAGCAAGGTAGGTGTTTCTAGGAAACTAACCCAAAGTGTCACAAATGCAAATGTGTGGCAAAAGTCGATGTGAAAAGTGAAGGCAACATGTAAAAATGGCAACGTTTCCTGCTAGGCCTAACTGGGACACATGACAGTACAGTCAGTTGGATCACATGTTAAATAGTGCATCATCTTTCCAATCACACAACTTTAGAGCAAAGGCTATTGTGCAAGAGGGGCAAACAACTGCCACACCAATATCAAGACCTGCTTGTCAAAGGCAGACACCGGTAAGCTAAGCGGCATAGAGATATTGACACCAATAGAGAATTTATTATTTGATGGAAAAACTGTGCTCCCTAAACAGACCCTTGAGAGAGCTTAAAGCAAGCAACCAGGCACAGCAAGATTACTAGGGACACTCACAAACACAAGTCCACACCAAATGCTTAGTGCTGTGCAAAATGCCCAGATGCCAAAAATAGTCCTTTCTTTTTCAAGGAGCCTCAAAACCAGCAATCGCAATTGAAAGGGACAGCCACAACTACATTGACATGGCACTAGACATACACTGAAGAGCAGGAGGGTCAATATAGCAATCATTAATACTACACAATCAATGCTATGTTACTTACCCATTAGCGCACTGAGTTAGGGAGAGACTAAAGTTTTATTTTAGGAATGGCCATTAATGAACTTGAGGGGAAGGACACAGTAACTTAGGGGTCCTATGTAACGTTCATTAGCAGACCACACATTTTAATACCACCTCACAAGAAGAAATTCGAGGTGAAACACTTGACTTGTACTGAAATATTTAGAAGAATTTTGCTGAACGGAGCCATGAAGTTAGCCCTAGTGGTAGAAATTATTCCTGGGGCTCTATTATACATAGGGCACAATTTTCCTGTTTACGCCACAACACACCTTAAAACAGGTGCTCCGGGCGCAGACCGGGAAGGTGTGCCCTATTACATTGAATGTGCTGCCCCTAGGGCAGCTGCGAAGTCGTGCTTCCCAAGGGGCAGCGCATTCAAGTGAAAAGTGGAGCGGCTTTGAAGCAGTCGCTTCGTGTTTCACTGTGCAGGAGACAACCCACCTGCACTTTTAAGAGGAGAGAGAGATCCCCTTGCAGGTGGGTGCAGTGAGTGACTGCACCTACCTGCAAGGGGATGTCTTGGGGGTGCATAGGACCTCCTTTTCCCCCTTCAGAGGGCTGCCATCAGGTGGCACACTGTCAGTGCGCCTCCTGACAGCTTCTTTGCCTCTGCGCCCACATCTATAATACGGCGCAGAGGCAAAGGGATTCCCTCATTTGCATCGGGCCACGCTCCCATTCGAATAGGGAAACACCCTCTGATGATATCGCTGGCGCTATATGTGCGCCAGCGCTGTTTGTATTACAGAAAGGTCTGTGCAAGTGTCTGCCAGCCTTTCTGCCAACCTAAAGTGCCCTGGGGCGCACATGCATGTTGCGCCCCCAGGACACTTTCCATAATACGGTCCCAGGAGTGTATTCCATCCACTTCCTCGTATGCTGAAATGACATAAGACCCTTCCCAAACATTTAAGACCACTAACCAAGTGGATATGAAGTCGAAAATTCAGAGTTCCAGCAAGTTGATTATGTGCAAATGTGGAAACATTACAATCTAATCTAATCTCAGAAATGTTGACCCTGGCTTAAACATATAGCACTCGAATTAAAAAATGATAGGTTACCTTTAGAACCCACCTATAAAATGCATTTATAGGTGCTAATATTGAATCAGAGGAGTCAAAGGCATGCATGCTGAATTCTGAAGAACACTTTCCTTAGAGACATCATGCTGATAGTGAGGTATGTGATGAAATGGGTATGATGGCCTTGTGTCTTGTTCCTAATGTGTGAGATCACTGCAGACGTCTACATACTAGGTCCCACAGCAAATGATACTGAAGCTCTAGTGGTTGTAACAAACGTGATAATGAAATTCTTACTATGGTGTAATACCATCCTGCACAAGGATGGGATTTTTCAGAACTGCAACTCTACGCAACCTTCACAACAGATACAACTTGGACAAGATGGAGAACTCCATGCATGAACTATCTTCCCACGTCATACTGGCAAGAGGAGAGTCCATGTTGTGTGTAATTGTATTAGAGTTGCAGACAGCGGGATTTATTCTGGCTTGCTGTTTTGGAACAACCTCAAACAATGTGATCAGAACAGATGTATGTCATTTGGCCATAAAGAGATGACTACTGCTTATTGCAAAACACATTCCAGGAGTAGAAAATGACATATCAGTCTTGAGTACCTAATTTTTCAGGAAAGGTTTTAGAGACTGTTTTATAGGCACCTTTTTAACGCACTGGGCTTACCCAGCCATACTTCTGTTCTCCACAGGAGAAAACTAAATGCCAAGATACCTCAACTTAATCTGGCACGCAGAGAAGAGATCTAAGAGCAATACCTTTTTGGTTCACAATTTTTGCATACACATTACCACCACTACCTCTCATACCAAACGATCCCTATTTCTGTGACAAGGATGGTGATAAACCCTACATTGACGTGAAAGACATGAGACTCAAGGAACACAGATGTTATTAAAAGTCCACAAGGAGCTACGTGCCAACTCTGGTATGGTAACAATAGAACAAAAGAAGCACACACATGAACCCCAGTGCCTTGAATTTACCAGCATGATGCCTGAGGTCAAGCTTGTCCAACAGAATTAATCACAGGCATGCATACATGCATGTTAGTGCTTAGGAAGATAAGGTTGCCTAGGACGTGTTACCCTTTCAAATGAAAGTCAGGCAATGGGGTGCATCAACAATGGCATAATTCATAGCATCTTCATTGTATACATTTTAATATGTCTGCCTCATTTAATACAAAGTGTACTATTCTGTGCTTCGGTGAGAATGTATCTGGTGGCTTTGCAGTTTACTGAAGAGCTCTGTCCGCACTATCAGTAATACGAGTTTTTTTTCTCTTTTTTCTCAAACATATGTTTATTGAATTTTTGCCAAATAGATCACATTATATCAATCACATTCCGCTCAGCGCAGTGAGCACCAACATTTCGATAGCACTCAAATGGTGAAACAATATGTAATACGAGTGTTTTGAGAAGGTTTGAAGAGAATAAGGACATCCTCTAGAGCACCAGTATCAACAGGGGACCTTATGTTTGCGCTATATACATTTGGGGGTCTCCTTTTTAGCTGCTGCATAAAAAATATATTGAGTAACTAACCTGGACTGTACTATCTGACCACTGCCACTTCTATTCTGAGAATAAGGAACCATTTATTTCACAATGATCTACCCCCTACGATCATGCCCAAGGTGGTGTCACCCTTTCATGCCAGTCACACAGTTAAAATAACCATTTTCAAAAATCCTCAGTGTAATGCAGAAGATCCTTAAACCCACTGGATTTCAGAAGAGAGGGGATGTATTGACTAGACAAAAGCATTCAGGACGACAAAATATTTTTGTGGCACTTGAGAAAAAATAAAATATATATCCTTTTGTGCTTACAATTATGATATCACTGATCAGGCAAACAATTGTTCAAAACAGTTCGACAGTCGTTTTTAGTGTAAGGATTCCATAACAAGACATTTTGGAAGCTGCAACATAGGGGATCTAAACAGATTTTCACATTGCTCTACAGCATAGGTTAAGAAAAGATTCTCTGGCAGGAAATTCTTTGCTTGGGAATGTTTTCAGAACTGATTTGCCTTTTAAGATTTGACTTCTAAGTCCCCAGACGCATAGAAAACTCTTTACTTCCATTTGGACAGCATGTGAATTTATAATAGATTTACTTATTATTTTGCAACCTGGATGGTTACAGATTCACACCAAACCTTTCCAAAAGGTTGACATTAACTTCGTCTACTTACATGCACGTGCATACATGCACGTGCATACATGCGTGCTTAAAAATACCCATTCACACTAAGATACAAAAAACAAACCTTAGGATGGCACTGTTGTGATGGACTTTATGGAGCTGTCATCAGTGTCCTGCAACAGTATCACTGTAGACGCCGGCAACTCCCAGAAGCATATGTAAACAAGCATTTGCAATGCAATAGGTCTTGCATTTGCAAGACTTTGAGCTATTGGCATTGTTAAATGACAATGCCTTTTATTTATGTGTTGGTTTTTAAAACCTCAATAAAAGGCATTGTCATTTACAATGCAAATATTTTAAACTTACACAAATACAAGATATATTGCATTGCAAATGCTCGTTTAGTGCGTTTTTAAAGCCGCCGACGTGACCCATTGCCCCCGCCCTTCACCATGCACAGTTAATGATAAAAGCCGGACAAAAATATTAATAAATAATACGGCGCTCGGAGATACAGAGCAGAGGTGTAGAGGCTTGTCGTCAATCGTGCTCTTTACAGGCCTGTTTTCAGTGCGCTTGAAATCGAAATACAGGGGGAGCAGAATAGTGCAAGCAAAGCGGGCGCCATAGCAGTAATTCATGTCGTGGCTGCAAAAGGAGAAACTCATTAAGGAAAATAGTGCTCACATGCTGTAAATAACACCTACTGTGTAACAACCGAAGTGAAAGGGCCAGTCCTCATGGGAGGTTACAAATAAAGACAAGGCGGTAATAAGGAGGGACTAACAAGCCTATTAACGAATCAGAAGCCAGTATTTACGAAGGGCAAGGACACAAGCCAATTACAAATATGGGCGGATAGTGGGCGGAGCTTCAAGTCCATACCCCATGCCTCGCAGCAGCGCATGCGCAGCCCAGGCTCGACCTAAAAAATACTTTTCTGACCTTCTCACTATTTGGCTGGATAGGCAGAACTTGTGAATATAGAACTATTTAAACTTACGTAAATAAGTCAATAGTCTTATTCTGTGGCTGTTAGTTGAGATTATGCAGTGATGACCGTTTAGTTTAATTATGGCTAGATCATACCAAATTAATATTTGTTATAGATTTGATATTATAGCACAAGGTTTAAGTAGTTGTACGAGATCAAGACTAACTGTATTGATGTCTCCTTAGGTTGCCCAATAGCTTTCCAGAGTTGCAGAGTCTGACATCACTCTCCCTGAATGACATCTCGCTGCATGCGCTCCCTGACAACATTGGGAAGTAAGTGATCGGAAATTGTTTGGAATACTACCAGCACTGTAATGCTTGTGTGTTCTGTTTAAGGAAGCACTTGTATGGTTTATTAAAGGTGGCTTTTACATTTGACTTCCTTGTGCTTTACAGCTAAGTGTATATCAGTAGTAGCCTCTTTTCGCTCTCATTCTGAAATGTCTGCGTATATATATATATATATGTATATGTATATATATATATATATATATATATATATTCTTGTCTAGAAATGGTCTTTCAGAAGGCATCCACCAACAACACAACTATGCAGCCAAGAAATATCTCCGCTGTGCTGCACCTTAATCATGCTGATCTAATTTATCCTTTATTAACTTGCGGATTCAGATTTACACCTATCTGACAAAAGTGAGATCTTGGCTGATCTGTGAGCTTCTAGTTAGTATAGTTAAGATGTTAGTATAACATAAACCAGATTTCTGTATTGCTTTGTAAAATTTGACAGTTCTCCGGAAATGCAGTTCATTGGTTTGAAAACACCATTACATCAGAATAAAATGGTAACATGAATTCTAAAAGCAGCAGGCTTGGTTTAAGGGTTGTGAGTTGGTAGCTAACAAGGCGGTACATTTGAAAATGAAATGCCTTAGGATTTCTGTGTGACTGATTTAGTCTTGTGTTCCTAGACCCTTGGAGGAGGGAGTACTTGAGCACAGCTTTGAAGGAGGGGTAGTCTGTGCTTAATTTGAGCCGGTGGTTTCCTGTGCTCAGCACCGGCACGTAATTGCCAACCCTGACACTTATGACAGTGTGCCACATGGTGGCGCTGTTAGTGCAGTTTAGAGAAGGGCACAACAACAGTTGTTTATGAATTCAAGGTACATCAAAAATGACTAATAAATGTCGCCCAAGCCGTTCTCATTGTTGTTGGGTCCTGGAATAGTCTAAATTGGCACACTTGTAATGAGGTAGAGGACTCTATTGAAATAGTGCCAGAAGGGTGAATGATCAAACCAGAAGTTAATACATGAGATGTGGTGCTGGGGATGTGAGGTAGGAATGTAACTGGAGTTTGTTTGGGTGAGATGGTCGGATATACCATGGCTAAACTTAAGAGAAGGGGCAGGAATCTGAAGTACGTGGATGGATGATCTGGCGGCCACCACAAAGACTTGGGCTGCAGCAACTGACACCTGGGCTGCCAAGACAAATGCTCGAGCTGACACAGCTGCCGCAACGGAAGGCTTTGTTGACGTAATGCACATCATAGCTAACCGAACTTGAATCCTAACTGTGAATACTATGATCTCAGAAGGTTGTTCTGAAAGTTGTGATTGAGACTGCAGTCCTATATTCTTTTCTGACTATTTGGGGTAGCATGATTGTTGTTTCCTATTCAATTTTTCTGTTCCACACAATTGAGTTTGAGACTTCGCTTAACAGGGGTCTGCATTGAATCCAAAATAAAATAAGATTCTAGACTCAGGTGAGAATTTGTTTGTATTAAGGGCAGACTTGTGCGATCAGAAATTCACCGTTTTACTTCCATCAGGAGTTTAGTATTCCTACTGCCCCTCGGCATATTGTTTGTGGTCAAGGGCAAAATGTTTTCATGTTTACTTTATCCACTGGACAGGTAGATCCAACCCCCTGCAGCACAGTCCATTTGGCTACAAGTTTACAGTACCACAAATGGATCTGTGAAAGAAGATTGTTAGCCACAAAGGAAAGGTTTGTATTTTTTGTATACAAGTTGCTCAAACTTGTGTATATGATTCGTTTATGCAAAGCCTTGACTATTAGGTTGTGCACTCTAAAGAAATTCAGCGAGTTGTGAGCTTAGCTTACTTTACTGACAAAGGTTCAAGTATAAAAAAAGATGTGCACGTTTGCAATATTTAACATTTCAGGATCTCTATAATGTTCTCAGAATGCGCTCTACTTATGTGCAAATACGTGGAGAAGTATGAAAACAAGATTGGTGAGTGTTTGCGTTCAAATACATTGTACTAAAAAAATGCAGCTTGAAAAAAGTGTTGCTAAACTATTGTGCAACTTCAAACACAATTTCGTTAATAAAACATGTTTGATGCATACAAACAATGGAAAAAGATTAATGCTGCCGAATCAGTGTAACATTATTATGGTAACGTGCAAATAAATGATGGACCCGATTCTTAAAGAATGTCACAGAAGTGCACCTGCAGGTATATGTCCTTGCACAGGTGAGGATTTAGGACTTTCAGGAAAATTCATAAGAGTTTGCAGAAGTGTTGGCCTCAAAATCATTGCCCTAGCAAACGTTTGCGAACTCCACTTTCGCCTGAGCAAGTATATACATACATTTATTCAAGCAAATATCTGCAGTGATATCGTAAATTCACTTTTTTACACCTGCTGGTTTTTCCAACCTACAAAACATTTTACGCCTGCCCTTGTCAAAAGGAGATTTCCAATTTTGTAGTGTGAGAAG
Source organism: Calotriton arnoldi (assembly GCA_963921515.1). NCBI lineage: Eukaryota > Metazoa > Chordata > Amphibia > Caudata > Salamandridae > Calotriton > Calotriton arnoldi. The sequence goes on from CAWUFW010000777.1 coordinate 1,762,594, forward strand.
AGATTGGAGAGGACTTGGTGATACCTTTAAACATAGCAAAACCAAAGGGGATGATGGACGGAGTGTTGAACATTGCAAGCACTCACCCCCAGTCAACTGATCTGGGTTTAATCCATCATCATTCTTTAGCTCACTCCGCCACCCCAGTTCAGACATGGCCATATGCAAATCAGTCTGACCCTGTGCTTCATGGGAACAGTCCAGCCCGAACTGGGGTGGCGGAGTGAGCTAAAGAATGATGATGGATTAAACCCAGATCAGTTGACTGGGGGTGAGTGCTTGCAATGTTCAACACTCCGTCCATCATCCCCTTTGGTTTTGCTATGTTCACCCTAAGTTGGCAGGGTATGCCCAGACGTGGGTCCCTTGCTCACTTTGCCACTGGATTCAAGATAGCCTGGCTGATGACTGCTGTAAGCCAGAAACCGGTCCCAGGATGCTTGCTTCCGGTCCAGGGAAGACCTGGCTTGGCAGTTCGGGCTGGACTGTTCCCATGAGGTACAGGGTCAGACTGATTTGCATATGGCCATGTCTGAACTGGGGTGGCGGAGTGAGCTAAAGAATGATGATGGATTAAACCCAGATCAGTTGACTGGGTGTGAGTGCTTGCAATGTTCAACACTCCGTCCATCATCCCCTTTGGTTTTGCGATACCTTTAAACATGTCAAATTGTAAGTGTGCAGAGACTCACAGGACATTCCGACCCTGGACTACTGCGTTCCACCTACTTTCAGCCGCTGTATGTAGATATGTGGAAACGTGGCAGAATCGGAGTCTTGCTGGAATCTAAACCCTGATATATTATGAGCCCCGACATTATCAGAGAGATTTTTATCAGAACACCCATATAATGAGAATGCTGCTATAATTTCTCACCTCAGTGCATTGGCACATATCGGGACCTGTGGATTTGTTTACATGACCAGTAGGTTTCTGAGGCATCAGGTACCTTGGACAAGAAAATAGTTTAGCGTATTCCAAACCCATGTTCTATGGTAGCACACACAAAAATCTCTGGACAATATCTTGTAAGAGATTAAGTGACGCATGGCTGTCTTTTTATGTCAAACTGTGAGGCATTTGGCCAGTGCAATTTATTTCAGAGCTTTGGACACTCTGGCGCTGTATCTGTCAGTATGTTCGTCTTCTGTGCTTTACTTTTATAAACCACATTAGTGTCAGTGGAGCCACACCTCATCTTGAAAAATAGTGCTTACCACAAATAATATGATTACTAACGCAAACAGTAATTACAGATAATAGTGGGTTATAACAAAGCAGATACAGCCTGATATAGTTTGTGCTAAAAAATAGTCAACCCTTCTGTAAGTAGGCTTTGAGACGCTTGCATGCTCATCAGTGTGCTTTCCAAATCTTGGCACGATTAATGTATAGTTTGAGACTTGTTTTAAGTGTATGAATTTACCTGTAGTAGGCCCAACACTGCTGGAATGATGAATAGGTTTGTAGATTTGGGCTTTCATTTGGTGTTACGACAGATAGCCAGAGCCTGGAAGGCCGTAACATCGCCCAGTCTGAGCGATTGGCAGACCGAAATGCTGAAATAGGCAACAGCGGACGGGATTCGTTGTCTGCTGTGCAGCATTGGTACTGCAGCCCTCCGGTATCCGAATGCATGGGATACCACGCTGGAGGCCCTCGGGTCCAAGAGTTAAGAAATGTCTGTGAGAGATACCGGACCTCTTTGGTATGATTTTGAGGAGCAATTGGTATGATCCATCAGGTGAAATCAGTGTCTTTTTGTCTGCCCTCGCCTACCAAAGAAAGAGTGAGCTTACGCTGCACCTCTTTGTAGGGAATAAGGAGGCCATCAGGAGGGATCCAGATGTTCAGATGCTATTTCTTAAATGCAATGGCATATTGAGTTGTGAGGATGGCCATTAAAAAAGGGGGAGAAGAACTTTGAGTAGAGAAGTTAATAGTTTGTTGTGAAGCACTCCTAAGAGCTATGTATTAAGGCTGTAATTGATGTGTTAATTGTGCATACCAAATGTTATTATATGTGAAACTTTATAAAAAATAATTTATTTTTAAAAAGTGTATGAATTTGTCTATCCAAAAATAATCAACAATGAGGAGCAGGTCTTCTAGGTCTAGTACAATGAACCATTTGACTTGCTCTTGTGAACCCAGTCTTTCTTTACCTGGTGATATTTCACTGCAGGTGTAAGACACAGGGAGGGTGTCTACCTGATGTTCTTTGAGGAGGACATTACATTTAGTTACAGCGGTGGCAAAGTTGGTGTACGTTCATTATTTGATCATACATTAACTTTGAGTGTGAATTTGTCAGACAAAGGCTGAGATCACTGGGCAATGTTCAAACATTAAAACAAGTGATGGATGGAATGCTTGAATTAATCTCAACCACTGGTAATTACTGGGGCCCGCATCCCAGTCCATTGATATTTTGTACACCATGCCACCTCAGTTTGGCTCCAGCCATATGCAAATCAGTCTTGACCCTGCTCCAGTGAGAACATTCCAACACAAACTGCCAGTCCAAGTCCTTCCTGAACTGGAACACAAGCAACCCAGGACTGGTTCTGCCCTAGTTAGGCCTCATCAGCCAGGTATAACTTGGTTCTAGTGACGCTGTGTGCATGGGGCACAGTGGGACACGTGTTCCGGTTCAGGGAGGACCAGGCCTGGCAGTTCGGGCTGGACTTTTCCTATTGGAGCAGGGCCAAGACTCATTTGCATATGGCTGTGTCCAAATTGAGGTGGGGTGGTGGGCGAAAGAACGATGGGTTATAATGCTACCCCAAGTGATTTGCCAGTGGTTAGACTTAGTGAAAGCATCCTCCCATCACTTTTTTGTGTTTAATGTTCAAACATTGTCATGAAAGAGTTTCAGTCCGTGTTGGAGAAAGTATTGTTTAACATCAGTTCTTTTGAGCTAGGACTGGTTTTGCATGAAGTAATTGAAGGTAAAGCATAGATGTTCCTTGAAACAAATTTGCATTGGTGCCTCTTGTGCTAATTTCTTGATTTTCAGACAAAAACGTATTTTTACTGGCTGCGAGCAAAAGTTGCGTAAATAGCTGGAATACCTCTTAATTTGCACAATGTAGTAGCTATTCACATTTCCCTAACATTGTATTTTAGCTATTCCTCATATGACTGAAGCAGGTTGCAGAGTTTCGTTGTAGCTCTATGACGAAATTTCAATAATTGGGTTACCAATGTGCCCACGGCAAATTCACAGGACATCTTTCTTTGTTGAAGAAAAACTGTGTTTGCGTTTGTATTTGATGCGCAGGTCATTCATTTCTTTAGAGACCTGATCGTACCCACTCGCCGAGGAATGATATGCCCTTCAGTTATTGCTGCTACACTGTCCACTGTGGCATGAGAAAATGATCAGCCTTCCAAAAACATGGTGTGTTCGTCATCGGGTCATGATATGGAAATAAATGAAGTAGCAATCGTCCTTCATGTCAATCAGGGCCCTGAGTGCGTCCGCGCAGTGTGCTCCCTGCTCGGGGTAATTGGGAGGAATTGGAGGGAACGATGCGGTAACATGGCAGTTGTAAGGCCACTCACATAGCGTTAGCACCTGCGGTGGCGAGCACACTTTTGTCTTGTCCGAGCTGAAGGTAATTTTTAGAGCTCCTGAATTTGTGACGCAGTTATTGAAAGCCTACATTTTTGCTAAAAGTGGCTATTCTTCTCATTTTTGGGCGTTACTCTGCCTTAATTAAACCAATGTAAGGAAACAATTTTTGGATTAAAGGGCGAGTTGACGGCTTCTGAATTTCAAATTCAGCACACATTTGCACTTTTGGAAGCGCTCTGTGGTGGTGGTCAAGTTGTTTGCACCCACTTACGAAGCAGGGCCTCTGCAGATGTTTCTGTGGCGATTTTTGCATGTAGATTGTCCCCCAAGCATGGGAGAAGCGTGGGCGACCCTGAGTAGCATGGGGAAGGGGTAGTGGGTGGCTGCTACTGCGCCCCCTTCTGGTGCCCATAGGAAGAACGGGGACACCAGTCCCAGGGCGGACAAGTACTGGGCAAGGAGTTCTGGAAGAGGTAGTGTGTGTCCAGTCATTAGAAGGTGGTCGAGCAGACCTAGTCTGCCCTGGTGCAGGTCGTGGTCAGGGCAGGAATTTTGCAGCATTGCGCAATAGGTCTGGTGGTTTCCTTTGCGGCCCCACTACTTCCAGAGAGCCATCGGCAAGTCCTGTTGCAGCCTCACTCCCCTGGATCGATGCTCTTGAACAATAATTTGGAATTTGAACAGGGTCTGAGGAAGCAGGAGGCGGTGGATGGGATTACAAGTGGTCAAGGAGCCTTGGAAGGGCTGCAGGTGAAGAACTGGGGCAAATATGTCTGTCTAGGCGGTGGAGCACAGGGTTGCTCCCAGGCCCGTGGTGGTAAGGATCAGTATGCGAGTATGATGACGACTGGGCTGACTCATGGGGGACGCAGGTGGTCAGCAGGTAGAAAGAAGAGCTGAGGGCTATCGGGGATCCTAGGGTTTGGTGAATCAGGGGATTTCAAGATATTTCAGAAAGTATGGTGAGAATCGTAGGAGCAGTTCTTGGTGGCACAGCTGAAAGGAGAAGAGGAAAACCAAGGCATGGGTGTAGGCGCATCAGTGATTAGGGACAGGGCTTAACAGCAGGGTCAGGTGTGGGTCAGACTACTGCAGTTGGTTCTGCAGGGGGGTAGGCTCTGCCACAATACCTGTGGGGCAGAAGTGGAACAACACAGTGGAGAATGCCCCGGTGGCGGACTGCGCATGCTTGCAACCACAACAATGGAGAGCGATGTGGTATTGCTATATATAGGCATAGGTGACACCTTGGGGAGGTTCATTTGATGCAGAACCAAGGATAACATTTGGGCAAATGAGTATATCGATTTGTTTAGATTACAACTTGGGGAAATAGTGACCAAGGAAGGCTTGAACTCAAACGAAAGGGAGTTAGCTAAGAGGTTAAATGTGCCCATTAATATTGAAATGATGGGAAGTTCAGGGGCACAGAAGAGCACCACGCTGGTGAAATCATGGTTGGTATCAACCAGAAGCTTTGGCTACAGTACATGAGACCTATGAGACCAGAGCAAGGGGCACACACTGCTAATGAGCTGTCTATTCCTTACAAGCCTTTTCCAATTCATCCCACAGAGTGGGGTGGTGGGGATGGGCAAATAGCCCCCCATGGGGGCTCTGCTAGAATTTTAGCTACCCCTGCAAGTTTTGCCATGACTTCTACATGTGCGGCGGCAGGCACTCCCTGCTGCAGTGCACACAGGAGAGGATTGGGGGATGGAAAAGGAGTGATTCAACTCCAGTTTCACTAGAGGCAGTGGTTGTAGGTATATCCTGATAGTTCATCGGTGACTTTCTTGTGGGAGGATTTTCTTTTTGGTTTTCGCATGCCTCACACAGGTCCCTAAGCAGGTCGTCAAACGGACAATCTGAAGCCTTGCAAAGTGATGGAGGAGCTAGTGCAGAAGAAGCTATTGATAGAAGTGAGTCAGGGTGGGATGGCAGGGTCATTTCCCATTCCTCCATTGAGGAACTTAATGGTGTCCCCACTGGGGGTGGTATTAAAGAAGGCTGTGGGAGTTCAGGCTTATACATCATCTATCATGGCCTGAAGGGGATTCTGTGAAACATTTAATTGACCAGACAAAGTGTTCCGTGTTATATACCAATGTAGACACAGCAATTCAGTTAGTGAAGACTGGTGCTAAATTGGGCCAGGCTGATATTAAATCGATCAATGTAACCAGATGATTTCCACTTGTTGGGAACATAGTTTCGTGGTGGTTACTTTGTTTATAAGTGCATGCCTATGGGATGTTCAATTCTGTGCGTAGCTTTGAAAAATTAAGCACCTTACTAGAATGGGTGGCTCACACAGTAGCGGCATCAGAGCAAGTTCTTCATCACTTGCATGATTTCTTGCTATAAGGGAGAGCAGGGGCAAAGGGAGAGTGTGAGAGATTGAAGACTTTTGCAGTGGTCGCAGACTGTATTGACGTGCAACTGGCAGCTGAAAAGACAGAGGGGCCAGCGTCTACTTTTGACATTTTAGGGAAGTTAGTTGGACTCTATGATGATGGTTTCGTAGCATCCAAGTGACAAGTTGGAGGTGCTGAATGGTTTGATTGATGAGCTACTACAGAGAAGGAAGTGTGACCTGCACTGGCACAAAAGGTGTTGGGTCACTTGAATTTTGCATGTAGGATGGTGGCACCAGGGCCTGCCTTTTGCAAAAGCATTGCCTTTGATGCTGGGGGCTGCAAAGACTCATCACAGGATTTGTTTGTACAGACAATTAAAGGATGACTGTTAGAAATGGGTTTTCTGGTTGAGTAGGGTATGCACCTAAGCCAGGCAGAATCCACCACTCTAGTCCGGAGAAGGGGATTACACGTCTAAAATAACCCCTGCTCACTCCTTTGATAGCTTGGCATGAGGAGTCAGGCTTATCCCAGAGGCAGTGTGTAAAGCATTCGCACATAACCAACAGTAATACAGTACAAAAGGACACCACACCTGTTTTAGAAAAATATCCAATATTTATCTGTGTAAAACAAGACCAAAACGACAAAAATCCAACATACAGTGATCAAAACAGTACCTTTGGAGATGCAGGGCGTCGACCCTTGCGGTGAGCTCCGGAGGAGTGGAGTTGGTTCCGGACGCCCAGTGCAAGAGTCGTCGGGTCCTTGAAGTCACAAGCATTGCAGGTTGAACTTTGTGAGTTTAAAGTCCGGAGCGCCTTCGTCTACAGGCGTCGCGGCTGCGCAGTGAAGCGGAGCAGTGTGCCTTGTGGTGCCCTCAGGTTGCGGTGCAGGCAGCGGCTCGGAGACTGTCATCCAGCGGCATTGGTGAGACCAGAGCTGCAGTGCGAAGTGGGGCGGTGCTCGTTGCGGTGCTGACAGGTCACAGTGCGAGCAGAGTCGTCATCGTTGTTGAAGCGCTGTCGTCGGTAGAACCAAGGCTGTGGTTCAAGATGGGGCAATGCGTCGTGCAGGGCCCACAGGTCGCGGTGCAAGCAGTGGCGTCCATTGATGATCTAGAGTTGATGGCATTGACGTCGGTAGGCCAAGAATGCAGTGTGGGACGGGGCAGTGCATCGAGTAACCTACGAGCGGTGTCCCCAAACCACGGTGCAGGCAGAGACGTCTATATCAGCTTGGAGTGGTGGCCTCCGTGAGATCAGGGCTGCGTTGCGAAGTGGGACGGTGCTCCATGTTCTCCACGAGCGGTGTTCATAGGTGACGATGCAGGCAGTGGTGTCTGTGACAGCATCTTTGGGGATACCAGGGCGGCGGTGTGAAGTGAGGCTGTACGGAGTGCGCTGCCCACAGGTCAAGGTGCAAGCAGCGGCTCAGGTGGTGGCATTGGACCTAGTCGTCAGTGAGACCCGGGTTGTGGTGCAAAGTGTGGCGGTGCCTTCCTGTCATGGAGCTGGCAGCGGCGTTGTTGATGGCTTCGGGTTATCTTTTCTCCTCTGTGGCAGCTGAAACATCCAGTTCCAGAAGCCGGTACCCAGCAGATGTTGAAGTCTTTGATTTCCCTGAGGCTTCCAATAGGAGGCAAGCTCTACATCAAGCCCTTGGAGATACTTAGGATGCAGAAAGCACAGTCCAGTTCTTTCCCTGCCCAGGACAGAAGCAGCAACTGCAGACCAACCTAGCAAAGCACACAGCAAAGTGGTAGTCTCTCCTCGCAGCTGTTCCGGCTCTTCTTCCTGGCAGGTTCCTTAGTCTAGCAGTAATCTAAAGTTCTGAGATCAGGGCTCCAATATTTATACCACAGTCTCCTTTGAAGTTTGTACGAACAAAGTTCCTCTGGAACACATGAACTAGTTCAGCCTGGCCCAGGCCAAATTCATCACAGGAGGTGGAGACCCCTTTGTGGAAAGCAGCCACAGTCTATTCAGGTGCAAGCAACAACTCCTCCCACTACTCTAAATGCAGCCATGTCTATTCAGCCTGTCTGTGAGTCACCCAGGAAAGGCAGGACACACCTCAATCCCCCCACCCTTTGTGTCTGTCTAGTGTGAATGCACATCCTCTGCTCCTGGCACACTGAACCCAGAAAGGAATACACAAACCGGCAGAGGCACACAGGATGGTTAGACAAGAAAATACCCACTTTCCAAAAGTGGTATTTTCAAACCCATAATATAAAAATCATCCTTACTAAAAGATGTATTTTTAAACCCTGAGTTTAGGCATACTAAACTCTATTCATCTATCTTGTCCCAATGGAAATTTAGGCTTGTAAGATGTTACAAGGCAACCCCAATGTTAGCCTATGGGACAGATAGCCTTTCAATAGTGAAAAGCAAACTGCACAGTATTTCACTATCAGGACTTGTAACACACACCAGTACATGTCCTACCTTTCACATATACTGCACCCTGCCCACAGGAGTACCATGGACCTACCTGAGGGGTGTCTTGCATTTTAGAAAAGGGAAGGTTAAGGCCTGGCAAGTGGGTGTACTTGCCAGGTCGACATAGCAGTTGAAAACTGCTCTCAGACACTGCAGTGACCGGTCTGAGACACCTTTGAAAAGCTACTTGTGTGGGTGGCACAATCACTGCTGCAGGCCCACTAGTAGCATTTGATTTACAGGCCCTGGGCACACCTGCACACTCTACTAGAGACTTAGTAGTAAATCAAATAAGCCAATTATGGAAACAAAAATGCATAAAAACCATTTTACATGGAGTGCACTGAATAGCAGTGGTAAAGTGCCCAGAGTCCTAAAACCAACCAAAAACAAGGTCAAAAACAACAGGCCTAAAAGCAAAAAGTCGGGGGTGAACCTGCTGAAAAAGCCAAGTCTAACAATGACTTGTTGGTTTGGAAGCGTTTACTGGTGGGTTATAACGGAGTGAACATATGGCTGCAAAATGACACAATGATGTGGAAGGTGGATATTTTTTTGGATGCCTCAGGAGCGGGGCTTTTTGGAGTGTTCTGGGATGGGTGTTGGTGTGGGGAGAACTGACCCCTCTCTTGAAAGGTGAAGGGCCAAGGTATTGCCTTTGAATTTTTTTTCCATTGCTGTTGGAAGTGCGCCTGTGGGGTAATGAGTGGCATTTGTGTCTGACAGTGCGGGACTGGTGCAGGTGGCGAACAGGATGACCGCTTCTGATGCTCTGGTGTTGAAAATTCTGAGAGAATTGGTCTTGGTATACTTCAAGAAGAACTTCTTGTGTTAAGCTTAAGAACATTGTGGGTCTGCAAAACAGAGTGGGCTGATGCAGTTCTTTGTTTACTGTGTGAGAGGTTTTGCGGTTTGGCCCAAGTGCTATGAAGCAAGGGCTTGGTGTTCCAGAAGATTTGTGAGACATCGGGCTGTGAAAGCATATATACTAGTGGAATATTCGCTGGCAGATTCCACAAGGAAGATGTACCGACACAGTTGAAGAGAGTCCATAGCATCGGGTGCCAGACTTTGTGGCCGTGATAGGGTAGTGTTATGGTTGAGTCCCGAGGATATGCTGGAATTCATTTTGGATCAAATGGAGAAGGGTTCATCTTTGATTACCATAAGGGACAAGCTAACAGGTATTGCATTCAATGGGAATTAGCGATGGGGGTATGACCCGTGCAGAGAAGAGCTGGGTTGGAGAGTATTAGATGGATGGGCCAGACTACATGACAAGGTTCCCTGGGTAAGGCGTCTGATTTTGATCAGGCTCCTGAGGGCAGATTTAGAGCAGACGAGCGACGTGTGTGCTTCTGCCTGGGAGGGGCAGCTCTTCAAAGCGCTATTAAGTGTGGGGATGGTGTTGGCCGACCTGGTGTGGCATACAAAGGATTTTGAAGTACGTTTGAGGAGGTCCAAGACTAACCAGAAGGGTAAGGGGGCAGTGGTGCTCTTACACCATTCGGGTGAGGCACGGGTTTACCCTTGGTTGCAGTTGCAGGCCTTTTTGAGGTTAAGGGGCCGTGGTGAGGACCCTATTTTCTTGCACAAGGACGGTTCTTCAGAAGGTTCAGGCAAGAGTTGCGAGTGTTGAGAAGATGTGTTTAGAAGATGATTAAAGCTGTCAAGCTTACGGCACTTTACTTTGGCACTCGCTCATTTTGAATAGGGGCAGCGGTGGAGGTTTTCCGGCTAAGGATGGGGGACGACCGACTGAAGGGTTTTTGTAGGTTGTGGAGCAGTTGTGTGTGAGATTTTCTGCAGGAAATGAGCTAACTAGTTGTTTGCTTTATTAGCAGGTACTCCTTGTGTGGAGTCTCACCGGTGGGATATATGAATCTGCGGGCACTCCTTGTTGAAGTGGGTTGGGGTGCAGGCCGAGAAGCAATTTGCAGGCAACTAGCTGGGGCTGGAAAAAGATGGTACCAAGGTGCATTGGTTTGGACCTAGTGGAATGCGTTGGAGGCAACTAGTGCCGACCTTGTGGCCGTACAAGGCAAAGTGGGGAAAGCCCATTGTTTTAGCTACTCATCTAGGGTAGAACGATGCAATGGATTCCAATGGGTTGGAAAGGCTGAAGGTCAGCTGGCTTTCCACTGATGTTTTCTGGACTAGGCTGTTGCCTAGAATGGTGTGGAGGGGCGCACATCGGCTAGCTGCGATAAATTGAACCAGGAAGGAGCTGAATAGAGAGATTTCTGGTTTCTGCAAAGTAAGAGGGGTGCAGGTGATGGTGCAATGGAGTGCATTTGTCTGAGTAGGGCAATCATTTTTAGGTCTCGCCTAGGCAGCGCGCATGCGTTGCTCTAGGAGATGATCTTTAGAAATTGGTAAGCTCTTTTCAAGTGCTTGTGCTGGTATCCACCTTGCCGGAGCGAGCAGCGGCGCGCGCGCTCTAATTGAAAACAGATGGCTCGCACGCCGCTGCTCGCTCCCGCAAGGTGGATGCCAGCACAAGCATGAGTGCTTGAAAATAGCTTTTTCCATTTGCCTGCTATTGTTTTTCCGCTGCCTGTCTCGCCCTCGCTTTCCCTTCTTAACGTGTTTTATTTAAACTTGTCACAATTTTTTTTTTTGTTTCTTACTTGGGTTATTCCATTTTCGCTGACCCTTGTCAACGTGTATTTTTTTTTAAACTTGTTACCATTTGCATCAAATAAAATCCCACAGTAGGCCAGACCGAATACAAACGCGCACCGCTTTTAATCACTAGGCCTGTCATCTGTGCACGGCTGTCCTCGCTTAACGGGGCATGGATCCTAGCGCTCAGTCCCGTGACACACGCAGAGCGCTTCACTTGTGATTTTTTTTATTTTTTATTTTTATTTTAGGGTGGCATGTCACCGGAAAGCCAGGGATGTTTTTGACTGTTGCTCCTTGAGGCAGACACTTATTCCATTTTCGCTCTCCCTTGTCTTTATTAAGACTTAGCTGCATTGGTAGACTGAAACTATGCACGCACGCTGAAGGCATTTACACTTCACTGCATTCAAACAAGACCCATATGTTGTGTGGAAGAGCGATAGCAATCTTTATAGCCATGCCTCTGCTTTCAGTTCTTAACCAGAGCCCTTTCAGCTCTCCTCAGTTACCCTCCCTCCTTGTCACACCCTTTTCACTGCCTAAATAATAAGGTGTCAGCGCTTACCAAACAGCTTGCATGCTGGCAGCCTGTCTCTTATCACCGAATAAAACAATTACAATATAAATACACAACAACAAAGCCCCAACATGTTCTCCTTAATATGGCGCATAAGAAGCAGAACATAAACAAAACATACACTTTTTCAAGCGCCCTCAATCCTATACCATACTCAAAGTTACAATAAAAAGATACAGATACTGTCTTGTTAACAGCACGTGAAACGAGTGCTGCATCTGAGATAAGCTACTTATCAGGTGCATGTTTTAAGGACTACTTCTCTGTTTAGAGTTGGGGGATGTTCTGAAAGCAAGGCAGGTATTTAATAACATAACCCCATGAAAACTCTACACCATACAAATGCATAAATAATCATGACGCCATCTTATTTTTAGTAATTAGCACACAGTTAAGGTGCATTAAAACAGTCTGCCCTTACCCTCACTATTATCACACAAACTGCATGCGCACCATTTTGTCACCCTAACTTGCCACTTTTTTTTTTTTTTTTTTTAACAATTCAGACAATGTGTACATATAAGATACTCATGTTTTTCAAACCCATTGAATTATAACTTCATTAGCCTTTTACATTGTGTATCTTTACATATTTTAGGGCCATTGCTTTGCGAGGGAGGTGAACGTATTTGGGAGAAAATATTTTTTACCTTATTACCCACGGCTTCCATGCAATCCAAGTAGCTACTGTCTGGGAATTCCGTGCATGCCATGTAACACACGAGACCTACATAGTTCCCAAGGCTTCCCAAACACGTAAAGCAGATGCGAGCAGAGATCGTTTAATCAGTCAGCCATCTTGTCATGTCTCCTTATGGCATTTGCGTACCAGGGCATTTTTGGGGCAGGTTGTGCGATCTGACATTTCTGAAAGCAGGACATCTCTAAGTACAGTGCACAGTGGTGCCTGAGACCTGTCTGACTGCAGTGCACTGGTTGTAAATGTGAGATCTCAGAGTGCAGTGCACTGGTGGTGAGAATGGCGAATGTGTCAATGAATGTTTCCTGAGGCAAGCATGTATTCCTGAATGAGACTACATAATCCAGTGTGTAGCAATTGTATATCTCTTCAGTCCCTGGTGGCACAGCACCCAGGATAATGTGCTGCATAGCTAAACACTTATAAGGTCCCAAAGGTGAGACCTATTGGCTATGCCAATGCTTGTTATATTGGGAAGGGTTGACGAGGTCGCAGGAAGGGTAGATTAAAGACCGTAAGAAGCTCGGAGTGGGGTGGTGTCTATGATGGCAGACGAAGGCAAACTGTTCAGCTGATTGAGGGAAAGATGGGGATGGGGAGCTTAAGAATGATCAAATAACAATGGAGCTGATATTCGGGGCAAGGATGAGGGCCTAGACCAAGAGGGGTCAGGCTTGACAAGATGGTTAGTGTGGGTTCCAGTTCAAGTAGCAAAAGACCTCGTGGGAGTTCAAAGGTTGTGTGCAGTTGAGAAGTGTTTGTGGTTTGGGATGTTGTGGGTGGGAGTTATGGGGGGTGGATTGGTTTAGAACCTTTTGTTAGCCCAGTCGACAGGGTATCTTGTGTGGCTTAGCTGAAGGGCTAGGTACTCTGCTTACCAGTAGTATAAAAAAGATAGCCTTTTGCACTCGAGGCACATGGAGTGGTGTGATAGTTTCCTCCCGATTGCGTGTCTGGACCACTAAACATACAGAACAAGATTACTTCTTTGTAGGTGGTCCAATGTGGTCGCATTTAGGTTTTGTAAACAACACATAACTTGCACTCATAAGTGTTTGTCTTATGCAGTACAGCAGTTCCACTCAGTGGTACTACTTTGCTATTACTTACACTAGTAATGACTGCAAATAGGCAGTATCAGAAAATAATGCATTTATTACTTACCAGTAAGGGCCATCGCTCCAAATCTACTATTCCTGTTTTACATCATTATGTGCTGCCCTTCTTACCTGTGGAGCTTTTTCCCAGGCCTGCTTTTGCTAACAACACTTAATGACTTCTGAGTAGGTGTTCCTTTATGGCGCTGCTTCGGTGGAGTAGGAGAGATGCACTCTGACCTTCACTAATACCTAGAAACATCCTCTATTGGAGACATACAGAGACTAAATGACACTCTAAGAGAAGTCCAGCACTGGCTATCCCACAACCACCTCAAACTCTACCAAGATAAGACGGAAATCCTTCTTATGTCCAACAAGGAGCAGACCCCCCCCCAAGTCACAGAATGGCTCAAATCCATTGATGCTCTCAACTGCAATCTTACCCTGGCCGACTCTGTAAAATCCCTGGAAATCACTCTGGATCCAAGATTAAACAGGACAAACATATCAAGAACACTGCAAAGAGCGCATTCTTCAACCTAAACTACTCAACAAAATAAAGCCCTTCATCCCTCCCAATGATCTTAAACAGGCCACACAATCCCTGGTGCTGTCCAGATTGGACTACGGGAATGCAACCCTCACAGGCACGGCAAAATCTCACTTAGCTCCCCTCAGATCAACTCTAAATTCAGCTGCCAGGATGGTCACCGGAATAAAGAAATACGACCACATCTCTCCCTTTCTAAGAGAGCTAAAATGGCTCCCAATTGAAATGCTTTCCAACTTCAGAACTGCATGACTCACACACAAAGCTCTTCACACTGGTAAACCTGCCTACCTTGCTTCAAACTCAAAAAGGTAGGCCAGACGAGAAATCCCAGGAGTACCAGCTCTCTACTTCTTATTCCCCCGAAAACTCGCAAACAAAAAACCTTATCACGCTCCTTTTCTGGAAATGTGCCAAAAATTTGGAACTCCATCCCAGTCCATATCAGGACTAACCCCTCCTTCATAAACTTCAAAAATCAGCTCAAAGACCTCTTCCTCAACCGATCTCATCCAAATGGATAGCTGCCTCCCAACGAGACAGACTTCCTCTGTTACAGGAATCTTGCCCAGCGCAGAATATAGACACTTCGATAAGGAGGCATTTACATTGCCTGCCTTTTGAATCGCTCCTATGACCCCTCCACCCTGAACAGGATTTCACACGAGACAATGCTGTTTATTGAAATACTTTGTGTCCGATTGCATCACGATAAATGTTGTAAAGCGCTCTACCTTCGGGTCTGGCCAGCGCTATATAAAACTCTTAAATAATAAATAAAATAATAATAATAAATAATTGGAATAAGCTAGCTGAATGGGCTTTCTGCCTAGGTTGGTGGACTCTTCTGAATCGAGTGATGGCTGTAATGGGGAAGAGGGGTCTTAATGTAACTGCAAATTACCGGAAAGTAATCCAACAATATTGGCCATATTGCTTTGGACTTTTACTTAAACTCTTAACAGTCTATAAAAGAGCTGAAAATCCTCAGACGATGATCTTCTCAGAGTCTGAGAAGTAGTGTGTGTGAGCATTTGGTTTCCAAACGCCTTTCCATGATGGATGTGGGTGTTGAAATCTGCTGTGGCAGTGACTAATTACAGTCCCATCCATCGGGAGGACAGGGATGTTTATGCACCATTTTATGATGTATGAAGAGGGAGGTTGAGTGATTACTTGCTATAGCCCCATCCTCACGTTCATGAAGATCTTCTTACTGTTGCCTCCTTTCAGTGTAGCAAATTTTAAAGAGGAATGCGATCGATAAATCAAATAGTATACCCCTAACTGCCAGTAAAGAACATGTCCTTTATACGGTCACAGATCTCAGAGGTGACTTAAAATATCCGTAATTGTGCGTTTTATTGGGGTACATTTTTAAATATAAAATAATGACAATGGCATGTACTCTTGCGGCAATAAGTATCATGAATTTCAGAAGAATGTTTTTGTTTTTAGAAAGTGCAGCTGTGTGTACTTTAATATATGTTCTGATTATTTGTTCTCAAAGTGACTGATGGTTTGCACTAGATTGTTATTTTTTAATTTACAGCCCTTTTGCAAGACCAGATTATGGTGGGGCGCTGGAATTCAATAGGAGCACTGCAATGCTGTAGGGAGTGCTGGCAAGTAATTATAAAATGAAGTGGGAGGACAGTGCTTACTAGCCGTCTTTCTGTACGTAATTTGATGACAAATGTCATCACAACTGTACAGTTGTGCTTTTAATCATACAGTAGTTATGTCTTAGGGAATTAATATAAGAATTTTATTTTAAATATTTTATAAACTATAATATATATATGGGTGAGCATTGTATATGGGATAAAGTACTCTCTGCTGTACATTATAAGGATATTGCCAGCCGCAGAGGAGCTTTTTGACCACATGGAGGAATGAGACTAAAAGCCAAGTTCCTTTGTAATTATATCTGTTTATTCCTTCCAGTACATTGGCAACACTATCATCCTACCTCCGAAACCGATGACATCTCTGTGTCCTTCATACGAAAGACTGTGGCTGCAAATCTGCAGAAAAATGTGGAATGTGCAGTACAAAGTTTAACAGACCAATATACAGTTTGTAATTTGTTTCGAAAACATATGCAATACAGATAAATCTAAGTCTCATTCAATAATAAAGTCCTAGTTCCTAATCGGTTGTAAGATGCAGAGTGATGCCTTCTTCGGTGTCATGAACTACAGCCTTACAAAAATGCTGGGATTGCAAGCTCCCATGTGTTAAATACCTGAATTGTCCCCTTGCCGTCTTTATTATCATCGCTCATGACGCACCTGTGATGAGAAAATGTCACCATTATTCAGCTGTGATAATTTACTACAAGTGGATATTAACATCACAAAGTCCCTATCCTTCACCACAGAGCAGAATGGCACCTCCCCTCATAAACTGAAATACAGAATGGTGCACAGTAGGACTGGGCCAGGTTTATATTACGCTGGTGTCGCATCCTTGGTGCGCAGCCGCCCAAACTCACACTGAACCCGATGTATGGCATGAAAAGCGCACTCTTTACCTGTTATGAGCTCGCCACCCGTCAGGTGCCTCGGCTCCTGGGAACTCCTGCATAGACCGACGCTTACACAACTGCCACATCGTTGAGCAAATCACAAACCTTTTTTTTTTTTTTTTTTTAATAAGTAGCAAAGCTGTGTCGACAGATTCCTTCACGCACGGCAGCTTAAGGCGCGAAGAAGGATCATGCGGGAAATCAGGTGATCCAGAGGTCCAGTATATATTATACAGAATAAAATACACAACTCTATATGAAAAGGATGTTGTACGGCACCTCGGAGGTCTGTGACTTAACAAGGTCACTTGGTCTTCAGTCTTGTGCCTCTGTATGGTAAGGGGCCTCTTCCTTGACTGTTTGGAGTACTTTATCCAATGAACTGTTGCCATTCTAAAAAGAGTTCGGGAGCTTAATTTCTTCTAGCCCTTCTGGCCTGTTCAAAACTCATTTGCCTCCTTAAAAGGTATGCAACAAGGCGTTAATTTTCAAATACTGGTACCCTAACCCTCCAATGTTAATAATAAGCCTGGAAGTTAAAATCTTTTTGAATGCATAATAGTTGAAATGATTGACTATTCAATATCATCCCTGCCATTAAAGTAATACGGTTTGTAGGCCGAAATTGCACTTTCCCACCTATTTTTATCGCAGCAAAGAGTGATAGCCAAATATACAGTTCGTACCGGGTTCTTCCCTCGTTATTCCAAATACACTTACCATGTCAGCCGCTTAAATCAACAAACCGGCGCCAGCCTGAAGCATCCACCGCGTCGACCCTGAAGTATCACCTCACAGGGCTATCAGTGCGCTAAAAAAACCTCGCTTTACATTACGTGTTTAAACAAGGAGGTGCAAGCTGAAAACTGTAAACCTTTTATTCCAAACAAACATTTTAAATTTCGGTAAAAGCTTGGAGCTATTCAAACATGGAAATTAGCCGAGTAAACCTGAGATGAAAGGTGCAGCAAAATAATGACATGCTTGTCAAATATAATATTTATGGTGGCGGTGCACTATATTATGGTAGGAACACATTTTACTTAATGCACCTTTTTATGTAATCAGATTAGTAGTTTTGCATGTCTCCTGAAAGATGCTAGACAATTAAGAAGTAACGACTTTACTTTGTATATTTCGTTTTCATAATTTTGCCATGCGTTTGTAATTAAGTACTTTGTTTATTCTCTGTAATTAGGATTATCGACAACCTTTGCTGCTGCTTCTCTATTTTTAACTCGCATGTCCACCGTTGTCCAAGTCGGCAGCTGGTGTCGGTGTTTTATTTTCAATGTGTTTTTTCCTCCGTAAACTTTATTGGTTTTTGAGACTTGCAGTCAACAGAGAACAATAGCGATAGCATATGATACACAACGATACAGGATTGTAGGTTGGATAAGATGGTAGAAAACATGGTATGCATGATGTATTTTCCTATGGTAATCTACAAGATGATAGGATGATATGATAAGGTGAGGATCAATATGATGCATTTCTGGGATCGTATGAGGTATTGAAATGTGGCTTCTGATGAACGACAGAGACCTAGTAAACCCTGTGAGTGCAGCGAGATTTGTCTTATGGTAGGCGAGTTAGGGTACTGGATATAGTTCCTTAGTAGGGGCGAATTGTATGAACATTTTAAAACGAGGAGGTGAATCCCTGAAGGACCTGAGGAGGTATGTTTAAGCCTGGGCGGAGTTCCGCTATGTGGAACTCCGCGAAGTGACAAAAAACCTTGCCGCACTACGCGGAGTTCCGCAAGCAGCGGAGTGCGTTTGAGTCATGCCGTTTGTGGTGATTTTCAGTGCCGGGTGTTTGTTCTGCGCTGGAAAATAATCGTGAACGGCACTATGCGCAAGAGGGCGCTACTTTCTTTCTGCTGCTCTGGTAGATTTTCTACTCGAGCAGCAGCTTTCTCAACGCGAACGAAAGGTTTCTCAAAGCGAGGGGTCGTGAGCAAACACGACCACTCGCATTGAGAAATCCGCCCGCGTTGAGAAATCTCGCCGGGAGGTTGATTTTCCTCGCTTGCACTCGCCAACTAGATGTTGACAAGCGCCTGCGAGGAAAAATCTCGCCGGGACGTGAAAAACGCTGCGAGCTCCACGAAACGTTGAGTGCGAAAAACTCAGCTAACGGAGCGGAGTTCACCACCCAGGCTTAGTATGTATTTCCTCTTTTAGAAGGTGTGCAAGTATTAAGTTCATAATGGATGTGTATCACTGTTAGAACATATCAAACAACTAGGGGGAAAGAGGGTGGGGAAGTACCCAGTGAGATTACAAGGAGATAAGTGTCCTTGAGATATCCTAGGTTGTGGTCCCAGTATGTAGCCAATAGTGGGTGGTATTGTTATTGCGGTCCATGTATCTATCTAGTGTACGCAAGACTTCATTCGATATTTTAGGATTGTTTGAGGAGTCGTCCTGGGATAAGTGGGCTCCTCTTAGGTAGGTAGTCCATACCCACCATGTGTGGTGCAATATGTTGGAGAAAGATTTCATTTTGATAAGAGGATTTTCACTGCAATTGTTAATAGAAGGTCCAATAAGGCCATGTCATTTGGCCTAAGATTTAAAATAGTCGGGGAGGCCCAGGTTCCAAGGGCAATCACTTGGAAATTTAAGGAGGTTGTGGTGTTAAATCATGATGCTAAAAGGTTTTGGATCAAAGTCCAAGATGGCTTCAGAAGGTGGCAGATAAAGAACATGTGTTCGTGGGAGCCTGCTGTCAGATTACAGTTCCAACAGGTGTCACTTTCGCAAAGGTTTAGTTTGTATAGCCTTTTCTGGAGTCCAGTGGAGAACGCTCATTTATAAAAATGTGATTGTAAAAGGGAGGGTCTGATTTTGTTGTATAGTGCAGTTTTGCCTATTTTTGACCATTTATCATCTGTGATGTGTTCAATACTTCCAGGATCTAGGTGTCTGGAGCATTTCGATTTGAGTGATGATTTTAGTGCTGGGCGAGGGCTAGAAATGTTTTTTCTATATTATTAGCCATGTGTCCTGATGAGTGCCAAATACCCCAGTCGTGTGAGGATGGTTGAGTCTCCATCATGTTTAACTTTAGACAATTTTAAATTAAGTTTCAGAAAGCTATAAAAATCGAGGTTAGAGAGATTGTATATTCTTTGAAGCTCGGCAAAGAAATGTGGACTATTATTTTTGTCGTATAGTTCTCTAATTATAGTTATGCCTTTTGAAGCCCACGAGGTGTCAAAGTTCTCAATAGCCTCAGCTTAGATTTTGGGGTTATACCATAGTGACGCTAACATGGAGTTACAAATTGAATTTGGAAAACATTTGTCTAATAAGTTGAGTGTATTTGTAGTGTCAGTGAATATTTGTTGAGAGTGTGTATATTTAATCTTTGTTATTGTGGTAATGGAGGTGATACTGAAGGGGGAATGCAGTGGGCGTTCTATTTCAGTCCAGCGAGGGTGATTGCCAGTGTCGGGTAGCATCCAGTAGGCCCCTTGTGATGGTAGGAAGGCTGATTGATAGCGATTTCAATCCAGGAGATTACAGGCTCCATCTGCAAAACTTAGTCGAAGTATTTTATAGGAAAGCTTCACTCTTTTTTCACTCCAAAGGAAATTCAATGTTATTTTGTCGAACTATTTGAAGAAGGTTGGGGAGAGCTTCAGAGGAAGCATAGATGATATGAAATTTGCTATTGGGATAATCATCATTTTTAGTGTTTGGAGTCTGCCCCACCATGAGATGTGTTTAGGAGACCAGGAAGAGAGCAGGTTTTGGACTTTAGAGATGGTTTGGGTTTAGTTGTATCTTACTGTTTCAGTTAAGTTGCTGGTGAACCGGCTAGAGAGCCCGACACTAAGATGGCCGCTCTGTAGCGGGGCTCTGACGCAGGACTAATAATTTGGCATTTATCCGTTCCCCCAGGTGACATCGCAGCTTCACACTGATACGAACCTGATTGGAGAGACTGCTGCCTAGATCGGTGTGCATCTCGCCGCCGGCAGCATCGTGGGAAAGTGCCTTTCAGCGCTAATGTGGAGCAGTGGAGCTGTGGCCTATCAGAGGGTGGGTGCGGTGATGCAGCCAGCAGAGCGCGAAGCAAGTAGCGGCCACCCGGAGCGCACCTGAGAACTCGAGACCAACCGGGAGGAGAAGCGGACAACATGCGCTCTGCAAGCAGCTGCTAAGATATATCGGCAGACACCCGGGCCCAGGACACGTTTAGGCTCGTGCCCGGACCTTGGGGAGGCAAACGGCACCCTTGGGTGAAAGAACGGCTGGCCGGCCCTGCGCGGATCGCGTAACAGTAGCACGGTCTAGACTAGGCCGATAACGAGGGCTTACTACGGTGGGACCTGGATCGGCCCTACCGGGACCTGCCGTAAAGAAACGCACCGCCTGGAGGGGTAGTACTCAACCAGTGGCTTGGCCCCGAGGCAAACGGCACGCTGTGGGTGAGTGAGCTGCACGCCGCCTAGCAGGACCAGCTTGAGGGCAAAACTGTGGCGAATGAAGGCCCACATAGCGCTGGAAACAGTAGGTAAGAGCGCCTGAGAGTGGCCCCAGCTGCATCGAGACCGTATATACACACTACCAAGTGCTAGCATTGACCAGCAGAGCCACTGGCTTCAGGATAGCAGCGCCTAGTGACCACGGACAGGGAGATGCCCCTGCTACTTCGAGAGGAGCTGCATTGAGGTTGTACGGAGGTCTCCCTGCCAGTTGACAGACTCTGGTCATTAGGCAGCCGTGCCTCTGAGTACGTACACTGAGTCCAGTTTTGGCTCACTAACATAACCACCAACATATCTCCTGCACTGAGTGGGGCCCCGGAGTTCAGAACAACTGAGAGCCACATAACAGGTGTAATTTGGACGAGTGCTGTTGGGAATGTTGTCCCCGAGTGCGAATGGCCCACCAAGCTTGATCAAAAAGCCCTACCCCAACCACTAGACAGTCGGCCAGAGGTACAAGGGGAGCTACACATCGCAGGCGTTATCCCAGCTGCAATCGGTTTAAAAAAACGCACCTACCAAGGCCGCCACCATCGCGACTAGCACACAACCCTGTGGTGGCCCGAAGAATGGGGAAAACGGACACCAAACAACAAAAGCTGGTTTTCGAACAGCGCAAACCCACTCGATGGTCCCCAGCTATGGAGGACAGCCAGTTGGAAGTGGACTTGGCCGGCGCAACACCTCCCAAACCAGACATCCGTGAAATGTGGCAGAGACCCAGTGGCAGGGACGCTGCTAGCTGTGGCGTGTGTGTGGCTGTACCTAATGTTCGTCTGATTTTTTTATTACGCCCGTATTTTAAATTGCACCTGCACTTTAATGCCCAAGAATTCTACACTATATCTTGTACTCTGCTAATGTGAAACTTACCTCTACTTTTCTCCCAGCCCCGGTCCGACGCGGCAAGTGCCGTTGTGCGGAGGGCTTTTGGGAGTAGCAACCACTTCCGGTTTCGGGTCAGCGCGCCAGTCTTTCGCGCCCCCCACCAGTACTTAGCTTCTTGCTAATGCGCACGCGCAGCGGACGCGCCGGCGGCGCGCTAAAGGCAAGCCCGTCTGCGCCCGTCCGAGCCCAGCCGGGACCAGGGGCCACGACCCCTGGCAGTTCTAAAAATAACAATGTTATCTACAGTGCTCACACTGTTCAATATGAGAGAAGTTACGGACACTAATTGTCTACACGCGCTGATCCTCGCCAACAGTCCCTCCAGTTGCCCCCACTGTGATTTTAAGTTTCAACCTTACAGTAGGGACTTACCAGATACCGGCCCCCCTAAAAAATTCTTTCTTTTAAATTGTCGTTCTCTCCCCAAACACTCAGTTGAGCTAGCACTCCTTATAGATGATCTTAAACCCGATGCTTTATTCCTGACAGAGACGTGGTTACAGGACGAAGCTGATCCAACTATCACCCAGACCCTACCTCCGGGGTATTTAATTCACAGAGCGGACCGCAAGACTGGAAGAGGCGGAGGTCTAGCTATAATTTTTAAAGATAATTTCTGCTGCCGGTCCTCCGCTGAGGGGCTACCTGACTGCGAAAGTATGAACTTTTCTTTGGAATTTTCACCTACTACTACTCTCTCTGGTTTGCTATTCTACCGCCCCCCGGGACCCATAGGTCAATTCCTTAGTATACTTCCGACCTTTGTGGCGAATTTAGCGTTCACCCCAGCTAATTTTACAGTACTAGGGGATCTCAATATCCACCTGGATGACCCCTCTGACCATCTGGCCAAAGAGCTTCTAACAAGCCTCTCAGCACTTCAATTTAAGCAGAAAGGCTTTGCCCCTACGCATGTCAAGTCATCTCCTTGATCCAGTGTTTAGTAATGACCAGAATCTCTCGGTAGGGTTCCCCATCCCCCTCCCCTGGACTGATCATTTGCTAATTCCTCTGGTCTGGGAGACCATAGTGTCCTCTCCCCTTCAGAGTGTAACTCTGATGCTGGAAAGGAAATGGTCAAATCTTTCTGTTAGCCAGTGGTCCTTAGCTCTGGATGCCACCACACCCCTTCCTGTTCTTGATCCTGAGAGAGCTAATAACTTTAACCTCTGGATCCAAAACTCTTTAGACACTCTTCTTCCAATGAAACCTTCCTACAAGAGATCCATACATAAACCGGTACCATGGTTCTCCCCTAAATTAAGGGATCTCAAACAAATCTGTAGGAAACTGGAAAGGAGATGGAGACAGAATTTAACAGAAGAGAGGAAAAATGTCTATAGAGAGGCAATTAGAAATTATAAGGCAGAAATCAAAATCGCCCAATCCTCATTCTATGAGGAGAGGATTAGCGCAGCTGCTAGCTCTCCCAAAGAGATTTTCCGTATTGCTAAATCTCTCATTACCATACCGCATAAATCCCCTAACACAGAGGATGCATTAGCTCGCTGTAACAATTTAGCAGAATATTTTCTCCAAAAAATTCATCTGATTTGCCAATCCTTCCCTTCCCACCAAAGCGAGCCTACAGCGCTCGGTACCGAAAGCTCCCTTCCCGAATCACAGTGTTCTTTAGCGGAGTTCCCCTTGATAGACGAGGTTGCCTTGAATACACTTATTTCGACGGTGACCTCGGGCTCTCCTATGGACCCCGCTCCTCCTCCGCATCTCACTCTAGCTGCTGATGTTATTCGGCCAGTAATTTTGAACATTATAAATGCCTCCATCACTTCGAGCACGGTACCCCCTGACTGGAAATGTGCTCAGGTTAGAGCCCTTTTGAAGAAACCAAACTTAGACATCTCCAACATGGCCAACTATCGACCTATTTCTCTCCTTCCCTGGCTGAGCAAGCTGACTGAGAGACATATAAACTCTACTCTAGTTCATTATCTGGAGTCTAACAACTTGCTCCACGATTCCCAGACAGGATTTCGTCCCAGGCTTGGGACAGAGACGGCCCTTCTGGCAGTAACAGAGGAAGCAAGGAGACTTTTGGATCAGGGTGGCTCAGCAGCAATTATTTTGCTAGACCTCAGTGCCGCCTTCGACACTGTTGATCATAACATCTTGCTGGAGCGATTAAAAAATCTTGGAGTAACACACCGGGCTCTCACATGGATCCAGTCCTTCTTAAAGGACCGATTCTTTCAGGTCTTTGAGGGTACCTTTACATCAAATCGATGGCCTCTTAGTTGTGGCGTTCCCCAGGGTTCCTCCCTGAGCCCCACGCTTTTTAACATCTATATGGCGACTTTGGCAGAGATAGTGCGTCCATTCGGCATAAAAATTATCACCTACGCAGATGATACCCAACTGGTTGTGGCACTAAACCACCCGGAGGGTTCATCTTGCGCCATGGGCAATTGCCTAGAGGCGGTAGCCGAATGGATGGATCTATCTCACCTTAAGTTAAATGGGGACAAAACTGAACTGATGTTCCTGGGCAAAGCTCCATCACCCTCCTCGGCTTTCTCATGGCCTATCTGTCTCGGCACTATGCCTGCCCCTAAGCACCAGATTAAGAGCCTAGGCATGTGGCTTGATAGCTCCATAAGTTTCAATCATCAAGCCACCATGCTCTCAGCTACATGTTTTGGCCTGATGAGGATGTTAAGGAAAATTCTCCCTTTACTCCCCTTTCAGGCGCGAAGGATTATGGTGCAAGCCCTCATCTTGTCCCGCCTGGATTACGAGAACGCCTTGTATTTGGGCGCCCCCCAGGCTACTACTCAAAAATTACAAGTGATCCAGAATTGCGCGGCTCGTTTACTCCTCCAGATTCCTCGGAGACAATCAGCAAAACCCGCAATGAGAAAACTTCATTGGCTCCCAATCAAGTCCCGAATACGATTTAAGGCCATGTGCCTGGCCCACAGAGCCATCTGGAAAACCGGCCCTGCCATTATCCATCCCCTGGTCACTCTCTACCAACCTCCAAGGAGTCTTCGTTCCAGCTCCGCTTTCCTTGCTACCACAAGGAAAGTACGTAGATCCAGATGGGGTGGACGTTCCTTTTCTCTGAATGCTAATTTCTGGAATTCTCTCCCTTCTACTCTTCGCATGGAATCTAACCTACAGTCTTTCCGTAAACTCCTTAAAACTTATCTTTTTAGTACTACACACTAACCTGCCATGATACGGTCTGTCCTGTCCTAAGCGCTACGAGGCCTCAGGGTAGTAATGCGCTATAGAAATTTAATTTCATTCATTCATTCATGTTCAGGGATCTCAAGCAATCCCTCACCGCTATTGACTCTAAAATCGACTCCCTGTCAGACAGATTTGACCGTCTAAAGGAGAAGGTGACAAAACATGGGGAACGTCTTGAACAGGTGAAACAGTGCACCTCCACGCTTGAAAACGAAGGCACGGCCACCCGGGAAAAGCTCCTTAGCATGGAGAAAGTGCTCGAGGTGATCAAGACTGAAACCGAAGATTTGGATGCCAGGTCGCACCGAAATAACCTTTGAATCATAGGCGTGCCAGAGTCCACTGCCATGACACGGGTGGAAGATTATGTGGAGGAAATGCTGCGGGCCCTTTTTGGAGAATCGCTGTCACCCGTGTGTATTGTGGAGCGAGCCCATAGATCCTTGGGTCCTCGTCCCCCTCCAGGCGCGCCAGCAAGGCCCATAATTGCACGCCTCTTGAACTATCGACACAGAGACACGGTGATGCGCTTAGCCAGAGACATGCAAAACATCATATATCGGGAAAACCCGATCTCCTTCTACCCTGATTTCACTGTGGCAGTGCAAGTGTCCAGAAGAGACTTCTGCCAATTAAACAAGCCTTGCAGCAGCTGGAGGTCAAATACTCCCTACTATACCCGGCTAAGCTTCGGATATTTCACGCCGGAAAGACCACCTACTTCATTGACCTTAAAAGTGCCAGGAAGACCGACAGGCCCAGAAAAGACGCAGAGGAAGAAAACCGCACCAGCAACAACGATTAAAAAAAGTTCTGCAATGCTGAACTCGAAAAAGACTGCCGACGATCAAGCGGAACGGGCACAACCTGCTCTTAGGGACAATATCTCTCCTCACTTGTATCCTTTATCTCCACTTCATTTGTGGAAGCTGTTACTTCTGTTAATTTGATATACATTATGACTGGTTACTTACACTTGCAAACCTTGTCCTGCCGCCAGACTTCCGTGATTGGGCGCTCTGGGCTCCTCTATTCTCCCCCCGGGGTGTTCCCCTTACATTGCATAATGTTATCTCTACGTCGGGGCCGTGGGAGGACAGGGTTTCATGCTCGGCCTGATTGGGGGGGGAGCTGGAGTGGGTGGGGGCAGGGCCTCGTTGTGGATGTTTACAGATAGTAAGTGTTTGAAGTGCCATCCCTTCCCCTTATTTACCTACCTTTTCCCTGACCTACCACCCCGCTGCGACTGGCAGCATTGCACGCACACAGGCAAACAGCCAAGTTGGGCAACATGACTTCGAGTGAAGTGTGTTACTTGGAATATCCGCGGCCTGAATGATGCACAAAACACAAGAATGATAGCAGCGCAACTGGATCGCCATAAAGTAGACATATGCTTCCTGCAGGAACTTCACCTCACTGAGATTACACGTGGACGGCTGTGAGTGAGATGGGTGGGTGAAAAACACATGGCATGCTATTCAAACTATGCGCAAGGGGTAGCCATACTTATCAGAAAGGGAAAGCAGTGGCGCACACGCACAGCGGTATACAACAAGATTGGCAGATGCGTCTTGTTAGCTGGCACGCTAGGAGGACACCCGATCAGACTCATCTCGCTATATAGCCCTAACACAGACGACCCTGGCTTCTTTGCGGAGGTCTGGAGAGTGGGGCACTCTATTGGCCCAGGCGCTATAATCTGGGGAGGGGATTACAATGTAGTTCTTGATGCCCAAAAAGATAGATCAGGAGACTCCCGCCGCCCCCATCTCCGAGCGGCAGCACAATTGCAAGCCCTAATCCCAGAGAGCGACCTGATAGATCTATGGCGCCATAGGCATCCCGAAGAGAGGTGCGGCACATGCGTGTCGTCCGCTGGGCCCTCCTGGTCGCAGATAGACTACTGGTTGGTATCCCGAGACGTGGCGACGTGGGTCGCGGAGGTGCAACATTTACCCAGAACCTTCTCCGATCACTCCCCGGTGATGTTCGTGCTGGATTACCCCAGACTATCCGACTAGAGCTTTCACCTGGAGACTGCCGCCAGGCGCGCTTCAAGACCAGGCGTTCCGTGAAACCATTAGGCAGGCCATATCCGAATATTTCCTTGTCAACGAAGGCACGGTTGACTCCCCCTCAACCCTATGGGAGGCCTTTAAAATAGTCATATGGCATGAATGTATCACTAAACAGGCGGGAGGTCTTTCGTCACTGCGGGAGGATCTAATACGATTATAAGGCCCTAGAGCAGGAGTTCTTTTCTAGCAAAGCTAACAATCTGCTACGCGCAATCGGAGATAAAATAGATGAGTTCCAGGAGGCGGCCTTAAGGGAAACACACTTTCTCAGCAAGGAAGCCAGAGCCCGGCGGTATGGAGAGAGCGAGAGAGCGCGCAGGAAAGACGCTGGCGGGGCTCCTTCGGAAGCCCTGGGCCGGTGATTATATACCTGAGCTACGCCCCGCGGATGGCGAACTGGCGGTGGGCCAATCAGCTGTTCAAGCTGAAATGCTTTCCTTCTATGCTTACCTTTACCGAGCCCAACAAGGAACGAGGCCTCCCGAGCTGGAGGAGTTTTTTGACACACTGCAGCTACTGTGGCTAGAGGAGGGACATAGAGCCTATCTTGATGAACCTTTTACAGAAGAGGAGGTGATTAGAACCATCCGTGCTCTCCCAGGTGACAAGACCCCTGGCATCAATGGCCTATCAGCCGCCTTTTATAAGGAATATGCTAATTTACTCTCCCCACATCTAAAAAGCATGTACAAGGAATCGGTAGAGTAGGGGGACCTCCCTCCATCGCTACGGGAGGCACTCATCACAATTTTAAAACCTTACAAAGACCCCCTCAAATGAGACTCATACCGGCCGCTCTCTATGATCAATGTGGACAAAAAGATCCTTGCTAAGCTTGTCGTGGCGAGTCTCCTCCCTTTGCTGCCTATGGTGCTGCGTCCGGACCAATGTGGCTTTGTTCCGGGCAGAGCCACGGCTCATAATCTCTGCACGCTTATCACCACAATGCAGGAAGTGGACCCGCAGTTGCAGGCTGCTGCATTCTTTCTTGATGCCACTAAGGCTTTCGATTCACTCGAATGGCCATATCTATTTGCCCTACTCAGACACATAGGACTCAGCCCCAAGTTCATTAGGTTAATAGCGCTTTTTTACTCTCTCCTCACGGCACATATCAGGGTCAATGGCATAATAACACCCCCGGTCTCGCGAGGCACTCGAAGGGTGCCCCCTGTCGCCCCTGTTATTTGCCATTGCCATTGCCATTGCCATGGAGCCCCTGGCAGCCCGGCTACAACAGCATCACGTGCATAGAGGTCTGGTGTTCTCACCTCGGGTAATTCTGGTTTCCCTATATGCGGACGACTTTATGCTATACGTTAAACACCCAGTGGTCAACCTTGACCACTTGGTCAGAGAGTTCCTCAGATTTGGTGGGCTCTCGAAGATCGTAATTAACTGGGCAAAATCGACGATTCTCCCGCTGACGGAGGCCTCCACTCAGGTTCACTTTGAGTTCCCCCTGCAATGGACACGTGAACCAGTGAAATATCTGGGCATATGGATTAGTCGCGACCCGGAGGAGCTATGGCGCTCTAACTATGGTAGACTAATGGACTCGCTGGAGCAGCGCATAGCGAGCTGGATTACATTACCTTTTCCCCTGATCGGACAGCTGGCCATTGCCAATATGGTGGTCTTGCCCGAGCTCCTCTACCTTTTCACGAATATCCCACTTCCCCTCACCCACAGCTTTAGGAAGCCACTACGCTCAAACCTGATTACCCTTGCATGGGCGGGCAAACAGCCCAGAATCGCTTGGGAGATTCTCACCCTACCATTTGAGCAGGGCGGCCTAGGCACACCAGATTTCGACCTGTACTGCTGGTGTGCCCCACGCAATTTCGCATACCACTGGGTATATCCCACACAATTTATGGCGCACACCGCACCCGAGCACGATCAGGTGGTCCCGCGCCAGCTCCCAATGACAATATACCAGCCACGACACTGACTTCGAACCGAGATCGATACAGTGGGATGCACAGTGAGGGCCTGGCACGGAATGCGTCGGAGAGCGCGACAGGAAGTAATGTATGCCCCCTTGGTCCCCTTGCCTAGACACCCGGCATTGCAGTTCCTGACGGAGGCTGGGCCCTCCACTAGATAGAGATCCATGAAGCTCACTAAAATGGGGGATGTGTTCCTGGAGGGCGCCTTCATCGCACCTCATCAGGTAAAGGAGGGGGAAGGGCAAACTACGCTAGAGCAGATGACATACTACCAGCTACGTGCCGCGTTGCGGGCCTACCATGCCTCTTTCCCAGCTGCGCCCCCCCCCCCCCCCACATTCCAGACACTGGGGCGCTTCCTCAAGAACCCCTCTCTGCGCAAGATCATTATACGCCTATACTCTGATATGCAACACCCCGCTCCAGTGCGCACACTGCGCGCCCATCAAGACTGGGAAGCCGCGCTGGCCATCTCAATCACGCAGGAACAATGGACATTATGCTGCACACAAGCGCGAGCTTTCCCCCCAAATTACAGACTGTGCCTCATACACTTTAAATTCCTCCATCGACTCTATAGGATGCCAGCCTTGCTTAACAAGATCGGGCTCATCACTGAGGCGCACTGCCAGAGATGTAGCTCTCCTGACGCGACTTTCCTTCATCTTGCGTGGGGGTGCCCCCAAATACACTACTACTGGGCGACCATTTTTGACGCCATTGAAGGAATGACGGGCATACCCATGGAGAGATCCCCGCTGACGGCGCTGCTTGGCTACGTTAGGGACCTCCCGCCGGACAGCAGAAAGCTCACAGCCATGCTTCTACTACTTGTTAAGAGGCGTATTGCAGTGAGTTGGGGTAGGGCACGGGTACCACAAAGAGAGGAATGGCTCAGAGACGCAGCGTTCTGTCGAGCAGTTGTCTGCATATTGGGACCTAATGCCCTCACAATCTCAACCTAAAGATATATGGGGCCTGCTGCAAATATATATCTGATTGCATGAAGAGAGTGAGGAGCTCTCGCAGCCTCAGGCCCCGGACGAACAGTAGTAACTCGACATGCACCAGCTGCGTACACTGATGCAGCTGATATCAATCCCCTTGACTAGATGAGCCTAACCGGTCTAGCCCCTTCCTCACTTTCCCTACAACCTCCCCCCCTCCTCCTGGTTTGTTACAATGGCACCCTTTTTTAGGTCGAGCCTCGAGTAGCGCGCAAGCGCTGCTAGAGGCGAAGACTTTTAGTAAGTGAGTTTCAGAAGCAGTCCCAAAAACGCTCGTGCGTCGTGGCTGGCCTTTTTGGGATGGGTACGCGCGGCAGACCTGTGTTTCCAATTATCGTGCCCAGACGCGTGCGCGATAATTGTAAACATATGCCGGCCGTGCGGGAAAAGGCCATGACGCACGAGCGTCTGGTCCGCTTTGAAAGCCCAGGCTGCCGCGCTCGCCCCCGCTCCTCTTTTGTTTTTATCCCACTTAAAATCCTGGATCTACACGGACCGACCCGGCTGGTACTCCCTCTCAAACTCTTGTCTCCTCGCCTTGCAGCGCTTAACGTCCCAGGCCTGGCGCTTGAAGTCCGCAGATCCGTCCTGTCAGCGATCCCTCCTCCCCTTTGGAATTCCAGTCCAGGTTTCCTCCCGAGTGCCCCGGTGAGGAGGCTCCTGTGCTACCGTCCCTGCCTCTGGACCTGGTGTGTAGCGGCTCCGGCTGGTTCAGGATTGCACCCCTGCTCTACAGGTGAGCTGCTCGCCTCTGCTTTCCCTGGTTGTAAAGTTACCACACGTCTCTTTCCCTACTGACTCGCCAGAGTCCCGGGCGCCTGCTGGCACGCACGGTATGTGCCCTAGGCCATGCCCGGGGGGCACAGCGGTGGAGCCCCCCCGACGGTGCTGGATGCTGCCCAGGGGGCACAGCGGTGGAGCCCCCCCGACGGTGCTGGATGCTGTCCGGGAAGGCACAGAGGTGGAGCCCCCTCGGCGGTGCTGG
Organism: Calotriton arnoldi; assembly: GCA_963921515.1. NCBI lineage: Eukaryota > Metazoa > Chordata > Amphibia > Caudata > Salamandridae > Calotriton > Calotriton arnoldi. Next base: position 1,793,694 of record CAWUFW010000777.1, read on the forward strand.
ATGCTGGTAGTGAGGCATTGCGCATGGGCACCCCCCCAAACCCCAGCTTCGCAATACAGCCCTGCAGTCGTTCTTCTGCCCTTATCGGGCTTCTGAGCTGCAGCGTAGAGAGTTTACAACCAGGGCTGGGTAAACATTTTCTTTTAAGCAACGAAGTTTTCCAAAGTTTCGTTGTTTACATTCAGGGGTGTGAAGTTGTCCTGCACGTTACGTCATCATTTTCACTCTAGCCGACCCGTGCCAGGGTGGAAAATGTATATAGACTTTTGCAGAGCTGCTAAGCTCAGTGGCTGTGTTATAAGTGTTTCCTAAAGAATAAATCTAACAGAGAACCCTTTTTGTATAACAGAATGGTACATTCAACATAAATTGTCACAAAGCCATAGGTATCAAGGGACGGTGGCAAAGTATTAAACGGTGCAACCTTATAAAACTGCAACGTTTTCCGCAGAATTGCGCAAAGGTTGCATAAAACTGCAAACTTGCACAATGCGCACCACCGTTTGCAATAAGTAACCTCGTTCAGGTCTCCTACAATCGAAGAACGGACTCCCAGGAGTACTCCTAGAGTTGGGAAAGGGGAGGGCTAGGGAGGAAAGGGTTTGGCAAATAAGGGGGACAGAAGAAGCAAAGGGCGGTTCACTGCATAATGTTAACACGTGTTTGCATCTGACCCCTGAGCATGCACTTAAATACTAAATACTAATAAAATCAAGGCTGCCTTCAGTTTGACCTTTTCCCGTATTACACTGCATGAATGGTGAACTGTTTATAAATAAGGCGCCCAGTTTTCGTTTTTTGCTCATTTTGACAGATAAATACAGACAGAAAACAATGTGTTTCCTCTCTGTATTTATTTTTAAAAGCAGAAAAATACCGAACATTGGGCTTCTTTTGAACTCCCCATGCTGTCATTCGTGAATTCCAAGCCAACGGCGGAGCAGATGGACAGTGGGGAGTTAAGAAACTGGTTGAGATTTCCTTAAATTAATGTATATCACAACACATTTCTTGTATAATACTGATGTTTTCATGCACCACCACCACAGCACCAGCGCACACCACCTCAGCACCAGCGCAGCACCACATTGGAACCAGTGTAGCCCCACATTAGCAGCAATTCAGCACTAACACAGCAGCACTTCAGCATCAGCACAGCACTAACTCAGCATTACTCAGTACCACCTGAGCAGCAGTGCAGCACTACCACCTCAGCATGACTCAGCACCACAGTATCACTCAGCTCCACCTAAGTATCATTCAGCATCACCTCCGCATCAGCACACCACCACCTCAGCATCACCTCCACATCAGCACACCACCAACTCAGCACCACTCAGCACCACCTCAGTCTGCCCTTGGTATCTGGTATCTGTTGATTCTTCCCTAAAATCTGTCCGCTTCTCGTGTACTAATTCAGGTACTATTTCCCAACTTCCACCATCCCGTTGTTTATGTCCCCCTACACCCACCCACAAAAAAACCAAAAAAACAATAACAAACAAGCATTACAACATGCAGGAAGAAGTTGCCAGCATGACCAAGAAAAAAAAACCAAGAAGACATTTTTTATGTTATTTCTTTTTTAATAGGGTTGTTCTGTTGTACATATTGTCTTCTTGGTTATATATTTATAAGGTAACAAATGTTTATAACACTTTTTTATTACAACTTTTCAACATGCTACACAGCAGCCACAATGCTCTACAACCTAGCTTAAAGACATTGGCAAAGGCAATTGCTATGGCTAAACACTTATAAGGCCCAAAGGCGAGACCTATTGGCTATGCCAATGCTTGTTTCTTTCTGGGACCACAAAATGTATCCTGTAATCGGACACTACTCTCTGTAACGGAGTGCACTGATTATGTGTACAGATAGCGACTGGAACAAGGCCACATGAACAGATGAATGTAACATACGGATTTGTCTCTGGAACTGAGAGAAGTAGGCCTGTTGTCAATGCTCTTGACGTCCATTCCAGCACTTTGTATAACTGACAATCTTGAATAAAGAGAATCTATAAAAGAAAAGTTGCTGGTGAACCAAATCCCCAAGTACTTGAGGAATTTAGGTTGCCACCTAAGTCCTGAATCTCCCAGATGTGGGGGCATACAGTATGGGTTGAGAGGGAAAACCACAATTTTGTCTTTGCTCACAGTGTAGCCAGAGACCTTGGAAAAAAACTTGGATGGTATTGGTGATCGCTGGAATAGCTCTTTCTACGTCATCGGAGAAGATGAGGATATCGTCCGCATATGCAACCATTTTGTATATCTTTGCACCAAATTGAAATCCAGTGAATTCAGGAGCGGAGTTAATTATTTGCAATAAGGGGTCAATAGCGAGTAAGGAAAGAAGGGGGTAGCTTTTGTCGTTTACATTGGTGCAGATCAAAGAAGGGGGAGAGTGCACCGTTTACTCAGATATTTGCTTTGGGATTGGCATATAGAGCCATGGCCATGTTAGTGAATGTCTCGCTAAGATTATGTGAATCAAGGACTGCATGAAGAAATGGCCATGAGACTTTATCAAAGGCCTTTTCTGCGTTGAGCGCAATGGCTGCTGGAGGTAAGGTGGATTGACAGGACATTTCAGTTATATGGCCCAATGTACGTATATTGTCTCTTGCTAGTCTCCCATTAACAAATCCGGTTTAGGAACTATGAATAAGTTTAGGGATGCATGGTTCTTTTTCTTTTTGCGAATATTTTGACTTGCATATTTAAAAGTGAAATTAATATAACATTTTTGATGTCAGAGTGGTCTTTGCCCTCTATAGGAATCACTACGATCGTGGACTTGGCTGCAGTGCCAGAGACTTTCCTTTGGAGGACAAAGTGATCAAGTGCATTTTTTAGTGGTCTAATTATAGACTTCAATACTTTTTTATAGAAGATGATGGGAAAGCCGTCAGGGCCCGGAGCTTCCCCAGAGCGAATCGATTTTATTGCATTGAGGATTTCAGCGATTTCTATTGGTTTGTGTAGACGGGCTCTGTCCGCATCAGAGGCTGACTTAATTGGAAGAGATCGAGTAATGCTATACTCTCTTCTTTATTACTTGTGGACTGAGGGTCTGCGTAGAAGTCTTTAAATATTTCTCAAACTTCTTTATTTTTAAATTTGGGGAGCCTGTCCTGTGCTTTAATGTGTGTACCCTGGTTATTAAAAAGTTTTAATTTGAGGGTGGCCGCTAGAGCCTTGCGGCCCCTGTTAAGAAATAGTAGTATTTTGGATTTTTGAGCATGCACCCATAATTATGCCCTTTTGCTGACTATAGAGTTAAACTTATTTTAGTTGCTTTATGTCTCTTAGTAGTTTATTATCTTTGGAGTATTTGAATAGAGCCTCCTTCTTTTTGATTTCGTCTCCTAGTTTTTGTAACGTTTCTTTAATATCTGTTTCTTTTAGATATACGTTTAATCAGTTATCTTCTCATGATGCATTTAAAAGTGTCCCATAACACTTCTGGGGAAGTGACTGAGCGTTTATTTAGTTTATAAAAATGACTGTTTCGTGCTGTAGATCTAATATATCTGATTCCTTTTCTGGGGTTTTCGATTTAAATCCCATATGGTGTTTTTCTTTGTTGGGGAGATTTAAAATCGACATTGAGATAGCTGCAAGGTCTGAAATGAGGTTAGGGTGTATCGTGTTATTGGAGGGTTCCTAGAGGAGGGAGGCATCTACAAAAAAATAGTCCATTTAAGAAAAACGTGAGTGAGTTGGTGAGAAAAAGGTAAAGTCATTGCCTTTCGAGTTATGTATCCTCCATACATCTAGGAAGTCGGTGTGTGTTGCATAGGTTAAGCATTTGCTTTATGCCTTGGGAGGTCTGAACTTGAAAGCTGAATGACAGTCTAAAATAGGATCAATTGGGAGGTTAAAATCACCCAGGATCATTTTTCCATCTTGTGGTATGTCTGGTTTTTGCTAAGCGTGCGCCAGATTAGAGGGTCGTCTACATTGGGTGCGTAGATGTTTCTTACATAAAGGTTGTGTTCTACATTATTAAGTCTTGTCACTAGCTATCTACCGTTCATGTCATGTTCTCAGGAGATAACTGTAAGGCCAGCTCTTTTAGAGAGTAAGATAAGTACCCCATTCTTTTTCCTGCATGCTTCGGAGCAGGTCACCTCTGTAACCCACCCTTTCCTTAATGATGGAGCTTCTTTATATCCGATATTTGTTTCCTGAAGAGGGATTATATCACCAGACAGATCTTTGCAGTAGTCTAGTATTTTAGTTTCTTAACTGGATGGTTCAACCTCTTGGTGTTCAAGAAATAATGTTTAGTGATGACCTTGATCGTCATTGGGATTGCTGGTTAGTGTTTTGGGTTGAGGGGCCTGGGTGAGGCCTTTGGCTTTTTTGTTTCCAACATCTTTGTTGAACTTGGCCCTTGTTCCCTGAATTTTTCGCTTTTCCCCCTAGCCTTTTTACTGACATGGTGTGTCTGAACTGAAAATAATAAATGCTGTGCAATGGTGTACGCACCTTTATTTCCACCATTGTAGAAATGCACCTTTGTAAAATGTTACTTTTAAAATGGACGCCCTTCCTGTCTGCACATGTGCCGCCTGTCTGAGGTGAGTTGGCGGTCTAGTTGTCTGTTTCCCAGCACCCCCAGCTTTTGGAGGGAAGCCTGCCACCCAGGGTGCTCTACACCTCCCCCTAAACCAGTTGGGACCGGTTTCCCAGGGAACCTTCCAGAAGCTTCCTGCCCTTTCTGGTAGGTGGGGTGAGGGGGCTGTGCCTCCATGTGCTCAGACTGAGCGTGGACCTGAATGAGAGGGGACACTCTGCCAGGAGGTACCGCCACATTGGGCCTATGTGCTGGCCCCTGTGCCCATCTGCACCCCTCCGCTGTCCACAGGGCCAGTGAGAGCCCTTTACTGGAGTGAAGACTGCTGTGTCAGGAGGAGTGCCACTTTATGGGAGATGACTGCTTCTAGGAGCTGCTGTCCTGTTCTGATGAGTACCCACTGCCTGCTGATCTTGCCCAGTATTGCCTGCCTGCTCTCCTGCCGTCCTAAGCCCAGCACCTGGTGAGCACTATATCTTACTGCCTGCTGCCTAGCACCCTGTGAGCACGTGGTCTGCCCAGGAGAAGAGAGGAGCTGATGCCTGCAGCGCTGTGCTGCTAAAGCGCTATAAATGTGCCACAGGGGAAGAGGAGCGCTGCAACTTTATTTTGTGGGACTTAGCGCTAGAACCTTATTCCTGCACCAGGAGAGCGCTGCCTCTAGCCCTGCCCAGGAGAAGAAGGTGCGTGGGTCCTGCAGCGCTGGGCTGCCGGAGTGCCATATTTGCATTGACTGTGCTCTGCTTGCTACGAGAGCGCTATAACTGTGCCCAGCAGAAGAGGAGCGCTACATTTGAAGTGACTAACCATCCCTGCCTGCTGGCTAGCGCCTGGATAAGAAGAGCGCTTTATCTTATTGCCCAGGAGGTGAGGAGCTGACATCTGCAGCACTGTGCTGCGAGAGCGCTATATTTCCAGTGACTGTGCCTTCCTGCCTGCTCCCTAGCGCCTCGGGAGGGCTACATTTCATTGCCAGTGAAGGGGAGCGCTACCACTTTATGGTGTGGGACCTAGCGCTTTGTGGGCGCTACAACTTAATTTCAGCCCAAGAACTTTCCTGCCGCCTAGCGCCTCGTGAGCGCTATATGTAAATTGCCAAGGAGGAGTCCTGCGGCGGAGGGGGCCCGAGGCACATTGTCGGTGCCTGCCCCTCCGCGCTGCTGACGAGGAGAAGGCTCCGCTGAGGGTGAAGCCAGGAGAGGTCCCAGAAGCGGGACCTGTCGGGGCACATTGCCGGTGCCCGGAGACTGCAGAGACATCCAGAGGGGCCTCAGACTGCCGGTGAGTGGGGCTCAGTCATCCTGTGGTTGGGGGTATGTCGGGGCACATTGTCGGTGCCCGCCCCGGTGCCAGTATTCTTTGGAGGGCATTGGCTGTGTTTAGAGTCCCATAGGAGGGGGCTCCAACGTGCCCAGTACTTGTTTCCTCCCTCAGCTGCACGACAGAGGCATTTTGGGAAATTCTAGAGTCCCAGAAGAGGGGCTCCCCCGTGCCAGTGTTCTTGTGGGCAGATTCCTGTTAGAGCCCGGAGTGGGGCTCCCATCGCTGCATTGTTGGCGCCAGTGCTTGTTGGGTTTACCCAGCTACCCCGCAGGACAGGGGGCAGCTGCCACGCATTGGGGGCATTGGATTACCCAGAAGGGAAAGAGAGAGGAGTGAGGGACCCTCCTACCCTAGCGCTTTGCGCACCTTTGTTTTCGCCGCCCTTGCAGCCAACCCTGACTGTGTGGGACAGAGGGCATTTGAGCCCCCGAGAGAGGCCAGTTGGCCTGGGGCCAGTCTCAGTGTTGTGCCCCCGACTGGGGCGAACTGCAGTTATGCTGGCGAGGCCTATTGCCCCATATGATTTATGGCATAATATGGTTGCATAATGCATTTGTACCTAGGATGCTACTTAAAGCTTTTCCCTCAGGTTTGCAGTGCTGATGGTAGGCCTATTGGGTTCCTGCGGAGGAGGAGCCACATGCTAAATGTGTTTCTATGCCCTATGTTCACATGTTTTATGCCCCAGGCTCAGGATGTGCCTAGTGTGCTTTTATACCTAATGCTAATGATAATGTTTTCCCCCGCAGGCTTATATCGTTGGAGTCCTGCCTAATGTTGCATCTATGCTTATGATTATGCCAATGCTAATGGGCATGTTTAATGTGATGTTCACAGGTCTATGCCTACTGTGGTTGTTCCGGCCTAATGCTCTATGTTACTGATAATGTTTTTCCCCTAAGGCTGACTGCTGATGGTTTTGCATTCAATGTTAATGCTTTTTCCCCCAATGCCGGACGACGTCTTTATGCCTCAGGTGACGCCTCATGGCCTGCAAGCATGTTTTCCTTTCAGGTCTGATGCCAATGTGTCCTATTGCTGATGGACTTTACATTTATTCTTTATTTGTCCTGGTGATGGTTCTGGCAGCGGCCCGATTGGCCCTGCCTTGTAAATAGTCCCCCCTGTGAACTGCTACCCGGTGCTGGTTGGCACAGTTATCTGCACCTGTGATAATATCCTAACATGTTCTGCATAATACATATGCTGTTTTTTCCACCTAACCTGGTGTGGTCTCCTTTTGTAGTGTGCCTGGTGTGTCGCCTGTGAGTGTGCTGCGCAGATGCTTTACACATTTCCTCCGGAGTTTGGCCCGCCCGCTCTGCACCACGCTACCAGTTTCTAACAATCTTTGTTAACGGTATCTCCCTGGGACAGTGGGGAGGATGGGGGAGGGGGTAGAGGTAAGTGCTAGGAAGTGCTAACAACCACCTTTGGGAACATGCAAGGGTTTTTGGATCACCCATTGGTGATCTTGACCCCCCTCCCTCCTGGGGTAGTCTTTGAGCGATTGTGTGCAGTGGGGAGTGCGAAGGGGGCTGTGTCCGGTGTGAAGGGCTGGTACACGTAGCAATCATGTAGGTGTTGGAGACTGTGTCTTGTCCGTAACATGCACATAGTGAAACAACATACTATAATTTGGAAACACGTAACTCAATCTATAAAACTGGATATAAACCTAGAGTAATATCCCTGGTAAATCTTAGTTAATCTCAGTAAATCTTAGAGTTAACCACTTGATAAAGAAGATTTTAATTCAAAACAAATTAAAAAATGCAATCTATAGGAACAAGAATCGGAGGATATGAAAGTGTACCAATAGTAAGGCACCAGGAATCAATATATAAAGGTATGATGGGGTCACTATAAGAGAGTAAGGGTATGCAATTTAAGCCGAACCTTAAATGACTGTCAATTCAGTGCTCATATGCAGACCGTATAGATGCCTTGTAAGTGGTTAGAGCAGCCAAATGTGAATGAAAATGTGAAAAATCTTATGGAAACAGCAAGAGTCTAAACCTGTTTAGGTCACCCTGGAGGGGGTGCGGTTCACATCAAAATAGCCTCAGCAGTCAAACCTTAAGCATCACGGATGACCATATTTTGCCGAGTTAACATTTGTTGTCTAGGAAGGCAGAATCCGCAGCTGGGTCTGAAAAAAATCTTTGTCTTTTCAACGTGATTGGAAACTTAGACAGTCCGGAAAATGCACATGGGATCTCCATCTCCGACAGTCTTTTCCCTTGCGGCGGATGACCGTATCTTTTGCATAGTCCTGAGATATGGAACTTTTATGGTCTCGCCAGTTTATCACTTTAATTTTCCTCATGTGAGCTAATATCTGCTCTGTGTGTTGGTGTCTTAGCGGTTTGAAGATCAAAGGTCTTGGGGATGACATATTCTTTGGTTTGAGGGTTGGAACCCTGTGGGCTCATTCGATCTCAAAGTCTTTGTTGAAAGAAATTTGAAGCTCTTCAGGGATCCATGTAATTAGTAAGTCCGCCACAGAGTTGGATGCATTTTCCATTCCATCTGGTAGCCCAAAAACACTAAGGTTGCTCCTGTGATTTCTATCTTCGAGATCTGTAATTTCACGTTTAAGGGTGGTCACTAAACTCTCTAAACCATGTAGTTGTTTGGATTGGGTGTTGTTGTTGCCTTCAATAGAGCTTATTCTATTTTTTGCATTAGAAATCTCTTATGTAATTGCGAATCCCAGCAACCTCGACTTGAAGCAAAACTGTGTTTGTTTTGGTGCTTTGTGCTACCTCATGCACTGTGTTTAGGTTTTGTAGGATGCCATCTAGTCTGGAGGAAGAGTCTGGTCTTTCTTTAACTGGAATTCTGGAACTGGAGGAGGAGTTTTGCTCGTTTCCGGCTAGCTTTGCTTTCTTTCTCCTTCACGTTAGTTTGTCTGAGGTCAGCTATGGTTTCTGGTAGCGAGCTAGGTAACTACTTCCAGATAGGTGGTTGCTTGTGCGAATATCTGTTTGATTGGTAATTTTCAGAGTAGGTGTCACAGTATCTATTGAAATGAGTCACCAGGTATCACTTCTGAGAGCATAGCACCAATAGTCAACCTGCTGGTGGGCTCAGCAAAAGGGTGAGGTAATCAGCTCTCGTTGAGTATGATCGAGGTGGAGGATTTACTGTTGATCGAGTCTTGAGGTTGCTAGACGTTTGGCAGCACGCCCTGAGGAATGATTAGCGCAGATTAATCGTTGAGATGCGGTTGGGCTTCACGGAATCTAAATTGGCAGGTATTTTCTATTATAGAGCTTTGTGTGAAATCATACCCCTTGTGGACCAAGGTGGAGTTCTGACTGTGGTCACCTTCCAGAGCCCCTCAGCAGTTAGCAGACTGAGTTTCACCCCTCATTTTAGCATGGATATCTCTACATAGCATGAACCGAATCTGGTTATGGGAGGGGAGAGCCCACATGGTGTCACATTGTGTTGCAGTACATTTACAGTGGAAGCCTGCTTGGGTAGCCTCGGGAGGCTTTGCATCTTGGAGGAGATAAGCTGTCAATTGCGTCATCGGATGATCACCGCTGGAGGCCCGGGCGAAGGCTATTCGTCCTATTTCATTGCTTTGTGAGCAAATGGGCTTTATCCATGTTCTGTGCCGCAGCAAAGCTCAGGGTGCGGGGTATTGCTGCCGGCCACCGCTAGTGAAGCGGTTGATGGTGATTATGTTGACTCTGATGCGGGTGGTGGGCTGCGGCAGGTGTTCCCCTTTATAGAGATGGTCGAGAGAGAGCGGCGTGAGGCGCCTGATGGCAATTTCAGGAGATAGCAAGGTATGTATATTAGTACACCACTCACAGCATGGGCCCACCTTGGAAGGGCCATGTCTTCGTCCTGTTCACAGTGGTGCTCAATCTGTTCAGGGGGGTGGGGGACCGCCATTGGTTTAAGCGGTTACCACCATCTTGAATTATGCTGGAGATTGAACGTACGCGTAGAAGTGCAGTGAGCCGTGGTATTCGTTCCAATTTGGAGATCTTCAGGTATGTTTCCTTGGTATTCAGCGGTTCCGATACATGATCAGCAAATTGGGGCACTTTGGGTGAAGTGTGGGGCCCAAAACACGCCGGAGCTCAAAGACTAGCTTCCATCTAAGCTGAGAGCCTAACCACGCCCCTGTTTTTTTTTTTTATAAGATGTTAGCAGTGTCTAGATAAAGTTGTCACTGTTTAAGCTTTTCTGCACTTACCGACATTCCAGAATATATTATTTATTTATTTTACTTTTTGTTGATGCGCCCACAAGTCTGTAGAACATTAGAGCGCATAACAGGGAAAAGGATGTACATAGTATAATAACATCAAGCAGCAGTATAAAAAGACACTGATATAGGTCTGCTTATTAGCACAGATTTATAAAGCTGAAACCCCACCTCTAGGGCAATGGAGCACTGTCCAAAGACCGATGCAAAAAGACAGTAACTAAATGGACTTTGGTGACCATTGACCCACAGCCTCAATGGGATTTCAGCACTTGGCCCATCAGGGATTTCTTGAACGAGCGGTTACGACCCCTGACGAGTCATTGAAGTGCTTTTTCCACGAGTAGCACGCTACTCCGGAGCCCACGATTAGTAGTTGGTAGGTTAGTACATTTTGTTTGGTTTTTCTTGTGCAGTTTTTATGTTTGTTCTCTTGATTTCTTGCGTCTTTAGTAGGGTTTGGGATAGGGATAGAATGATACGAGTGGATTTGAAAGGGAGAAGTATTAAGATTGTTTTTGTAAGTAATGGTCCTGTGTGCTTCTTACGTGGGTGGCATGACTAAAAAGGAGGGATGAAAGTTTGAGAAGGATTTTTGGGAGTTCATAGTAATCAGAAAGGTTTGGGATGAGTCGAAGAGAAGAGTGATGGAAATGACTGAAGGTTTTTTTTTATAGCAAAATGAAAATAAATTATACAAACCTATATATACGCACATGATTCTTGGTAAAAGTGTGTGCTAGATGAAACACCACTATATAGATGCCCATTTGTACATTAAAGCAGCATTATTTACATGGTCTGTCCACATTTTTCAGGCAGTACATTTTTTTATGGTTTCAAATAATTGTAATTAACTCATATACATAAATATGCACATGGCACTTATTGTCGCTACTAGCAGACGTGACTATCTATATACCCATATGTACATAGAAGCAGTAATGTTGACATGGTCTGATATACACATGCATCTTGTGGTGTAATGTATAATTTTTCCCTTATACAGATGTATCTTGCTTATAACAGGAGGCATAGTTCAAAATACTTTGATGTGTACTTGCATAATGACAGCTCTTTTTCCATACCGTGAGAAGTATAGTTTGTCATGTCTGAGTATACTGTTGAGGTACACTCTTGAGTTGTGAGTATAGTCGTCATGTGGGGAAGAGCCAGCTTTTAACACATTCTTGTAGCCTAGAAGGAAAATACTTGATTAAGATTTGTTAAAGTTTGTCTGATCTGCTCTGAAAATAAATCTTGCAGTTATTGCAGAACCTAGTTTAGGCGTTCAAGTGCATATTTGGGAGTTCAAACAGGAAACCATTACCTCCATTTGTAAAATTGGCATGGCTTGCTTTAGTTGTAAAGTGTTTTGGTGGGTTCAGGGGTTTAATTTTCTGAAGGAGGTGAAATATACAATGGCACAATGTATTAAGTTAGCAATGTGGTGTTTGAGAGTAAGGGTTAATTGTTTGGTGAAACCAAATATCTGGATTGACGGGAATCAAACTAGGTGAGCTTTCTGCAGCTCAGATTTGCCTCCGCTAGTATTACACTGGTAAGAAGCGTTCACTTGAGTAGAAGAGGAGGTACTAAGATTTGGAGAACCTGAGTTACTGTAATAATGCCCCTATGTAGTTCTCAGAGCTTTACGAATGCTTTGGGTTAGTGATGTCAGTAACAGGTAGGCCTGAAACCCTCAAAAAGAGCTGGGTAGTGTCTGATTACTGATGATTATATATTTTCTTATATGCTGGAAATTACATCGGTGCTCCATGTGACTACCGATCTGTGTAGGGACAGTTATGGAACTTGTGCATGTGAGTCACAAAGGTACCGATTTGGATGACTCAATCGTTAATAATGGGGATATTTTAAATTAGAAGCAGAGCCAGAACAGTAGTATTCTGCACCCAATACAATGGTAGGATGCTCACAAGAATCCCATGGTTCATCCTATGAAATGGAGATCAAGGACAACTGAAAGACCAGAGTCCCCATCATCACCAGCGTGGAGAGCATAGTGTACCCGCTGAGAAGTCACTGTCCATGTTCTTCATTGTGGCTTCTATCCAGATTGGGGAAAAACGAATAATTTTAAGAATTAGAATCTGATTGTAATTCTGTGTAATTTATCATGAAGTGTCTAGTAGGGGATGATTTGTTTCTATTTTTTCCTCCGGGAAATGAAATGTGTTTTCTGGTCTCATGTCTAAAAAGTAAGATTGTCTCTTTTGAGGAGACAAATGATTTGAACATTTTGGCTTACATCTGCATATTTCAGTTCTTTACAGGTTTTATTTATGCCCTAGCCGTTTTTCATGGGAGCAGCTTGGTTTGTTTAAACATTAGGACTGTGTTCTTGGGTGGAGATTTTTGAATTTGCTGACATGTCATTTACATAAAACGTGGAGATGTCTTTTGACAATTTTATTGAAAAGTCTATTTTGATGAATATGGGTGTTTCCAACAAAAAGAAATCTCCGTATCAACAATCAAATCTTTGCTGGTCTGTGCATAGGTTTCCTAACATGCACATATATGACGAGTATATACACTTAGTAGAGTGCTGGTCGAGAATATTTTAACTCGGTTACTGATGAAGCATTTTAGAAACGTAATTTTATATTACACTGAGTAACTCATAAGCTTTGGGTGATCACACAACAAAAAGCATTGTGAATAGTAAATCCAGACGAATTTTCCTAAAACAGCATCCCATATTGCAGCTTAAGTAAAGTGAGCCAGTCTCGGATTTCAGAGCCACATGTACATCATTCTTCTAGTAGCATTGAGTTTTCCGGTGCAAGCCCCAGGAACATGATGACAGTCTGGGGCAAAATTTGAATACTAGAGTTTGTTTTTGTCCTTCTTGGCCTGGAAACCCCACACCACTAAGGAACACGGGAGCGTGAATGGAGCAGGATTAAATGGTGCATTCCAAGCTTTTCATTACGGGTCTTTTTACATTAATATCTATAGATGAATCCAGAGTAGGGGGGAGTTGCAGAAAAGGGACACAACAATATGAAGCAACCAATCTTTATAGAAAAAAAAGCTTTTCTAAAGGACAAAGGGACATATTGGAATCACAGTAGTTGTTTAATATGCGTGTGCTAAAAAGCAAGTACTTTGTTTCTGCGGGCAGTATGCTTTAGGTGACCTCCGAGGTGTTTGTAGGTTCTAAGATGTGGCAGCGGGTCACCCTGTTGGATGTGGAAACCTGTCTTCAAGTTATCGACAGTGAAGATGAGCTATTGCTAGTCTGATGTGGACTGTCCCTTACCTCCAAGCTCTGCCGCTGTCCCGGATTTACTGCTGTCCTAAGCTGATGAGAGTTCTGGGAACAGGAGCTCCACATAGCAGAGTCCTACTGATTGCACTCCCAACATTGAGGATGCAGGCTACAGCAATATGCAGCTACTGCTCCCATTCCTCTCGAAGGGTACCTCCAAGCAACGCAGGCTAATGGAGAGAGACTCGAAGAGACGAAGGGGTCACAGATGGTCTCACAGGGACTGCAGTTGTGCACCGAGTAGGCCGGTAGATACAGGAGCCTTACTTAAATCTTCATGCTAAATTATCAGCTGTGAAGCAGACTGTGTATGAGAGGAAAAAATTCATATTTAAGCTATGTAATGGCCCCCATTCCCATAAGTAAAAACTGTATATGTGCGCTTAAATACAGGCCTCGATAGCCACAATAGATGCCTGGGAACCGCAGCCCAAAAAGGTTCCCGACAGATAAGTGAGTGGCTAAAGTCAAGAAAGTGGAGACATCCCATGCCTGTTTGAAAAGAGATTTTAAAAAGTGGAATTCGTATAAAAGATGTCATTCATCCATAACGAAACTTAATAGACTTCAGAGGAATGGAGTGTTTAGAAGTAAAGGTAATGTTCGGCCTAGGACTTTGGACACTGCATAAACCAGCATACAAAGAGGCTACAGTTATGGCGTTTGAGAAATATAATATATCCTTTGTCTATTTATAGAGAATAGTCCTGAATTTACAAGGCAAGGTATATTACTGATCAAATGAAAGAATACCAGTGTTGCTCAGACATACAAGTTTCAGATCTACCCATTTCTCATGTGATTGTAACTGTTTCAACAGCACTTATTTTTGGGCTCACTTATATAGTGTTGAGGCCCTCACAGGTGTGATTGTTATAGAGTTAATGCTACAAAAGCCCATCTGTGGGGCATACAGCGTACCCACTGATGGAGCATGAATATTGAGAATGATTTTGCTCGGTCAAATCCTGCTCATTGCGTGTGAATTACTAAAACATACTTAAAAAACATGACTAACGTGTCTCGTTGAACACTGAGAGTTTCAAAACTGCATCGTAAAAGCATGCAGAAGGGTCGCAAACTGGTGAAACAGAGATTTACGACGGAGAGTGTAAAACTACTAATGTGTTATGATAATAATGTGAAAAGTAATAATATAGTTGGTGGATTTCTTGAAAAATATGATCTGAAAGGATTGCTCTATTGAAATGTGATTTGCTATGTTTTCTCAATGTGAATCTGAAACTGCAAAGAGAAACTTTGTTTATTAATGAAATATGATTAGACTATGCTTATTAAAGTAATTAAATGATAGATATATTAGATTCTTATGCGTTTACGTTTTCTTCAAATATTTTAAAGTTAACATGTTTTTGGTTTTCTATGTAGGCCTCAATAATGTATTGTCTCTCCATTGTAGGCCTTAGAGAAATGCATTTTGTCATTAACTATTTCCTTCGACATAGAATAAAATGCTGACTTGATTGCTCTAGTTACAAGCATTATCACTGAAGTTTAATTATTACTGTCTGAATATCCTCTCTCTATGATAAATGTGTCATCTTTGTTGCAAGCCATCTCGGACACGAGCGCGTGGACATGTAAAGTTGCAAGTGTACTTCCTATTTCCGAGGTGAAATTAAATAATGTACATTCTTAGAAAACTGAAGAACAGAGAACAAAGGTATTACGTGTAGGTTCCGGACGATTTGGGCTGAAAAAATGAT
This sequence comes from Calotriton arnoldi, assembly GCA_963921515.1. Taxonomy (NCBI): domain Eukaryota; kingdom Metazoa; phylum Chordata; class Amphibia; order Caudata; family Salamandridae; genus Calotriton; species Calotriton arnoldi. Next base: position 1,808,860 of record CAWUFW010000777.1, read on the forward strand.
CATTCCACGATCACACCATGGATCTCAACCAATAGAATCATGTAAAACCATTCAAGAAGTTACATTTGGGGGCTGAAATTGTGAACATTTCGAGGTATAAAATCTTTGTGGGAAAGTACGTGTGCGACTATTTTCCTTGCAAATCTTGGACGTGACATGCGGTCGGTCCAAACTCTGACTATCCTGAACTGAACTCTCCTGATTTCCCCCGCATTTCATCGGTTGGTGAAGTTGAGCAGGCTAAACCTTTCGGCTGAAGGGTTGACTATCCAGACTAATTGCACACTGTGCTTAAGTCCACCTTGCGTCTCGGTCCGGATAATCTACATAAGAACTTTGGTTCATATTATTCCTTAAATTGCATACTGAATTGCAATGCATGTTTATTCCTCTCTCTCTCTCCTCACGCCAGTTATTTGATTTATGATGTATTTTTGCTTTAAACTGTTATTATATTGTGATTTTACCTGTATTCAATTGAAACCCATGTACTAAAAAGTTCTAACGTATTATTGTGTTTTGACCATTCATTTTTGAAGATTAGATAAGTGTTTTGATAACTATACCGAATTTTGTTTATTTACTTATTGATGAATATTATAGACGAGTTACGGTTATTGACTATTGTTGTTAGATAGGCATTTCTTCATTACAGGTCCTCATGAAGGAATGGCTTCAGTCTCTAATTATCTGAGTCCCTATTAGCTCTTACAAAGATCTATCGGAGGACCTCATGATTTGTAAGTGGTTGTAGAGTTTCTATGGGCCCAAACTCTTTGTTATTGTGAAATATATTACTGAGTTTTAGAATTTATGGTGTGGTGGGTAGCCTGTGCTCACAATTTTACACTGCTTCCGCTGGATCACCACGAAGATTTCCCAGCTAACAGCTTCTTTTATTACTAACCTTCACATCTCTTGTCTCGACAACTTATTTGCTGCTGAAATATAATCATAAGGCTTGGAGTTCACAAAAATATTGGGTTATACAGTTCTTCTTTGCTTTTTGTTCAGCTAAGTGCAGCAATGTCCATGGTATCATGGCCCAGCTAGTGTTTGGAGCTCCAGGGGCAGTTTACGCATGGGCAGAGGTTGTATCAGTGAGGTAAATAAAGACTTGCTTAATACGCTTGGGCGACTCAGAAATGTAGAGCTTGGTGATATTAATCCTCTAGTGATCTGGCCCAGCCAATTCTTGGTATCTTATCCAAACATAAAGGCTTATCCTACACCACTTGCAACATTTGGGGCTGTAGCTGGCGAAACAGTGATAGTGGTTGATTGGTAAATAGAGCAACAAGTGCAGTATATCATAAACAGTGCTCTTTTTATTATCCGAATCTTGTCAACAAGTGACTTAGGAAAGTTGTTTGATCTTTCAACTCTCCCACAGATTATTTCCCAGGACAGCCAAGAGTTTTTTATTGTATTCGTAAGAGATTTCTGCTTAGCTTAACTCCCAAGATTGTCTCCTCCTATAGATTGAAACTCACAGATTGTCACAAGGCCTTAGGTCTGAGGGGAAAGTCTGATAACTACTTTATCTTGGAAATAGATCTATAGCAACCACTAGAAACCACCCCAAGCAATCAAATCTTGTATCTAATACAACATTGACGTCTCCTATCAACATTAACAGAGCATTTGGGGGGCGTGGTCTAGCCGAGCAGCGAAAGGGCCGCTCCTTGAGAGGGCTCCGCCGGCTGGGTCAATATCCGTGCATAATCCGCTCGCATATGTGAACGTGACTGCTACAGCTTACCGGTAGACGGGTCTCCGTCCACTGGGGAACCGATCGAGCTTGGTCCGGAGGCTGAGTCAGGTGCCATTTGACTGTTGCGAGCTGCTCCGAGCCGCGCTCGAGTTTACGTGTGCGTGCTGCGGGCCCGGAGCGCATCGGCGTGCACATCGACACGCGGCATCGCCGGAGCCCCGGAGCTAGGAGTGGTGCGGCCTGCTTGTTCCCAGACGAGGGACGCAACATCGAGCCTGGAGACCGAACCGGAACTTCGTGGCTGGCCCTTGTGCGCTGAGGACGCATCGATCCGAAGGTGAGAGGCGGGGCGGCCCTCGCGGGACGGCTCTGACTATGCCGACTGGCCGGTTACGTTCCCAGCTCTGGAGGCTGCCCTGCGGGACGGTGCCACCTCGCCAGCAGATACTGTGCTGCGGGCTCCTTTGGCTAACTCGACTGGACAGAAGACTCCTGGGTCCTGATACGTGCCATAGCTGTGGGCGTGTGCGACGTCCCTGGCCGAGGGGCATGGGAAAGGCCCGGGCGGCCGGGTGAATCGGCAGCCCAATCGCGCATAAGGGATACCCACCACACATGAAAGGGGGAGTCTGCTGAGCCACTGACTTAACTTGGAGCACACCTTGAACTGTCATTGCACCGGAGAAGCTGCTAATACGACATGCCTGCACGCAGAGCAGGATTAGAGGGTACATGGCATCAACTGCATGAAGCGACTAAAAAGGAGGCCACAGCTCCCCGTGCCCATATAGCACCTCACGGCCGGGGCGGCTTTCTGTGCCACTGATACCTGTTCGCTTGACCTGCGCAATCCTTGTCGGCTTTGAAGTCGAGTCGTTCTGCTCCCCAAAAGCCCCATTGCTGGGTCCCCTGAGCGGAGAGGCTGAAGAGCACGCCACGCCCGAGCAGCAAACTGTTCAGCAGCCGCGTGGAGTGTATCCTTGTGAACCAGAAACGCGGCCTAACAAGGAAATGGGGAAGACCGATACCAGACAAACCAAGCTCCCCTTCGAAAATAAAAGTCATACCAGAACCGCGGACTCAGACTTAACCCGAAAATGAGCATGGATCGGGCGCGGCGGGGCGAAGCGACGATATGTGCTCTATTCTTCTTGAGGTGCGCTCCAGCCTAAAAACTATCGATACTAAAATTGATAAGCTCACGGATCGTGTAGATCAAGTTAAGAAACAAGTGGATTAACACGAACTTCGGTTAGATCAACTTGAGAACCGGGTCTCCGACACGCAGGAGTTCCACACGGAGTCCCGAGAACAATGACTGAATATGGAGAAAGTGCTGGAAGTTATCAAGGCCAAGAATGAGGACTTAGAGGCTAGATCCCGTCGCAATAATGTTCGCATAACTGGAATCCCCGAGACGACAGCCATGGGTAAGGTGGAGGACTTTGTTGAAAATCTCCTTCGCGATCTTTTTGCGACTTCTCTCCAACCGATGTTCATAGTGGAAAGAGCCCATAGATCTCTGGCCCCTAAACCACCTGTGGGAGGCACACCAAGACCTATCCTGGCCTGCATTTTGAACTACCAGGACAGAGACACCATCTTACGGGTAGCCAGAGAAATGGGCCAGATCACGCATCAGGGAAACCAGATCTCCATTTTCCCGGACTTTACCCCAGCTGTACAGTCGGCGAGGCGCGAATTCGTCCCCGCCAAACGTCTCATCCGACAGGCAGATATCACATACGCCCTTCTATACCCGGCCAAGCTGAGAGTTACTCACGAAGGAAGCCAGCACTTTTTCACGGATGCGAAATCAGCTTTAAAATTTGCCAAACACGCCGCGGGAAACAAACGGCAGGCAAAATCTACAGTACGCATGGAGGGAGCACTCCGCGACAACGATTGACTTGAGTCCACTCTGTATTGCTCTGCGTTTGGTGTGCTACTAGGGGGGTAAAAGAACACTTCACTACCGCTGTTTCTTATGCTGGACTTTGCCGTCTTACTAGCCCTTGACCCCCCGGACTGGATGGAGGGTTGGAATGCTATGGTTCTGTTTAAGTCACGTTCTCATGTAGACCCTCAGCCACCTGGTTTCTTGCCAGGATGTTAGCCGGCGACATCTCGCCCCAAGGGAGATCTCCCAATCTTATTCTGTTTATTCATGGTTTTGGTTTGTTTGAAGGTGGGGGGAGGGCGGGATAATGAGACTCAACCTAATTGGGGGGTTGGTGTGGGTGGGAGGGGAGGGCGGGGGGGTGCAACACAGCAATGCTTGTTTCTCTTGTCACACAACACCTGCTTTGTCGATAATGGGAGGAATGAGTTATACACGGTATGCACTGTAAGGACGTAAAATGACATCCCTGAGGTTTTTAACTTGGAATATCAGAGGTCTGAATGACCACAGGAAGGCCAGGTTAATACACGCATACTTGATTAGATTGCTGGTTCCTGCAGGATACGCATCTCCTGGATGCGTCAAGTGCTAAACTACGACATGGCCGCTGGGGCAAGACGTACTCCACAGGCTATTCTAACTATTCCTGTGGAGTTGCCATATTGACGCGTAAGGGATTGAACTGGACAACAACGCATACAGACATTGATATTGAGGGCAGGTTTATTGTTCTCAAAAGGCTCCCTCTGTGAAACGGAGGTAGTACTCGCGGCAGTATACGGGCCAAACACAGATGACCCCGATTTCTTTCACATGATTTAGGCACTCATAGCTAGCTTGGACTGTGACAGTCATTTGGGGGGGGCGATTTTAATGCTATATTGAACGACTCCTTGGATCGACGGGGTACATCCCGTAGCTTGCATCCCAGGGCGAGTGCAGCACTGAACTCTCTGCTCCAAATTAACGATCTGGTAGATATATGGAGACACCGAAATCCGGATAAATTAGAGGGATCATGTGTAACCGCGCAGCATAGTGCATGGTCCAGGCTAGACTTTTGGGTTGTGTCCCGTGACGTTGCGGTGTGGACCTCAGATGCCTCCCTTCTTCCCAGAACTTTCTCAGACCACACCCCATGTTTATTGCAACTAGATCTCCCCAAAGTACTGAGGCGTCCTTTCTCGTGGAGGCTCCCTAGTGCGGCGCTGCTAGGCCAAGTATTCCGCGAGGAGATTCGACAAGATATAAGTAACTATTTCAGCGAAAACGAAGGCTCAGTTGAAATTGCAGGTGCACTTTGAGAGGCGTTCAAAGTGGTCATACGGGGTTGTTGTATAGCGAAACAGGCCGGAGTTCTAAAATCGATTAGACAGAGGCTCTGCATGCTTGAGAGTCAACTTAAGGAGAATGAGAAGTTTTTTTTTATATCTGACAATGTGACACACATGGCTACAGCTAGAGAACTGCTCTCTGAATATGCGGAGGAGGCTAACCTGGAGGTTGAGTTTTTGGGGAAATATAGCGCAGCTAGAAGGTACGGGGAGGGCGATAGACCTGGGAGGATACTAGCATGCATGCTAAGGCCGTCGAGAACCACCAATATTGTCACTGAACTCAAACAGAACGGGGGGGACTCCATTAGAGGGTCGCAACAAATACTTTACCACTTAACTGATTTTTACGCAAACCTTTACACGTCGACCATTCCCGACATGCAGGAGGAGCTATGCCAATATTTGGACTCTTTAGAGTAACTTTGGCTCAGCAACACACATAGGGAGTACCTGGATGAACCTTACACCCTGGAAGACGTTACTAAAGTAATCAACAGTCTTCCTAATGACAAGGCCCCCGGGCTTGATGGCCTACCAGCCTCTTTTTACAAAACGTATAGTGACATACTCGCCCCAAGACTCTTAGACGTTTACCAAGAATTGTTGGAAACCGGCTCTCTCCCTCCCTTGATGCGCGAAGCAGTCATACTTACATTATTGAAGCCTGATAAACACCCTACCTGCCAAGACTCTTATCGCCCGTTATCACTTATTAATTTGGATAATAAAATCTTAGCTAAGCTCATTGCTCAGAGATTACAGCCATTGCTTCCATTGATAGTGAGACCAGATCAATCCGGTTTCGTACCGGGTCGGTCGACTGCACATAACTTGCGCACATTCTTCGCTCTGTTGCACTATTTACATCCCCAAACTCCGGCTGCGGCGATACTATTAGATGCCACCAAAGCATTTGACACCCTTGAATGGTCTTAACTTTTTGCTGTACTGGTCAGGATGGGCCTCAGCCTCGCCTTTATCGCCCAAATCAGACTTTTGTATACGTGTCCTACAGCCAGGCTGAGAGTCAACGGCCTTCTTTCGGAGAGTTTTCCTGTGTCCAGAGGCACTGGACAGGGGTGTCCTTTGTCCCCACTCCTCTTCGCTATAGCAATGGAACCCCTGGCCGCCAGGATTCGACAACATCACGCAAACGGGAGTGGGGTTTTTGTCTCGGGGGCTGACCATATCGCTCTACGCGGACGACATCACACTCTATCTCATAGATCCAGCGAATAACACCCCGTGCTGAGAGAATTAATCAAATTTGGTGGCCTATCCGGGATCCAGATTAACTGGGGAAAATCCACAATCCTTCCTTTGACCGATAGCACGATCCCATTTACACTGGATTACCCACTGACATGGGCAGAGGGCCCGGTTAAGTACTTGGGGATCTGGCTTAGCCGGGACGTGCAGGAACTCTGGACGATGAATTTCGGGTAAGCAGTGAGTTGGTTTGAAAGTAAACTTGAGACATGGGCGCGTCTTCTGCTCTCACTCACGGGTAGAATAGCCATCGCAAAGATGGTTGTGCTGTTGTATCTCTTAGTCAATCTTCCCATTATCCTCACTAAAGCCTTTTTACATAAACTCAGATCCCTGTTCATTATGCTTGTGTGGGCCGGAGGGCAGGCTCGTATTGCTTGGGAGCTTTTAACTCTCCCCCTGAATCAGGGCGGGCTGGGTGCACCAGACATCTCTCTGTATGCATACTGTGCGCAAGCTCAGTTTCTGCATCACTGGGTTTTTCCCTACCCCGTTCCAACCACATATAGCGATCGAATTAGATAGGACTGCGCCGGTTCCGCTGAATGTGGCAATCTTTTCTAAATTTCAGAGACCGAGAAACGAAATAGATACTACAGAGACGCTCAGATCGGCTTGGCATCAACTGCGTCTAAGAGCTGGACATGATGTTTTGTTCGCTCCATCTGCTCCCCTTGCATATAATCCCCTAATACCGGCAATGGCGGAGCGAGGAGAAGTGCTCAGGGCTGAGAGATTGGGCTGGTTGACCTTAGCTGATTTGTATCCAGCGGACACCCTCCCCCCCCCGATAATGCGGAGGCGTGCACCACGCACTTTTCAGACCTGCTTTTGTATTATAGAATCAGGGCCACCTGCCGCAAACTGCACGATTCCTTTCCCTCACCTCCACCCACCTTGAACGCATTGGAGCAGTTTATATCGAATAATGCCCAACATAAGTTGATCACTCGTCTCTACACTAGGATGTAAACTGACTTCCCTATAGCCAAACATGCGTCCTTCGAGGGCTGAAATGAGGAACTATCCACACCCCTGACGGAGGAACAATGGAAGTTTTGCTGTGGGCAGCTAGAGCTGCTCTCCTCGAACTATAAACTACGCTTGATCCATTTTAAATTCCTGCACAGGTACTATAGAACACCTATGCAGCTTATGCGTATGGGTCTCCGGGAGAATGCTAGATGCTGGAGATGTAAGGCCTTGCAGGCTCCCTTCCTTCACTTAGCCTGGCATTGTCCCAAGATAGCGCAATACTGGTGTTCGATCTTTGCCTTCATAAATGAGATACTTGACCTAAGACTGGAGCCATCACCCTTGCTGGGGCTACTGGGGTACACGAAAGCCATACCAGTGGAGTCCAGGCGCTTACTGGCCATGTTGTTACTCTTGGCAGAGACGTGTAGACATGTCTTGGGGGAGGTCGGGGGCCCCACAAACGAAATGCTGGATAGCAGACGTTCCACTATGTCAGGAACAATTAAATACATTTTGGGAACTAATGCCGGCATCGTCCAGACCCCGGGACATCTGGGGCCCATTCCAAGATTGGGTTCGTGCCCGGGTCATGACAGGGGATGATGCAGAGGAACCCTAGGGCCCTGACACTCCGCTGCGTCAGCGGAGACTGGGTGGAGATATGACACTGTTGTACTAATGGCCACAGGAGGGTCATGTTGTGAGGTCACCGTATGGTTCTTCTCCTGAATGTAGGCTTTCCCTCTGATTAGTGTATTGCTGACAATGAATACGAAGCTGTGACTCCATTTAATCAAACTGTGATATAACTAGCTGCTGTTGTTGGTTCACCCCCAATTAGTTGGGATTCTTTTTGTGTTTTTTTTTTTTTTTGGTTAATGACTTTCCTTTTGCTTTTTATGGTAAATTTGTCCTTTATGTAAACATGCAAACCTCGATCTTTACATGACCGCTCCTGTTCTATGTATAAGGTTACCAGTAGAGGACCAAGGAATGACATGGGATAGAACAATGGTTCTCTACATGTATGCTAGTCGATGTATCCTATGTTTTTCAATAAATTTCAATAAACAACATTTAAAAAAAAACATTAAAGCATTTAAGTGGTTGCACAGTAACTTATTTGTAGATTCATAGAACTCTGTATCATCCATTTTAGGGCTGAATGAATTTTCAAGCATTACTTCTCATCTTTTCAGGATGCCACAAACTAATATTGTACGGCAATGGGTCAGCCGACTTCAGCCATTGACCACCTTGCATTATGAATTACATAATTTTTTCTTGATCACTATTACCCAGGACTAAAGTGCAGAGTCATTCAGTCCTGCCTTTTGCAGACATTTTGTAGTGCATGCCATGTTTATTATAGAGTTGTACTACTATGCTTGCAAACTGTTATGTGGTTTGGCATCTACATTCATCCCATTTTCTCAGATATTATTGGCATTGGAATTTCAATGCCTACCCCACCCCACTTGCCAATGTAAGGAAATTACTCTTTTTGCATGATCACCCCCCAAAGTTTTGGACTGATGCTGCTGTTTTTTTGACTCCGTGTGCGCTGAGGCCTGCTAACCAGACCTCGGTGCTGGTGCTCTGAGCCTTAAGTGTATTGTTTGATTGGCTTCTACCCAATTGGTGAGTACAAGGTTACACGCTGACAACTGAGCTGGACTAACTTATCACTAGGACTACTAAAGTTGGTATTTCAAGATATCAAAATAATCATTACATTAAACCCGACTTGATGTCCAAGTCTAATTTAATATAAATTTTGAATAAAAGCAACTTTTAGAAAGTTGCCACTTTGTTGCCCAAGTTTTCTAGTGGCCATTTGCAGATGCTGGCCACGAGCGCCTTCTGCCCTCTTGGGGAGAAGTGTGAATGACTCCCAGGAAAGGACACACTCGAGGCCTGCCTTTAGAAGAGGTGTTTCCTCTCCCTGGAAGGAAGCCTCTACAGGGTGTGAGCCCAAAAAGATGAACTTCAAAGGCAAGGCGCCTAAGACAAGCTCATCTGCACCTGAATGGCGCCAGGGATGCTGTCAGTTCTAGTTCAGATTGCCTAAAACCGCCATAGTAGGTTATTCTTGTATGCAGCTCTTGGAGCTCTGTCCCTGTGAGAAGAATAATGTACTTGAGGGCTGAGTTTAGCAATGCTAAATGGTTTAGCGGCCCCAGCTGTGATTTTAGGTTTAACCTACCAGTAGGCATCCCTACTCTTTAGGAAACTCCAAAGAAAGGGAATTAAACCCACTATCTGTCCCCAAATCATCTGTGCATTACTTAAAGCACACTCTTTGTGCAAACACAACACTGAAATTCATAAGCTTATTGCATCACACCACCTTGACTGCCTTTTTGTTACGGAAACCTCAGACTCCGAGGTCTCAGTCCTTGATTTGGTAGCCACTATTTCTTCAGGACATGCTATATCTCGGCAAGGTTGTCCTCGTCGCAGAGGAGGCGGCCTAGTGATCATTTATAAGGACTCATTTAATTGTACTCTTGAGGCAGTTATGCTGCATGGGTCAGAAGCCACAGAGACAATGTATTTTAGATTGAAAAGTGCTGCTATTCCCGTTTTCACAGGGCTCCTAATTTATCGCCCTTCGTACCCGTGCATTGACTTCCTAGAGTCTTGTCTCCGAGCGTTAGAGCCCTTTCTGGTCCATTAGAATTTTGCCATACTTGACAATTTTAATTTTCACTTAGAAGATCCATCCAACAAGGACTCTCTATCCTTTATAGAATCTATATAAAATGTTGGTTTTTCTCAGGTGGTGAAAGCCCCCACTCATTTAGCCGGGCACACTTTAGATGGTATCTTCTCTAATTCTCTCACCCTGACATTTAATGAAACCATCCTGCTTAGTTGGATAGATCATTATATAGTTACCTTCAATATGAGATGCCCTGCACTGTCATCTGTTGGGGCTGGACCAGGAATGTCTAAACCTAAGAAAGTTCTTAGCAGGAACTGGAGGAGAATTGGATCAGAATGCCTTGAACAGGCGCTCAACTCAGTTTGTAGCTCTGCATGTTCCTTGCCTGTCCTCTCGACCTGAGGGATTTCGGAACTGGATAGGGGCTGCCCTTGACATTGTTGCCCCCCCCTGACAAGTAGGTGTTGCAGTTGATCCAAACCTTCCACGCGCTGGTTTACTGATGATCTAAAAAAAAACAAAAAAAACACTGCGTCATATTTGTCGGAGACAAGAATGGAAATGGCTACTGAATCACAACCCTATGGATAAAACAAGTCACAGAGCTCTTATCAATATAAACTAGCTATTGACAATGCTAAGTCCATCTACTCAGGCAAAATTAGAATGGCAAGTAACTCCTCTAAAGAACTCTTTAAAGTTAAAGAATTGTCTTTGCTGTTCACTCCTGGCCTTACTGATCCTTCACAAGATTTATGCAATAGAGTGGCCACTTACTTCAGAGACAAAATTCTTAAGATCTAAGCCGATTTCCCTCCATCTGTTGAATCCAGTTTTTTAATAAAATCATTGGCTATCTCCACTGAGCCCTTCAGCCTCTCTGTCTTCCCTCCTATTTCAGAGCAAAAAACCAAGGAGCCTCTCATGAGCCTTAGATCAGGGTCCCCCGGTGGACCCCTGTCCACCTAAAATTCTGCAACTGGCACCCGATTGCATTGCAAAAACTTTACAATATGTACTCAATCATGCCCTTGATTCTGGGCCTTTCCCTCAACCTTGGAAGGAGGCTACAGTAATCCCTCTTCAAAAAAAGCCTAATGTTGAGCCTGATGATATGAAGAACTATCTCACTTCTGCATACACCTGCCAAAATCCTGGAGAATAACCTTAAATATGAAATAGTGAAGCTCATTGAGACATGTGACTTTCTGGATCCTTCACAAAATGGCTTCAGAAGTGGTCACAGTACAGAAACTGCACTGATGGCCACTACGGAGAGTATCAGGTGCTGGGTGGGGCGGCTGTCTTGGTACTGCTAGATTTGTTGGCAGCCTCATTCTTAACACTCTCAAACGAGTGTCTGTCAGAGCTCGAATTAGAGAGCTGCATTGGCTTCCTGTGAGGAAGCACATTGTTTTAAGGCTGTTTGCCTAGTCTTCCTCGCTCTCCTTCACCAAGGGTCCAAACATCTCTCCTCCCTCTTAGCTGGTACACTCCAGGCAGGTCACTCAGATCCTCTTCAGCTAGGAAAGTCTCCAGGCCCAGGCTCCAGAAAATCAGATAGGGCGGGTGGTCCGTCTCCGGGCAACTGCCAAGTTATGGAATTCCCTGCCCACCCACATTGCTAGACTTGACTTTTTTGCCCCATTCAAGAAATCGTTAAAAACATCGCTTTTCTCATCATCGCTCCCTGGAATTTCTGTGCCTAGCACTGTTTTTCGTGCATAGCGATTAGATACCCTTTGGTTTAACGCTCTTTATAAATTCATTTTTCATTTCAAAGAGGACCCTGCCATTGTACAGCAAATGGTGGACACACATGAGAGGGGCTACTATTTTATTCTGTTAGACAGGTTTGAGTTGGGAACATACCGAGATGGGAAAACTATTGCTAAACCGGTTTTCCCATAGGTGTGTAGCCCTCAGGTAGCCACACCTCTAGGTTGGGCTACCTTGCTCCACAAACTGATAGAGATTTGCCATCTTGGGAGTAGGCAGAATATTACATTCTGGGCTAGCTTTATGCCACACATCGCAGGAAGTCGTCATCAGACAAGAGGGGACCTAGTAACACATTGACTAGTAACGGCCGCATCCCTCGAGGCACTTTCTGGCGTAAGTATGGCACCCAGACTAGATCTGGACTTGAGAGAGGATCGAAGAAGGACTGCCCTGCTGTTCCTTGCACCTGGCAAGAGAGTCTAAAATAAAGGCTGGACTGCACTAGCTGATCCTTGGGGAAGCAAATAGAGGGCTGAACCAAGGTTTAACAAACAAGCCTGACTGGACCCACGACTGTATTGTCAGTGTATTACATGGTGACGTCACAAAACTGCACCATATATTACACCACTTTTCGCACAGCCACTATTTGAATTTCAGTTATCGGCCGAGTATTCTGGCCCATCAAATTCACCTAAACAAGTAAAACTATTTGCTGTGGGGCATGTAAATTCTGCCAGATAGTTTCTGTTATCACTTGTGTAGTTCTAGAATCTAATATTTGGCCTTTAGGAAACATCCTGGGGTTTGTAGAAATATCCCAGTGGGACAATTCCTATCTGAGTAGTGGCTGAAAGAGGTGATCAGAGCCCCGTTAAGACCCTCACCACCAGCTTTGGAGTTATAAAGTTTATAGCCATGCACACTCTTGAACAAGTTTTAGTACCTCTTCCTACAGGATTCACCCTTCTCATCATTATAATATCCTCAATTTTCATTTATAAGTCCTACTGTTAGCCCAAAGCAGGTCACAGACTTATTTTTTAAAATCAAACCGCTTTCTTTCTTCCCTTTAGGCAAGTGGTGGAACATTCATCCGGCACAGGACATAAGGGGTCGCCTCTGGTGGAAGTTCTGGGCAGTTCAAAATAATAACTGAGACCATTAGCCTTGCCCCAAGTGTGTCAGTTACCAATTGAGTTGATTAAATTCATTATGGGGCCTACTCTGACAGTCATATTTGTCCTTTGTTTCCCCCTCTGATTTGTAATTCCTCCTCCGAGTTCTCAGTTTTGCAATGCTTCCTGTGTTATTCACATTGGCAATAGTCATTGTATGCTGTGGATCTATGATGGCTTAAAAAAATATGCTGACTCGATTTTCTAGCTACGTGACTGACCCATTAACCTTATCTAGGTGTTCTTTCAACCTCACTACAAACATTGATTGAAGTTTGTCCGTTACCGCCTTTTGCAAGGCTTGCAAGTCCCCATTTGAAATGGGACCTCCACTATGCCCATTACATACATCTATAGGTGAAATCGTGTTAAGAGTCTGACTTGGCCTTGCAACCAGGGCTCTCTTGTTTTGGGGGTGCGGGATTGTCAGATGCCACAGGCGATGAGGGTACTATTGACAGAGGGTCACTATGTACATATGGATTTCTACCTGCTCTGCCTCACCTCCGTTGATTTTAAACTTTAGGAGTAGTGGAGGATAGTACTGCCTCGTGTACGTCTGCCTGTGTGTGGCCTCAACTCTAGCTTCGGTGTAGTTGCAGTCCTTGGGCTCCACTAAGGGAATTAGAGTAAAGACTCCGTGTCAGCTGCAGCAAACCTCACTTCAATAACAACAGAGTTTAGCTTGCCAGATCATGGAGTCCTCTAGCCTTTTATCTTAGGGAGCATAAATGGTCGTTCTTGGAGCACTGCAGAGAGACAAAAAAGAGTGTTCAGTCGACTGTACATTCCGAAGACTTATTTACTAGGTCAGAAGACTTCTGAATCTCCATAGGCTTTTCCTCAGGAAGACCGCTGAAGTAAGGAGAAGGAGAATGCTTGTCTCTATGGACTATCGAATTGCTTTGGTGTATGCAAATAAGCACGGTGATACATGGTCATGTATGATTAGTCTTTCAGCAGTTCAGTAACAGGATTGATGAATAAGCAAGTTTATAATCCGTCATCCATATAAAGGGAATCTAGTTTCATTGTCTAATGGCCTTCATGAACGGGAGCTCCATGAGAAGGCGGAATCCTTCTAAAGGATTTGCAACTCCAGAAGTGTGAACAAATGCATCTGACATCAACATGAGGCTTAAGCCTTTTACCTCTTGGATAGGTAAGAGCAGCAAGCTTCATAGGAGACACCCACCTGCTACTTTAGCAGCTGGGTTCCTACATTTGTTTGCTCTAATCCGGATTCTCAAAGTTATTCAAAAATTGAACATTTCCCAAAAGTGATTTGTGGCTTTCTTCTTGCCTAATAGTATTCAATTTTCTGAGATTCTGGAACTGGTATAGTCTTCTCGTCTGTAGTACCTCTAAGTGGATCTGCAGTGCCAGCATGGAGGTATGGTTTTACCCTCCGCATTCCTCTGTTGAGCCAACCCACTTAATTTCAGAGTAGTTTATGGATATCCAGTACTGTCTTAAAGCAACCAAAAGGCGATTTAGTTAGCCAACAGACAGTAGACTGGACATAGGTACAAGGGAAATTATTCTGGTTGTGTTCCAAGGCATTTTCCAAACAATGTAATCCACTGTACGTTCCCTTGATCGGTCTAACCTTTGTTTCACACCTGGTAAATTCTAATATCCTTGTGCAATTTTGAAGATTTTGTGAGGGTGTTTTACAAACTTTTATTTTGTCAAGGGACACTTTGAAGGCATTCTCCACATTTTTGTCAGTTTGAAAACCTGATGTGACGTGAATTCTGCTTTATCAGTATTGACACGTGTGTGATGAACCCATGCCCCCGGTGATTTATAAATATCCCTGTGTCTTGAGCAAAAATATTTTGTGATCTGATGTTACTATACATTCTTTGAGTGGGAGGAATGGGGGCAAGGGGAATCTGGAGTGCAAGGCACACCACAATGAGTGATTTGTACCGGTTTAGTAATTTTCAATTCTGCCGATGTGTGATACATACATTGTTTTTTCTTTCAGCTTGTCAAACCTAGGTTCTTTGGAATTAAGAGAAAATCTACTAACTTATTTACCAGAGTAAGTCATATTTATTTTGCATTGTGATAAGAACTTATGTTCTCTTCCTTTTCTGTTTCCATTAATGACCAATCTTGTTCATATTTGTTTATACAATCTGTATTAATAATTCAAATTCTTAATTTTCTTCCCATGTAGTTTGCCATTATAGAGGCCTATTGTTCTCTTGACCATGTAAGCAATTATTAGTAATTTTGTCTTTCCTTGTGTGTTCTCATTTGAAGGAAATTCATTCTGACTGAACATGTACTTCAAAAAAGGAGACTTGCGGATCTGAAAATAAATTTGTGCCTTAATTGTGTATTCTCAGGGCTAATCTTAGGGATCCGGGCCTTCTGTTTTCCTAATATCGAGTTTATTTCTCTTTATTCCCACGAAAGAAAACTGCTTCTTGACATAATATTGTTCAAGATGTAAAAGCCTTGCTTGCCTTTGAATGCCCCGTCATCGTTCGGCCTCAGTGGGAGCTCGGCATAAAAGTTTGAAAAGGGGGCAATGAGTCACTTGAATCACTAGGATCCATGCTGTAATTAATGCTACTCTCTCGAGTCATGCGTAATTTACAAGTCCTACTCCCAAACACTTTTTCCAACTAGTCTCACAACTGGTCGCCATTAACCCTGTATCTCTCTTCACCATTGTTTTTGTAATTGGTTTTGTTTTCAAAAGTGGTTGTCCTCACATGGGATTCCTTTGGATATTAGTCCTCTTCTCATAGCAATTTATTTTGCTGGCTGAAGCACATTGTAAGCCCCTTCTAGTTAGTACATGCTTCTGATTATCATATAATATCAAAGATGTTTGCTTTTCTCCATCATCTCAGAACTTAATTACAGGTTGTTACCAGTAAAACAAGCACTGGCAAAGCCATCAAGTCCGGGTTTAATGTGCTAAAACATGTATAGACAGACACGCATATGTGTGCATGCTTTAGCAACAAGAAGTCAACTGAGATAAAAGCTTAGGCATGTGAAATAGTCCCTCTTGCATGGGGTGCAATGGCGCATGCACTCCAGTGGCGGTGGGGTGATGCATCCAAACAGCCAATAGCATTAGGTGACTGCGGTAATTGTGAACTTTATAAATCTATGCAATTTCCTTTTATTTCATTTCAAAGAGACATATTTCTCTCGACTGATCCAAGTTATGCTTGACAAAGTATCAAGCCATTGACTGAAAGAGTCTAGTCGGAATAAAACACTGATTGAAAAGTGTCAGACCCTAAGCCCACTGAATGTACATTGGAAAAAATAGATCCTGATAAAGAAAATCTTGGTGCAGCTGGGAGAGGGGCTTTGTAGACAGGTAAAGGCTGTGTGTGCTAGAAAGAAATATGTGCTTTGTTAGTTTTGGTTTGGAATGCTATTATGCTGGGGTTCTCAGATCAAGGTTACTGCATTATAATTAAATATTATGTTGCATTTTCTGAACAACGTTTCCAAATCTGTCTGCGTTAATACGGGCGATTATAGGAGCATTTATGTAAAGACTTGAATCACTTTATTTAAAGTATTCGTAGTGCACTAATTACCACATTGTTTTCTCCATTGAATCGTTTTAGCATGATTTAATTTAATGATTAACTTATCAAAAATTCAAACAGTGCATCCCTACAGGAGGCCTCTGAACTGCAATAGCCAGAGAGTGTGTAATTGATTTGTATTATGTTTTGCATTGTAGACCAGATCTCAGTCTAGGAGCTCAGTACCATCCCACTGTTTAATGAATATACGGCTAGGCTGCTACCTTGGAGCAGTACAGCTTCTTGTTAGGTCTCTGTTGCTCATGGTGCTCTGTGCATAACACAGTAACAGAATGTGACATGTCAGCCCACAGGTAAGATAGTTTATGAAACATGTATCTTTCTGCAGCGCAAGACCTAATTATTTCAGGGTTAAGAATGGGAAGATTTTGAGATTTGAAAATGTCCCTCTAGTATGTTCTCTGATTCTGCAAACCTGAAATGAATCTAGGGATGTATTTTAAAATTTGCAAGAATAAAAGATGATAATATTGAGGGTAATTGTCCTGTTAATGATTTTTGATCCTGGGTCTTTTTAGTTTTTAGGATCCCCATTGAGAGACATGAGATTTGAAAACTCCGCACAAGCTGTAAAGTAAGATTGTGTCACACCCGAGCCACCAGAAATAAAATCCATTATTTCTCCTCTTGTTATTAGTCTTTTTTTCCTATGTACGTCAACTCCTAGCCCCATATCAGAAGGGCAGCTGCTCCATTCACATTTGAAACCATTCTGAACCTAGCCTAATTATAGAAAGAATAGGTGACCTGTAAGTGATTTGGGACTTTTTTAGGTCGAAGCCTACCAGACAGCGCAGCTGTCCGGTTTGCTAATGACTTCTCTGGGACATTCTGAAAGCTTCCATGGGAATGCATTCCACCCATTGCTTACCATTGGCGTTGTGGTTTGTTACTCACATTTGCTTGCTTTCTAATTGCTGGCTTTATTTGTTTTAAGCTGTCCAGCTTGAGTTCACCCCTTGCCAAAAACCTATTTACTGTATTCTTCAGCCAGTACTGAATTTCTGTAAACAGGCCTTGAAATCTTGTTATCTTGTCACATTTGCTGTTCATTCAAAGACAGTGGTCAAATGTCAGACTCTGTCTTCCAGGGAGCTTGGAGTTTGCTTTTCTTTCTCTGACTTCAGAGTGAGAGTATTTATGTGACAATTATGCTGGCTACTTAGGTGTGCTGTACAATGTTATTTTTTTTTATAGCTCACAATATGGTTTAAATGTCTGTAAATGAACTGGGCAGATATTTCAGAAAATGGAAAGCACAAATGAAGCACATTTTTTCATCATTCTGAAGTGTGGTGGAAACAAATATTTTAATACGATAAACGAATCAATTCATGAGGTGATGACATTTCCACACATCGTTTGTGCGCTGTCTACTTTTATTAGTAAAACTGTATGTCTGTGCAAATGTAATGGTCATTTCAATGGAAGAGGTGTTGTCTGTAATGGCAGTGCGCTACCACACCATGCATACTCCACTTTATCTCACTCTGCTCCACTCTGCACCACTCCATACCACTGCACTCTACTGTGCCCCACTCCGCTCTATGCCAATCTACGCTGTCATTGCACTCTGTGTACCACTCCACTCTTCGCAACTTTACTCAACGCATTCTCTAGTCCATCCCACTCTACTATGCACCACTGCACTCTATCCCAATTGACTCTAAGCCACTCAAATCTACTCTGATCCACTGCACTCTGACACTTCTCTCTACCCTGAAACAGTCTACTCTAAGCCACTCCACTCTACGCAGCTCTATTCCACTCTGCGCCATTCCACTCTATGCCACTCCACACCACTGCAATCTACCCTGCGCCACTCCGCTGCACTCTGCCCCGCTGCACTCTGCCCCGCTGCACTCTGCCCCGCTGCACTCTGCCCCGCTGCACTCTGCCCCGCTGCACTCTGCCCCGCTGCACTCTGCCCCGCTGCACTCTATGCCACTTTACTCAAAACCAATACACTCTACGCCACCCTACTCTGCACCACTACACTGTATCCCACAATACTCTACACCATTGCACTCTATGCCACTCAACTCTACACCATTGCACTTTGCCTCTCAACTCTACACCATTGCACTTTATGCCTCTCAACTCTACACCATTGCACTCTACGTCACTATACTCTGCAACACTAGACTCTTTGCCACTGAACTCTACGCCACTCTATGCCTCTGCAGAACTCTACTGCACTCTGAGCTAAAGCACTTTACGCCACTACTCTCCATGCCACTACACTCTACAACACTGATCTACTGTGCATCACTGCACTCTGACACTGCACCACTGCATTCTTCGCTACTGTACCCTGCGCCACTCTATGCCACTCTACTGTTCCACCCATCTCTGTGCACTGCACTCAATGCTTCTCTACTGTTCCACCCATCTCTGTGCACTGCACTCAATGCTTCTCTACTCTGTGCCACCCATCTCTGTGCACTGCACTCAATGCTTCTCTACTCTGTGCCACCCATCTGTGCCATTGCACTCAATGCTTCTCTACTCTGTGCCACCCATCTCTGTGCCACTGCACTCAATGCTTCTCTACTCTGTGCCATCCATCTCTGTGCCACTGCACTCAATGCTTCTCTATTCTGCACTCAACTCTACGTCACTTCATTCTACGTCAGTGGACTCTACACCACTGTACTTTATGCTACTTCACTCTTATCCACTCTACTACACTCTGTGACTCTACATGATACTCCACTGTATGATGCTCTACTCCACTGTATGATGCTCTACTCCACTCTATGCCACTCCACAACACACTACTCCACTTAATGCCACTCTGCGACACTACTCCATTCTACAACGCTCTACGCAACTCTCTTCACCACTCCATGCCACTTTACTCAACTCTGTTGTACGAGACACTACTCCACTCTACTTCACTCCACTCTACGTCACTCCGCTCTGACACTCTGCCACTCTACTTGACTCTATGCCACTCCACTCTACAACACTCTACTCCACTCAATGCCATTCCACTCTCCTACACTGCTCCCCTTTATGCCACTCCACTCTGACAATCTACTCTGCTCTACTTCACTCTACAACACACTACTCCACTCTACGCAACACCCTCTACGCCACTCCACTCTGCTCTATACCACTTCACGACACACTGTGCAATTCCACCCTACAGCACTCTAATCTGACACTCTACTGGACTCGACTCCACTCTACGCCCTTCCACTCTACAGCACTCTATTCCCTCTACGACACAACACTCCATGACATTCCACTTCACGTCACGCAACTCTATTCTACACCAGTCCATGAGTGTGTATGTCGCTCCATAACACTCCACTCCACGACACTCCACTCTCCTTTATCCCTCTAACTTATACATATGCTGGCGTACAACATAGCTAAAATATATTGGCGAGACCTATAGGCTTTGCTAATGCTGATTTTTAAAAGTCACAGTTCTTTCCATAGGCATTCCTAACTGTGACCCTGTACATCACACTGGAAGGGTTAGAGTGTGTGGCCTGGACACTTTGCATCCTGGTGTAAGTGCCGCATCTGCATGGCACGGCATTTAACTATCACTTTGTACCTGAGAGTTGTGAATTATCCCTAACTACTTCCGTTTTTGTGTTAATGACCTGTGATCCCTGATGGGTTAACATGAAATGGTTGTGACTAAGGAACTCGTTCTGTGGAAATTTTCTGTTAGTTCAGAAAAACATGCAGTCTCGTATTTACTGATGATTCCACAGTTATGAACGTGCTTGAACATTCGTCTGTACCTGTCTACCTGTCTGGATTGGCAAGTTCTGCAGTAAATTGGTTCATCAAGACTACAACAAGCATTTGCAATGCAATAGGTCTCACATTTGCTCCCTTCGAGCCGGGAAAAAAACAATGTAAAGCTTTGGAGAGACTGTGGAGAAAGCATTACGCGCCAGAGGCCAAAGCCACTTATCTGGAGGCACAAAAAAAATACCATGCTCTTTTCAGATCTGTTCGTGCCTCCTTCTATACGGATAAAATCACGTCCCCCTTAAATTGTCAGAAAACCCTATTTTTAGTTGTGTCGGAACTTTCTGCATCCAATACATTATTGCCATCCCCTTCCCTTCCATTACATCATTGCAATGAACTCGTGCAGTTCTTTCATAATAAAGTTGTCTATTCATCGTGAGCTTGAGTTGGATTCCTCTTCTCATGACAACTTTATCTTTCCCACTACTCAACTTTCTGACCAGGTTCTGACTGTTCCCCCTGATTTTGCATCTGATGAATCCTGTCAAGGCTTGGCTCCCAATTGATTTAATTTCTTTGAGAAATCTACTTGGAAACATCACGTCTGGCTCCCCACTTGATCCTCGCCCTCCTTCCAAGCTCAGATGCCTGGATGAGCCTGCCCTTGAGGTGATTTCTCAGCTTCTCAATTCCTCCCTAAATCTGGGCCAGTTGCCTCGCAGTTGGAAGCACGCTCTGGTGCTTCCACTGTTGAAAAAGACTGGTTTAGATCCCCTCTGCTGGTCTAACTACAGGCATATATCTCTTCTTTCCACCTTTTCCAAAATATTGGAAAAAAACATCAACTCTCAACTCTCTGTACATGTGACGAAACATAAGCTATTTCATCCGTCTGTCTGGCTTTCTTCCTGGTCACAGTACCGAATCAGCTCTGTTGGGGGTCACGGAGGACCTTAGGCAGTAGCTTGATTGTGGGGGCACAGCAGCGCTCATCCTTTTGGATTTGAGCGCTGCTTTTGACACTGTCTCCCATTCCATTTTGGTGGAGCGCCTCGTAAGCTCTGGTATTGTAGGTGTAGCCTTGCAGTGGCTGATCTCTTTTTTGGAGGATCGCTCCTTTCAAGTCTTTTCCCACACCGCGAAATCTAACCCCGTTGCCTTGACATCTGGAGTTCCGCAGGGTTCGATCCTGAGTCCTCTGCTTTTTAATCTTTACGTTCGCCCTTTGGCAGACATTGCAGAAAAATCAGGGTTAACCATCTTTTCATACGCGGACGATACGCAGATTTTTTTTTCTTTATCATCTGCTCAACATTTTGATCCTTCACTTAAACTTGGTCTGCGTAACATCTCCTTGTGGATGTCCAGCAATGCTTTAAGGCTGAATGGCTCAAAAACGGAGGTGCTCATCCTGGGGAACAATCCTGAGCTTTGGCGAGCCAACCACTGGCCTGTATCTTTGGAACCTTTACCCACCCCGGTTCCTATGGTTAAGAACCTGGGATTTTCCATGGATAGCAAGCTCTCTCTCGCTGCTCAGGTCTCGGGAGTCACCTCGGCCTGCTTTGCGGACCTCAAGTGGTTAAAGAAAATTCTCTGGCTAATTCCACCTGCTGCTCAGATGACTGTCCTGCAGGCTTTGGTGATCTCCAGACTTGATTACGGTAATGTACTGTATCTGGGTGCGGACAAGACCTCTGTACGCCGTCTCCAGCTCATTCAGAATGCAGCTGCCCGCCTACTTTTCAGGTTGCCTCGCCACACCTCTGTCTCCCATTTGCTCTATCAACTCCACTGGCTCAGGGTTGGCAAGCGTATGGAATTTAAGGTGCTCTGCTACATGCTTAGAGCTCAACACGGCCTGGCCCCCCCCCATACATACTCAATCTTGTCAAGCCCTCCCGACCTTCTCGCAATCTAAGATCTGCCAATCTTTTCCTTTTCTCAGTCCCTAGAGTACGGCTGGCTCGTATGGGTGGCTGTTCGTTTTCCTTACTGGGACCGAAATTGTGGAACTCTCTTCCGCTAGAACTCATGAATTGTCAATCCCTCTTCGCCTTCCGTAAAAAGCTTAAGACTTTTCTTTTTAACCAGGCCTAATGCCAACTGAGCTTCTATCGTGCTTGCTCCGCTGTCAGCGCAGGGAAACCCTGTTTGGTAGCTGGGCGCTTTATAAATCTTTAAATAAATAAAATTTGCGAGAGTTTAAGCTATTGACGTAAATGACAATGCCTTTTATTCATCTGTTTTGGAAACTAACATATAAATAAAAGGCATTGTCATTTACAATGCTAATGGCTCAAACTCTTTCAAATACGAGACCTACTGCATAGCAAAAGCAGACTGCCTTGGCAACGTAAATAAAGAAAGGAGCGCGGCTGCTATAGTCAAAGCGGACAGCGCTGGCAAGGTAAATAAAGAAAGGCATGCGGCCGCTATAGTCAAAGCGGACCACGCAGGCAACGTAAATAAAGAAAGGCGCGCGACTGCTATAGTTAAAGCGGACCGCGCCTCCAAAAAAAAATGTAAATGTCGATGAAAAGGTGCAAGCTGGTTTAGTAAATATAATGCGGCTGCCATTACTAAACAAGCAGTTTTTTTTAATATGACGCGACCGCCACTATTGAAAAAATATAAAAGCGGGCGTCGTGCTGCGTTACAGGAAAGCATGTTGTGGGTGAATTAGGAGAAATCATTCAAGAAAATAGTGCTCACAGACTAAATAAAACATACTGGGAGGTTACGAATGTACTAACGAGGGACTACTAAGCCTATTCATGAATCAAAAGCAACCATTTAGAAAGGACGGTAACAGGAGCCAATTGAAAAGATTGGCGGAAAATGGGCGGAGCTTTAAGTCCATCCCTGAATACAGCATGTGTCTCAGAGCAGCGCATGTGCTTCCCAGGCTCGAGCTAAAAACTCCTCGTGTAAGGGACGTTTTCAGAGGTACAACCAAATCCAGCAACAGCAAACAGTGTTTGTCATTTGAGATGTCATCAATGATGTCACTGACCATGTCATGAGTGATGTAATATGTGACGTCATCAGCAGTGCATTGCGGGGGCGCGAGTTATAGTTAGCTGAACTAACTATAACGGGGGAATTTCACGGGTTTTGTACGAGTGCAATGTCCAACTAACTATAACTGTCCCTAAAACCTATGGTTTTTTCAGTGAATTTCAAAGGTTTTTAAATGCTAATTCCTAACTATAACATGTCTGAAACCGATGGTTTTTTCAGTGAATTTCAAAGGTTTTGTAAATGACAATTTTTAAATGTATTAATTGTTATATTTATTTTTTTGATACTGATTTACTACATTTTTTTAAACTATTTATTTTTAGATATTTTATTTTTTAAATTACATTGTAATTACATTATACATTACATTACAAAATATACTTTCTCAGAATGAATTACTTTAGTTTAAATACTTTGCAATTAGGCAATAGACTTTTAAGTACAGTAGTTACAGTTGTTGCAATGGGCAACACAATTTCAAACACAATGCAACATTGAGCTCAATGTGAATTTCTAGTTAAATGCAATTAGTTACTTTATGGATTACTTTTCTAACCACAGGACTGGATCCTAGATTCAGTCCTGGGACATCTCCTGTAAACAGTTGAGTAAAAGCGTTTTGGTTACAGTAGTGATTTTTAAGGAATATTATTGTATTTTAAAAGTTGACACTTAGAAACTTTTTCACATAGAATCACCAATGTTATCCTATGGGAGGAAATTCACTTAGCAGGTAAGTAGTGTTATCGTTACTTTTTCTTACTCAGTGGTGGATCCTGGATCCAGCACTGGTGCATCTCCTGTAAACAGTTGAAAGAATGCGTTTAAGTCATACAGGCGATTTTTGAGGAATATTTGTAGTTTGTGAAAATCGACACTTTGAAACTTTTCTGCTGAAAACCAGACAATGGATTCCTATGGAAGGAAATACAAGTTACTGGTAAGTACGGTTAGAATTACTTTTCAGGATCTGTACTGGGCTCAAAGATGCAGCACTGAGGTCTCTCCTGATAACGGGTAAGTAAATTGTAATTCGTAGTTCGGCTGATTTTAGAGGAATATTATAAAGTTCCAAAACTCCACACTTAGAAGAATTTCCAAGTGAAACCAGTCAATGTTAGCCTATGGAAGGAAATTCAAGTTACTGGTAAGTACGGTTAAAATTACTTTTCAGGATCAGTACTGGGCTCAAAGATGCAGCACTGAGGTCTCTCCTGATAACAGGTGAGTAAATCGGAATTCGTAGTTCGGCTGATTTTAGAGGAATATTTGCACAATGGTGAAGGAAGGGGGTGGGGCCTGAGGTGACATGTCTGCAAACACGCCCTGTGGCGCGTGTTAAGTTGGAGAATTAATTCCTCCTCAATCCCGAGGGTCCCTAGGGGCCAACTAGCCCACCAGATACCTCCAGTATGCGCCAGAGAGCTGCGTTGCAGAGAGGTGTTCAGAGGCCACGCCCCTTTTGCACCTCTCTGCAACGCAGCTCTGTGGCGCTTTCTGGACGTACCTGGTGGGCTAGTTGGCCCTCAGGGACCCTCAGGATTGAAGGGATTTAATTCCCCATCTTAAAACGCGCCACGGGGCCTGTTTGCACACATGTCACCTTTAGCCCCGCCCCCTCCCTTCACCACTGTGCAAACGCGCCCCGTGGCGCGTTTTAAGTTGGGGCATTAAGTCCCCTTGAATCCTGAGGGTCCCTGGGGTCCAACTATCCCACCAGGTACCTCCAGTAAGCGCCACAGAGCTGCATTGCAGAGAGGTGTAAAAAGGGGCGTAGGCCTCTGTACACCTCTGCAACGCAGCCCCCTGGCGCATACTGGAGGTTCCTGGTGGGCTAGTTGGCCCCCAGGGACCCCCAGTATTCAAGGGGAATTACTTCCCCTTCTTAAAACGCGCCAGGGGGCGCGTTTGCAGAGTGGTTAAGGGAGGGGGCGGGGCCTCCGGCACGATGCCGGTCTTCTTTTTTTTTTTTTTTTTTTGTGTATTTGGGGGAGGCTGCGTGGCCCCCTTCCCTCGGCCACTTTTGGCCCCGGGGACCCCATCCCCCGGGGCCTGAGGATTTTCTTTTTTTTTTTTAAATAAAAAAACGGGAAGGGGGCCGCGTGGCCCCCCTCCCGGGCCACTAATGGCCCCGGGGACCCCATCCCCAGGGGCCTGGCCACACGTTGGGGACCGTGGGGGGGTCCCCAATCCCCTCACGGTCCCACCGGCTCCCCGCGTCCTGCGGGAGCCGGCATTGCTTTTCCATAAGGGGAGCTGCTGACATGCAGCTCCCCTTATGGAAAAGCAATTCTGCTTTGCTTCATTGAAGCAAGAGCAGGAGCCCCCCCCACACAGGTCATTCTTTTTTAAAAAAGAAGCCCCGGGGAGGTGGCGGTCCCCGGGACTGCAGGAGGGCGGAGAGCCCTCCCGCGCCATTTTTGTTTAAAGCCCCGGGGGGTGGTGGTCCCCGGGGCTTGGGGGGCCTTAGAGGCCCCCACATAAAATTAAAACCAACCCCCGCATGCCCTCGGGACTTGGCCCACCCGGGGGCAAATTAGCATCGAAGCGCAGGAGACCGCGCTTCGATTTTTTTATTTTTTTTTATCGGCAGGATCCGCGCACCCAGCGCGTTTTTTGCCGATTTAAAAAAAAAAAAAAAAAGGGTGCTTTCTGAACCAAGCACTACCTTTTTGCCAAATTTGGTGTAATTCCGTTCAGCAGTTCGGGCTGTAGCCGTGGCTAAAATTTCCTATGGGAATTAACATGGAGAAAACACGTTTTGGGACTCCTCTTTTTTCTCGGCCCCCGCTTGATGAATCACCCCGAAACTTTCAAGACAGGAGCGGACCGGAGCGCCCCACTAGTTTTGAAAATTTCGCGATGATTCGATCAAACGACGCCAAACTTATTGGGAATAGAATGTTGCGGATTTCCTATGGATAATAGGTCCTAACTATAACTATCTACTGGCGACCGCCAGTAGATAATAAATATATATATATATATATATATATATATATATATATATATATATATATATATATATATATATTTTACAATTTTATACGCACAGTGACTGCACCCACTTGTTCCAGGTGTCATTGCTATCCATTTAAAAAACAAATGGGCCCAGAATTCTTAATGCATTCTAAAATCTTTGTGAAAGAATTCAAGAAAGAGCCCGAATATGTTGAGCAGAAGGACGCAGAGCTGTTTGAGAGGCGATGGGCAGCACTGCAATGCTACTAAGCATTTTTATCTTCAGTAGTAAATGACCATGGTTAAAATGTAGCCTGTGAGGTATGTGAATTCTTAAACAGTATGGCTATGAAGCATTAGTGGTTAACATAATTTAATATGCAAATTTTCTCCTTTTCCTAATTTGCAAAGCAACTAAAATGCGGAACTGTTTTAAATAGCTTATTATTGAATGGCTGTATTTCTTCTCTTAATTTCTGAATAATATTTTACTCCTGTTTTCAACAGGTCGATTGCCCAGCTCCATAGGCTACAAGAGCTTGATTTAGGAAACAATGAACTGTATAATTTGGTAAGATTCTTTATCATACGCACAATGTGTTATGCACAGATGCCCTCTTGTCTTTATTTCTTATTTATTAAGTGTTTGAGTGCAGGACCATAATGGGTCTTGCAAAGCCTTAGATTGTATAATCCTGGCCTCCTGATATACTGTTGTAACAAAATTGTTGTACAGAGATTTTCATGTTTGATTTGCGCTTTTGAATTATTAGTCAAGTAATATAGCTTGGGTAGACATTGCTGATCCAGGCCACATTTTTCTGGACGACATTTTAAAAAACAGCAGATGTGTTGCAGTGATGATGTAATATTTCAGGAAGCATGAGACCTATATTCTTCATTTTGATGTCAAAACATAGGTTTTGGGCGTCAAGTAGTTTTATTGAGACAGAAAATAACTCCTCAGAGCAACCCTTGCACCATTTTCTAAAATGGCGACTATAATAGAGGAAGAAGAGACATATATATTTTTTTAAACATACTTTATTGACATTTTATATTTAAACATTTTACTGTATACAGAAATGAGCAAATGTTCAAGTTACATATCTCTTCTTTGTAACATTGGGTATTGACCTAAGATTCATCCTTTTTCTTTAATCTAAATATCAACTTATATTTGTCAGAAACTATCGCTCTTTTATATTCACGCCTTATAAACAGGTCAACAGTTCCCAGTTTCTCATACGTCAGGATGAATCCTATGTTCTCCAGTCCACCTCTACGGGCCTATCATTTACTCTAGATCAGGGTATATCCGTGTCTTATATAAATGAGGAATCCTTTTTTTAAATCAAACCAAATTATCAACAAAAAATAAAAAATTAATAATAAGAAAGAAAGAAAACATAACGTATGCGGTGAGGGGGTTGTGGGGACCCCTTAGTGGGGGTGTCCATCTGGGGGTATTCGCATAAATGTTTCAAGTGTGTCGGGGGGAGGGGGGGGTTCTACCCTGTCAGTCCCGGTCTTGTATGAATCTCGGGACTCTCCTTTTCCTTTTAGGTTGTCACTATCTAGCACTGACCACCCTATCATGCAAGCTCTCCTAATGATTTGTGTGTTGTGTCAAGGTGAACTAGTCACTCCGAGGTACTCCCACTTCCTTCATTGTCGCTGCTTGTGTGTATCGGGTTCTCCCACGACCTCAAGGCCTCTTTCCATTGGTCTGCTATAGGGCGCTGCCGTATTCCCTTCAATTCTTCCCAGCTTAGTGCTCTACCTTCTGCCCCTGCCCAGCTAATAACATCTTGGTTCCAGCTTGCAACCTGTGGTCCGATAGTGGACTTCCACGCTATTGCTATTTTCTTTTTCGCTAGACCCAAGGCTAGGTCTATTAGTCTATTCCCAACTTTCCTAGTCTGTGGTCGCGGAAAAAGCCCCAACAAGCAGACTTCAACTGTAGGGGCCAATTCTCTCCCTAGCGCCTCCTTGATCTTTGCTAGTATCTCTCCCCAATATGTCCTAAGATGAGTACAGTTCCATGTCATGTGTACAAAGTCTGCATCAATGTGAGCACACCTCGGGCACTTCCGCTGTTCCCCTCCATACGTGACATAGAGACGATGTGGTGTCATATAGGTCGTGTGTATGTAATTAAACTGTGTATATTTGAGGCAAGTATTCCGAGAGATCTTCTTAGGGTATTGAAGGATCTTACCCCATTCTGCGTCCGTAAATTCTCTATCCACTGTTCTCTCCCATTTTCTTCGTAAGTCTCCCAATGGGGTGAGGGTCGCAGATCTCAGGGAGACATAGTGCCATTTTACTTGGTGTGACGCGGTTCCCAGGGTAAACAAGGAATGCAATACAGGATGTGACTCCGGCTCCTCCCTGCCTTTTCCCCACAACCGGCCGAAAGCGCGGGTTAAGGCTTCGTATATCAAAAACTGACCTGGCGGTAGATCACAGCTCTCCATCAGGTCTGCGAACGGAACTAGGGTTTTTTCTTGATACAAGTCACCTACCGTCTCCAGCCCTGCCCCTGTCCAAGATGACAACTGTTCAGCCGTGAAAATTGTCACAGGTACTCCAAGAGGGAGGCCTGTTGATGGAAGTATAGGAGTATACTTCAGAGTTCCACTCAGCCTGCCCAGGCAGCGCTTCCATGCTTGTAGGGCTGTACTCTGTAACACCGAATGATATGGGACAGGAGTTGTCATCTCCAGCAGTTTAGCCACCAGTAAATTTGAGTTTGCACCGGGTTCCATCCAATAATGACCTTCCGAGTTCACCCCCTCCAACCATTGCACCAACCATTGCAACCGGGCGGCCAGCATATACAATTCGAAGTCCGGTACTCCCAGTCCTCCCTCAGTGATAGGACGATGCAGTGTTCTCAGTGAGACCCTACGTCGTCCATCACCACAAATCAGATCTCTTAGAATGGAGTTCAAACATCTGAACCACCTAGAGGGCATCAGAACCGGGAGATTAACAAAAAAGTATGAGGCGAGGCAACATAACCATCTTGGTCAAGGAAATTCTGGCCATAATGGGTAACTGTAAGGTATTCCAAAAAAGGACACAGGTCCGTAGGGACCGAAGCACTCTGTCCAGGTTCCCTTCCCTCGTGTCATCCATGAAGTGAAATATTTGTATGCCCAAATATTTAAATGTGTGCTGGGACCAATTAATGTCTGCAGGCAGAGTTTCTGGCCTAGGCAGTGGTCTTATCATTGGAAATAAATACGTTTTTCTCTTAACTCGCAAACCCGATATCTGCTCAAAGCTCTCTAGTTGCCTGAGAGCCGAGGCAGTGCCCGTCACTGCCTCCTTTAGATAAATCAGCAGATAGTCGGCATATAGAGAGATGGTATATACCCGTCCATCCACCCGGAGTCCCATCCCCTCCCCTCCCTTTCAAAACAACACTGCAAGTGGCTCAATTGCAAACGCAAATAATAGAGGCGAGAGAGGGCATCCCTGACACGTCCTGCGTGTGATCTGGTATTGAGGGGATACATTTCTGCCAGTCTTAACCCTTGCCGTAGGAGAAGCATAGAGAAGCTGCACCCACTTCACCCATCCCTCTCCCAGGCCCATGCGTAACATCACTTCAAACGGGTAGTTCCAGCTGACCAGATCAAAAGCCTTTTCAAGGTCAACTGATAATACCGCCGATTGCCGCATAGTTCTCACCTCGGTGTGCTAGAGAACCAAATAAAGCCTGCGAAGGTTGTAAGAGGTGCTGCGGGAGGGGATAAAACCATTCTGATCAGGGTGTATAAGGGCCTGCATATGCGGTAGCAATCGGAGTGCCAGGATTTTGCTGACGATCTTAAAGTCTAAATTAAGCATAGACAGCGACCTATATTCCTGAACCAGAGCTCCCTTCTCCGTGCTCTTGGGGAGGGAAATTACCAACGCGCTCCGAGTGGTATTGGGGAGTCTGCCGAGGTTCATGGATTCCTCCTACATGGTCACTAAGTGCGGTGCAATCTTATCAACATATCTCACATAGAACTCCGCCGGCAGCCAATCCAGTCCGGGTGTCTTACCAGTTGCCATATCTGCAATGGCAGCACGGACCTCCTGTAAAGTCACAGAGCCTCCCAACTCATCTTGTATTTGGTCCACCAGCGTCTGCATTGGGAGACTATTGAGAAAGTCTCCGATAGTGGAAAGAGGGACCGACGGGGGGACTGTGTATAGCTTCTCATAATAGACTTGAAATAGGGCATTAATTGCCTCTGGGCAGTCGACCGGTTCGCCTGCGTCCGTCCGTGCCAAGGTGATCAACGCTCCCCGGGATTCGGGTTTAATCAACCATGCCAATAAACGCCCTGCTTTCCCCTCCTCCCTCTGCACTTTATCCATGTATTCCCGTTAACTGTGGCATCGCAGCCGTTCCGGTGTATCATTATAGCTCGCCCTCGCTGCTTGTAAACTCAGTGCGGCTGTGTCATGCCTCCCCTGAGTATTGTCTAACTGTTTAATCTTAGCCTCCAAGTCCAGTAGTTCCTGACGAATCTCACGCTGCGCCCCAATCGATTGATACCCTCACTACCACTTTAAATGCCCCACATTCTACCAACGTTGAGGATGCTGTGTGGGTGTTTACGGCGAAGAAGGTATCAGCCAGTGTGCCCAGGGACTCCCTAAAGGGGGCATCTTCTAGCATCAGAGGGTTCAGACCCATAAAGGGATTAATGGACGTTTCCCCAGAGGCTGGTGGTGCATCAGGAGTGGACTATGATCCGAAAGGGGCCGTCCTAAGTATTCTGTGTGTAACAGAACCGCTAAAGGACGGTGTGCATAATAGGGCATCTAATCTGGTGTGCACCTGATGTATAGTGGAGAAGTAAGAGTATTCTCGGTCTGTCGTGTGTTGCACTCTCCAGATGGCTTCCATCCCCCAATGAGTCATCCAATCTCGGAAACCTGCGGCTATCCGGTTAGTCTGTGCACCGGGTAGAGGGGGATGGGATCTATCGACTGCAACATCTGGGACACAATTAAAATCTCCCCCAATCACAGCAAATCCCCCCCACCCCCCATACAGGCAGCCATTCGGGCCGAAAGAGTAGCAAAGAAAGCACTTTGGTCATAATTAGGTGCATACACGCTACCTAGCATCACCTCCCGGCCCGCCAGTCTTCCCACAATAAACACCAATCTGCCTTCGCTGTCTATTAATGTATGTGTAAAATCAAAGGGAACACCAGGCCGTATCCAAATCAATACTCCACGAGCATATGCCGAAAAGGTGGTCGCAAACAGCTGCCCCCTCCACCTCCTACGTAGCTTATCAACTTCAGTTTTAATTAAGTGGGTCTCCTGAAGGAAAGCTATGTGTATCCCTCTTCGTTTTAAGTAGGTATACACATTATGGCGCTTTGACATGGACCCCATCCCCCTAATATTCCAGGTTAAAAAATTTACAACCTCTTGCGATGGTGCCATAATAACAATCTAAGTCCTTCAACCCAACCCTCGTGTCCCTCCTGTGCTATTAACCTACCCATCCCAGACCCCCCCCCAAATTACCGCATATCAAATAACAAAAAACACACAAGAAACCCCCCTGTTGAACAACTCCCCGATCCCAGGACAGTCTGGCAACGGCCAGCCGCCCAAACCAGACACAGAACATTGCCAATTAGATAAGGTCCAAACCCACTAAGAGAGGGACCGTAGGAGGGAGTGGCAAATGTAAGGGCTATTAAGGAGTAAGAGCCCTGTGCATGAAGCACCAGCCCAAGTTGGCCGTTCCCAGCCAGCGCCCAGCCCCCCAGCAGGCGGCCCCCCACCCCCGCAGAGGCCCCCAAGGGTCAACAGTACTTCTCTGATTAAAGCAATCTCATCTGCAGTTCTCGGGGTTACCACTGGAAGCACCACACTGTCTGTTCGGGAGGAGTCAGATCCCGAACCCTCGGTCCCCCCGGGCGAGCGTGATCCGGCCCAACGTGGCTTTCTTGTCTTGGATGAGTGCGGCCACTGCCTGCAGCGCCTCAGCCCTTTCCCTCTCGGTCTGCTAGGAACTCTGTTTCTTTGAGGCATTGCATCCCAGACGTCTCCATAGTCGTCTCATGGGTTCACGGGCCTGGGTCTGCGTCTCTGTTCTCCGTGTTGCCTGCGGTCTTCCCGTTCTGTAGGCTTTGACCCAGTCCCAGGCCATTTTGGGGTCATCACAGAAGTGAGCCTTTCCATCCAGGAGTATACGCAATTTGGCTGGAAACATCAGGGAATATTGGAGGCCCTCTTCTCTTAGAGCTTTTTTGGCCTCCAAGAAGGAGGCGCGCCTCTTTTGTACCTCCAGCGTATAATCTGGGAAGATCGAAACCCTACTGTTATCCACCATATATGGTCCATCTGTCCGGGCCTTTTGCAGTAGGGTGTCCCTATCTTTATAGTGGAGCAACTGGGCCACTACTGGCCGCGGTGGCCGCCCCGGCTCCTGTGGCCTAGCAGGGACTCTATGCGCTCTTTCCAGGGTGTAAAATGTTGACAAGCCCTCCGGTGCTACCACAGTTTGGAGCCAGAGTTCTAGAAAGACAACCATGTCTCTGCCCTCCGGCAGGCCCAGGACCCTGATTTTGTTCCTCCTATTCCGTCCTTCGGCATCTTCTGCTCTCTTCTCTAATAAGCAGACCCTGTCAGTTAGATTCCCGATCTGTAGCGACATTGCCTGTTGTTGCGGCGCCAATTCAGCAATAGAGGATTCATTCTGCTTCACTCTTTCTGTGAGCTTCGCATGTTCCGCTCTAAGGAGGCCTAAACCCACTGACACCGTGCTAATATCTTGATGTAGCGTGAATTTGGTGTCTGCTATTGCGTCTAGAATCTTAGTTAACTGTTGTTGGACGGGATCATCTGTTTCTTTCACCGTATGGTCCTGGGCTTGCTCGTCCGGTTCCGGTACGGTTCCCGTCTGTTTCGCCCTTGGTTTACCCATTTTGCATGTAGTAGATGTGATACTGTGTTTATCGTGGCAGTATACTAATTCTGCGGAGTAATCTACCCGTAGTTTGGCACCAAACCACCAGCGAGGTCAGCGACTTGTCTAGTCTCAACGTGCCCTTAATAGTTTGTTTAGAATCTCCTAAGTGGTCTATGGCTGCACCGGTATCCCAGCCCTTTGGTCTGTGCAGCCCAGTCTACACGGGTATATACTGTGGAAAGTGGGGTCCAGCCGTTCTCACTCCTCAACTAAGCCGCGATTGAGCCTGTCTTATGCCTAATTTCAGGACTACCCTTCAGTGCTCATAGGCCACAATCTCCAAGTCATTTGCCCTCGGCTAATACCCAACTCAGGTCACTGAGCTGATTGCTCTAGCTTGCAGCCGTTTTTCACTTTCCTCAGTGAGGCCCTAGGGTTGCTGCCACTGTGTTTAAATTGCACCAAATGTCTCTAGTTGCCCAGGCAGCTTATTCCGGTATGAGCATCTTGCCTCTTCTGGGCCTGCTCTGCCCCTCTTTCTCTGCCACCGGACCCCGATATGGGCCCCGATACTATCCCTGGGCCGATTCAGATGGCCACGCCCGCCCCGTGATGGGACAGTCCCTGCCCCTGCCTCACCGCGGTAATTTGTAGGCTCCTCGAGGTCTCCGTATCCTGGGGCCTCTCCAACGTTAGTATGTGCACTCCCCGTCTACTGCCAAGGGTTCGCCGCTTGCCGCTCGGAGCTCCTGCCAGGCCGTGGCCACGCCCCTGTGTCCTCAATGTCGCAGCCCATCCCTCCGGTGCATTAATCAGGCCTTGGTCGGTCTGCACCTCGAGTCGTATGAGGGAGGATGCCCCCAAGCCTCTCCCTCTGATTCCTCCTGTGCTGGATTCGCGCGGGGCCTCGGAGCTCAGGTTTCCCCTTCAGGCCGTCACTCCGCAAGCCTGCAGCACTCATTTTCGATTTCGCCGCTACCCGGCCGGGGGCCTCCTCCGCATCCCAGAGTGTTCCACAGACTCCTCGGGGGCCTCCCCAGGCACACAGGACCCCACCACCGGGTCCCCCAGGCCCTGGCCGACCCCTGTTATCAGGATAATTGTTTGGCTGGCGCGGAGCTTCGGGCTCACGCGTCCGCCATCTTCGGCCTTCAAGCCAAGCCCGAGGAAGAAGAGACATATATAGAAATAAAACATCGTTTTTTAATCATTTTATGTATACACCAAACAATGTTTATGATCTGAATATGAGGAAAAAAAATGTTATCACCCCTGTTTTAGACACATTTTCATAGTTCACTTTATTTGTTTCGGCAATCTCTTGTGGTACATTTGCAGAATGTTGAACATATCGATAAGGACATCTTTTTGTAGCACAGGTTTTTCAAGTACATGTAAGTTCTGTGGGTAGAGGCTTTAGAAATTTCGTAGGTTTTAACACCTCATCAATTTCTTCCCAACCAAATTCACACGGATCTTCTGATCAAGTAGAATGCTCTTTTAATGTGTCCACGCACAGAATATGACATCGGTGGAAGGTCACTTAGCGGGACTGATCTCTTGAACTCACTGTACCGAAGATAGTCAAATGTGTGAGTCGAAACTCGTTATCCACACATGCCCAAGGCATTTTTCTTCATCTCTAAAGTGACATTCTTCTTCTGTCACAGCAAATCCTTTTATAAGCTTCACAGGTTCATTTTTAAAAATGTTGTCAAGAAATATTTGCCCTGGATTAGCAATGTCTACCCAAGCTAAATTGCTTCTCTAATGATACAATAACACAAATCAAAAATGAAAATCTCAGGACAATTTTTTTACGGAGGTATATCAAGGGGCCAGGACTAGGTAAGACGTTTTTGAAATTTCAGGCACACTAATCGAGATATGGTAATTTACACCCAGAAATCCATAGTGCTGGGTGAAAATATACCCTAATCTTTACCATCAACCCCACCCAATTGCTGTGGACCTTACCTTAACCCCATTCCCTGCCGTAACAGTGCTTTAGTTTAAAAAAAAAAAAAAAAAGTATTCATTGTTATTTTTAACATGCAAAAGCATACGTTTAAACACTTTTTAGAAATACAATTTTGTTAAATAAATGTAAAATGCAATACAGGTTTGACTTAATTATTTGACACTGCTTATCCACTCCAAATTGCCATGCAGCCACTTACAGAACTTTGATGCGCAAAAATGCGCCTACTTTGCGTAGAGATTTGGTATCCAGTAATGAGTACATTAAGATCAGAAATGGTTCTAAGTCTCAAATGAGCAGCAAAATTAGAAAGAAGTCAGTCAGTATCCCTATCAACATAGGAAAGTCTTCTAGTGAGTAATGGCATCCATCTTGTCTAAAATGGTGTTTTGCATGAAAATATGGCATAACTAAAACACACTTCTACACATCTTATGAAATTTATTGCAACTGCAGTTATATTAATTAAGATTATATGTGTATGCATGTATAAAAGAAAACATTCATTATTATTAGTGCACAGAATAGAAACCCGAAGAAACAAGCTAACATCCACCATGTCATATAATTTGTTGTTTGCCTTGGTAGGGCCCCTGTTTCTTTAGAAAGTATTGATTTGTATTCTTCTTACTTTCTTAGTAATTGTCTCATCCATTGCTTTGATCACTTGTTTGAATTTCCTCTAAATGTAGTGTTTTTATAAATTCTTGCTTTGCTTTTTTCTGTCTTCTCCTACCTTTCCAGACAATAAACAGATTTGTAGGCTTCTCAGAATGTCCCAGTGTTTGCAACCGACTCCTCATTTCCTTAAAATAGTTTTGAGGGGAAAGTGTTACATCTTCTACCACTACTTGGCTGATCAGGTGCAATGAATCTAAGCACCAGTTCCCAGTTCGTTTTCTTTTTTTATAGTATTTAGCATCACAATCACTCCTCCCCACTTTTTGGAAAGCTTTTACTTGGGACTATTGTGTGAATCAATTTTCATTGCTTGATTAGGAGTTGTGGTCACTTGAGTGCCAAGAGAAATTCCAATTTGTAGCATGTGTGATACCATCTAATTTAGTCAGGGATTGACAGTCCGGTTGTTTTGGCTTAGATTTATTTTTACCTACACCCACGGCCAGGGTAAAGTCCCCCCAGTAGCACCAGAGCTTGTGGAAGGTCAGTTAGAAGGGTGCCGAATATGTGCAGTGTATAATTTAGTAGGCCCAGTGGGAGCTAAACTTTTAATTCGAAGTATTTGTTAACCTTTCCATGTTCTAAACAAAATGTTGTATTTTCTCATGCTATCTCTCCATATTCTTTATAACTAAAATGCTGATTTTTGAAAATTAATATTACCACTGTTCTTGACCCAGATGTATGGCCTGAGTGACAAATTACTATATATTTCACTTGGCCAAAGAATTGGCATTGTTCGCCCATATAGTCCCCTTCTGCCCCTGACCCCACCATGGTACTGTTAACTAAAAACTGTATACCACCTCAACTCAGGAACATCGCCTGCACTTAGAACAAATTCAGACCTTTAATTTAAAGACCTCCTCTCCACTTCAATAATAGAGAAAGATAATCTCAATTGATACGGATACCAGAAGGCAAAGACGTTTTATACACTATCCTTCATCCTCTGCTCCTGCCTCCAACCCATGCCAAAGTTTCTCACTGCATGCTGTTCCAGTTTAATCCTAAATGTTTTTAAATCAATTGTCAATGAGAAGCCCTTTTTAATAAATGTTCCTTTTTCAGCCAGAAACTATTGGAGAACTTTTCAATCTCAAGGACCTCTGGCTGGATGGAAATCAGCTGGCAGATTTACCTGTGGTATGAAATTGTTTGCATTTTATACCTCAAACTTTCAAGTCGGGAATTGCAACTGTTCTGTTTCAACAGATTGTGTACAATACTTGTTAAAATATTGCAGTATTTATTGTCTTAGCTCAGTTTTTAAAAAGGACCGCTTGCTATTGGGCAATATCATGTTGCTGCTCCATTATTGGATAATGGATAAGAATTCTCTTTAAAACTAGATCATATTTGTCTAAAAACATTTACATGTATTTCATATCATAATTAAGTATCATAGACACCTGTTCATGATTTAGTCCATTGTAGAAGGCAATTGTAAGTTCCTGGACAAACAGAATTTGCTTTTACACCGTTTCACTGTAATTTCTTGTACAAATGAATGTGATTACGTTTAAATCCTTAAACAGTAATAAACTTTTTAGATAGTGAGTTTGAAGATCTTGAAGGAGTTTAAGGATATAAATGAAAATTGTATTTAATTTCATCAGTACTTCACCTCATTCCCCAACACCAGACAAACATATCACTGGTAGTAAGGGGATATGCAAAGCCTAAGCTCTGCTTTAGTGGTAACAGTGACCCGAATTGATTATTCGCCATATGTGAACATTTCCTTTAAATTCAGTGGATTACCCAGATGTCAACAGTGAAACACCGTCCATGGCTTCATAACACTTTTAGATTAAACAGAAGAGGCTAAGCCCAACAAAAGAGATGATGCCCAGCACTCTCGTGGTCGGCCCAGCTGCGAATGAGCTTCGGCCATTCACAGCGAGGGTTGACTTGCAAGGCCTCGCCTATGGTAAGGCCCTGATCCCAACTCCACTGCAGCTGGCCTTCCACGCAGACTACTGCTGCACATCCCAGAGGTGCGGCCAGGGTACGGAGTAGTCTCCTTCTGTGTGATAACTCAAAACCAGTTCTTGGGGTAGCTTTCCTCGCACAGGTTTGATCCCACCCTGACTAGGAGAACAAAAGCTGAGGCTTTCAAAGTGTCAGCTAAAACCTACTTGTGACAAGGCAGGCCCCATTTAGGTTAAGTAGGTTCTTGAGCTGACGATATCCAGAAGAAAGAAACGTTGAGCATGACAGATGGATTAGGAATAAACCTTGGAGTTTAATTGTTTTCCTCTATGGTAACCTGTGCAAGGAAGCCTGTGTCGTTCTAACCTGGCTTTGTCATCCAAGACCGGTCAATAGTTGAACAGCAGTATTTTTATTAACCTAATTTTCATAACTGATTACTTGGATGTCCCGAATAAGCTACATTGCGGTAGTCAAGGCTTGGGATGTAAGTGTTTAGGGTGGTAACTTTACATGAGAATGATGACCAAGTCAGATTTCACAGAGTAAGTACTGATGGCTGCGGTGCCAAATGCCACTTAAATGTTCAGATGGACCATCACAAAGACTCCACTTCCATCAGCATGTGTAGGAGAACATTGATTGTAGTTTTCTGAGCGTTAACAATTTATGCTTCTCACTGTGCTCATTTTAGCTTTAGGTATGATTGATTCAACCCTCTCTTTTAATACTAGTGCATTCTCTATTACAAAAAAAACTGTTAATGTCGGTCGTTTAGTCATTCTCTGCTCTGCCTTTATGTCCAAATGAATTCAAACATCTCTATTGAAAAAATGTTGGCAACATGAAACACCTCTTACCGAATATCGACATTAGGTTGATTAACTTTTGCTGTGCTCACAAATGGAGTATACTACTGCAACTCAATCTTCAAGGCAATCTACTCCTTAGATCAGAAATTTTAAATGTTTCAAAAGATTTTGGCTAGATTAATGGCTGTCCCTAGATGTTTGGATCACATGAAACCTGTTTGGATCACATGAAACCTGTTTGGTTTAGCTAGTTGTCATGAGAATGGGATAGGTTCTAGAATGTTGCTGGGTAGTTGAGTTGGGAATGGCAGTTGGGGAGGAGGCATTGAAGTGTATGGATGTGCTGCTCTTCACTCTTACAATAAACACCTGCTCAAGTCTTCTCGTGTTTCTGCAAGTTGGCGGCTAGGGGAAAAGGACTTACCGCTACAGAGAAATTGACTTTGTTACGCCTTCTCTCTGTGTTGGCGCTGGTGATTTCGTCTCCTCGTACTGGTGTTAGCAGTGAAATTAAATCCTTAGTGGCAGCTGCCATGAGGTGCAGTTGAGAGCGGACAGAGTATCTGGAGCAGAGGTGAGGGACCCTGTCAAGCTAGAATTTTTTGGGCTTATCGGAAACCTTTCTTGGCTCGAGCGGGGGTGAAGAATGTCACGTGAGTCTCACTGTGCGGTTG
Organism: Calotriton arnoldi; assembly: GCA_963921515.1. NCBI lineage: Eukaryota > Metazoa > Chordata > Amphibia > Caudata > Salamandridae > Calotriton > Calotriton arnoldi. The sequence goes on from CAWUFW010000777.1 coordinate 1,847,953, forward strand.
TTTTGCATTGGCATAGCAGTGCGCATGCTCCTGACTGTAGACACGCCAACGTTGCGTTGCGCGTCTAAAGCACCACCATTTTGGAAGCCCTGTGTGTGATGGCAGATAGGATTACATTACATACCTGCTCAGTGCGCTGCCGTTTTATATTGGAAAGAAGTGTCACGAGGAGCATTATGTGCCGCCATGTTGATGAGAATCCTGCGGCATTGACTAAGCCTGACATGCAACGTGCCATTTGTTTTTCTCCAAGAGTAGACCTGGGGTCTTGACGTGGTCATTGGAAGGTTAGCCGGAGAGGCTATTGCTGGCTGTGGGTCTTCGATGACACTTACGCCTCAACCTTGCAGAGTTTGTACCGTGATCGCGCACACCATGTCCTCCTTGCGGAGTGTGGGCTAATGCACACTTATTAATAACGTTGTAAAATGTTGTGAGTACATTTGCTCAATTACCTTCAGTGTGAAGCAGTGATATTTGTGTATCTCTGTGAAACGCACACCTGATTCTTCTTGCGGTGTGTGCACGGTGGTGCACACTCCAAATACCAATTCTTGGTGTACACGTTGAGCTATACACATTTGCTCAACTGTACTTCAAGAACAGACAGTTTAGAGCCTTGCGTTTGCAACATCTATGGTCATAACCTTTGTGTGTTAGTAGTGACACTCACCCCATAGTGTATGTAAGAGTTGATCGTTATTACCATTTGTGCCCAAACATTTTCTCTTCCTACTCCATTACCTTTCCTTCCTTCTCCAGGTGAACCACAAATGAAATGGCCTGAATGGAAGGAGTACTTCCTTAGCTATATTTCTGCAAAAAGGAAAAACAAAATGTTATTACATAGTTTAGGCCCGGAGGGTCTACGTGTTTATGGGCAAATGGAAAAAAAACAAGGTCTCCTGAAGATGGTGATGTATTTAAGCATGCACTAGATGATTTGTATTATTATCACAACCAGCAGTGTGTGAAGCTATTGACCGGTACAGTTTTTTTCCCAGAGAAAACAGGGCAGGTCTGAGACCGTGGAAGATTGTGTCTTCCCATAAGAAGTTAGCAGTATCTTGTAAATTTGGTGCCTTACAAGAAGAACTTATTCAGATCATAATTCACACAAATAATTCTAACATACAGGGAAAGTAATGGGTGTGTGGTGATGCTTCCTTAACAGAAATTATTGCCATGGTCAAGAAAGCGGAAATGTCTAAAAGATGCGCTCAGGCTGCTTTACGGAACAACAAGCCTTAAGAAACAGTTCCAGTTCCAGTGGGCAAAGCCTCTGGGACCACTGGTAAAAAGTTGAACAAAATCTGGAAACAGCCTGGGAAGGATCCTTATAAGACCTGTGTAGACAGCTTTAGTAATGACAAGCGGCAGACCTGTTTCAGATGTGGGGACACTTAGCCAGAGACAAAAATTGTACAGCCACTACATCTAAATGTGAATGTTGTGGGATTTTAGGCCACTTTGCCAAGGTTTGCAGAAGAAAATGTGAAAGTGAAGGGTATTCTGGCTTTGATTGATGCTGAACAAGTGGATGATGACGTACCATCAAGTTCCGAACGTATTTTGATGGTCCTGTACTGAATGTTGACACGTTGTTGAAGCACAAACCAACCTGTTTGATGCACATTGGGTGGGTAGAGCTAAAAATAGTAGCCGACTCTGGTTCACTCTACACCATTGTGCAGTGCTTTGTATGGAAACACTAATTCGCTAATACCTTAGGTGACAAGTTGACCCCCTCTCACATACATCCTGTTACATTCAAGGGGAAAAGAATTCCTATGTTAGGGTTCAGGTCTCTATCCTTTGAATTTAAAGGCAGAAAGACGGAAGGTAACTTGTATGTGGCAGAGGGAGGTTCATTTGTCTTGGGCTGGATTGATCAAGGGAAGTTGGGTAACATGCTTAATCCGAATAGCAAAGATCAAGTTTTGTCGTGAATATGAAAGAGGTTCTACTTAAAGAGTATCCCAAAGTATTTTCAGGTACTGTGGTGAAGTTGTGTAGATTTTCAAACAAAATTGTGCTGAGGGAGGATGCAGTACCTGTATGTCATAAAGTGAGAAGCATTCCCTTGAGAGTGAGGGAGGATGTAACAAAGGAATTGGATGGGTTGGAGAAGGAAGGAATTATAGAAGTAGGTGACAGTAAAGAGTGGTTGCCATCGTTGGTAGTTGCCAGAAATTCTAGTGGGAAAATAAGATTATGTGCAGATGTCAGAGACTTAGCAAAACCAAAGGGGATGATGGACGGAGTGTTGAACATTGCAAGCACTCACCCCCAGTCAACTGATCTGGGTTTAATCCATCATTCTTTAGCTCACTCCGCCACCCCAGTTCAGACATGGCCATATGCAAATCAGTCTGACCCTGTGCCTCATGGGAACAGTCCAGCCCGAACTGCCAAGCCATGTCTTCCCTGGACCGGAAACAAGCATCCTGGGACCGGTTTCGGGTTCATAACCCTCATCAGCCAGGCTATCTTGAATCCAGTGGCAAAGTGAGCAAGGGACCCACGTCTGGGCATACCCTGCCAACTTAGGGCGAACTTAGCAAAACCAAAGGGGATGATGGACGGAGTGTTGAACATTGCCAGCACTCACCCCCAGTGGTTTTGCATTGTTCGCCCGAAGTTGGCAGGGTATGCCCAGACGTGGGTTCCTTGCTCACTTTGCCACTGGATTCAAGATAGCCTGGCTGATGAGGGCTGTGAGCCCGAAACCGGTCCCAGGATGCTTGTTTCCAGTCCAGGGAAGACATGGCTTGGCAGTTCGGGCTGGACTGTTCCCATGAGGCACAGGGTCAGACTGATTTGCATATGGCCATGTCTGAACTGGGGTGGCGGAGTGGGCTAAAGAATGATGATGGATTAAACCCAGATCAGTTGACTGGGGGCGAGTGCTTGCAATGTTCAACACTCCGTCCATCATCCCCTTTGGTTTTTCGATGTCAGAGACTTAAACAAGAACAAGAGTCAATTGGTTCTCCATCATTGACTTAACGTCAGCATATCACCAGATTCCGCTCAGTTCGTCTAGCAGGCATTTAGCATCCTTGGTTAACCTGTTTGGGTGTTACAGGGTTGTGCGAATGTCGTTTGGGCAAGCTTCGGCTGCTGCCATGTTTCAGCGTCTTATGCACTTAATGTTCAAAGGTGTTAAAGGAGTAACATATTTCCAAGATGATATTTTAATTATGGGGTGTGACAAGTAAGAGCATGATCGCAGGTTAGGTTTGGTTTTTGAAAAATTAGCTACTAGTGGTCTTAGTGTAGAACTCAAGAAATGCAGATTTAAGATGAGATCTGTAACTTACTTGGGGCACAAAGTAAGCAGAGGTGGAATTTTGCCCAAAACAAATATAGTAGCATCCATTAGTAATTCACCTGCACCCACTTGCAAGGACAAAGTCAGGTCCTTTTTGGGGCTGGATGAGTTTTACTTGAAATTTGTTGAGAACTTTGCTATGAAAATGTATGAATTGAGACAATTGTTAAGAGAACGGCAAGACTTCATCTGGAGCGATTTGTTACAAAAGGAATTTGAGAGTATTAAAAGCTATTCCCTTTCATGGTTTTGAGTAAACAGCTCACGTTTTAACTATAGATGAAAGTGGCTAGGGTCTAGGTGCAGTTTTAATGCAAGTTTTGGAGGATGTGTGTTAAAGTACAGTAGCATTTGTCTCCCGCTCATTGTCTTTTGCTAAGGAGAAGTTTTCTGTAATCGAACTGGAGATGTTAGCGGCTGTGAAGGCTATGGAAAAGTTCAGACCAGACCACTCTTATTGGGAGCGTGGTTTACGTTGCACACTGATCATAAACTATTATTAAAACTCTTGACCACAGTGGGTGCTGTTAGGGCAACATCTCGCATGGCGAGGTTGTCCTTGCGTCTGTCTCCTTGACTATGTCTATGACATGGAATTCTTACCTGGTCATAGGAATTAAGTAGCTGACTATTTAAGCAGATCGCCCTTGGCATTAAATGAATGCACTAGCAGTGAGTGGGATGAGCACTGTGTTGCCTTTGTTACTGGATATAATTATGCTATTAGTAGCGATGACAGGACATCTGGTTATGAGAAGGACCAAACTCTAAAAGCTATAGGTAAGGCTATTCTGGACAGATGGTGTAGGAAAAGTAAGTTGATGAAAAATTGTAAGTAATTTTGGGAATTGAATGATGTTATCCATTAGCGATAGAGGTTTATCTTACATGGGGAAAAGGTAATACATCCACATGGTTTCAAAGTGAAAATATGAAGTATCATGCACAAAGGTCATTTAGGTATTGTGACATCCAAAAGATGGGTGAAATCTTCACATTGGTGGCCAGGTGTTGACTCTCACATGGAAAAGTTTGTGAAATCTTGCGAGTATTGTGCTAATTCTGACTAGTCAGTTTTGGTGTTCTATCCTCCTTTAGGTTGTAGGTAATTGCCTGACAATTCCGGGGATGACTTGGGCATTGATATTCTTGTTCCCATTTTGGATTTTAGAGGTGTGTCCAAGTTCAAAATTGTTCTTTTGGTTATGCTCTAAGTGGCCTTAGGTAAGCGTGTATAACAAAGTTGATTCTGCAGTGGTCATTTAGTTTCTAGAAGAGGTTTTCCTTTGAGAAGGCATTCCCAAAACATTACCAAGTGATAATGGTCCTAAGTTCACTTCTGGAAGAATTGTTGGCTAGTAACGGCATCAAGGTGAAGCACACTCCGGTGTACCATCCAGCTGATAAAGGTGCTGTGGAGCGTTTTAATCGGGTGATCATGGGAAGTGTGCAGTCTGCTATAAATGCAAAATTGAATTGGGAGAAGGAATTGAAACTGCATGGTGTGGGCGTACTGGATCACACCCACCTTGACAGGTTGTAGTCCATTCAGGAAATTGAGAGGTGGAGAACCTTTCACTAAGGATAATTTAGCATTGATGAACAGGAAGTTACACAGTAAATTGTCGCCTGCAGTGGTTAGTGCGAATTTGAAGAAAGTGCAGGAGGTGTATAAAGAATATTATTATAAGAAATATGGTGTGGAGGATGTGGAATTGGAACCAGGTGATTGGATGATAGTGAAATTGTGAGTCATCACTAGGAAGGGAAGTAGCAAGTTCATGAGACCACTGCAAGTGAAACATGTTTATTCAGGAAAGTTTGCATTTTGGGTGACTGACAAAATGTTTTAAACAATTAGCATGGGAATTGGATAAGGATGCTCATGTGGATGAAGAAAAGCACAATGTATGGTTGTGGAGGAGGATGAGTATTGCCATGTAACAGTTGTTGTGGGAGTTCGTGAGGATGATTGCGTGATTCCGGACAGTGGTATTGGCGGTAACGAAGGGATGTCAGATGGTGGTGAGTAAGAAGTAGTGGCACCCAATGTAAATAGTCAACCTGAGTCTTCCCAAGTGTCATTTGGATTAGTGGCTCAGTCTGGAATGCCTGGTGTGTCTACTCATTCTAATAGCCTATCTTATGTGACTTTTACTGGAGGCTTGGAAACTCTTGTCCGGGGTAACTCCTGTTTCTTGTCTCCAGCTATGTTGTTGAACTGCCTGTATATATACTGAATATAGATGTAGATATGTTATTTTGTGGGGATGGTTATTGTTATTAAGGAGAAAGATGTGTGGTATCTGGTTTAGCCAGTTGCCGTAAGAATGGGATAGGCTCTAGAATGTTGGTAGGTGGTAGAGTTGTGAACGGCAGTTGGGGAGGAGGCATTAAAGAGTATGGATGTGCTGCTGTTCGCTCTTACAATAAACCTTTTACACCTGCTGAAGTCTCCTCGTGCTCCTACATAAACTAGGTATGTAGGATCTCAATGGCTACTAGACAAAGATGTGCAAAGTTCTGTGGAAGCGTTGGTACTTAACGGAAGGTTGCCATTTTTTTCACTTTCCCACCTATGTGTGAAAAGCGTGACTTTTGTGATAACTTAACACGCATATTCCTGCTTACTACTAACAAAATGATATGGAAAAAAAGTGTCATTGTGCAGAGACGAACACCAGTAAAGTACACTTGCACAGTAAAATTCTGCAAACATTTGCCATTGTGCATAGAAAACCTTTAGAGAAGGTTGACTTGCAAAGCCATATTCTGCATATATTTCCCCAAAGCACCCCTTTGACCTTGTCGCTCCAGACAAGATTTCAAGACCCCACCTATTCGATCATCCTGCCAACAGATCATCCTCCTAAGAAGGCAGAGTATTTGCAGCGAGAAGCTCTTTGAACACCAACTTAGATGTCCTTACCCACCTCTCTTGCAGGGAAGAGCTCACTGGCGCTTTTTCTGAAGCTGTTGATAATCTGTTTTACAAAGCTCATTTTGATAATTTGTATTCCACATGAGGCTTTTGTAAAAAGTTGTAGCTTATAAATTAATCACCCCAAAACCACTCCCCAGAGAGTACATATCTGCTGTTCTATTAGAAGCTGGATCATCTCCAAGCATTTCTGCCCCTTTGAGACATTAGTAATGGATGTTGTGGATATGCATCTGGTTCTGTAGAGTCCTTTGTATTGCAATATAGTCTGTTAGTTTTGAAAAATGATCTCTTCTCTTTTCACATTGTTTTCTACTTGTTCTTTGTTTCTCTTGTTTATTTTTTCTGTTTGGTTGCTTTTATACGGAAGGGTAGTGGAAATATTTCCCCTCCAATTTTCAATTGTCGCTTACAGACTGCTTTAGCTGCCTGCCAAGAAATCATGTCACGACATGCATGCATACACAGAGGCACATACACTCTTGGACAGCCTGCCAGCCATTGGCTACTGTAGTTCAACTAGCTTTAAATATTGGCTAATAGGATTTTCCATCAGCTTTAGTATCAAACCACGGCATATCGCAGATGGGTACTATTTAAACAAGCATTTGCAAAGCCAATAGGTCTTGCCTATGGGCCAGCGAATGGCTTTTGCATTTGGTTTGGAGAACGGGTGGTGGGTTTGGAGAATGGGTGGGGACCAGGTTGGTAAAGAAAAACGCTATGAAGTGGCCAGCGCTGGCTGCCGTCAAGTGCTTTTTTGTCCTGTCTGCTGGGATGTGGGGAGAAGAAATGGGGACATGGAGCAGAAAAAGCGACTGGGCAGGTGGGAGGCAGAAAAGAAAAAGGGACGGGTGGGTGTTAAAAAAGAAACGGGGACGAGGAGGGTGAGGATGAGAGGGAGAAGAAGAAATGAGGACAGGGGCTGGTGGGAGGAGATGAAGAAAGAAGGACGGGGCAATGGGGTGGGATAAGAAACAACAGGGACAGGGGTGGGAGGATAAGAAGCAAATTGGAAGGGGTTCGGGAGGGTAAGAAAAAACACTGGCAGGAGTGGGTGGGAGTGGACGAAGAAACTTGGACGAAGGTCGGGCGGGATAAAAAGCAACACAATGGGAAAAGAAGCAGCATGGATGGGGGCAGGTTGGAGGGGAAGTAGCTGCACGGATAGGGGAGAAGCAATAAACTTGGAAAAAAAAATAGTACCTCAATCACAGTAGCCAGCAGCGGAAGGATGAATGAAGGAGCATTTATAAAGCAAATGGCTACCCGGAGGCATCCCAGCGCTATGACACCGTATGGAACTGTAATAGTGAGGAGATCACGGAAAAAGGAAAGTTTTCAGCAGGTTTCTGAACTTGAGATAGTCCGGTTCAGAGCGTATGTGGAGGGGAAGACCGTTCCAAAGTATGGATGCATTGTACGTAAACAGTCGGCCTCCACTACGTGATCGTTTAATCTTAGGGACTAGATTAAACCTTTGTTCTTAGATCTGAGGGCCCTGGTAGGCGCATAGGATTGAATCCAGGGACGGATCAAAGACGAGCCCTTGCCAGTAAATAACTTGTGGGTGATGCATAAGGCCTTAAATTGGATTCTTTCCTGAACAGGGAGCCAATGCAAGGTAGCGAGAGCGGGTTTTGCAGAGGAACGTCTGGGAATATTCATCAGCATGCGAGCTGCACAATTTTGTACTGTTTGAAGAGTTCTGATGGTGCCCTGAGGGGCTCCCAGGTACAGGACATTGGAATAGTCCAATCTTGATAAAATGAGAGCTTGGACTAGCACCCGTCTAGCAGTAAAAGGTAACAAGGGAAGTATCCTTCTGATCATTCTTAAAAGGCTGTAACAGCTAGCTGCCACTGTGCGTGATTGTGCCTTAAAATCGAGGTTGCAATCAAGCCAGACCCCGAGACTTTTAATTTAAGGAACTTAATGCATCTAAAGCAATCAGAGCTCCTGTAGAAAAGAGTGGAAGTGAAGACTGCTCTTGCTGCCCAATTAGAAAGGTAGCAAATGAGTGACAATGAGGCCCATGAATTGTAAATAATGGGCAGACTCTAACCCCTTAGTCAAGACAATATCTCTCGCAAGTGAGAGCGCATGCGCTAGCGCACATGCAAGACCAAACAAGTATTTCACATCCTTAATATGTCTATTGTGAACTAGTCTATGACTTTCATGTACACTGGTGAAAGGCTTTATCTTAGTAAAGATTAGAATTATTTAAATACGTCCGCATTCCTTTTCTGCGAGCGAAAGCCATTAAGCAACAAAACACAATAGTTTAAATCTGGAAGAGTCACGCAGCGAGGTTTAGTATTTCTTCCATTGCGCTGCGCTGACGATCCTAAACCATATACAAGGCAAAATAAAGAGAATGTGCTTCCACAACCCACTCTTTGAATATTCTAGGCCACTGGCAGAAACGAAAGGCAGTGAGTGGCATCTTTACACAAAGCAGTGGTGCTGCAGATAAATCGCATGTACGCGGCCTTTCAAGAGGTGATACAGAAGTCTTTGGGCAGGAACTGGAGCCTCTCGGGGCCAGCAGAAGCATACAAAACCGGGCTTGACTTCCATGGGGAATGGCCTGTCTCTTGGGCGAATCTCACTAGACGTGACTCTGATGATTTTTTTTTCCCTTCCGGTGTCATGGTTTACCTTTAAATGATATTCTATTTCCACGGGTCATAAATTGGTCCTGGTCCCTTCCCCCTACGTTTCTATCAAAACGAACATGTGCGCTTGAAAAGTTACAATTTTGATTAAAAATATCAGGTATAAGGACAGTAATAACTAGTGTAGGTCACTCCTATTTTTCTTGCTTCTTAAACTGAAATTAAAATACCTATTTGAAAATGTTTTGCAGAGTGCCTACCACTTCCCTGGATTTAACAACTGCATTTATTTGTCTATTATTATTATTATTGTTATTTTTAGGATTCATATAAGTACTATTTCATAATCATGTCAACAATAATAAGATCTTCAATTTACCCAGGCTTCTTTGTTTTTGCCTCCTGATGCAAGCATATGTTTGTGGCAGTGGTGCCGTATGTGGCTGGGTTACTCACTTGCAATCATTTGCATGGTATCCTGCGCATACTTTATTTCTTAATGTGCCATTCTCAAATCGCTGATGGCCATCTTGAAACTGAAATAAAAGTAAAGTATAACAAAAAATAAGATAGCCGCAATGCAACAGCACCCAGGCAGATGAATTAGCTGCCACCTTGCAGTGATTTTTGTTGTCTGTTGGCAAAAACATTCCAAGATGCTGCATGTCTATGGTTGTGTGAGCATGCATGTGGACGCAAAGGTGGCCATCTTGGAAAGGTTTGTGTCAGTGTAAAAATAAAAAAAATACTCATTGGAAGATGACTGCCAATGCTTTAGCATCGAGGTGTAAATATGGCAAGCAGTTAGCAATTTATTTTTTAATACTTTGTCATAAAATCCAAGATGGCCTCTCCTGTATTCTCATGCAGGATATCTTGGAATGCTTTGGCCATAAGGTACACCAATGTTGTATTATGTTTCCTTCCTCTTACCCCCCTCCCCCCACCCATGAAGGGAATCGTTCCACCCTTGCCCCTTCATCCCTCTGTGAATGTTCCCCTCTCTTGGTTTAGTTTCCCTTTAGCCAGTCTACAGCTTTCTTTTAAGACCTGGCTTGTTCTCAGGGCCCCTCAGGCTCCAATATCCTGCTGTTTAATGCACTGGTCTATAGTACGGCAGAGTTTCATGGTGTTGAATGTGCAGAATGAAGAATTAAGGACTGCAGAAAGTACAACTGAGTTTTTATTTGCTTCCTAAATTTCAAAGTGATGCTTCAATATGAGGGAGACAGGGGAGTTTGTTTCCGAGCATAGCTGTTGTTCTATAAAAGGATCCATCTGATAGAGACATCTAGCTGCAGATTCCTTAACTTGTGAATTCTCCCCAGGCGTCAGACTGGATCCGGATACTTTTCTCAGCAGTACCTATGCGCGCCTGGGGGGTGGCGCCGCATGGATCCGTAACAACTTCGACTCTGGATGTGACGACAGCGGATCCATATAAGTCCCCTCCGGCGCGCTGACGTCAGTTTCTTCTTTTTCTGCTCTGCACGTGGATCCGGAGTAGTGCATCTCTGCCCGTTTTTCGGCCTGCTGTGATGTTTTTTTTTTGTCTGAAACAGTGTGCCTTCTTCTATGCCCTCTGGGTTTAAATCCTGTGGGTCCTGTGCTAGACAGATGTCGCGTACGGATCTGTATTTTATGTGGTGCTTAGGCGAGCATCATGACACCGAAGAATGTGACGCCTGCGAGCGGTTGAAGCCAAAGGCGCTGGCGGAGCTACGTGTGAAGCTCCTGACTGCGGTCGTCTTCCTGGACTGCAGTTAGCTGGTCCAGCGGCTGTTCCCGTGAGCATCACTCTTCATCCTGTGGTTGACAGCAACAGTCCCAGTCCCCGACTGCGTCTCACTGTAAGCGGCGTCACAAGGGATCGAAGTCACAGCCTTCTATGGCTGCTTCGACTCGCGACGTAGATTCTGGAGACTCTTCATGTCTCTGCACTGAGGCCTCCGCTCAGACGTCGCTCCTGTGCCTCCCTGCTTTTCCTGGAGCCAGAGCGACTTGGAACCCGATGCAAGAGTATTACAATGCTCTTTCATCTTGTCTTTGGACCCTCGCCTTCCTCTGGAGCGCCTCAGGGCCCCATGGAGGTCATAGGTGCGCCGATAGCGACATCGCCGGCGGGTACGCCCTTAACGGCAGTCCGGGTCATGTACACAGTGGTGCCGGTGCACGGCACTTTGGGGCTTCCAGCGCCGGCTGACTGATGCAACATCTGTACTTCCTCCAGCGCGGCACCAGAGTGCTCCGAGCCGGTGCACTACACTGTTGAAGCCTTGCGCAGTCTGCTTCCCTGCACCCCCTTGTGTCTGCATTGCTGTTGGCACCGACTGACGCCCCTCCGCCTTCCCATGACAACATCGATATGGCGCCGTTTCTCATTCAGGTCTTCTGGTGTTCGTGACTAGTTGTCCTTCTGGGGACCTTGCATGCGGCCTTCTCCTACTTGTGGGTGGGGTTTTTTGGATTCATCCTGTGTGTGAATCCTGTATTAAGAGGTTAATTCATTTTTATGTGATATCGGTCACTTGAGCCTATTGCTTTTGTTCTGTTCTCTGACTGTGGTTTGAGATTCTGCTAATTCCACCCTGTTTTTCCATTGGAAACGTTGTTTCTTGGTTTACAGTTTTCCTTTGGCAGCCTCTTGTCTCACCTTTGTGTGTCCATCAGGTTTATGGTACACAGCTTTTGGTATACACTCCTTTGGGGTTTTTTCCTTCTGCATTCTTCCATGCAGAGACTTATTCTTTGATTGTTACATTCGCGACGTACCCTTTCTTGCGGAAATTCTCTTCTTGCCTCCGGTTAAATTAATTCCTTCGGTGATCACTCTTCTCCTGTGTAATGCAGTATGTTCCCATCTTTTGTCACCTAGTACTGCACGCTCCAGTATTGCGCTCCGCTACCTCTTCTGGTTGGAGGTTGGATCTATTTGTCTCCTTGGAGACTTTTGTTGCCACCAAGGACTTGTAGCTCAGTGGTAGTGTCTTGTGCCCCTCGTGGTTCAAGCAACCCTAGGACTGGGGTTTAACTCCCTCAAGGTTGGGACAAATACGGCCATGCTGTCTTGAATGCGCCCGCTTTCGTCCGATTCAGAAGCTCAGCAGGGTCGGCCTGGTGGGTATTTGGATGGGAGACAGCCTGGGCTTTCCTGGTACTGTTCCATTTCTATTATGTTCTGTTATCCACTGTGCCTCATGGTCGTTGCGAGATCATTGTATGGCTCTCTGATCTACATACTTAGGTGCCCTTGTTGGGATTCCGTTGGGAATTGTTTTCCCTCATCCATCTTGTATGATGATAATTCCACCTGGGTATCCTGTGGGTAATTTCCGGGACTCTATTTGTTTTCTTCATCTTGACCTTCTGGTCCGCTTCTTGTACATGCTTGTTTGACAAGTGTTCTTTTCATTTCTCTTTCCTTTGGGGAGTACGTGCCTGGAGCGATAATTCTAGCAGGTAACGTCTTTTCAGCCAAGTTTCCTGGCCCTCCCCCCAAACCCCCAACCTTTTTTCTCTATTATGTCGCCTGGTACTTGGAGCTGGTTTAGGCTCCGTGTGTTTCGGTGTGTACACGGAGTGTCCCTTGGGTGTTGCTGTGTCTTATTAGGCTGCAACATGATTGTCCTGCATATGTATATTGGTGGGACAGGGTTTGAATTTTTGCATGTTTACATTATTGCCTTTATGGCTATATATTGTTTTCCAAGGCCTTTATGCCCGAGTGGTTCTGGTATGATTACATTTCTGTCTCCAGATCTATTTCTTTTGTTACCAAAAAAAAAAAAAGAGGCAGAAAAGGAATCGGAAGGAGGGCTTTTCTCCACAGAAGAACTACTTCTTCGTTTGGTGTACACTCTATTTCTCTAGGACCTTCCCCTCCATGGGTTAGGTGGATTGATTCTGATGGTTGTCTTGTGGTTTTCTTTATCAGGACAGGAACACTGCTTCTTGTCGTTTCCAAGTTTTAGTGTACCTTGCGGGTTCGCATTCTGACTGTTGTTGGGTGTTTGTGTGGTATTTCATCCTACTCCCCTTCAGGCTTGGTTTCCCTTATCTGGGTTATCTGTTCCTCTTTATCGGCCCTTGGACTTTTCTTCCACTCTTTGTGATGGAAGAGTTAGTTCATCTTGATGTGGGTGGAAGGGTCCCTTCAAAAAAGTTTCTTACAGTAGTTTGACCTTTGGCTCCTCAGGTCCACAATTTCTCTTATCCGAGATAGATGCCACCCTCTGCTGAGCCGGGTCGGGTGGCTCAGTAGTCTAATGTGTGCATTGCAGGGACCTCTGCTCCTCCTCGTGGTTATGCGTTCAAATTCCAGTGGGTCCCATCAGCATTTCATCCAGTTGGATCCATACTATCAGTACCATTGAACTGGGTTACAATGGACAACTGTCCTTTAGCATCAAAATGCCTACGTGCGCCTTACACAATATACATGTTATTTTATGCTGTCGCTAATTCTTTGCGTTTTTGTGTGGTCTTTGCCACGCATTTCATGAAAAAGCCAAGTCTTTTTATCAGCTCCCGAGTGGCACTGGTTGGTCTTTACACTCGGCCAGCTGGTTCTCTTTGGAACTGTTGCAAGATTGGTTTGCAGACCCTCCCCCTAGGGGGTATGGCTATGGCTTCTAATTCACATAGAGACATCTAGCCGCAGATTCCTTACTATCGGATGAAAAAGTTACTTACCTTCGGTAACGATGTATCTGGTAGAGACATACTCTAGCCGCAGATCCCTTAACGCCCCTCCCATCCTCCCCACTCTGCGAACAATCTATGAGGTCTGGTCTTGGTGTTGCCATTACACTCATTCCCACTGTTGAGTGACCGATAGTGTGGGAGTGGTCCTCCCTTTCCTCACTGGTTTTTATACTCCGCTGGTCTATGCCTTATGGTATGGTGGGACTCTCCAGACCTCCTGGTCTTGTCTTGTATGGGGTTGCCATACCATCCTTTTCTCCTTTGTATATGTTTAATGGCGTGAGAGGTGTTTTCCTTGCAAGTTGTATTAAGTCCCACTGCGTTTGACATGACTTGTGCTTCATTGATTTCTTGTCCTTTTCCCTCAAAGTCCATATCTAGTAGTACTATGCATTTCTCTCATTGCTCTTGTTGTTGTAAAGATTTGTCGTCTTTTATGGCACACTGTTTCAACAGCCACTTTCTATGGAATCTCCGCTTTCTGCGTGGAAAGTTTCACAGAGGAGACGGACGTCAGCGCACCAGAGGGGACTTCTATGGATCCGCTGACGTCACATCCGGAGTAGACGTTGTTGCGGATCCATGCGGTGTCGCCCCCGGCGCGCAGAGGTAGTGCTGAAAAATGTTTCCGGATCCAGTCTGACACCTGGGGAGAATTCACAAGTTAAGAAATCTGCTACTAGACTATGTCTCTACCAGATACATCATTACCGAACACCTGGGGAGAATTCACAAGTTAAGGAATCTACCAGATACATCATTACCGAAGGTAAGTAACTTGTTCATCACTGCTTTAAAATGTGCGTTCACCTGGAACTTGAAGTAGGGCAAGGTTAGCTGATCTAAGCTGTTGTCCAAGTCTTTGACAGCTGAATTATGGCGCATTAAAATCTGCTTTTTCAGAACACATGATTCTGTGGGCGATAGCTCCTTGAATTGGTCCTTCTTCTGGACAGGCAGTCTCCGCAAAGAGTGCATGGAGTGCAGTGTCTTGAATATTAGTCATAATTTTCATTCTTCTCCCAACTGTACCCCTTCTCATCATACTCTGCCCTCTTTATCTTACTCCCTCCAGCCTACCCGAGCCCCATGCCATGCTTCCCTCTTGGTAGCTTGGTTCTCAGAAGCATGTACTCTGTTTCTTTGGACATTGCCCATCTCGTCGATCACCTATCTTGACAGCTATTTTTTTGTATCGGAAATAGAGAAAGGATTTACAATCCCTGCTTCTCTGTGTAATGATGCTGAGTCTTTTCTATACTTCATGTTTGTCTTTTGGTGAACTTTTTCCAAATACTTTTTTTTTTTATTATCAAGCAACTGACATTGGGTTTCTTGTTCCTCTGTTTTTGGTCTGGCCAGTAGATAGCTTTATCTTTGTCACCAGTCTCATGTTTCCTCCCAAAAAATCCTAAAACGCGTGCACAGTATATACACACCACACCAACCATGCACCCATATACCCATATACATATATAGAGGGGTTTTCTTTAGACTTTCTTCAGCCATTGGTCTCTTCAACTGTCATTTACATTTAGTTTCTGTCCACCTCAGCATGGGACAGTGGGTTGGGCCACTTCATCTATTGCCTCTGTTGCACTGAGGGTGTGAGGTATTTTGCCTGATAACTTGCACAGCCGCCAGAGAAGTAGTGCACTACAATCCCAGGGCTAGTGTACCCTGCCTGGTGTACTGCTCCTTTATCTTTGTTCATTTTACATATTCATTTGTCAGTTTC
The DNA here is from genome assembly GCA_963921515.1 of Calotriton arnoldi. Taxonomy (NCBI): domain Eukaryota; kingdom Metazoa; phylum Chordata; class Amphibia; order Caudata; family Salamandridae; genus Calotriton; species Calotriton arnoldi. The sequence goes on from CAWUFW010000777.1 coordinate 1,863,291, forward strand.
TTTTTACATATTGCACGTTTGCAAAATAAATAGAAGCATTACAGGATTGCCAAGACAGAACTTATGTTTTTGCTAGTGCTGGTTTTTAGTTACATCTGGTCTTTGTAGGTTTTGTCTTTTTTCCATTTTTTCTTACAAAACGTTAAAAAATGTAAGTCCGTTTTTATATAGCGCAGCTACTCACCCTTACGGGTCTCAAGGCGCTGGGGGCCGTCGTGGAAATTAAGTGAGCTATTGCCCAGTGTCACATGGTGCTGAGCTGAGCTGCCGCCGGAGCCGGGGATCGAACCGTGAACCCTGTGCTCCGAAGTCAGCTGCCCTGGCCGCTGCACCACACATGCTTATTACCACAGGTGAATCATGGTGTACTGGTCGCTCAATAAGCTTGTCATGAGATGTAGGACACTGCTCAGGGAAACAGGCGGGAGACTTGTATGGACATCAAATTAAAATGTGATCCATGCACCTACATTACTTAGTAGAAATTGTATCATCATATGGGCCTGATGGCCAGCATAAACAACTCAACCATGAGTAGTCTGGTGTATAAGTCACTGTTCGAAATGGGGTTTCTGGTTGGCTAGGGTATGCACCTAAGCCAGGCAGAACCCACCACTCTGCTGACCCCCTTGGTAGCTTGGCAGGACACACCTCAACCCCCCCTTGTGACTGTCTAGAGTGAATGCACATCCCCTTTCTCCTGTCAGTCAAAACCAGGCGGTGAATACACAGCCAGGCAAGGCACAAAGACACGTAAGCACACAGAAATGCCCTCTTCTAAAAGTGGCATTTCTAAAATAGTAATGCCAAATCCGCTTTCACCAATAAGCAGGATTTATCACTACTAATCCAAACATACCAACCATGGTCACGCTACCCCTCTCATGTCGAAAATTACCACTGAAGCACATATCAGGGAATCCCCAATGCAAACCTATGTGAAGGGCAGCCTCACAGCAGTGAGAAACCAAATAGGCTGTTTGTCACTACCAGGACATGCCACACAGTTAAGACACATGTCCTACCTTTTACCTACACAGCACCCTGTCCATAGGGATAGCTAGGGCCTACCTTAGGGGTGACTTATATGTAGTAAAAGGGGAGTTGCAGACATGGCAACCACTTTAAATACCACGTCACTGCAGCAGTAAACTGCACGCGCAGGCCCTGCAGCGGCAAAGGCCTGAGACAGGTTTGAAAGGCTACTTCAGCGGGTGGCGCAAGCAGCGCTGCAAGCCCACTAGTAGCATTTAATTTACAGGCCATGGGTATATGGGATACCATTGCACAAGGGACTTACAGGTAAATTAAATAGGCCAAACAGGTGTAGACCAATCTTACCATGTTTACAAGAGAGAGCCCATGCACTTTAGCACTGATCAGCAGTGGTAAAGTGCCCAGAGTCATAAAACCGCCAACAACAGGTCAGAAAAAATACAGGAGGAAGGCAAAAAGTTCTCTGATGACCCTGCAAAAAGGGCCAAGTCCAACAGTCACCCTAGTACCATATAATTTATTACCGTCAGCGATGTGTAGAGTAAGACTTGATCCCAAATGTCAGAATGTCCAACTACCTGCTGAGCTCCTGAAACCATCATCCTGCTCATGCACTGATCATTAAGATGATGCTTCAAACTTTTGCTGTAATGAGCTTCCACCCACTACAACGCAGAGATGCTTTTGTTACAATCTGCCGTATAGCGATTAATTAGGATGAGTTACCTGTAAGAAAAAATAAAGTACTTTCATTGCTCAAATTTGTAAACCTTCTAAACACTATAAATGGGTAACTAAACTTATTGCATTCTATCAGTCCTGATAAATATCCACAAAGTACATTTTCTAGTTGTCACCCTATCTTATATTTTATGCTGTGGTAAAAAAAGTTATGAATATGGTGTACTAAAATACTAGAAAGTTGAATAGTATTATTTCCCCTCTCCAGTGTGTTGGCTGCTATTAATTTAAGATCCTTCTTGGAGTCATGTAGTCTGATGGTAGACTAGTGCTCTTTTTAAATACCAAACGGCAAAGTTTACCCGTGTCGAGTTGTGTCCTCCGTGATCATAAAAACCATTACAAATGTGTTCCTGTTGCTCCGATGCAGTATTATCCTTATCTCCTGCTGTGAAAAGTCAATAGGCGTGTCAACAGTAGCATACTGTGTGCATGCTCAGGGACCCGCTTCCACAGCTAAGCACACAAACGCCTTTCCAAACGCAAACCTACGCGCGCTTTTTTGTGATCTCATATGGAATGACTATTATATTTTTAAAACTTTGAATTTGGCGACGGAATTCAGGTGAAGACACAAATCGAATACAACACAATTATGTTCTTCTCAACTCTCTCTCGCCCTCTCTCTCTCTCTCTCTCTCTCGCTATATATATATATATATATATATATATATATATATTTTTTTTTACATGAACAATACTCGGGCCACACAATATCGGCCACCTTCAAAGATCAATGTTTTTTGTTTTGCAGTGCGTGCACAATTTATCCATGATACAGCGTGTTATTTAAAAAAAATAGTTGCTCACAATGACGCCTCAGCACACCTGTCTGTAATATTTGAATAGCATGTTCATTTTCAGACTTGCAGCCTCTTTATTCGGCATGCTTGATATGTGGATTCCGTTCATGTTCACTTATTGCAATTACCGTTACTGTGTAATTTTCTCTAAAGACGACCCATGTTTAGTGCAGTAAATGAACATCGTGTGTGAGGAATGGCTGAGGAATCCCTAAAGTGCATTTATTTTCCGGAGTGTTTAATTTGTGAAGGGCTCCTCTTCCGATATTTACTGAATGTTTTTTTTAAACATCTTGTACAAAAGACTCTTTCTTCATGGAGAGGGTAGTGTATGTTTTTAATATATTTATCACAAATTTTGCTGAAACAGAAGAGTAGAGTACAAATTTGATCAACAGTCGACAAATCCACAAGTTCTGAATTTGTAGGAAAAATCCAAGCTTTTCTATAAAGTAAAAGAAAATATGTCAAATGATGCAGACTAGCTTGCAATCACAAGCTACACCTCGCTTTGCACCTGCAGACTAATAAAAACCTACCAGGAACACAAATGGGATCATGAAACCATCAACCCCATGCCATGGCCTGGATGAACAGCCCATCCAAACAGTAGCTGAACAGGGATGCCCCAGAGCCCACTCCCACCTTGTACCTCTTTGTATTGTTTTTTTTAAAGAATTGATTAAATGAGATGTTTCAGACATTTAAACTTTGTAATTAGGCCTAAACATTCTCTGAGTGTGGCTTTACAAATTTCTAAAGCCAACTCCTACACAGCTAGTCTTGGTCTTTCATTTTCCAAATAAGGTTTTATTTGATTCTGCAAGAATTGTTTGAAAACATGGACAGCTAGCACTTGTGACCTTTGACCAGTGTATTTTTCTGTGGAAAGTGAGAGAGGGTTGGTCACATTGGGTCTGACCGCTTTGAGCAATGGAGATAGAAAGACCGGTCTGCAGGTGTGGCTTGTTCTCCCCATCACTTCTTGTTCCTGAATAGTGAAAGGCTGTGAAGCCATCAGCATGGCATATCTGAGGATCTCTCTTGTAAACAGCTGGTGGGTATGAAGTTTGCCTGTCCTCTCGCTGCCATCCATTTGTAGCCTGTTGCTGGAGTTTGAAGGAGGATGCTGAAGGGTGGTCTGTGAAGTTAAAGCAGGCATTTTTGTGAGTGCCCAAATCTTACAAATTACCAGAAGACTGGAGCAGTGTCTTAGATGGATGCCATGATGGCAGTTTTTTACTTTTTGCTACAATGCCCTAAGTGCGACACGTATGTCCAGACATGGGTCTCATGCTCACTGTGACACTGGAGCCAAGCTGCATCCAACTGACGAGCCTCAATCAGGGTAAAATCAGTGTTGGGTTGCTTGTATTCCAGTTCAGGGAGGACCTGGCCTGGTAGTTCTGGCTAGGCGGTTCCCATTGGAGCAGGATCAAGACTGATTTGTATATGGCTGGGTCGAAACTGAGGTGGCATGGTGTGCAAATAACGATGGACTGGTATGCCGCCTTAGTAATTACCAGTGTCTGAGATTAATTCAAGCATTCTGTTAAAATGAAGATGGATCCTTGTAACTTATAAGATGTAGGTTTATTTTGCTTAGTTACAGGTTACAGATAAGGCCCCACCAGGAGCAGCATGCTTGCTGCTCAGCCCACTCTCACCAGCTGACATTCACACCAGCCAGTCACTCATCAACATTCTGGGACCTCACATACACACACACTGGCTGAGCAGCAGGGACTTTGAACTCTGGAGAGGATGCATAGTAACTAAGACGGGTCACAACACATTCCTTATATTACTTTTGTATACTACAGTGGCATGGCATTTTATGCATTTAACCACCACATAGTAAGTCTATGCAGCAACTGAATCAAGGTGAAAGTGAGCATATATTCAACTTCAGTGGGGCATGCTTGTGCTGTGCTACAGTTTTGAAGCATACTAATGCCCACCCGACAGTAGGGTGTGCACGGGAGGATGGCGCATGCCGTTTTACTCTGCCTAACTTGAGAATTCAGATGCATGGAGGATTGGGTTCATAAATGTCAGTTGACATTGGTGGAACAGTAAAGTCAAAGTGAGCGGAATTTGGAAGTATGCGTCTGAGAACCCGAACCCCCCTGTGACAGCAGGAGAAGCATTGCAGAGTTGCCTGCCTAGGATGGATTTTAAATCACTCTTTCAATTTTCTTGGTGCGGTTTTCCCCATACTCACCTCGTCACAAACAATGCACACCAATACTTTTGGTGTATTTAGGACCAGCATGAGTAAATATGTTGGTTCTCTTAAGTACATAGAGAACATAATTAATCTAAGCACCTGCCATTAACCATGTTCAGGCTTCGTGCAAGCTGTGGAAAGGAACAGTATTACAACACTTGATGTGTGTACCTGCCCTCTGTACACCTAGTTGTCACCAACATGAGTGTGCAGTCATGTATTTGTTCCCAGATACACCATGTGTGACTGTACCCAAACGTGGCCATTTCTCCTTGGTGCTTTTTCCAGTATTTCAGTTCTTTCTAGGGCGACCTTCCATGTGCACTCAGCCAGCCCCTTTCCATGCCCTTTTGCAAGACCAGCTTAGTCCATCTTGGCATAATGCAGAATAGCCTAGCTTAGACCTTGTGCAAATTGTGACCCAAATCCTTTACTCACCATGCCTTATGACAATATCTTTACAATTAAGCCGTTAAAAATCGTTTCCCATGTTAGCCCAATGAATAGCCCAGGTGCTCCGTTTTGGGTAGCCATTGTGAATGCATGATCACATGAACACTGACACTGTGCCAGAAAAATTGAAACACTGTGAAAATAGCTGCATGAATTGGGTCGCCACAGTGTGGCTGATCTCTCTTGCCTCCGATCTCTGCATGTTTATTAGATATTTCTGATGCCCTTTTTCTGCTCCAACAGAGCTAGCATAACAGTTTTATGATGTTCTTGCTCTCCCACTTGAGACCAACCCAGAAAATATGTTACATTTATTGCATAAATATCTTTCCAAAGCTTTCAGTGTAACTCAGTTACAGTGCTATTTTCCCACAATGCACTGAGTGCAGGATACTAAACGGTGAATTTCTGCTGTAGACTTTCCCAAGAGATTGACGACATAAAAATAGAGCGGTCGTGTTCTTTACACTGTCCATCACCAGAATCCGATGTAGTGCTGATAGACTTCTGTCATCCAGTGACAGATCTGACCCAAGCAATTCGTGATATTGGTTCGTCTCCCCATTTTATTTTCGGTCCAGGGATTGATCTTAGTAAGTCCGCTTACATCTGATTTTTCGAGGGTGTGTTAAATCACCTGACTCGAAAGAGGCATGCATTGGTTGAAAATCAAGGATGACTGTAATTACACTGCAAAACATGGGAAATTTCACAAACTTGATCCTTGTTAGTGGACTCCTATAGCATAGCAATGATTAAATCGAATACCGGAGATTGCCATCCTTTCTTAATAAAAATTGGATGATTGACGCAAGAAGGTTCAAGTAGCATCAAGCTTGGCTGGCTGTTCTCAGTTATTGTGATAAGTAGGCTTTCTCAGGTGTGAGCTAATGGCATCAATCTCTCATGGGTGTTGAAATTGTTTGATGATTGTGGGGTAGGTTGTGTTTCTCCACTTACAGGTTGAGTTCTCCTATGATGTGGGGGTTGTTTTGATTTATATACAGGCAGGCTGGATGCTTTTAGCCTGTATTCTAGTTCCTTCAGGTATGATGCATCCTTACTTTTGAAAGAATGTTGAGCTAATGTTGTGGCTGATGATACTAAGTGCTGAAAGCAAGGAATGTTTGTTATTGTTCGCTGAGTCATCCTCTAGGTTTTCACCGTAATATGAACTGAAATCCCAGTTGTCATTTTAGATCTTTGACAAATATATGGGTGGTGTCTTTGCTATGATTTCCTAAATATAGCCCTCAAGATGTGGACTTGGATAGGTCTTCAGGCTTTTCTTCTCACTCCAGTGTGTGTCTAATATATTCACAAGTTCAAACAGAGACAGTTGTTAGTAAATGCCTACATTTGTAAGCACTACAAAAACACAATGATCTACGCCCAAGTCAGCATGATTTCTTTGGTTTCATTTTTTTAATTTAGAAAAATAACATTTTGATGTGTTACTTTGTATACAAATGCTCACATAAAGTGATGAAGCACTTCTACATCGCAAGGAACAAGCACATGCATGTACCCAATATGCAGGTTGGCCTTTTAGTGTCAGTTGTTCAGCCAGGAAACACACAAACAAGAGTGGCATTTAGTATCCGTGCCATTAAGGCGAGCACATTGTATGCACCTTGTGCAGCAAAATAGGACTGATGCAAAACGGTACTTGGCTTACAGTCTATGGTGACCTAAGCATCAGCCAAAACGAGTCAGATTATGGGCATGTTTCAGGGTAACTTGCAGTTCATAAAATCACATCTGTACCCCAGTGTCATAATAACATAGAAGTGGGACTGTATATTGACTATCCTCGGAGCAAACCAAGTTCACTTCACCACCATGTAAAATCTAGCCTCTAAATCTCTGCAGTCTTGGCTTCATTGCCAGGGTCCTAATTGCACCAGCACCAATGTGCAATCCTTTCCTCGACGCGCTGCAGTGTTAACACAGCACTCATCTTTGTGGGTTTGCAGCAGGTTGTGGGATCATCATCATGACGGAGGCCTCCAGACTGCGATTCAGTATCCGTAAAAGAACACTCGACCACTCCCATTGTTGATTGATTATTTAGATTGTTAGGTGCGTGGTTACCCTAAGGTGTCCTGCTGCTGGACACAGAAGTATGAACAGAAGCAGCTCAAGAGTGTGAAGATGTAGTTCTGTGCTACGTTGTTACACATCATTGTCTAAGTGTTGCAGTTTGGAATCTTCATCCAGTTGTGAGAATGGTGTGTAGTTATTCATGTTGCTTAATGTTGGTTTCTGGGCTGCCGAGAAGCACCTGTTGATTCCATCTACTATGGCCACCATTGATCGGAAACCACCAGATGCTAGGAAATGTAATGCGCACAGGACTTACTGGTTACAATCACTGGTAGATTCTTATCCTAGCTGTTTGGAATATGGTCATTCTGGTGCGACCGATGTGCCTCATCCTCTTGTATTTTCCCTCGCTCCCCCGTGTGATCATGAGCAGATATGCCATCATATTGATAGATTGAGAATTCCATGTTGGACCTCTTGTAAATGTTTTGCACATGAATGGATCAACCTGCGTTGCCAGGAAATTACATGGTAGCTTTTTATGCACAGTGGTCAGAGTGATCTGAAAGGAGACCCGAGCATGGTGAAACACAATGTCAAACATGTCTTTTTTGGGTTGCGGAATTGGGTATCCTAAAATGTCTTTTCTAGAACTCCGGAGTGTCTGTTCATTTTTCTAGTCACTGATGTTTAATTTTCCTGGTACGGATTAATTCATTTAGGAGTATCTTAGCAAACCGATGTTCAATATGAGCTGCCTAAGTTTTCATTGCAAAGTTTTCTCTGAGGAAGTGTGTAGCAAATCACTTACTCTGCCCGGATGCTGTTGAAAGGTTAAAACACTTTAGGTCTATAGATGTCTATGTCTATATTAGGGGTCTCCAACCTTTTCTGTAATAAGAGCTACTTGTGTTCAATGAAACTCTTCCCAAATACTAACCTTATTAGTGATATAAATGTGACCACATCAGACTTTATTACATTCGTGGACATCATCAATCGCCTCCGTGCATCAGACAGAATTAACCACAGTAATGTAAAAGGTTTGATCAGTTTGAAATTCCTCTACATGGATAATACATAACAGCCATAGCTGGAGTGTCACTAGCTCCAAGGTCATAAAGTTAGTTATAAGATCTACCCCTCCCTGTACCACATTATGTATTACTAAATCATCAGCCTTAAATAGATTTTGTAAATGTAGCCATTTTTCTCCAAACATCAGCTTATGAGTTCTAAAAATACACACGAGTTTTGAATGTACATACACTCAATTTTAGTATACGTATATTAACCCAACCAAGCAAAAGCTTTTAATTTAGTATGGTAGGCTACACACAGCACATCTATTTACTGGTACCTGCAGAAATAACAATAGCTCATGAGCTACTAATTGGAGAAGCCTGGTCTAAATCAAAGTAGGTGTGGCACCAGAAAATAGACTAAACTCCGCTGATAGTTTTCTTGCTCTAAAGAACTATTGATGCTTTTTATAAAATTGCATTAGAGTATTGATGAAATCTTTGTTTGCTACACATCTGGACATGTCTTCTTTCTTTGTTTCTTTCAACATAGGAAATTGGAAACCTGAAGAACCTGCTTTGCTTGGATGTGTCGGAGAATAAGATTGAGAGACTTCCCGATGAGATCAGTGGTCTTAACTCATTAACAGACTTGCTAGCTTCCCAGAATCTAATAGAGGTTTTACCAGATGGTATTGGTAAGTGTTACCTATCTACGGTCCATGGCTAAAGTTATTTTTAAATGGCGTTTTTAAATGTCTTCATCTGCTTTAGATATTCATCATCCAGACGAGTTAAAAACACTGCTTCACAACCAGAGTGAGTAAAAAGGTGGGGACCTGTTTACAGTTGTAGATGGTACTTCTTTCGGTGTGTGGAAACACTGTGACCAAGCAGACATGTAATTATATAGCTGTTACACCTTCCCATCTGCCCAGCCTTTCCTTGTCTTCCGCCATCCATCTCGTTGGGAGGAGCAAGAGCCTAATTGGAAGAGTGTTAAAAGTTGCTTAATGAGAAGCAAGCAAGTATCGCAGAGCGAAAGATGTTTATAGCCGGACTGATAGATGGAGAGAAATAGGGTGCAGTGTTAAGTATTTGGATGCACAAACAGTCGGCACAACAATAGATAGAGGTCCAAGACGTCATACAGAATAAGCTGTACAAAAGGAGTAAAGACACAGATGAAAGGGGTTTACACATAATTGCGGAAAACTAGTGGAAAGGGAGCATAATTTGTATCTGGCAAAATGGAGTTAAGAGGATTACACCAAGGAACAATAGAAAGAAGATGTGAGATACACAAACATACAAGATTGCTCATAGTGGGTCTTAGCATACAACTGGAGTAATAAGGGTGTGAAACTGCACAGATTGCTTACAAAATGCCATAGAATCAGCCTAAGAAAAAACCAACGGAACAAAACGGTGGGGGGATTGCTTGATCTAATCTCAAGGACTGGTAACTACTATGAGCTGCAATCCAGTCCATTTGTTTTTTAGCCCACCTTGCCACCTCAAACTGGAACCAACCATATGCAATTCAGCCTTGGTCCTACTAGGATAGGGGCAATAGGGACAGTAAAGCCCGAATTGACAGGCTCCCTCTGAATGAGAACACAAGCAACCCCATATCAGTTTTGAGCTATTTGTGGTTCATCAGTAGGCACAATGAGTACGGGAATCTCCTCTGAACATACCAGTCACACTTAATGCCATTTCCGTCTGTATTTATCCATATTTATTTTTGGGGCATTTTATCTGTATTTATCCACATTTATTTTTGCCACAAGTACAAGACGACGCTGCAGCTAGTTTTTTTCCACATTTATTTAAATTGACAATGCACACATGCACTCGTTTGTTATTGGTCAACACAATACATTCATCTGAAAACTTTGCCATTCTCAGAATGTCCCAAATACGCCTAACAGTTCTATCAAAAGCCATTTGTCTCGGAGCCTTGCAGTTTCTGTCATAGGCACAGAGTGCCACATCCTCTCCCACACTGAACACCATACTGCCCCACTGGGAGAAACTCACACTGCCTTCAGCTACAACCCAATTGTGCCCCACTATAAACACCTGGAAGCAACTCAATTCAAATTATGCACTAGACAAGAGTAATATGCTGCCTGAAAAAGCATGTCTGTCTGTGCCCAGCACTGCTTTCTAAACTGCATGTTATCGTTTTTGAATTGGGAAAAATGTCAGGATTTTCCATACCCTAACTGACACAGATTGCCCAGTGAGGGTGGCTTGCACTTTACTATTTACTTATAATTCCATGGTTATTAATATTTTAGTTTTTGCCATTGTCCGCTTGAGATCCTGACAGCAATTCTGGCCAGACACACAGGGGCAAGGGATGCACTAAGAGAATAAAGAAACACCATTTTAACAGTACAGGTTTGACTGAACCCTGTTTACAGAGTATAAAAACCCCAAATTCCAAAACAAAAGGAACCGGGAGAAACACATTAGGTAATTTTCGTTTGTTTACTTGACATGAAAATGCACCTAGTTAGACTGGTAGCTCAGAGATTGAGAGGTTCTTTCAGGACCCAAGCAAGCCTCCACATTAACAGCAATTCAAAGTATTAGGTACAAATGGACTAGGGACTCTTATCTAATTTAGCAGTAAGTCTGATCTCAGCACAATCATAAGGACTCTTACTGTTTGGCTGTATTGACACCCTCTGAGGTGATTTAGATTCACTAGTGAAATCACTGCTGTTTTATCTAATTATTTTAGGTGAATAACGTTTTAGCATTTAAAATTAAATTAAGTGTAAGAAACTATACTATACTAGTGGTCTCTTGCCTAAAATATGAATGTTTTGTTTTAAGTGCAAAGCACTTGAAGCCTTTATTGTAATGCCATCTACCAGGTGAGATTCCACAGTCTTTGAGGAGAAGCTGGGATGTAGGAGGCAGGGTCGAAAAACAATCCAAAGATGCGGAATATTTAAACATCATAATTTAGCAGGAACAAAAGCAGGTGTCAAAGAGAAGGTTAAATATCCAGGGTGCATATCGTGAGCAGTGTTTGCCTTTATAAGCATAATGATCAGTTTGTGCACCCGAAATGTCAACATTTCATTAGCTCAGCTGTGCTTACTATATTTTCTTATCAGTTCCCTACCTCTAAGTTCAGGAGATCAGGAAACCGCCCATCAAAACCGACCAGAATCCGCTCTGGTAACAATATCAGATCAGCCTGGTATAGTGGTATTCGATGGTTTTCAAATCTCTTAACGCTTGGGCCTGAACCACACTGTTTTTGGATGATATTCTACCTTTTAGAATTGGAACTAAATAAGTTCAAGTGATCTGCCTCTCCTTTGGGCATTTCATGAGGTTTGTAAAAGTTAAATTTTAGCCTCTTTGTTCTGCATCAATCAGAGGTATCTTTCTTTGTCTGACAAAGTATACTTTAAAGTGCTTAGGTTCTGACTTTATTCTGTCTTTTTTTTGTAGTGACTGAAGCCCATCAGTAGGAATTTGCTTGTCTGATTCTTCGACACAGAAAATCCCCAAAAATATGTGGGTGTGTGTGCGTGCATGTGATGCAATGTGTTTGTGATTATTAAAACATAGTTGAGAAATGGCTATTTCACGTTTAAGATGACTATCTTTAGCGTGGCTTATGAGCTTTCTTTTACGATATTTAAAGGTAAAATAGGTGTGTCAAGTGGAAATGTGCAGAATTGAGGCCGTTTTTGTGTCTATTTTTTTAGAGAACATCCATCAATTAGAAGCTGCACTCGACTATACTAAAAGACTCATTATCTTGAATGGCTTTTTCTCAGCCCATAAATACTGATAACACCAGAGGCGATACTTACTCTGTGAGCAATTACCATACCATCCTGTTTTGCAACTCTCTGCTGGAGCACAGCAGCGCCGCAAAATGTGCTAGTATTTGCCCGTTTTTAAATATAAATACAGACAAAGGAAAACTTGTTTTCCGTCTGTATTTATATGTAAAAATCCGTTTAAACGGAAAACCGGGAGCCCTAGTCTTAATGAAGTAAATAAAAACTGGTAGTTGTTTGCTTGAGTTAATGTCAGCGACTTCTAATTACTGTGGGTTGCAGTACAGTCTATTGTATTTGGCTGCACTTGCCACCTTAGAAAAAAAACAGCCAAAGGATACCTGGCCAGGCTGGACTGTTGTGATTGGAGTCGGATAAAGGCTAATTTGGAAATCGCTGGTTCCTATCTGAGGGGGGGGTGGAGAAAAAAAAAATGGACTGCGTTGTGATCCAGATTAATTACCAGTGGCTGAGATTAATTTCAGTAGTCCACCCATGGCAGTCTTGTGGTTCCATTGTAACAAAAACACAGTCCCCATCTAAACAAATAGAGACAACACTATTCATCCCAACTATATGTAGTCACGTTGAGGAGAAATCATCTCCTTACATTACCCAACAACCTCCCATATGTACCTCTCCAATCTCTTAGATCTTCAGTCCTGTTCTGATGCATTCTTTGTCTTGCCACAAGTAATTCTTCCCCTAATATCAACTCTTGCAAATCGTGTCTCTTTTTTTTCAAAAGAGGGACGCCGTTCCTGCAACCAATGTGTGGCAATTCCTCATCTTACCAATAACAATTACAATTTCACACTTTTATATCCCATTTTCTCCTTTAGGTCTTGGCTGTATTCTTAACACACAATGCTTGAATGTCACCTCATCCATCCTTTCAACTGCTTCTCACAATTGAGTGAAAACCCCTGCTCCAGAACACGTCCACTAAAGCACGCATCCAAATCATATAAGGAAATGCGTGTTCCTAGACTCGTACCTAGGGCAACTATCAGATCGGCAGCATAAATCTTTTTAAACCCAACTGGAGTAAGATAAGCCTTATGAAGAAATCTGTTGTGTGTATAAATAAATCTTTCATTTTTGGTTACTGGTTCAGAGTTCGAGGATACTTTTCGTCACTCTGAATCAGACAACTGACTCGCAAGATCTCCCTCCCACCAAGCCTGTAGCAACAATTCTGGTTCTGGGTTGGGATGGGCGAAATTCCCACTTGAATAGTGAAGTGCACAAAATTAACTTTTTTTTTTTCCCACCCATGGATTGTTATTGGACTTGATCCACTTCTCTGTGGGTGGAAAAATAAAACACAAAGCTCAGTTGCTTTTTGAAGCACAGTCACGAGCTGGGCAGTGTATTTTCCTTAATGCATCTAGCATTACGGTAACTACATTGCCCAGCCACTCACAGGCGCCTTCAAAGCTACTTTCACAGCAGGGAAGTCTGTGTGGCTTGTCTGACTGCATTGTCCTCCCTTCCTAAAGTTCCCATGTCGGGAGGCTCTTAAAGAGCACTGTCAGGGTTTGGTCATTGTAATTAAATTACTGTAGGGGAGATGTTGTGGCCTTACGGCCAGAGCTGCCGACTTTGGAGCTGGGGAACCAGGTTTGAGCCTCGGTGTCGGCTCAGCTTCCTGTGATTCTGGGCAAATCACTTAATCTCCCAGTGCCTACCAAAAAATGAATGTGTCCTTGTGTAACGTAACTGGCGCTCATGTAAAGTGCTCTGAAAACTTTGGGTCGAGTTTGCGCTACAAAAAATCGGCAAAAAAATAAATAAATGTTCTTGCCATTAAGTTAATTATAATGGCGGTCCACTGACAGTACCAGGCAGCAGAAGAAATCTTCTTTCCTTGGATTTCTTAATGTCCAGAATGAGGAGTTCTTTATATTTCTCCTGTATTCCTCCCATTTTCCAGTCTGCTATGGGTAGATGCAGAAACTGCAAAATTGCCCGTAGTTTTGTATCTGCTTACTTCGGGTGGAGAAAAAAAGCAACTTCGCCTACACCTAGTTCTGAGTGATCTCTACACAGTGCCTGTAAAGTTAAAATTGCAGCCCTAGCCAACTGCGAATATGTCAGAAATGTACCCTGTTGAACACCAAAACAAGCTTCCACTTCATCAAAAGTAAAAAATAATAATAAAAAAAACATTTAAAACAACGTAAAACAACCTATTCATTGTAGGATACAATTCATGTTTCTCAGGGGCAAAATGTTCGGAAGACCTCAAATGCCCACCGTAGGAGTAAATTATCAGTACCTTAACCATTCTGTTCCTGACCAGACACCTGCCCTCCCTCCCCCACCCCCCCTGAGGTGATAGATATGAGATGTCCAGCAAATCGCCTCCACAGCTATTACTTAGCCATCAGTGGTTCCTATTAAGAGCAACATCCTGCCACTTGGCAGCTGCTGCAGCTGGGTCACCAAGTGAGAATTCTCCATCAAAACCACTCCATTCCAATACTATGGAAATTTAAGAGTGGATAGTTTTACCCGATGCGAGTGCCAGCCCACAAATGAAAGGACATCGTGCAAGCCAGTTCCTTAAATAGAAAGAATGGCACAAGACATGCCATACCCAGAAATACCTATAGACAACGAGGGAACACCATCATTTTCACTGGTGCAATTATGCGCATCAAAGACTATGGCAAGAGTGGACAAAGACCCTGTAGATCCATTATTTAGCCCAGATTTAATGTTAAGTCATAGATATTGGGGTGCTTTACTAGGATCCCCAGAAATTTCAGACCACTAGGTTCCCACAAAACAACAAGGTCCCGTAATCTACACTTCCCACCTCAGGCTAATGCACGCAGAGGGAGACAAACTGGTTTTAGAACAGTTCGTTTTAAGGCCCAATATTCCAGCAAACTCATCTACACAACTGCTCAAGTTTGGCTAATGTGTTCTATGGATATAGAGACACTACATGATTGACCGTGCCAATTCAGATGCCCAAATTACACATTTCCTACCTCAGTACTCCAGTCAGTGGAGATAAAGGGCAACCTTTCTAGGTGCCCCTTACCAGCTGCCAGCTAGCTGATATCACTCATTAATTTTTACTCCCTCCCTGACATGAGAATATACCAGTTTCTCCCAGCCAGTAAAACTGGGCCAAAGTTATACCTCCAACATCTCAAACAAAAAATACCAACTAATAGAATGAAATGCCTTCTCTCTACTGAGAGGCACTACAGCACAGTCCCACAAATCTGACTCAAGAACACAAGCTAGCCTGCGTAAGTTTGAAGTTGTGCTCCTTCCTGCCTGGGACAAACTCAGACTGGTTTTGACGTATGGGGCAAGGACAGGGTCCTCCTTCGAACTAACCCTCCCTTTTTGCCTAAGGTTGTCTCTCCATTCCATGCCGATCAAATCATTGACCTTTCTGAAACCACAAACTGCTGTAGAAAGGGCTTTACACACTTTAAGTGTTAAGAGCTCTTATGTATTGCATGGACATAACTAAAGCAGTCAGAAAAAATAAATAACTTTTGTAGCTTTTAGTAAGCCTCACTTGAGGAAATCAAGTTTCAAATCTGGCATTGCTTTGAAGAAAAACAACTTCCAATGTCCGCTCCCAGCACTAGATGGCAGGAATGTGCAGAGTATGAAAAGTTACAGCACTGCAAGTTGCAAACGAATTGTTACAGGTAATTAACATTTTTGTTCCCTCCCATTCAAGTTCATAAACCATAGTGGACCTCCCTTCCTGGACCACTGGTGACTCGTTAAATGGTCCACTACTATTAATCCAGAAGCTCCTCCTCTAGAAAGGTAGTGGCAGGTGGAATATAGAGAGCCTCTCTGTCTTCCAATTACGTGGGTGTGCTCTATGGCATTCTGATGCTTTCCTTTAAGGAGTACTCTTACCACTCTTTGTCGTCTAAGAAATTAAAGAGCTCTATGCCGTTTGGCATAATTAGTCAGACCTTCCACATTCCAGGCAATTTGCCTATGTGGTGCAGATGTTAACAACCTTTACAGTAGACCCCTTTTGCTTAGCCATAAATTAACCAAGACAGTCGCCCAGCATTCATGTGTTCTCGCTGTAATCAAAAGTCCATCAGTCCAGCCTAACACACTCCCTTTTAAGTCAAGAGCAAACCACTAAAACCTAAAACTCCCTCTCTGGATACAGACCATGAAAGTGCCCATCCAAAGGATTTCACGTCTTTATATTCACTAAAACCTTCAGCCAATATTAAGAAGAGAAGGTGAAATAACAGTAGCCACCTACACAGTCCTAGACCCATAATGCCTCCCCCATAATCCCAACCCAAATCAAACCATAAAGAACAAATAGCCGTAGCACAGAACACAGTATCCCGAGGTCTTCAGGGGCTCTCAAACTACAAGAGCAGTCCCACAAGCGCTAGCACCGCACCCAATATGGTCCAACAGGAACCAAAAGAAGTGTAGTGGCATCTCAACCATATTGTGATCCAAAAATCAGGAAGTACTCTGGTATTGTTTTAATCGACCAAAAGCACCACCTTCTGTATTACCAACAAGCTGCCTTGAAGGGTCAACCATAGCTAACGACCAAATTTCGCCCATCACTTCTCTTTTGTCTGCATGCATCACAGTCTGGTACTTGAACCAGATTCCTTAGTTCCGAAATCGGCAGCTTTGTCCTTTATGCATGATCTCTTTCCCCACTACTCTTGATCTGGGTCAGCGTTTGATGGGTAAAGGTACATGACGGTTCCCAAAAATGAGTGCTGGTGGGCTACACCTGCAGCCACAGCCTCAAAATGAGCACTGTGCATAGTGCCGGTTTCAAACCAGAAATGATGCAGCGCAGTGACAGTATTGCAGTCAAAGATGGTGCTACCACGTGCAGCAACGTTGGGCTCCTCTAACGCAATTACTGCATTCCTGGTAAGACAATTATGCGTTAGTCGTGGTAATGCCAGCAGGTCACTGCTGTTGTAGATTTATCCTCAGATGAGGTGAGTAGTGACAAATAGCTTCCCTCACTGGAGACCCTCACCTTCGCAGATGCACCACAAGCGGCAGCAAAGCAGGGAGGCAAGCTCTGAAGACCAGGCCCCTAAAGAGTTTAAGTGCTACTCAGGCCTAGATATGCATGTGCACCGCGCGCCTTATGAATGCTCGGATTATCAGACATAAATAGGTCTGTAGTGTACTATGCACTCTCAGGTATTTAGGTGGGTACAGATGCGCCATACTAAACCACAAACATGAGTTGAGCAGCTTACACTTGTGAAAGAAGTATGACTTTGTCAATATAACCAATAATATAAGAAAGGCATCGCCCTTATGCTCTGGTTATCGATATTTATGAGGTGACGCTCTCCAAATCTTCTGCATAATATATAAAAATGTATGGAAAGTTTTCAATTTTTTGTGGAATAGAAAGCTAAAATCTGCGATTAATATATATATTTGAAATCTGCGGAAATTACTGCGAAAGTGGATAGTAATTGATTTCAGCAAAATAATGATTAAGATAAAATAGAGCAAACTAGTAGTTATATTTATTTTGATTATTCCTGAATATTTTGGAAGCAAGCTGATTAACAAGCACTAAGCACCTGCATGGAATAGAGAGCATCGCTACTGGGACGAAGATGGGATTCTGTATCGCAGAAGGAACAGCATCTTTCTTGAACCAAAAGCGTGAAGTAGGAATGTCACTACTGAAGCATCTACAAGTACTGTCCCAAAGGCGCCTATGAAAACTGTTTGAAAATATATGTAATCGGGATTCTGCCAAATTTAGGGGTGTCCCCCAATTTGTCCATTCCCTTATGTCCTCTTTCAGTCCTTAACACCAGCAGTCAGCGGAGCCCAAGAAGCCAAATAATTTCAGTAGAAATCACTAGTTATCATTGTTCGTTTTGAAGTGAACTTCAACTGTGTAAATTTAGAATGAGATTTCCACTCAACGTTCTAAAGGCGCATAAATATGTGAACAAACTACATTAAAATATACAAAAGCACACCTGCAGGAAACAACAACTTGATTACGGCTACAAGCATTCCACAATAGAAGACGTTTAAAATATGAACCTTGCCATGAGAGCCCCATTACTGATTAGAATAAACCCATACCGGCTGTGGTGGTGGCTGACTGTTGCCCTCGAGGATCGCCGCCGGGAGATAAAGTACAGTGGGGTGAGGAGGGTGTAGCAAAAATTGCAAGAATTTTCCCCAATCAGTGCAGCTTCAATTTAAAGGCGCAGGCAAACACGAGCGCTTATTAAGACAAGTTTAGAACAACTAGAGCAAAGCTGCAGGGTGGGACTACAGGGAGCGTGGCATAGGACTACAACGTCCAGCAAGTCATTCGTATCTGTCACACGGCATATGTCATCTATACACTAACTGCGTAGCTGAATAAAAGACAGCAATGGGAACTAAACTAACAGAATGTCCGTCACTGGAAAAATAAAAGACTGCCACCAAGCTGGCGGCAGCGCTGAGGGAACAGCGGTTTGCAGGGACTGGGAGGACATGAAAGCAGGGCGGGAGAGAGGCCGCCATTGTCCCAGCTGCTTCAAAAGAGGAAGCACGCTGAATATAAGCAAAGCACGTCATGCCTGCAGTAAGAGAAACTCAATACAGGAAATTGTGCTTATAGACTTAAGAACACGTACCGTGTAACAACCGAAGTAAAAGGGCCAGTCGCCATGGGAGGTTACAGATGAGGCCAAGGCGGTACTAAGGAGGGACTAACAAGCCTATTTACGAATCAGAAGCCAGCATTTACGAAGGACAATGACACAAGCCAATGACAAATATGGGCGGAGAGTGGGCGGGGCTTATATTCCATACTCCAGTACAACAAGTCTCGTAGAGCAGCACATGTGCGCTGACTCTAGGCTCGACCTAAAAACCGACACACGGATAGCAGACCAACTCAGGTCCCCCAAACCCAACTACTAAGCCAAGAATGCAATTGTTTTGGGGGTTTCATAACCAAAATACCCCCCTGAAGAGATTGCGTGGCTGACGTTACGTGCCTCATCATTTCATTGGGTTACCACCTGGCTGTTTTTTACTGGCCCAGCCTGCATTTTTAAGTCTAAGCTAGTAAAAATATGAATTAAAGCAGTGAAATCCTGTGTTATTCCCTCCTGAAACATAAACTTAAATCAGACAACACAAAGAAATTAGTTAAACAGTATTTGAGAGCTGTCTAATTTGTTTCAGGATGATTATTGCAGTCATAGGAGGCGTAATTGCCATCTTACAAAACAATGCTGGCAATTTTAGAAGAATTCTTTTTCCACCTACCATCTCTTGGCTGTTCTAGAATAAATAGCAAAACGTGATTACATGGCCAGTATTTTTGGAAAGAAAGGAGGCAACCCTAATTAGCAGGTTGAGCTTCCTTTTGTAATATACAAAATGCAATTGGTTTTGGTCGAGCGTGACCGGCCTGGCTGTCCTCCTGCCCTCCCCCTTAACAGAGGCTGTTGGAAAAGTATATTAGAAATTCATAGCGCATGCGCAGGTTTCTCACCATGACGTTTTCACAAGGGGACCACTGATAGCACGTGAGGAGGTTGGGGGGGGGATCATGAAGAAGCGGTTTGCACTCTCATGTGCACAGGGCAGAGACAAAAATATAAAGACCTGAGGGGGCAGTGTGGAGGAAAAAAATGCTCACTGGAGATGCCGGGGATCGAACCCGGGGCCGCATACACGCAAAGCATTCGTTCTACCACTGAGCTACATCCCTTGTTGATAGAATGGGCACTTAGTCTCATATAGTATCATTCAGTGAGGGATATTGAACATTTTTGAATATGTGCAGTACTTTTGTGTATTTTCGTATGCTTATTCCTTCATCGTTCTGCTCACAGGTATGTTCTTAGTAGGTTAAGGTACAGTGGGTTTTCGTTGTCATTAAAGTCTTTGCTGGAGGGAAAAATATTAAATCAAGTTAGTATTTCTGTTAATAACAAGAAATCGCCAAGAAGCAGCATATTTCTCCTCTATAAGGACGGTATTCTGTTGTGGCAGTTTAAACACTATAAAATTGTTCATATATCAACCATGCTCCTTTATTAGTAGAGATGTTCCATTCATTACCGCCCTATTTTTATATCTGCCATAAAGTACTCTTGTCTGACTATTAACTCTAATACTGAGTCTCCCATCCTGCTACTCACATTGTACGACTCACAAGTTCAAGTTACCAGAAGAACGGGATTGACATTGAAGTCTTTGAATTTAATGTGCAGTTTATCCTTTAATTAACAACCAAAGCCCGTGCCTACAAAAAAAATATTTGCAAACAGCAATAGGTCTCGCATTTAAATGCGAGACCTATGGCATTGGAAATAAGTGGCCGCCATTTTCCTGGCTCCTTGAAAGAGAAAATGAGCATGGCGGGCGTGCTGAATGTAAACAATAGCGTCATGCCTACAGTAAGAGAAACTCAATAAAGAAAATAGTGCTTACAAGACTAAAAAATAATCGTATCGTGTAACAACCAAAGTGAAGGGGCCAGTAGCCATGGGAGGTTACAAATGAAGACAAGGCAGTACTAAGGAGGGACTAACAAGCCTATTAAAGAATCAGAAGCCAGCATTTACGAAGGACAAAGACACAAGCCAATGAAAAATATGGGCGGAAGAGAAGCGAGAGTGGGCGGGGCTTCTCTTCCATACTCCACTACAGCAGTCTCGCAGAGCAGCGAATGCGCGTTGACTCAAGCTTGACCTAAAAACCCACAGAGTGGGCGCTCTGCACTCTACGGACTTCCCATTAAGCAGAGTTTGCACGAGGACCTCCTCTTCACATCTTGGACAAGAAAGGTTATGCTTCATACAAGGTGTTGCAGCCACATTTCTGTGTTATCCCTGCTCCCTGTAAATCGCCGGCACTGTCAAATAATTTCATGTTTCTAGAGGATAGAACCCAACGTGTAAGTATACCTCAGGCACATTGAAGCAGATTTCAGTCATAGAAGTCGTCTTTGTTCTCTGCTGTTTTTGGAGAGGTGCGTAAATGATGGCTCCTATTGGTATATGGTGCGGGGCAAAGTTCACAAGCTCTCCACAAACTCTGGCGGTCATTGGGTCTCAGTTCTTTGCTATGGACCAAGGTTCTACAAAGCGGTTATTGATTCATCACAGCGAGCTTTCGTTGGGCATTCCAGAAGCCCTCAGTCTCCTGGTGTCCCTGCAGCATTATTTTTTTAAATAATTTGTTTATTAGCATTTTGTAATAAAACATAACAATCATTCATAAAACAACAAACAATTCTGGTGCACTATTATTTTGAAAAATCCCAAATTGTACCTTATAGCCATTAGTTAATAGCTTACAGTCATGATGTGTCTGTGATCATGTGTCAGCCTAATCATCTAGCATGCATTGATAGTGTTCCAGAGGTGACAACCTTGAAAGCAATCACATATTAGTCCTCCATCCCCAATTCCTCACCCAA
This sequence comes from Calotriton arnoldi, assembly GCA_963921515.1. Classification (NCBI taxonomy): domain Eukaryota; kingdom Metazoa; phylum Chordata; class Amphibia; order Caudata; family Salamandridae; genus Calotriton; species Calotriton arnoldi. The sequence goes on from CAWUFW010000777.1 coordinate 1,884,860, forward strand.
TGTATATACCTTATCATTTGGTACGATTTCACACTCCTTCAGGGGGGGTTCGCATCCATCCGACCCGCGTCAGTTACATTCAAATGTTCCCGGACCCAGTCAACAAATGGTTCCCATATTTCCCGGGGTCGAGAAGCAGGGGGCATCAAGTCCCAGAAAGTGGCTAGCTGGCTTTGGCCATATGTCGCCTCCCTGACCCATTCCATCAGTGTAGGCCTACACCTTCTTCCCCAGTGTATTGCAACCTGCCGCTTAGCAAATAGTAACAGTAGGGCATGTAATTTCCGCTTCCTTATGTTTGTGTCCTTTACGTATCCCAGTAGGCCCAACAGTGGAGATGGCTGCAGGGACAAGCCCAATATTTGATTAATGGATCTAAAGACCTGTGACCAGAAATCTGACAACTCGGGACAATCCCACGCCATGTGGAGAAAAGAAGCCGAAGACGCCCCACATCGCCAACAGGTGTCATCCTCTCGCAATCCCATACGTTTTAATCCAGCGGGTGTCCTGTAAAACCGGTGTAGGAATTTAAAGTGGATGAGTCTAAGCTTGTAATTGGGCGACAGCTCAGTTAGCTGTTGGCAGCAGTATATCCATTGGTCCTCAGTCACAGGGGGGTTCAGTTCGGCATTCCATCGTCCCCATGCAGTCGGACGCGTTACAGGGGCATCAGCTTGCATAGTTTTGTAAAGTTTGGTTACCAGTCGGCGTGGGGAAGGCGATCTAAGCAAGACCTCCAGTGCTAGTAGTGTGGGCGGCGGGGCCGGAAATGCGCTGTGTAAAGCACGACAGGAAGCCCGTATCTTGTGGTACAAGAAAGCTTTCCCGAATGGCACTACCTGTCCTTCCTCCGCAGTGGGAGGTGTCCGAAAAGTATCCTCCGGGTAGAGATCTGCAAATGTATGTAGCTTCATTTTTTGTGCTATTCTTTTGCTCAGCTCATCTTTTATACTGGGCAACATCGGATTTTGGGCCAGGAGGATAGCTGGGGCGTACAGTATCTGGGCACCCGCCTGTCTCCTCAGACCATCCCAGGCCCAGCGCAGGGTCGCAGTAGTGTCAACATCTGTTGTTGAGCGACGATATGGTTGGTATAGTGCAACCGACAGTGGTATAGGCGCCATTGCATCCCTCTCCACCGCCACATGTGGTTGGTAAGGCGTTGGGTATACCCAATGGTGTAAGAAGTGCGCTTGTGCACATAGTGCATACAGTTTCATATCTGGGGCTCCCATTTCCCCCTGCCTCAGTGGTAAGGTCAGTAATTCCCATGATATACGGGCTTGACCCCCGGCCCACACCAGAGAGATGAGCAATGAGCGTAATGTTGTAAAAAATGATTGCGTCAGCATGAGTGGCAGGTTTACAAAGAGATACAGGAATTTTGGCAATATCACCATTTTTGCCAGAGAAATTCTACCCGCCAGTGATAAAGGAAGCCTGACCCACACAGCCACCTTCTCCTCCAACCAGGTAATGGTCCTTCCATAGTTTAAGGTCCACAAGTCTTGTACATTACGGCTTATCCATATCCCCAAATATTTCACCTTCTCTTGTTCCCATTTCAGCGGGAACTCAGAGGGCACCCTGTCAGTCGCGTCCGTCAACGGAAATATCAATGACTTTCCCCAATTTATTGATACCCCAGCCAGCCCTCCAAACTGGATGAATTCTCTCAATACAATGTCAAGATTTTTTGCCGGGTCCACTATGTATAGGGTGACATCATCGGCATATAAAGATATCAGTAGGCTTCTAGAGCTAAATCCTATTCCCTTGTCGGTGTGGTGTTGACGGACTCGTGCCGCTAGAGGCTCCATCGCCACTGCAAAAGCAGTGGGGACAGGGGGCATCCCTGCCTCGTGCCTCGCGTGATCGAAAATGGCGCTGACAGGAGACCATTCGCCCTGACTCTAGCTTTGGGTTCGGTATATAACAATTTAATCAATCCAATAAAAAGCGGGCTGAAGCCAATGCGTTCTAAGATCCCAAAAGGTACGGCCACTCTAGAGAGTCAAACGCCTTTGTCGCGTCTAAAAAAACGCTGCAGCCTGGACCTCCGGGTGTAAGTAATGTAGTACCGAAAACACTGTCCTAAGATTGTGAGATGTAGATCTGCCTGGTATAAAGCCCGATTGATCGGGTCTGGCAATTAACGGGAGCATAGGTTGCAGTCTGTTCGCAATCAGTTTTGCCAGGATTTTAACGTCAACATTTAGAAGCGACAGGGGCGGTATGAGTCAGGGTCCGTTTCGGGTTTCCCCGGCTTCAGCAGTGTAATTATAATCGCTTCTCTCATGGATGGCGGAAGCACCCCGATTCCTGGGCCTCAGCGTATACAGCAAGAAGTCTGGGCGCCAGCTCTTCCACATACGTCTTATAAAATGAGGTCGTCAACCCGTCCGACCCAGGGGCTTTATTGGAGGGCAAGCTTTTGATCACCTCCGCCACATCAGACACCGTGAAGGGTAGATCCATATACTCCCTATGCTTTTGGTTAAACCAGACTAATTCCAGAGAATCTAGAAACGGCTTCATACCCTCCATGGAGGTCGATTGCTGTGTAGTATATAATTGAGTGTAAAAGGATGTAAATTCCTCGAGGACTGCTGTCGGGCCCCGAGCTATGCCCCCGTCCCCGGTGATCAATTCAGGTATGTGGGCCGTAGGTTTCGCCTGACGGAGCATGCCAGCCAGTGTCCGACCTGGTCGATCGCCCTCCCCATATCTACGCGCTTCTGCATATTTCCCCAGAAATTTCACCTCCCTCTGTGCTTCCTCACTATATTCTAGCAATTTAGCCTTCAGTTGGGCCAGATCCACCGCCGCATTCCCTAGATAAAACCTCTCTTCTAATTCCTTTATTTGTGTTTCTATGACGGACAGAGTTGTACGTATAGCTTTGAGTACCCCAGCCTGTCGTGATATGCATTGTCCCCTTATCACCACCTTAAACGCCTCCCATAACGTAGCCTCTGTGTCAACCGTCCCTGAATTAAGCGCATAATAGTCAGTGATATCCGTGCGTATCTCCTCCCTGAAGGCGTCATCAAGTAATGCATGCGGGGGCAGCTTCCACGTGAATTCCCTGCGTATGGTGTCTGGGAGTTTCAGGCTCATTAAACAGGGGGCGTGGTCCGATAGTGTACGCGGCAAATGTCTCACTTCCACCACCCAGCTCGCTAAATCCCTCGTCATAAGCCAGTAATCTAGCCTGGACCAGGCTCTGTGGTGTTCGGAGAAACAGGTCCCTTCCCTAGTGTGTGGATTATGTAATCGCCAAATATCAATCAAATCACCATCTTCTATTATAGCGTTTAGCATTTTCCCAGTGGCAGCATGATGCACCCGCGCCGCACCCTGTCTATCCAAGTCATCCCTCAACACAGCATTAAAATCACCCCCCATAAGATCGTAGTGCATCCCGTCGCCTTAATCTTGGCCCAGAGTTCCTGAAAAAACTCAGGGAGTCTACATTGGGGCCATATATCGCAACCAGGACCATGTATACCCCTCCCAGCATGCCCGCCAGTATAACATATCTACCATTTGGGTCTGTGTGCAGTTCCTTTTCCTTCCAGTCAGTACCTCGCTTGATCAAGACTGCTACCCCACGTGCATAATTCGAATACACTGCCGAATAAACCGGCCCCCATCTAGTATGTTTCAATCGCGGGGATGGTGTGACATTTAAATGCGTCTCCTGCAACATACATATATCTATATTGTGCCTAGCTAAATAGTAAGTATTATTTAGGAAAACAAGGGTGCCCCAATATATGAACCTGGGGTAATATGTAGTTTAAAGGAACAATGGTTCTAGAGTGGCCTAAAAGGTCCAAGGGGAAGTAACCCTGTAAAGGGCACTGAGATAAGTAAAGGAATAGAAACTTAATTCATAAAAGAGAGCAGTAGAACCATTGTTCCTCTAAACTAGCTAAATAGGCATGCACCAATCTGGCCTTTCTATTGTCATTTATACCTCTGATGTTCCACGATAAACAGTTTATCCTGGGTTCAGCATGCAGGTTGTATCAACAGACCCTTTCACACAACAACATCGCATATATATAGGTAACATTAGTGCAGATGTAGATAGCGACCTGTAACATTGCAGTGCACCAGTAACACAACTAGTAACGCTCCCCCCCCACCACCCCCCACCCATACCAACCCCCCAATCAGGTTGAAGTGAACCCCCCCCAAACAAACCACCAACATAAGAATTGCTGGGAAATTTCCCGTGGGGACGTGTGATTGCCAGCTCTCATCCCTACCGTGGCAGGGTGGCCGAGAAACTGCAAGGGAGCTAAACCTGCAGTGCAATAAATTGTTAGAATTAACGTTACCCAGCAGTTTTCGAAGCATACCTTTCTATGCTAGCCCTACAGGATCAAATGGCATGTTTTGGTTATTTGAAAGCTAGACGTGTACAGTTTTGGGGTGTGTCCGCCTCCCCCATCACCACTCCCCCGATATAAGGACCCCTGTACAGTAGTACTCCGGTTGCATATTACCCCCAGTATCCATAGGGGCTACCGCCCATTAGGTTCACAGCAGTCAGCTGGAGTTATGCACAGTACATTACGACAGCCTATTACTAAGAAGGAAAAAAATAATGCAGAATACTATGTCCTGTGTGTTGTTGTAGGCTCTGATGGCGTTACAGTTAGTCATTGTCACTTAGCTGATGTCCAGGTGGTTCCTCCGCACTGGGTTTGGTCTTTGTACGCCTGCCTCCCACATGTGTAGCGAATTTAAGCGCAGACTTAGCGTCCGTAAAGAAATGCGCCGACCCCTCATATGACACTTTGAGTTTTGCAGGGTATAACAGCGAGTATGGGATCCGTGCCTGCAGCAGGAGTCTCTTCGCGGGTAAAAATTCGCGACGGGCCGCTTGCACTGCTGGTGTGAAGTCCGGGTAGAATGCGATCTGGTTGCCTTGATGTGTAATGGTACCCATGCCTCGTGCCAGGCGCAGCACCGTGTCCCGGTCTTGATAATTTAAAAGTCTCGCCATATGGGCCTAGGCGTAGCCCCCACTGGTGGTCTGGGGCCCAACGTACGGTGAGCTCGTTCCACCGCAAACACTGGCGACAGCTGTTCGGCAAACTGCGCACCCAGGAGCTCCGACACGTACGCCTCCATCTTCCCCATGGCCGTGGTCTCAGGAATACCCGTGATACGTAGGTTATTGCGCCTCGATCTCGCCTCTAAATCCTCATTTTTGGCGCGGATAACATTTAGCAGCTTGTCCATTTGTAGCAGTTGGTCTTTGGTCTCTGCTTGAAACTCATGGGTGTCGATCTGTTTATTTTCCAACACATCCAGTCTCTGCTCATGGGCTCCCACCTGTGTTTTCACAGACTCCATTTGGGACGTCAGCGTATCTAGTTTCGCATCTATTGTGCGGAGGCTCGAACGCATCTCCAGCATCAACGTGCGCAGATCTTCACCTTGGTCTCCCATTTGTCCCTCCGGAGAGCCACCTACGGCGGAATCCGGATCCGCTTCTGTCAGGCGGGTCGTCCGCCGCTGATCAAAACTGATTTTAGGCTGTTTAGCGTCCTGTTTCCCCATGGTGTGAGTTACTGTACAGTGCAGCTCTGGTAAAGACAGGACCAGCTGTACTACACGTCGCAGATATAGTATGGGCCTCACACCGCTTACGGCCTATGTAATCGTCGTGTGTCTATCAGATCGCGCCACAGTGGTGTCTTCCACCCAGGCCCAACTCCAGGCCTCACCTCGCACCGTATATTCACTCTGGAGTGCAGGTCTTCCACGTCTAGCGACCAGCGCCACACCGTGTTTCATGCAGGGCTCGCTTCCAATGACAGTGCTGGCTTCTTATATGCACACCTCGGAGCCTTCCGACCGCACCCTCGTGCCTAGGCCGCACAGGTTCACTGCCCAGCGTCTCGGCGCGAGCCCAGCCGCGTGTAGTCGGGGCCCCAACCTCACCAGCACAGGGGAGCAATCACCACGCGGTCCGCTTCCGCGCCGGCAAATCCGACACCAGGTACCGCGCCCTTGTCGTGCCTCCGCAATGGTCCACTTCTGCCTTCTTTCACAGATACCCCTGATCGCAGCGCTGTCCCCGTTGTGCAGCAGCCTCTACCACAGTCCGCAACCACTCAAAATGGCGCCCGCTAGCTCTCACCTCGGGTCTCCGCAACGGAGCTTAATCCCAGCTCTATTATCAGGGGATAGTCCGCCCGGTTGAGTGGTGCCTCCGCGGTCCGGTTCTGTGCGATTTTCGGGCGATTAAGCTGGACGCTTTGCAGGCCTCTTTTGAAGCCGCGGCCTCCCGTAGAACTTGTCGCCGTCTCGCCTCACCCCTGAACTTGCCGCTATCTCCGCTTGCCGCTGCCGGAGTTGCTACTTCCCTCAGAGGCGGCCGCGGCGGTCCGGAATTGCACCGCTGGGCTCCCCAAAGATTCCGCTTCCACTGAAGCGCCAAATGCACTGTGGTAGCTCCCACAGATATGCGGATTAGTGCAGGATAACTTCCCGGCCGGCGGAGCTCACTCACAGAGCAGCCATTCCGCGGCTCGGCAAACCACGCCCCCCCTGCAGCATTATTTAGTGTGGCCTGCCTCCTTTGTGCACAAAATGAATTCTGAATGTTTAGGCGTAGCCCGTGACTACTGCCACTTTCAACTGCACTATTTAATAGAAAAAATAATTCTACATTTGGAAAGAAATGGAAAATTCAGAGGTATGGTGTTAGGGTAGACGGGCATTGTTGCTTCCCCCCCTTCTTTTCTCAACATAGAAAATATTTTCCATGTGAAGAAGTCACAAATAATTGGAGGAAAGGGTAGTGCAATACCAGCTCCCACTACAGTCTGTGACGCACCCATTTCCCCTCACCTTTCTTATATTTAGGAATGTGGAAAAGCTTTCTACCTGGTGGATTTTCCATTGTTGTACCACCTGTGTTCAGAAAAATTTACATACTCTGATTCTGTAAATCTTGATTTACATTTTATTTTCACAATAACCACTTTTTGGCGTGCATTTATTTCTTACATGGCCATACGATTTTTCCGACTGAAGTCCTGTGTTAAATGCATTCAAAACCTGTAGCAATATATATATTTTTTTTCTCCTCCCTTTACACTTCTGTGACCTATCACCTATAGCTACCTTGGTGGTTGTTTTAAGATTAGCTTTCTTCTTACCCAGGTTATTCTTGTAAGTTTTCTGATTTGACACTTCTTATACCTTTATTTCCTTCACAACCATGACCCCTTCCACGCCCCCCACCTCAAGCCTAGTTCTGCAGAAAAAGCATGGCAGATTATGGTACTTTATACCCAATGCTGCAACAGAATATTGGTGTACTGTAACATTTGTTTTAATCTTTCATTTTATCTTTTCATTATATATTCTTATTTTAATGTGACAGTTTTTTTTTTAAATAAACGATTCAATTGTTTTAGGACTGCCATGCTTGCGAATAAATGTTGCAGCTAACTAATGTTCTTTCCACAGGAAAGTTAAGGAAGCTGTCAATCTTAAAGGTGGACCAGAATCGCCTCATGCAGTTGACGGAAGCTGTTGGAGCGTGTGAGAGTTTATCAGAGCTGATTCTTACAGAAAACCAGCTTCTGGTGAGTGTGTGCGCTGCTGGCGTTCCCTGAGTGTTAAGCGGCGCTCTGTTCCTTGTGTTTACCTGTAACCTCGCTTTCTGTCTTTCTGTTCCGCGGTTGTTCCCAACGTACGATGACATTTTGTTTTCGCCGCGTTTAATTAACTGATAGTCATTCAGCAGGCATTTGCACATAAATTGTATTGACAGAAATGTGGAGCTGGTTATGGATTTATATGGGATTCACGCAGTGACCTTTTGAGGTCACAGTGATTACCCGTATGTCCGCCATTGCTGGATGTGGAAGGAGGCATTGCAGAGGGGGGCACGCAGATCTCTCCTCCCAGCCAGTATTGGGATTCACATTAGGGCTGAACCCTTTAATCTTTGCAAGAATAAAATCCACTCAGGTTTCCAGGACATCCGCTCGGTCAAATTTACTCATAACACATTTATTGGAATTATCTACATATTTTTTCTTCATTCTAAAAATCACTGGATTTTATTATTCAATCCAGCTCCATATGAAAGTGGCCAGTACGACTCAAGCATGTTTTACACTCGATTTCACCACATCTTGTATTTTTTGTTTTTTCCAAGCAGATGAGAACTGTGAAAATGTCTATACTATGGTTATCACAGATACATGTTTACATCAGATTCAAAAATGTTGGTGGGAGCACTCTATACATTGTAACTTCCCCACACACATTCTTCCAAAAAAGTAGCCAAGCTTTATCTGCTCCATCTCCAATACGAATTACCTTCCCACGGTTACCTGGTTCACTTCATCAGAAGGAAAAAATATTTTGGCTACAGTGAGATGCAGGGTCATTTTAAAGCATGTCTGATATAGTTTTTTGAACCACCCCCTTTCATTTTTAGATGTTTGTTTGCGGCGAAGCGAGAGTCCTACTCCGAAGAAAATCTAGAAATAAAAGGGAAAGTACTTTACAGTGCTGAAGCCCATAGAGACTCATCCCCTATACAGCAAGCTTAATTTATTGCCAACATTTCACCCACTTAAAAATAACTTTTAAAAAATGAACAGTAAAATGTAAATCTCTTAACGCTTAAAAAATGTTAGGTGTTAATGCATTTGCAGAGGCCCTTCGACATAGCAAGCCTGTAGAAAAGCAGTCCAGCCCAGTAACCAAGTAAGAAACAGCATGTCCCAATGCAAGTTGATTTTGTAAAGCTCCCCATGCACTATTGATCATTTTCATTCCAGTCACAAGTCACGTTGAAGCATATGCTTTTCTGTGGAACTTCCCAAAACAAAAAAGTATTACGAGTGAAATTGCTGGGCTCTTGCTTCTCCTCGAGACTATTTGTGTCATAGGTTTGTGCATTAATATTCCTATATGTGATGTATTGAAAACAACACCTCTAAGTCTTACCAGTTGTTTAGAAATCTCATTAGAGGTTGCTGTGACATGCATTTGCGTAGAGAACAGGTTAGCATAGGCACATGTATTAAATTGTACCATAAAACAGATGCATACAGCAGATTTTACATAAAGATAAATGCATACATACCCTCAGTAATATGAATGTATTTTGAGGGTCTGGGATTCTTGTCTGATGGAATAACTTTTCCATATCTAGCTGCCAACACCGGATGCTTACTGTGTTTGTTTTTAATCCTGTGGGTGGCAGTTGCTTTGTTAAGAAGGCCAGGCAGGAAATAACTCTAGTGTTTAGCCATATTTATTATTTAGCCTGTCGTGGTCACAGCAACCTTTTGGTTGAGATCACCGATGTCTTAGACTGTTTTGTTTCCCAAACGTTTGTGATGATGAGCAATTGGGGTTCTTTGGTGTTTTTCTCTCCTTAGGTGTGAGGTGAGGGATTTCTACCCTCTAAACTAGATATGGAGGTAGTCCTCTTGATAAAAAAAAAAAAAGTATGTGTATATATATAGCAGACGCCGTTCTTCGTGGATTCCCTTCTCTGGGAAAGGACGGAACACGAACCCAATTTGGTGCATGAAATCTTTATTGTGATCTCAACACCACTACCGCCCTGACGCGTTTCGGCCTGACACGGCCTTGATCACATGACGCGTTACGAAAGCCCTGAGTCTACATTTAAAGTGCAAAGTGCCAATCACGTGATAACAAAATACATAGACATGAAAAAAAGACACATTTGTTGATATCATTCGGTCAATTTGTCGTGCAATAAATGCCTTTCAGTATGTGCAAAAACTGCCAGAAATACTTACATTATAAATAGCACATTATATTTTTGTAAAAATATATATAAATTAGCACATAGTATTGGGTTAAATCCCAATTGTTGATAAATGCCAAAAAATACCTAAAAACTTTTCCATATAAAAAAGTCATGTGCGCATATGTAAAAATGCATCTATTAAAATTCATAGTGCTTAAAAACATATTGATATGAAATTCATGTTAAAAAGAACAGAATGACAGTAATTGCAACTGTGAAAGCCATAATGTTTAACAACATATTGATGTAAAATTCATATGTTGTTCAAAAAAGCGAACAAGGAAAAAGCTGATAATTTGATCTCTGTATAATACATCTATGTATCGCTAAATTCAAGTTTAACTTATTTGTGGCAATCACTCATATTTGACCCAAGTGTCTTAATACTACATGTAAATCACTTAAGATATAACCACTATTCCATGTCATAATGCAGTACTAATTAACGTGTTAAAAAAGAAGTGCTACCTAGGAACAGGTCCCTGTTCCTATGAGTCAATGACAATAATTTCACAAAAACTAGAAATCCGAGTTTAAAAAGATTATTATTACCTAAAACTCTATATTCAAAAATTAAATTTTTTTTTTTTATATTATGTTGTTAAAAACAAGCTAAAATACTTGTAAGCAGCAAGCTGAATAGAATTAATATTTGTCTCTACAAGTGTATGAAAAAAGAATTATTCATCCAGGAAAAATTAATGATTGATACATGACCTTAATTGCACCATTAGCCAACTGAGAATATTAGAATTATATATACACATATAAATTAAGGGATATGTGGGGTCCGTTCTATTCTGCGGTCTTTCATATACTGATACCAAAGGGGATGATGGACGGAGCGTTAGAGCAAATCAAACACTCACCCCCAGTCAACTGATCTGGGTTTAATCCATCATCATTCTTTAGCTCACTCCACAACCCCAGTTCAGACATGGCCATATGCAAATCAGTCTGACCCTGTGCCTCATGGGAACAGTCCAGCCCGAACTGCCAAGCCATGTCTTCCCTTGACCGGAAACAAGCATCCTGGGACCGGTTTCGGGTTCAAAACCCTCATCAGCCAGGCTATCTTGAATCCAGTGGCAAAGTGAGCAAGGGACCCACGTCTGGGCATACCCTGCCAACTCATATACTGGCAATTGCTTCCTTTTTCACACACATTTTCTCCTGGGCCACTCTGTCCCCCTCATGAAAGTCAACGGTGAATTGGTTGCACAAAGCTTCCACTCTTCCTCCTTTTTTCCAAGACTATGTATTGATTCTGTTATTGAACCTTGTCCCGTCCTTCTCTTACTGCTTCTGCCCATCGTTCAGTTCCTTCCCTTTCTTCAGCGCAGTGCCATTGTCCTCTTGTCTGACATGAACCAAGCACCGAGAAAAACAAAGTGTTGGAACGAATGCTTGATTTATTCCCATCACTGGTAATTACCCTGGACCACATTCCAGTAAGTAGAGTTTTTCCTCAGTATGCCATTCTAGACAGAGTAACTATATGCAGATCATGCTAGCTCTTCCGCCAGGAGGAACTGCCAGGGCGCATCCCCTCTGAATGGAAGAAAATGCAAACCAAGACCAGTTTCATTCTGATTGGGCCTCATCGGTGAGGTGCAGCTAGAATTCGGTGGCTGTCTGAGCATACCCGTTACACTTAGAGCATCACTGAGGAAAAAAACGTGAAAGGTGGAATGTTTGAAGTGATCTCGGCCACTGGTATATACTGGGTCACATTTCAGTTATTTGTTTATGCACTCACTCAGCCACACCAGACGGGGAGCAATCAGGACCAGATCATCCTTGGTGCTGTTCTCATAGGAAAGGTACATCCTGAACTGACCTTTCACCATGCAGTGGCATCCTTTTCTTGTCTGTCATGAATCATACACTGACATTCTCCTTTCATCCGTCTTAAGCCATGGACCAGCGTTCTCTAGTCCTCCATGCACTGGCATTCTTGTGTTGTCGGTCATGAGCCAAATTTTGCCATTCTTCCACCATGCAATAGCGTTCTCTTTATTATCCTTATTGAACCACTTATATGTAGAAAATAATTATTCACTGGCATTCTCCTCTTTTCACCATAGCTATGCACTGGCACATACCCTCTGAACTTTTCCAGCACCAACCGCCCACCAGCATTTCTTCTGCCATGAACCATCCACTGGCATTATTCTCTTTTTCAGCATGAAATATAAAAAGGTGTTCTTTTCTTGTTTGCCATGCACAGGTACTTCCTCTTTTCGCCATGAGATATGCACTGATTTACTAATTTTAGCCATCAACCTTATCCTTGCTTTTTCTTCTCTTCTCCCAGTGAACCTTTCACTGGTCTGACAGGTCTCTTGTCTGCCGTGAACGGGCAGTGGTGTTCTCATGAACTAACTATTCAATGGTATTCTGCTCTTGTCTACCATGAATTATGAACTGGCATTACCTCCTCGTCCATCTTCCTGGATACAGTCCTCACGCATGATACTTCTCCTTTCTGGCAGAAACAATTCCCTAGTTTAAACTCAAAAAGTCCCCCCATGAGTCACTACAAAAGGGAGGAACAAACGAAGCACTTTCTGTTTTTTTTCTTTCTGGAAAAGATGTGCCATAGTCTGACGCTAGTCTGCTGGCCTCGGTAAGTATTCTTTTTTCTATCTTTTTCTTCTGCTGTTTTGCTCTGCTTTAGCGAGCAGGGCTTTGTTTCTGCATTTCACGCTCGCGCTTAGTTGTGGCGTGTTTTGCCTCCCCATGGGGTCCTGCTTAGCGGGGCTGTTGGGTCTTCACGATCTTCATATGTGCCCGGCTCTGGGTGCTCTGCTTTAGCGGGTGGGGCCGGGACACTGAGGCTTTCTTGTTCTTTGCCCGTAGCACTCTGGAGATAGCGGGCGTGGCTAACATGTTCTTCTGCTTTTGGTGCCCTGCTTTAGCAGGATTTTTGTGCTCTTGCCAGGACTCGCAGAGCGGTCCTTTTGGCAACCGATGGTGCCGTGGTTTGCCGGGCTTTTTTTCCCCGCGTGACGCATGGGGATTATATGGGACTGGCTCCTCCCCCTGGTAGTCCTTTATGGGCGTTTTCCATGTGACCTTAGGTCAGAGGGCACCTATATATAGCCCGTTTTGGCTTGTGCCTTCTCAGTGTTTCGGCATTTTGGGAGGTTTGTCTGTTTGGTGTTGGCATACTATGGAGCCTGATGAGGTCGCTGGTCCTTCGGTGCAGCCCTCTTTGCTGTCCCTGCAACACTCGATTGAAGCTGCAGTTGAGGCGGCTTGTAAGGCCCGGGAGGAGCAGACTCCGCCTAAACTTCCCAGGCAAGAGCTGGTGGAGCCGGAGGGTGATCCTGAGGAGAAGTGTCGGCGGGGGCGATATGTTCAAGGTCCTGAGATGACGAATCTTTTACAGCATGTTCGGGAAAACTTGAGTCTCCCTGCCACTTGTCCATCGGCTGATGGGGAACATCATGTTCTGCAGCACAGGAATCCGGTGTCTCAGGATTTAAAACCCTTATTCCTGTTACTCGGCAGGTGGCGCGGGACCTGCAGTGGTGTTTGAACCCGTCCAACCTCAACAAGGGTCATCCGTTGTTTCCCATCCGGTGATCATCTCCACCGATGCCAGCGGTCTGGGGTGGGGATCGGTCCTGTGGTCTCTTTCCGCTCAGGGGTTGTTGAGCGGGGTGGAGTCTCTCCATTCTTCCAACTGGAAGGAGCTGGCTGCGGTTCGTGCAGCTCCGTTTCATTTCCTCCCTTCCATCAGGGGTCGGGGCATGTGTCCAGACGGACAATTAGGTCACAAGGTCTTATGTTTCTCATCTAGAAGGGATGGTTACTTCCCTCTTTGTCCTGGCCAGGGAGGTGGGGTGATGGGTGGAGCAGAATCTCCTTTATCTGACTGTAGTCTATCTTCCGGGGTGGGAGAATGGGCTTGCGTACCAGCTCAGTCCGCGGTTTCCGTCGTCTGTGTCTCTGTGTCTCTCCCAACGGTCTTTCGGGAGGTATGTCTGAGGTTCGGGTCCCCCTGGCTGGACCTGTTTGCCACCGAGGACAATGCCCTTCTTCCCCTCTTCTGCTCCTTGATTCCGTCTCGGAAGGCCTGGGCCATGAGTGCCCTTTCGATTCCCTTGCCAGGTGGTCTCCTGTATTGTTTTCCACCGATCCCCTTGATTCCTAGGGTGTTGCAAAAGGTGATCTCCGACCATGCTCGAGTTCTTCTGGTGGCTCCGGGGTGGTTGAGGTGGCCTTGGTTCCCTCAGCTTTTTCAATTGTCAGTGGGCCTTCCCTGGGTGTTTCCTCTGTTTCCCTCTCCTCTGAGTAATCCCATTCTGGAGCCTTCTTCTCTGCAGCGTCTCAATCTGAGGGTCTGGCTGCTGAGTGGTTGAATCTATTGGATCTGGGTTGTTCTGAGGCTGTTGCCACCTCCATCAAGTTGTCCTGCAAGTCGTACAATCGCCATTGGGGTCACTTTGATAAGTGGTGTCATTCTAAAGGGTTGGTTTCCTCCTCTTGTCCTTTGCGGATTTTAGATTTCTTGCAAGATGGCTTAAATTTGGGTTTGGCTGTTTCTACCCTTAGAGCACGGGGGGCGGCCCTTCGGGCCTTTTGTGGGGATGATCTCTCTGATGTTGTCCCTTTTGGCCTCTCTGCTTCTTCTAGGTTTCTTTTTGCAGCGACCGGTTTCCCATTCTCCGGTTCCTCCCTGGGATTTGTCTCTGGTGCGCCAGGTGCTGACTAGTCCTCCTTTTGAGCCTCTGGATGAGGTTTCCTTCAATTTTTTGACTGAGAATGTGGTGTTTTTGGTTGCTGTGTGTTCCGGGCGAAGTGTGGGAGAGATTGGTGCTTTGATCTCGGTTTCTCCGTTTATTTCTAGAAAAGGTTGTTCTTTGACCTGGCCCGGCTTTTCTTCCTAAGATTCCTTCTTGTTTTCATTGTTCTGAGGACATTGTTCTTCTGGTTTTGTTTGCACTCCCTGGTTTTTTGTCGGGCTTTGACAATTTATTTGGAGCGTTCTTCTTCTTTTCAGAGTGCTGATTCCCTTTTTGTTACTTTTGGTCTTTCAAATAAGGGTTCTCGTCCTTCTACAGCCTCTCACACTTTTCTTTCCCACTCACATTTGCACTGGGGGGGGGCGTTTTTTCTTCGTCCTTTGGGGGTCATGTCCTGTCCGTGGTGGAGGGTGAGTCTGCTCCTTTTGTACCTTGAGCTCCATTGGTTTTTGTATGTTGTATTAAAACTTTGGTTTGGTTCTGCATCCTTGGTGTTTCACTGGTGTGTTTTTTTCCTGCATTTGTGTCTGGAAATAGTCACCGGTTTGCTTGGGTATTGTATCATGCATGAGGACTACGTCCAGGAAGACTGACGAGGAGGTAATGCCCTGGTTACTTATCGGTAATCTTCATTACTCCGAGTCTTGGTCTTCCTGGATGCAGTCCTGAGTCCCGCCCTTCCACCTGGGCATGGCAGTTGACTATTTCCTGTTTTCTTGTGTCTTTTGGCGTGGTATGTTACAGGAAGTGCTTTGTTTGTTCCTCCTTTTTGTGGTGGCTCATGGGTAACGGGGCCATTTTGGGGGAACTTTTTGAGTTTCAGCTAGGGAATTGGTCCTGCCAGAAAGGAGAAGTATCATGCGTGAGGACTGCATCCAGGAAAACCAGGACTTGGAGTAATGCAGATTACCGGTAAGTAACTGGGGCATTTTCCTCTCCTGTCTCAATGAACCATACTGTTTCCACTCTGAGGCACCACTGAGAGAACACTCGCAAACCTAAGCAGGTGTCACTTCCTAGAGGATCGACCACCCCTATTAGTTTCGGTGGCAGAGAGTCGCTGCTTGCCAGGGGTGTAGCACAAGGGTACCCAATACTTCAGGGGCCCCTCAACCCTTAAGGGGGCAGGGGCTCCCATTCAGCCCAAGACCAATGAATAGAGGCAAGATATGGGAGGCTCAGGGGCCCCTCTTCACATGAACTTTCGTTACGCCACTGCAATGCTTAATTTGAGCTGGTTGTTTCTAGTGCTCGGCACCGGCACTTAACTGTCAACTATTGACCGCATGCCACATTGTGGTACTGTTTATGTAATTTGGGAATGAACATAACAGTTGTTTGTTAGTTTAATTTACATTAAAAAAGACTAAAGCATGCCGCTCTAGCCATTCTTATTGCTTTGGGGGGCTGGAATAGTCTGAATTGTCACACTTGTAGGAGTGGGATGGTTAATAGCTGTGTTGGTAGTGTCCTTCGCAGCAGGGGCAATGGATGGTGCAAGCTGCAGTGGCCTCCTGACAAGGGCCCTGGCACTTACTGTTTTACAAATTCAGTACTGTGACACTGCCATTGAGTACTAACATGTCTACGACTTCTACAGCTCCCGAGCCATGGCCAGCCCAGATGATCCATGTTGTATCTGGTAATGGTCCTGGGTTTCGACAAGGAGTGAGCAGAACATTCCGTTCCATCCACGGCATTGGTGGAATTTTGGCGACTGTGTTACTCTTGTAACGTGGAGTTCTGGCCAGATTCCACCAATTGCTGCGTGGTGAAATTTTTGCTCACGCGCAGGTCCAAAATGGTAAGTTGGCGAGCAAGATTTGGTGTCCCCTAGTGCGATTTCCAGTTGGTAGGAAAACATCCAGTGAGATTTTTCTAACGCGGGAGGTCACAACATTTTGCGTTCAGAAGGCTGCTGCTTGAGTAAAAAATCAACTTGAGTGCCAGCAAAATCGCGCTGAGTAGCTGCGCCATCTGGCACACTGCAGGGTGTTGTTTGCACTGATTTTTCTGCGTGGAACGCACTACCGACACTAAATACAGAGCGAGCAGTGCGTCATGCCTATTTCTGCCCTTTGGCAGAACTCTGCAGAATCTCACGGAGGTTTCATATAACTCAGCGGAATTCCGCGGAGTCAAATTGTGCGAGTTCCGCCCACCCTTAATTTCGACCCGCATAATGACCTTTTAGTTTTCTTTCCCTGCATTTTTGTCTGGTCTGCCCGTAAGCCGTTCACAACAGGGATTTGGTCCGTGGTAGCACAGTCCCTGTCACCTGCTGATACACCTATGAAACAGTGAAACACTTCCTTGAATACGCAACGTGCTGCCAATGTCTCTGCATCCCCACAAGCCGCTGTTGTTGCTCTGGTCCCTTCGTCATCGCTGAATTTAAGATGTTTCGTATCCCCCTCCCCTAATGTTTTTAAATTAATTCTTGTATTATTTTTTCCGTTTTTTCTTTGTTTTCTCTATTAGTTTCTCTACTCGCATAAACCGTAAATATACATAGTTAGTTTCAATGATCCCTATTTTTGCCACCACCTAGTTCCCGGAGTATTTTAATATCTTCCCACCTAATTTCTTTCCTATAGCTTGCCATCAGGTCTGTGGTAATCCATTCCAGTCTCACTGAGTGGCGAGATGGCCAAATTCAGATACTCATACAATGTCTGTTCGAGTTCGACTGTTTAAATGGCTGAATAACCTGCTTTGAGCATATTCACTGATTCCAGCTCTTGCCTTCTCGCTCGTGGTGACCTTTCAAATTTACTTCTTAGACTTTTTTTAAAACCATTTCTTTAACTCCTTGTCCCTTTAATTTGTATATCACCAAGAGTCTTCTTGAGCCTCCAAAAGTTATATCCAAATTTATTTCAAACAAATTAGTGTTACTCACCTTGATACAGTAAAATGTATCACTTCCTTGTACAAGGTGCTTTCTTTTCCACAGTCAGCTCTCGCTCCCATACATGGACATCACTCTGCTTAAAAGAATCCACCGAATACTAGTTCTTGCGGTCTTGATAAAACCTGGTGCATCGCCTTCTTAAATAAAAATGTATTTTCGTCGCTTATGAATCTAATTCCTATGTAGTGGTGCCAACTGCCATCTTGTGGTGTAGAAGAGAACTTCATTCGAGGTTTAACTTCCGTATCGTTTCTAAATAGAGAAGGAATTTTTAGGTATGCGTTAGCCGCGTTTAAGCTTTTGATTATATACATTTTATTTATCGTGTATAAAATGATTAGTCTTTCAGCTAGTCCTCTTAAACCATTGGTCTGTCGTTGCCATTCAAATTTTTCTACCACCGACTAGAGCACACACCATGGGATAATGCAACAGCTGGCTAACCTAACTGCGAGTGACGGTATTTTGCCCTTCTTTCACATGGAGCACATCCACACACAAGGTACTTCCCTTCAGTGCCAGGGACCATAACGGCAATATTATGGGATATTTGAGACCAAAACATTTTTTGGTGCATTTAGCCAATTATTTTTTTTAGGTTGACAAGGGCTTGGCAGCTTTAATAACAATAGCATTTTACAAAAACCACGATAAAACAAAACCAGCATTGACAAATAGAAAATACTTGCAGCCAACCGTAGACCTGTTGGCTTTTCCAGTGCTTATTGTGTCTGACTCCACAGCACAGCTGGTTACCTATTTTTACCAATTATATATTTGGTGAGCTTTGGGTCAATTCAGGGGAGTATTTCTCTCACCTCAAGTTACTGGTTGTTTTGTGCATCCTTCCTTCTGCTATAGTGTGCTTCGCTGGAATGCATAAGCTGATATTTTACATCTCAAAAAGACCCTCAGTCATCATACATATAAAATTCATCTCATAAATTCACTGTATCTACAAAGCAATCATCTATTTTTCGTGAGGGGTTTTCTGCACTGAATTGGCTTTTTAAAAAGAGTTTTAGCCTGGACTGAAAATGTAGATCAGATCCTTTGGCCAAATAGTAGAAGTTCTGAAAATATATGCCTGCCAGATGAGTATTTCTTTATTCTCTCATGCTGTTGCTGTATGGTGTATCACTCATTAAATTCTTTTTTTTTCTTAGATGGACTGTATAATGAAATCAGTCATTTGTAGTTTAGTTTTCCACAGCATTAGGCTTTTTAATGATTTAACCAGAACTCAAAATACAAGCTACATTTATTGGCTTTGTCAGAGCGTGTTTCGCTTTCTTGTGACTCATTTTGAAATAGCTATTTAATTAAAAGTGCAAATAGTAATTGTTTCAAACATTTTATTTGACGATTTCCGACCTAGATATAGCAGTTCTCCCAAAATTTGTGAATCTTTTACAGCTACTACGTTAATATGCACATCACTCCCTAGATCACCTCAATCGTTTTCTTTACATTCATAACCGTTGCATTGGAATACTTTTGTATACTGGGTGCAAAGTGAAGGTAATAGAAGGAAAATGCAATCCAGGGAGGACTCAGTCTGACAACTGATTAAATACTCCAAACCATACTAGAGACCAAGATTGCCATAAAGTCCAAGATCAGCACTGTCTCCCTGGATGCTGGGCTGCTGTGGACTAATCAAAGGAAGATTGGCAGAATTTAAATCCATCTTCATTTATTAATCCTTTGAATTGTACAAATTTAAAATTCAGCCAACACGTTTCGTTCCTTGATACATAGGAACTTCATCAGGGCTTAAAACATAGTATGTCGTATTCACAATACTTGAAAATATCCAAATACAGACCGCAGGCTATCTTTGCTGTTCATCGGACGCTGGTTTCGAGTTGGGGCAAGATATGGTCCCTGTATACCATCTGTGGACGGGATGAACCTAACCCCTTGATATGATGGTTGTCCTAGGGTGGTACAACACCAAATATTTTCAAGTATTTTGAATACGACATACTATGTTTTAAGCCCTGATGAAGTTCCTATGTATCAAGGAACGAAACGCGTTGGCTGAATTTTAAATTTGTACAATACAAAGGATTAATAAATGAAGATGATGGACTTAATCTAGCGAAATTTAACTTCTTTCCTGGTGCACCTTCCTTTTGAAGAATTTCCTGTTTCTGGTCTCCAGTGGCACTTAACGGCGGCAAGTGCCGGAAGCGTTATGCACATGACATTAAATTTCAATATTCTGGCTTGAGGTGCAAAACATATGGTCCGCCGCTGTTAGCTTTTGTGTGTAAGAATTTAAATCCATGTTGCTTGCCAGGAAGCCTTCAGTGCTCGAAATGCCGAAACAACTGGTTGACCTAAGCGACAGAACTCAACACCTTGAGCAACAATCTGAAAATGCTGTGTGATGCTCCCAAGTCCAAAATACCAAGGTTGTTGATATTTCCAAGGGGTCAGAGGAACCTAGTGTGCAGCTTTTCTTGGAGGAGTGACTTGCAGGGTCTTTGGTGCCCATTGCATACATGTGGCAAGCCAATATTAATGGTGTATTTAGTTTGTTTATAAGCGACTCTATTCAGCCAACCCAGTTAGAGCTATCGCTTTACTATTTGGTGATTATCACTATATCACTACACAACCAAGATGCTCTTGAGGAACCCCTAATAGCAGAGATCAAGTTGGCCATTGATCATCTAACCAGCGGTAAGACGCCTGGCTCAGATGCATTTGCTATTGCATTCTGTGCAACACACCATTCACAGCTCACTCCTAATTTCTTGGACATCTACAAACCTGCAAAACAAAAAAGCACACTGCGTTAGTTAATGAGAGGCATATACAAAAGAAATGCCTCTCCCACTAATTTCACCAAATATTCTTAAAGATAAAGACTGCTGACATCAGACATATCACACAGATCAATTGTAAATCCATATGATATGACTTATTCATCACACCGTATCTTGTTGTTAAAAGCATAGTAAAGAGTGCACTTATCAATCATTACTGTAGCTATGCATATTGTAAATAAAGATAAACTAGACATGTACCCCCACCCCCATTTCAACCTGTGACGGTACATGCTTACAACAAAGTGACTAGCCGTGGATGCATCTATGAAAACAAAGCAGTGATACTGAGTAACAAATTGCACAAGCAGGTTAAAGACACTTTCAAAGTAAAAAAAAAAGTTGTTCCAATTAATCACCAGTCCATAATTTTATAGTTCATGCATGTGGGAAAACAAGCGTATCCCAATAGTTGGTGTCTCGATTTTCATTTTTTTTAGAATGTTTATTAGATTTTATTCAGATGATAATAAAGCTGCTACAAACAGAGCAGCAGGCAGAGATCCGGTGCGACATGCGGCTCATGCATAGGATATTATCAAGCGATAACATCGTATGTATCGCTGTGGTTGCGATCAATGTATCAATAATATACCCCAGCATTGCAATCAGAACAACATAAGAATAGGAGAACAAAATGTGCTCTTCAGACTATGTGTAGGTAATAGAAGGTCCAGTCCTAAAGAAGTGGGGGGTAGGGTTAGGGAGGGCACCTCAGACAAGCACCGTTTGTGTTGCGAGACACATGTAGGTCGTGTGTATTTATTGTGTAGTAGGGTAGAGGAGCCCACGTTCTGCTAGGGGAGAGGGTAGCGCAGTATATACATAGAACGGCAATCGTGAGCGATGGACAGTTTCAAGTGGGGACCTAGTCGTTGCCTGCCCGTTTAGGTCAATGAAATGTAGGTTCAAGGTGGGCGCGTATCATTCTTAGCTTCCACAATAAGTAGAAAGTTCTCCCAGCATTCGCTGCCGGCTCAGGGAATCCCGCGTCCTCTGAGTCCCTGAAGAGTATGACCCTCTACACGTGTCCACGTCAGTAGGTCGCGAATCCACCGTTGGTGGTCCAGCAGCGCAGGGGACTTCCAGGCCATGGCCACTTGTTGTTTAAACAAAACAAATGCAAGGTCGATAAATCTGTGTAAGTGTTTCTCTCTTTCTACGGGGACGCAGTCCCAGCAGGCAGGAGGAAGGCGTAGGAGGGAGGGCGTGTGTTGTCAAATCAGTCATCGCAATTGTCATATGCCACGCCAGTTGCAATACTGGGCAGTCCCACACCATATGATAAAATCTTGCTTCCTGCAGGCCACAGCGAGAGCAGACCGGGTCAAGCATCGGGAACATAAGTTTAATTTGATGAGGGGCTAGTTAGGCTTGGTGGATGTAGTTTAACTGTGTAAACCTAAACCTGGGGTTTCGAGACACTTAATCCACTGTAGAGCCTGAGACCAGGCCCCATCCGTCAAGGGCTGCTGCAATACTGCGTCCCATCTGGCACGCGCAACCGTTGTGTGGTTCGGCGGGGCCACATGCAATACTGTGTATATGGTAGTGATGGCATGTGATATGCCGCCGGAGGATAACTGTGCATGGAGCACCACAGAGGCGGATGGTTCCTCATCCCCGCCGCCCCAGGTGGGGCGCACTGCTTTTTGTATGTCGCAGTAGGTTGGAAATTGACCAGTGGGCACTCCGTATGTGTCCATGACATCCTGGAATGACATACTGACACCTTCCAGATAGAGGTCTCCCACTTGCTTAATGCCAACCTCCCTCCAGAGGTCCCTATCAGTCCGGCAGATCATACCAGCAGATCATACCCTGTAGTGGCGGCAGGTCCCAGACAGCAATCACCGGAGAGTATGGAAGAAGGGGCCCCCCCCCCCCCAAGTGTACGTATCTTCACCAGCAGCTGCGGGCCACCACCAGTAGAGACGTTTCCTGTCGAAGGCGGATGGTGAGGTCTGATAGCCGTGTATACATTTCTGTTCCACTGAGCACCGCCCAAAGTAGGGGTAGCTCCGGGCAGGCATCAGTGCACAGCTAGGCCATTGGCAACTGCAGTTGTGCCGCTGCGTAGTACAGTTCAAAGTTAGGGGCCCCAAGTCCACCCTCTGTAAGTCCTGGATCATGGTCAGAGCTACTCGGCGACAGTCAGCACTCCATATCAATTAAAGGAGCAAGCCGTTAAGCGTCTGAAAGAAGCTCTGCTGGAGTACAACCGGCAGGGCTGCAAAAAAATACAACAATCTTGACAGCAACAACATCTTAGAGTTGGCCACTCGACCCAGTGGGGAAAGGGGGAAGCCAACGCCAGATGGGCTTAGAGCGGCAGATAGAGCCAACTGCCTTATGGTTGCTGTCTCAGAGGTCTCTCTGTGTGCTCTCCCAGATACTTAAAGGAGTCATATCACCATTGAAGGGGCATGCTCGTGGCCTCAGTTCTGCGTGGCATCGGTCGCGGTGCGAGTGGGAATAAACAGGACTTTCACCAATTCACTCGTAAGCCCGATGCTTCTCCAAAATCGTCTAACAGGCATATGAGGTCGGACAGGGCAGCTGCCATGTTACGCAAATAAATCAAAGCATCATCTGTGTAGAGCAAGATACCATGGTGGGCCCCCAGTTCCAGAACACCCCATAGCTGTGCCATGCCTCCCAGTCGCAAGGGGCTCCATTGCGAGTGCAAAAATTGGTGGGGACAGCGGACAGCCCTGACTGGTCCCACGTTGGATCTGAAACTTGTCTGATATCACCTGGTTAGTCTTCACCTTAGCAGTTGGGGACAAGTACAGGTATGTACCCAGCCCATAAAGCCCGGTCCGAATTCCATTGCAGCGAGGGTCGAGAAAAGAAAATCCCACCCTAGAGTGTCAAAGGCTTTTTCTATGTCCATTGACACGGCCACTTGGTTGTAGGCAACCGGGGGCGGCATGCATAAGGCGCAGTAGTCTCTGCACATTAATAAACGTGCTGCAACCCGGTATAAAACCAGACTGGTTGTCATGCACAAGTGCGTGGATGACTGGTAGGAGGTGGTTTTCAAAATGTTTACCTAAAATCTTGCAGTCCCGGTTCAGCAGCGAAACGAGGTGGTACGATCTGACATCAAGCAGGTCACAGCCTGGCTTGGGTAGCACCACGATCAGGGCTACCTGAAGGGGGTCCGGTAGTTCTCCTCGGTCCCTGGCTTCATTAAACATGGCCAGTGAGTGAAGGGCAGTCTGTGTAGGGAAGGTGGCGTAATACTCGGGTGGCCATTCGTGCCCGGTGTCTTGTTCCGGGCGATCTGAGAGAGGGTAGCACTGATTCCTTCTAACTGGAGGAGCTCGTTGAGGTCAGCCCGCTGCACAGGAATAAGTTTAGGGAGGGAGAGGCGATCTTAGAACCAGAGTATAGTATCCGGGGATGGAGAGGCAGGTGCCTCATACAGTGTGCGGTAGTAATTGCAGAAGGCTGCATTAATAGCCATCTGGGAAGTAACAAGTTCCCCGTTGCGGTCACGAAGCGCCACAATAAGGATGTGATGATGTTCCTTGCAAATGAGCCATGCCAACTGTCTACCAGAGCGATCGCCCTGGGCATGATAAATGGCTGTTCTCTTACGGTGATCGTGATGACTCAATGTTGTCTCCGCCTCGCCCGCTGCGTATGTATCTGTCTCAACTGTGTGGGTTGTATTTCTGTTTAGCGGAGATCACATTCAAGGGGCACGAGGTCCTCCGCCATGACGGATACCCCAAGAAGCTCCCATACTATGGCTCCGGACCACAACCTAATATGCATCCCATTCCCGGGCGCGAGTCGAAGCCGAGCCTTGGTTCTTCGTGAAGTAATTCGTAAGGCAGAGAGACAAATCCTCTCGGAATGGAGGATCGGAAAGTGCCTCGACCTGTAACCTCCAGCTGGGGATAGCGGGGCGTTGCCTGCCCCAACTTAGTGTAATAAGAAAGGGGCAATGGTCTGACTGAGAGCTTGCCAATTATTCCGAACGGACAACCCGTGAGCCGATAAGACTTGTGTGTAAGATCAGGTCAATCCTGGTGTGCAGATCATGTACCGCCGAATAAAAAGAATATTTACAGACATGTGGGTGTCCCATTCGCCATGCATCGTACAAGTGCATACGCATGCTCCATTGGTCAAAGTGTTGTATGGTGCGAACACTGGCCGGCGTGTGTAATGGTGGGGTAGAGCGATCAAGTTGCAAGTCGGGCATACAGTTGAAGTCACCTCCCAAGATCACAGCGCTGAGTGGGTCATGAAGGAGTGCTGGGGGGAGACTATCTAAAAACTCTGCATGGTTGGAGTTGGGCGCATACAAGGCCACCAGAGTAAGGGAGGCCCCATCCAAGTGTCCCTCCAAGATGGCATACCTCCCATCCGTGTCCACCCGCTGTGTACCGAGAGTGAAGGGGACCCCGGGAGCTAGCCATATGAGAACACCCCTTGCATATGCTGGCATCGTGGTCCTATATGTATGCCCTCTCTATTTAGAGCTTACTTTGTGGAGCTCTGACGCCGTGAGGTGGGTCTCCTGTAGCATCACGATGTGAGTGTGACATCATTTTAGATACGCATAAATGCGGTAGCGCTTGGACGGAGCAGCCATACCGCTCACATTCCAGGTAAGAATGTGATGATGCAACTCAGAGCAGTCAGGTATCGGTGTAGACATGACTGTAAATGTCCTGAAGATGCGCAAGATGTTTAGGATGAAAGTGCACCCCTCCCTGTCAGGCTGTGTCTCATCCACGCATTCCTCCACACCCTAGTGCAGGTGTGTAGGTGCCAAATGGTCAGGAATACCTCGAAGCGACATTAGTAGTCTCAGAGCATAACGTATAAAGATGAACAACATCCAGCCAATATAGCGACAATCCCCCCCCCTGGGCAGTGCTCACAGAAGGGCCTGCCTATGTGTCCCCAAATCGAAAATAAAACTAAGCAAAGAAAACGGAGTACCACTAACAGTCCACATGGAAAGAGTGGTAGGACGTGGCATAGGATTAAGACAACAGAATCCAGTGGCCAGGCCCACGTTCGATGGAAGCATGGTGTGACAAGTATGGAGAAAAGTGTGACACCTGAGTCCTCTGCAGGGCAGGTGGTTAGAATCAGCGCTGTGCGATAATTAGTCAGAAGAGGTCATCAGCGAATTTCGAGGTGCCCTTGGGGGCCGCGGTGCTGGAGGTTAGTGAAGACTCAAACACAGGCCTTGGAGCAGGAGTCCTCAGATGGCTTTTCTCTCAGGACAGCAAAGGAGTTGGCATGATTGTGATGCACTGCCACCTCCACCGCTCGTGCCTGTTCCACTGCCACTTGTTCCCGGTCCAGGCAGATGCGCGACGACGCCGTGGTTTAGGTGTCACCCAGGTGTCATCCTCACGTTCAGTGTCAGCCGTGCGTACTAGGCCCTTCACATGGAGCCAGGTCCAGCCATCCTCCGGAGTGATATGAGAGGAGTCACCATTGATGGCCTTAAGTTTCTCTGGAAATAAGAGCGCACAACAAATTTGCAGGCTGCGCAAGAGCCGCGCGGATGTTGGACCGCCAGAGTGTAGTCCGGGTAGGTCATAATTATTGCGTTCTCAAAGTGCCACGGGCCCTTGATACAGAAGAGCTGGAGGATAAGATCTCGGTACTGGAAGTTGAGAAATCTGGCGATGAGAGGAAGGAATGGTGCCCCAGCTCGAGGTGGCGTTCCGGGATGCGATGTGCCCTCTTGAAAGAGAACAGAGCAGGTACCCTGTCTTTCAGTACTGTGTCCATCAGCCATTCCTCCAGAAAAAACTCAGCACTAGGAAGCTCTGCCCTCTCTGGAAATCCAATGAAACGAACATTGTTGCGCGTGAGCAACCCATCTGCGTCTGTGGTGCGAAGCCGTCACCTCCTCCTGCATTGTTGCTAGTTTGGACATAAGTTTGCGTACCAAAGGAGACATCTGGCCTATCATCAATTCTGATTCGTACGCTCTCGCAGGACAGTTTGCGGTGGTCTGCACACAGGAGGCCCACGTTTAGGGACACTTCATTGATCTTGGCTTCCAGTGAGGTCTTGGTGTCTAAAATAGCATGTAATACTTTCTCAAACTCCTCTGAGTGCTTCTGGAGCGTTTCTTCGAGGTGTTGTAGTGCGTTCGTGGGTGTTGTAGTGCGTTCGTGGGTGGAGTTATGGCAGACGATGAGGGTGTCTCCGTAACGCCTCTCCGGGTGCCATCCTGTTGGACCTGTTCCGACCCATCTGAACATGAGACATAGGGGAGGCCCCACACGTGGCCAGGCACGGCAACAAGAAGAGTTTCAGTGGTACCGGGAGGGCCACACCCGTCGGAAGGAAGCAGATAGTCCGGGAGGAGGGGGGGTCTCCCACAACGGCCAGGCGAAAGCCAAAATTGAGAAGAGGAGTCCTCCAGCTACAACTGTCCTGCAGCAGCTCACAGACCTCGCCACTGTCGGCGGTCTGCGACCCCTCGCAGCAATGGGGTTCACAGACTTGCAGCCTCAGCGCATTTGGTGGCGTCACACTCTGAAAGAGCCCACCACGCGAGGCCCCCAGGTTCAACCAGTCAGGAAGCTTGGGCAAAGATCTTCGTCTGGATCAGTTCATGTTGTGCGTCAAAGGCTGCGCAGGGCAGAGGCAAAGGCCCCATGCGGGAACCGTAGTAGACCCTGCAGGCTTCCCGCAGTGTTTTACAGGCTTCCCAAAGCTTCCAGGGAGGGGGGAGGTTGGGCAGCTCCCACTGCACCAAGAGGCCCCGGGTTTTAAGGCCCAGCAGCGTGCAAGGTACCACCCAATGCCCTCCCTCCCCCCCCCCCCAGTGCTCATCAGTCAAAGCAGGCTGGTCCGCCACGGTCATAGACACACAGTCGTCGTCCACGTTCTAGCATTCCTTCAGGGGGCGGGCTTGTGAATCCCAGCATGCAACTCAGTCTCTGGCCCCAGCAGCAAAGGTCACAGTTCGTCACAGTGCCTCCGGTCCACTCACCAACATCAAACAAGCCTAGGGGCATCCCACTGGCCGCACCTCCAGCCAACCACGGACTCCCAATGGGTGAATCGTCAAGCCGGACCTGGTAGGCATGGGGCCCCCCTACTCAGGAGGTGGCAACCAGTATCATCAAGCGTAATGCAGCCCAGCAATTTACAGGAGGCAGGGGGGGTCCCTCAAGTGTCTCTTCTAGGTGCTAGCCCTAGCGTGGGGGCCAGGCCACTTCGTGCTGTGGCTGACCGTGGGTAGAATGATGCAGCAGGTACCCAGTATAGAGCGAGCCCAGCCCGGTCTGAGCCACCAGAAACACAGTCCATGTCGGCAGAGACTCACACAAGTGTGGGCTTGGTCCCCTGTTATCAAATGCTGGAGGTGGGGGTCCGGTGTGACACAGATTGCCGGGCCCGTCCTCAGTCTCCCGTCAGTCAGGGCACCCCAGCCAGGGGGAGCCACAGGCCACACTGCAAGCCCCAGGCATCAATCCAGCCCCAAGGGCAAAGCAGCGAGGCGGCGCGGATCAGCGAGCCCAACCGCACATGTCCCATAGTTTGATCCAGGGGAAGATGGTCATCTAGGAGAGGGCCCAGCCACCCCTTGGCAGGCTCCAGAGACATGGGCCCGGTACGATGTCTGGCAGCAGCCCCCGCTGTGCTCACCCGTCAGCCAGTGCACTACTGACAGCGGGGGTCTCCGGGCTGGCCTGCAAGCAACAGCCGGCGGCCTCCCCAGAGCAGCGGGCCGCTTCTCACCAAGCACTTGTGACATAGCACCACCACAGGGTCGATGCCGCAGTGCTGTGTTGTCCGTCGTCAGATGGGCTCACCAGCCTCCGCAACTCTCCAGCCAGCGGGCATCCACGAGCCGCAGCCTGCAGCGCGTCTCGGCGTCCTAACGCAGCCGCAGGCCCAAGTGCGTGGCTCAGGTCCCCGCAGGAGAGGCACACCACCCCAGTCCTCTTCAGTCACCTAGCAATCCGGGGTTGGGAAGCTCACGCTCTAGGGTGTCCTGGGGTCTACGCCAGTAGTTAGCGGTCTCATCAGGGGGTCAATATCCGGATGTTAATTGGGCCCGGCACGGAGCTCCTCAGTGAGCGTTTTCTGCAGCCCCCATCTTGGCCAGGCCCCCTCCCACTTTTCATGTTAAATGGCCAACGTGTGCACACAAGAATATGATGGGGCTTCTGAGTCCGAGAGGAATCTCTTGTGTCCATTACTGTAATGATTGATTAATGTCCTCGGTTCAATAGTTTTAACATACAAGATAAATAAATACATTTTTAAAAAAAAGTTGGAAGAATAAGTCATATGATGTGGATTTATAATAGATTTGTCCGATATGACTGATGTTGGTAGTTTTTATCTTTTAAGAATATTTGGTATAATTAGCGGGAGAGGCACTTTTGTATATGCATTTCACGTGGCCCTGCCTCTTCTAACTTTATAAGGGGACATACGCATTTTCTTATCAGGTGATAAGAGAGCTGATCATAATTGCTGTACTGAAACTGAACCGAGACACTTTAGATGTTCAGTCATACCACCCCTTGACCTTACTCAGTCTACATTATAATATACTAAGAAAGTTTCCAGCTAAGAAGTTGTCGTCATTGCTTCCGGGCTACTGCACCGTGACCAGAACGGATTAATCCTGCAGCAGAATATACTCTGTAATCTGAGACAGCTATTTCATTTTATGGCATTGGCCCCTATGATGGGCCTGATCCCAATGAAGGTATCATTGGGCATATGAAAGGCCTTTTTAGGTCGAGCCTCGAGTAGCGCGCAAGCGCTGCTTAGAGGCGAAGACTTAATGTAAGCAAGTTTGAAAAGCAGTCCAACAAACGCTCGTGCGTCGTGGCTGGCCTTTTTGAGATGGGTACGCGCGGCAAACATATGTTTCCAATTATCGTGCCCAGACGCGGGCGCGATAAGTGGAAACACATGTCTGCCGCGCGTACACATCCAAAGGCACAGCCACGACGCACGAGCGTCTGGTCAGCTGAGCGTCTCGTCAGCCGAGCAGGCTGCCGCGCTCGCTCGCTCCCGCTCCTCTGTGGTGCGCGCGCACCACTCGCGGGCTTGTTGTCATTCCGATCTCTCTTCTCAGTCACTTAGCTCCTCTTTAACACTTCCTTCCGCTTATTTCTTTCCTTCATTGTTTACAATTCTATAAACAATTGGCTGTGATTGGGGCTGCATTATTATCGCCAATATCATAAAACATCGTGAACCTAGTCTCCACACTCCGTCTGTAGCAGTAAATGTTAATTCCTGGCTGTCAAAGACGAGAAGCACAAGCAAATACATTGTATTCTGTAATACTGATAACTGGAAAGAGAAATCGTTTGAAATAGAGTACCATACCTTCAAAACATTGTTGCAGCCATTCACGTCTGCAGGACCGGAGTGAATATACACCGCTGCTATATTTAAGCAGCTCCTTAAGTTTCGGTTTCGTTCCATCACGCGCGGCACTCGTGATAACGTGTCAAGCTAGAGGGACAAAACAGCTGCCATATGATCATTGACTTTGTTCTTCAGGCAGGCAGTTGCTAACGCAAGAAGATATAGCGACGGGGAGAGGATGAGGCCAAACGGTCAGAACTACCGGCTTTGGGCCGACAGAGCCAACTTCCTCTCTCGCTGTTTGCTCAAGATCCTGCAGGTTTGGTGCTTGTAGCTGAGCTAAGACTGCTGCTGGCAGGCAGCTCACTGCTACATTGTATCTAATTATTTCCTGTGGCGCCACTCTCAGATAGCTTGACTTCATTGTTAGGCCAAATGGCTACTACCGTCACAGCCGGGGCGGGACAGACCGGTCAGATTAAGTTGATTTATTTTATAACGTCTTGCGCCGCGACGGGGGGGAGACGTGACGTCCTGCTGCCAAAGGCGGGGAGTTTGTTATGGGAGAATTTGCGGTGGGGCTTTAATTATGGCGCGTGCAGCGCTGTCTCCTTCTGCTTCTCGCACCGGCCCGGGCTGCTGTGTGCAGTCAAAAATGTAATGTGACCGGTGCCGCGCCTAATTCAGTTACAACCGAGCTTCACGTCACAGCAGTGATCGGCGATTGCAGCGGACGGCGGTCGGAACACAACGCAAAGAAAGAAAGAGGTAACTGTGTTTTACTCTTTGGATTACTTGTAAACTGTGCCCCTCCTAACTTAAACGTTGTTGCTTCTGATAGCCCTAACTGCTGCCTTTGTTGGTGCTGCTCCATTGTGGGGTTCAGCGGGCAGAGTCTTCGGGATGTCTGAGGGCATCAGGATGCCAGAAAGATGTTTCTGCACATAAAATGCGTACTGTTGGTTCAACTATGGGGCGAGGGTACAGCATGCCCTGTTACAGCTGAAGTTAGTCTCTCTAAGTCACGTGACATAAAGCCCACCAACTCGTGTTGGGACGGTCGGGGTCACTGAGTCACTCTGTGACTGACTATATGTGGTGCTGCTGCCTGTCCAATTACTTTCAGTGCCAGTGGTGTCACCAAAGTCAGCAGAGTCTCTGTGATAGCCGGTGGGTCATGTTGATGTGTGCCGATGCCTGCAGGGTTGGGCAGGTAGCAGCGCAGCAACGGGGCGGCCGCTCGGGGTTAATGATTTTATTAGTGTTTGAGTGGAGTTCATTTGTGATATTTACAGTTTTGTTAACAAGACGCTGTACTCATTTGCGTAAAGTCTTATTTATTCAGCCTATACCTATTTCCCTCATTTTCATTGCTTGATTTTGCGCAGCGAGAAAGTGTCACTCAGTCATTAAATGTCACTCATAATTCAACTAAAATTATGAAAATGTCACACATAGCAATCTGAAACCTTGGCAGCTGTGTAAACCATTCTATATATTCACACCTTTCATCTTCTCCCTCATTATCTTTCATTCTTTCCAAATCTGAATTCATAGTTCATAGACGAGCACTTTAGATTGAAGGCTCCCTGCTCATTAGAGACAAGCATTGGCATAGCCAATAGGTCTCGCCTTTAGGACCTTATAAGTGTTTAGCCATGCAACAGTTGATGTTGTTGCACCAAGGATATTGTGCTGCATAACTAAATACTTATAAGGTCCCAAAAGCGAGACCTATTGGCTATGCCAATGCTTGTTATACACTTCTTTGGGCTTACCTATTTGCAGTCCGTCATTGCGTCCGGGCTACTGCACCGCGACCAGAACGGATTAATCCTGCAGCAGAATATACTCTGTAATCTGAGACAGCTATTTCATTTTATGGCATTGGCCCCTAAGATGGGTCTGATCCCAATGAAGGTATCATTGGGCATATGAAAGGCCTTTTTAGGTCGAGCCTAGAGTAGCGCGCAAGCGCTGCTTCTGGCGAAGACTTTATGTAGTGGGCTTTTGAAAGCTGACCACACGCTCGTGCGTCATGGCCTTTTCCCTGCGGTTACCCGCACGTTTCAGGCATGATGCACGCGCGTGTGGTCAGCTCAGCAGGCTGCCGCGCTCGCTCGCCCCGCTCCTCTCTTCAAAGCTTTGTTGTAGTTGCTTTCACTTTCGCGGCCGCCGCATTCTTACAGCGCGTGCACCACTCGCGTGCTTGTCTTTTCTGGCCGGGGCACGAGATCAAATAGCACAGAACTGAAGCATACTGTGCACCTTAATGCGAAAACGGCACTCTTCTGCAGTGTTCGACTCAGAATGTTTCAATTTTATCAGGTGAGGCATTTTTTGTTGTTGCTCGAACTACTCGGCCGGGGGCTTTGGAGCGCTTCATAAGTAGGTGCTAGATTGCAGCGAATTGCCTCAAAAATAAGTGCATTGCTGTGGGAAAGGGAGCACCCAAATTGCACAGTATAATTTTGCCCAGGGCTTTTAAAATTCTTGCACTGCCCTATCTAAATCAGTCCAAAGGGAAACTCCCCACCCCTGCCACCATGTAATCTCTGCAGCAGCATGGGGTGGTCCACGTCTCACTTATCCAG
This sequence comes from Calotriton arnoldi, assembly GCA_963921515.1. Taxonomy (NCBI): domain Eukaryota; kingdom Metazoa; phylum Chordata; class Amphibia; order Caudata; family Salamandridae; genus Calotriton; species Calotriton arnoldi. The sequence continues at coordinate 1,917,133 of CAWUFW010000777.1, forward strand.
CAAAATCAGTACAGTTAGATCGACCTGAATTTAACATGTGCGGATAACATTGAACACATGTTAAATTCAGGTCGTCTAACTGTTGTTTTTGTACTCTGATCTGGTTGTAACCCCAATAGTCTGGTGATCAGTGGGCGTAACCATCTAAAGCCTTGAATGCGAGTCATCCAGAGTAGTGTGTTGTTTTTATCCCACGTAGTGAATACTGATACCGTATAGTGAGGTGATGTATTTACTGAGTAAGGCAAATACCGTCTATTTGAGTTTTGAGGCACAAGTGGGGAGCTCCCCATGGAATTGATATTTATTGCACATAATTTGATATGTATTTGAGTCTTCACACACTTCTTCCGCTGTTAAATTTCAACAGGTTTTGACCTCCTCCATTCATCAGGTGTAAATAGCACGGGGTTCGGTGTTAACCACAAAACTTGTAATTCCGATTGCTGCACAAATTCTTTTTTGTACTGGGGGTCGCCATTTTTCATCCTCACACATTATTTTGTCTTCCAGGACAGCTGTACCATGCTGTTCTAAAGAAATAAATGGCTGCCTTCATGGTTTAGCCTCCTGAGGACGCTGTCTGCATATTACGTGCTTTGGAAGCACCAATTGGAAAATAAACAAGCATTGGCATAGCTAATAGGTCTCGCCTTTGGGACCTTATAAGTGTTTAGTTATCCAGCACAATATCCTTGGTGCAACAACATCAAGTGGTGCATGGCTAAACACTTATAAGGTCCCAAAGGCGAGACCTATTGGCTATGCCAATGCTTGTTATACACTTCTTTGGGCTTACCTATTTGCAGTCTGTCATTGCCTCCGGGCTACTGCACCGCGACCAGAACGGATTAATCCTGCAGCAGAATATACTCTGTAATCTGAGACAGCTATTTCATTTTATGGCATTGGCCCCTATGATGGGCCTGATCCCAATGAAGGTATCATTGGGCATATGAAAGGCCTTTTTATACACTTCTTTGGGCTTACCTATTTGCAGTCTGTCATTGCCTCCGGGCTACTGCACCGCGACCAGAACGGATTAATCCTGCAGCAGAATATACTCTGTAATCTGAGACAGCTATTTCATTTTATGACATTGGCCCCTATGATGGGCCTGATCCCATTGAAGGTATCATTGGGCATATGAAAGGCCTTTTTATACACTTCTTTGGGCTTACCTATTTGCAGTCCGTAGAATATGGGTTTTAGAATGGAAATCCTCAAATGGATAACCCTCCTGTACTCGTGCCCTGGCACCAAAGTGCTTACGGGGCAGGTGATCGCTGAGCAATGCCTGTTGTCTAGAGGCACCAGGCAGGGATGCCCCCATCGCTGATTCTATTTATACTGTCCATGAAACCTGTAGCATACTTTTTTTTTTTTTTTTAACGCAAAGCGCCTCTTTTGGGGTATAACACTGCAGGGTATCACTTGGATCTTTTTATGCAGATGATGCATCATGCTACCTGTGAGATTAGGGCAGATCCATTCAAGATGTCATGGATATCCTGGTAGAATATGCCAATGACTCTGGCATGAAAGTGAATTGAAAAAAATACTGTACCCAGTAAGGCTGGCAGGGGTGAAGATCTTTGTGACCCACTCTTAGGTGAAACCTGACTTGTTGGAGTACCTAGGGGTGCATGTCTACCATGGAAATAATGGGCTTCTCGATGGTAGTATTGGCAGGGTGGTATCCATAAAGCTAGTCTTCATTTTCTTTTGGTATACATTTCTCCTCTCACTTACGGGGAAGCTTGCATTCTTTAGGTCGTTTATACTACCTAGTTTGCTATACTTTTTTTTGCCACCCTCCTCCTTATATTTTGTTTTCTATTGATTTACTCGTGATGCTCTCTAATCTATGGTACAGGACTAAAGAGGGTGTAATTGGGGAGGGTGCAATAGTGACTTGAGCTGGGAAGACTGGCGACGCCTACCTATGTTGTGAACTACTTCGCGACCCAGCTGTGGTGTCGCCCGAGATAGTTCAGAGAGGGTAGAGACAGAGAAAGGAGAGAACTAGAGACTGAAATGGCTGCAAACTCAATATATGAAGCTGTCCTGCACGACTGCCCGAGGCTGTTGACTACTGCAAGACACTGCTGACGGAGGCGCATGAAGCACCTCACTGCTGGGATGTATGCCCTTGAAATACCAATGTGTTGTCTGCTGCTGTTCCTTGTGGGAACCCGGATGTTGGAAATTCACTCCTGGTCTGTTGTGGGTGTCAGAACTACAGGCGATTTATACAATAGTGTTATCTGTTCTTTTGACAATGTAAAAGCTGATTTTGACAATGGCACATGCCAGTTCATGATCCACAGTGCTCTCTTATGGGCTGTATATACGTCATGGGAGTACGAAAAGAATAAAACCCAATATTGATGTGGTTGCAGCAGCAAATTTTGATGGTGTGGGAAGGAAGGCTGTATCCATAATTTGCGGCAGCCAATTGGGCAATCACTATGCAGACATCACCACAGTGAAAGAATGATAGGAAGTTTATCTGCTTAGGATTCTGTGTTCAAATGCTCTGGAACACATGAAAAGGGTGTCCAGAAACTCTAGGTTTAAATGAACTCAGTTCAGTTATTTAAATCAAACTTACCTGTCCCCAATGTGGATTGCAGGATGTACATTGCAGCAACTAACTCATGCCTTAGATACCGAGTGTCAGCCGCAGACTTACATCATATGCTGTGACAATGACCCGTGATCAGGGTTTACTGGAAACAGGTGTTGACCCTAGTAACTGAGGTGCTGGACAGACGATTTACCTGTTGTCTCCTGAAGTTCAGGCCAACAGAAAAGAACCAGGGCAACAAACGGATTAATTAACCTCTTAATAGTGTTAACAAAAAAGGATAAAGCAGTGCACTGGAAGGTTTTCATCAGTGCTCCCTCCTGGAGTGAGGATTACTGACCTGAACAAAAGGGCTAGCGCTGAGAATACACTTGTACAACCCTGCAGGTGCAGATTAATGCAGAACATGGGACACAATCCAGTTTGTCTTGGCCGAAAAAACAGACCAGAGACTGCTTTGAGATGCCACATGTCTCAGTTGTGTACCAGACCTACTTGGGGGAGTTGTAAGAGGGGGGAGGCGTGAAATATTTTTGTTTATGTGGATAAACGACCCTGGCAGCCATGAGTGAAAAGCCTCCACCCCCGCCCATGGATTTCCTTACTTACCCTGAGAATGTCCCCTTTTGATCCACTTGCCTCTTAAAATGTTTAAAACTGGAAACCAAAGATATGGGGTGTGGGTGTGAGGCAGTGGGACAGATACCTTCAGTATTTGGGATGGAAATGAAAGGGCAGGACATATGCTGTAGTGATCTGAACAAGTACATCCATGACTGTAGTATCAGACCATGTTAGTTATGTTTTTATTCAAGTGTTAATGTTAGATTAATGTTCATCGCTCTGACAGAAACCAAATGAAAACACATCTAGATAATCTTCGTAGATTAGCGAACTCAAAAATTCAAAAACTACCGGCCAATCTCCCTGCTTCCATTCTCAGTGAAGGTACTGTAAAAGATCATCAACAATCAACTCATGGAACCCCTGGACCAGAACCAGCTACTCGCCGCCTCCTAATTCGACTTCCGCAGTAATCACAGCACCGAAACCGCCCTGATCGCAGCCACCGACAACATCGAAACTCTCCTTGACCGAGCAGAATCGGCACCTTTGATCCTCCTTGACCACTCGGCAGCCTTCGACACCATATCCCACCACACGCTGATCAAAACACTCCACCAACTTGGCATCTAAGGGGACGCGCTCAGATGGATCACCTCTTTCCTCACCGGAAGAACCCAGAGGATCCACCTCCCACCTTTCTCCTCTGATCTCAAGGAGATCACCTGCGCTCTCCCCCACGGCTCATCCCTCAGCTCCATGCTCTTCATCGCATAAATGACCTATGCAGATGACACCCAACTCATCCTTTCACAACTGCCTGCAGCTGAACGCAGACAAGACAGAAGTACTGATCTTTGGCAACAGCAGCAACACATGGAACTCCTGGTGGCCATCAGACCTAGGACTCGCACCCACTCCCTCCAACCACGCCAGAAACCTCGGAATCATCATTGAGAACAAGCTCACCATGAAATCACAGATCAATGCCATCTGCTCCACCTGCTTCCTCAATCTGCGCATGCTACGTAAGATCTTAAAGTGGCTACCCTAACAAAAGACACACAGTGACACAAGCCCTCATCACCAGCCAACTAGACTACAGCAACGCCCTCTACATAGGAATCGCCGCACAGCTCCTACAGAGACATCAAACCATACAGAACGCCGCAGTCAGACTCATCCTCAGCCTTCCCTGATGAACCCACATCACACCCTACCTCGGGCAAATCCACTGTCTCCCCGAAGAGAAGAGATGCCAATTCAAGCTGCTGACCCACGCACACAAGGCTCTACACAACTAAGGACCCGCCTACATTAACCACTACCTGAACTTCCACCAACCGTTGAGAAGACTACGTGCTGCCTCCCTTTCACTTGCCCATACTCCCCGCATCTACCGAAGCATAAGTGGAGTACGCTCCTTCTCCCACATTGCAGCAAAGACCTGCAACAGCCTCCCCACGCACCTCTGGAGCATCACCTCACTTCTGGAATTCCGACTGGCCCTCAAGACCTGGCTGTTCAAATAAGCCTCTAGGACCTGCAAGAGCCTGGATTCCATATAGGGTGATTAGCTGCGCTTTATAAAGCCTGATTGATTTAATGTGTCAATGAAAAGCATGACCTGATATCAAAAAATTAATAGAGCAATTTAAAAAAAAAAAAAGGAAAGATCAATAACACGTTCTAGGTCTCTTCCAAGAACTCAAGGCCATCTCTTTCCCCTCTGCCTCAGCAGCACATTCTTCTTTCCGATAGTGGGGAGTGCTGAACCCCTTTGCGAAGAATCAATGCATCTTCATGTTATAGCTTCAGAGAAGTTCTTTGCCCTCAGTGGTTTTTGTCTTGGATGTCTGTTGTTATTGCTAGCCCAAGAATCCTTGATGTCATCAGTCACCAGCCTCTTCACTTCTTTCCCTAGTCATGTCTACCATGTAGATTGAGCTTCTTTTTGATGCCATCTCTACCCCGAGCCCCCCCCCCCTTTCTTCTAATTTGTCATCGCCACTGCAAGTTCTTTCTTTTGCTCCTGGCTAAAGTTAGTTGCAGGTCACCCAGCGCTATTGTAGAGGCTTTGTTTTTTTATGAGTCTTTATCTTAAATCCTTGGAATAAAGACTCTGTTGTGGCAGGTCCTAATCATAACACTCACTTTAGGGTGCCTTTCTGGGCAGCTACCAAGTGTCTTCTAACTTCCTCAGATTAAAAGAAACGTCTCTTAAGCTTTTATTGAAAGCAGTGCCTCTAAAAGAGAATTCTGCAGCACGCTCCACTGTCTGCTCTCTGTGGGCCTTTTCCATTGTCCAGGATTGCATATTATGTTTCACACTGCTGCTTTATCCTCAAACTCTAACATGAGTCTCTCCTTGGCCAATGAATCTCAAGTCATGGGGTGGGCTGAGGCCTCTTTGTGCTTTGCTCTTATCTCAGCGGGGTACACTTGATGACCTTCCTTCTTTTGTTCGAAGCTCACTCTACCACTGTAGGAGGTGGGGATGCAAACAGCAAGCAAGGCTATCTTTCACCCATCTAAGGCATGACCTCCTTGTCTCCTGTCTATGCTCTTTGAAACTATTACAGGCGCTCAGCCTTGCTGACTGGGATCCAGACCTCTGCCCACTGTCTGTGGAAGGGACCGTTGTGTTCTTTAGCATTCAACCTAGCTTGAGAAAGGGGACGCACTATACAGTATGCCACCACTAAGGAAAGCAATATATATCTTGCCTTGACAAAGAACTGCATCTTTAGAACTGTTGATACATAACTAGCAACACGTCTGGAATTGTTGTATGATAGAGGCACGCATGGCTAAACCACGCGTGCCTCTACCACGCAGCCCGAACCACAAATGTGTCGTAACCACGCATTCCTTTACCACGCATTCCTTTACCACGCATTCCTTTACCACGCATTCCTTTACCACGCATTCCTTTACCACGCATTCCTTTACCACGCATTCCTTTACCACGCATTCCTTTACCACGCATTCCTTTACCACGCATTCCTTTACCACGCATTCCTTTACCACCCATGCCTTTACCACCCATGCCTTTACCACCCATGCCTTTACCACCCATGCCGTTACCACCCATGCCGTTACCACCCATGCCTTTACCACCCATGCCTTTACCACCCATGCCTTTACTACACTATTTCGTGGTAAAGGCATGAATGGTAAAGGGGTATGCATGGCTAAGGTCGTGAGCCCCTGCTTCTCGCCCTAAGCTACAAAGCCCCATACCTGCCCTCCCCCGCCCTGAGGTCCAGATACCTCAACCGTCTCCTAACCCTTAATATACACTACCCCGACCCCGTCCCACCCCCGCACTGTCCCTAAAACTACCCCAACCCCTTCCACTGCCCTTAGGCCTAAAACCCTGACCCCCATTTTAAATAAAATACCCCAGCCCTAAAAAAAATAAAACTACCCCGCCCTCCCCTAAGCCCTTAAACTACCCCGACTACCCGTTCCCTCCCCCTGCCCTGAGGCCTAAAACCCCGTCCCGTAACATATACTACCCCGACCCCTCCCTCCGATCCGCCGCTCTGTCCCTAAAAGTACCCCAACCCCTTCCACTGCCCTTCGGCATAAAACCCAAACCCCTAATTTAAAAAAAACTAGCCCGACCCTCCCCCAGCACTGAAATCTAGCCCCCTCCCCAGCCCTGAAAATGACCCCCCAGCCCTGAAAACAACAACGACCCCCCATCCCTGAAAACGACCCCGACCCTCCCAGCCCTGAAAACGGCCCAACTGCCCAGCCCTGAAAACGATCCCAACCCCCTCAGCCCTGAAAACTACCCCCCAACACATAAAAATCCCCCCTCCCAAAACCTGGCTCCATCCCCACTTACCTCACTGCGTCCTCTCTTCCTGGCGTCTTCCTGCTTCCGCCAAGCTGCAGCTAGACCGCACACTGCCTTAACCACGCATATGCGTGGTTAAGGCAAGCGTGGTCGGAATACGAGTGGCTCTGCCTGCATTGTTCCGACTGTTTCACCTATGGAATGCCTCTTCTGGTTATAAACAACAAGATTCTTCAGGGGATTAGGGCATTTACTCTGGTTTTGTGTAGCCTGAGTGTCAGATTCAAATATAAGTGTGTCAGCATAGATTTTCACCCCATCAAGGTTGATAAAATCAATACAATTGAATTCTGTAACACCTGTGCTTATTTCATTACCTTTACAAGGCTTATTGTTATAAGCTGAATGAATAATGTGTTATACCCATGAGCCCAAATACCATCTACCATAAGAATAGTAAACCTCAGGCAGTTGAATGCATGTCTAATCTATACACTAACTCATTTTGGTGTGGAATGGAATACCTTTTGATGTTTGTAAGGCTTTCAGCTTCAAATATATTCTACAAGCATGCTTATGTTGTTAATTAAAAAAGAAGTAATTTGCTGCAGCCTAATGGTGATATCTTTACAGATTTTGCCAAAGAGCATCGGAAAACTTAAGAAGCTTAACAATTTGAATGTAGATCGGAACAGACTGATGTCTATCCCGAAAGAGGTGAGTAAACTTTGCTTAAGATTGTGATATGAAGATGGGTATTGATCAAAGTTTGAAAGTTTGGGGAAGGTTCTGTCTACTCTAATGCTGTACCCTTATATTCTTTAATATTATGTTTTCTTTAAAGGGATGTGAATATCATTGCATTTTTTGAGAAGATGATTAAGGCAACTATATATCCTTTATTTAAATATATACCAATATGTTAATCTACTCTAACATTACATTGCTAATATTGAATGGAAAATTCCAATCTTGTCAACACTTCAGCAGGCCCGCCAAAAACGTTTTGAAAAGTTGAGGTCCGATTTCTTCAGCTCGACATACTGTGAGGATTCATTGAAGTTATTGGCTTATCGGTGAAGGCACCAGCCATATTTCATCGCATGAGCACTTTCTGCTTTGAACACCGAATTTCCCCTGACGAAGGGCCAGTCCCGAAATGCATTGGGATATGTTGGAAATACAATATTGCAGCGTGTGATTTAACACGACGAATTGATGCATTTCAAACACAGGATGAAATTAAATAAATGAATATTTTTTATGATCTATCTACGACGACTGTATCAAAATTCTTCTAAACCAATTGATTAATTGTTGACGTTTGACTCTGGAGTGCAAAGTGGGGACGTTGTTCTCATTTTAGACAACGCTGTTTTGAATATCTGTGAAGGAACATAAATATATATGGTTCAGTGAGCCATGTTTGCTCATAATTTCCACGCATATGTTGTATCCGCTCTCACCAAGTATTTCGTTATGTGTGGGTGCTGGGAGGAGGGGCAGTGAGGGAAGGCAGAAAGGAGGATTTATTTATTTTGTGCCTTGCTCAAAACATTCTTCTTGCTTGTTAGTTACTATCGCCACTGTTGACATTATGGCCTGGTCCTTAGGCATGTGCATTCTTACCTTACTGGTGATGTCAGCGTCCACGTGTAAGACCTTACAAGATTTTGCTGACTCTCTCAAGAGTTATCTATTAGGATCAGGTGATGGGGGCTGGGGCATGGAGGGGCTGGGAACAAGAAAGCACTGCTCCTTTCCTGCCTTTCTTCACCACCCCATCTGTCGCTGTGCCTTCCTTGCTCTCAGCTCCTGCAAGAAATTAGTAGAACAAATGAAGAGGTCTTGAAGTGGAGGGATTAGGAACTGGGGCCACGGCTCCAACTCCCTGCTATTTATTCTTCCTTCTTCTGATCCAACCTGGGGAAGATGATGGGAAGGAGTAGGAGTGCCAAGCCTCTGATTCCACCGTAAAGAGAATGAGAAACTAGAATTTCTAAATTTCACATTTTTCTTTCATTGATTTTCTTTGTGTTTGAGAAGTTAAATCACATGGGTTGCCAAGTTCTGTCATCTCGCTCACTCCATTTTCCGATCAGAGAGAAATTCCACAAGGATATAGATTTGGAGAGAGATCCAGTGTGTAGATGTAAGATTGAGAGAGATCAAAGGCACAGAAGTGCAAGATAGGTTAGTGCCTCGTGATACCCTATTGTCTCAAATGTGAATAAAAGACCCATCGTAGGCATAGAGCTAAGAGAAAGAGTCTGATTCCAAAGACACTAAGGTGACCAATCATAGGTTTCAGATGCCTCAAAGGTAGGTAGGTAAAAGAGACCTACCAAAGGCAGGGATGGAAGAGAAAGAGTGAAAAAGACACCGTAATGGTACAGAAGAGAGATCTCAGAGACACAGATGAGAGCGATGTGAATAGCATTTAAAATTAGAAGTGAAAGTGAAAAGGAGAGAGACCTTAAAGACGGGGTGAAAACTGAGAGCAATACAAGGATCTGAAGCACCATACTGTGTGGATGAGGAACAACTGGAATCCGACAATAGCTACATACAGACACACACATATATGCACTTGCAAACGCAAAACCACACACTCCCCTTCCACCCCTCAAAATTAGAAGGAAACAGATGCTAGTATTGGTCTTTTGAGGGGTGAGCTGTGCTTATGAAGCAAGGCTGTGCAATCCGTTGGTTCTTTGTGCCACTAATGCACGGAGAAAGTAAGGATGGTTGCTTTGACTGTTACCGACCCTCAAACCCACTAAAGATGCTGGAGAGGATTTTGCAGCCTCAAGGATGAAGTTATTTCCTCTGTATGCAATGATTGGCAAGATGGGAAAGTTCTACAGACTCCTTGGGTAACGAGTCTAATAGGTGACGTTTTGGCTCAGGTTAAAACCAACTTTTTGGATGAACTTGCACCATTATTAGCTCACCTGGACAGCTGGGTCAAGTAAATGGGGGCGCCACTAGTGTGGCTTCTGGGGGGCCTATGGGCCAAACAGACAAAAGCTGTCAGGCTGATTTTTTCCCCCACGGCTGCAGCACCTAGGGCCATCAATATGATAGAAAAAGGGACAAGTTACTGCGGGGGCACAGCAGGGCCAAACAGCACTAGTTTGGGGGGGGGAGGGGAGGGGTCTCTCTACCATTAAATAAGACAAATAGTGGTTTAATGAAACCACCAATTATAAATCTACCCCCTGCCTCATGCCCCTATGTCATGATCTTCTCAGGGGTCCCTTAGTTAAAAAATAGGCCAGAGAGAATCTCATGAACACCTAACGAATAGATGCTTGTATTGGCTCGGCAAGTATAGGAATTTCTCCACAAATAGGGCTGGTAATATCCTTTTGAGCTGGATTGGGAAAGGTCCTGTAGATAGGCCTGGCGATTGTTTCATCATTAATTTTAGAAACCCAAAGCAGGCAAATGAGCTCTTGGTAGGTGAGCTATCTAGGCAAGAACCGGGCTCAAACTTAAGGATTTTAGCACTGGGTTATTTCTACAGATCTCTCCAACCAGAAAATCTCGAATCATCTTGACCTGATGCATGAGTCCGGGTTTTCCAGTCATCAGGTCTTATATGGTCCCAGTAGCTAATAGATTTGATGCACTGGAGGGGGGTGGATTGACATTTTGTATCCAGGATTGGCAGAGGGTGTACACACAGAGAGGGTGAGTTTCTGAGGAGATGGTTCTATGACTGTGGAAGCCTTAAAAATCCTTTAATTCAGACTCCATCCTGTTTAGAAAGGTCCTACTCATTGGGAGATGATTGCCCAGACGAATCAACTCTGCATACTCACCCAGGTCTTTCAGGTGGCATGGACATTAGGAGGGTTGTCCTTTTCGCTCCAACAGTCCTCCATAATTCCAGTCAAGAAATCGACATTAGAGAAAGCCATATAGATGTAATGGGGGTCCATATCAGGCATCACGTACCCAGGAAGTCTAAAACAAATTGGATTGCAGTGATTGTGGGTTATTTATAGAACAGTACGACATCTGCCTATTTCAAGAAACATGGTTAACAAAAGAAATTCACCACCCACGCTTTGCGATCTTTATTAAGGCGGCTATTGTAGGGGGAGGGATAGGCCGTCAGGGGAGCTGTCCATCTGGGTAGCAGCTCATTTGGGCTGTAAGGCCAAAATGGTGGAGACTTTTGCTCGATGAGATATTGTGTATCCTACTAACTTTTGCCTCCAAAACAGATGTGTACTTGGTCAATAGATACTCTAGACCAGTGGGCATCGGACAGGAACCTCCTACATTCTTGTCCACACTTCCTAAGAATGCCCTTAAGATGATGGGAGGCGATTTTAATAGTCAATTGGAGCCCCTCGATATCAACCAAGATGACTCACTAAGTGATGAGGATAGGCTATGAGCCATTCCAACGCTGTCTATTCCCCCTATAAAGAAAAGGCCCCCCTTGGCCCTTCAAATGAACACCCTCGTACTGAACTATTCTTTAAGGGCATATAATGGGTGCATCAAGTCAGACAGGCAGGGCTCTCGTACATTTAATCTGATAGGAAGTTCATCACTGATAGACTACGTTTTCGTGGATATGAGGTTATGCTCCTAGTTTTGGACTTGGAAATATTGCCTAGACATGACAGTGATCATAATGCTCTGTCCCTTGACTTAACTCTACCCTCTAGAAGTGCCTCAGTAGCTTGCTCAGATAGGTTGGATGAGAGATTGAGGTTGTCTTCCTTCAGACGAAGAATATATTGGTCTACGTTTCAACATTTCCCGGATCTAACTGGTGCATTCTATAAGGTGATGGGTCAGTCCCTGTCAGCTCTGCACAAAGTTATTTCTCCTGATGGTAAAGTTCGCCAACCTGATAGGGTAGCAGAATTTCATGCAACTTAGGCTGGTGAACTAAAAGACTTATTTCGTACAGAAACAAGGTCCAGGGGCCCCAGGACAAATATACCCTCATGGTTCAACAATAAATGTAGAGCTGCCAAACTAACCCTAATTGTGGCACTAAAAAGAAAGGACAGCTGTATGATTAAATCTGCAATGAGTGCCTACAGAAACACCATCAGGCTTGCAAAGATGGAGTGGAATAAAGCAAAATGGGACTCTATGCTCCTTGCTGTCAAGAATAAGGATTCAAAGGAATTTTGGAACATAGTTACTTTTGGGAATCCGGAGGGTAAAACCAATATAGGTCACACCATCGCAGCTGATCTATGGATCTATCAGTCCCTATATGGAGTACCGGATGGGCAGGCAGCACATCCAACTTGATTTAATGTTAAGTTAATATTAATTAGTGGCCTGCCGCCCTCTGGATTGGAGGGCTACTCTCCGATGACTTTGACTGAAGTACTTAAGGCCGTTGGCAAAATTGCTCCCCATAAGGCACCTGGCATTGATAGAATCTTTATCCGAACCTGAGACTTGAGGCCACTACTTGTGGATGATCTTTAATGCCGTAATGAAGGGGATGCCTATTCCCAGTTCTTTGTCTGGGGCTGAGATTATACCCATTTACAAAAAAGGCTCCCCTCTTCTGCCTGCCAACTACAGAATTATCAGTTTAATTGATACCATGCAAAAGTATTCACTCGGGTAATTCTAGATCGGCTGCTGGATTGGATAGAGGAAGAAAAGGTCCTTTGTTCCCTTCAAGCAGGCTTTAGACAACGCATATCGACCATTGATTAAGTCTTTAGGTTGCAACTCCTATATTGGAAAACTGCAATTCTTGAAGGGGGTAGTCTTGATCTGATATTTGTAGACCTAAAGTCGGCTTTTGACCTAGTTCTGCAGGACCTACTTCGGTCAGTATTGGCTGACATGGAGGTTCCTCCTAATCTACATCATGTCATCAAGAGGTTGCATGAGAACAACTTTGCACGGATTCGCTGCGGTAAACTAGGGGAACCATCCGGATCCTTTGCTTGTGGCATAGGTGTGCGGCAAGGTTGTATACTGTCCCTGCCACTATTTTGTCTGTACATCAATGGACTTATAGCCACTTTAAACACCAGATAATGATGACGCTCCTAGGCTTGGTTCGTGTAAAGTGCCGGCATTGATGTTTGCCGATGACACCCTTCTCCTTTCAAAACCCCCTATGGCTATTCAAAGGATCTTGGACAGTTTCAGTGCCTTTTGCAAGGCAAGGGGCCTTGAAATTAATGTAACTAAAACCAAATTTATGGTTTTCATCTGCCACATTCCACACATCCAAACCCCTGCCTGAATGGCATTATCTTGAGAGGGTTTTTACCTTTAATTACCTCAGACTAACACTTAGCGAGCACCTGGATTGGTCATTCCACATCTCCAAACAAAGCCTCAAGTTAGCACAACATACGGGCGACCTTACAAGGGTGTACTGGGGCTCTTTTTCTGTACCTCTTAGGCCCACTATTGAAATGTACAGTACCCAAGCCCTAGGTGTTACCTTGGATGGAGCCGAGTTATGTGGATACAAACCTGTCAGAGACATTGTCCAGGTGGAGAATAACTTTCTAAGGCAACTATTAAATCTTCTGCCAGCACCCCACTAACTCCGCTTTGATTAGATATGGGTATTAGATCAATTGCGGAGGGGATTAAACTTAGGCCAATGCTATTCTGGAGACAAATATGGACCACTCCAGAGCTGATCACTTATAAACTGGCCTTGGTGTAGATCTTAGGTTTACAAGGTGCGGGTAGGCTACCATGGCTCAAGTAAAACAGGGAAACCCTAGAAAGCATTGGCAAAGTAAGCCTGTGGGAGTGTCCTGCCCAGGCCTGTTTGGCGACGGCGAAGGGGGAATTTGTGAAGTGGTATAAGGGATTTAAAGCATCTATCCTCCTGGATGTGCGGACAGTAGGATTTATAGGGTTTAAAGCCACTTATTGATTTGAGGATTTTATAGATGAGGTCCAACCAGCCTTGGCGAGGAAGCTGTACATACAGTTCAGGCATGGGACACTCCCCCTCTGCGTACTTTCTCAAGCCACTGGGGGGGGTGGGGTGTGGGCAGTGGTTCACTGTTGATTTGCCCATCTTGTGGCAAAGATGAGGAAACAGAGGTCCATGTCATATTTTTTTGTCCAGTCTATAAGAAATTTAGGTCCAAATGGCTAATTCGTCTTTGCAGGAACCTGGGGACCCGACTTTGCCATGAGGCCTTTAGAATTTACAAAACGGGTACTCACCAGCCAACTGTGTTCACAATTTCTAGATACTTGTTTTCAACCTGGTGTGCACGAAGAAGGTTTGTGTAATGTCCTCCCCACCTTGGTGAGGATGAATCAGGGCTTTAGCGACTGGGGTTTACTAGATAGTCCAGAGACTTGTAGGATGAGTAGTATATCCTACATTAAATGCATACATTTAACTCCCTTTTATTAAAGCTCATTACGGCACTCTCGAACAAACACGGATGAACGATCAGTTTTAATGTTTTAGTGATTTTAAAACATTTTAATCCGAGCACTTTGGACAAAGGAACACTATGCACCGCCTGAGAGTTTCATGGACTTGTGCCCATCCCAAGACACAATGGTAGGCATGGCGGACCCTTTTAGATTCTAGTTATAGGCTCTCTTGGAGGTTTTTGGAACATAGAACTTGTCACAAGGGGTGGGAGCCAATAAGCATTTCTCTTACTAAAGACACAAGTTTTAAAAATGGTTCAAAGTATATATTGTGATATTCTTGGCAGGCTTTCATTGGAATCATTTTACTGTAGAGAAGCTTTCTGCTTCACTGAATTATGTTGCCTCTAGAGTTGTGTTTTTATTTTATTACTGAGCTGTATTTTATGGTTTCTTTATTTTTTTATATCTGATATGTGTTTTTATATACTTGTGATTGATTTTGTGCACTTATGTTTCTGTGAACCAAAATAAAGGGATTGATTGATTGACTGATTGATTGACTATGGAGTAACTAGGATACAGATGGTGCTGGGTAACTATCTTCCTAAGGCGCTTCCAGTTTTTTGCTTAGTGTTTGTGACCCAACATCTACTTTATAATTCTTCGTCCAACAGTATGCCTTGATGCACAACCGTTTGAACTTATTGTTGCATCCTATTTTCTTCATACTTTATCCCGGTTGCTTCACTTATCTGTTCCTTGGTCTAACAGACTGTTTACAGACCCATGTAGTTGTCCGCGAGAAGTCTGAGGGTAATGAGAAAAGAACAGTAGGAAGAACAAGAAGAAAACAAGCATTGGTAGTGTCCATAGGTCTCAGCTATAAATAGTGCTTATTGGCACTGGTATGTGATTGCATGCATCAAAATATGTGTTACTAAGTTAGAATGTTTTTTTTCCTATTAAAAGAAAGCCATTCCAAGATGGTTGCTATGACATGTGCATTGTAAAACGAATCCTCATGGGTCATGATACATGCATGCGCATGTGTCATGATGAATGACAGCCATTTTTAATTTACCATTATAGCTTGGTGCACCACCATGTTAGAAGAGTAAATTAAAATGTTTAATAAAAAAAAACATGAGGATAGTATCAAGCGAACACAAGGAGATGATGGAGGGAGTGCTGAAACTTTTCAGACACTCACCCCCAGTCACAGATCCGGGTTGAATCCATCATTTTTTAGCTCACTTCGCCACCCCGTTCAGACCCAGCTATATGCAAATCAGTTTTGACCCTGTGCCTCATGAGAACAGTCGTCCAGCCCGAACTGCCAAGCCAGGTCTTCCCTGGACCAAAAACAAGCATCCTTGGACCGGTTTCGGGGTAACAACCCTCATCAGCCAGGCTAGCTTGAATCCAGTGGCAAAGTGAGCAAGGGACCCACGTCTGGGCATACCCTGCCAACTTAGGGGGAACAAAGCAAACGGAAGGAGATGATGGACGGAGTGCTGAAACTTTTCAGACACTCACCCCCAGTCACAGATCTCCTTGTGTTTGCAATAGTATCAAGGGCCAACAGCACTTTGCACCTGCTAAGCACTCAAAAAAAAAAAATAAGTTAAACAGCTAGCAGGACAAGAAGCGAGGTGGGCAATCATCAGGGGCTACTGAGAAGTGAGTACACATGTGGCCCTGGTAGAGCGCAAGGAAACGCGTACAGTCCCAACCCAAAAAAGAGTCCACCCCAAGTATGCTGTGAAAGAATACATTTCATGTAGTCAGAACACTGAAACCTGAATGGTCCTGAGGGCATAAACACAAGAAGAGGGAGGAGAGCCATTGAATGAAAAGCAGACAACTGAGATAGGCAACAGTGCCATCCAATCATGAGCAAGTGGTTGACCCAAATTCCGCTCCAAGTGTAAATTACGTATTTTATGTGTAAGTTATGTTTTGTAAACTATAGGTCATCCTACAAACAGGAAAATCTGTCTGTAGCAGAGACCTATAAAGGCAGGGCTACAACAAGCACACAACATGTTCTATTCATGCTCATGTCTTCTGATAGAAGTAGCTGTTAATAGCCAAGTAGCGTAACTTGCCAACAGGGTAGACTGTTACCTCTTTAGTGCTCATCTTTGCCCACTACACATCTCCTTGTGTATCCTCTTTGGGATTGGAGCGTCTCTCTCTCCTATCTTGGCTTGTAAAGTAAAAAAAAAAACAGTTATGTTAAATTCTGGCATAACCTTTCCCAAACCTTTAAGATAACGCACACTGCCTGCTCATTTGCAACTTCAAAGTTTAAAAGTTTAATGGCATGCCTCAAAAATTAAAACTCAATTTTTTTTTTCAATTCTGGCAAATCCATGGTACATGTGATGGACTGGGATGGTTCATTATGTAGAACTTCTAGCCCCTGTGGCAAAAGGTAATCCATGCACATGTATTATGACATTTTTGAGATTGTGATAAATTGATGTCTGTAGGCAACTCATACTTGGATTCAGAACCACAGATTGCAGACTGTTCTTAAATACACAGATTTAGTTGTCTGCGGGACTGGTTAATTTGGGACAGTCACTTACGGAAGAAAGGGCATTCCTGAGGAATAGTGGTATCAAATTCTCATTAAAGTTACTAAGCTTCAGACTTTAATTTTGCTCTCTTTGGATTTGTTCAATTTTGTTTTATGGACCCTACTGAGAATATTTTGTGGGCGTCCTACTTTGAGACTTGTTTTGGTGCAGTTTTGTAGCCCAGCATCATCTCCTTTTTTATGACATTCTCATGGCCATTAAATCTCCCTTTTTGGATGATAAAAGAAAAAATCTAACATATAAAGAACTAATTGCTCTCCACCAGTTGGAGAAACCGCAACAGAGAACCCCTTGTATCACGTTCACTAACTTAAAATGCAACAAATCCTACCAACCTTTTCAAAGTAAAACAAGGTTATAAGACCAACCAGAAACTCCCCACAATTTTCCATTCATCGATCAAAAATCTCAGTTATGTGCCACAGGCTTAAAATGAATTCTAAGGGAACTTTGTAACAGTTGGCAGGGCTCTGATACCAGACAACTGGGTTAGACAAAAGGTGAAAGCTTGAATGCTGCCAAAAACAATCTGCATTCCCGCACAACTATATCTGTCGTACCATACACCATGTTGTAGCAGGACGCAGATACAGTTAGGGGATGGAAGTTAAAAATGCTGTAGCAAACATTGAATCCAATTTGAATAGAAGTGGATCGCTAGAACACCTGGCCTGCATTAGGTCTCGCTAGTTCTCTGATGACTTCCAAATGGTGAGCATTGCTAAAGAGCAACATTCTGTTGATTGTGCACTTTAGCCAAGATAATCTTGAGTCTTGATTGCTGTTTTGTCATTTTATTTAGTGCCAGTAACTGTAAATTGTTGCTCTTTCTGCAGCATACAATAATACAACCCAACCAGTCTACTACCATCTCATTTTTGGCTGGTGAATTCTAAAATGTCTTATTGTCTGATCACACCTTGGCACAGCTTGGAGGCAGTCACTTCAAACGTTATTTCTAAATGTGTTTCTGGGTTTACTCCTTGCAGGTTTCCAAACTTTGATGATCATTACTTCCTGTTTCTCCTGCACCAGCTGGGTTTAAAAGGGTTTTTGTCTTTGACTGTAGCAGTGTAAAAGCTTCTGGTGAATCTTGTGCTGAGCCTCAGACTTCTCTCACCTCCTATTAAATTCTCCCCTCAATGCGCTGATGGGTCCGAATTTCGTGTCCTAGATTTTCTCAGGACTGTCTGGTCAATGGTCTTTATTGCCTGCTAAGAAGTGTGGAGGGAAGAAAATATTTTACCAATTATACATTTCCCCTCCCATCAACTTCCAATAACTACGAACTCCGAATTTAGCTTTTGTAGATTTATTACAAAGCCAGAAACAACAAAATATAGACACACCTCAAAATCAAGGTGTAAAGATACATAAAAACTAATACAGAGCCCAATCTACGAATATAGTTCATACGGCACATTAGGCACAGTATAATAAATTCCAAAATCAGAACACGGAGTATAGAAGCTGCATCCAAATCTTTTTTCATTTGTATTTCCGATTTAAAGAATAATCTGTCCCTACTCTGCTTCTAAAGGGGCATCCCTTCCTAGTTTCCCAGAAGAATTTCCCAAAAGGTGTCAGCACGTGTTGACTTCCGAAGAAGTACACTCACGTTAAATGGGTCAAGTAGCATAAAGCTACAGAGCTTGTTCCAAGATGCTCTCCTTCCTCAGTCAAAAACAGAAGTCCTGCAAATCTGTCCCTGTGTCTAATACAAAAAGACAAAGTTACACCCCTAACGGGTCACATGGTACATTATTCCGTGAACACCTTCTTGAGTAACTTTCCACAAAATCCAATTAATTTTACAACTCTGTCCGCCGACCTTGGTTCCTAAGTTTCACCAGGCATGGAAGGTGTCCTCCCTTTTCTCTGTCCGAGCTCCTCAAAGGCATTCCTTTCCTCCAATGTATCTTCTTAAATCTAAAATAACGAGGTCAAATTCCTACACCTGCAGTAGGGGTGAAAAGAAAACTTTCTACACACACAAATTTTAATTAGCTCCTGACCTAAGAGCAAACGAGGAGAAATGAAACCTTTAAGAAAATGAAAGTTAGGCCTACATTTCTGGCTAACCTAAGAACGTTCTTTCATATGCATTCGATACACAGGCCTTCATATGAATCTTATAACAGTGAATACATTTAGTTTACCTACTAATCATTGTATACGTGCACAATTAGATGATTTCTCTAAATACATGCGAAATACTCATCAATCCTGTAAATAGCGTCACAATTTCACTCTACAGATTTTCATATGATATATAAACATCATTTTAATATGCACAAAGTTCAACCAAACATTGAATATATACTAGTGCAGTTCGCACATGAATATAATGTACCCCTTACAAATTTAAGAGCTTCGAGCGCTCTATCAGTTCCCCCCTCTGATGACAAGTGTCATCAAACACAACACTTTCCCCTGCTATGTTCTCGCAGAAAAGACCGACCTAAACAGAAGTTGTAGCCTGCCTTCCCTGCCTGAACTTTCCCAGATTCTTAAGGTTCTTATAGTGACTGTCCTGCAGTCTTTCCATCTGCCTTTACCGTCTTCTAAGGGAACTCTCAGCCTGTCTTGCTTTGTGCCACTTAAAAGCTCTAAAGGCACCCAACAATACAATAATACAGATCACAACTATTATGATAGGTTTTAGAATGTAACCAATAATTCCTTGTCCCAAGCTTCCAAACCAACTTCCAACCCTTCCAAATCCTTGGCCAATTTTATCCCAGATCCCATCTGTTGCCAAATCATGTATGTCGTGATGTATCTCAGTGATGTTACTTATATATTTCTTTAAATCCTTGCTATTGTCCGGAATATAAGTGCAACACCGTTGAACTCTCAATAATTTACAGACTCCACCTTCCTTTGCCAATAAGACATCTAACGCAAGACGGTTCTGAAGCACCATGGCCCTTATAGAGACCATCTCCCCATCGACAAGCAATAAAGCTTAAGCTGTATTCACTGACAACATGTCCACTAGTGTTGACAACCTTCTAATTTTTACATCATTCAGAACCACTCCCAAACTTGGTATCATTGCGCCAAACACATCATCAACAATTTCTCCTGCACTTGTGCCATGTTTCTCTCTACGCGATCGTTTCCCTTCCAATGGCCACAAATCTTCCACATGGAATATTTTAGGAAATACCACAGCCAAATAACATGTTCCACACCAATTTGGAGGCAGTCGAACATATGTATTTCTTCCACATACAAAATACGCATTGGGCACTATGGTCAGTTTATCCAATAGCGCCTTCTTTATTGATTCCTGGATCAGGAAAATATGCTCACATTTACTCTCTCCTACGAAAATTTTATCATAATAGGTCTGTGGTTGTCCAATACATAGTTTCCCTTTTTGCTGCAAATCTAAAGCTATTGGACCAGAACTTCCCTTCGCCTTATGATCTAGCTCTTCTTGGGTCCATGGAATCACCTCATGCTTGGGGTCAGGCCTAAATAATGTCTGTGTCTATCCTCTATTTGGTCCACGAATTTCTTCTCTATATCTGATAACATACATGTCAAATTGTGTCTATGGGCATATGCTGTGTCTAAAGTTACTGTGGGCACAAAATACTTTGACATCCTGTCTTCCTTCTTATAATAATCATACTTGTTCAAATATTTTAGTACAGGGACTTTAGGGAGCACTACATCATAATTAGAGAAATAGTACTCAAAATGGGCTTTACCATAAAACATACTCAGCAGCACTCTACATGTGATGCCGTAAGTCAGGGGTAGGTTATGATATCTAATACCCTCCTCTACTGATGCTGGCAATTGCATGCACACATAGCAATCCTTCGATTCCATCGTGTCCACATACTCGTACAACAACCTTGCGTATGCATTCAATGTAAAGTCACCCATTGAAAGGTCTACAGGTAATAGACAACTAGCTTCTCTTATCATATCCTCATCTGATTCTGATGCACCCTCTCTTATGTCTGGTGTAAAAGGTATAGGTGTCCCTCTTTCCCCTTCTTCCACGACATTGGACTCAACTATGGATGTGATGATCACTACGGTAATAACTACGGTTACCCCCACTGAGTGTGCCTATCATGCATTTCTGCCTACGGTTCGAATTTCCAGACTCCATTTTGAATCAGTTTTCCAACTCGGTGCAGGAATGAAATAACAAAGTCTCTTCCTTTCTTCTTAAGGGTTTTCGCACACAAAGTTCTCACTCGATTCCTTTTGGATGCCTAGAATTCTTCTGTATTAAGTTCGACAATGCCAATCTAAAGTTCATGAATAGCTATCCCTCTTTCTTCTTCTACAGATAAGTCCCTAAATGTATTCTTCTTCCACTCAGGCCTAGGTTATCTTCTTTTAGAGCAATGTTCATATACTTTCTCTTCCTTTATTCAGTTCAGTTTTCATCATAGATCATATCAGTGCCCAGAGCATCAACAACGAGTTCCAAGATTTCCATACGAAACGCTGCCAATTCTTGAGCTGTGGGCTGGCGACCAAACGCTGGGAATGTAAGTAGATTTAGGATCAGGAGTCTCAATCCACTTAGCCTTGGAAGATCAGGTACCGTCAGAGTCAAAAGCCTGAGAGCCTCGACTCGAATCCTGGACCAATCGTTCAATCTCAATAATCAGTGTGGTCTCTCCGCGTCGCACTCTCCCAGACCTCAGCCTCCCGGACCTCCCCGGTCCCTGCATCTGTGACTAGGTATGTCCACTCTGGAGCAGCGTACTTTCGACACGGCACTCGTTCTCTTTTTGATCTCCTTAAGCCTTCTTGACTTGGTTCTGTCTCACTTTGCTCAGATTCAGAAGTTTCAAAGATGGGAGCAAGATCCCTTTCTGATGTAAGCCTCAGATTCAGTCTCTCTTTTCTCACTGGCCACCCTTCACTTCCAGCCTCTGTTCTTCCCACTCTGGCCTGTTCTACTTCTGTCTGATCAGCTGGATCCGACTCTGCTTCGATTCCAATGTTTTCGTGGCCCTCGATGTCTGTGCCGGGATCTAATGCAGCGTGATTCCCCCCAACTCGACCCAGTGAACGGTCTACTTCGGTAGAAATCCTCACAGCTTGGCTTGTCCCCTCTTCCGAGTTTATATTCTCAGGTGAGTGTCTTTGATCGAGGGGAGCTGTTTCCTCTGAGGGTGCTGGAACTCTACGGGTGTGAGAGGCGTGGATCCAGTTCGGCAAGCCTCCACACTTCACAGCTGTGCTAGTAACCAAGATCACTTGGTAGGGTCCGCGCCAACGTGCATCAAGGCAACTCTTCCTCACGTGTTTCCTGACCAAAACCCAGTCCCCTGGGTTTAAGTCATGCAGGAGTTCTCTTGAGGTGGGTGCAGTTGCATCCTCGACCTGGTGAGACACAGAATTAACCACATCAGCCAATCAATAATCAAGAACCAAATCATCGGTGATGTTTATTAATGCTGTCGCTGGCACTGCAGGCAAACGCATCGCCCTCCCCATCAGTATCTCGTGATGGGATAATCCTGTTCTCCTATCTGGAGTGCTACGCAAACTCATCAGCACCAAGGGCAGCGCATCCGGCCATTTTAAAGACGTCGACGAGCAAACCTTCGCCCCACTCATCTTGATAGTCCCATTTATCTGCTCCAATAGGCCAGACGCCTTCGGCCTGTAGCTACAATGCAGTCTCTGATCCACTTGTAAGGCGGCACACAACTGCTTCATGATCTCACTGTGAAAGTGAGTTCCTCTGTCAGATTCCAATGAGGTCGGAAATTCGAACCGTGGGATAACCTCTCTAAGCAACAATTTTGCCACTGTGAGACTGTCACACCTCCTAGTCGGATACGCCTCTACCCATCGTGAAAAAACACACACCACCACCAAAACGTATCTCAGTCCATTGCATCTGGGCATCTCTATAAAGTCTAACTGCATCTGATTGAAAGGACCTCCTGACTTCCCAATGTGACTCAAAGCAACCACAGTTTTCTTTCCTGCATTCTTCTGCTGACACGTAACACCTATGACACACTGCCTCAGCGTACACACGGAACTGAACACTCTCACCATGGCGTCTCTTCCAAGGTGAACTGCTCCATGAATATGCCTCGCCATAGGACTCAAACAGTTGGGTAACACTGTTCTTTCATCTGTTAACACCCAAATGCCATTGCCTCTTTTCTCACAACCTGCTCTAACCCATGCTGCTTCTTCCTCTTCGGGAACCTCTTCTTTAAGTCTCTTAATCTCATCCCAGGTATCGGCCATAGCTAACATCATGCTGAGCTCAGTCTTTTCTGTGCTCTCTCCCACATATTCTCCATTAAAAAAACAAGTATGTATAGCACAAAAGCGAGCCACTTCGTCGGCATAACGGTTTCCCTTGGTGACAAAATCCTCCCCCTTCCTGTGTGCTGCACATTTCACCACTGCTATTTCCTTCGGTTTCTGCAACGCTTCTAACAGTTGTCTCACGTATTCCCCATTTCTGATAGGAGATCCTGATGACGTTAAGAACCCCATTTGTGACCATAACTGCCCGAAGTCGTGAACTACTCCGAACCCATACTGACGGTCTGTGAAGATAGTCACTCAGTCTCGATCAGAGATAAAACATGCACGTATCGGGGCAATAATTTCCGCCACTTGTGCAGAGTATACTCCTTGTAGGCAAGCAGCTTCCACAACTCCAGAAATAGTGCAAACAGCAATAGCTGCTCTCAAACAACCTTCATTGTCTCTTAAACATGAACCATCAACAAATAGGACTAGATCAGATTCAGATAAAGGTTCATCAACAATGTCAGGTCGGGGCTTGGTAGAAAGCTCAGTCACATCTACGCAGTCATGCTCCTCACAATCCTCTCCTTCAACAGGTGGGTATGGCATCAACGTGGCAGGGTTAAGCATAGAACATCTTTTCAAAGTAACATTTTCAGATGCCAGTATAACTTGCTCATACTTGGTGAGCCTATTTTTAGTCAGGTACTGAGTTTTGGTTCTCGTCATCAGGAGTTCCACTGAGTGTGGGACATAAACCGTAGGGGATGACCCATCACAATACTTTCACATCTCTCAATGCTGACACCTGTTGCAGCAACGGATCTGAGACACCCGGGCAATGCAGAAGCCACTGGATCTAAGGTGGCTGAAACACAGGCCACTGGTCTACGGGCACCCCCATGTGACTGAGTTAACACTGCCAATGCGCACCCATCTCTCTCATGACAGAAAAGCGAAAACGCTTTATTATAATCAGGCATTCCAAGAGCTGGAGCGCGACATAAGCTTTCCCTTCGCTCCCGAAGGCCCTTAAACAATCATCATCCCATGGTACCGGATTTCTTATATCCTTTCGTTTTTACCTTAACAAAGGTTTTGCCTGCAGAGAAAAATTTGGGATCCACTGTCGACAATAGCCGACCATTCCCAAAAACATTCGGACTTCCTTCTACGTCTTTGGAGTACCCATTTGCAAAATCGCCTCTATGCGATCTGGTGACACGTTTCTTTTTCCCTTTTTGATTCGATGCCCCAAATACTGAACCTCAGACAAACAGTACTGAAGTTTGCCTGGGGACACCTTGTGTCCATTCTCTGCCAGATGATTCAACAAAGCCACAGTATCTATCCTGCAAGCATCTTCCGTCTCTGAAGCGACCAGAAGATCATCTATATACTGGACGAGAACCGAATTCTGTGGCATTGTCAGACCCTCCAGATTCTTTTTCAGAATTTGATTGAAGATAGACGGACGTTCTGTATACCCTTGTGGGTTACGGCACCATGTTAACACACGGTTCTCCAGCAGGAAAGCAAATAAAAATTGGCTCTCCTCATGGAGGGGTATCAAGAAGCATGCTTGGCATAGGTCAATGACCGTAAACCATTCAGCTTCACAAGGTATTTGAAACAAGATTACAGCTGGATTTGGTACCAGAGGACAACATGGAATCACAATCTCATTAACCCTTTGCAGGTCCTGCACTATTCTATACTTGCCACTAGGTTTCTGCAACCCCATTATAGGTGAATTACAGGGGCTTCCTCTAATCTCCTTCAGTATGCCTTGAGCAATCATAGATTCGATCCCTGGTGTTATTCCCGCCACTGTTTCCGGTGTTAACTTGTACTGTGGCTTCCTTGGAAATTCTGCATTCGACGTGGCCTGTATCTTAACAGGTTTGACTCCTCAAATCAAACCTATCTCTTCTCCTGTAAAATCCCACACTACGGGATTCACAGAGTCCCTCAAATCCATTGGTAATTCATCTTTGGTCAGTACAATGAACATTTCCGCACACAAATTCTGACTTGCCATCTTAAAGACAGCGTCGTCATCACAGGTCTGTAATTCCACCCCCCTCGGAGTACAATAAAGGGTACAATTTAGTTTATACAAAAGATCACGTCCTAACAGACAAACCGGACTCGAATCACACACTATAAATTGGTGTTGAACCTGAAAGGTTCCTATTCTCACAGGTAACTCATTGGTTAGGGGGTTGGTCATCTTCTGATTCGTAACTCCTACCACTTGGATCGATTGTCCAGAAAGTGACAAATTGGGGACTACTGCTGACCTCACAGTAGATCGGGCTGCACCATTGTCAATTAGAAACGTGATCGGATGACCATTGACATCCGCCTCCACAAATGGTCCCCTCTGATCTACCTCTAAGACTGCTCCCAAGCTGCAGTCCTCCTCCCCCTTCTCACACCTTCCTTGTGATGAGTTTTGATCATAACTGTCGGTCAATTCAATGAAGGGCATTTGCTGGTACACATAATTTCCTGCAGAAATTCTTGGGGGTTGAGTCACCTGCACCTGAGGTTCCGAGCCTCCCCCATACATGGACTTGGGTCTAGTCACGGTGTTCTGTCCATTAGATACCGGCACGGTTTCCTCATTTTGCATTTGATTGGCAGGATTTGAGCGACACTCGCGCTTCCAATGCCCGATTTTGTGACAATAATGACAAGCAGTGTTTCTCCTCGGGTTAACCCATTCAGTTCCTATCCCTGCATCCATTCCTCGTCCTCACCCCTGCCCTGGGTGGACCATCATGTTTTGTCCTATTCCTCGACCACTCCCTTGCCGTCGACCCATTGTACTTCCGTTCCCCTGCATTAGGTCTGATCTTTCAGCATTCCTCAACTGCACCATCAACTTATCCTTCATTTTCTTATGCGTGGACTCTACCTGATCGCTACAGTACTTAGCATAACGCAGAATTTCGTCCACTGACTTAATCTGCCAACATATCAAATGTTGCTGAATCATCAAACTTATCTCAGCCCTCAATCCTAACACAAATTTCGAGACAAACTGTCCCATATCTTTTTGTTCAAGGGCATCAAGGCCATGATGCTGTTTAAAGGCCAATAAAAGTCTCTCGTAATAATCATACACTGATTCTTTCAGCTCTTGGGTGGTGCGATCAATCTTGAGCCAATCAATAGTTCGAGGGGCTACTTTGGACTGAAACCATGTAATTGCCTGTTCATATTTTTTCATCACTTCTGCCGATGGGCCATGAGTTGCGGGATCCCTAGCTGGTTCTAGAGTGGGCCACTCAATTGCAATCTTGCAAGCCGCACACAAATCCTCTGGGACCACTAGATCAAATAGGGTATTCAAATCTATCCACAGAACCTTAGAAATCTTCACAAAACGATCAATTTGTTTGTACCATTCCGTAGGCTTTTCCCTCAGCCGATGGAAATCATTTGTGAAGGATGCCAAATCACCCCTGCTCCACGGCACATGAGCATACCCCCCCATTCTGTACTTCCCGTAACTGGAAGTTTCCTACTCTCTCTGGCCCCCCTCCGGGAGGCGGGGTATCTCCTATTCCTTTCCTGGCGGTCTTTTTCTTGGACCACTTCTCTTCCCACCAATCCAGTGCTTTCCATGCCCTCATCCCTATGATTAATTCTCGAATATGTGCTTTTAACGCTACTACCCTCTTCTCCTCCAATTCCTGGTCCGTGTAATTTAACCTGTGATTTCTCTACAACTTTTTCGTTTTAGTCAAATCCACATCATACTTCTGTGCCAACTGAACCAATGCCTCATGAACTCTTTTCGCCTTTCTGGTGACATCCTTGGCCACAAATAGCAATTCATCTGGCTCATATAGATTCACGCTTTCCAGTGGCAGATTTCCATCGATCACCTCATCGACCTCTGCCTTCAATTTCAATACATCCAGCAATTTTGCCTTCACTGCAACTTAAATCCTTCCTCGATTTGTCACATGCACAGTCCCTCTCTATCACAACTTCGACTTCTGCCACCCTCTTCCGTCCCTTCAACCTGGGTGGTGGGCCGGCCTTCCATCTCACAACTCTGACTCCTCAATCGACTCTCCAATCCAACATTCGAGACACCAGGTCGTGTTCTAAACGCCTCTTGTCTCATTCCTATTTCAGCTGAACTCCTCATACTCTCCCGTACTGGTGGAACCCACATTCGTATTTCTGACCTAGAATTTGCCAGTGCTCCTGTTCGTCTCACTTCCGGGCCTGTACCCACCCTTGAAGGGTCTGCCGTTGCTGCCAACGGGATACTAGTCTCCACAGGCCCCGAGGGCGCACTTGTCCCGATAGTAAGACTACCTCCAGAGATAGTGTCTTAACTTATTCCCGCTTGCTGTCAACTCCCACTCTCTCCCATACTCGGATTGTATATTGAGACTACAGGTCCAATGGTAACCGGCACCGTAAGGGCTTCTGGTAACTGTATATCAGTTCGTTCCTCTCATCTCAGTATTTCCAACTTCTGATCCTAGCGAAATTCTTCCCACTACTCTTGAACTTACACCTGTCGGATCCGATCCCACTCCTTCTGGGCTTCCTTCTACCAGTTCTCGCTTTCCTTCTTCAGACTGAGGGTTGTAAGGTGGAGGACGCTCTGCCAACAATCTGTCTAACAAACTGTCATCTGTATCACTGTCATCTTCTGTGTTTCCTGTCCGTGCGCTAGCTCCTTGTAGCAACAGTGGATACAACCTCTCTCCTTCTATGGTATCTACCCTCCATTTCTTCAACTGCATATCCCACCTGGCATCCTGATACGACTTCATTGTTTTTCTCATCCTTCCCTGAGAATTTTCTCTTCGCCTAGCTTGTGCTGCCCGCATCCATGCATCTAATGCCTCAAATTGGATGGGTCTAGGTGGAGGTTTCAATGAAGACATCACCCCTCTAAATTGATACAACACATCCAATCGAAATGACCCATATCGTGGGAAAGCCAATTCTCCTTCCTTTTCTGTAATCTTATGCCAATTTTGGAGCCACACTATTGTATGCAATCCTACATTCGTTGCCATATAATGTGGCGGGGCTTCTTCCCCAACTCGAGTCACTACACCTGAATCTCCTCTACAGCAGTCTCGCAATACCTTAAAACATCTCATTTTGAACTCAATTGTTACAAAACACAATTTTCTTTTTCCAAAATTTCGCCGAAAACCCTCCAATCCCAGCGCGGCATTACACCAACCGGCCTATCACAGCGCGGCACACTGATGTCACCGTTCCCTCTCTGCAGCAGTTCACCCTCCTTCACAATTTCACTTCGTACATTCGCTCTCACATTCACACAGCCAAGTAACTGATTACCCAAAAGCTACTAAACCAAGTAACTACCTGTCAGGCAGTCACAGCAACTTACAGTTACATAAAACCAAGTAATCGTCTGTCGTCTAAAAGATCGATGGTATACTCTCACTCAAGAACATTCACACTCCGTGACCCACGACCTGCGTCAGTCACTCGAATCGCTGTAGTCCGCCCCTGGCCTGAGGTTTTCCACACGCGACTCTATGAAATCCATTCACACAAAGTTCTCTACCCCAAGTGAGCCGTCGATAGCGCTCCACGACACCCACATTAATGATCAGACAATTCGAATTACAAAACTATCCCGGGATCTTGGACTTCTCTTAAGTCCGTTTTCCAAAAACCTCCTGATCCGCACGTGTTCGGACCAGTAAACCAATAACCTCACGTTCACTCGACTATCATACCAACTCCGCAAGACATCGCACAATCAATTCACCACAATCTAACACACACATCACTATTCATACTCACACTACTGCTGTCTCTGCCGCACCATCAACTTCCGCCGACCTCCGTCAACGCCCGCCGTCTTCTGCTCTCAGTCATGGGCTCTCTTTTGGGCTCTGTAGGTCTAATTCTGTTCTAGATTTTCTAAAATCTCCCCTCACTTCTAGAGGCAACCATCCGTTTCTGCTACCAATTGATGGGGCCGAATTTCGTGTCCTAGATTTTCTCAGGACTGTCTGGCCTATGGTCTTTATTGCCTGCTAAGAAGTGTGGAGGGAAGAAAATATTTTACCAATTATACATTTCCCCTCCCATCAGCTTCCAATAACTACGAACTCCGAATTTAGCTTTTGTAGATTTATTACAAAGCCAGAAACAACAAAATATAGACACACCTCAAAATCAAGGTGTAAAGATACATAAAAACTAATACAGAGCCCAATCTACGAATATAGTTCATACGGCACAATAGGCACAGTACAATAAATTCCAAAATCAGAACACAGCTGAGTTTAGACGCTGCGTCCAAATCCTTTTTCATTTGTATTTCCGATTTAAAGAATAATCTGTCCCTACTCTGCTTCTAAAGGGGCATCCCTTCCTAGTTTCCCAGAAGAATTTCCCAAAAGGTGTCAGCACGTGTTGACTTCCGAAGAAGTACACTCACGTTAAATGAGTTAAGTAGCATAAAGCTACAGAGCTTGTTCTAAGATGCTCTCCTTCCTCAGTCAAAAGCAGAAGTCCTGCAAATATGTCCCTGTGCCCAATACAAAAGAGAAAGTTACACCCCTAACGGGTCACATGGTACATTATTCAGTGAACACCTTCTTGAGTAACTTTCCACAACATCCAATTAATTTTACAGCTCTGTCCGCCGACCTTGGTTCCCAAGTTTCACCAGGCATGGAAGGTGTCCTCCCTTCTCTCTGTCCGAGCTCCTCAAAGGCATTCCTTTCCTCCCATGTATCTTCTTAAATCTAAAATAACAAGGTCAAATTCCTGCACCTGCAGTAGGGGTGAAAAGAAAACTTTCTACACACATACATTTTAATTAACTCCTGACCTAAGAGCAAACGAGGAGAAATGAAACCTTTAAGAAAATGAAAGTTAGGCCTACATTTCTGGCTAACCTAAGAACGTTCTTTAATATGCATTCGAAACACAGGCCTTTATATGAATCTTATAACAGTGAACACATTTAGTTTACCTACTAATCATTGTATATGTGCACAATTACATGATTTCTCTAAATACATGCGAAATACTAATCAATCCTGTAAATAGCGCCACAATTTCACTCAACAGATTTTCATATGATATATAAACTTCATTTTAATATGCACAAAGTTCAAGCAAACATTGAATATATACTAGTGCAGTTCGCACATGAATATAATGCACCCCTTACAAATTTAAGAGCGTTGAGCGCTCTATCAGCGCTTTGGGGGCTTTGAATGTGAGCTGAATGGGAACTTTTCAGTGGGTGCTACTGGGTTTTTTCTAGGTCTTTAACAGATTTGCCCTTGCAGTTTAACTCCTGGTGGCAGTTACATTTGTTTGGGTTTTTTAACTATTCTTTTACTTGGTCTTTCCTAGTTCTCCTTCTGAGTCCAAGACTGAAAGTCCTCCATAGTTTCAAGGCAGAAAAGTTTTGTGGAGATCTTGCCATCTTTTCCTTAATTGTCAACAAGGTCACTTTGTCATGTTGGGCAATTGTAGTTCTCGTTCTAGAAGCCACAGACTGAGCCTGAGCTGCCTCTAGTTCCAGAAGGCTTCAGGTAAATTGCGTAAACATGGACAAGTTTTCTTTCGATAAATTCCTTTATTTTTTATTTTCACCTCCGATGCCTCTTCTTGTGCGGCTTTTACTTCCACTATGGATTGGATGTTTTTTTTTAAAGCAGAGGTGTGCGTTCAAAATTTGGAACCTTGCGAGACTTGTATAATATTTATTGATCTGTAGTACCCTTCTACTCCACTCACCTGGCTGAATGCAAGGAGGATATATGTGGAAACCTGGATCTGACAGCACACTCTCCAAAGTCTGGCATGGCGTGTTTGAGGAGAGTGAGCTTGAGTAGCATTTGAACATGTGCACAATATTTGATTGCTAGTGATTTGTCTTGAATATACAAATGGCAGTGAGACCGGTGTGGATGTAAATCGTTGCGGTCAGCTGTTTAATGTTGTGGCTAGATATCTTAAGATTGCTTACTATTAGATTTTTACCACTGCCTATTGTATAGCCTATAGCCTCTCCAGTTTATTCTCACCTCACCAATTCCCCTGATGTTGTTCATGAATCTAGTTCGATCTCAAAAGTGTGCAGAAGGGAAGGGGTACACAACAAAACGATTGTTCCAAACAGGTGTGCTTTGTTTAAGCAGAAATAAATTCCTGTAAAAAAGTCCTCATGACAAACTATGCACTCATAAAGCTTCTGAACATTGCTGTGTGCCGTCTGTCGCCCCTACTAGGTCCGAGTGTTTAATTGCAGGGGTGGCAGGCACGCAAATGCACCAGGGGCGGGCGGGCAACTAAGTGGTGGGTGTGTGGGTGCCTGCGTGCGTGCGTGCATGCATGCATGCAGGCAAGGCGAGTGGCAAGTAATAAAAAAATAAAGTCCCTTACCTTGCCTGCTGCACGTCCAACATCCTCCTCGGTCCCTCCTTTTTGTAAACATTTTTTTTTTTTTTTTAAAGCAGCCCTGGAAGCAGGCTATTAAGTGACCACGGTCTTTGTGTCAGCTAAGTGTATCTGTTTGTATTTTGAATTTTTTTAATATGAAAATACGATCTGTTATTCATGTAGTTTCTTTTATTTATAGTATAAATGTTAATACACTTGGTAAATTTGAGTTATGTTTTTAACTTTAGTCAACTATTTTTAATGTGCGGGAAACTGTACTGCTATATTTAGGTTCTTACCTAAGCACAAGCAATAAGGTTTTCAATTTAACTGAATGTCTACGCAGTGCAGCAATATTGGCGCATTTTTCCATTTACAAGAAAGATAGTCCAGTGTAGTCTGTTGTGCGATATTTTAATTTTCCTTTCCCATGAACTAGTCTTCTCTATGCTCTTTATTCTTGCTTGAATTAAGAAAAATCATTTTCCATTTTCATTCTATTGCAGGAGATGGTTTGTTGTATCTAATGATTGTTTTTATATATAACCAAACGTGCCACCTTGCGTCCAATTGAGGCTGCATGTTGGCTAAAAGAAGCAATATAGAGCAAGCATGGAGCTAATCAGTATCGTAGGCGAGGTAGAAATTTGGATAATCTGAATTTGGATCAAGGCCTTAGATGGGACAGATGTTTGAAAGGCTACCTACTCACTTAAAGGAAGTTTTGAACTGCACCAGAAAAAATATGCACTGCTTAGCAGCCCTGTGTTATATGGAATATTTACACCTGTTGCACAAAGACGTCTTGGGACATGTTACTTTCAAAAGATTATAGGCCTGACTAGATTTGAGGCTGGAGAATCCCAGAGTATGGGGTTGTCATCCCAGAGCAGTCCACCCCCTTTTTACCAATTGAACCATGGCTGTGGATTGACTGGGTGCAAGCTATAACGTTTAATAGCAGATTTAGGAATGGGTGCATTTTGTTAAAGTACAGTCTAGCTGCTTGATTTTGAACTTGTTACTCAGGAGCGACTTTTTTGGGAGGGGCTTGTTGAATTTTGCTGCAATGTAACGGTAAATGATAACTTTGTTGGTTTGTGGTAGTTAAAGGACCTTTTTGAGTTTGGTGTTCATCCACTCCACAACTCATATTATTTGCGGGGAAAGATTTATGTATGTATGTGGCATTCTATAGCGCTAACCTAGCCAAAGTCTGAAAAGCGCTGTACAGGGCTAAATACAAGCAACGATTAATAGGAAAGGTAGCTGGTTTGTGCACTATAAATGCATTGTGATGTAGTGCTCGATGGATCTGAATCAGAAAATACTCCCAATTTCTTCTTTTTCTGTATAATAGAAGGGGATATTCCAGGATTTCATGCTTAGTGCTAAATGACCCCACTTCAAGGACCTCTAATTTCACCAAGCTGTACAATTGGTATCTGAAAGAGACACGTTAGTGACCGATTCCTTACCTTAGAATATCCCCAGGCCTCAGGCTGGATCCGGAAAGTTTTTGCGTAGCAGTACCCTTGCGCGTCGGTAGGCGGCGTCGTGCGGCTCCGCGTCCGTCGTCGGCGTCGTGATCGCCGGGATGACGTCGCGGGCAGTACTTAGACGCCGCCCCTGCGCGCTGACGTCAGTTCTTCTTTTTCCACGCCAGTAAGCGCAGATCCGGGAAGAGCAGTGCCCTAGTCAATTTTTGACTAAATTTTTGGTGAATTTTTCACTGTTTCTTTTCGAGTCTTCTAACGACTCTAAGGTGTCAGTAGGGATGCCCGGCTTCAAGCCATGCGACGCCTGTGGTCGAATGATGTCGATCACAGACCCGCACTTAGAGTGTCTCTACTGTCTCGGCCGAGACCACGACACGAAGTCGTGCCCTGACTGCCGGAAACTCCACCCGAAGGCTTTGCGAGAGCGGTCTTGAAAGCTCCTCGAGGTCCGGCAGTCGGCTCCGCGCCGCACCAAGCCCCGGTCCCGTGAGAGGTCGAGGGGCCGGTCGCGGAGCCCCCACCGGTCGTCGGAGTCCAAGTCTTCGCGCTCCTCGGGTAAGTCGAAGCACAAAAAGTCTAAGAAGCATCATCGCTCTAAGACTTCGCCTCGCCGGTCTCGCGACTCGGCTGAGGCCCCTGTCGGCACCGTCCCCGGACGTGCCTGTGGAGCCGCCCCCGCATTACCCGTCCTTTCCGGGTTCGGGGGCGACTCCGGCCGAAATACAGGAATTCCTGTCGGCCATGGCCCGCCTCTTCGGGCCTCAAGGTCCCTCCGGTGCGCCTTCGGGCCCCGCGGGCCCTGATGGGGTTGCCCCGGCGTTGCCGACGACTCCGGTCCCGGCGTCGCCTGTCCCGCCAGCCCTGATCCCGGCCTCGGCTCCGGCCTCGATCCCGGCTCCGGTGGTACCGCAACCCCGATCGACGCCGGTTGACCTAACCACGCCTCCGCCTGCGCCGATCTCCCCGGTGCCGTTCCCGACGACGCCCGGGGCTCCGGGCGGCGTCGTTCCCCGGTTCTCTCCGGTTCCGGACATGGAGCCGGACAGACGTCGCTCGACTCCGGCGCCGATGAGACCTTAGGTCCCAAATGTCCCTCCTCCTCCATATTTTGAACCAGAGGAGGACCAGGAGAGCTGGGAGGGGTCGGAAGACCCTCTCACACAGCAGTGTGAGTATGATCAGGACTGGGCAGAGGAACTTGGGGATGCCAGTGGTCTAGACACTTCCCCTGACACTGGCATGCTGTCTCCTCCCGTGGCTACGGAGGAGGGTGCAAATTTCGCAACGGTGTTGCGTAGAGCAGCTGGAGCCTTACACCTCCAGTTGCCTACTGTGGCTGTCAGGACTAATCTCCTGATGGAAGTGCTTCAGCCGGCAGCTTCCTCATCTGAGACTGTGCTGCCGTTTAATGATGCACTATCTGACGTTCTTTTGGGCACCTGGTCCAAGCCCACCACAGGGGCTCCTGTGGATAGGAACGTGCCCGACGCCATCGCCCTGCTCCGGGCGACCCCTTGTTTCTCTCTCAACATCCCACCCCGAGAGCTTGGTTGTCCAAGCCTCTGCCTCCCAAACCGCCTTCCCTACCGCCCCTCCGGATAGGGAATCCAAACGCCTGGACCAATTTGGGAAGAAGGCTTTTTCTTCCTCTATTGCTGGCTTGCGGTCCGTCAACACCGCTTGCCTTTTGGGCCGATATACCCACTCCCTGTGGGATTCGGTGGCGGCTGTTTTGCCCCAGTGTTCTGAGGAGGTCCAGACACTGCTTACCCGCGCCATTGCGGAAGGAAGGGATGCGGCAAAGTACACCATACGTTGTGGCCTTGATACCGCCGACTCGCTGGGCAGATCGCTTGCAACGATGGTGGCGCTGCGTCGCCACGCCTGGCTGAGAACAACTGGTTTCTCGGGTGATGTCCAGAATACACTCATGGACATGCCCTTTGATGGAGTCGGTCTTTTTGGTTCCAAAGCAGACCATGCGCTGGAGCGTTTTAAGGACTCACGGGCTACTGCCAAGTCCCTGGGCCTTTCTGTTGTGCGCCCTCCGCTAACTTCTGCTTTTCGCCCCTTTCGTGGCCACGGAAGGGGCGCCCAGTCACGTCCGCTGCCCAGCCACCGGCCCGCGCAGCAAGCGTCTTCGCGTGGCCGAGGACGTGGATACCGCCGTGGCGGTTCGGGCAACCAGCGTGCGGGTCAGGCCACCAACTCCGCCCCGTCCGCGGCCTCCAAGCCCTCCTAGTCCCTCCTTTCAGGTGCACAGCACGCCAGTAGGGGGCAGGGTCCGCCATCACCTTCACCACTGGCGTGCCATCACCTCGGACAGGTGGGTCTTGGACATTGTCCGAAGGGGCTACTCCCTCCCCTTCGAGACCACCCCCCAGCCATGCCACCTCAATTCCACCGCATGTCAGGGGATCACTTGGTGCTTCTGCAGAAGGAAGTCACGGCCCTCTTGGCCAAGAGGGCCATCGAGCATGTTCCGACCCCAGAAGTAGGACGTGGTTGCTACTCCCACTACTTTCTGGTGCCCAAAAAGGACAAGGAGGACATGCGTCCTATCTTGGACCTCCGGAACGTCAATTCCTTCCTCCGGAAGGAGAAGTTCAAGATGCTCACCCTAGCTCAGGTCTTGACTGCCCTCGACCCTGGAGACTGATTGGTAGCGTTGGACTTGCAGGACGCTTATTTCCACATCCCCGTCCTGCCGGCCCACCGGCGTTACCTTCGGTTCACGGTAGGCCTCGAGCATTTCCAGTTCACTGTGCTCCCCTTTGGCCTTACAAGTGCCCCTCGGGTGTTCACGAAAGTGATGGCGGTGGTCGCAGCTAATCTGCGCCGGGCAGGGGTTCCAGTCTTCCCCTACCTCGACGACTGGCTGCTGAAGGCGGGCTCGTCCCAGGCAGTCGTCTCCCACCTCCAGACTACGGCCGAACTCCTGCACTCGCTGGGGTTCTCCATCAATGTGCCGAAGTCGCATCTGATCCCTTCTCCACAGCTCCTTTTCATCGGAGCAGTTCTGGACACGACGCAGTTTCGGGCCTATCCTCCCGAACGGCGAGTCCGAGATATTCAGGCTATGATTCCGAACTTTCAGCCTTTATCCTGGGTTTCGGTACGGATGACCCTGAGGCTACTGGGCCTCATGGCCTCCTGCATCCTGCTGGTCGATCATGCCAGATGGCATATGCGGGCTCTGCAGTGGGACCTGAAGTTCCAGTGGGCGCAGCACCAGGGCAACCTGTCCGATCACGTCCAGATCTCGGAGGGGGCTGCAAGACAGTTGCAGTGGTGGCTCTCGAACCGGCAATGGGTCATGGGCAGATCCCTCTCCCTTCCCCAGCCAGAGCACACAGTTGTGACGGACGCGTCCCTTCTGGGATGGGGCGGTCACATGGGAGAGGCGGAGATCAGAGGCCTCTGGTCTCCGGCGGAGTCCCGGCTCCATATCAACCTTCTGGAGCTCCGGGCGATCCGACTTGCACTCAAGGCATTCCTTCCCTCTGTCTAAGGGAAGGTAGTGCAGGTGTTCACAGACAACACCACCGCCATGTGGTACTGCAACAAACAAGGCGGGGTGGGGTCGTGGACCCTCTGTCCAGGAGGCTCTGCGCCTCTGGACATGGCTGGAACATCAGGGCATGTTCCTGATGGTTCAACACCTGGCAGGTTCCCTGAACGCCAGGGCGGACGAACTCAGCCGCAGGTGCATGATGGATCACGAATGGCGTCTTCACTCGGAAGTGGCGCAAGGTCTCTTTCTGCAATGGGGAGAGCCTTGGTTAGATCTATTCGCCACCGAAGAGAACGCGCAATGTCATCAGTTCTGCGCGTTGGAATTTCCAAGGCGGCACTCGCTCGGAGACGCTTTTCGTCGCGAGTGGAGTTGCGGTCTGTTGTACGCCTTTCCGCCTATACCACTTCTACCCAGAGTGTTGAAGAAGATTCGGCGCGACCGGGCCCAAGTCATCCTTGTGGCTCCGGACTGGGCTCGAAGAGTTTGGTATCCCGAGCTACTCAGTATGAGCGTCGATCCCCCGATCCGTCTGCCTCTTCGGGAGGATCTTCTGTCGCAGCAGCAGGGGACGGTCCTCCACCCGAACCTGTCCAGCCTCCACCTGCTTGCGTGGAGATTGAGCGGCGGCAGTTGATTCCTTTCGACTTGCCTCCCGAAGTTTGTGATGTAATTCTGGCAGCCAGGCGTCCCTCCACTAAAGTGGTATACGCCTGCAGGTGGAACAAGTTTGTGGCATGGTGCACAGCAAAGGCTGTGAATCCCCTCTCTGCCCCTCTTTCTGAGGTTCTTCTGTTCCTTCTTTTACTGGCCCAACAGGGTTCTGCCCTGGGTACCATCAAGGGCTATCTTTGTGCCATTTCGGCCTTCCTCAGGCTTCCTGATCAGCCCTCCCTTTTCAAGTCCCCTGTTAACAGATTCCTTAAAGGCATTACACACCTCTTCCCTCCTGTTCCGTTTGTGATGCCTCAGTGGGACTTGAACTTGGTTCTTACCTTTCTCATGTGCGCTCCCTTTGAGCCTCTACATAACTGTCCTCTTCGTCTTCTGACTCTGAAGACAGCCTTTCTCGTAGCCATCACCTCCGCTCGGCGGGTGAGTGAGCTCCAGGCTCTATCATGCAAACCTCCCTTTCTGTCTGTCCATCCAGACAAGGTTGTTCTTAGGACGCGTCCGTCCTTCTTGCCAAAGGTGGTTACTGCCTTCCACATTGGGCAGACCATCACTTTGCCCACCTTCTTTCCGCCTCCGCATCCTTCCAGAGAGGAAGAGAGGCTCCACCGTCTGGACCCAAAGCGTGCGCTTTCCTTTCATATCAACCGCACACAACACTTCCGGGTGGATGATCAGCTCTTTGTTGGCTACGTGGGCGCCAAAAAAGGTTGGGCGGTGCACAAGAGAACCATCTCCCGCTGGGTAACCTTGTGTATCAAAGCCTGCTATTCTTTGGCTAAGAAGGAGCCTCCTGTTGGGCTGCGTGCCCATTCCACCAGGGCAACGGCTGCTACCACAGCTTTAGGCCGCGGTGTTCCGCTGCAGGATATCTGTCAGGCAGCTACGTGGGCCTCGCTGCACACGTTTACCAAGCATTACTGCCTTGACAGTCAGGTCCGGAGGGACGGCTTCTTTGGCCGTTCTGTCCTCCGGGACTTCCTTGTCTGATCTTTGTTCGCAGACCCACCACCGGGGTTGGTATTGCTGGGGTATCTATTCTAAGGTAAGGAATCTGTCACTAACGTGTCTCTTTCAGATGCACAAGTTACTAACTTGTGTAACGATATATCTGTAAGAGACAGTAGTTAGTGACAGATTCCTTACCGCCCCACCCATCCTCCCCGTTCTGCGAACTGATTTCTAGAGTTAAGGACATCCCTTTCAGGGCCCGAGTATTTTTCAGACACCTATGTCAGCTTCTTGCATGGCTCTGCGTTCCTGGCGCGGAAAGTCGTGTACAGAACTGACAGCGCGCAGGGGCGGCGTCTAAGTACTGCCCGCGACGTCATCCTGGCGATCACGACGCCGACGACGGACGTGGAGCCGCACGACGCCGCCTACCGACGTGCAAGGGTACTGCTACGCAAAAACTTTCCGTATCCAGCCTGACGCCTGGGGATATTCTAAGGTAAGGAATCTGTCACGAACTACTGTCTCTTACAGATATATCGTTACACAAGTTAGTAACTTGTGCTTTAATGCAAACTCAAAGTTTATCATCAGCATACATCTCGAAATGCAGATGGTGCATTTCATTTACCTATGCATGGTGTAGGTGGGCTGTCGGTGCTAAAACTGCAAATTCGATCCAGGGGGAGTCAGCAAATCTAATTCGCATTTGACAGCCCAAATCAAATTTAAGCAGAACATTCTATTGCACTTTATCAGTATACCAAACATGATATTGTGTATATCCCATCTGTGCATACATGTGTATGGCGAGATTGTATGGAATATTTTTAGCTTGCCAGCATAGTGCATAGGTTTCCGGTTGTGTGACGTTTCAACCCAAATTGTTATGGAATCATCAGAACAAAAGACATCGATCCTAGACTTCCTAAACCCCTTGAGGTGTCATTTACTTAAAAATCAAGAGGTGTTTGCGGGTTTGCTCTCTTGGCAAACCCTATGTATCAGTACAGTCTCGATCTTCTTTGGAACAGTGGTGCACAATTGGTCAGGTCATGTAAGCAAAGTAAAATTGTTAAAACATTGGGAAAAGAGGGCTTAGCGGGTAAAAGAAGTGTTCTCAAGGTGGGCATGAAGGAGAGTACTTGAGGCTGTTTTCTTTGTCGAAAATATCAAATCAGTTGCACTGTGTCAATAACAACGTGTTAATATTTTTAAACTATGAAATTAAGTTGTGTAAATAATTCAAATAGCATGTTTCCTTCTGTTTTGTAGATTGGCGGCTGCTGTAGTCTTAACGTTCTTTGTATGCGTGACAACCGTTTAACTAGAATTCCTCCAGAAATTTCAGCTGCTACTGAACTTCATGTGCTAGATGTTGCTGGAAACAGGTGAGGTTTTATGTAACATCTACTCTTATCGATAGTCACATGTTTTGTTTACTTTAAGCAGTATGGCCTCAATTCACTAAGCAGTTTGCTTATTTAAGCATGACAAACACTACATGTACAAGGAATTCAGAAAATGTTAACTTCAATTCCTAAATCATTGTATTTATACGTAATATTGTTCCACTAGTCTTTAATATGGCACATGAGTAAATCGTACACCAGGGAAAGGGAGTGGGCGCTTTGGGGCACGGATTCCCTGGAAATTTTCAGAGATATACCCCTGTGACAGGCAGGAATAAATCCCTTTCCAATGTGGGAATGAGCTGGGAACAACCCTGTAGTTGGTGGTGTAAATGGAAGCATGTAGAAGTTAAAATATTCTAGGGGACGTGGAATACTTTGCATCAAAGGTTACTCTAGCTATTTACCTTAGTTACTTCGGTTCGCTTCCACCGAAGCCCTCGCAGGGCCTCGCCCTTCGAGGCTTCCTTCAGACTTCATCATAGTCTTTCAAGAATGCTCGACTGGTGATGGAACAGACGCTCTTCTGTTACTGCCCACGTTGCCACAGCAAATGTCCCTGCACCGACCAACACTTGGTCTGTAAACTGTGTTTGTCACCCAAACACATGGAAGCGAATTGCGACATCTGCAAATCTTTCCGCTTGAAGAAAACTCTTCATGATCGCTGAGTGCGTTGCCTGGAAATGTCACGCAGAACCATCAACGACATTCCATACATCTTCGATGAAGAACCCGCGGAGGAGGAAGAAAGCCACCTTCAGCCGTCTGCTGCGATGGAAGAGGCATTTTCCATCGGGGGCAGTTCTGACTCCAACCTCAAAGTCGATCTGGAAATGGAGGATGTCGAACCGGCTCAGCAGCCTGTGAGTATGGTATTTTCTGCCCCCATACATTGTACAGATCTCTCCAGGAGACACTCTACTCCGTTAGATCCACAATCGGAGACCCTCAGTCCACCACTGGCTTCCGGCCATGGTCTGCATTGAGCAACTGGTTCAAAGCATTTGGCATCGAATACTTCGTCCCGGCCGACAGCCAGCACCTACTCTAGCATTGATACCGAGCCAACTGCCATATACGACGACCACCGCCTTGGTGCTGAGTGGAGCTTTGATGCCGAAATCTAGTTTGGATACAAAATCTTCAAAGCCCAAGCTCAAAGTCCATTTGCTACACGTCACTGGAGCCATTCCTACATAGATTCCAAAAACAGCTGGATGTGAAACAAAAGCAGATCCACCCCCACACCAGACGTATCCTTGCAAAAGCTTCGACTCAAACGCCTCCTCCACCGCCTAAACACCTCTTTTCAAGAGGCTGTAGACATGTAAGTTCCTCCCAAACAGAGGAAGAAAGTGGACAAGGCCTCCAGCCCTTTACCCCTCCCACCAGCTTCACCACCACCAGCTTCCCCACCACACTCTGTGGAAGGTCAAATAAACATCTCACCACAAAGCTCTCCTCAGTCAGATACTGCTGGGTATGGTGGGGCACAAGATGCATTTGGGCCACCACCACAAGATGACCCCTGGGATGCCAATGATGCTGATTCCCCGGTGACATAGATCCGGACTTGTATCCTGCTCGCCCCTCTCCTCCTGATGACGGTATCTCTTATCAGGTGGTCATAGCCAGAGCTGCTGCGTTCCACAACATGGAATTACATAAGGAGGTTCTAGAGGAGGATTTCCTCTTCGATACACAGGGCTGCACAATATCTCCCAATGTTAAATGTCATGCTGCGGCACACAGCAGATATATTTAAGAATCCTATTAGGGCTAGGGTCATAGCGCCCAGAGTTGATAAAAAAATATACAAGCCCTCCCCGTCTGACCCCATGTACATTAGAGATCAGTTGCCACCAGACTCCCTAGTCACTACCACCACTCGCAAACATGCCAACTCTCAGGCTACTGGGGATACCCCATCTCCTGATAAGGAGAGTAAGCGTATCGATGCTGCAGGGAAAAGAGTTGCAGCGCATGCAGCTAATCATTGGCGCATCGCCAACCCCCAGGGTTTTCTAGTGCATAGCAACTGCGCCCACTCAGATGAAATGGAGGATCTCCTCCAGTATCTCCTGGAAGAGCATAAGAAACGTGGGCAAAAACTTGTCACAGAAGGGAAATTCCTATCTAACACCTCTATATGCTATACATTAGGTGCTGTTGATACCGCGGCTAGGGGGATTAATACCAGCATCTTACTCAGGTGTCATATATGGCTTCAAATATCCAGTTTTATACCAGAAGTACCACAAAGTGTACTTAATATCCCCTTTGACAAGGAACATCTCTTTGGACCTCAAGTAGATGCCACATTAGAGAAGATCAAAAAAGATACGGAGATGGCGAAAGCAATGGGCGCCCATCAGACACCTACTCCTCCGGCTCCTTGTCGCTGTCCCGGTTATCGTGGGACCTCAAAGGCGACTTCCTTGGACGTCTCCTCTTCCTATTAACCTCAACAGAGCCATAATACCTCCCCAAAGGGCTACTAACGAGGTTCCTACAGAGGCAACAATGCCAAAGGTATAGGCAAGGGTACCTCCCCGCATGGAGCAACACCCTCCACCAAACAATGACATCCCTCTCCTACCCCTGGTCATATAACTAACGCCTGTCGGGGGTTGATTACAGGATTTTTTTAGCCACATGGCAAGAAATTATATCAGACCAATGGGTGTTAGTCATTATCCAACATGGCTATTGTCTGGAGCTCACTACCACACCTCCCAACATTCCACCTCGCACTCACAGGCTATCACTGGAACATCAAGCTTTGCTCAAACAGGAAGTCTAGGCTCTTTTTCTCAAAGGAGCTATAGAATCCGTCCCTCCTCAAATACCAGGGCTCAGGGGCATACTCTCTTAACTTCCTAATACCCTGAAAAAGGGCGGATCTTTACGGTCAATCTTCGATCTCAGGCCACTAAACGATTGCATCCTGTCAGAACACTTCCACAAGGTCACCTTGCAAGACGTGACCCCGCTTCTCCAACAGGGCGACTTCATGACTACACTAGACCTAAAGGTTGCCTATTTTCACATACACCTAGCTCACTGCAAATACCTCAGGTTCAAGCTAGGTGGCAAACATTACCAGTTCAAAGTCCTCCCTTTTGGGGTGACTACTGCACCCCGGGTATTTATCAAGTGCCTAGTGGTCGTAGCAGCCCATCGACGCAGAAAAAAAGTCCATATATTTTCATATCTGGACGATTGGCTTATTAAAGCCAACACTCGTCAACATGCTCAGATTACAGTAGATCTGCTCCACTGCTTGGGATTCACCAATAACGTTACCAAGTCACACATACATCCTCTACAGGTTCAGCCATATCTAGGAGCTATTCTAAGTACACAAATGGCATTAACCTATCCCAATTCTGGAAGAGTCCAGAATTTTCAGATATTACCTCAATTTCAGTCAAATCGACAACTCACTGTGAGGACAGTCATGCGCCTATTAGGGATGATAGCAACCTGCATTGACATAATACCCTATGCCTGAATACACATGCATTCATTACAGGAATGTTTTGCTCGACAGTGGTCTCAGTCACAAGGTCAGTTATTGGATCTAGTGTTGATAGAATGCCAAACTCATCACTCTCTGCAATGGTGGAATACCAACAACCTTTTAAAAGGGCGGCCTTTTCTTGACCCTGTTCCCCACATCACTATCACGACGGACCCATAACTTACTGGATGGGGTGCACATTTCAAGGATCTCACAGTGCAGGGTCTCTGGGAAGCCAAGCACAGGGGTCTCCACATCAACTACCTAGAGCATCAAGCTGTTCACCTAGCTTCGAAATCTTTCCTACCTCACCGTATTCACAAGATTGTCCTAGTTCAGACGAACAACATGACAGCCATACACTATCTACAAAAGCGGGGGGGGGGAGGCACAAAGTCTCCGCAATTATCTTGTCAATCACAGACCATTTGAAAATGGGCTTTACATCAGAACGTTCACCTGTTAGTGGAATACCTCCCGGGCACAGGCAGCGATTTTGCAGACCTCCTCAGCAGGATGCAGCAACAAGTCCACGAGTGGAAACTCCACCCACAAGTCGTCCTTCCACACTTCCACAGATATTGGTTCCCACAGATGGACCTTTCGCAACCGCAGAACACGCAAAATGCCCAAACTTTGCCTCCAGATTCCCA
This sequence comes from Calotriton arnoldi, assembly GCA_963921515.1. Classification (NCBI taxonomy): domain Eukaryota; kingdom Metazoa; phylum Chordata; class Amphibia; order Caudata; family Salamandridae; genus Calotriton; species Calotriton arnoldi. The sequence continues at coordinate 1,960,984 of CAWUFW010000777.1, forward strand.
CACCCACTATCCACGACAATGCACTATGGATGAGTTTGTCTGGGTTATTTGCCTACGCTTTTCCTCCTCTCCTTCAATTTCTGGTTCGCAAGCTCAGGCAGACTTCTCTCACAATGATATTAGTGGGTCCTACTTGGACCCGTCAGTCCTGGTTCACAATCCTACTGTACCTCTCTGTAGTTCCCCTTGAGAAACTCCCCAACAGTCCGGACCTTCTCAATCAGAACCATGGAGAAATCAGACTCCCAGAGCCGAAAGCTCTCAACTTGGCAATCTGGCTCCTGAGGTCATGGAGTTTGATTACCTCAATCTATCACCTGAGTGCATGACCATCCTTAAAGAAGCTCGTAGACCTACCAACTGAGCATGCTACGCGGCAAAATGGAAAATGTTTGATATTGTAATTCAAAACATATTGATCCTTTCAAAGCTAATATACAAGACGTTGTCTGTTACTTGCTTCATCTACAAAAACCTGGGCTAGAATTCACATCTATAAGATTACATCTTGCTGCAATGGCTGCCTATCTACAAAATGGGCAGCACATCTCCTTATTTAAAACACCAGTCATTAAAGCCTTCATGGAGGGGCTAAAGAGTTATTCCACCACGGGTTCCACCTGCACCCTCATGGAACCTTAACATTGTCCTTACACAACTTATGGGCCCTCCATTTGAGCCATTGCATACATGCCCCCTTCAGTTTCTCTCTTGGAACGTGGCATTTTCAGTTGCTATTACTGTCGTGTAGTTCCTATAAACCTATATAGGATCTGCGCGTTTAGACAACATACACTGTAGGATTGGAGTCAGACTGATTCTGGACACCCCGGATATGTCAGCCTGTATACCAGCTAGCTCACAGTGCCACTAGAAACCCCTCTTACCAAGGAGAGAATAGTTCTTGGCAACTATCGAACATGACAACTCAGTCCCATCAGGGATCGTGGAAACAGTGCCACTTTTCGCTCAGTCACTCGTGCTCACTTTGTCTCAGAGAGATACACAGAATAAACGGTGGTGACATTTCTCAATAAGCATTTATTGAACCAGCGTCATTCTAGTGTAAAATAGGTGTGCTGAAACAACCATTAGACAGTAACAGATATAAATGATAATAAGCACTAACAAAGTAATAGGATGGTAGATTTCTACCATTGTGCTAAGACAATGAATACAGGCAAGTATATAAAATACATGACAGTAAAATGCGTACTCCTACGATGCGTCCCTAACTAGATGTACCTAAGTGTACCTAGCATGTATGTGGGTGTAAAGCCAAGAATCCCTCTAGGATAAAGTCAACCCCATTACCTGAAGTGAGAGACTGTGGGACCCCGTCTTGGTCTCGAGATGAACACCCCGCAAGGGATGTTAGACCACTGCGAGCTGGAGTGTCTGCGTGCAGGAGCCTCAGCGTCTCGCGTCAGTGTGTCGGCATGGAAGTCCTTTTCTCCTTTGACTACCTTAGCAAGAGATGGTGTATATATACCCAAGTGTTTACCCCCTGGGGATATACATCGCTGTGTCATGTCGGACTGGGATGACGGAAGGATTGACCCTTGTACATAGTTTTTATGCAGGAGATGGTAGACCTGCTGCCCTGCTGTGATTCCAAGAATCCTCATGCATAATGAATGAGGCTTAAGCTTTTCGGAGAAAACCCTGTGTCATCATTGGACATTACCGTAACTAGGTAAAAGGTCAGTACTAAGAATCGTTATGTAGTGAAATGGTAGGGAGAATATAGGTGAAGGGTTAGGTGACTACCTAAGCCTATATTAGGGTACCTATATGGAACATAACACCCACTCCTCATCCGACTGGACAACATACTAAAAGGTCTACGTACTGCTAAAACGTGGTACGCAACTATTAATAAGTTCATTAAAAATAGTATTTTAAAAATGTAAAATTTCTAAAAAATGCTAATAAGGAAAAATAGTGCATGCGATAGAAGTCTGTACTAAATCAGTTTGTATATATAGTCCGAACAATGAGAGACTGAAAGCCATGCAGTTTAGATAGTGTCTTGTTTAAAATGCCAAATTTGGTTGTTTTGAAAGGCCGTATTTTCCCAGCACAAGATGAGCCAAATGTTTATGTCCTGGCTGGGAGACACAACATTACTGTTGCCTGCAATCACAGACGTCGTTCCCTGCAACACCTCGCAGATCAGGTCAATAGAACACAGATGTTCCTCCGCATTCACCACAGCCGTTGCTGGGGATATACTAGTGTCAACCGAGGCCTGAGCATTTGTTGAGGAGCCGGTATCCTTTCCAACAGGAGCTGAAGCATCCCGTGGTGGCTCTAAGAATACAGACATCAACATTGGAATACGCTGAGGACACAGCAGAACATGGGCCGTTATCGGGTCCAGTAAAGCATCAACGTCCGGTGGCGCAATTGTTGGAAGTGTTCGAGATCCAACATGCGTTCTTGTCCGCAGAACAGGTATCGGAGGACAAGTAGAATACAGTCTATCCAGACTGGTCCAAATGACAAGAACCAAGACTCGCTCAGTTCTCGAAGACGAGGTGCGCCCAGATGGATTACCATGCGATCACGGTATCCGCGCTCCAAGAGCGTGCGTTCCATCTCCTTGGTGATTGGGACGTCCATTGCGTAGCAGAAAAGGGACAATCAGGATAACTGCTATTAGAAACAGGATCAGCGGATACCCTCCAAAAATGCTTCCGAATACGGAGTGTAAAAAGTTGGGAACAACTCAGAGGATTGTCTGGAAGGTGCTTAACAGTCCTGAACCTATGGTCTCAAATAGGTGGACAATACCCGTTGTATCAGACATGTTAAAGATACGTTGTACGATTTCTGTGAAATGTAAAGGGCAGTTTGTTCGTATCAGTGCCTGTATCTCAGCCGAGGACCTTGCAACCTGACGATCATAAGTTTCTCGGGTGGAGGTTAAGGGCGCGGTTTGCTGTAAAAGCATGGCTTTCATTCTGTTCATAGTATCAAACCGTATAAAGGAAACCTACAATGAAGGCCATAACGGCGCCTCCCTGATTGTGTGGGTCGGTGGAAACAATACAGCAAGTAACCCTGGAGCTTACAGTGACAAAATATGCGATGCCCTGGAGCATCCCACAACAACCTTGATTATTCAGCATCAAGTAACTCCCATTTGAAAGTAACTCGAACACCGGATTAATCATGCCAGCTGGGGAACCTTTCAAGTGGCAGGATAAGTTTGCAACTGAACCATTACAGGCCCCGTGAAGCATGATATCCTGGCATATGAGAGATCCACTTTAGGAATTCCTGCTAAGAAACACTTCTGTGTCCCCATTCCTACATCGAAATCTGTACAGCAATTCCCAAGATTCCTTGATGTATTCCCTCCCCATTGCTTCATATCTGCCTGCCTGGTGGTATTCTAGGCAATATTGAAACTGGAAAGTAGTGTTATAGGGCCATGGATTAGCCATTCTGTGGATGGTGACTCTGCCACAGTAAAAGGTAATTTGTCCAATTTTTCAATGCGTAGCATTGTATATTTTGCTCCCCTTTGTGCCATTGTAATCTGCTTTTCAGTTAGATTGTAGGCTGAAAATAGAGACCTACTGTTGATAAATCGCCAAGGCGCACAACCAGCGTGGAATGATTGCAGCGTCCAGCTTAACAACATAATAGAACGAAGTTGAGATTGTCCATGTTGTAGTATGGACAAATCGTGTTCTAGTATATCAATAGCAGAAGATACAATGTTGCCCAGTGAATAAATCATGGATGTTAATGTAGTCAGACCATTGTCAACTACAGCTAACGCCTTTTCCAGGTTATTTCTATCTATTTCACGAAGTCTCTCCGCAGCTTCTTGTTGAGAGATTTTCCAGAGTTCATTATAGACAGCATAATGGAAACGTTTCTGCCGGGCTTTCGGGGACCTAGTAAAAAATCCCTTAAATCCACCTCATCTGATAGTAAGGATAAGTGCTGTTTCACCTGGGACAGTGTCAAGCTTTTTAGCCAATCAAGGCACAACTTCCGAACACTGTATGATGTCACTACCCCCAGATGTTCTCTTTTTACATATCGTGGGTCTGGCCTATGGATACTAAACCCTTCGGTTGTACCCCTGAATCTTGATTGACATCTATTGGTGCCTGTGGGCCAGACTAACCATCCCTTCCAATTGGGGGTCTGTTGTATTGTACTGCATGATGTCATCTATTGTATCCCCTCCACGTGATGTAAAATTGATGTGTGAAGGTGTGGGAAACCGTGGTGTGTTCAAATCCTATTCTTGGCTAGTCCAAGACAGGAAGTCTGTTGCATAGTTTCATTCAGAAATATCATTTGTTGCGGAATGAGGCACGCTCTAAATAGTGCTTCTGTTCCCTGAACTTGCCATTCCTTAGAACCCCAGACTGATTTTGTGTCTATTGTCTTTCCATAAGTCGAAACCCTGTTCAGACAGTTGGGCAATAAAGGATGCAGAATAAATCTGTTTGGTGTTAGTCAGCATATTTTTCTGTGCAGGTGCAACCTTATAGTAAAATGAGGTCGGGTCAGAAGTGTTGAACCTTGAAAAATATGAAAATTTCTGTGCAAACGTTTTCAAACTAACTTTCGGCGGTGTTGGTCAATGTTCCCATTGGTGGTATGTGAAAATATTATGAGGGCTATTTGATTTGTGTAAAAGTGATGACCATAATGATGGTAACAGTACATAGTATCGAAATCAGATGTCTTCTAACATTTCATTGTTTGAAAATGCAGCAGATTTTTCTAAATAAGACAACATATTATTGACGGTTTCAAAATCCCAATCGTCAGAAAATGTACTGGAGGTACTGATATCATTAAGAGAAATTTTAAATAAATGTGGAATCTTCAAGAGTTCAGTGGGACCAAATACATCATAATCAACCTTGTCCCAAACTATACCATCAGGAATTGGAACAGCTGTAATGTTCACGGAAAACAAGTCTCTGTTCACGATGAGATGATGTATGAGGTTTTAAGACCAAGTTCACATCGGATACTGCAGAGCGTTCTGGGAGATAATTTCCATTCACAAGTAAGCAAAAACAGTCACTAGGCCAATCCAGAACAGAAAAAACAATATTCCAGATATTATCTAGAGCTGGAGCCAAGGTGATACTAAGTAAGTCTCTTTTAGAAAAGTGTAAAATTCCCGAATTTGTTGCTTACGGGAAACTGGAGCTGGCGTTGTCACAGGTTCGCTGGGATCAAGAGAGAAGGTATCGAAATCGATGAAGTAGCCAGATGCAGTTCGATCAATCTTTGGTAACTCGGCAGGTTGTGTTGAACTGGCAGGTGTCTCTTGTCGAGGCATATTGATGTAGACATCGGTGTTAGGCCGAATTGATATTTGTCTTTCATCTGTGTTTTGATGTTCTGATTCCAGAGGAACGAGTTCCATTTAATTGTTGGAAACTCCATCACTTTGAATTGTTGACTCTTCGAACGTTATGAGTTTTTCTGTCTGCACTTCCTTGATGGTAGCGAGAGGAGAGCGTCGGCTACCAAGGAGTCCACGAGGCCTACTATTCAGTATCGGCCACATAGTGTGGTTTGATCAGATCAATGGAGACTAATCTCTTTTCTTTTTTGCCGGCAAGAGGCGGAAGAAGTACTGTTCTTGTTCCTTCTACAGCCAGAACAGGTACAGGCTTTCTGTAGGATGGTCCAAATTCTTTCTTGTCCTCGATCTTTTCTCTGACCAGATCCCCAACTTTTGGGATCCAGACAGGTCTTGCCGTGACTGTGTTGACTTCCCCTGTGGCGGTGTGCTTGATCTGCACGTTGCTTAGTAGTGCTCGGGATTCATTTAGATCCTGCTAAACAGCCAAACGATTATTGATGTCAAATGGTTTTTCATCCGCCACTGTGCCTTCACAATTGAGATCAGGTACCCACATTCTCGCTCCAAATAGGACTTCATAAGGAGTGACACCCCCTAGAGAACTTCTTGGCATGTTGAGGGCATGCTGTACCCCAAATGGGTGATTGACCCAACTGCCATCCGAACCTAATACTCTAGCTGTTAAAGACTGCTTTAAGTCCCGGTTTTTCCTCTCCACAACCGAATTTCCCTCGGGATGGTACGGAGAGGAGTACCGCAATGCTACACCCAAACCTTCCATGGCTTCCTTGTAAGCCCGAGAGCTAAACGAGGGGCCACGGTCAGAATGTAATGTGCCAACTGCGTATGTCCCTATGAAGACTCGCAAATCTTTTATAACAGTTCGAGCGTCAGCATAGCGCTGAGGCCATACGCATAGGAATCTCGAGCATGAATCCACTGCCACCATGATATACTTGTAAGCCCCATCCGAATGTAGTGGGCCGCAGTGCTCCAGATAGAAATGATAGTGGTCTGTCTGATATTAGTAAAGGTGCCTGCGCTGGACATGCTGTGGTGGAACCCTTCATCTGCTGACAAATGTTACATTTTAAGACAAAATTATTCGTCTGTTTTGTTAAACCAGGCCACCAATAGCGCTGTTTCAATAATGAAACTGTTGCGGTAATCTCTGCGTGTGCAGAACCTAGACCCTCGTGTGCAGCTAGTATTAAACCCAATCTGCGATCCATGTTTGGTATTACTCTAGCCCCCACTCCTGGAATTGTAGTGTAGCTCCTATTTCCCTAATAGGCTCTGCGCATTGGAATAATATCCCCTATAGGTTTGACATAGGACTAAGGTCAGTATGTCCCTATCGAGTATATTAAACTTAATTACTTGTGCCAGCTAGCTCAGAGGCCACTAGAAACTCCTTGATAAACAAGAAGGGAGTAGTTTCTGGCAGCCGCAAAACATGACCACTTTGTTTCCCTTTAGAATCAGAACGTGTCCCAGAGTCGTGGAAACAATAGATAACTATTTCACTCAGCTCACTCGTGCATACTTGGTTTTCCTCAAAGTTACACAGAAAGAATAGACGGGCGTTTCAATAAAAGGTTTATTGAACAGTCTTATTTCTTGTGTAAGTATTATGTGCTGTTACGATCACAAGACAGTATGCAAGATAAATAATGTACAGCGTAAGCAGTAGAAATAAATAATACTGCGCTAGCATGATCTTTAGTAGATATTCATTTACATAAATCACACAGACTAAAAAATGCGAGTACTCATACGATGCGTTTCTAAGCTAGTTCTACCCCAATGTTCCTAACCTAAGTGTAGGGAGAGGTATGAAGTAGGTGAAGTATTCCTTACTGTGGTATACTAAGAGTATGTTAAGCCTAGTATGCCAAGAGTCCCTCTAGGTTCTAGTCAGCCCCATACCTTAAGAATGAGAGAGGTAGGAATCTCTTGCCAGACTCGAACTCCAACACCTCGCGAGGGAAGTCAGATCACTGGAAGCTGGATTCTCTGCGTGCAGGGATGACAGCGTCTTCTCAGTGCGTCAGGCCGGGAAAGTGGCTCCTCTGAAGTCGAGGTCTCCTCTAGTTTACAAGGGCTAGGGAAGGTATATTTATACCTGAGAGGTACCTCAGAATGTTAGCATTGACGTGAATCGGACAGCGGAAGACGTCATGAATGAACCCCTAAGGTATAACGGTTCATGCATAATAGAGGAGTCCTTGAAGAAATCAATAGTCCTGTGCTAGGGAAACTCCCAAAGCCTAAGGGTCTGTTCTTCAAGAACTCGTTGTGACGTTAGGGTGGACGGATGTCGGAGACCATGCCTGTATTTGGAGTGCACGGTTTAATGCCTAAATAAGGACTTGGATTTTATGCCTATATAAGGGCAGGGCGAATTGTGCCTATATAAGGACATGATACAGGAAAACCTATATACGGACACCCTAAGAGGAATACAACACCCACTCCACTTTCGTGTGTACGATAATACTAAAATGCTAAACATTTAAAAATGCTAAATATTAAATGGAGTACCGCATATTGCTAAAATATTTCTTAAAACCATTTAAAAAGGCATTTAAAAACCTATTCGAATGCAAAAGGTACTGTACATTTTAAGCATTACTTTTCATTTCAGGCATATATTTTAAAATAAAATGCAATTTGAATGAAATAAGCAGTAATATTTACATGTGACAAAAAATGATCGATAAGTTTTTTCAAAATCAAAGTCATTTCATTTCATGGAAATTAATGAACTTTTTAGACAAACAAGATGACTAAGTGTCTGTGGAAGTATTGTGAAGTCTGTACTATAAGGCTAGTTCTACTTTAAGCAGATTGAAATGCCATTTTAGTTCGAAAAATGGGAAAAAGTTCAATTGGGGAAGAGTTCCAAGTTTTTGAAGTATGAAGGCCAAATTGTTACTGCATCTCTGGAACACTGTGGGCTGAATCAGAGTCAGTTTACGGGTCTGGTGTAAACATGAGATCATCTATTTCTGTAGACAAAATATCGTCCACTGAAGTTTGTGTCAGTTGGAACACCTCGTGTAGTAGATTAATTGCACAGAGATGTGAAGCATCGCTTTCAGCATAGGATGCCGCAGCAATGGTCGCGTCCGTTGTTACCTGTGTGCCTGTAGATCTTTCTCGTACCTCAGCAGCAGCCGGAAGCGTCTGTGAGATCTCAATGAACGCTGTCATCAGGATTGGTAGCCTCTGGGGACAACACAGAGCATGGGCCGTTATCGGGACCAGCATAGTATCGACATCCGTTGGCGTTGTTGATGGAAATGTTAGACAGGTGTCTAACACGCATTCTTCACCGCATAGCAGGCATCGTAGGACAGGTAAGATGCAATCTTGCCAGATTGGTCTGAATGACAGGAACCACGTGGTATTCAGGTCCCGTAGACGAGTCATGCCCAAAGCTGTACTATTCGCTCACGGCACTTTCGTTCAAGGAGAGCTTTCTCCATTTCGCTCGGAGTGATGTCTGCGAATAGGCTGGCCATAGCGTAATAGCAGGAAGAGAAATAGAATTCCGGCAACAAGTGCTAGAATTAATGGTATGCCACCAAACACCGAATGTGCAAAGTTCGGGATGATTCCGAGTATTGCCTGGAAAGGTGCTAACAGACTGGAGCAGATGCTCTTAAATACATGTACAATTCCGGTTGTATCTGACATGTTAAAGATACGTCCTATCATTTCCACGAAATGTATAGGGCAGTTTGTACGTATTAAAGTCTGTATCTCAGCCGAAGTCCTTGCTACTTGTAGATCATAGGTTTCTTTGCCCGAGGTCAAAGGCACGGTTTGCTGTAAAAGCATGGCTTTCATTCTGCTCAAAGTATCAAATCTTATAAAAGAGACGTTCAGCGAAGGCCACAAAGGCGACTCCCTGACTGTGTCTATTGGGGCAAACAATACTTGCATACAGCAAGTGACCCTGGAGTTGACCGTTACTAGATATGGGATGCCTGGCAACATGCCGCAGCAACTCTGATCATTCAACATGAGGTAACTCCCATTCGAAAGTTGTCCAAACGTTGGATTAATCACAGCAGCTGGTGTACCCTGCTGGTGGCAAGACAAATTTGCCACAGAACCATTGCAAGCCCCGTGTAAAGAAATGTCCTGACATATAAGTGAACCGCTCAGTGCACTTTTACAGTGTGTACCGCTCAAAAACACTTCACGATCCCCACTCCAACATCTATATGTATACGGTAAATCCCAAGATGTCTTAATGTATTCCTTACCCAACCTTTCATATTTGCCTGCTTGCATTTGTCTGAGGCAATACTGAAACTGAAAAGTAGTCACAGGTAATGTAATTTTGCCATGAATGAGCCATTCTGTAGCTGGTTTTTCTGCCACTGTGAATGGTAATTTTTCCAGTTTTTCAATGCTCAACACCGTATACCTTGCTCCTCTTTGTGCCAGTTCGATCTGTTTATCAGTTAGATTGTATTCTGCAAACAAAGCTGACGTGTTGATAAAACGCCAAGGCACATAGCCCGCACGCAAAGATTGCAGCGTCCAGCTTAATAACACAATAGATCGTAATTGAGATTGGCCTTGTTGTAACATCGCCAAATCTTGTTCTAGTATGTCGATAGCAGAGGATACAATGTTGTCCAATGAATATATTCTGGAGGACAAAGTTGTTAACCCATTGTCGACCACAGTGAGTTTTCTCTAAATTAATACGATCAAGTTCACGTATTCGTTCTGCGGCCTCCATCTGTGACACTTTCCATGCTTCATTATAAGCAGCGTAAATGCTGGCAGATATGAAACGTTTTTGACGCGGTTTTCTTGGTCCAAGCAAGAATTCCCTACGGTCTGCGTCTTCTTTAAGTAAGGATAAGTGTTTTTTCACATCCTGTAGTGTAGATTTCTGAAGCCAATCGAGGCATAATTTTCCTACACTGTATGTTGTTACTACCCCCGGAGGATGCTGTCTTTGGACGTATCTTGGGTCTGGCCTATGAATAGTAAAGCCCTGAGTTTTATTCAGGAATCTTTCCTGACAGTTGTTCGTGTCTATGGGCCAGATCAACCATTTTCTCCAATCAGGATTAGATCTGTTGAGTTGTAGTATTTGGTCAACTGTCACCGCTGCCTGTGTATTATTATCACTGGCAGGTGTTGGTACAGAAGGTGTCTTCATCTCTTTGATCTTGGCTAGTCCAAGACAAGATGTTTGTTGGACAGTTTCATTCAAAAACATTATTTGTTCAGGGATGACACAGGCTCTAAATAAAGCTTCTATCCCCTGCACTTGCCAATCTTTAGTATCCCAGACAGTTTTTGTGTCTATTGTGTCTTTCCATAAGTCGAAACCCTGTCTAGACAGTTGGGCAATAAATGTTGCAGAGTAAATCTGTTTCGTATTAGTTAACATAATTTTCAGTCCTGTTTTGTTTACATTTTTATAGTAAAACATTTCTGGATCAGATGTATTATACCCTGAAAAATATGGAAACTTGTTAGCAAATGTTTTTGAACTACCTTGTGGTGGTGTCGGATAATGCTCCCATTGGTTAAACATAAACACATTTCTTGGGTATGCAGATTTATGCAAATAATGATGACCATAGTGGTTATAACAATACAGTTCTTCATAGTCTGATGAACCCTCTAAATATTCTTTTTTAGAAAATGCAGCAGATTTTTCTAGGTCAAACATTGTCATTAACAGTCTTAAAGTCCCAATCATCAGAATAGGTACTGGACGAAATTAGATCACTTAGTGACATTTTAAACAAATGTGGAATGTTCAATTGTTCCGTCGGGCCGAAGATATCAAAATCTGTTTTGTCCCACACTATACCATCCTGTATAGGAACAGCTGTGATGTTCACTGTTGACAAGTCTCTTGCTTCACGATGGGAAGATTTATGAGGTTTCAAAAGTACGTTCAGGTCTTTTCCTTCAGTATTCACATGGATGTATCTGCCACTTATAAGCACGCTCACAGTTGTAACCAAAGCTAGCCAGAGCAGAAAAACAAATAGTCCAGATGTAATCCAGAGTTCAATCCATGGAGAAACCAAATAAGTCTTTTTCAGAAAGTGAAGAAAGTCTTGTACTTGCTGCTTGAGTTTGAATGATGCTGGCGTCGTTTCAGGTTCACTCGGATCTTCTGAGAACGTATCAAAGTTAATGAAATAGCCAGAAGCAGTTCTGTCAATTGTTGGAATTGCATCAGGATTTGTAGAAATCGCTGGAACCAGTTGATCACTTGCTACACTGGTGTAGACAGGTGTATTTGGACGAACTGTTACTTGGTTTTCAAGAGGGATGAGTTCCATAGCATTGTTGCTTAGTCCTGCATCTGTTACTGCTGAATTCTCGATGGTTATCAGTCTTTCAGTCTGAACCTCTTGGATAGTAGCGAGAGGAGTGCGTCTGCTACTAGGTCGAAGTCCACGAGGCCTACTATTTAGTATTGGCCACATACTGTGGTTTGATGAGGTCGATGGACACAAATCTTTTCTCCTTTCTTCCAGCAAGGGGCGGCAGAAGTACTGTTCTCGTTTCTTGAACTGCTAGGACAGGTACTGGTTGTCTGTAAGAAGGTCCAAATTCCTTCTTTTCCGCTATCTTTTCTCTGACTAGATCCCCAACTTTTGGAATCCAGACATGCCTTACTGGGTTGCCGGTTTTTCCCCAGTGGTGGTTGGCTGCAGGAATACGTTGCTTTGTTTAGTTCTTAACTCATTCAGTTCCTGTAAAACAGCCAAACGATCTTTGATATCAAATGGTTTATTTTCCACCACTGTGCCTACGTCATCGAGATCTGGTACCCACATTCTTGTCCCAAATAGGACCTCATATGGAGTGACACCAGACGGGAGGAGGCATCGCCATCGTACACAAGAACACCATCCGCATCTCGACTAACTCCGACGAGACCTTCACCGCCGCCGAACACCTACACTTCCAGATACACACTGACCCCAAGACCACCCTCCGAGGCACCCTCATCTACAGACCCCCGGGACCACGCACACTATTCAGCGAAGACATCGCAGACTTCATCAGCCCGCACGCCATGCCCTCCGCCGACTACATCCTCCTAGGGGACCTCAACTTCCACCTGGAGAACAACAACGACAGAAACACCACCGCACTGCTAGACAACCTCGCCAACCTCGGACTCAAGCAACTGGTGAACACGCCCACCCACTACGCCGGCCACACGCTTGACCCCGTCTTCTCTTCCAGCAAGCACATCTCCTTCAGCCACGCCACCGGACTCCACTGGACCGACCACAGCTGCGTCCACTTCAGCTTCAGAAAGACTGCGACCCACCACCACCCGCAACAGGCTCCCCGCCGGAGCTGGAGCAAGATCACCGCCGAGCAGCTCACCGCCTCCCTCAGCCAGAACACACCCACCAACACAACGGACCCAAACGAAGCAGCCAGCAACCTCGCCAAGTGGCTGACCGCCTGCGCCGACGACCTCGCACCACTAAAAACCCTCCCAGCAGACCCGGAAGCAAGAAAACCCCTTGGTTCACCAACGAACTCAAGGAATCCAAGAAGAACTGCCGCCCTCTCGAGAAAGCCTGGCGACTCGACCAGACCACAGACAACAGGACCGCCCTCAAGCACGCCACCCGCAAACACCACCAGCTGATCCGTGCCACCAAGAAGTCGGCACTCAAAGAACGACTGGACAACAACGCCCACGACAGCAAGGAACTTTTCAGCATCGTCAAAGAGTTCTCCAACCCCAGCGCCGGAAACAACGACATCACCCCTCGCAAGACCTCTGCAACTCACTCGCCGCGTTCTTCCACCGCAAGATCACCGACATACATAACAGCTTCGACGCACAGACCACGCACCCTACCGCCGAACCAACGCCCGCCACCACCACCCTCTGCAACTGGACCCCGATCAGCACCGAAGACACCACCCGCACGATGAACTCCATCCACTCCGGATCACCAACCGACCCCTGCCCACACCACGTCTTCAACAAAGCCGACGCCACCATCGCACCCCATCTCCGGGACATCATCAACTCCTCCTTCCACACCGCCACCTTCCCGGAGAGCTGGAAGCACGCCGAGCTTACCGCCCTCCTGAAGAAACCAACGGCGGACCCCACCGACCTCAAGAACTACCGTCCCATCTCGCTCCTTCCGTTTCCGGCCAAAGTCATCGAGAAGACCGTCAACAGACAGCTTGCCGCCTTCCTCGAGACGAATGGATCCCTCGACCCCTCGCAGTCCGGGTTTCGGGCCAACCACAGCACCGAGACCGCCCTTATCGCAGCCACCGACGACATCAGAACCCTAACCGACAACGGGGAAACAGCAGCCCTCATCCTCTTGGACCTCTCCGCGGCGTTCGACACCGTCTGCCACCGCACCCTAGTGAAGCGCCTCAGCAACATCGGAATCCGAGAGAAAGCACTGGAATGGATCATCTCGTTCTCGCCGGAAGAACCCAGAGAGTCCGCCTCCCCCGTTCAGATCCGAGGCCACCAAAGTCATCTGCGGCGTTCCACAAGGATCTTCACTCAGTCCAACCCTCTTCAACGTCTACATGAGCCCCTCGCAGCCATCGCACGCCAACACAACCTCAACATCATCTCCTACGCCGACGACACCCAGCTGATCCTCTCCTCACCAACGACCCCACCACCGCCAGAGCCAACCTACACGACGGGATGAGAGACGTCGCCGACTGGATGAGGAACAGCCGCCTTAAACTGAACTCAGACAAGACGGAAGTCCTCATCCTGGGCTCATCACCCTCCGCCTGGGACGACTCTTGGTGGCCCCCGGCCCTGGGCACCGCGCCCAAGCCAACGGACCACGCACGCAACCTGGGCTTCATCCTGGACTCCTCCCTGTCGATGACCAGACAAGTCAACGCCGTCTCATCTTCGTGCTTCAACACCCTGCGCATGCTCCGCAAGATCTTCAGATGGATCCCCACTGAAACCAGGAAGACCGTCACCCAGGCACTCGTCACCAGCCGACTGGACTATGGGAACACCCTCTACGCCGGAACCACAGCCAAACTTCAAAAAGACTCCAGCGCATCCAGAACGCCTCCGCACGACTCATCCTGGACATCCCCCGACACAGCCACATCACCGGACACCTGAAAGACCTGCACTGGCTCCCCGTCAGCAAGAGAATCACGTTCAGACTCCTCACCCACGCACACAAGGCCCTCCACGACCTGGGCCCCAAGTACCTCAACGACCGCATGACCTTCTACACGCCCACCCGCCAGCTACGATCAACCAGCCACGCCCTCGCCACCGTACCACGCATCCGCAGAGCCACCGCCGGAGGAAGATCCTTCTCCTACCTGGCAGCCAAGACCTGGAACTCCCTCCCCACTCACCTTCGGCGAACCCAGGACCATCTCTCCTTCAGGAAGCAGCTCAAGACCTGGCTGTTCGAGCAGTAACTTACCCCCTCCCCCAGCGCCTTGAGACCCTCCCGGGTGAGTAGCGCGCTCTATAAATGCCGTGATTGATTGATTGATTGATTGATTGATTGACCCCCCCCCTAGAGAACTTCTTGGTAGTTTGTTTAATGAGCGTTGAACCCCATAAAGATGTTTGACCCACCCGTCACCCGAACCTAATACCCTAGCTGTTATAGACTGCTTTATGTCCCGGTTTTTCCTTTCCACAACCGAATTTCCCTCAGGATGGAATGGAGAGGAGTACCGCAATGCAACGCCCAGACTGGCCATGGCTTCTTTGTAAGCCCGAGAGCTAAACGCAGGGCCCTGGTCAGAATGTAGCGTGCCTATTGCGTATGTGCCGATAAAGACTCGCAAATCTTTTATAACAGTTCGAGCGTCAGCCGAGCGCTGAGGCCATATCCATAGGAACCTAGATTCAGAATTTGTAGGTATGCATTTGTCCAGAAGGACGCATGCGCGTAGATAGTCTAATGCTGTCTAACAGTGGTGTCTGTACTGGGCAGCTGCATTCGCAGCATGGTGTCTGGTGGCTTTCTCGCTGTAATTTACAGTCTAAGCAGTTATTGATGAATATGTGAATTTCTGTATTCATTCCAGGCCACCAGTACATCTCTTTTAATGTCAAAATTGTTTTAGAGATCCCTTGATGTGACAGACCCTCCCCCAAATGTGTTTCATAAATCAAAGCTGCTCTACTTTCCATGTTTGGAATTACCCTATCCCCCACTCCAGGGATTCGAGCAAAAGGAACGCTGTTCGCATCAATTACATAAGAGTACTTGAGTGGAAACTTTTTTGGTAACGCTGCACTGCTGCCCTTGCTTGAAGCATTGACGGCCAACATTATCTCACCGTCTATTTTTGTTTTTGAACGAGTGATCGCAGCTACGGAAGCCGTCTGAACAGCCCCCTTTGTGGCTTCGTCAGCCAATGAATTCCCTGCAACGTTAACGCCATCACGTTGATGACTCGGTGTGTGGATCACGTGAGCCTTTGGTAGTTCGTTTTTCAACTGAACTACTTGTTCCCAAAGCGTTTTGTGCTTTATTGTGCCACCTTTCGCATCTTTGAACTTATTTTCAAGCCAATTTTGCATATATTTATTATATGACAGAACACAGTAAAAGGAATCGCACACTATCAGTGTGGGGAATTCTCGATCTGTACTTTCAAGTGCCAGTTTGAATGCTTGTAGTTCAGCTCGCTGAGCTGTGCAATCTCCTAGAGATTGAGTTTTTGTGACCATAGGTCTGAAGATGCCATCTCGTATGCGACCTTTAACGATTGCACACGCTGCACTGTAAGCATGCTTACTCCCTGTTGCGGGCTGTGCGGATCCGTCATTGTAAATTATGAATTCGTACTGATCGAGAGGCAGAATTTCAGTGGGCAGAGGACATTCTTGTTCATATTGCAGGAATGCTTGTGTTTTTAAATCAGGATCAAAAACGTATTCAACATCTGTTGCAGCAAGCGAATTAACCCATTGTATCCATCTTGGATGTAATGCTTTAGCATTTGGAATGCTTGCTTTTGTGACCGCTTCTAAAGCCGGTACTGGGGTTACGACAATTATGCGTTTCCCTTGGGCTAAGGCTCTTTATTTTGCTACAGCGGTTTGAACTGCTGTCAGAATTTTTTCAGTTGAGTGAAGCGCATTTCCGCTTGTGTGTACAAATGAGATTTGTATGCGATTGGTATTTTTTCACCCTCATTGAAGGTTAAGTAGGTGAATCCGCAATGACCCGAAATTATTCGGATCACCAGGTTGCGTTGACTTACCCTAATCTCCTCTTTGTCTCTCTCTGTCTTGCTCAGCGCTGGGACGCCTCATTGCCGAGGCAGCCATGCGCTTTACAAGTATTCTAATCTAATCTAATCTTTGTAAGTGATTTGTTGCTAACATGTTAGCCTGGAGTGAACGCAAGATTTCTGTGTGTTCCTGTGTCCAGTTTTTGATTGAATAATCAGGTTTGATTAATGCGTAGAGGTTTAACCCTTTCTGCGTAATTCAAAATGCAAGTTCTTCCAAAATTTAGGAAACCCAGGATGGATTGTACATTTTTCAGCGTCTTTGGAGGTTGGAGCAGCGCACATTTTTCTAAAACGTTAGCTGCCAAGCTCTTGCCTTCACTTGAAAGCTCATATCCTAGAAATAGGACATTGAGATGGGCAATTCTGGACTTTTTGAAGTTGAATTTGTAACCCTCAGAGGTGAAGCCCAGTATAATGGTGCTCACCCTGTTCAAGTGTTTGTCTAGGTCATCGTCTGTCAGATAGATGTCATCGACATAGGACAATGCCTCATTGTCATAAATTTGTAGTAACTCCGTTACCCTCGCTGAGAATAACCCTGGGCTGTTCTTGAACCCTTGTGGGAGTCGACAAAATTGACGCTGGGTCCCCATTATGGAGAATGCTGTTAAGTACCTGCTTTCAGGTGCTATGTTTTGACAAAAGAAACCATTTGAGATGTCTAATGTGGTTTTGAATTTTTTACGCACAATGTTATTCATTAATGCTGTGCTATGTGCATTTTGCACTGCAAAGGTTTTAGAACAAGTGTTTAAGTGTCTGTAGTCCAAAACTAGACGATATGTATTGTCTGGTTTGGAGACAGGAAACAAAGGATTGTTCATTGAGGAGGTGCATGTTTCAATCACCCCTTGGTATTCAAGTTGATCTAAGATCTCCCTGACCTGTTTTTTAGCTTCTTGCTTTATTGGATACTGCCTTTGTGCAGTTGGTTCATGTTTCAGATGTATTTTATGCTGAGGTGAATCCTCATCCCATCCTACATGATTTTTATATAATGCTGGGGCCTGGGCTACTGCCCATTTCCTGGCATATGTATATTTTAGGTGTATTGGAATGTGGTTGGAGAAGGCAGGCATAATAATGTCTTCGCCATGTGGGCACTCCCTGACAAATTGTGGTGGCCAGTCTTTTTCTGCTAGAAGTATGTCATAGCCCCTTGATAATCTTTCCCCAAAAAGTGCTTTCACCTGTCTAGGTTTGTCTCCCTCCATCCGGAGTGTTATTTCATATAACTTTTGTGGAGTACTAACCCTGGTGTCTACAGTCTCAACTGTAATGTACTCATTCAAGTCCACTATCTCCAGAAGTTCCTTCAGGTTCTGGCGAGCTATTGTGACTTCTGCTGCATTGTCCAGCATTGTCTGAGCCCATTCTCCGTTCTTGAGTTGTGTTCTCAGTATTCTCGGCATGTCTGATCTTTAGACCTGCTACTTTCTTTTTGGAGAATTGAGGTTTTGTTTTGTTTTTTGTAGCGCGTTTTTCTTCCTTGGATTTCACGCGTTCTTCTCTATGTTCCGACCGTCCTCTTCTTTCCGAAGTCTGTGATGAGATCTGAAAGGGACGAGAGGAACGTGTATCAGTATCTTGATACCTATCAGGTTTTCTCAAATTATCCCTATTCCTGAGGTTATACCTCCTTTCAGAGGGCTCCTTTTGAGGAGACCTACCTCGGGATTGAGAACGTTTCTCATTTGAATTTTGTTTATTAGTCTCCCACTTCTTTTTAGAAGATGTAGGAGTTTGTTTAATAGAGTCCTTCTCAGGACTTTCAGATAGTTTCGGCTTCACTGGTCTTCCACCCAAACTATCTCTGCCTAATTCTGCATAAGATTGTTCAATTATTCTGGGTAGCTCAGTCTGGTGTTCTGTAACATCGAATTCCCTTAATTTTTGGCGGATCGCCACTGCTGCTGCCTCCCTTTTAATATTAGATAATATGATTGTTGAGACCTGGTCGAAATTTTTCAGTAATTTCATACCTAAATTTAGAGCAGGCTCTGCCCCGTATTCATTTTGAATTTGTTTCAGGACATCAGGTATTACCGCAATTGACGGAATGCCATGTGTTTTAGTATAGATGGCAGCAAAGACTGAGCCCCAAGTGGTGCAGTCTTCCAGTTGTGGTGTGATCCCCATCGGTAAACTGATTGTTAGGATTCTGTGTTTCTCATACGGGCTAGTATTTGGAAATACTGCTTCGATTTGAGTAATTTTTTGAGCTATCCAGAATGGAATTTGCTCACGTTTTGTGGGCATTTTACCCATGACTGCGTATAGAGTCTGTGGTGTAATTTTTAGTGTATTCCCCTGGTGAGGAGTTTGATTTGGAAGTGTCAATGGTGGTTGGACTGTGAAAGTCCGCATGACATATTGGACCAATTGTCTGTAGATTTTTATTAATTCTTGTAGTTGAACAAGTAGTTCCTCGTCTGACATTATATCCAGTTCAGGATGAGGTGTGTAGCCGGCTAGAATCGGCCATGTTGCTCCTGGTCTACCTAGTGGACCGAGCCTGGTAATGTTTCTGTGATGTTTTAGGGCGCCTTTAAACCAGAGCTGATGCTCTTGGTATGTTAATGGAATTTCTATATCCTCGAAAGGAATGTATTCCTCTGGTGGATCATCTTCTTTGTAGTTATGAAACATGTGTGTTACTGGATTGGATTCAGGAAATATTACCCATGAATAGAATACCTCTGTCTGAAAGGATTCGTGTGCCTCTATCGCGAAAACTGCTCTACCGCCTCTTGGTGGTAGGCCGTGTTTTATAAGTTTTAGAGTGATGGCTCTTCTTAAGTTTTGAGGGATGTCTATAACACCCTCCTCGGTTTCAATAAAACCTGTGATGTTATAAGCTGTTGCAGCTGGCTGATCCGCAGCTCCACCGTTTCTGGTCTCAGTGTCGGAGTCAGGCATTTTGTTGTTCGAAAAAATGTAGAACAAGTTTCAAAGAAACAAAGATAAGGTGCACAATATTTTGGAACACAGTATCCTTCAACGTTGAGCAAACCAAACAGCTAATATATAGGGTGTTTCCCTATGTAGCCGTGGTGGATACTTAACCCTGCCCACTCCAGACGTCTTTTGGAGTATATGGGTAGGGGTCTCTGAGAGAAAAAGCACAGCTGAGTTACTCAGTATCTAACGTTAAATTACCGCCTTACCAAACCGTTGGGCGCCATGTAGTGTAGCTCCTATTTCCCTAATAGGCTTTGCGCATTGGAATAATATCCCCTATAGGTTTGACATAGGACTAAGGTCAGTATGTCCCTATCGAGTATATTAAACTTAATTACTTGTGCCAGCTAGCTCAGAGGCCACTAGAAACTCCTTGACAAACAAGAAGGGAGTAGTTTCTGGCAGCCGCAAAACATGACCACTTTGTTTCCCTTTAGAATCAGAACGTGTCCCAGAGTCGTGGAAACAATAGATAACTATTTCACTCAGCTCACTCGTGCATACTTAGTTTTCCTCAAAGTTACACAGAAAGAATAGACGGGCGTTTCAATAAAAGGTTTATTGAACAGTCTTATTTCTTGTGTAAGTAATATGTGCTGTTACGATCACAAGACAGTATGCAAGATAAATAATGTACAGCGTAAGCAGTAGAAATAAATAATACTGCGCTAGCATGATCTTTAGTAGATATTCATTTACATAAATCACACAGACTAAAAAATGCGAGTACTCATACGATGCGTTTCTAAGCTAGTTCTACCCCAATGTTCCTAACCTAGGTGTAGGGAGAGGTATGAAGTAGGTGAAGTATTCCTTACTGTGGTATACTAAGAGTATGTTAAGCCTAGTATGCCTAGTATGCCAAGAGTCCCTCTAGGTTCTAGTCAACCTCATACCTTAAGAATGAGAGAGGTAGGAATCTCTTGCCAGACTCGAACTCCAACACCCTGCGAGGGAAGTCAGATCACTGGAAGCTGAATTATCTGCGTGCAGGGATGACAGCGTCTTCTCAGTGCGTCAGGCCGGGAAACGGGCTCCTCTGAAGTCGAGGTCTCCTCTAGTTTACAAGGGCTAGGGAAGGTATATTTATACCTGAGAGGTACCTCAGAATGTTAGCATTGACGTGAATCGGACAGCGGAAGACGTCCTGAATGAACCCCTAAGGTATAACGGTTCATGCATAATAGATGAGTCCTTGAAGAAATCAATAGTCCTGTGCTAGGGAAACTCCCGAAGCCTAAGGGTCTGTTCTTCAAGAACTCGTTGTGACGTTAGGGTGGACGGATGTCGGAGACCATGCCTGTATTTGGAGTGCACGGTTTAATGCCTAAATAAGGACTTGGATTTTATGCCTATATAAGGGCAGGGCGAATTGTGCCTATATAAGGACATGATACAGGAAAACCTATATACGGACACCCTAAGAGGAATACAACAGAATCTGAGCATACAGAATGTTGTTTGCATCTAGCTTGTAGGAGTACTTGAGTGGAAAACCTTTTGGTAAGGCTAGGCTGTTTTTGCGTGAAGCCTACCTCACGCACATAGCCCTTCACACCGGCAAACCCGAATATCTGGCGAAAAAACTCAAAAAGCCGGCCAGACCAGGAACCTGAGAAGCTCAAACTGCCTCCTACTCATCCCACCAAAAACTAGAAGAAGAAAAACTGCGGACCGATCCTTCGCCGGAAGCGCTCCTAAAATCTGGAACTCTATTCCCCCTCACATCAGAACCATCCCTCCTTTGTACATTTCAAAAGCCAACTCAAAACCCTGTTCCTCAACCGCTCCCTAGGGAGTGGATAGGATCACTCGGGGCAGCTAGCGGACATCGCGCTCTGCTCCAGCTCTAAGACTCCGAAGAATCCTGAAGACTAACACTGTCCTGCACTATAATGTGTTGCTTTTTTATTTTGCGTTCTTCTGTTAATATGTCTCTCTTCTATTTTGTATCTGATGATTATCTGCTATGTACCAGCTGTAAAGCGCTCCGATACCCTAGGGTCAGGCCAGCGCTATAGAAATCTTCTTAAATAAATAAATAAATAAAAAATGTCTATTCTCGTTTTTGAACGAGTGATTGCAGCTATGGCAGCAGTACGTACTGCCCCCTTCGGAGCTTTATCAGCCAATGAATTCCCTTCAACGTGAGCACCATCACGTTGATGACTCCGCATGTGTATCACGTGAGCTCTGGGTAGTTCGTTTTTCAACTCAGCTACCTGTTCCCAAAGCATTTTATGCCTAATTGTGCCACCTTTTCAGTCTTTTAAACTCATTTTGACCCCAGTAGTGAAGATATTCGTTGTATGACTGGACACAGTACAAAGAATCGCACACTGAGTGTGGAGAATTCTCGATCCGTATTTATTAGTGCCAGTAATAGTGCTTTTAATTCTGCCAGCTGAGCCGTGCAGTCTCCTAGAGACTGTCATCATATCGCTGGGATGGAACTTGCCTTCCCGCATCCGTCCTTTTACAATCGCACAAGCGGCGCTGTATTGTTGCTTACTTCCTATGGCCGGCTGAGCAGACCCGTCAGTGTAAATAATGTATTCATACTGATCTAGAGGCATTATTTCATTTGGGAGAGGATATTCTTGTTCATATTGCAGGAATCCTTGTGTTTTTAGCCTTGGATCATATCTGTATTCTACATCCTTTGCAGTGAGAGAATTAGCCCATTGTATCCATCTTGGATGCAAGGCTTTAGCATTAGTAACGCTTGCCTTGGTAGCAGCCTCAAAGGCTGGTACTAGAGTCACGACAATTATTCGTTTCCCTGAGCCAGTGCTCTTTTTTTTACTACAGCGGTCTGTACTGCTGTCAGTATCTTTTCTGTAGAAGCAAAGCGCATTTCAGCGTTTGTGTACAAATGTGATTTGTAAGCTATGGGTACCGTTTCGCATTCATTAAAGGTTAGGTAAGTGTACCCAGATTGACCCGCTATAACGCGGCTCACTAGGTTGCGCACGTTTAGTGTGTCTGCAAGTGTTTTGAAGCTATCATGTCAGCTTGTAGGGAACGAAGGATATCTGTGTCCAATGCCTAACTGAGAAATCAGGTCTTATTAAGTCATAGAAAGGTTTTACTCTTTCTGCGTAATCCAAAATGTATGTTCTGCCAAAGTTTAAAAATCCCAGAATGGATTGTAAGTTTTTCAAAGATTTAGGAGGTTGGAGCAGCGCACACTTTTCTAAAAAGTTAGCTGCCAGGCTTTTTCCTTCACTTGATAACTCGTATCCCAAAAATAGGACGTTGTGGTGGGCTAATTTTGATTTCTTAAAGTTGGATTTGTAGCCCTCGGAGGCAAATCCCAAAATTATGGTGTTCACCCTGGTCAAGTGATCCTGTAAATCATCATCATCCGTCAGATAAATATCATCTACATAGGACAATGCCTCTTCATCCAAATTCTGAAGTAATTCTGTTACCCTAGCGCTGAACAACCCTGGGCTATTCTTATACCCGTGGGGGAGTCGACAAAATTGACGCCGGGAACCTAGCTCGGAAAATGCTGTTAAATACCTGCTTTTAGGCGCTATATTTTGGCAGAAGAATCCGTTTTAGATATCTAATGTTTTGAATTTTTTCTGCACAATGTTATTCATTAATGCAGCACTGTGTGCATTCTGTACTGCAAATGTTTTTGTGCAAGTGTTCAGATGTCTATAGTCTAAAACTAGACAATATGAATTGTCAGGTTTTATTACGGGAAACACAGCATTATTCATTGCAGAGGTGCATGGTTCTATTACACCCTAGTATTCAAGTTGATCTAAGATCTACCTGACCTGTTTTTTCGCATCTTGTTTTATTGGGTATTGTCTCTGTGGAGTTGGACTAGTTTTTACTGGAATTACATGGTGTGGCGACTCAGCATCCCACCCAACATGGTTGCGATAGAGTGTTGGAGCAAGAGATACTGCCCACTCCCGCGTGTATGTATGTTTTAAGTATATTGGAAGGTGGTCGGAAAAAGATGGTAAAATTACCGTCGCTCCCTTTGGGCAATCCATAACAATTTCAGGCGGCCAATCTTGTTCAGCTAAAAGTATGTCATAGCCATGAGTCAAGTTCTCCCAAACGAGACCTTTAACTTTTCTGGGTTTGTCCCCCTCCATTTGGAGTGTTATTTCATGTAACCTATGTGGGAAACCTACCCTCGTATCGGGTGTTTCCATCGGATATGCTCATTCAACTCAGCTGTCACCAGAAATTCCATCAGGTTCTGGCGAGCTATTGTTACTTTTGCTGCGCTGTCTAGCATCGTCAGAGCCCATTCCCTGTTCAGTAGTTGAGTCCTCAGAATTCTGGGCATGTCTAACTTTGAGACCTGCTTTCTTCTTCTTTTTAAATTGAGTTTTAGATTGTGGCTTTTCTTCTTTTTTAGAAGTGTAGCTTGAAGCGCGTGGCGTGTCTCTGGACTTCGTATGCTCTTCTTGTCTGTGTTCTGACCGTCCTTCTCTCTCTCTCTCTCTGAGTTTCTTGGGTGAACCCTGAAAGGCACGAGAGGAATGTGTATCCGTATCCTTATACCTGTCAGGTTTTTTAATGTTATCCCTATTTCTAAGGTTATATTTCCTGTCGGAGTTCTCCTGCTGAGGAGACCCACTCTTAGATGGAGATCTATTTTCTCTAATTTTTTTGTTTTTATTGTTATAATCCCATTTCTTCTTGGAAGAATCAGGTGCTTGCTTGGTGTTATCCTTCTCAGGACCACCCATCAGTTGAGGTTTTGTTGCTCTAGCTCCCAAACTATCTCTGCCTAATTCAGCATAAGTGTCTGTGATAATTTTAGGTAATTCACGTTCCTGTTGTAAAGGAGTGAAATCCCTCAGGCTTTGGCGTATTGCCACTGCTGCTGCATCCCCTTTGATATTAGCTAATGTAATAGCTGATACTCGGGCAAAATTACCTAGTAATTTCATCCCTAAGTTCAGAGCAGGTTCTGCTCCATACTCGGTTTGTATTTGTCTTAATACGTCTGGTACTACTGCTACGTGTTCTGGTATATATGGCAGCGAAAATTGTAATTCTAAAAACAAAGTCTCTGGTGCAAAGGCGCCGTTGTTCAACTTCTTATGTAGAGGATCAAAGGTCTGTGCTCTTAGTTTCCGATTATGTAGATTAAAACTTCCTTATGTGGTTCTTGCATTTATGCGTGGCGCTGCTCTCCCTTGCTTTGATTCTACTAGTGACAGGAATTTCACTAGCTTCCCGTTTAGCTGCGGGTCCTTGGAGTCAAAGCATGCAATCACAGCCTGCCTCCGGGTTCAAATCCCTCGTTCATTAAAGTGGGCTTTAAGTAATCCTGTCCTTTCCGCCTTTAGTTCGATACAGGAGCAGATTACGTGTTCCATGTCTTCAGTGCCATTCCCACATAATCTGCATTTATTTCCACATTTTTCCCTCTGCCAGGGTGGAAGGTGCGGGATTGCTGGCAGGACTCCAAGCCTGTATTTTAAAAATTGTTCTTTGGTCTTCCTGGAGTACCCCAGGTTGAAGTATGGCTGTGGCCCAAGTGACTTGTAACCGCTCAGAGTCATCCAGGCGTGTCTCCTGCGGGTAAGGGCGGCTTTGTCTTCGACAAAGGAGATTTTTTTGATTACTTTTTTTACTACTTGCTTAAAAAGCAAGTGGGTAGTTTGTTTCCCATAGGTCGGCTAGCCCGGTAGTAGCAAGTGAAGCCTCCAAGTATTTTCTGGCCGGTGAATTGGGTGTGTTAGAAAATTCTTGCCAGAGCTGATGGTTCAACTTGTTCCGTGGAGAGTTCTTAATTTTGTGCCAGCACGTTATGTATGAACCTTGCCTAGCCAAGAGTTGTTTAGTAAGGCCAAACTCCAGGCGAATCTGTGCGGGTGAAGCGTAGGTTGGAAGGCTAAACACAACTTTGTAGGCCTTAGCCATGGTGGTGTCCAACATGTTTGCGTCCCTGCCTCTCAGTGCCTCGCTGCCATAGGTGATGGTGGGTAGGATTTTGGCTTGGGCAAGCAGATTGTTAGCATTCTGTGTTTTTCTTGAGGGCTTGTGTGTGGAAATACTGCCTCTAGCTGTGTTATTTTCTGAGCTATCCAGAATGGCATTTGTTCACGTTTAGTGGGCATTCTACCCATAACTGCGTATAACGTTTGTGGTGTAATTTTAGTTGCAGAACTCTGAACTTGATTTGTTTGTGTAGCTCTTGTCGGCTGAAGTGTGTGTTCTCATCACGAACTGTGTCATGTTCCTGTAGAGTTTTATATTTTCTTTGTGAAGTGTACGTAAGTCTGCTACTGTCATTGTGTCAATGTCTGGATGCGGTGTGTAAGCTGCAAAGACAGGCCAAGTGGCCCCGTCTTTTCCGAGCGGACCTAGTCTTGCTTTATTTCTTGTATGGGGGAGGGCGCCTCTAAACCAGTTTGTGCTCCTGGTAGGTGAGCGGAATTTCAATGTCCTCATACGGACTGTATTCCTCTGGTATTTCATCTTCAGAGTGAGAATGAAATGTATTTGATTGTGCATCTGCTTGTGGGAATTTAACCCATGAATAGAATACCTCGGTTCTATATGACTCGTGAGCCTCAATCACAAAGGTTACTGTCCCACCCCTAGCTGTGACTCCGTAGTCTGTTAGCTTTTGAGTAAGGGCATTTCTGACATTGTCCGAAATGTTAATTTCCTCTTCTTCTTCCTGTACTAAAACACGCCGTGCTGGCACTGCGTCTTCTTCTGTCTTTGTTGAAAAAGAATCTCAAGGAAGAGTTTCAAGGAAACTGAGAAGGTTTTATGCACAATAGGAACTGTTTGTCCTTCAAGCTTGATAAACCTACAGCCAATAAATAGGAATTTTGCCTACTCAGCTGTGGTGGATAGTTCCCTTCCCACTCCAGACGTCTCTGGGGAAATGTGAGTAGGGGTCTCTGAGAATAGCACGACTCAGATTTGACTGTTAAATAAGTACCAAACCAACGCTGGCGGCGCCATGTCGTGTAGTTCCTATAAACCTATATAGGATCTGCGCGTTTAGACAACCTATACTGTAGGATTGGAGTCAGACTGATTCTGGATACCCCTACCGGATATGTCAGCCTGTATACCAGCTAGCTCACAGTGCCACTAGAAACCCCTCTTACCAAGGAGAGAATAGTTCTTGGCAACTATCGAACATGACAACTCTGTCCCATCCGGGATCGTGGAAACAGTGCCACTTTTCGCTCAGTCACTCGTGCTCACTTTGTCTGAGAGAGATGCACAGAATAAACGGTGGGGACATTTCTCAATAAGCATTTATTGAACCAGCGTCCTTCTAGTGTAAAATAGGTGTGCTGAAACAACCATTAGACAGTAACAGACATAAATGATAATAAGCACTAACAAAGTAATAGGATGGTAGATTTCTACCATTGTGCTAAGACAATGAATACAGGCAAGTATATAAAATACATGACGGTAAAATGCGTACTCCTACGATGCGTCCCTAACTAGATGTACCTAAGTGTACCTAGCATGTATATGGGTGTAAAGCCAAGAATCCCTCTAGGATAAACCCCATTACCTGAAGTGAGAGACTGTGGGACCCCGTCTTGGTCTCGAGATGAACACCCCGCAAGGGATGTTAGACAACTGCGAGCTGGAGTATCTGCGTGTAGGAGCCTCAGCGTCTCGCGTCAGTGTGTCAGCATGGAAGTCCTTTTCTCCTCTGACAACCTTAGCAAGAGATGGTGTATACATACCCAAGTGTTTACCCCCTGGGAAAATACCTTGCTGTGTCTTGTCGGACTGGGATGACGGAAGGAATGACCCTTGTACATAGTTTTTATGCAGTAGATGGTAGGCCTGCTGTGATTCCAAGAATCCTCATGCATAATGAATGAGGATTAAGCTTTTTGGAGAAAACCCCATGTTATCTTTGGACATTACCGTAACTAGGTAAAAGGTCAGTACTAAGAATCGTTATGTAGTGAAATGGTAGGGAGAATATAGGTGAAGGGTTAGGTGACTACCTGAGCCTATATTAGGGTACCTATATGGAACATAACATTACTTCACATAGACGTGTTAGTGAGCTCCAGGCTTTAGCCTTATAAGAACCTTTCTTCCAGCGTTGTCCCACAGCCAGATTCCGTTGCGGAATGGGCTCCCCACCCATCAGATGTTAAAAGGGCCCTTGTCTTCTATATTGATAGCATTAACATTTTCAGAAAAACTAAACAATTATTTATTGCTTTTCCCCACCCTATAAATGAAAGCCTGTATTCAAATCCGGTATAGTCAGGTGCATTCAAACATGTTATGCTAAAGCCAAAAGAACTTTACCTACATCTCCTAGAGCGCACTCAACTAGGAAGAAAGGAGCATCCATGGCTTTCCTAGGAAAAATTCCAATAGCTGACATATGCAAAGCAGCTACATGGCCCACACCACACACCTTTACTAAACATTACTGTGTGGATGTTTTAGCACGCCAAAAAGGCAGTGTAGGGAAGGCAGTACTACTTACACTTTTGCAGACAGCTGCCACACCCACAGTTGAACCGCTGCATTTCGGGGGGGGAGGGGGACACTGCTTTACAGTCTATGCAAAGCATGTGTATCTACAGCCACACATGCCTCGAACAGAATGTTACTTACCCTGTAAGCATCTGTTCGTGGCATATATAACTGTAGATTTACTTGTGCCCAACCTCCTCCCCAAAAACCTGTGGCAGTTTCATTTTTACTCTCTATGCACATGGACATCTCATTACTTACACTTACTCTGCACTCCATTCTCACCCGCCTGCGAGTAAGCAATCTAACAATGGAGTCAATGCCCATGTGCATTATAAGAGGAGGAGTGACTCGAAAGTCTTCTTGGAAGAAAAACAACTTGCACACATCCGGACTCAACCCTATATGGCAGGAATATGCAAAGCATGTGAATCTACAGCACTACATGTCCTGATCAGATGCTTAGAGGGTAAGTAACCTATTTCTTCTGCTACACCACCTCCAGGAAAGAGTAGGAGCTCTCCTACACCATTTCCTTCCAGATCGGGAATCATCACGTATATTTTACATCCCATTTAACCACACCATCAAGGATTTTGCTAGTCAACCATATTACAACTTTCCATGACATCTTGACTAGAATTGCCTCCAAGCTCATTATTTCACATGAGACTCCACATACATCGGTTTCCAGAATAATGGAAATGCTGCTATGTAGAGTTTCTATATGTCTCTCTTGCCTTTGGTGCTGGTTTTGAAGAAATGTCACAGAAAAAAGGTATTTAGCCTGCCACACAGCTAATATTGTTGAAGAAATACAGACCTGCAGAGCAAGATCTATTTTGTCTGTGCATGGATCTGAGCCAGCCTCAGTCGATCGAAGTGCAGATGGACAGCACCACAGTGATGCTTTATTTTAACAAAAAAGGGGAATCATATCCATGTCCCTTTCTCTGGAATCACAAACAATCTGGAACTGGATTCTTTCAGATGATCTTCCAGGGATGCACAAAACCCAAGCAAGAGTGTGAAGCAAACACTGCAAAGAAAACCATGAGTGAATTGGATTTCACTTGAATAGATCTGTTAACCCCAGCTCAAAACATGAAATGCCCAGACTTTTCCTTCAGCCTTCCAGAGCAAGACTCTCCGGTACAATGCCCCTTTGAGGAGCTGGTCAGGGAAATTTCTTTACAATTCTTCACTGATCCCTCCAATATTAGTTCTAATAAAACTGTGTTATTCCCAAACTAAATTAAATTTGATTGCACCTGAATCGTCCAGCCTCTGGTGGTAATCAGATCTGCTCCGGACGTCTTTCCAGCCACACAAGAGGCTTTTGTGCGCACTAAACTTTCTGTTCAAACTCCAGGACCAATATTTCCATCCAGACATAACATGTAAACTTGGCACAGTACAAGAAACAGTGGTTATTTACGGGTACTTTAGTTGGATAATTTAGTTAACATGAGTATTTGGGAACACATCAATTGTAGCCCTTTGGAACTAATCACTCCAAGTCATAAACCACACAAACACCATCAATGACACATCACCGCAGAAGGCAAAGCCTTGTTTAATTAAGGACAAAAAATGTGCTACAAAAGTGGGTTGGTGACAGAGCATTGTTCAGGTGATAATTGTGTGTAACACAGTGAAAATAAGACACATGATAACAATTCTGTGGGTAGTAGGTGTGTTGACACTAGCCACTTTCCTACTAACTCCCCCCTCTTAGGAGCTATGATATAGCCAGTCCAAAACTGAAAGACTTTGACGATTCAAAAGCACATTCATTATTTCACTGTGTCATCATTATGACATTTAGAACAGCAGAGTTACAACCCTATGCGTTATTCGTAAGCTGGCAATAAGGAATTTATTTCCAAGAAACCAGAAACACTTTTATAAGCTCAGAAGGTTCTACCAGATTCAATGTGATTAGCATTGTAATTTGAACTTCATTAAGGGTTTTATTTGTTCAGCTCCCAAAAGCAGCTGTGAATGGATGTTCAAACTGTAAAGATAAGGCGACAATGTGGTCATCATTTTCCAGCACAACAAAAAAGTAATGCAGTTGGGTGCCTTGAAGACTTGATTGTCAGTATCCTGAAGGTGGAAAAGCGCTGTATTAGATTGAACATGGTTTGCCTTCTGTGTTCTTATTACCAGTTAGCAAATAGACCATTATCAGGAAAGCCTAGAGCACATTCCACTGAGGGAAAAGCAGCTACAGCAGTAGAGGTGAGAAATGCTCCAGTAAATGAACTTTTGAGGCACAACTCATATGTAGGTGTGGTCTGATCCCTTTGTTTCCTGAACACTGTGGATTAGAGGGGATAAGCTTGCTACTCTAATATTTCTGACTTTTAGTGAAGATCCTATCATACAAGAGGAAAGGTTACTTGTATAACTAAGGTCTGCAAGGCAAGCATTTTAAATGATATGGCTAATGCCCTTCCTTCACCGCCACATCTAGTTATTTCGTGGTACATACCTCATTAGTATATCTCTGCATTAATCCTTTAAAAAAGAACAGTCTGTGAGCCAGCTGCCAGTACATGGAATGTTGGGATCAGGCCACTGGCAGCATCTTAAAGGAACGGTGTACCTTTTTTCAGTCTGCTGCACAGTGCTGCCTGTCTGACTGCATTTTCATCATTTTCTTTAGTTTTTCTGGCCAGTAGCATTAGAAGTTTTGCTGCAGTGTTGCTCTATATTTTTTAGTTTGTCACTTCATTTGGCAGTTAAATTCTTCAAATTCTGAAATTTAGCCTATCTGTTTTTTTATAATGCTAGATGTACACTCAGTTTCAGTAGTGAAAATGAAAGTGTTTCAGGATCCCAGAAGGCTTTTGGCAATTATTCTAGCATTTATCCATTAGTTTGCCCATGGATTTTTGCATACAATGCAGATTTTGTTGCACGCTGCACTGAAATCTGCATGTCCGGATAATTATCTGGCATTTATCGTCCTTTAAATTCTGGCAAGTTTGACATATGTTAATTTAACAGGGGATGCATTTTTATCACACCTGGTATGTATTGTGAGCTATAGTGTTAGAACTGGGGTTTCTGGTTGGCAGAGCTATGCCCTTTGTCCAAGCAGGACCCACCACTCTAGTCAGGCTAAGCTAGATGCACACTAAAAGATAACCTGTGCTCACCCTCTGGTAGGTTGGCAAAGAGCAGTCAGGCTATCTAAAGAGGCAATTTGTAAAGAATTTGTGTAACTCACAGTAACACAAGGAATAAACCACAAAAATACTCCAAACAGGGTTAGAAAAATAGGTAATATTTTAATAAGTAAAACAAGACCTAAACGACAAAACTCCAATAAGTAGAACTGTAGGTATGAATTTTTAAAGATTAAATCAAAATCTAGTGCTTGGAGTCAAATATCGTTTGGGGTTACTGGAGGCCACGCTGGACCAGGGTAAATCCAAAGTTCAGGCTGACCGTGATGGAGGGAAGGCGACTTCAGGACTCACGCAGGTCCTGCTGAAAAAGCACCTTGAAAGGAGGAAGCAGCAATGTTGAAGACTCTATGCGTTAGTTCCCATCCGCACAGACGAAGGCTTCATCAACGAACCCCTTTACAATGCAGGTATGTTATCGATCAGCTCCTGCGTCAAAGGGCAATGCATCGGTTCGTAGATTTTGATGGTTATGGACAGCAGGAAATCACCTTTCAAGGGCCCAGAACTGGAATGGCACCCCTTGGCAGGGCAGGACTCACAGATGGCAGAGTCCAGGTGCTGTTGCAGGGTTGAAGGAAGCCTTTGATGGCCCTGAGACCTCATAACAGGGTTGAAGCCAGTAAGCCCTTGTAGCAATTTGGATTCAAGTGAGATGGGTCCAGTCCTTGTCCTCAGCAGGGCAGAGATCAGCAGGGCAGCAAAGCAGAAAAGCAGCTCTTTCAGAGCAGCAGTCAAACATAGTGGCAGTCCTTCTAACACAGCAGTCTTTACTCCTGGCAGAGTTCTTTACAGGTCCAATAGTGTACTCTCTTAGTAAGGTCAGAGGCCCAGTACTTCTACCCAGTTATGCCTTTGAAGTGGGGGGTGACTTCAAAGCAGGCACCCCTTTCTTCCCAGCCCTGGCTCCAGACTATCAGCCCTTTGTGTGGGAAACAGGACACTGCCTATTCAGGTGCAAGTGTCAACTCCCCCCCCCCCCCCCCTCTCCTCCTGCCCAGAATGTAGATGAATGCAGAGGAGTCGCACCCACTCTTCCTGTGCATCTGGTTGTCTAGAGGGAATGTAGAGAGTGTAGCTGTAGCCCACCCCAGACGTGTATTGGAAACGGGCTTCAAGGCACACAGAGCAGTAAAGTAGCGAAATGCCCACTTTCTGAAAAGTGGCATTTCTAAATTAGTAATGTTAAATCCGTTACCATTAAAAAGATTTTATCATTACCATTCCAAAGATATAGAACATGATGCATCTACTCCTTTCTGATCAGGAATTGCCACTTAAAAGTGTATAAGGGAATACCCAATTAATCTATGAGAGGAGTAGGCCTCACAGTAGTGAAGAATGAATTTAACTGTTTGTCGCTACCAGGACATGCAAAACATAAAAGTACATGTGCTACCTTTTACTTACACAACTCCCTGGCTTTAGGGCTAGCTAGGGCCTACCTTAGGTGTGACTTCGGTGTAGTAAAAGGCGTGGCTTGGCGCCGATGGTGGAGGAAGCTTAGATCCGAGCTCCCGCCGGCAATCCATCTAGGGCCATCCTGAAGCTCGTGGGGGGCCCAGCGGCGGACAAAGGACCCCCCTGGCTCCTGACACAAGGGGACAAGTGAACGGTCTGTCGTCCGGCGCGGAATTCTGCTGGTGAAGAGAGTTGCGGGCCCCTCGGAGACGAGACCGCGAGGCAGAGAGAAAATGGCGCCGGTGGCGCAGAGCTGAGACTGGCAACGGCTTTCCGGGCGCGAGCAGCCCACAGCGCTTACTGGTGAGGCCCCGCGGGCAGAGGAAACGAGACGAGCCGGGACCAACAAATTACTGGGAGAAAGAAGCGGGAGCGTCCCGCGGGACTACAGGAGTCGAGCCCGCAGGAGCGGGCTCCAGCGACAGTGGCCGCGGAGCTGGGCTGCCTCTAACTGTGGCCTCTGGGGAGAGGAACAGATCACGGCCCTACTCAGCATAAAGCCCCGGGAGCGGCGGATCGTCCTGCCCCTGATCGGAGCTGGAGCACTGAGAGGCCTGCCCGGGGGTCGCGGGCGTTGGAGTCTCCTGACGCGGGGCCTGGAGGACTGTGCGGCGCCCCGCTTCTGACCGGGGCCTGCCGGGAGACGGAGAGTCCAGTGACCACTGCCCACACTCGGCACAGGGCCCAGGGAGTCACCTAGGAACACTCCCCACGCTGAACACCACCACACCTGAAGGTCTGCCTGCAGGGCACGGGTGCCCGCGGATGCTGGAACCAGCTGATAGGGGGCTCTGGGCACGGCGACTGGCCCTGCCCCTGCCTGAGGGCGTTGCAGAGTGCTGGAACCCAGAGAGGACCCTAGTGCCCTCCACCATTTAGCCCCACGTGGATGCGGACAAGATGGCGGGACACGCCAGGAGAACCTGGCTCACAGCTGACCGAGCCCTCTAACCCCCTAGCCCAGCACAGAAACAGCAACAGCCGGCGGAAGGCAGTGAGTAGGCCGGGGACCACCAACTGGGGACAGGAGGAGGGGAGAGGAGGACCGACCCAGGGAGGCGAGTACCGGGGGCTGGGAGAGCGAAGGCCCGCGGAGAGGACAGTGAACGCACCCGAGCAGGGAGGGCCTGCGAGAAGAACACCAGGGACCTCCAAGCACTGCGCAGGAGCGACCGAGAAGGTTCAAGAGGGCTCAAGGAGCTAGGACTGTCCGGATTGCATCCCTGCGCAGGAACCATATTTGAACTAAGCACAGGGAACCCTGCATAGGTGCCGGAGTGCGTAGGATGTCCAGCGAGATAAGAACATATCCAACAAAGAACACATTCCTGGACTTGACCACGCAGGCCCAACCTGGGTTCGGGAGGCACCGGAACCTGAGTCACGGCCCGCAGAGAGCAACCGGGGGGACTATAAGGGAAGTACGCAGGGAGGCGCCCAACGCAAAGAGGTACCCACTATGGGGAAAACCACCAAACGACGCGAGCAAGACCAGCAAGAACTGCAGGGAGAAGAGCCAGGGGGCACATCCACGAGGGCAGCGAGTCGAAATACGGCGAAAGAGATGCTGGAAGACCCATCGCTGTCGGACATTCTCTGAGCCATAGAGTCATCCAGGACAGCGGTGGAAACCAAAATCGATACTCAGAGAAGACTTGGGCCTCCTGAGAGCAGACCATCAAACTCGCAGACCGGGTCTCAACAACGGAGGGAGAAGTGCGGGAACTGACGCCCCAGGTGACCACGGCCAACCAGAGGCTCTCCGATATGGTGAAAAGAGTACAAGTGCTGGAACTCAAAGCGGAGGATGCGGAAAACAGAGCACGGCGTAACAACATACGCATCGTAGGCCTTCCAGAGAAAGTGGAAGGGAACAATATGGTGGCCTACCTAGAACAATGGCTCCGCACCGAAGTGGCAGAGGAAGGGCTATCCCAATATTTCGCACTGGAGCGAGCGCACAGAGTCCCCGCCAGAGCACCTCCACCGGGACGACCGCCCAGGCCGGTAGTAGCACGCTTACTATTCTACCAGGACAGGGATCATGTACTGCGACAGGCCCGGCAGAAAGGCCAGCTAAAAGTGGCGAATAGCATCGTCAGGATCTTCCCGGACTTCTCCCGGGAGGAACGAAAGCTGAGACAACTGAACATTCAATACTCAATGGTGTTCCCGGCCAAGCTAAGGCTGTCGATGGCAGGTGGGACCAAGTTTTTCACCACGCCACATGAGGTGTGGGAGTGGATCGATCAGCAGGACAGAGGAGACCAAAGGCAAGAGGGTCAAGACAGAAGCAGGACCCGACCTGGAGGTAATGGAGGGAAACCGACGAGTCAGCCCACGGCGGAGGAAACACAGAGGGAGAGAGAGAGTGCGGTGGCGGCGATTGCATCCCTCCGCACCCAAGGACGAAGGGGCGCTGCTTCAGCGTCAGGAGATGACCTGAGAGACTCAGACTCTGAACACAGCACAAGTACAGTGGGGGAATCCAGTCAGGAACTTCCGCACGTTACCCCTGGAACAGCAGACAATATCATTTGAAGGCGCCATGGGCCACGCAAGTATATTCAGACAAAACTGACACACAGGAAGGGCAGCCTAGCACACTGACCGGGAGCACTGACGGGCGGGGAGAACCCATGAGCATGTTCTGCTGATTCAAACCTACAAGCACTTGGATGGGGGAGACGCGGGGGGCGGGGCTCCTTCCCAGATAGGCGCCAGACCCGCCACTACCGGAACTTTGGACACTTCTTAAAAGTTGCACTTGAGTGCATAGTTTGGATGGGGGAGAGAACCTCACTTGTCCTGGGGAGGGGGTGTTGGGGATGTTCTAGAGTTTTATGTTTGGGGCACTGCAGGCCATTAGAAATGGGGCTAGTGAGCATCTACATAGGGCAGATCTACCGACTCTGACTGTTGGGGACTTCGGCCCTGGGGTCAGGAGGAGAACAAGACAAACAATCGCAGATGGGGGATAGAGTAACGTATAATCTGCTATCTTGGAATATAAGAGGCATGCATTCTATGCATAGGCGACATAGAATCTTCTCCTACCTTAATAGACGGGGAGTACACATCGCCATGCTGCAGGAAACACACACACTGGCTTCCGAGGGGGCAGCGCTGCACCGGAGATGGAGGGGTCAGGCGCATTATACCTCATTCTCAGCGTTTGCGAGAGGGGTACTAATCTGGATAAGAGCGGGGGTCCCCTTTCAGCACACAGGACACACAGTTGACCCGAAGGGCAGGTACCTCATAGTCACAGGACGACTAGACGGACAAGACATAACACTGATAAATCTATATGGACCGAATACAGACCAGGCGGCCTTCCTGGAAAAGATGAGTGGGGTATTAGCACCTCATATGGTGGACTCAGTCATTATAGGAGGAGACTTCAACTGTGTAGCATATCCGGCCTTGGACCGCTCCCACCCCCCATTACGTGTCTCTCCCGTACATAGAACGGCCAGGGGCTTTCGGGATTGGCAAGCCCGATGGGGACTGATTGGTACCTGGAGACGCATGCACCCACTAGATAGAGAATACTCCCACCTTTCACATGCACATGAGCTTCATGTAAGGCTTGATACGGTCCTTTGCACCCTAGACATGTACACCGCGATGCGAGGAGTGGAATATCTGAATCGCACTATTTCGGACCACAATCCTCTCCTCGTGAGGTTGCAGGTGGGGGCCCTGCGCCAACCCATTCCAAAATGGCACCTATGACAAGAGGTATTCCAACACGAGATCCGGGGTCATATCGCCTCTTACTTCACAGATAACACCCGCTCCACGGACTCCAGGCTGGTGGAGTGGGAGGCCTTTAAGGCAGTGTTAAGGGGGAGATGCATGGCAACGTCCATTGCGGTGAGAAGGACATTGCTCGGGACATAGAAAAAGCTGACAGTGCGCTTAGGGAGCTAGAGGTGAGGCGCCCAGAGCACCCGGAGCTCCGCCAGGAGCTACTGGAGGCGAAAGAAGAAGTGGCGGTTCAGGAGGAGCGTTTAAGATGCTTTGACTACAAAAAGTATATGGAGCGGACACACGCGGAAGGGGATAGGGCGGGCAAACTACTGGCATGGCTGGCCAACCCTTCCCGTAGAGGGAACACCATAATAGAGTTAGCGGACCCAGCGGGCCACCTCCTCTACAAACAGGCAGACATCAACAACAGGTTCCTTGATTACTATAAATGCCTATATACGAGCTCTGGACCCTGAGGGGCGGGGGAGATAAGGGAATATTTAGAGGGGATTCCCCTTTCCACTATCTCTGAAGACGACGCAAACCAGTTGGGGGCAGACATTACGGAACGTGAGATCAGAGTAGCTATCAAGGGCCTGGCGAGGAGCAAAACCCCAGGTACAGATGGATTCCCTACGGAATTTTATGCTACCTACGTGGAGGAATTGGCTCCCAGACTAGCGGAACTCTACAAGGCGGCAAGGGAGGAGGGAGTCCTCCCACAGACCACCCGAGAGGCAGTTGTGATCCCGCTCCTAAAACCGGATAAGTCTCCTCTCAACTGCACGGCTTACCGACCCTTGTCGATGCTCAACCTCGACTTTAAAATCCTAAGTAAAATACTGGCGTCCAGATTGCTCCCACACAAGACCTCCCTGATCCATCCCGACCAGGCTGCATTCATACCGGGCAGAAATACAACCCAGAATATACGGCGACTTCTCTCAATCCTAGACCTGGGGGGCAGAGCAGAACGGGAGGGGGTGATATTCACTATTGATATAGAAAAGGCCTTTGACAGCATGGAATGGGAGTTTCTCTACGCGGTGCTGGAAAAGATGGGAATGGGGCAGGACTTCCTGCGCTGGGTGAGACTACTGTACACAGGCCCGATGGCAAGGGTGCGCACTGGTCGCACGATCTCAGAGCAGTACCGGGTGGAGAGGGGTACTCGCCAGGGGTGCCCCCTCTCTCCCCTGTTGTTCGCCCTGGCGGTGGAGCCACTGGCCTGCGTAGCGCGGAGGGGGAACAAATACAGGGGGCTGCACCTGGAGGGGCAGGTACACCATATAGCGCTATATGCGGATGACCTCCTGCTGTTCTTGAAAATCCAGGGGACGACCTACGAGGGGCTAGAGATATGATGGAGGAGTTTGGGGCTCTCTCGGGCCTGTACGTAAACTGGCAGAAATCCAGACTGTTCCCCATGATAGTAGATCAATAACCACCCGAGGGGTTGGGGGACCTGAGATGGGAAACTCACTGTTTCCGGTACCTGGGAATAAAAATCTACCACTCGCTCCAAGATGTGCAGGAGGGAAACCTAGGCAAGGCGCTAAGATCCTTGAAAGATAACATGAGATTCTGGAGGGACTCCCCATCTCGGTAGCGGGAAGGATCGCCTTGTTAAAAATGGTTGCCCTTCCACGACTCCTATACTTTTTTGTCACACTGCCTGTGTGGATACCCAGGGTGTGGTTCCAGGAGCTCGACTCCTGCATCTCGGCATACATCTGGGCGTCCACCCTAAAGAGGCTGTCGGCGGAGGGAGGGATGGCGACCCTGGACTTCGAAGCGTACTACTTGGCGGGGCAACTGCAGAGATTCACACAATGGGTGGCGGGGAGGCTCACGCCAGGTAGGGGGGGTGCACCCCTTTACCCCGGGAAGAGATGAACTGCTCCGAACACTACTGAGGACTGCAAAGCCACACCACATATGCACCAGCGAACATAGGGTGATACAGAGGTGTTGGACCAGGTGCCTCCAAAAGACCCAGACAAAATACCCGTACTCACCGGAACTCTCGCTGTCGGTGCTCAGGGCACTGCCACACGGGGGACAATGGGGAGGCATAGACTGGGTACAGGCAGGTGCGACAAAGATAGGGGTCCTCTATAGGGATGGAGAGCTACTCACATTCGAAGACTTCAGAGCTGACTGGGATGTCCCGCAGGGCCACTTTCTGCTACACAGAGCAGTCACAGGGGCGATGAGTCGGCACTGGCAGATGGGCACAATAGAACCACCACAACACGCCACATGTGAATATATTGGAATAGCCGGAGGGGTTATTAAAGCAGTCACCTGCCTGTATAGGGCGATAGGTAGAGACTCATTTAGACCACTAGAGGGGCTAAGGAACCGATGGACAGAGGACATAGGGACGCCCCATAGAGGATAAGGACTGGGAAAATATACTGCAAATGGCGCCAAGGGTATCTCGGAACACACGATTCAGGCTCATAAGCTTCTATACGCTACACCAAGCATACCTCACCCCGTAACGAATAAACTGGTACTTCCATAGGGAAGACGCAGAGTGCTCTAGATGTAGAGAAGTAGGAGCGAATTTCATCCACATGATGTGGAACTGTCGGGCATTGGCCCATTACTGGCAGGAGGTCACAAGGGAGACGGCCCGGATCACTGAAAAAATAGTACCCTGCACACCGGCACACTGTCTGCTCATCATGTTCCCACACACGTCCAAGACCAAAGTCACCGCCAGATTCCAAGACCTGGCCCTCATATTAGCCAAACGGGAAATCACCAGCAGATGGAAGGCACCGGATGGCCCTAGCATCACTAGGTGGAGGCGTGAGCTAGAACGTTGGGCGAGCTGCGAGAGCAGAGTCCTGCTGAGAAACGCAAGGCGTGGTATAGGCAGAATGGAGAGGGCCCAAGCATGGGAGATACTGGTGGAGGAGATGAGGCACGCTGGCCAAGAGTCTGGCAACTCCTCCCCAGAGGCGGGATCTAGACAGGGAAGCCCCCAGATACAGAACCCTGAACCTGACCCGGAGCGGAGACCCGAGGAAAAATGCCTTATAGAATTAGAAAAGCAGACTAATTCAAATACATTTAGGAGGTACAGGTGAGAGGACTCTACAGCCCAACACCGATCATTAGAGCAAACACGCCCCATACTAGAGGGCAAGACTTGAGACGGCCTGCAGTGCGAGGGTGGGTGGAATGTTGGGGAGGTGGGGAGTTGGGGAAAGGGAATGCGAACAAACTTAATAGCTTAGGGATGACAAGACAATACCTGGAATACCCAGACAAACAGAATGTAACTCAACAAATGTTAGTCATGTAACATGTGACATGCAATGTCTACCGCAGACAGCAAATGTATAAGTATTGCAGCATAACCAATAAAATATGTTTTTTTTTTTTTATTAAAAAGTAGTAAAAGGGGAGTTTCAGCCTTGGCAAGTAGTTTTAAATGCCAAGTCGAAGTGGCAGTAAACTGCCCACACAGGCACTACAATGGCAGGCCTGAGTCCGGTTTGAAAAGCACTTGTATGGGGGGGCACAATCAGTGCTGTAGACCTGCTAGTAGCATTTGATTTACAAGCCCTTGGGTATATGGTATACCACTTTACAAGAGTCTTACAGATAGATTAAATATGCCAAACAGGTGTAAACCAATTATACCATGTTTAGAAAAGAGAGCACAGATACTTTAGCACTGGTTAGCAATGGTAAAGTGTGCAGAGTCCTAAAGCCAACAAAAACAAGGTCCAAAAAAGATGAGGAGGAAGGCAAAAAGTTTTGGGTGACCCTTCAGAGTGGGCCATTTTCCTACATACGGTAACAGGAGTTATTGGGCTTATAGGTAATTACTGGCCCACTTATAATTAAAAGCCTTTGACTCAACTAAGTAGCAGTCAAGAATGGTCCCCATACTCCTCCTAAGATTTTTTTCACTGACACATTTTAAATGATTCTCTAAGGCCTAACTAAGTCCACCACACTAGCCTTCAAAAAACACTGCAGTTTGAGACGACATTGGCAACACATGTGACACTCCCATGTAGTGCCAACAACTCAACTTTCTTCATTACCAATTATCGTTACTGCTACATAAGCTTGTAAATTCTTCAGATATACATTTCTTCCATTCCTCCCTTTAATTGGGCTTCCTAGACCTCCAATCATATGTTCAGCCATCAATGTGATGTGGAATACCATTCTGTGGTGTCATTCTGCTGATTTGTTTATGCTTTTCAGTTCTTATACAACACCTGCAATGCGTGACGCATTTTTGTCAGTACGAGTGGAAGTTCTGCATACAGGCTGTTTCTGTCATTAAAAAGCATCAGCAGGAAGGTGTTGATCAGATTGCTAGATGAATTACACTGGCACGTAAAGGCGACCTCAATGAAGGGATTTCCCTTTGTAGCTAATTTACATGAGCTTCCTTGGCTACACTTAATCTCATCTTCTCCCTAAACTGTGCTGTCTCCACTAACTTCACTCATAATATTACACCTTCAACCTCCACTCCCTAATCACTTTTCGTTAGTGCATTGGCATGATTTGTCTGCCTCTTAAGCCTGTTAGCCTCCAATATCAATAGTTCTTAAATCTTTTGGAAAAACATGTGTGACCATCTGTGAAGATTTATTGAATCACAAAATAGGTTAATTTACTTTGAGAGGTGGGCAAGGGGAGTTCATTGATTTTGTGACTTTATGTTTTGTGTATATGTTGTGGATAGTGGGCTACATTAATTACAATGAAAGTATTTTACTTAATTCTCTGTTATAAAATGCTAATTTGGTGATATTATTTTTAAATTAGGCTGCTACATCTACCTCTTTCGTTGACTACATTGAAATTAAAGGCACTGTGGTTATCAGACAACCAGTCCCAGCCTTTGCTGACCTTCCAGACCGACACAGACCCTGAAACAAGAGAAAAGGTGTTAACGTGTGTTTTACTTCCCCAGATGCCTTCTGAGCCTGATGGTCAAGGTAACCTCCTTTTAAGATGCATATCCTGTTCTCTTTGACAACTTCTAACAGTAGTTGCTCTCGTGCCCCTATTAAAAAGAGGCTGTAGAGTGAATCTGGAGTTGCATTTCCTGGTTTGTTTGGCATGTGTTAAGCAAGTCTGTAACTCCCAATAAAATATGGCTTGGTTGTCATGATTGTCTATTATTCATACATTTAAAGCTAATCTCAGTCAGTAGTCACAATGACATATATTTACTGCTCATGAACGTTTTTTGTATATGATTTCGATTGTTAAATGTAACCATTAGAAATGTGTAAAACAATTTGAGCATGTAAAATCCATCAGCTATCTCTTTGAGCAGTTTGTAAGAGCTGCAATGACTTTGTCAGTCAAGGTCGTTATGAGATGTTTGTCTGTACGTTGTTTATGGAATGTATCATGATTCTGAAGTTAAGGCATCTTCGTTTCCTCATTGCATTACTAAAGTCATGATATATATTTTTAGTTTAAAGAAGTTATTAATTTCGGAGTCCCTTCCGCCATCTGAGATTCCATGCGTTTTCTGTGAGAGAAAACTGTGGAAATGTTTCTCAAGTTTAAGTGCAGGGTCAATTGAGAGACTCAGTTGGGCAGTCTATAGAAATGCTTTTGGTCAGTCAGTCACTTGATGAGAGGTCTGCGGAGATTTTAACTATAATATAAATGGCCAAATGAAATGTGTGGATTAGTCCACATGGAGGAAGGGTACATGACCTGACTTAATTGGATTTTGTTGTGCCGCACAACATGCAAGGCGTTTTGGGTTTGTTTGGACCAAGCCCTAGTTGCAATCCAAAGTGCGCTCTATCCTGTGGGTTCAAAGGACATTACTGTACAGAGTGGTTAGACTACCCCAAAGCTTCCTCTAGTTATGATGGAGAGAGGATTACTGACAGAGGCCCTCTTAGTCTCCATGAGCCAAAAGACTCAATAGTCAAGCTCAGGTTTGCCTTTGTGAGTCTGAAGGCATTCTGGAACTGAAAGACCAGTAGGGTTCTTTTATGAGGGAGCGATATTCTTCCTTTATGAACGTATGCGAACATTCTGGTTTAGTGGACCGGCTCGGAGACACTGCAAAAACAAATAAATAGTGAGTTTCAAGGCATGTGGACAGTGTTCGTTTTCTCACCATGCATGCTGCACAATCTTTGATAGCACTGGAACTGTGCTACAAATAGTAAGCAATCTTGGTGCAATTGCTGGGATTCAAAATGTGTGTGCAAGTTTATTCCATCAGCATACATTTCGCCCCAGTGCCTTACTTCAGAATATATATATCAGTCCAATCCAATACGCATTTCTTTAAGGTGTTTATTCACAGCATGCCAGCAACCCTACGCGTTTCGGTCTCAGCCAAGACCTTGCTCACGGGGACAAACAACACAGAGCGGCAAAGTTTTTTGACCTTATTTAAACAGGCTGACATCATATCCTGTATTGTGCCGCTTTGCATTATGGTTTTTGTGGTACAATTTGAAATTCATTTTGTATACTGCGATAATAACCCTATTACATTTAAAAAAACACACACTTTACAATCACATCCTCCTATCAATACATATCATTGCACTTATGAGTCACACCAATCAGTTTTTTTGATTATATATTATTATGAACACTGCTGTGTTTTCGTTCATTTTCACAGTACGTCCTATACCAGTTAAGATAAACCTGTGGAGCCACACTCAATTCATTGGCTTATCTAGCCTTCTAATTTATATACCCAACCCATGATCTCGCCCACCAGTGGGCCGAGTTAACCCTCGGGTTTTTCATGATTTAATAGTGCTCGTGATTCGCACTGTACATTAAGCCTGCCCGCCAGTGGGCATTCATACCCCAGGGTTATTCTCAATCATTAATCTAAGTATATATAATTGATCCATAAATTAATGTGATTGTCCTCCAACCCTGTATCAACTCTTGATTTCTATAAAGGACGTTGTTAATAATCAAAACCATGATTCTATAGTGTCTTAGCCTTAGTTACTTTGTGTGACTTAAGATAGCAAAAAGTGCAGATTAATACCTCATCCCAACCCAAATCGGAGAGATTAAGGGTGACTCAATATGTTACCATTTCATTGACATTTGATACTAAAAGGGGAAACAAAAGGAAAAGGACGGGGAGGGCAAAGGAGATGATGGCAAAAAGATATTAGTTACATTGAGTTCAATTAATTGTATCCTTCAAAGATAAAGTCCAACGTCAAAAATAACCACGGACAAACATAATTACAGATGTGAATGTAATTCTTCGTCTTGGTTTAATCCATTCGGGGTCAGTGTGCGGAAGTTTAAAATATGTTGCGATTCTTTTTGTCTAAGAATCTTCTCTCTGTCACCGCCCCTTGCATGTAGTGATACTTGTTCTACTGCGTAGAATTTTAACTCTTTCCAGTTGCCACCATGTTCTTTCTCCATATGTTTAGCAACTGCGTTGCTTCTGTCAGTGTTAATTGTTGCCCTTACGTCTCCAGGATTCGCTTCTTCAAATCACATATAGTACTGCCCACGTACTTTAGAGTGCAGGGGCATTCGATTATATAAATCACAAATTGACTCCTGCATGTAATCAGTTGATTTATTTTCCACATCTTTTTGTTAGCCATTTCGATTTCTTTGATGTTTTTGGCAATAATGCAGACTTTACAATTTGTGCATTTAAAAAATCCTGTTGCTTTAAGCCAGGTCTTCTGTTTGTTTTTGTTCAGAAAATGGCTGTGGACTAATTGATCTTTTAGATTACTTGCTCTTCAAAATGTTAGACTTGGAGAGTCACCTACTATCCTTGAAACTGTTGGGTCCAACTGTAATATATTCCAATTTTTTTACAGTATTTTTCTGATTTGTTTATTTTCTGTGGAATATGTTAACAGACGAATTTCCTGATTCGTCTCCTCCCTTCCCTGTTGGGGAGTTTTTTCTTTTATCAATCCAGATCTTGGTAGCATCGCTGTTTTCTGTCGACAAGCAAGTACCACTTTTCTGTTGTATTGTCGTTTCCTAAATCTTGCAGTTGTTACCAGGCTGTTTTTTTGCCATTCTCGATCTTGTGAGCAAATTCTCCGTATCCTTAGAAATTCTCCGAACGGAATATTATTGATTAAACTCGGTTGGTGGAAACTTCCTGCATGTAAAATGGCGTTAGTTGCAGTACC
Organism: Calotriton arnoldi; assembly: GCA_963921515.1. Taxonomy (NCBI): domain Eukaryota; kingdom Metazoa; phylum Chordata; class Amphibia; order Caudata; family Salamandridae; genus Calotriton; species Calotriton arnoldi. The sequence goes on from CAWUFW010000777.1 coordinate 2,005,656, forward strand.
TTTGCGATGCAAAATAGTGTGTACTTGATTGTCATAGATATAGATTTCGTTGTCCAAAAAGATAACTTTTTTCACTAATGTCATACGTGAATTTCAGATTGGTCTCCGTATTGTTGAGAATCTCAAACTAATCAGCAAATTCTTCTTTGGACCCATCCCATATGATAATCAGATCGTCTATGTACCGCAGCCACATGACGATTTTGTTCACATGTTGATCACTGTTGGAATTCCAAGCCAGGCAACACTCCCACCATCCCATCGTAAGGCACGCATAACTGGGACTGAATGAAAAGCCCATCACGGTGCCTTTCACCTGACGGTAGATCTCATCACCAAACATAAATATGTTTTCTGTAAGGCAGATCCGTATCATCTCCAATAACATTGTATTGTGGTCGGCAAATTGAATGTTGCGTTCTTGCAAAAAGTGTTCACAGGCTTTTAAACCAATCTCATTACTTATATTGGTGTAGAGTGATATTACAACCATTGTCACCAATTTGTATGTGATAGCCCATGGAATTTCCTGTATATGTCGTAACAGGTCACCTGTGTCCTGTAAGTATGATGTTAACTTTTTTACATAAGGTAGCAAATAAACATCCAGATAGTTAGCTATGGGTTCCAATAAGGCTCCCTTTGCCGAAATGATCGGTCTCCCTGGTGGTCTAGTGGGATGTTTATGAATCTTAGGGAGGAATTAAATAGTTGCTGTTTTTGGGTGTTCCGTTGTCAAATATTTTGCTTCATCTTCGTCCAATAGATTACTGTTTTTCCATGTTATCAGTTTTTGATCCAGTTCTAATTTGAATCTTGTTGTGGTGATGAGATCTACCGTCAGGTGAAAGGCACCGCGATGGGCTTTTCATTCAGTCCCAGTTATGCGTGCCTTACGATGGGATGGTGGGAGTGTTGCCTGGCTTGGAATTCCAACAATGATCATCATGTGAACAAAATAGTCATGTGGCTGCGGTACATAGTCGATCTGATTATCATATGGGATGGGTCCAAAGAAGATTTTGCTGATTACTTTGAGATTCTCAACAATACGGAGACCAATCTGAAATTCACGTATGACATTAGGGAAGAAAGAGTTATCTTTTTGGACACCGAAATATATATCGATGACCATCAAGTACACACTACGTTGCATCGCAAAATTACTGCAACTAACGCCACTTTACATGCAGGAAGTTTCCACCAACCGAGTTTAATCAATAATATTCCGTTCGGAGAATTTCTAAGGATACGGAGAATTTGCTCACAAGATCGAGAATGGCAAAAAAACAGCCTGGTAACAACTGCAAGATTTAGGAAACGACAATACAACAGAAAAGTGGTACTTGCTTGTCGACCGAAAACAGCGATGCTACCAAGATCTGAATTGATAAAAGAAAAAACTCCCCAACAGGGCACGTAGGAGACGAATCAGGAAATTCGTCTGATAACATATTCCACAGAAAATAAACGAATCCGAAAAATACTGCAAAAAAATTGGAATATATTACAGTTGGACCCGACAGTTTCAAGGCTAGTAGGTGACTCTCAAAGTCTAACATTTCGAAGAGCAAGTAATCTAAAAGATCAATTAGTCCACAGCCATTTTCTGAACAAAAACAAACAGAAGACCTGGCTTAAAGCAACAGGATTTTTTAAATGCACAAATTGTAAAGTCTGCATTATTGCCAAAAACATCAAAGAAATCGAAATGGCTAACAAAAAGATGTGGAAAATAAATCAACTCATTACATGCAGGATTCAATTTGTGATTTATATAATCGAATGCCCCTGCACTCTAAAGTACGTGGGCAGTACTATATGTGATTTGATGAGGCGAATCCTGGAACACGTAAGGGCAACAATTAACACTGACAGAAGCAACGCAGTTGCTAAACATATGGAGAAAGAACATGGTGGCAACTGGAAAGAGTTAAAATTCTACCCAGTAGGACAAGTGGAACTACATGCAAGGGGCAGTGACAGAGAAGATTCTTAGACAAAAAGAATTGCGACACCTTTTAAACTTCCGCACACTGACCCCGAAAGGATTAAACCAAGACGAAGAATTACATTCACATCTGTAATTATGTTTGTCCGTGGTTATTTTTGACGTTGGACTTTATCTTTGGAGGATACAATTAATTGAACTCAATGCAACAAATATCTTTTTTGCCATCATCTCCTTTGCCCTCCCCGTCCTTCTCCTTTTGTTTCCCCTTCTATTATCAAATGTTAATGAAATGGTGACCTATTGAGTCACCCTTAATCTCTCCGATTGGGGTTGGGACGGGGTATTAGATCTGCACTTTTTGCTATCTTAAGTCACACAAACTAACTAAGTCTAAGACACTATAGAATCATAGTTTTGATTATTAACAATCAGAGTTGATACAGGGTTGGAGGACAATCACATTAATTTATGGATCAATTATATATACTTAGATTAATTATTGAGAATAACCCCGGGGTATGAATGCCCACTGGAGGGCAGGCTTTATGTACAGTGCGGATCACGAGCATTATTAAATCATGAAAAACCCGAGGGTTAACTCGGCCCACTGGTGGGCGAGATCATGGGTTGGGTATATAAATTAGAAGGCTAGATAAGCCAATGAATTGAGTGTGGCTCCACAGGTTTATCTTAACTGGTATAGGACGTACTGTGAAAATGAACGAAAAAACTGCAGTGTTCATAATATATAATCAAAAACACTGATTGGTGTGACTCATAAGTGCAATGATATGTATTGATAGGAGGATGTGATTGTAAAGTGTGTTTTTTTTAAAATGTAATAGGGTTATTATCGCAGTATACAAAATGAATTTCTAATTGTACCACAAAAACCATAATGCAAAGCGGCACAATACAGGATATGATGTCAGCCTGTTTGAATAAGGTCAAAAAACTTTGCCGCTCTGTGTTGTTTGTCCCCGTGAGCAAGGTCTCGGCTGAGACCGAAACGCGTAGGGTTGCTGGCATGCTGTGAATAAACACCTTAAAGAAATGCGTATTGGATTGGACTGAAATCATTGCAGAATCTGTGAGTGCGGGAAGAATCACCACGGGGAATTGGTGCTCGAATTTGAAACGCTGTAGAGCGCCCAACGGGTCAGGAAAGGGGGCCACGCTGAAAGGATATATATATATATTCTGGCCTCTTCTTTGAATTGTTTTTTCTTAATTATAATCCTATTTTATTTTCATAGATGACAACCAGTCTAAAGCATGAGGGAATCCGTTGATCAGTATGTTCTTCCAAATCAAGTACCTTCACTGGCTAAGGCAAATGTAGGGAGGCTTGGGTGTGGTGCCCTGACTCGCCATAAAAATTACATTATTACAGTAAACACACCACATTTGGTAGACAACACTTATGTTTCCCCAATTCTTGCATATTCAAGAAAACCTCAGTGAAAAAAGGACTTAAGTGTCATTGCTGTATTTAGGAGGATGCTGTCCCCTATCACATCCATTACCTCCTTCAAACAGACAACTCCGGTACACCCCATAGGCTGTGGTCATTACAACACCACAAACCACATCTCGATTATATATAAACTAGCAATCTTACATTGAAAATAATATTTATTTTTATATGGGATCAAAACACTGCTGGCATGTTCATGTAGTCTCCCTATATATCATAACCCTGCTCCCAAATACCTGTATTACCATGCACGTGCAGGTATATATGTCTCCTCATTAGAGGTCACATGTACGACGGAAACCTTTTGCGGGTTCCTAATTGCGACTCGCTATTCGGAACTCGCAAAATGAGATGTACAACAGTCTCAGACACTGTTTGCGATTCCAAATGGGTCGCAATTGACCTGCCTCATAAATATTCATGAGGCAAGTCGCAATTTACGACCCATTGGTAATGGCTAGTAATCACAGGGATGGTGGCCTGCTGGGGTCAGCAGACCACCATGTCTGCGATTGCTTTTTAAATAAAGCAATTTTTTTACTGAAATGCAGCCCTTTTTCCTTAAAGGGAAAACAAGATTCATTTATAAACGGAAAATGAAAAGCTACCTTTTCATTAGGTCGAGCCTAGGCAGCGCGCATGCGGTGTCCGCAAGACCAGGCTGTAATCACTCTATACATGTGTAAGCCCGCCTTCTGCTTCGATTGGTTCACTCCTACATCACTTTTATATCCTGGCTCCTTATTGGTGGCGCTTCTGATACTTCACTTCCGTTTTTAGTTCAGGAGCACTGGCCAACCACAGTTTCCTTATGCTGTAGTAATTTGTGTTTCTTTGGGGACTACTTGTTTAAAATTTGTGCTAATGTGACTGTGTGAGTGCTTATAACTTGTATGTACACGGGCGCCGCGCATCATGTTTTTAGCACAGCGCCCCTCATCTTTTTTTGCACGCGCATAAAAGGTACGCGGGCGCCGTACTTTATATTTAGCATTCAAACTAGCCTGGCTGATGAAGGGTGATGATCCGAAACCGGTCCCAGGATGCTTGTTTCTGGTCCAGGGAGGACCTGGCTTGGCAGTTCGGGCTGGACTGTTCCCATGAGGCACAGGGTCAAGGCTGATTTGCATATGGCTGGGTCCAAACTGGGGTGGCATGGTGAGCAAAAGAACGATGGATTCCACCCATATCTCTTGACTGGGGGTGAATGTTTGATTTGCTCTGCATTCCATCCATCATCTGTGTGTCTTTTTCGTTCTCGCCCTAAGTGCGCCTGGTATGCCCAGACGTGGGTCCCGTGCTCACTGTGTCACTGGATTCAAGCTAGCCTGGCTGATCAGGAGTGATGCCCTGAAACCGGTCCTAGGATGCTTGTTTCCAGTCCAGGGAGGACCTGGCTTGGCAGTTCGGGCTGGACTGTTCCCATAAGGCACAGGGTCAAGACTGATTTGCATATTGCTGGGTCCAGACTGGGGTGGCATGGTGAGCAAAAGAACAATGGATTTAACCCAGATCTCTTGACTGGGGGTGAATGTTTGATTTGCTCTGCATTCCGTCCATCATCTGTGTGTCTTTTTCTTATATATGTCACAGCATCTACATTTAAGTTTTTTTATTTTTTTATTACCATGGCACCCACTTCATGGGCCACCACGCACGTACATATTATTTACACTGTCGCTGCCACTTGTTGTATTTTACATACTATTTCCGTAGCCATAGGCTGTGCTCAGCAAGACATCGCCCCTGACCTGTGAAGTGCAAGAGCACCCGTCCACCTCTCAGGAGACAAACCATGCTTTTCTCTGAATCATTAAAAGCATTTGCAGACCCTGCTAACGCGTTGCGCCACAACTTCAGGTGCAGCCGCTTTGCTTTTTTTATTACCATGCCGCCCACTTCATGAGCCGCCACGCACATACGTTTTATTTCCACGGATGCTGTGCTTTGTTTTAGCACTTTGCCCGCTTGTTCTATTTTACATACTATTTCCATAGCCAAAGGCTGCGCTCAGCATGACACCCACCGCCCCTGACCTGGAAAGTGCAAGAGCACATGTCCGCGCCTCCGAGACAAAGCAATGCTTTTCTCTGAATCATTAGAAGCATTTGCAGACCCTGCTAACGCGTTTCGCCATGACTTCGGGTGCAGCCGCTTTGTTTTTAGCCCGTCGCTGCTCCAGCCACTATCTTGCTTCAGTGTAATTCGCCCTTCTTGGCTGTGCTGGAGCTCCAATATGTCATCCTACCCAGCGGACACTTTTGTGACTGAGCTCGACTAAAGGTATGTCTAGTTTTGATTTGACTTGATTTATCCTCCTGGGCCATTGACCCAATCTCTTTGAGGGTATGATAAGCGACTCACACGTTGGTGTACTGTTTTTATGCTTGGTAATTCAGACGCCAAGATGTCGCATATACAGGGCTTAATTTATTGCTTGAATAGTTTCATCAGATTATCTAATGGTTAGGGATATAATCTGAGATTTTTATAGTTGGCATGTTAAGAGTGTGTGGTCTGAACTTGTGGCATGATGCAGTATGTGTGGCCATTGTTGTTACCCTGCTAACCCTCAAGCTGCTGCTGCTGCTTCTTCTTGCGATATGGGTGTAAATTGATAAGCAGTCTTTTTTATTTATGGTCATAGAGTGCATTGCTGTCGTTTAGCGTGGGGGCTGCTTGAACAGAATGGCCGCTGGATCAAAAACTTGTGTGCGTTAAATAACGTGGGCTGTTCCAATAGCTGGAAAATTTGGACACAGAGGAATTGCAAATTAGGTTAACTCTTGTTGTGCGGCTTTTTCATACTATGGACTTTATGAATGCTTTTTAACTCACTCCTGTTCCAAATCTGTTGGAGATGTGAGAATAAGACTCAAGTGTTCTACTTGCACAACTATTTAGTGGCTAGATCAGGGCGTCGGAGGCCTGCCATCTGGGTGTGAGGGCCTTTTTGCTGCTGCAAATCATAACGTTTTACCCTTAGACAGCAATAAGAGTCCAAGGATGACACTCGGGCAGCTGCAAAGATCAACAATTGAACTAGATTGAAAGAACAAATAACACAAGGTCTAAAACATTTTTTTTTTTTAAAGAAAAGCAAGCATGTGCGATGCAATAGGTCTTGTATTACTGAAAGTTTGAGATATTGGCGTTGCATTATTATTTGCAACGCAAATAGCTCAAACTTTCAGTAATGTGAGACCTATTGCATTTCAAATGCTTGTTTAATAGGCAGTGGTCTGTGGGACCACTGCCTGCTCTTAAAAAATGTTGCCACCCACATTCACAAAGGGGAAGGGGTCCCTTGGGGACCCCTTCCCGTTTGCGAATGGGTTACCACCTCCTTCACGGAGTCTGTAAAATATGAATGTTTTGCGACCGCATTTCGGTTGCAAAACATTCATACATGGCCCTGCGACTCGCTATTAGGAGCAGACGCCATTGAAACGCCCCTTCCTAATACCGACTTACAGACCCTATTAGGCGAGTCGGTAATAGGTTACTGACTCGCAAAATTGGGTTGGCATATGCTGACAGACTTTTTAGCGGTCGCAAATAGTCCGATTCTCCATTTCCAGCTGCTAAAAATGGTCGTACATTTGGCCCAAGAAGTCTTGCCAAGTACCATACCAAGGAATAAATGCTTAACTTGAGCTCTTTTTTATGTCAAATGCTCCTATACAGCACAGCTGTCTGGTTGCGAAAGACTTATTGGGAACATTTTGCTGGCTGACCTGGAAAGCAACTCCACTCATTACCTTCCATTGACTTCTTGTTTTGTCATTTTGATTTTCTTGCTATTTGTGGTCTTATTTGTTTTTAGCCCACCCATCTCCTGTTTGCCCCTCATTTGAAGCACAGCCTGTTTACCATGCCTCTGACTGGTTTCATTTAGCCTTCCACAAGTGTCTGCCCATTTTTTTTCTTTCTTTGTAAAAGCACTCTGTGCAAGTGCACGCATTTCGCCGTTCTCTGTTTTCACCCTTGTCCCAGCACATTCTTTAATGTCAAGAAACATCAACCTCACATGTTCTGTTCCTGTCAGTACATGCAGTTTCACACTCCTACTTTTCTCCCTCACCGTGCTCACCTTTTCTTTTTCCTTTGTGATTTTGATCTAGACCCGTGCATGTTGAGCTTTTTTGCACCCGCCTTATTTACAAAGAGCCACAAACCCCGCTCCTTATCCAACCCTTCGCCGTCTTCCTTTTCCGCTTCGAACCATCACACATTCCCTTCAAGTTTTAACCCTTTATCCACCACCGCGTGCAAATACATTTTATCAACATTCATTTGCTGCTTATCTTCCTGGGCCTTACCTTAATGATTTGTTGAATTACGTACAATACCATTACCACTCCATCCTTCATGGCCTTCTAACCTGTTTTAAATTACAACATGTAATCTTTCACGGTCGTGTACCTGTCTTGCAAACTCACTTAGCAAGATATGCTCTCCATGGTTAGTACCTCCGGAACTAGTCTTGGGGGACCCATTGAACCAAGTTATTGCTTCATTGTACATTTTAAACAGCAGCCCAGGATCCTATTTCATTCCTTGCGCAAGGGCCCATCACACACTGGCTACCCCACTGCGCACTTCCGCACTTCCATTTGTTTTATAACTGTCTATGTTGCCAACTACAAAGTACGCTGTTTATAGCGGTATTCTTTAGTAACAACACGGCCGATCACTCTTCTTCACCTCAGCCCCATCCCCAACAAATACCCAAGTGTTCCTCTCACGTCCCTGGCATTTGTCCTGCTTTTTCCGAGGGGTATAGGTTCCACTGGTGCAGCATGTGCCATGTGCTTTTCATCTCGACCCGTGCATGTTGTGATTTTTGTCACATGTCTTATTTGTAAACAACAATAAATCCTGATCCTTGTCCTTCTCTAAGCCCCGGTTCTGCCTCTCCATTTTCCATTTCCAAGTTTCACACCTTCCCTTCATGTTTTGTTTAACCCTTTAGCCGCCAATATGTGCAATTTCATTTCATCTGCGTTCACATGCTGATTATGTTCCTGGACTTTACATTAACCATTTGTTGAATTATGCACTTTATCAAATCCACTGTAGCCTTCATGACCTTCCAACCTATTCTAAAATACAAAGTACGCTCTTTCACTGCCATGTCCCTTGCCTACAAACCCAGCTAGAAGAATATGCTCTTCTCAGCCTCCCTCAACACCCCGAAAAAAAAAATCCTTCCCCATCATTCTCTCACTCCCATTGCCTGCGCAACTAAAGTTACTGGGCTACATATGTCCCCAGGTGCAGTGGCACCATGACCCAAAAAATACTTCCATACTAGATTACAGCTTTATTTCAAAATACAAGCAGGAGCCCATTTCCTCCCATGCACCACAGCCCATGCCACACTGGCTATGCCACTGCATGATTTTTTAAGTTGAGCCTACTTTACTGATAGAAGAGCTTGGTAACTGCCCATTGCTTACCATTGGATGGCTTTTCTGTCACTGTTTTGCCTGCTTCATATTCGTTTTGCCGTTTGTCAATCCTCTCTTTATTCCTCTCATGGAGCATTGTCTCTTTATGATCTCTTTAACTGAGTGGCATTCCGATTCCACTGCTTGCTTTTCACGAACTGCTTTTTTTTCTTTTGTGTTAAGCACTCCATGAGAGTGCATGTGTTTTTGTGCTGTCTCCCTCATGTACTTTACTCCCTCTGCATTCCCTGTTGCTCTCGGTCGCCTTTGTACTTCTCTCTGCCGCCTTCCCCAGCTACAGAGTCTCCTTTTGGTAAAGTGTAGGGACAATTTAAAAATGCATTTAACTCGAAAATAACTATAAAAAATATTTTAACTTTGAATATTAGTTTTATGCATTTACTTTAAATGTAGAACAAAATAGAAAAAATGCTACAACACTATTAAATTAATTAACTTTAATTCATTGAAATATATTACATGAAAGTAATTTTTCTGAAGAAATAGAATCCTCCTGAACAAAAAATATTATTTTAATGTGCATTAATAATAATTAAGTGATGTATAGAATTCATTAAACTGAATGTAATAATTTTTTTTATAAAATGTAATACATTGTTTTGAAAACAGGTTATTAAATATTTTATATTTAATCATAAATTTGTACTATTTCTTATATATGGTTTAACATTAATTTATATCTATTTATAGTGTTTACTATTTTAAATAATCTAATTTAATTTACCATTTTTTGCAATGGGGTTTTATTTGAATTTCCTATCTCTATTGCTTTCTATGGGAGGGTTTTGCAGTAACAGCGGTCGGCCATGTGTAGTTTTGGACTTAAACTTTTGTAGTAAGTTACTAAAAAAAGTGCATTTGTGAATACTGAATAGTGGTAAACTTGCTCAAAAGTGTAAGTTATGACACCGACCCCCAGGAGTTTATATATCCCTGGTAACAAGGACCACAGTGCCACCTGGGACAGAGTTAAAATTTTAAAGGGTCTCTCCACTCACGTCTCACCCCCATTCTTAGCAACAACGCGTTTACCCCCGCTAAGAGTGGTACCACCTTCCAAACCTGGCAGGACACCAACTGCAAAGGAATCAGCGACTTCTTTGACCACACATTCCTCTTGGATTTCCACTGCCTCCTTGACTTCTGCAACCTCCCAGTGGAGGAACACTGGTGCTACACCTCTGTCCGCCAACCTCCAATTCACCCCATAGCCAGTATACCAATTACGAAGTTCAGGAAATGGCTAATTACCAAAACAGACGATAAACGCCTCATCTCCCATATATACTCCTATCTGAATGGACTGAACGGCCCTCAGAAGTCCCTGGCTCAGAAGAGATGGGTAGCGGAACTGGAGCGTACCTTTACGGCCAAAGAGTGGGCAGATATCCTTCAAAGAACCAGAACCTCCTCCACAGCAGCAGGCAAAGAGGCACAGCTGAAAGTGACTCCCTATTGGTATTATATATCCCTCGAGAAACTTGCGAAACGGAAGCAGGGAACTCGGAGCTCTGCTGGAGGCACTGTGGCCAGGTGGGTGCTCTCACCCACCTTTTGGCGTTGCCCCAAACTTAAGCGATATTGGGAGGCCGTCCTCAAGGACGTTAATGAGATATTTGACACCGACATTCTCTCATTCCCGAACTATGTCCTGCTAGGCCTCCCTAACGCCCTCACATGCCCACTCCGCTCCCCCAGAGGGAAGGCCATTGTAGCGGCATTGTGCGCTGTCAAACAAGCCATCACGGCAAAATGGGGCACAGACTCCACCCCAGACCTTGGAGACTGGATCCACAGCCTATGAGACATAGACCGCAAACTAGCCCAATTTGATAAATGGGGCCCCTTGCCTACGCTTTCTGCAGCACGACTTTTAGGAGCTTACCTGCCTGCGATATCTTCAAATTCGTATTCTCCTTCAAAATGTCATGGCCCCCCCTATATGGAATGAACATTGTGGCTTAGCCATTGGCTGGATTTGTGCCCGTCCGATGCCGTATCAGCAAGAACTTTGACAGCACCATGATGGAGACAATCCCCACCCCCCCTTATTTGTGTTTTAATTCACCGGCCGATGGTTGTGGGTGAGCGATTATGTTCATATTTCATTTTTTAAAAATACCAATAAAACAGATTTGAACCACAAAAGTGCAAGTTACCTTTGTGAATCAAACCCAATATTTTGAGGTCAATATTAAAAATTCGATGACATGGTAGAACACAACACAACACACCAAACCACCACACCATCGCTTAACTGACCTAAAAGGGGATACTGTTGATTCTAACCAGGCACAGTCTTATAAGGTGCTTCTAACTCAAGCCAGGCAATTCACACACCAATCCTTCAAAGGAAACACACAAATTGGTCAAAATCTCTGGCTACGCGCACTAAACAACAACCACACATACACAAAACATTAACTGCACCCACTCTAAGAAAAATGCAAATCGAATAAAAAACAGACTCCAGTTTGTCAGAATCAACAGGGAGTGAAGGTACTTGAACCCAACAGTCCTTTTAAAACCATAGTATAAGTAAGACAGAGGTGTAAAAATCTATGGTAATATGATATAACATTACCTCTTGGTAGGCAGCCTGAGTGCTTTCAGCAGCTCTAGGGTGTAAGTTCCTCACATCCTTTAACTCCTCGCTTGGCCAGATGATGTTTTAGAAAAGCATGCCATCTTCATATTCAGCTCTAGCCCAGTCCTCCTTCCACAGTGGTGTCCGTAAAACTCATCTGTGACCCTCATTTGCTTGTTTTCAAGTGAATCAACTTTGCTTTCTGCGTTGATTATGCATTCCCAGCGCATTGATGGAAGTCAGTCTTTTTGTTTTTATCACATTCCGATGCTTGGTCTACATTGACAGTTTTTAACCTCTAGTTTCTGCCACATTTGCATGGCCTTTTTGTAACTGTTAACAATTCTGTGCAGGTGCTAGTAATGTAGCCAAAATCGCCTTCTCTCTTTTCAATATGCCAGATTTAGCCTATTGCTGTTATTCCTTGGTTTCATTTGCTACTTCTATGCAAGGTTGATGAAAAATACAATTATTTTTCTTTGCGTATTTCGCTCTTTCCGCCTCAAATAACCAGGTAGTCTGATAAGGCATTTTGGATAAATCTCAGTTGTTTACTTTGTGTGCTTTTCTGTATCAAACTGAAAGTATTTTGCAATTGTGTGTAAAGTGTACACTGTAACAGTGCCCTCTTAATTTTATGATAAACTTGTGAAATGTTTCACAATATATAGCTTTAATAAATCGGTATATTATGCTGTATTTCTGAATTACCATTAGCAATATAAAAAAAACTGCCTGATAAACCTGTTCTCACGTTTGTTGTGTGCTGATCACAGATAACCTGCCGCGATGTGGAGGGTTTGAGAGCTTGGTAAATGACATGTCAGACGACACCTGGAACGACCGTGCAATAAACCGAATCAGTGCCATCCGCTTTTTAGAAGATGAAAAGGATGATGAAGACGATAAGGTAATATATTCTTAATTTTTGCATTTAAATGATACAGAAAAACAAACAGCATAGCTGTCTGAAAATGTTCGAAATCGCCGCACCACTATTTTATTATTCATGTGACTTTGATACCAGTGTGCCCCAAAAAATTGAGTTGCTTTGAAATGCCATAGATTAGGTAAAACACAAAAAAACGATTACATGAGGGTATTTGAATCAGACTGAGCAGCTACATGCGTTAGCCTACTCCTCCCTGCGCTCCATACAAAGCATCAGAACTAGGGACGTGGCGGGGTAAGTAAAAAGAAGGTCATTTAGACTAGTGGGGCAGAGTGCAAATTTTGTTTGCTACTTTTTTGCATTGATGCAGACTGACTGTGCAAATGGTATTCAAGGGGCGTTATTGTGTAGGAAATGTGCGCAAAAAATGTTTGGGTATGTTAATTCCCGTCTTTAATCAATCTGCCACAAAACTCTCCAAGAACCCTGCTAAAATAATATTTGCAATGCTGTGCTTTCACCTATCCTTAACCTCTGTTTTTTCATTAAATTTCAATGGTTTTTATTTTTAAATAAAAATGTGTTTCAAATTGTAGAGTCTAGTGGAGTGTCAATAAGTGGAGTGTTGTTGATTAAAGTGGATGAGAGTGTCGTGCAGTGGAGTAAAGTGTTATATAGTGGAGTGGCGTGGTGTGTTGTAGAGTCAAGTGTTATACAATGGAGTGGCATAAAGTGGAGTGTGGTAGGGTGGCATACAGTGGAGTAAAGTGGTGGGGAGTCTTCTAGAGCAGAGTGGCATAGAACGAAGTGCCGTGTCGTAGAATACAGTAGAGTGTCATACAATGAAGTAGAGTGGCATAGAGTGATGGGTGTATAGCGGAGTAGAGTCTTCTAGAGTAGAGTGAAGTGGCATGTCGTAGAGTACAGTAAAGTGTCATTGAGTGATGTGGTGTAGAGCGTAGTGTCATACAGTGTAGTGTCATTCAGAGGAGTGTCATTGAGTGTTGTCGAATAGAGTGGAGTCGAATAGAGTGGAGTAGAGTCTAGTACAGTGGAGTGGAATAGGGTGGAGTAGAGTGTTGTCCAGTGGAGTGGCATAAAGTACAGTATAGTAGGGTGTTGTAGAGTGGAGTGCCATATATAGTGGACTGGCCTGTTAGATTGTCATACAGTATAGTAGATTGGATGGGCCTAGAGTGAGTAGAGTGTGGTAAAGTTGCATAGAGTGTAGTAGAGTGGAGTTTCATTCAGTGGAGTAGTGTTGTACAATGGAGCGGCTTAGAGTTGAGTATCGTGCAGTAGCCTGGAGTCAGGTAAGGTGTTGTAGAGTGGTGTGTAGTGTTGAGTGGTGTAAAGTAGAGTAAAATGTCAAAAATGGGAGTGCTGTGTCGTACAGTAGAGTGGAGTGGCATGTCGTAGAGTGCTGAAAAGTGTTGTGGAGTGGCATACAGTGGAGTAGTGTTGTAGAGTCGAGTGGCATACAGTTAAGTAGAGTGGAATGGCATAGAGTGTCATAGAGTACAATGGCACAGTGTGGTGTACACTGGAACACTGCCATAGAGTGGAGTAAAGTGGGGTGAAGTGGCATACAGAGAGTAGTCATAGAGTTTTGCAAATTGGCATGCAGTAGAGTGTAGTGTAGTGGAGTCTTGTGAAGTGTCATTCATTGGCATAGAGTGAGGCAAAGTGTTGTACAGTAGAGTAGACTGGAGTAAAGTGTGATAGAGTGGATTGGCATGTTATAAAGTGGAGTAAAGTGTCAATCACGTGCAGTTTCTTCTAGGGTGAAATGGATCCCATATCCCGTGCCGTTTTCAGGTCCGTGGTATTCAGTAATGGCAGACTGATAACCCGAGTATAAGTTGTTTTTTTTTTGTTTAATAATTTTTTATTAAATTTTCAGAAAAAGAGAACATATAATAATCAAATGAACACATTATGAATAAAGTACAATGATTAATTTAAAGAGAGAAATATTAACAGTAGAGGAAAAAGAAAGCAGAGGAAAGGAAGAGATATAGAGGAGAAGAGGAGAAGAAAAGAAGAGAGAGAGTTAGAGATAGGAAGGAATAAGAAATTAAGATGCAGGTGCATGTGTAGCAAGATAGGAAGTAAAGGGTAGCCAAAGTAGGTCGGATTTAATTTTCTGAGAAAGCGTAAGAGAGGAAACAGTAGTAATTCTGTGTTCATCGCAAACAAAGTTCCACCAAGTTAATAATGATAATTTAGAGTTATCTTTCCAACAGGACAAAATCACTTTAAAAGCTATAGCAACAAATAAATCAAACAACAAAGTAATATGATTAGAAACATCAAAATCAGGTGAGGAGGAACCTAGAAAAACATTTTGCATTGATAATGGAATATTACATTTAAATATTATCATACATTTAGACCAAATAGATTGCCAGAACTTTAAAACATTCGAACAGTCATAAAGTTGATGAAGTAAAGTCCCAGTAGATTCAGAACAAGACCAACATAGGGATGAGGAGGTAGGGGAAAACTTGGAGATATGAACAGGGGTAATAACAGCTCTACTATAAATGAAGTAAAGGGATTGAGTAATACGTGCGGCAACAGAAGTTTTAAAAAGCTTGAGCCATAATTTATCCCAAGAAGAAATAGGGAGTGACATAGATAAGTCTGTTTCCCAGAGTAATTCGACAGGGGATTTAGGTCGTTCAGAAACATGAGATAACAACAACTTATAAATAAAAGCAGCTTTAGGCCTATGCTTTTGAGAAACACTATATAACGGTGAGGGTGAAGTAAGTAATGAAGAGGCTAAAGGGTAATTGTTGGAAGATAAGGAAGACTGCAACGCTGTTGATATTAAAAGATATTCATTAAAAAATGAATCAGGTAAATTATATTGTGACTGTAAATCCTGGAAGGGAATAACAGAATTATGTTGGATTAATTGATGAATAAAAATAATTCCCTTCTCCTTCCAATGCTTGTAGTAAAATGATTTACGTTTATATTTGATAAATTTATTGTACCAAATAGTGGAAGACAAAAAACATTGATATGAATCTAAACCATCAGAAAAAATATTATATAATAATTGTCGGGAGTATTTTAAAATAGGATTATCTGATATGAAGGAGCAATTAGACATATATATTATATCTCGAAAAGAAAAGTCTTTTAATAGGGAACGCTCAAAAACAATCCAACGGGGGGTAGGGATGTCCGCAAAATCATAAGTTAAAGCAAAAAATTGACGAATTAAAAATGCAGAATGATCAGATTTAAAATCTGGAAAACGAACACCCCCTTCTATTTTGGGACGTTTGAGTTTACTGAGAGCAATGCGGGGGTGTTTATTATTCCATAAAAACTTTGTACAAATAGAATTCAACTGTGAGAAATACGAAGCAGGTATTCGAAAAGGTAACATGGAAAGTGTATAAAGGACATGGGGCACAATCATCATTTTGATAGTGTCTAATCTACCCCACCATGACAAATAAAGGGGGGACCAAGAAAGGAGTGATTGTATTTTGGTAATTAGAACATTAAACGTATAACTAATGGTGTTAGAAATTGTAGAGGAAAACCAAATACCAAGGTATTTAATTTTTGTGGGACACCAAGTAAAATTAGTATTATTAAACATATATTGATAGCAAAGAGAGTTTAAGGGTAAGACTTCTGTTTTAGAAAAGTTCAACTTATATCCAGAGATACTAGAATATAACCGAACTTCATCCAAAAAGGGGGGGAGGGAGGAATTAGGATCAGACATATATACCAGGATATCATCAGCGTTGGCTGATAATTTTGTTTCTATAGAATTATGTGAAAAGCCAGAAATACCTGAATTAATTCGAATACGCTCAAGGAAAGGTTCAAGACATAGTACAAATAACAGGGGCGATAAGGGACAACCTTGGCGTGTGCCTCTATATAATGGAAAAGATTTAGAAAAATGGTTATTAACAAAAATACTAGCACAAGGGAAAGAATATAACAATTTAACATAAGAAATAAATTTTGGACCAAAACCAAACCATTTGAGTGTATTAATCATAAATTGCCAGTTTATGCGGTCGAAGGCCTTTTCAGCATCTAGAGACAATGCTGCAAGAGGGTATTTGTACTTTTTTCCAAGGGAGATAACATTAGCAAACATGCGAGCATTGTCGGAAGCCAATCTGCCCTTAATAAAACCAGCTTGATCTGTTTTAACCAATAGTGGGATGATACTCTCAAGGCGAGTGGCGAGGATTTTAGCGAATATCTTACAATCATAATTGATTAATGAAATGGGACGATAGTTTTTACACAGGGAATGATCCTTATCAGGTTTGGGAATAAGGACAATCAAAGCCTCCATAAACGAGCCAGATGCTTTGGAGTCAACAATGAATGAGTTAAAAAGGGCCAGAAGTTTGGGCGCAAAAATAGAGGAAAAAGTAGAAAAAAATTCAACAGAAAGACCATCAGGACCAGGGGCTTTTGATCTTTTTAAGGATTTAATGGCTTCCATTATCTCTTGAATAGTAACCTCATTTTCTAATAAATCAGTTATCAGGAAGCGAAGGAGGGTTAGGGAGGCCAGAAAAAAAGGTATGCACATTTTGAGCAGAGGGATTCGTATCGTCAGAATATAATGATTGATAATAATCATGAAATGCAGAAGCAATATCTTCATCAGAGGATGCCAAATTATTAGTTGATTCATTTAGAATAGGACCTATATTTTTACGTTCAGATTTAATTTTTAAGTAGTTGGCCAACATCTTACCAGCTTTATTTTGACCACCGTGGTATTTAGACTTAATTTTAAGAAGAACATTACATGCATCAATCGTGGCAAGTTTGTTAAGAGCAGATTTGGCTTTAATCAGTTCATGAAGAGCAGAGGGAGATTTAGAAGTAAAGTAATTATGTTCCAACAGTTTAAGTTGCTGTAATAAATTGGCATACTTGGCTTTAGCAGTTTTCTTCTTTTTTGCGGAGTATGAAATAGCTAAAGCACGGAAGGAAGCCTTAAAGGCATCCCAGTTATTAGTAATGGAGGTGTGCAAAGGGTTGTTGATAGTAAAAAATTCATTAATAAAGGTAGTAGCTTTAGTAACAAAAGTATTGTCAGTCAGCAAAAAATTGTTAAGTTTCCAACGACCAAATTTTGGAGAAGTCGGGGAGAGATCAAGGGAAGAAAAAACGGGGGCATGATCAGAAATAAAAATAGATCCAATCTCAGAGGATTGAATGGATGGGAGTAGGGGTTTACTAACCAAAATATAATCAATTCTAGAACGAGTATGGTGAACGTTAGAAAAAAAGTAAACTCAAGAGTATCAGGGTTACAGGTCCTCCAAACATCGTATAATGAACGAGAGGCAATGGCAGATTGAAATGATTTATGAGTTTTATCAGGGTTAAATTTGCATTTGGATTGTCTATCCGAAAATGGATCTAACCATTGATTAAAGTCCCCAGCAACAATAATATTTGGACCATCAATAGAGGATAGTAATATCTTAATGTTATTCCAAAAGTCTGGGTCTGGCTTAACAGGGCCGTAAATATTCAGTAAGACAAGTTCTTTATTTTGTATAACAACCTTCGCCATTACCCAACGTCCATCAGTATCACATTGCGTAGATAAAATTTGCGCATGAATCGATTTATGAAATAGAATAGCTACACCACCTTTCCGATTAGAAGCTGGAGAGTAAACAACTTGACCCACCCATTGTCTTTTCAATTTAAGTGATTCAACATCATTGCAATGCGTTTCTTGAATAAAAGAGACATGAGAATTCAATTTAGACAAATGAGAGAGTACCTTTTGTCTTTTGACAGGGTTTCCCAGACCACGAACATTCCACGTGACAACATTACACATAATGGAGGGAAGGGAGGGCAAGACATGAATGGAGATGATACACTTCAGGAGAGCAACTGGAAGTAAAAAAACACCATTTATTAGAAGAATACAGAAAACAAAATGTACAACAACAATTAACAATAATAGGCACAAGCATTAAGCAATAAATTAAAGAAAAATAAGCACTAAAAAAAATATAATGAAAGACACTTATATATACAAAGGATCGATAATAAAACTGCACCATAACAAAAAAGTAGAAAAACAATAGGATGATAGAGGAAGAAAAAAAGAGAGAGAAGAGAGAAAAACAGAAGAAAGAAGAAAGTAAGCAGATCAAGGAAAAGAATCCAGATCTGAAGATAAACAAGCAACAAGAAAATTGGGACATGGTGACGACAAAAGCAGAGACAGCGATACGAGTAGATGATAAATAATAATAAGCCTCAGAGGTAAAAGAATTAGCAGTAGTAATAGGAAATTAAGAGTAAAGGCAGAAAAAAAAAAGAGAAAAAGAACAATATCTTTGAGGAACAAGCAAGAGGAAGAAAATAGGATAATTATAGGAGCAACATCAACCATTAACTATTAGAACAGAGAGAATATAAAACATTAATTTTCCATATTTCGAGGAGAGATATTGTTGAGAGAGTTTCAGTTTGGCAGGATCATCAAAAGAGCGTGACCTTCCTTCGTGAGTAACTTTGCAGAGACATGGGTGAAGAATACCATATTGAATGTTTAAGTGTCTCATCTGGGGACGGAGAGCCAAAAATTCCTTACGGTGTGCATTTGTTGCATTTGAAACATCTTGTGAAATGAAAATATTATGACCTGACCATGTGAGGTTTCGTTTGGATTTAACCGCTTTCAAGACATGCATCAATTCAGTGAACTCTAAGAAAAGCATGATGATACCTCGAGGTTTGTTAGTTAGGTTGAAGACGACCTAAACGATGCGCCCGTTGTATGTTAAGGGGTGATGAAGATTGAAGGTCTAAAAGGTCCGTCAGGAACTTTTTCATAAATGATAACATGTCTGGACCTTCAATATTTTCTGGTAGGCCATAAAGGCGAAGATTATTCCTTCGATTACGATTTTCCAGGTCTTCGGTGTGTATTTTAAGATTGTGGATTTCTTGCTCTAAGAGAGGGATTTTAGTAGAAATATCTTGGAGATCCCCAACACGTTGTTCAAGTTCCAAAACCTTGCCCTCCATGATAATCCAGCGGTCTTCAATTTGTTTCAATTTTTCATTAGTGGTGACCATGAAGGGTTGAAGGCCACGCACCTCCTCCAAAATTTAGTCCAGGACAGGATTTTGTGAAGTATGAATGGGGGAAGGAGGGTCATTCTTATGTCTCTTAGGTTTAGCGCCTGAGGAGGATGATCTAGAGGAAATGTGAAGATCATTCGCCATCTTGGACTGTGGAAGAGACCGACGAGTAGTGCTTAAGAGTATACGCATGCGACCCATACACCGCAGGAAAGGAAACAGGAATAGTGACCGTCCACGGGTAAGCACAAGTGTTGGATTGAGAGGAAGCACTATAATATATCACTGAAAAAAAAAATAGAGCAAGCAAGTTCCAATATTACCTCAACAAGAAGAGGCGCCGTCACAATACAAAAATACGATAAGCACTGTGGAAATACTGTGTGAAGACATGAAAAATGCACTTTTTAGACATCAAAAATGGAAGGAGCACATTCATTGCACAACAGCATCAAAAAGGAGCTCTTCTTCACGCCTGCTCCCGGCAATTGCCTCAACCTTGGTAGAAGTAAGCTGAATTTTTTTTTTTTAAAAGGCTGCCACCGTAGTAAGTAACAACATGAAAAAAAAGGAAAAACCTTCTCTGTTATCTTGGTTTACATCTCTCTTAGTGATATTCATAGAGAGAAAGAGAAGGAGTAGCCTTTATCAAAAAGAACTTTCTCTGTTTTCCCATTTGGACTCCTCTTATAGTCAGTAGGAAATAAAAATATGGGCAGTATTCATTTTAAAGAAGAAATTCCACATTAAGAGACATACCAGCAGTCCAAGAGGAAAAACGGCATTTGAACCGAAGCACAAAATTGAAACGCGGGCGCCGCGATTCAAAATGGCGGACGCCCGCGACTCTGTGAGGAAAATAATGCCGTTGCAGGTTCAGGCTCCACGTTGCATCCGAGGGCAGGAAAGATCGGCTATTAGGTGCGCCACGGGTTCAGGAGACCGGGGCCGCCGTTTCCGCCCGCGAATTCGGACACCTTGAGGCAGAAATATGCAAGAAAGCTCCGCGTCTTAGCGGAGCTCACACAACGTCCGCCATCTTGCTGCGGCGTCCAAGCCACGCCGTCAACCTGAGTATAAGTTGATGAAATGTTCAGTCCAGGTTGCAGGATCCAAATGATGCTCGGTATGCGCTACTTGGTCTTTACCGGCAAGCGCAACTATTTTCCAAAATTCCGTCGTATTGGATTTTTCAGCCTGGAGGAGATCCATCCAACTGTCCTCCTCCCAGTTCTTTTTTGCAATGGCCAGTGTTTTCCCATGGCTATCCCTAGCTCTCCTTATTAATTGGGTGTTTCCCTGTTTTAAGTTCTCAAGTAGGGATTTTTTGGCTTTCCTGCAGCCCGAGGTGTACCAAGGATTGTTTTTTGATTTCATCTTGTAATTTTGTTTAGATTTCTTTCTTGCAGCTCCGGTGAGAAAAGGTTCTAACTTTATGACCAACACTTGGTGCATTGCAGTTGCATTTGCTGAGGTTCCACTTGTTTCTACGTAGGGACCTACTACCTCAGCAAATGCCTTGTAGATATTGGTCATAGTCTCTATGTTGTCTGTAATGCGAGGCCATTTAACCACTCTACGGTTGTTTCCTATAATGGGCTGGGCTTTTGGCGAGCTTATTTTGGATAGCTGGTTCCCTGTTTCGTAGCCTGTTACTTCTAGGCAAAGAGGGCAATGGTCACTGTCATCTCTTGCATCTATCTTAAAGCTCAAGATCCTACTCCCGCTATGCATTATGTAGTCTATTCTGGATTGTGAGCGACTCAGTTTGAATGTATTTTAGGTGCAATTATCACACCCAATATTGGGCACCCTTCCATTGCATGCCCTTAGGTTGTGTTCTATGGTAAACTGCATTATTTGTACTGCAGCATCAGTACACGGTTTTGACAGTCCAGCTTCTAGCTGGGGCAGCCCCTTGGCCATATCCTTTTCCTCTGTTAACATTTCTAGGCCATTTAATGGTTCGTATGTGCAATTAAAATCACCACAAACGATTACTGTGTGATGTGGGTTTAGACAATCCAGGGTTCTACCTAGTGAATCAATAATCTGAGAGTTTAAGTTTTGCCTAGCTGGTCTATTGTAGACATTAAATAAGTACGAATTTGCTTTATTGTTAGTATTTGTATCTAGGTATACTGCAAGTACATCAGGTGAATCTGTAGTATAGATGCTAGTTCCTATTCTCAGGGTTATTTTAACCCGTATTACAAGCCCCCCTGAGGCTCTGCCTCTCTGTGATGGGATATCGTTTTTATAGTATGTTTCATATCCCAATTTATACAGGGGAGTCAATAGCCATGTCTCCTGGAAGAGGCAGAGATCACATTTCTCAATGTCGTTATGCAAGTCTGGATCCTCTAGTTTTTGTTTTAAGTCTGCAACATTCCATGAGACTGTGGCTAAAGATGTGTATCCTTTTATTGGTGCTTTGTGGCTTTTAAGCGGTCTTTCTCGGTTTGGTTCTACATCTCTAATTCCATGTATTTTGTCAATAGTTTATATTTTAATGAGAAACAATACCAAAACAACAAAAATCCAATAAGTAGAACTGGAGTTATGAATTTTTAAAGATGAAGTCTAATTATACTGCTTAGAGTCATAAAGCGCCAGCCGGGGACATCTGGCCACGCTAAACTGGGGTAAATCCAAAGTTCAGGCCGACCGCGATGGAGGGCAGGCTAGCTACAGGACTCACATAGGTCCAGCTGAAAAAGTACCTTGGATGGAGGAATTCTCGACGTCGAAGACTCGATGCCAGGAACAGAGGAGGCAAAGCGCTGTCGTAGATCCTGTTAATGCAGGCGATGTCTGTTACGATCCAGTCAGTTGATGAAGGCTTCGTCGATGAATCCCTTGGCGATGCAGACGATGAGTCGTCGTAGAGCCGCGCAGGCCATCGTCATTGAGCCACCCTGTCCGTCAAGGCAATGTTATTGAGTGGCAGCCACTTCGAAGGGCGATACCTCCGTTCCGATCGGTTAAGTCATCGGTTTTGATCTAGTAGCACAGCAGAAATCACCTTTCAAGGGCCCAGGACTGGTTTGGCCCCACTTGGCACTGCAGGACTCACAGATGGCAGAGTACAGGTGCTGTTACAGGGTTGAAGAAAGTCTTTGATGGCCCTGAGACTTCAGAACAAGGGCCTGGGGGGGAGCCAGAAAGCCCTTGTGGATTCAAGTAAGATGGGTCCAGTCCTTGTCCTCAGCAGGGCAGAGATCAGCGGGCAGCAGGGCAGCCCAGCAAAGCAGAAAAGCAGTTCTTTCCGACCAGCAATCAAGCAGAGTGGCACTCCTTGTAGCACAGCAGTCTTTACTATTGGAAGAGTTCTTCACAGGTCCAGCGTAGTGTACTCTCCTGGTATGGTCAGAGGAGGAGGGGGTGTGCGGCCTCCCTCTCAGAGCCTTGTTAGGCCCTGTGGACCACATCTTCCAGGGCCATTTCGAAAAATAAAGGGGAGGGGAGGCCACGCAACCCCCCCTACCTGAGTGGCTATCGGCCCCAGGGATCCCATCCCCCAGGCCCACTTATTTAAATAAAGGTGAGAGGGGGCACGTGTGGAGCCCTCCCCCCAGCTGATTTCAGCCCCGGGGACCCCATACCTGTGGTAATTTGTATGGGAAGGGCAGCTCCCCTCCCCAAGCCAACTTCGACCCCGGGGACCTCATCTCCCAGGGCCCGGCGTTAATTTTAGGGGAAGGGGACTACTAGGCCTCCCTCCCTGGCCCCCGAGGATCCCATCCCATGGGGCTCAGCGATATTTGCTGTGGGAGAGGGGCATGCGGCCCCTCTCTCCGGGACCACGGTGCCCCTCCTTGGTCCGATTTCAGCCCCAGAGACCCCATCCCCCTGGACCCGGCACACATATTAGGGAAAGGGGGCGCACAGCCCCTTCTCTGTTTCGTTTTTGACCATGGGGACCCTATCACCCGGGGCCTAGCGACCTGTTTACCGGGAGGCACAAAGCCCCTGTCCTTGGGACACTTTCAGCCCCATGGACACCATCCCCAGGGGCCTGACAATATTTTGCAGGGGGAGGGTGTCATGTGGCCCCCTCCCCCAGCAAAATGTTACCGGGCCCGAGGATGAGCATTGTTCTGTCCCGCATGGAGCAGCTCCTAATGCTGCTCCCTGCAGGCGGGAGCAATATTTTGATATGTTTACCTGCTCGCTTTAAATGAGGGCAGGGAAACAGATCAAAAGTCTGCTCCCAGCTGGTGGGAGCATTTTTGAAGCCACTGCCTGCTGGGAGTGGACTTGGTGTTTACTCTTACTTCGTGGTAGTTTTGAAATGCTCCCACTAAGCGAGAGCATGCACTGCTTTCCCATCCCTTGCCGCTGCTGGAGGGAACCCGTTCTGTCCCGGGGGTGGCCTTCGTAGGTTATAGCATCTGAGCCGACCCCGGGGGATGGGATCACCCGAGTCATTAATGCCTTGGGGAACGGTCCTCCCCCCCTTCCCTTAAAATAATCTGTCCCAGGGGTGGGCTCAACGGGGCCTTTGGAGGCTCGGGGAGAGGGCCATGTGCCCCATTTTACAAATTTCAACCCCAGGGGTGTGCTCCCTGAGACTTGTAATGGCTTGGGGAGGGGGCCTCCCCATAGAAACTACGTTGAGCCGCAGGGGCCTCTGATGGCTCTGGGAGGGGGGCGCGCCCCACCTCCCCATAAACCATACTTTGAGCTCTGGGGCGGGCTCCCCGTGGCCTCTGGAGACTCTGGGAGGGTGTCCACACAGCACCTCCCCATTATGAATACAGCACCTGGGTGGGTTCCTGGGGGCTTATAGTTTATAAATGTTGCCCTGACTCCATTTTGCTTTTTTGCATTTTTGTTTCCAATCTTGCGGGATCGCAACATTTTTTTCTTTTCAGCTCCATGGGTTTCCCTCTGGGTCTCCCCATGGGACCTAGGGGGTCAGGGTATCCCTACCCTGCCCCCATATATCTTCATTTTTTTTTTATAACTTGAGGACAGGGGGGCAAGTCTCTGAGTCCTGTAATGGCTTTCAGCAACATTAGTCTCATGTTGCTGGCAGCCAATCAGAGCGATCGCCTTTGCAGGAGTCTGACTCCCGCAAGATGGCCTAAGGGAAATAAAGCTCACTGGACCAGTCAGAATGCTCTATTTTTAAATTGATGCTCCTGCAAGAGTCTCGAGACTCTCGCGTACCCAACTGCCCAAATATACAATTATTTTTTGCTCTAAATTTCTCAAAAACTACTAAACGGATTTACACCAAATCACCAAGAGCCCAATCTGCAGACCAAGATCGATCTTCCTGCCAAAATTGGTATAATCCTGTTCTGCAGTTTTTGATGTAAACTTGTTTAAGGAAGTCTAGGGAAAATGCATGGGGATTTTGTGTTTTGGGACCCCCCTTTTTTCTCTGCCTCCGCTTGATTGATCACCCCGAAACTTTCCAGGAATGAGCTTAGGTAGATGAACTTTTGCTTTGGAAAGGTTCATCAATGGTACCAAAGTTATTAGCAAACCAAAAAACACTCTTTCTGTGGATAAGCAGACCTAGATATTACTACCTAGGTAATAGATAGATATATATATAGAAATATTTTCTCCGATATTGATGCAGACTCAAATTAGCAGAAAAATAGGCAATAGAATTCAAAGTTGTTTCAAACAGGGTGCACCAAAATAACAGCGGCCCAGAGCCCCACAAATTCTTAAGATGACACTGTGTTGATCGAACAATGTTAGCAGCTCTGTGCTTTTAAAAATAAAAAAATCTACTTCTTTAACCGAATTAATCTAAAACTCCAACATTGTTTAGGGTGTAAATGAACGCACAGTATTGCAGACAGTGGTTTGCCCAAATTTAGTAGTATGGTAACTTTCTGTGTTTTCCATTCAAGAATCAGGTTATATCATGCATACACTGTAATATTCACGGGCCCATGTCACAGAATAATGTTTTTCATAGAGAAAAATCAAGCTATTAAAAATAAAAAGCTCACTAAAAGATGGAGCGCAAATTGGTTGTAAATTCCTACACATCCAATCTAAACAGTAGTTATTAGAGGGTTTGTAGCCAATATCGGAATATAAATTCTAAAGTAAGTTTACCAATGGTGCTGGAACTCTTTTTAGAGTGGGCATGCGGCCTTCATGTCAGTGAAATAGTCTGTGTTGTAGGAAATGAGCAACACCCGTTCGGCTGAAGAACGGTGTCCGAATTGTGTGTCCAGTAGTGCATTTTGGAGCTCATTTTCCTAAATAAATTAATCAAGCATGCTATGCTAGGGTACTGCCTTTTTACACAGAGCACTTTTTCCATCAAATTGAGCTCTTGAAATGGGTGCTAAAGTTGCATTAGGCATGCAGCTTTACTGCTAAACCTACGTAGGGCACACAAACAATAAAATGTTGAAATTGTATTTCTGTGCATAAATATAATTTGCTTTATGTTGGAAAGTGGGTTATTGGTAGGGGTAAGTATGCACATACCACCAGTAATAAGTCCACTAACACGGTGTAGGGTCCAGTAAATGTCTCAATAAATTAGTCCCTTGCTCACCCGTCGTAGCTGTAACTGAGCAGTCAGGCGTAACTTAGGAGACCGGTATGTGAAGCATTTAAAAACACAAATACATTAAATAAGTAAGACATAATGCACATTAAAAATCCCACGCCAATTTATAAAAATAGTAAATAATTTTATGAACAAAAAGAGTTCCAGAACGACAAAATTCCGCTGTAGGGAACCCGGAGATGTGAATGTTTAAAGAATTACCACCTTATAGTGCTTTAAAGGCTATAGCGCCACTCTGGGACATCTGGACGTGCTTGACTGGGACAGTCAAAGGTTCAGGCTGACCGCGATGGAGCCCTGGCCGGATACACTAAGCGGGAGGCCCTGGTCAAAATTTTACCGTCGCACTTAAAAACTTTTCTGGAGCTTTTTCCCAAAGGTTCTCTAAACTTTAGAAGGTTTTTCCTGAAGGTCTCCATGTGGGTTCAAAGTGTCCAAAACGCAAATCCAAGGGTCTGGAATCTCCTGGATGGTCCCTGGAAGGTTGGGGCCACATTTTCCACAGTGCTCCAGGCCAAATCCTTAAAAGTCCACTGGGTGCACTCCAAACTGGGGACTGCTGGTGGAGAGGATGCTGGTGGGCTCTGTTAACCTTTAGCTGCAGGGAGTCTACTTCTTAATCCTTCTTGAAGCATGGCACAGTCCCAGGGCTGTAGTACCAAAGTGTTTAGCAGGCTTAGTCAGTCAGAGTGCAAGGACTGTGGGTGCAAAGTCTGATTCCAGCAGGACAGTCCTTCTTTTCCTTGTAGTTTCAAGCAGCAGCTCTGAGAGGCTCTGCACCTCTCACATATATATTCACAGTTGTCTGGGGTCAAGCAGGAGAGCACTCCTGTACAAAAAGGTGCAAGGCAACACCGCAAAGCATGACAACTTCCTCCAAAGTGTGGCATATTCTTGTCCCAGAAAGTACTGTTCCATCTAAAATTCATAATGGCTGAAATCTCAGCAGAGGAGCAAGAACTAGCTAAAACCACCTCCACTGTGGCTCATTTCCATAGCTCACCTCCCCCTAACATCCACAGATTCCTTCCTTAAGCCTGCTATCGGGCTGGGTCAGAGGGCAGTGGGGTAGGTAGGCCTGGCATTCCCTGCCTGTTCTGTTCCTCCTTTGAAGTCTCATGCTTTACGACCCCTCCCGTGCTCTGGCATTCCTATGTAGCAGAGCCCCCTCCAGCAGATAGCCTCTCCCCTGGTGAGCCACTTATCACTTCATCAAAGCAGCCCGACTGATCCTGTTAACTCTGACCAATCATGGAAGACTATAGGAAGGCTGCATTTTGGCATGCAGACAAGAAAGTCTTAACTTCTTTTCTGTACAATTTTGGATACATTCAGCAATGGCATATCTGAAAGAGACACGTTAGGGACAGATTCCTTACCTTAGAATATCCCCAGGTGTCATGCTGGATCCGGAACGTTTTTTGCGTAGCAGTACCCTTGCGCGTCGGTAGGCGGCGGCGTGCGGCTCCGCGTCCGTCGTCGGCGTTGTGATCGCCGGGATGACGTCGCGGGCAGTACTTAGACGCCGCCCCTGCGCGCTGGCGTCAGTTCTTCTTTTTCCGCGCCAGTAAGCGCAGATCCGGGAAGAGCAGTGCCCTAGTCATTTTTTGACTAACTTTTTGGTGATTTTTTCACTGTTTTTCTTCGTGTCATCTAGGCTCCGAGGTGTCGGAAGGGATGCCCGGCTTCAAGCCATGCGACGCCTGTGGTCGAATGATGTCGAACACAGACCCGCACTTAGAGTGTCTCTACTGTCTCGGCCGCGACCACGACACGAAGTCGTGTTCCGACTGCCGGGCCTTACACCCGAAGGCTTTGCGAGAGCGGTCTCGAAAGCTACTCGAGGTCCGGCAGTCGGCTCCGCGCCGCACCAAGCCCCGGTCACGGGAGAGGTCGAGGGGCCGGTTGCGGAGTCCTCGCCCGTCATCTGAGTCCAAGTCTTCGCACTCTTCGGGTGAGTCGAAGCACAAAAAGTCTTAAGAAGCACCATCGCTCTAAGACTTCGCCTCGCCGGTCTCGCGACTCGGCTGAGGCCCCTGTTGGCACCGTCCCCGCGGCTCCGGAGGTGCCTGTGGAGCCACCCCCGCATTACCCGTCCTTCCCGGGTTCGGGGGCGACTCCGGCCGAGATACAGAAATTCCTGTCGGCCATGGCCCGCCTCTTCGGGCCTCAAGGTCCCTCCGGTGCGCCTTTGGGTTCCGCGGGCCCTGATGGAGTTGCCCCGGCGCCGCCGACGACTCCGGTCCCGGCACCGCCTGTCTCAGCAGCCTCGCTCCCGGCCCCGGCCTCGATCCCGGCTCCGGTGGTACCGCAACCCCCATCGACGCCGGTTGACCTAACTACGCCTCTGCCGATGTTCCCGGTGCCGTTCCTGACGCCGCCCGGGGCTCCGGGCGGCGTCGTTCCCCGGTTCTCTCCGGATCCGGACGCGGCGTTGGACCGGCGTCGCCCGACGCCGGCTCCGGCGCCAATGAGACCTTGGGTCCATGACGTCCCCCCTCCTCCTTATTTTCTGTCGGAGGAGGACCAGGAGAGCTGGGAGGGGTCGGAAGACCTTCTCACACAGCAGTGTGAGTATGATCAGGACTGGGCAGAGGAACTTGGGGATGCCAGTGGTCTGGACACTTCTCCTGACACTGGCATGCTGTCTCCTCCTTCCGTGGCTACGGAGGAGGGAGCAAATTTTGCAACGGTGTTGCGTAGAGCAGCTGGAGCCTTACACCTCCAATTGTCTACAGTGGCTGTCAGGACTAACCTCCTGACGGAAGTGCTTCAGCCGGCAGCTACCTCCTCGGAGCCATTGCTGCCGTTTAATGATGCACTGTCTGACGTTCTTTTGGGCACCTGGTCCAAGCCCGCCAAAGGGGCTCCTGTGGATAGGAACGTGGCCTGACGCCATCGCCCTGCTCCGGGCGACCCCTTGTTTCTCTCTCAACATCCCACCCCCGAGAGCTTGGTTGTCCAAGCCTCTGCCTCCCAAACCGCCTTCCCTACCGCCCCTCCGGATAGGGAATCCAAACGCCTGGACCAATTTGGGAAGAAGGCCTTTTCTTCCTCCAGTGCTGGCTTGCGGTCAGTCAACACCGCTTGCCTTTTGGGCCGATATTCCCACTCTCTGTGGGATTCGGTGGCGCTCGTTTTGCCCCAGTGTCCTGAGGAGGTCCAGACACTGCTTTCCCGCACCATTGCGGAAGGAAGGGATGCGGCAAAGTACACCATCCGTTGTGGCCTTGATACCGCCGACTCGCTGGGCAGATCGTTTGCAACGACGGTGGCGCTGCGTCGCCACGCCTGGCTGAGAACAACTGGTTTCTCGGGTGATGTCCAGAATACACTCATGGACATGCCCTTTGATGGAGTCGGTCTTTTTGGTTCCAAAGCAGACCATGCGCTGGAGCGCTTTAAGGACTCACGGGCTACTGCCAAGTCCCTGGGCCTTTCTGCTGTGCGCCCTCCGCTAACCTCTGCTTTTCGCCCCTTTCGTGGCCACGGAAGGGGCGCCCAGTCATGTCCGCTGCCCAGCCACCGGCCCGCGCAGCAAGCGTCTTCGCGTGGCCGAGGACGTGGCTTCCGCTGTGGCGGATCGGGCAACCAGCGTGCGGGTCAGGCCACCAACCCTGCCCCGTCCGCGGCCTCCAAGCCCTCCTAGTCCTTCTTTTCAGGTGCACAGCACGCCAGTAGGGGGCAGGGTCCGCCATCACCTTCACCACTGGCATGCCATCACCTCGGACAGGTGGGTCTTGGACATTGTCCGAAGGGGCTACTCCCTCCCCTTCGAGACCACCCCCCCAGCCATGCCACCTCAATTCCACCGCATGTCAGGGGATCACTTGGTGCTTCTGCAGAAGGAAGTCACGGCCCTCTTGGCCAAGAGGGCCATCGAGCATGTTCCGACCCCAGAAGTAGGACGTGGTTGCTACTCCCACTACTTTCTGGTGCCCAAAAGGACAAGGAGGACATGCGTCCTATCTAGGACCTCCGGAACGTCAAATCGCTTCCTCCGGAAGGAGAAGTTCAAGATGCTCACCTTAGCTCAGGTCTTGACTGCCCTCGACCCTGGAGACTGGATGGTAGCGTTGGACTTGCAGGACGCTTATTTCCACATCCCCGTCCTGCCGGCCCACCGGCGTTACCTGCGGTTCATGGTGGGCCTCGAGCATTTTCAATTCACCGTGCTCCCCTTTGGCCTCACAAGTGCCCCTCGGGTGTTCACGAAAGTGTTGGCGGTGGTCGCAGCTCATCTGCGCCGGGCAGGGGTTCCAGTCTTCCCCTACCTCGACGACTGGCTGCTGAAGGCGGCCTTGTCCCAGGCAGTCGTCTCCCACCTCCAGACTACGGCCGAACTCCTGCACTCGCTGGGGTTCTCCATCAATGTGCCGAAGTCGCACCTGATTCCTTCTCCACAGCTCCTTTTCATCGGAGCAGTTCTGGACACGACGCAGTTTCGGGCCTATCCTCCCGAACGGCGAGTCCGGGATATTCAGGCTATGATTCCGATCTTTCAGCCTTTATCCTGGGTTTCGGTGCGGATGACCCTGAGGCTGCTGGGCCTCATGGCCTCCTGCATCCTGCTGGTCGATCATGCCAGATGGCATATGCGGGCTCTGCAGTGGGACCTGAAGTTCCAGTGGGCGCAGCACCAGGGCAACCTGTCCGATCACGTCCAGATCTCGGAGGGGACTGCAAACCAGTTGCAGTGGTGGCTCTCGAACCGGCAATGGGCAGATCCCTCTCCCTTCCCCAGCCAGAGCACACAGTCGTGACGGACGCGTCCCTTCTGGGATGGGGCGGTCACATTGGAGAGGCGGAGATCAGAGGCCTCTGGTCTCCGGCGGAGTCCCGGCTCCATATCAACCTTCTGGAGCTCCGGGCGATCCGACTTGCACTCAAGGCATTCTTTCCCTCTGTCAAAGGGAAGGTGGTGCAGGTGTTCACAGACAACACCACCGCCATGTGGTACTGCAACAAACAAGGCGGGGTAGGGTCGGGGACCCTATGTCAGGAGGCTCTGCGCCTCTGGACATGGCTGGAACATCAGGGCATATTCCTGATGGTTCAACACCTGGCAGGTTCCCTGAACGCCAGGGCGGACGAACTCAGCCGCAGGTGCATGATGGATCACGAATGGCGTCTTCACTCGGAGGTGGCGCAAGGTCTCTTTCAGCAGTGGGGAGAGCCTTGGTTAGATCGGTTCGCCACCGAAGAGAACGCGCAATGTCAGCAGTTCTGCGCGTTGGAATTTCCAAGGCGGCACTCGCTCGGCGACGCTTTTCGTCGCGAGTGGAGTTGCGGTCTGTTGTACGCCTTTCCGCCTATACCACTTCTACCCAGAGTGTTGAAGAAGATTCGGCGCGACCGGGCCCAAGTCATTCTTGTGGCTCCGGACTGGGCTCGAAGAGTTTGGTATCCCGAGCTACTCAGTATGAGCGTCGATCCCCCGATCCGTCTGCCTCCTCGGGAGGATCTTCTGTCGCAGCAGCAGGGGACGGTCCTCCACCCGAACTTGTCCAGTCTCCACCTGCTTGCGTGGAGATTGAGCGGCGGCAGTTGATTCCTTTCGACTTGCCTCCCGAAGTTTGTGATGTGATTCTGGCAGCCAGGCGTCCCTCCACTAAGGTGGTATACGCCTGCAGGTGGATCAAGTTTGTGGCATGGTGCACAGCAAAGGCTGTGAATCCCCTCTCTGCCCCTCTTTCTGAGGTTCTTCTGTTCCTTCTTTCTCTGGCCCAACAGGGCTCTGCCCTGGGTACCATCAAGGGCTATCTTTGTGCAATATCGGCCTTCCTCAGGCTCCCTGATCAGCCCTCTCTTTTTAAGTCCCCTGTTAACAGGTTTCTAAAAGGCAGTACACACCTCTTCCCTCCTGTTCCGTTTGTCATGCCTCAGTGGGACTTAAACTTGGTTCTTACCTTTTTAATGTGCGCTCCCTTTGAGCCTCTACATAACTGTCCTCTTCGTCTTCTTACTCTGAAGTCAGCCTTTCTGGTGGCCATCACCTCCGCTCGGCGGGTGAGTGAGCTCCAGGCTCTATCATGCAAACCTCCCTTTCTGTCTGTCCATCCAGACAAGGTTGTTCTTAGGACGCGTCCGTCCTTCTTGCCAAAGGTGGTTACTGCCTTCCATATTGGGCAGACCATCACTTTGCCCACCTTCTTTCCGCCTCCGCATCCTTCCAGAGAGGAAGAGAGGCTCCACCGTCTGGATCCAAAACGTGCGCTTTCCTTTTATATCAACCGCACACAACACTTCCGGGAGGATGACCAGCTCTTTGTTGGCTACGTGGGCGCCAAAAAAGGTCGGGCGGTGCACAAGAGAACCATCTCCCGCTGAGTCACCTTGTGTATCAAAGCCTGCTATTCTTTGGCTAAGATGGAGCCTCCTGTTGGGCTGCGTGCCCATTCCACCAGGGCAGCGGCTGCTACCACGGCCCTAGGCCGCGGTGTTCCGCTGCAGGATATCTGTCAGGCAGCTACGTGGGCCTCGCTGCACACGTTTACCAAGCATTACTGCCGTGACAGTCAGGTCCGGAGGGACGGCTTCTTTGGCCGTTCTGTCCTCTGGGACTTCCTTGTCTGATCTTTGTTCGCAGACCCACCACCGGGGTTGGTATTGCTGGGGTATCTATTCTAAGGTAAGGAATCTGTCACTAACGTGTCTCTTTCAGATGCACAAGTTACTAACTTGTGTAACGATATATCTGTAAGAGACAGTAGTTAGTGACGGATTCCTTACCGCTCCACCCATCCTCCCCGTTCTGCGAACTGATTTCTAGGGTTAAGGTCATCCCTTTCAGGGCCCTAGTATTTTTCAGACACCTATGTCAGCTTCTTGCATGGCTCTGCTTTCCTGGCACGGAAAGTCGTGTACAGAACTGACGCCAGCGCGCAGGGGCGGCGTCTAAGTACTGCCCGCGACGTCATCCCGGCGATCACGACGCCGACGACGGACGCGGAGCCGCACGACGCCTCCTACCGACGCGCAAGGGTACTGCTACGCAAAAAACTTTCCGGATCCAGCCTGACGCCTGGGGATATTCTAAGGTAAGGAATCTGTCACTAACTACTGTCTCTTACAGATATATCGTTACACAAGTTAGTAACTTGTGCATTGCTGCTTTATCAATATCATTCTTCCAAGTCTTTGAATGATACTTATTCAATTCCTAGCAATATTTGTGTTAATAAACTATTGCAATATTATCCTATGTGGCTAGGTATCTACAATGGGGGGGAAATGTGCAATTTCTCCATCACCAGGGCATATAAAACATCTTTTATAAAGGCCTTGCTTATAGTTATGACCCACCCCTGGGACATCTAGGGGAGACCTTGGGGGTCCTGAGTATGTTATGTTAAATGAGTTTATATAGTGCACGGCTACCCAGAGGTGTCACGGCGCTGGGTCTTAGACATAACAGCACTGTGCCTGACTGTCCCTAGTTGTTGAATAACCAGGTTTTCAATTACTTTCTGAAGATGAAAAGACTGGGAGAGGATCTGATATGAACAGGCAGTGCATTCCATGCTTTTACTGTGCCCAAGATGAAACGTTTACCACCTCAGTTCACTTTCTTGAACTTGGGAACCATTAAGGTTTTTGCATTTGAGGAGCGAAGTGTTCTCTTTAACGAGTACCATTTAAGGCTCTGTCTGAGAAGGTGAGGATTGGTGTTGTGAAGGACCTTAAAGGCATTACACAGTGCTTTTAAGGTATTGCGATGCCTAATCAGAAGCCAGAGTAGCTTCCGAATTTCGACTGTGACAGATTTGAACCTAGGCATTTCAAGGAGCAGTCTGGCTGCTGCATTTTGCAGCATTTGCATTTTTTTTAGATGTTGTTTCTGGATGTTAAGATTGAGCCCGTTACAATAATCTACTTTCAACATCACTAATGAAGTCGCCACTATTTTTTGTGCCTCAAAAGTGAAAAAAAAACGAAGAATTTTTTTGACCACTCGAAGGGTGAAAAACGTGGAAGAGGTGACTGCATTTACCTGGTCTCCAAAGGAGAGCTTGTTGTCCATAAGGACTCCCAAGTTTTTGGCTTTCCTCACTGGCACTGGCAGAGAACCTAATTTGTCTGGCCACCAAGATGGTGCCCATAAGGAGGTGTTCTTGCCAAACCGAATAACCTGTTTTTCCTGCGTTCATTTTCAAGCAGTTGTTGTTCATCTAAGTGCTAACCGCCCTCATACAGTTACAGAATCTGTTTTCTGTGTCAGAGTCCTGGTTGGAGAGAGAGACCACGATCTGTGTATTGTCTGCGTAAGAAGTGAGCGAGAAGCCTAATGATCTTATCAGGATGGCGATAGAGGACACATAAACATTGAAAAGCGTCAGGCTGTGGGACCCCGCAGGGAAGAGAAAAAGGCTGTGAAACAAACAAGCCCAAGATGATCACCCGTTTAATGCCGGTGAGGAAGGATCGCAGCAGAGTTAATGCAGTTCCCTGCATCCCATTTGCAGCCAGATGGTCTACCAGAAGTTCATGATGGACCGTATTGAATGCCGCAGAGAGATCTAGAAGTACCAATGCAGCCTTTCCACCAGTATCCAGGAATCCGTATTGCATGGTATCATGCAATTGGTTTTCCAAGACAAACTTAAAGTTGAGGGTTCATAGCCTTTTCCAATATCTTAGCTGGGAAAGGAATCCTAGAAATCGGACGAAAATTGTTGGGGTCCTCAGGGTTTAGATTAGGTTTTTTTCAATAGAGGTAAAATGGATCCCACCTTCCTGTCGAAGGGAAATTGGCCCAACTTAAACATCATGTTGAAAAGCATGGTAAGTTTTCCAGCCAACAATTCTGGGACCAACTTGAGTACTGATGGGGGGCCTGGATCCATTGGGGACCCTGACTTTACTGCTTGTATTAAACCCAAAACTGAGCTTGTCGAAAGAGCGGCAAACTCTGAAAACGTGGCATGAGTTTGGCTAGTAGCCAGTTCAGTTTCAAAAGATGAGTAAATGGGTAGTCCCCCACTTTTTTCCTTCTTTCCATTAAATGCATTGAATATATCTTCAATTTTCTTTAGAAAGAAATTAGTAATATGGCTGCAGAGTGGGTGACTATGATTCAACTGATTTGTTCCCGGGAGTTTGGTATGATTAAAAACAGTTTTAAACACTTCTTTTGAAGAGTTTTTGCTAGATTGATCCGGTCCATGTAATATTTTATTTTTTCTTTACTTAAAAGTGATTTATAACCTGTGAGACACTGTTTATATTCAAATTGGTCACTATAGTTTCTCCTCCAAATTCGTTCTTGATGCTTATAGTTTTTTGGGGCTCTGAGCGCATCAGAGTAACAAGGTGTTGTGGGGAGGGAACGTTTCGAGTGTATGCATCTTGCTAGCTTGGTGGCAGCAGTATTGAGCCATGTAGTATAAAGAGGCCTAGCGGCTTCCAATTCATCTGTAAAGTCGGGCTGTGAGATTGAGTGCTGGTGGGCAAAAAGGTCGGGTTTATCTTTATTCCAGCCTCAAACTTTATATGTCCTGAAAGCAGAATTTAAAGCAAGCCCTTTGGAAGGGAGAGTTGGATCACATAAGACTGCATGGTGGTCAGACCATGTTAGAGGGAGCGAGCCTAGGAATTTAAGGGTGGAGTGGTTAGTTAAAATACCATCTAATATGTGCCCTGCTTCATGAGTGGGGTCCTAGTACAACTTGTTTTAGGCCGGCGTTGGTCATTATGTCTAAGAGACCTACTGTATCTGGGTCTGTAGTATTTTTAATGTGATAGTTAATATCACCTAGAACAGTGAAGTTGCTAGCCATAAGTCCATCTTCTAGCAAAAGACCTACATTTTCTGTAAAAGCATGTCTAGTGCTTGGAATACTATAAAGTAGTATCCCATTAAAAGACTGCTGCCTAGATAATTGTAACTTAAAAGATAAGTCTTCACAAACCTCTAACTGAGCCATTTTAGAGGGGGCTATAAAATACTCCCAATAAATGACTGCTAGGCCTCCTCCCCTCTTTTGGGGTCTGTCTAATGTATAGCATGCAAAACCGGGAGGGACAGCGTCAATTAGATTAGGCCCTGAGCCAGGTTTCTGTAATCAAAGCAATATCTAGTTGCTTTTTCTCTAAGAATTCAGCACACTCCATACTGTATTTTACTGATGATATAGCGTTAAAAAGTGCACCTCCTAGTGATCTGGTGAGGTTAAGGGTGTTATCAGCAGCGTTTACTGGCGGATATTTAAGTCGACCAAAGCAATTTTGGCATGTGGGAGTGACATTCTTCGCTGAGCAGTCAGGGTGTAATAGTCCACCGACTAACATCTAGGCACATTCAGTTAGCTTTCTTACAGTTGGAGTTCAGGCTGTGAAGCTGGGCACTGGAGTAGCAAATGGAAGCCATCTGGTCTGATGTAGAACAGACAGGGGGGCTGGTGCTGGGCTTGCCTTAGACGCACCTTCGGCGTGCCAGCAGCGCAGATGCGCTTTAGTATGCAAAAATAATATGATCCTCACTCCACAGTGCTCATAGCACCAAAGTCGATTTTTGGGAGGGACTTTACTACAATGGGGGACGTGAAATTTGCAATTTCTCTATTCCTAGGGCATATAAAACATCTTTTATAAGGACCCTGCTTATAATGACATGACCCCCACCTCACCCTGTGGGTCACCTACGGGAGACCCTGGGGGTACCTAATATCTCCTTGTGTTTGCTTTGTTCGCCCTAAGTTGGCAGGGTATGCCCAGACGTTGGTCCCTTGCTCACTTTGCCACTGGATTCAAGCTAGCCTGGCTGATGAGGGGTGTTACCCCGAAACGTGTCCCGGGATGCTTGTTTCCTGTTCAGGGAAGATCTGGTTTGGCAGTTTGGGCTGGACTGTTCCCATGAGGCACAGTGCTAAGCCTGATTTGCATATAGCTGGGTCTGAACTGAGGTGGCAAAGTGAGCTAAAGAACGATGATGGATTCAACCCAGATCTGTGACTGGGAGTGAGTGTTTGAAAACTTTCAGCGCTCCGTCCATCATCTCCTTGTGTTTGCTTTGGTACCTAATATGTAAACATGATGTAGATTATCCCTTTTTATGTGCCCCTGCCACCAAAGTCAAATTTAGGCACAATTTACATTTAAAAGCAGTGCTGCAGAGCAGGACTGCTTTTAAAATGACCTCAGGCACTCAGCAGTGCACATATGCATGTGCAACAAAGCCTGCTGCTAAACAGCCATGCCCTATCATGTACTAGGTCTTATAGGTAGTTTCAATCGCCCTGCCCTATTTTCTACTAGGGACCTATATGGTAGGTCATGCCAATTATTGGTGTACCCCAACACATAGTGTACCCTGATGCATGTGTGCGTTTTAATTTGTTTCCAATATAGCACTGGCCCGGGCCTATCAACAGAGCCCAGGGACAGTCGGAGTCAGTTTCCACTAGTATCCTTCAGCAAAAAATGGAGGTGCTCGGGGCACACAGGATGACTTTGCTACACTTTACACTAGTAAAGTTTTCCACCCCAATATATTATGCTTTTGAGCTCTCCAAACGGCACCCTCATTTTGGAGGGAGTTCTTAAGATAATGTGAGATTGCTTCTTCTACTGATGTCTGTGTTCTTTCCTCTGTGTGCCGTTATCCACATGCTGTGATATCAATTTGAGTTTGAGAAGCTATAACGCGCATGTTTCTACCTACACTACTGTTTAAAAAGGTACACTAATAACATTGCAAAATGTGTTTTATCTAGAAATAACTAGACCTTTAAAAAAGTCTTTTCACATCCATTTTTGGGTGACAGGTGAAGGATTTTCCATATTCATTCGTTGGTTTGAAGTTTTACATTATGTTCCAAAATGAGTGTGTTTCATTGTTGTTGTTGTTGTAGTTCTGTTAAATAGTGATTCTGCTTGTAAGAACAAAAGTAAGTTTTTTTTAATTCATCTTTTTTGTTTGTTTTTATAGGGGACGCTTTTGAGGAAAGCCACTCCACACCCCGGAGAATTAAAAACAATGAAAAAAACGGTGGAGAATTTACGGAATGATCTAAATGCTGCTAAAGGACTGGATTCTAACAAAAACGAGGTCAATAATCTCCTTGACAGAGTGACCACGTCTGTGTAGACATTTTACCTCCACGTCTTACCTCCCGTGTCTTCCCCGGTGTGAAACCTTGACTTTCCTCCAGAGACCTCCGTTCTAAGCCCTTACATCATTACCTAGAACCTGCTTCACCATCTCCTTGTTGCTCATGTTGGAAGGTGCTGCTCACTGGAAGAAAGTGCCTTATTTCAGCCAGTCGTTGCACCCATAAGTTTGTGTACATTGAACATATCGTTTTAGCTCTCTTACGTTTTAACACGTAGGGTGCGCTATTGTGTAGCAATAGAGTGCCAATTTTTTGATTTACACACAAAGGACGTAACCTTTTCAAGTTGGGATATTTTTTTAGCCAAATATTTTTGAACGTACCACTGGCAAATAATATAGTTTTATGTGAATTTTTTTTACTCTTTGGCAGCTCGAATGGTGTAAATTTTACAATTTTGTATAGGACTTTCATAACTGAATGACGTATTTCATATTTTAATTTTTATCATGAAAACGGTACAGATTGGAGTGTGTGTGGGATAGAAAGCTGTGTTTCATGGTAAGTTCGACAGAATTCATTTGTGTATGTGCCACCCAGTTGTGCCTTATTTGTTGTATGTCTAAAAGATCATGATTGGCAGCTTTGTGCAGTAACACGAGTTAAAAACTGAGGGGCCTTTTTAGAGATCTGTACAGTTTTAACGTCAGTCGAAGATAAAGTAATTGTTTTAAATAAATTAATTTGATTTTAGTAGCATATCTATTCTCACTCTATTTCAGCTTATAAATTGCTTAAGTCCATAATGCATCTTCATACGTTACTTCAGCACCGGCTTAAATTCGTGACGAAAGGAGGAACTGATATGATAGTGTTGGAATCGGTGAAGGAGGGTTCTTTCCTCTCTTCTAAAAGGAAACCTTCCTCCTATTTCAAATATACCACTCGCCCATCCTAGCTACTGAATCCTATGTTTGGAGGCTGATTTAGGTATTTAGTGGTAGTACCACATTCTGCAGAGAAAACAGTATTCTCGAACATGCATAATGAAGGTTTTATATTCCTAATATAAAACCACAATAAAAAGTTAAACTCCTAAAGCCTACAGTAGCATTTGTTGGACTATCAGAATTGCATCTTGATGTAGTGGGTCACCGTATTGTCTAGCGTAAGCCTAGTCATAGTGTGTTGAAGAAAGCAGAGTTTCATTAGTGCTAAGTAGTGGCACACATCATATGTTTGAGTTATCATTTATGTACACTTTTCTTGTTCAGTCCCTCTTCCATTTTCCTGCAAACTTAGTAAACTTCGATCACTCTTAAATGTCGAGGACTAATGTCTGTATGTGAATTGTACATTTGAAGAAGATTGAGCTGTTTGGGGAAAAAATTGGGGTTGAGGATGTGGGTCTGTTCAATGTTGGATTAGCCTTGATTGTAGTTTTGATTTGTTTTATTTAAAGGAAAAAAATGACTACCAATCTGCGCAAATTTGCACATGATGCACATTGTGACTATGCTTTTGAATAAATTGTGTAAAAAATGCCAGACTTTCTTAGAAAATGTCGTTGAAATGTGCTGCTGGTAGGCTGTAGCACTTCAGAGATTACTTCTACCATGCTCTTAAATTTCTGCCCACTACTACCTTGTCTTCTCCATACTACATACTTATGCCTAATGATACAGTTGACTACACCATTCTGCTCATATCAACGCAGTGCTTCCCTACCCAATGTCCTAAGCACGTCTTTGGGGATATTTCTAACCTGCCTCAAGTCTTTTTCTACCTCTATGATTGCTTCTACCTGTGCGAACCTCTGAATGCTCTGAATTCTGGGTCACCTCCTACTTTGTTCAACTTATTTGGAAGCTTCGTCTGTTACTTGTTTTTCCTACCATTTATTTGTTAATTGACACACAAACGTCTAATTTTCTCTGAAGACGTCTCCAGCACCAGGTCCCAATTGCCTCTCAACTGCTTGTCATTGGATGACGTTGCACTGCCTAATGGCGAACACTGACAAAATTAAAAGGTTATTCCTACGGCCTGGTTGTTTCTCATGTTCAGTGCACGGGCACTGCTGGAACTAGTGATGGAACTGACAACTATATCCATAGCTGTTATGTCCAACACTTGCATGTCTGGTACCACACACGCAGTCATGTGCGATCTGAGGTCACACCCAAAGCGTGTCTTCCTCATTAATTTTCTTCTAAATTGGAACCTGTTTCTGTTAAAATCCTCAATTTCCTACTGTTGGGACCCGTTCCTGTGTGTTTTCAAAATGTTTGCTTTTCCCCACCTGCAACTTCTAAACTGTAAGCAGTGCTCCTCTTTTGAACAATGTGTGCTGCGTCACCAACTGTTTGAAACCGCTTACTGGAGAGTAGTCTTAATCTGCAAACCTGTGCTCAATTTGCTACCATTGGCACAAGGCCCCTCTGGCACTGCCTTGCATGCATGCAAATCAACGGAGGCCTTTCTCACAGGAGACCTGATATTTCATTACTAAGTAGAGGAGTCAAGAGGTAAGCATAAGGGCTCAGAAAATCAGTTGTGTGCCTGTGTACCTCTCAGTCACTCGCAGAAAGGCACTGCATTCAAAGACCATCCCATTCATGTTTTGAATTCACTATTACCTCATCGTCGCTTCCTTTCCTTGTGACATTGAGGCAATCCTGCCTCACCAGACACCCATACCACGTGATTTGTCCATGAAATAAAAAGGCCCTTCCCCCTCCAATCCTCCTGTTTTTTATTTTGTCTTACCAGACTGCACAATACCACACCAGCCATGTGCAGTTCTGCATCTGTATTCTTTGTTGTTCAATGGAGTTTTTGTTTTAG
Organism: Calotriton arnoldi; assembly: GCA_963921515.1. Classification (NCBI taxonomy): domain Eukaryota; kingdom Metazoa; phylum Chordata; class Amphibia; order Caudata; family Salamandridae; genus Calotriton; species Calotriton arnoldi. The sequence continues at coordinate 2,046,615 of CAWUFW010000777.1, forward strand.
TGCTGGTCGGCCACTGCGGTGCCTGTCCAATCGGCTTGCCAGCCATGCTGCACTGCTGCATGGGATGCCGCAGTGCAGTCCTCGTGGCATGTGCGATACATGCCGGTGAGACGGTGTTTACCGCCTCGTGGTGGCTGGGGCTGTCCTCCTGGTCTTCCTGGATCCTCTTGGCCTGCGATGCGGCCGTAATGAGGAGTGCTGCCATGTTGTGTGTACGGCCGGATTGAGGACGTTTGCGGGAACCAGCGGAGAGTGCAGTGAGTGCTTGAGGGAGGAGGTGTCAGCCTGTTTTTTTTTTCTGCATCTGAACCTCCTCCCTTCACCTTTCTTGTGCTTCTGGTCCGGGGTCTGCTGTTTTTGCCTCTGGCCAGCTGTGGGAGGCATGTCAGATGCTCCTCGCCTACTGGCGGCAGGCTGTACTGGTGCTTCTGAATGGTGTCTCCGGTGCTCCCAGTTGGGTTCTGCTTTTGTTCACTCGCTCATCCCTCTTGAAGGCTTCAGGGCTTCCGAGAGCTGCAGCCTGCTAGGGTGAGTACTGTTAGTTCCCCCGGGGCCTGCATGGTGTTTTGGCATCTGTTTGCGGTGCAGCACACTGGGCGGGGGTTCGGCCGTGCTGCCCGGCCGGGGGTCTGCAGTGCCGTCCTCTGGACGGTTTGGGTGTGACTGAGTTGCCGGGGTTCCAGTGTCTCCTCAGCGCCCAGCTGATCAGCCTGCGATGCTCTCTATGTAGGCCAGTGGTGCTCGCTTCGGTGGCACATGTACTATATTTGGGACAATAAGGAGATACTTAGCATGGTCCCTACGCAAGGATGACGCGCAAAGTCGTGAAACGTTCCATAAGGCAGGTTTCCTGCGGCTGCTTGTCTGGGAGCGCAGACTGACCTGTTGTTTTTTGCTGTTTCTCTTTTGTTGTGAGGAGGCACACGTATAGCAGTCCATAGGTTGTGGTTTCGTTTTTTTGTGCCCGTAGGCGCCAGTTGCCTAGTTATTGCTGGATTGCTTGATGTTGCTAGTGTTCCTTCGGCTTGTTTCCTGTCAGGTCGACAGCTTCGCAGCTCTGGATGGTCATAGCCCAGGCGCTATATTATGGTTTCTCCATTGCTTGTGCTTTTTTTGGGCAGTGCACGCAGGGGTAATGCTATATTTTCTGTGTCTACGTTAGGCGTATTGCACCTCTGGGGCCCTGGACGTCTGTTTGTCGCTGACTTGTTGTTCAACGTGCACGGCAGCAGCCTGTATGTGGGCTGGGAGTTGATTTTGGTATTTTACTTCACTTCGCCTAGGAGATTATGGAGGTCCTGTCCTCCTTACTCTTTATTGGCGTTTCTCTTGTTGCATTATGGATTGGCCTTCTTGCGACTCCCATGTTGGATTGTGTGTCCTGGTTTTCCCAGCTGTTGAACGGGACGTTTGTTCAGTTACAGCTCGAGTTTGAGGCTTTGCTCTTGTTTGTTGCTGATGACTAGGGGTTGGGGGCGGGCTATGTTATTTCTATGGCTTTTCTCCTATTTGTGCCCGCATTTACTTTGTGATTCTGGTCATGCCTGTTGGATGTTGGCAGGGTGTCTTCCTTCTCCATTGTTTCTGTGTTGGGTGTTGATGTGGGCCTTTGGGACTAGTTTGAGTCCCTTCTGGCCTAGAGGGTTAGGTCTTGGATTCTCGCTCTGATGGTTTATGGTTCGAGTCCTGCTTTCTCAGTGGTTTTGACGTTAGACACTATTCCCAGGGGTTATGGTGGTTGTAGGTTCATACCTACCTGCGCTGAAGGCTCTTTGGGCCCACTTTTTTGTTGTTCATGAGCTTCTCTTATGCCCTACTACTTTATGCTGTTGTCTCTTGGCTACATATTTCCTGTGCTTTGTGGCCTCCTATGGTTCCGATTGCATTTGAGTGCTTTCAGCTGGTGTTGGTTCTGCAGAGCTTTTGGTTTTTGATGCTGGAATTTTTTGTGGTCTCTTCTCTTTTTGACCGGAGGTTGATTCGCAGTTTCATAAGGACCAGGAGTTGTTTTGCCCTCCTTTTTTCGAGTCTCCGTCTTCTGGGAATAGGATGCAGATGCATTGTCTGGTTGTCAGGAGGTCTCTTCTTATTTCCTTGGATAGGACAGCTCTTTCATGCTTTCCGGTTCCCTGTGTGTGATTTTTGGCCCTGTGTCTACGGGTTTGATGCCTTCCATTTCCTCAATGAGTTGGTGGAGTCGGCCATTGCTTTCTCTGGCCTACTGGGATACAGGTCATGTTTTTCCTTTTGGAGTTCTGGGTCGATCTTTGAGATCTTTGTCTACCTCATGGTCTGCGATGCAGGGGGCTTCCTTTGCTAGGATGTGCACAGCAACCACTTGGGCATCCCCCCTCTCTTTTACCTCTCCTTTTCTGCTTGTTCAGGCGCTTGGACTGTCTGAGGTGTTTGGGTCACAGGTGTTGGCCAATATGTTGTCTTTTTGGTCGTTCGTTGCGTTGTCTTTTGTGTTTCAAATGCTTATGTTTGTGCATTGCCTTTTTAGTTGTTCTGTTTGGCTTTGTACATCTCAGTTTCGTAATGAAGGGAAGCGACAATGAGGTTATGCTTCAATTACTTACCTGTAATTGCATTACTCTGAGTCGTCTTACCTCATTTCTATTCATTACATCCATCTCTCCCTCCCTCCCAGGTGGTCCAGGCCAACCAATTTGGGGTTGTCGGTTTATGTGGTATATGCAGGAGGATTGGAGGGGGATGGACCTTTTTATTTTATACAAAAATGATGTGGTATGGGTGTCTGGTGAGGCAGGATTGCCTCAACGTTGTAATGAATAGAAGAGAGGGAAGACGGCTCAGAGTAATGCAATTACCGGTAAGTAATTGAAGCATTTATGGAATGTGTAAAAGATATTAGTTTCATTGTGGAGTAGTGAAGCGTCTGGTCCCTTGGCCAGTTGCATTCCCTTACCTGACATCTTTCAGCCAGATCCACTAGTTAAGATTCACAGAATGGAAAGGTGTGCCAAGCATCTGGTATCCAAGGACCTTCTAGGGATCAAACTCTCTTCCACTCCAGTAACTCTATTGCATCATGCAGTCAAGTCTTGAGGCCTATTTATGTAGGGGAGTCTTGTTTGGCAAAAACACAATGTGATCCAGCAACTCTCTCCTTGTCTGCATGTTGTCAATGATCCCTTGTACAGAGATGTCAATACACACCTACCTCTTTGAGTGCAAGGCTAGTAACCTAGTCTCCGTCCATTCCACTGTACAGGTACACTCAAAAGTAGATAACTCCCCTCTAAGTGTTCTCCGTCACTGTCTTAGAATTTTAGGGCACTTCTATTCCAATCTCACCCTCCTCATCTATGTTGCAAGCGTACCTCCAAATTGCCTCAGGGAACTGTTGAGAAGAAGGCTGGTATGTTGTGGAGTGAGGACCTCACTGCAAGAATCAGAAAACACTAGTCTCTCTCCGAGTGTTAAAGTGCAATTCCACACCTTCTTGAAAAAGAGAGTTGCCAAGATCTGGAGACTTTGTCCTCACAGGGCCATACCACTGTCTTTCTCACTCCTGCATGCATTTCTGGAAGGGTACAAGAATTCCTAACACTTTCCTGGGCATTCTAGTACCAGCCGGTATCTCCTCGGAATTCCTTTGATTTGAGGGCCCCCACTGGTGTTCCCCCTTTCTGACATGGTATCGAGATTTGAGAAGCTGGGATTGTAATAGTCATGATGTGAGATTGGTCAGTATATAAAAGAGAGAAAGGTCTAGCAGGGCAGGAGAATATCAAGCCTATATAAAAGTTCCCTCATACCCAGTGGCGGCCAGTAATTTTTGCGGGGTGCGCAGGCCACATGCACACCGATAATCACACCCATGCATTCACAAACGCTCACACACACCTATTCACAACTTTCACTCATAGCAAATTCATACATTTATACATACATACATGCACCAACCATTAACATAAAACTTACCTACCCTGCAGCTCCCAAAGAAGATTGCTGCCTTCTCTCATTGGCTGACCTTAGGCCAGGGGGAGGCAGCAGTCCCTCACTTGTCAGACTGGGATGGGTTCAGTGAGACTTGCTGACCCCACCCCACTGTGTGACGAGGTGTCACTGATTGGCACTTGGCCCAGAGCACTTCGGGGCTTAAGACTGAAGTGCTCAGGTCGCAGACAATCAGTGGGGCTCCCTCTCGTCACAAGGGGGAAAGCCTCGAGGCACTTTTGCCAGGCTGAGGTCATGCCCACAGGGCTCTGTAATTCTCAGCCTTGTAAAGTTCAGCTCAGGCAGTGTGTGGGCTTGTTTTTTTTTTTTTAGCATATTATGACCAGATGGGCCGGATTCTTCTTTTTTTCTACTATTTCCCTGGTATTGGCACAAACATTGCCTGCAGCAAACACAAACGCTTGCAGTCTCCCAGACCTTGCAAAAATACCAATATAGCGTGTCTTTACAAGTTCAAACATGTTTATTTACAAATGTGCACCACTTCTTCTCAGCTATTTGGTTCGCTAATGGGGCCACTTTTATGTTGATGCCTGGGCTTATTTTTTGTCCCAGTCCGACCTTGGTTGGAGGTGGACCTGAACTGGAGGGAGGGCCAACAGGACAGCAACAATTCATTCAAAATGCTAAGTCCTTAGAAGCAGCCGCATGGAACCTAGGGACCAAAAGACAGCTTGTCTTAAAAATATTTTGTTGGCTCTGCACACTCTTCCCACAATGTAGTTTGCAGTTCGAGAGACCCCTAGAAGGCTTTCACTCTCCTGTGTGCTGCGGCAGATGGCTTAGCCTTGCCAGAGCAAAGCCGCCCGGCCTCCATACAGACCGCAGTATATCAGCTGAAACTGTGAAAAGTACACGATTTATTTATTTTGATTCGAGAAAAAAAGTACAGACTGGTAAGGGTCGTACCTGTTATAAAACTTGAGCTGCTGAACAGTAGTGCCCGCGATTGCTCGCGGGGGGCGCGAGGGGTCACGGGGGGGGATTCGCGGGGGTATCTCGGGGAAATAAAAAATTTAACTTACCTTCCTTTCTGCCGGGTCCCCTGTCTTCTCGGCTCCTGCTCTCCTGCCTCCAACAGGAAGCAGGCAGCCAGGCTCCCTGCCCTAAGCCAATCACAATGCTACAAGCAGCGTTGTGATTGGTTGGGATACCGCCCAGCCAGGGGCTAATGGGGTGGCCATGGTCTCCATGCAGGCTGTTATGCAGCCTGCATGGAGAAGGGCAGAGTGCCCATGACAGTCTTTGCACACTCAGGAGTGGGCAAACCACCCCTCCCCTGCTCAAAGAGTATAGCAGCCCCGCCAACCCGCCCGCCAGCAATGCACAAAGGAAACATAAAATGGTAAGAACTTTTAGTTATTACCATTTTATGTTTTGGCTTTCTTGCACTGCGTGAAAGCAGTGGGGTGACGCTCCTCCGCCCTAGTGCAGGAGCCGCCCCTCCTGCTGAATACGGGCACCGTGGTCTACATTTCAAGGCTGTGCATGAGGTTCTGTATGTCTTCTGACATTCTGTGCCCATTCGCTTCGTTCCAACCGTATCGTGCCTTGCCAACCCAGTGCCTTTGGTTTTCACTGTGCCTTCCTATGCTATTTATTCAACCAGTGATTTATTATCGCATTCACCCACTTCTGCATCTACATAACCACACACATAAATCTGTCAATAGCCTTTCACTTCAAAAAAACACAAAAAAAACAGAGCGACTATTAGCTTTGTCAGCTCCTCTCTTAGAAGAATTTTGGCAAGGAGAAGCAATCATTATTTTTAAATAGCTTTTTTTTGGTTTGCGGGATAGCGACACCCTTCCTGGTGTTTAATTGTCTGATATTAGCAGCAAGCAGCTGAGTTGGCACCAAAACAAGCGTGTTTAAATTTTGTAGCTAACACACAAGATGTTACAGTTGGGTATTTCAGTTTAGCGTTTTTGTATGCATGTAAAATGTAAATAAGCTTTAAAAAGCTACAAAGAATGTTGAACATTGGCATTTGACCAGATGATGCCCCCGTTCCTATCCTACTCCACACGTCTTTCCTCCTCCTCTCCCCCGGTGCCCAGAACCTGTCTGTTAATCTCACATTGCACAAGAAAATGTTGGAATTAACCTTCGTGTAACTGGCTAATTGCTCATGTCTGTCATGTTGTCTCCTACCGTCACAACGCCCAAAAATATTAAGTTTTCTCTCCGCTGCTCCAGTTGACCTGCGTCTTTTTCAGCCAGCACATGCTGACAGGGTTGAGAGTTCAAAGCCTGCAAATTACTAAGAGCCAAGTTAGTAGGAAATTAACTAGGTGAACCAAGATCAAAATATAGCCCACTGACCCTTACTTTTCAGCTCTGCTTTCTCCTCTGTAATCACTTCGAGGCTTCTAGACATAAAGCTTTAAAAGGACGGTTTTGTCCAATGGATCCAACAATTGAGCAAAAGGATTGTACTGTTCTAATGATACCACTTCCTGCAGATTCATTATCTTATGAATATCCCCCAGGTGCTAGACTGAAGCTAGAAACCTTTTTTCCCTCTAGCAATAGGTCTTCTGTGCCTCCATATAATTCCAGCTGTGGTACCTTCTGCCCAGAAAGTGTGTACATGGACCTGTTTACAGCATCATCTGGCCCACTGCTGTCAATTCTTTTTGGCGCCTTATCAATGCTGGTCCGGAGCTTTTCTTCCGTGCTTCCCAAATTCCTCAAAGAATAAAACTATCCTTCAGCAGAAGCCTATGTCAAATGTTGCTTCCCAAGGTCTCAAGATTTAAACCCTGTTGTCATTGTCAGAAGTGGATATCACTATCACATCCTCACTGCATCTCTATGTGATGCTTGTTGTCTCACCATGATACTTCTGCAAGTGACTCCTGTACCTCCTGCATCTGAAGGCCACCAGGGAGCGAGAAGCCAAATTCTTTTTGACTTGGGCTTTTAAGGTGACTTTCCCAACAGTCCTTCATCCCTAGCTCAGGTAAGTGTGACAGGGCCGTGACCATTTAAAATGTCTTACCATAACAAACAAAGATATATATTATTGGAGGGAAAAGTCCTTCTTTAAAGAAACCATTGTACTCCCGGGACCGTTTGAAGCGTTGGAGGTGCTGTTCTCCAATGTTAGCACATTCCTCTTCTTCAGAGCGGATTACAGTTTTCAAAAAAATTTGACCACAGTTTCCGGGTCTGTCCACTGATCCAACTCAAGTTGAGTCTTTCAGGTATGGCATGTTGGACCCTTTTGTAGATTGGTCTCTTTTGTCTGGGGCCTTTCCAGTTCCCAAGGGAGGGACAGAATCTTTAGACTCGACAATACCGATGGCTCCAACCCTACAGTTTATGCCTTTCGTCCTCTTCACCACTTCAACAGAAATCATCCTTATCCAAGGTGCCGGCCTAATCTAAGAGATCATCCCTGTCCAAGGTGCCGACCCTATCTATTTCAATGCCACTTCCCGCACAGTGTCTGGCACTTACTTAACCCTCAAAAACCGAGGAAATCATACAGTTGGCTATAGAGAAGGTGAAAGTTTAATCGGATTACTGTACTCTTGCATGCCCCTCTTTCAAGAGCTCAGAGCTTTGCACGCATGAAAGAGCTGGTGGTTAGGATTCACTTGCGCAGATATGCCCAGGCTGATAAACATCTTGTTTCTTATCATACATATGCTCCGCTTTATTTAGACCTTTGGAATGGCCTTGAACTGCCCCTTGAAGATGAGAGCCCTTATCCTTTGGGCTGTCCTTCTGATTCCTTTTGTTAGTTCGCAGCGTTTGTGCATAAAGCTGTGAAGGCACTTGAGTTGCCCCTACTCTCTTTTGAGCCCAATACCAATATTAATATAGAAATTCTTCAGTTGTCTTTGGTAGCTACTGAGCCTCTTTTATCTTATAGCAAAGTTCTACTGTTGACGTACACCTTCTGATCTAAAATTGTTATCAACCTATCCTTTTTCGGAGAGCTTAGTGGTTGAAAAATTATCACTGAACTTTTAGGCCAAACGTCGATGTATGCGGATGCCATCACCGTATATGTTCTAAACCCTTGCCTAATCTAGATCCTCTTCTTCTGGGATTCATTTGCTTCGGTGGCATCGCGGGCATTACCATCAATTGGCAAAATCCATCTGGTTTCTGCTAATGGAGGCAACCCAGCCCTTTACCTCTAATTTCCCACTAACGTGGACACGCACCCTAGTTCGCTACTTGGGGTTTTGGCTCAGTTGGGACCTGGATGACCTCTGGAGAGAGAACTTTGGCCGACTGATGACATGACTGGAGGACCGGGTTGTGGCATGGTTGAAATTGCCGCTGTTCCTCACTGGAAGACTGGCTGTGGCCAAAAATTGTAGTACTTACCAAATTCCTGTCTTGATCAACTTGCCAATTCCACTACCAGTGTTCTTTCGTAAAAAAAAACTGCAGTCTCACCTCATATCACTAGCATGAGCAGGCAAACAATCACAAGTGGCATGGGAGATATTTACACATCCCGTCAAGCAGGGTGGACTAGGGGCACCTGATATGGATCTATATTTCTTGAGTGCGGTGAAGCATTTTGCACATTATTGGTTCCACCCCACACAGTTCCAGCCGCACACAGCGCCTGAGCATGATCACGCATCACTGTGCCTGCTGAAGACTGTTCTTTATGGTCTTCCCCCAAGTGAGTACGAAACCAGGTAGACACAGTGGCCTGCTCGGTTTGGGCATGGAATGAGCTGCGGAAGAAGCCTCAACTTGTTCACCTATTTGCCCCAGCGGTTCGATTGCGAGTCATCCTTTGTTGCCCATGTCATATCGGGAGCTTGTGCACAACTTTGCTGGCTTTAGCTGTTATCCTTTGGTGCGTTATATCTGGAGGGTATTTTTATCACCCCTCAGCAAGTATTCCGGGACTCGGCCAACTCCCTCTTGGACACCCTGATTTACTATCCGCTCAGAGCATCCCTACAAGCCCTTCATGACTCGGCTGCACCTCCAACATTCACTGTCTTAGAAGCGAGTCTCACTAACCCCCCCCCGCCGCAGACTAATCACATGCCTTCATGCTGGTATGCAAGAGACCGCGCCGCTTTGCACGCCTTTAGCTTGACAAACCTGGTTTGATTAACTAAATATCTCGATTAGCGATGAACAATGGAAATATTGCTGCTCCTAGTCCAAAGTGCTCTCCCCAAATTACAGGCTGTGCTTAATACATTTCAAATTCTTACATAGAATTTATCGCACACCGGCGCAGAAGCTCAGGATGGGTTTCGCAACAGATGCATGTTGCGCGCGCTGCATTGTTTTGACTGCTGACTAGCTACACCTAGCATGGGGCTGCCCTGATGTGAGGAGTTTTTTGACTGCAGTCTTTGCTGATATTTCTTGTATCATGGGCCATTCCTCTGAGTGTTCAGCCCGCGTTGCACTGGTGGGTTATGTTAAGGTGGTGTCCCTCCACCCCCAGGTTTGCAGATTGATGGCAGTGATGCTGCTGCTGGCCAAGCAAAGGGTGGCGATCCACTGGATTAGACGACCAGCACCTCGTAGGAAGCTGCCTATTGCGAAGAGCAACTTGACGCATATTGGGACCTGATGCCTGCCTGATCTCGTCCAAGGGACATATGGTCCCCTCTGGTGACATTCCTCAGTCTTCAGCACACGGATTACACAGCAGATGACTCCCCAAGGAATCTTCCCTTGTCTGAGAATGTGCTTGAGTGACCGTCTTCATAAGAAGCTCTGCTAACTTGCACTAGTAATAGTGAGGGGTGTCGATCAAACCTGCTGTCCGACTTGCCGCTATGATGTTGGACACAATCACCTATGTCGATCATTAACTCTGCTGAGTGGCCAGTTTATTCCCTCTCCGCCTCTCATCCCCTCCCACCCCCCCCCCGCCCTTCCTGATGCATTCCACTTTCTTAGATTTTGTAGGGTTCTGATTTTTTTTAACCTTGAATGCATACTATCTTATGGTTGTGGTTTGGTTTATACTGTTAATACCAATTTAAAAAAAACTGTTAGGCCAAATGTTTTGATTCAATGACGCACAAAGTTTAGGCTTTGTGTTGTCTTGCTCTATGCACCGTCAATACACTTTGTCCTCCCTTTGTGGGAAGTGGCAAATATTGCTTTGATTGGCCTCCAAGATCACATGAAAGGTCTTTTTGCCTAGTTGTTTAAAAACAACTTTGAAGAATCAAAGAAGATCTGAAGTGTGGATAGGACTTGGTGGAAATGATGGCTCACTTTTTCGCTCCTGTTGTAACCCTAAGCAGACCCAAATGGATATGCCTTTTGATGGTGAGAGGTTCTTTGGCAAGAAAGAAAGCTCCTCTTTGGAGCGTTTCATGAATATATCTGCAGTCAATCAGGATTTGCACCTCAGCCCGTTCCTCGATCTTGTAGGCAAAAATCCGATTTTGATTAAACAAAGCCCATAGATGTGGCTCCCAAGACTTCTAGCCACAGATACCTTACCTTAGAATTATCCCCAGGCATCAGACTGGATCTGAATTTTTTTTTTGTGGGCAGTACTCCAGCGCTTCGTTAGATGGCGCCGATTAGCTCGCTGTGGTGTCGTCCGCTCTGATTATGACGTGCGCAGTGCCTTTTTTGGCGCTACCCCTTCAGTCACTTTTTGACTGTGCTTTTTCAATGTTTTGTCTAAGCTTTTTTGGGAGTTCTTCTCCTGGTGTGGCAGGGATGTTCACTAGGAAGACCAGCTTTAAGCCCTGCAGCATCTGTCATCGACAGATGTCGGTTGCGGACCCGCACCTGGTATGCCTCTGGTGCTTGTAACGCAACCACAATGTGAAAACCTGCGCTGATTGCCGCTTCTTGCACCCCAAGGCCTTGAGGGAACGATCCCTTGCCGCTTGACACCGTGACGCTCTCTCTCCCGCTCGAAAGGAAGGTCCTGGGATCGGTTGTGGTGTCCTCGATCCTTGTCACACTCCAATTCGTCGGGCCTCTTGGGTAAGTTCCACAAAAAGAAAAAACACAAGAACTCGAAAAGGTCTTCGACTTCCCTTCGTCCGTCAGCTGACAAGTCAAGGGAGTTTCAGCATTTGAAGCCTGGCTCCGTGATTGAGCCAGTGCCTGGGTCGGCTCCGTGCTTCTCCTAGTTTCCAGAAGCCGGAGTGACCCCCGCTCAACTCTCTGAATTTTATGAGGCCATATGCCTCATATTAGAGTGACCTGCTCTCACCGGCATGCCTTTGTGCCCTACGGGTTTGGGAGGTGCCCCTACTGGTTTTATGCTTGGGACCTGGTCCAAGTCCAGCACAGGGGCTCATGTGAACAGGACGATTACCCGCTTCCACCACCCGGCCCCAGGGGACTCCCTTCCTCACACAACACCCCACCCCAGAGAACTAGGTGGTCCAAGACGCTACCTCGCATGTAAATCCTGGTGCATTCCCTACTGCCCCGCCGGATAGGGAATCCAAGAGGCTGGATGCCTAGGGGAAGATGTTTTCTTCCACCACTCTGGCACCGAGGTCAGTGAACACCACGTGCCTTTTGGGCTGTTACTCCCATGCTCTATGGGATTCGGCTGCGTAGGTGCTGCCCATGGTCCCGGAGCAGACCCAGGCCATACTCTCGCAGGCTGTTGCTGACAGGAGACACGCAGCGAAGTTCAAAATCAGATGAAGACTGGATACCACTGACTTGCTGGGCAGAGTGGTTTTATTGACAGTGGCCTTGCAGCACCATGCCTGACTGAGGACAACTGGCTTTTCAATGGATGTCCTAGCATTGCTTATGGACATGCCCTTTGATGGCTCCCGTCTCTTCAGAGATGAGGCTGATTCAGCGCTGGAGCACTTTAAGGACAGCATAGCTACGCCCAGGTCCTTGAACCTTTTCATGGCCCTTCGCCTCCCCCAATCCTTCTTTCGCTCCTTTCGTGGCCGAGGAAGGGGCTTCCAGCCGCGTCTATACCTGCCCAGTCACTGTGGCATGCAAGCTTCCGAGCCTCTGTATGGCCGAGGACCCAGTAACCACAGACATTGTGGGTCAGGCAGCCAGAGGTCGGGCCAGTCTACCACAGCACTGGCAGCCTCCGAACCCTTATAGTTTGCCCACTTACCATCATCGGAACCCAGTGGGAGGAAGGATACGCCATCACCTACCCCACTGGAGGTCTATAACATCAGACCGATGGGTTCTTCAAGTAGTCCGAAGCGGCTACTCGCTCTCCTTTGTGAACACCCCACCCATGCCACCTTCTTATGACAGGGTGACTGAGGTTCATGATGCCTTACTCCACCAAGAAGTGACGGCTCTCTTGGCCATAGAGAGAGTGCTGACGCCAGAAGTAAGTTGTGGTTGCTATTCCCACTACTTTCTGGTGCCCCAGAAGGATGGAGGCCTTCATCCTATCCTAGACCTGCACCCTCTCAATTTCTTCCTCAAGAAGGAGAACATCAAAATTCTCATGCTTGCTCAAGTCCGGACTGCCCTGGATCTGGGAGACTGGATAGTGGCTTTGGACTTGCAGGACGCATACTTCCACATTCCCGTCCTGCCTGCCCACAGGCGTTACCTGCGGTTCATGGTGGGCCATGAGCACTTTCATTTTGCTGTGCTCCGTTTGGCCTTACCAGCACCCATCAGGTGTTCACCAAGGTGATGGCAGTGGTTGTAACTCCTCTGCGGAGATCAGGAGTTCCACTGGGGTTCTCTGTCAAAGTGCCGAAGCCACACCTGATGGCGAGTCCAGGATATTCAGGCTATGATAGCATTTTTTCAGCCCCTATCCTGGATTTCAGTGAGACGGACTCTGAGGCTGCTAGGCCTCATGGCCTCCTGCATTCTTCTTGTGACACATGCCTGCTTGCATAAGCGGGCTCTGCAATGGGACCTGAAGTTCCAGTGGGCACAGCATCAGGGGAATCTCTCCAACATGGTTCAGATCTCAAAGGGAACTACACCATCTGCAGTGGTTGTTAACTAACCCCTATTGGGGCAGTGGCAGACCCCTCTTCTTTCCCCAACCAGATCTCACAGTGGTTAGATATGCGTCACTGCTGGGATGGGGTGGTCATCTGGGAGAGGTGGAGATCAGAGGCCTCTTCTCTGGTGGAATCTGGACTCCACATCAACCTTCTGTAGCTCCATCAAGGGAAAGCTAGTGCAGGTGTTCACGGACAACACCACTATGTGGTACTGCTACAAACAGGGTGGGGTAGAGTTGTGGACCCTTTGTCAAGAGGTTCTGCGTCTAACATGTTAGGAACAGCAGGACCTATCCCTGGTAGTTCAACATCAGGCGGGCTCTTTAGAAGCCGAGCTGACAAACTCAGCCGAAGATATCTAGCAGATCATGAATGGAGTCTCCATCCAGAGGTGGAGCAAGGACTCTTTCAGCAGTGGAAAATGCCTTGATTAGATCTGTTCGCCCCACAGAGAACGTGCAATGTCAGCAGTTCCTAGAGTTTCCAAGGCGGCTCTCACTTGGAGATGCTTTTCATCTCTTGTGGAGCTCAGGCCTCCAGTAAGCCTTTCCACCCATACCTTTCCTGCCCAGAGTTCTCAAGAAAATCATAAATTGACCGGGTCCAAATCATCCTGTGGCTCCAGACTGGGCTCGGAGAGTCTGGTATCCCAAGTTGAGCACAGCCATCAGTCCTCCGATCAGGATGCCTCTTCGGGAGGATCTTCTGTCGCAGCAGCAGGGGAGGGTTCTCCACCCAAACCTGTCAACGCTCCGCCTTCTTGCATGGAGATTGAGCAGTGACAGTTGACCGCTTTCAACCTTCCACCGAAGTCTGCAATGTTATTGTGCCAGCCAGGCGTCCCTCCACCAAAACTAAATTTGCATGCTGTTGGGGCAAGTTTGGGGCATGATGTGCAGAAAAGCAGGTTGACTCCCTTCCTGCTCCCCTTTCTCAGGTTCTTCTCTTCATTCTTTCCCTTGCCCAGCAGGGCACCTTAAAGGGCTTCCTTTCTGCTATATCAGCCTTTCTGCAGTAGCCTGACCAGCCATCTCTCTTCAAATCATATATTGTACATAGGTTCTTGAAATGTTTACAACATTAGGTTTCCTCCATCATGCCTCAGTGGGACCTTAATCTGGTCTTAACTTTCCTGATGCCAGCTCCCTTTGAGGTCTTGCACAATTGTCCTCTTGGGCTCCTTACCATCAATACAGCCTTCCTGGATGCAATAACATCTGCCCAGAGGGTCAGTAAGCTTCAGGCTTTGTCATCTCAGCTCCCATACTTTAACTTCTACCCAGACAAGTTGGCTCTACAAACTAGAGCTACCTTTCTGCCCAAAGTCATCACTCCCTTTCATATAGGCTTGTCCATCGCCCTGCCTACATTTTATGCTCTGCTACATCCCTCCAAGGAAGAGGAGCGACTTCACTGCCTTGACCCAAAAAGAGCATTGCTGTTCTACCTTGACCGTATGAAAGAGTTCTGAGTGGACAACCATCTCTTCGTGGGGAATGTCCAAGCGAAAAAGGGAAAGACCATGTAGAAGCAGACCATCTCCTGATGGATCAGACTCTGTATTGAGATCTGCTATGCACTGGCCAATAAGCAACACTCTAAGGGTTTGCGTGATCCTTGCACTAGAGCCGTGGCTGCAATCACTGCATTAGCACACTGAGTTCTGGTCCTGGATATCTGCCAGGCAATGAGTTGGGCTTCTTTATAAACATTCACAAAGCATTAGTGCTGGGACAGTCTGGTCCATCGGGATGGGCACTTTGTTTGTTTGGTCCTGTAGGACTTTCTAGTATTAATCCGTTTCGCAGACCCATCTCCCGGGAGGTATTACTTGGGTATCTATTCTAAGGTAAGGAATCCGCAGCTAAAAGTCTCTATCAGATATACAAGTTATTAATCTGGTAGAGACTCTCTCGCTGCAGATTCCTTACCGACCCACCCATTCTCCCCACTCTGCGAACGGATTTCTAGGGACAGGGTTTTTCCCCTTTTCAGGTCTCTAGTTTTCTACATCAGCTGCGGTGTTCTTCATGGCTCTGCGCTTCTGGTGTGGAAAGTCACAAAAAGAAACTGATGTCAGCATGCTGGGGTGGTGCCTATATAGACACCGCGCACTTCACATCTTGCACGGACGACGACCACCACACCATGCGGAGCCGATCTACGTCACCTTCCGGCGCACAGGGGTACTGCTCATGAAAAGGTTTCTGGATCCAGTCTGATGCCTGGGGATAATTCTAAGGTAAGGATTTTGCAATTAGATAGTCTCTACAAGATAAGGCGCTACCGAAGGTTAGTAACTTGTTCATTGCTACCACAATTACTATACTTAGACCCTCAAGTCTCACGCTTCAGGCCACCATACACCCTTCACAATTATTTCCATAAATGGTAATGGTCTTTCTCATTTCATTAAATGAGAAAAAGATCTAAACCGATCTTTCTTCCATGTCTGCTGACTGCCATCCTTCAAGAGACACTTTTATCACCAACCAAATCCGCGAAGCTGAAAACGCAATGCGTAGGCAAGGTAGTTTACAGAAGGCGGCCAATTCACGACCGTCTTCAAACAGTTCTAAAAAAAAAAGTGAGGTAGCAATACTGCTCATGAAATCATTGGCCTGTAGGGTGCTGACAACATGGATAGCCCCAAAAGAGAGTTATGTATTCTTCAAGTGAAGTACCATGGACAAAAGTCTGAAAGTAGGCTCTCTGTGTGCCCAAATCTCTCCAAGACGTCTTTATCTGAGTCTGGACTGCTTTTTGAGAATGTAACTAGTGGAAGGGGGGCTTGAAACTTAGCTAATAATCCTCCAGAAAACAAAATGCGTGTGACAGAGCAGTGCGGAAAAATGTAATGGAAGAACCTAATCTGATTAATGTGTGGTCATTGTTTCACCATAAACACTACCTTAATGGCTTGCGTGTTAGGCACAAGCATTCTGAACAGTTTCTACTTAACCTCGGGCTCACTTATAAATGATGTAACCTCTTTCTCAATCCTTGATGGAGCTCTCCCTGATCCTAATTAATCTGAACCTAGTCGGCATTGCACCTCCTCTCAGACTTTGGCGCATGAACACAGCTAGATACAAAATGCCTGATGGGAAGAAAGTCCTCGCATTCCATTGAAAAACCTACATGGATGAAAATAGTCATTTTCATTGACGCAGATCCGCTGCCTCTGAGAGATGCCACCTTTGCAAAACCGAAAGGACAGAGGCACAAGACTGCCGAGAATCTTTAATCCGATATCTAACCAGGGAGTATGGTAAATATCCCTCTGCACAAAACAGACTAGTACGTGAAAATAAAAAGTTTGCACTTAATAGGCTATACATTTCAAAAGCTGAATTGGAGCTAAAAAGACTGCAGTGGCTACACTATGAACAAGTGGAAAAGCCGACCAGCTCCTTGCAGCACAACTTTTTCAAATTCACAGATCGCCATTCTGGCAGTTTACGAAGATCTTGGAGAACTTTGCATGCACCCTGTCGCCATAGCAGAGGCCTTTACTTCTTTTTTGTAAGTGTCTCACTACAACTGAAGTGGTTAAGTCGAGGTTAAAATCACTTTGTCCTCTCAAGCTACCGCGACTCTTCGAAAAGGCAAGGCTCTGCTGAAAGGATAAATTACTGTAGAAGAGATTGCGGCAGTGATTTCCAAACTATCCTAGAGTAAATCATCTGGTGTGGATGGACTCCCAGAAGAATTCTATCAAATAAACAATAACATACTTTCCACGATGTTACATGACGGATATCGAGAACCTGAAAATATTGGGATTCTGACATCGATTTTCAACAATAGACAGATTTCTCCCATGCTTTCCTCGTAGTTGCTATTTTTTTTACCATCGCTGTGGTTTCCCCTGTCCTGTTTTTAACCACCTCCACGAGCATGTGAAGATTAAGCTAGTGGGAATTACAAGGGAGGTCTTGCACCTAACTGGGTGGTATCTGCAGTGTATTCAGAACAGCCGGAGCGGTCCTTCGGCAGCATGCACAAAGTGCGTTACCATCCGGCCAAAGGGGCAAGGGCAGGACACACTGGACAATTTTCACCAGCATATTAATGGCTTCTTAAGGCCAAGGTACAGTGCATTTAACAATTTATACAAAAGGCATCCCTTAATGATTAGGAAACGTCAAAAAAGTGCAAATATCAATTCAACCTAGTCCTACTAAGATACACAAAGTTCATACCTGAAAAAGAGGGTGGTCCATGTGGTGTTGCTTAAGGGAACACATCTCACAACACATGCGAGCACAAGGCTGTAGAGAGCAGGTACAGGATACTGCCTTTTCTGCATATGTGCAAGGTGTCCTCATTTGGATATGCCCTGGTGTGCTATACCACGTGACAGAATCCATGATGGGCAAGGATGGTCTGTTTGTCTGTATATATGGTAAAATTAATGTTAGGGCATTACATATAAGATTATAAGCCCCCCAACACAGGCAAAATGGCGTTCTTGAAACAGGTAGTATGCTTTTTGCCCAGTATCCGCTAGATCGGTTTGTTGCCGGTGGGGATTTTAACTCCATAATCTGCATTGACATGTATAGGATACGTCAGTTAAAAGACTTGCTGAGGGATTGAAGATGTGGACAAACATGCTGAGAATTGATCCCCTTGCATGCTATTTCAGCCCTAGGGGAAGGACACTAGGTGTCCATATCAGGTATCGGTGGTCACACACACACGTCATCTCGATATATGCAGATGACATTTTACATATTTATGCATGACTACACAGCTGGGTAGGTGGGCCTTATTGGAGGAGCTTCCCATGTTTGATGCCTGATCTGGTATATGGAGAAATGCAGCAAAATTGTGTCTCTTTCCGTTGAAAGATGAAGTTGCAGCTGGGATGTCATTTCCCGTGGCATCTGGATTGCCGGTGGCACTTACTTTGTTTAAGTACCTGAGAGTCCGAGTATATAGAGACCAGGTGTTACCTGCAGCTATTTCCTCAAATGCCTTTTCAGTCAAGCTACCCTTTTCGGTTGTGGGATGCGTAGCTTTGGCTGTGATGGTGCTGCTATCCAGGCTGCTTTATTTGTTTGTGCATATTCCATTGCAACTCAAACAACTTTTCTTCCAGGATCTCTCCGCACTATTGACAGAACTGGTCTGGGGGCAAATAGGAGGAGGGTTGCACTAGATCTTCCCCTGGCCGCAGGAGGTCTAGGGGTTCCTGACTTAGAATCGTATTACCTGGTGGAGCAACTCCTGACTGTGGCAGGGTGGTTCAGCCCCAGGGCAGCCTTTGAGCTCTCATACGTGCAGTAGGAGCTGACTCCTGTAGATGTCCGAGAATATATCTTAGACAAGCAGCACAAGGTTCGAGCCATCTCGATTTTACTGCAGGTGACTCGTTACAATTGGCACCAGTATGTGCAAAGGAAGGGTGTGTGGGACCCCTTATGCCCCGTAAACTCCACTTTTACACTCCAGAGGTTTTCAAAGGAGGCACAAACGGTAGGCAAGACCTTTTTTCTTTCTTTCTCACTACAGGAATAGCCTGAGTGAGTGAGCTTTACGATTTGGGTTCCCTCATCCTTCGAGTAGGTGATACTTGCCTATGACATCTCTCCTGGACGGTTTCTGACCTACGCTGCAATAAAGAAGGCTGTTACACTAACATCAGCCAAAGAGGGGCAGTGCCTATGGTGGACACACTTTTGTAAATGCTGTGGGTGTATGGGAATGGCCGTAATTACATCACAATGGCATACAGAGCCATAAGGCCCACCAGATCCTAAAACCAGCCCCCCTTGCGGGAGGAGAAGGAGGATTTATATGAAGAGCTTGCAGCATCAGAATGGGTCCATGAGCTGCAGTATGAGCATCAGATCACACTCGATGACCGACTCAAACTCGGGCAATTTAATTATGTCCACAGAATGTAATTAAAGCCACGTACCTGCAGGTCAAGTATTCAGAAGATCCTCTCGCATGTCCCTGCTGTGATCATATGGAGGCTGCCTTTGGCCACATGGTTTGGTCATGCAGACCCTCAGATGATAGTGGGAGGAGGTAACTAGATGTCTCAAAGAATGGATAGACAAATGTTAGCTGGGGCTATCTAAACTTGCTTGCTTGTGCTCATGTCCAGGTCGAACACCAACAGATCCAAAAGCAAATATATCAACCTCGCCCTGGCTCTTGCAAAACAACATTGTGAGAAGTTGGCCTGGCATATGCGGTCCACTAATTATAGTGGGCACCTTGCACCAGTCCAAACAACCCCTTATTGGAGGTAGGTTAAAGACAACCTTATTGAAAGCTATCCTAGTGGTAGCTATGGAGAGCAGCCTTCAGGCTAAGTCTTGAAGGAATGTAAAGCAGCTTGTTTTACCAGTCTATAATCTCTTGAGTGATCAAATGAAAGAGCACCACACCAGGTATATATTCAAAATATATGTATTTATTGCTAAACACACCCCTCTAGTCTCTTTATGAGGCTAGAGTTCGAAGATACACAAGTTATAAGTTATTTAAACACAGTAATAGCACAAATACACGTTTGGGCCCTAGGGGCGTACCAAACCATTTACCAATAAAGTGGTATAAGAACCACGACTGAACTAGACACTAGGCCTAGAGCCTCTAGAAGTGCTTGGACCACAAGGAACCACCCAAGGTAGTGACACAGGGGACCCACGGGGACGCGTGCAGTGTAAATACACAACCGCGATACGCCGTTAACTTCTATGGAGAAAGTCGCGATCAGGAAATTAAAGAAAAGGGACACTTAAAGGAGGACTTGGAGCAAACTCTTTGAGAACTAGGTCGTTCTAGAGTCTCTACCCACGGGAGCACCGGAGTACTCGTGTTACCTCACCCAGGGAAGCCGGGTGCATAGGTGCCTTTCGGGGTCGGGTTTCGTCGTCGATTTGAATGGCGATCTGCTGCAAAGTGCTGCTGGCGACCAAGTGGAAAGTGTCCGGGTGGATCCAAGAGTGGATCGGAGATCTGAAGAACCTGAAAGCAGAGGGGACAGAGTCTGGGTCACTAGCCAGTGACCAGGAAGGTGATGGACAGATGCCCACCGCTGTCGCTTGCTTCAAGTGCGTTGACGGTCGTCTTGACTCTTCAGCCACGAGGTCCAGGAGGCGTTGTCGGCGACCAGGAACAGGATTCGGGCTGGTACACGATGTCTGTCGAGTGCTGAGGTGTCTGCGACCGGTTTGGACCCAACAAGCCTTGGCAACGGCAAGTCTCGATGAAGATCGTCGATGGTGCAGACCAGCAAGGTCTGAGGAACTCACCCAGCAAGGGTAAGTGAGGGCAAGCCTGGAGCAACCAGGGAGCCCAAGAAGAAAAGGATTGGCCTTCGTGAAGGGCTACTAGCCAACGGGCTAGCGACCGCGAAGGAGCCTCGAGACGTCGCACGTGGATCTGGCTCACAGGACACTCGTGGAGTGGAGGCCAGTGATCTTCGGTGCAGTTGGTGCTGGAGGCTAGGGCTACTCGGAGCCCAAAGCACGACTTCGTGGGAGACCCAGAAGAGGATGCACTAGCAAATGCGTGCGGTGTCCAGGGGTCACGGTTCCACGTTACCCACGACCGCTACGGGCCTCAGCTTTGCTAGGGACTCAGGGCAGCCTCGGGAAGTCTGGAAATCCACCTCTGGTGATGCAAAGACTTCGGCGTCCGACGGGAGCTTAGGCGATGCAGACCGGACAATTGCTTCTTTGGTGCCTGCCAAGCAGGGGAGTCACTCCTTGAACTCAAGGGAGATTCTTCTGTCCTCTAGTCTTTAGTAGAGCGTCGAAGGTCCAGGATTCTGTTTCAGAGTTTCGTCCAGGGATAATCTAAAGTCCTAAGGACTGGGTTCCTATACTTATACCAAGTTTAGGGGTTGGACTACTCTGTGGCCCCACCTATGGGTGGGTCAGGGCAGAGGGGTGGCTACACCCCTTTCCCTTTGTCCAGTTCACGCCAAAGCAGGGGCTGCAAGCCCCTGATCCGGTTTGAACTGGGGTATGCACAGGGACACCAAGTGTGCCCCCAGTGCAGGACTTCAAAGCACCCGAAAGTGCTCCCGCCCAGCCCCAATACACATTATCCTGTCTGGGGAGGTGGTCACACCTCCCTGGGACAGGAAACCTATTGTCCAGGCCTCCCCTGCCGAAGTTTCGTCCAGCAGCAGGAGGCCAGACTCGTGTCTGTGGCAGCAGCATCCATTTTGGGATGCCAGGCTTTAGAAAGAAGTTACCCGCCAGGCCAGGGTTAACATGTCTCTCCCTCTAGAAGGGTGGAATGCTACCCCCGCCGCCAGAATTGGCGGGGGGGTAGTATTCCAAGATGTTTGACACCAAACACGACATGTTTCGGTGCAGCCATTCCAAAGTTAGCATTTAACGCGAGGTTATAATGCGCTTAAGAGTATATGGTCAGGCTGCACTACAAACAGCATCAGAGAAGGGTCTCCGAACGCTGCAGAGGGGCCCTGCTCATGCAGGGGCACCCTCTCACATAGGAACCACGCACTCTGCCTTCAGGATTGATAAGGCCTGCCATAGGAGTGACTTATAGGTTTATATGTGTGTATGTATTTAGTGATATAGGTAACCTATATCACAGTAAGGGGTGCATGCACCACCATACCCAAGCTGCAGTAGCAGACCTGTGGTGTCAGTTTGGATGGCCTTCCAGGGGTGGCATAATACATGCTGCAGCCCCTGGTAGGCCTCTGAGGTACCTATGCCCTTGGTACATAGTATACCATATACTAGGGACTTATAAGGGCACTCCAGATTCCAATCAGAGATGTGCCTAAGGCACATGGAAACCTTTTTACAGAGAAAGCAGATAGACTGGGGCCCTGAATAGCAGGATCCCAGTCCAACTAAGTCATAAACCAGCAAAACACCATAACAAAAGTGGGGGCAACCATATAGTCAGATTCCACCTTCCTACATAACCCTCCCCCCGAAAGGAGATAAGGCTAACCTTGGCCAGTTGAGCCTTCATTGACTAAGTGGCCATATAAGGAAGCACCTGCACTAGCATGGTTGCCCCCTGTCTTATGGTCCACTAAGCAATCCCTCACCCTAAGGGTATGAGAGGGTCTCCACCATGGGGAATCACTACCTGTGGTGTGCTTAGGTAAAGTACAAGGCTGGTGAGGTGTCTGAGTAGGGAAGTGAGGCCCTAGGAATGTTGGTCTCAGCTTCCTCAGATCACTGGTCACCATGTATGCCTGTCTTTCCATGACTGAGTTGCACTTTGCTCTAAGGGTCAACCTTTGGCTGCCTACAGCTGGGGGTTGGGTCCCTTTGGATGGACTACTGGAGGGACATGGCAGCTTTGGAACCTTCTGGTCCCAGGTTTGCCCTTGCCTACCAGAGTCCTTCTGGGGGAGGTCCCTACATAAAGGTATGGGGGATCCCTCAGTGTGTAGAGGAATTTTCACCTGGCTAGGGCTACTAGACTGGGTGCCCCATATCTGCTGATGGGGGGGTTCCTCTGGACAGGGGGCCCTGGGGGGGTCCACTGACCTCCCTGACCTCTGCAGCCCTGGGCTGGCTGAGGCAGGGTAGAGAGGGGCAGGTTACCTGCTCCAGACTGGGTACCACCTTGGAAGGGTCCTCTGCCATCAGGAGTGTGGCCAGGCCAGGCCTGACTACCTCTGGGGCAGTTCCTTCACTAGGGGTAGGGTCAGTTCCCTGAGGAGGCTGACCCTTACCTACTGTCTGGAGGGAAGAAGACTTTTCTTCAACCCTTGTGCTCTCTTTGGGGGAGAGTGGGCCATTCTTCCAGGCTCCATCTCTCCAAAATCTTGGGCTGGGGCTGTGGCCATCACAGCCCCACTAACCTTTACAGGGACGCCCAGCATCCTGAGATGGGTTTGGTGTTCAACTTCAGCCCAGGCTGAAATTTCCAGATCATTGCCCATCAGGCAATCTACAGGTAGGGTTGGGGACACTGCCACTCTTTTGGGCCTGTGACCCCCTCCCAGCTGAGATTGACTATGGCCATGGGGTGATCTGTTCTGACACCATCAATGTTGGTCACCTGGTATTTAAACTCAGGTAAAAGCTGGTGAGGGGGACTAGTTTCCCTGCCACCATGGTGACACTAGCCCCTGTGTCCCTAAATGCCACAGCTTTCTGACCATTAATTATTGGCTCCAATCTGTACCTGCCCAATGCTGTGGGACCCATGGTAAAGGTGGCAAATCCTATACCACCATCAGAGTCAGAGGAGTCTGTTGAGGGGTCCCTGTCTAAACTAGGGGCCCACCTCTGTTCCTCTTGCAAAAGCACCTAACTTTTTGGGTGCACTACTCCCAACTGGAGGATTACTACTGGTAGTACCAGGAGGAGTGGTAGTAGTTGTGGGAGGAACATTTTCTTTATTGCCAATCCTGGGGCAACTGGGATCAGTTTTCCAGTGCCCAGGCTTTTTACAGACATGGCAATATGGTTTCTTTTCAGGAGAAGGAGTTTGGGACCCACCCCCAGAAGAGGAATTTTGGGGCCCTGTAGGGAACTTATCTTTAGATTTATCCCCACCTTTCTCGTGGGACTTAGTAGAATCTTTCTTCTGGTCACCACCCTGATTTTTAGTTTTTACTCTGGTTCTGACCCATTTGTCTGCCTTCTTTCCCAATTCTTGGGGAGAGGTCGGATCAGAGTCCACCAGATACTGGTGCAAAAGCTGGTTTTGACAATTATTAAGGATCTGCTCCCTCATAATCAAATTGTACAATCCTAAAAAGCCCTGCACTTTGTTGCCATGTATCCAACCTTCCAGAGCCTTAGTAGCACAATCTACAAAATCAACCCAGTCTTGAGTCTGAGCTTTTGGGTGTCTCTGAACTTCAACCTATACTGTTCAGTGGTTAGGCCAAACCCATCTATCAGAGCACTCTTCAAGACTGTGTAATTGTCAGCATCCTCTTCTCTTACAGTGAGGAGCTTGTCTCTACCTTTGTCTGCAAAGGAGAGCCACAAGATTGCTGCCCACTGCTTCTGGGGGACCCTCTGAAGTTTACAGGCCCTCTCCAGTGCAGTTATCCATTTGTGGATGTCATCCCCACTCTGGTAGGGAGGGACAATCTTGTTTAGGTTTCTATGGTCATAAGACCTTTCCCTATCTTTAGGGAGATTGCTGCCACCCTGGGACTCTAGTCCCAACTTTCTTCTCTCTTTGTAGAGATCTAGGGACTCCCTGTCTATAGCCAGTTGCTGCTTTCTGAGTTCAAGCTGAGCTTCCTCATATTGAACCAGCCTCTTTCTCCTCTCATGAGAGGATTCCCTCCTATGAGATGAGACAGAGGTCCCTATGGAGGTGCCAGAGTGGTTAGACTCCTGAGAAGGAGACCTAGACTTTCTGGGCACACTCATAATCCTTCCTGGGGGACAAAGTGGGTATCATTCTGATCTTCCTCTTCATCGTCCACAGGAGGGATTGGGTTATCCAGGTCAGGGTCATTGTCACCCTCCTGGCCAGTTTCAGAGGGGGCTGGGGGTATTGCTACCCCTGGCCCCACCCTCATCTTCTGCCCCACCCTCAGCTCCTACCCCTTCAGTCCCCAAGGGCTTACTGAGATCATAAGCTTCCAACATCTCTCTAAGATGTTGGGACTTTGTCCTGTCTTCAATTTCCTCAAGTTACATAATGCTCTCAATTCCAAGAATGGGAGTGTATCATACTTGGAGGGAGAAGCCCATGGGCTTCTGGCAAGGACTCACTGGGTCCTGGCTTTGAAGACATCACTAGTGAGGTGTGGTGTATGCACTACCTACTCTAGTGTGGCCTACTAAACTCTCTTGAGTTGTAGAAAGGGTGTGCTATCCCTTAACACACAACTCTAAGTTCAGTAGAACTTACTGTATTCTAAGCTTAAATTATATGCACCTTAGGTACCTTTAGTGGTTTTCAGTTGATCAATTCAATTGAGATTATCTGGTAAAACAATAGCAAGCTGGAATCCCACACGCTGCACACCAATGTGAGAAGTTGGCCTGGCATATGCTGTCCACTAATTATAGTGGGCACCTTGCACCAGTCCAAACAACCCCTTATTGGAGATAGGTTAAAGACAACCTTATTGAAAGCTATCCTAGTGGTAGCTATGGAGAGCAGCCTTCAGGCTAAGTCTTGAAGGAATGTAAAGCAGCTTGTTTTACCAGTCTATAATCTCTTGAGTGATCAAATGAAAGAGCACCACACCAGGTATATATTCAAAATATATGTATTTATTGCTAAACACACCACTCTAGTCTCTTTATGAGGCTAGAGTTCGAAGTACACAAGTTATAAGTTATTTAAACACAGTAATAGCACAAATACACGTTTGGGCCCTAGGGGCGTACCAAACCATATACCAATAAAGTGGTATAAGAACCACGACTGAACTAGACACTAGGCCTTGAGCCTCTAGAAGTGCTTGGACCACAAGGAACCACCCAAGGTAGTGACACAGGGGACCCACGGGGGACGCGTGCAGTGTAAATACACAACCGCGATACGCCGTTAACTTCTATGGAGAAAGTCGCGATCAGGAAATTAAAGAAAAGGGACACTTAAAGGAGGACTTGGAGCAAACCCTTTGAGAACTAGGTCGTTCTAGAGTCTCTACCCACGAGAGCACCGGAGTACTCGTGTTACCTCACCCAGGGAAGCCGGGTGCATAGGTGCCTTTCGGGGTCGGGTTTCGTCGTCGATTTGAATGGCGATCTGCTGCAAAGTGCTGCTGGCGACCAAGTGGAAAGTGTCTGGGTGGATCCAAGAGTGGATCGAAGATCTGACGAACCTGAAAGCAGAGGGGACAGAGTCTGGGTCACTAGCCAGTTACCAGGAAGGCGATGGACAGATGCCCACCGATGTCGCTTGCTTCAAGTGCGTTGACGGTCGTCTTGACTCTTCAGCCACGAGGTCCAGGAGGCGTTGTCGGCGACCAGGAACAGGATTCGGGCTGGTACACGATGTCTGTCGAGTGCTGAGGTGTCGGCGACCGGATTGGACCCAACAAGCCTTGGCAACGGCAAGTCTCGATGAAGATGAAGATCGTCGATGGTGCAGACCAGCAAGGTCTGAGGAACTCACCCAGCAAGGGTAAGTGAGGGCAAGCCTGGAGCAACCAGGGAGCCCAAGAAGAAAAGGATTGGCCTTCGTGAAGGGCTACTAGCCAACGGGCTAGCGACCGCGAAGGAGCCTCGAGACGTCGCACGTGGATCTGGCTCACAGGACACTCGTGGAGTGGAGGCCAGTGATCTTCGGTGCAGTTGGTGCTGGAGGCTAGGGCTACTCGGAGCCCAAAGCACGACTTCGTGGGAGACCCAGAAGAGGATGCACTAGCAAATGCGTGCGGTGTCCAGGGGTCATGGTTCCACGTTACCCACGACAGCTACGGGCCTCAGCTTTGCTTGGGACTCAGGGCAGCCTCGGGGAAGTCTGGAAATCCACCTCTGGTGATGCAAAGACTTCGGCGTCCGACGGGAGCTTAGGCGATGCAGACCGGACAATTGCTTCTTTGGTGCCTGCCAAGCAGGGGAGTCACTCCTTGACCCCAAGGGAGATTCTTCTGTCCTCTAGTCTTTAGTAGAGCGTCGAAGGTCCAGGATTCTGTTTCAGAGTTTCGTCCAGGGATAATCTAAAGTCCTAAGGACTGGGTTCCTATATTTATACCAAGTTTAGGGGTTGGACTACTCTGTGGCCCCACCTATGGGTGGGTCAGGGCAGAGGGGTGGCTACACCCTTTCCCTTTGTCCAGTTCGCGCCAAAGCAGGGGCTGCAAGCCCCTGATCCGGTTTGAACTGGGGTATGCACAGGGACACCAAGTGTGCCCCCAGTGCAGGACTTCAAAGCACCCGAAAGTGCTCCCGCCCAGCCCCAATACACATTATCCTGTCTGGGGAGGTGGTCACACCTCCCTGAGACAGGAAACCTATTGTCCAGGCCTCCCCTGCCGGAGTTTCGTCCAGCAGCAGGAGGCCAGACTCGTGTCTGTGGCAGCAGCATCCATTTTGTGATGCCAGGCTTTAGAAAGAAGTTACCGGCCAGGCCAGGGTTAACATGCCTCTCCCTCTAGAAGGGTGAAATGCTACCCCCGCTGCCAGAATTGGCGGGGGGGTAGTATTCCAAGATGTTTGACACCAAACACGACATGTTTCGGTGCAGCCATTCCAAAGTTAGCATTTAACGCGAGGTTATAATGCGCTTAAGAGTATATGGTCAGGCTGCACTACAAACAGCATCTGAGAAGGGTCTCCGAACGCTGCAGAGGGGCCCTGCTCATGCAGGGGCACCCTCTCACATAGGAACCACGCACTCTGCCTTCAGGATTAATAAGGCCCGCCATAGGAGTGACTTATAGGTTTATATGTGTGTATGTATTTAGTGATATAGGTAACCTATATCACAGTAAGGGGTGCATGCACCACCATACCCAAGCTGCAGTAGCAGACCTGTGGTGTCAGTTTGGATGGCCTTCCAGGGGTGGCATAATACATGCTGCAGCCCCTTGTAGGCCTCTGAGGTACCTATGCCCTTGGTACATAGTATACCATATACTAGGGACTTATAAGGGCACTCCAGATTCCAATCAGAGATGTGCCTAAGGCACATGGAAACCTTTTTACAGAGAAAGCAGATAGACTGGGGCCCTGAATAGCAGGATCCCAGTCCAACTAAGTCATAAACCAGCAAAACACCATAAAAAAAGTGGGGGCAACCATATAGTCAGATTCCACCTTCCTACAAACATAACCATGAATTAGAGATCTCTGATGGCCCTGCGCCTGGGAAGGTAGAAAGCAGACCTGTATGAATTTGCTAAGGCAGAAATTGATGTGAATCCACGCCCAACGAGGTTCACACAAAGTCCTAACCTGACACTAGATTTGCAACCGATACATAGGGCACCTTAGATGACGTGCGGTATAGGCATTTACGATCATGGGCAGTATTCATCGCCTAAGACCAGATTAACAAACTGCAGAACCTGACCAGTGCATAGCACAAGCGGGGAAGTAATGATACATGCCAAATGTTTAACTGATGTTTTGGGACAAATCAGTGCCAATGACTGAGTCAGGAGTGGGAGCTTGGAACGAGGAGGGGACGTTTTGCACATGTTGGTTGCTGCATGTTCTTTGAAAGTGGATGGTATTGGATTTCCAGGCTGGCGCTTCACTGTTAGATGCCCTTATATGTTGTAGCATAAACTTGCAGACTTGCTGCAAACTGTTTTACACGATAAGAGCTCTTCTGAGCCACTGCAAATCCGAACCGTTCAACATACAGTTTTGAAAGATTGAATATGAAAACGATATCAGTGGGAAGAAAAGTATGAAAACAACCTTGTGCTTGGGTATTAAATTCAGACCCTCCAGCATTTGCGATTCATGAACAAATCGTGAAATCAGCTGACTAGCGCAATGGTTGCCATATTAACTATTTTGCAGTAACGGCTCGCACAGGTAAGAGCGGTGAGGCTGGGTGATGGAAGTAAACAGACGAAGGGATAAGTAATAAATAAAACCACTTTGCGCTCGCTGTATCGCCAACGTGGGGAACGCAAAGTAAGTGGTTTTATTTATTTAATATTACTTATCCCGTCGTCTGTCGACTTCCACACCCCTTCCCCCCACCCCCACTGCTCTTACCTGTGCGAGCCGCCACTGCTATTTTGGCCGCAAAAAAATTCTCCAGGCAGACAACAAAATTGTGCTTTCGTATTGGCTGTACGCGCACTTCACTTCTTGCCGCCGTACAGTTATAAAATAGCTGCTTCCTCCTGCCGCATTATAGCTGGCATTCTGTTTCTGAATGTGGTGCTCAAGATCCAAGCCATTAACTCATGTGGCTCTGATATGCAAATGCACTCCTTTCCTTTGGTGCCTGGCGCCAGAGTGGGGGCGCTGGCGCCTCTCTCATGTCAGTCTCACATGGAGAGGATTTTCACTATCATGACGCCAGAGAGAGTGCCGGTTGGCTCAGGCTGCGGCAGGATGTTATTAATTTCGATTTCCTGCCGGCCTGGGCCCCCAGGAATTGCTGCGGACACCCGGCGATGGGGTTAAATTATAGGAGGAAGGGCAAGACGTCTCCATCTTCCCTGACCTTGGACACGTGCTGCTACCCTGCTGTGTGTGCGGGGGTGGGAGGGGGACACCGGGGTTTGTGTCCGGTCATGGTGAGTCTGAGAGTAGGTTCTGAGTGTCTTTAAAAGGCACACGGCACGGCTCTCAAGACAACGGCGCCCCCATGATGAGCTCCTCTCACAGGGACAGACTTCAGTCAGATCGTCAGAAGCTGTACGCAGTCAATGAGTGTCCACATACACTTCAGCTATAGAAACAGTGGCAACCGAGGCAGCAGGCTTTATTTTGCCAGCTGCAGCACTGTTGTGACTCAGATACTTTTGTTAAGTTAGTCAACAATTAACGCTTGTTGGAGTTTTATCTTCTAGCATTTTAGACTCACCATGTACTAGCACATTGGGATAATATCCCTGCTGCAAAGAACACGTAGCACGCATATCCTCAAAACTATATTTTGAGGATAGCAGTGAGTTATTGCTTTTCTCACAGAGATCCTTTTGTTTACTTGTGGAAAGTCTGCGGCACAGTGCAGAATTCCCTTTGTGTCCAGGAGTTTTCTTCAACAATAAAAATGTCAAGTTAACTCCGTGAATAATGTTCCTGCTGTTCCAAGATCAGCATTTTATCTAGTGGCAGTTTTCAATCATGATAAAATAGCGCAGAAGATTAATATACCTACTGCAAAGAACGTGAATCAGGTTACAAGGGCACTAGGTTAGTGCCCTTCCATTCTGGTACTTAGATGCATTTTCAAGATATTCTTCGAGTTTCTAATTGCGCAAATGGGGGTAATTTCTGATATTTATCCGTTTCACTGGACTTCATTGCTTGATTTTGTTGGGTAGAGTGTGTCACTCATAGTCGTTGTATGTCACTCATAATTGCATTGAAATTATGAAAATGTCACACGTAAGCAATCTGAAACCTTGGCAGCTATTTACCTAGTCTCAGAGCTCCAGAACTGCTGGAGATATTTTAAGGCCCCTTTTAGACCATTAGGTTTCAGAAAAGACAATAGTTTTTTTTTAATGAATTTCTTCGCCTTTTTCCACTCACCAGAAAGTGCCACTTAAATTGCCACACTTAATTCAATGTATTCCTTTCTAGTAAGGCGCTCTAGCAGCAAAGCAGGACTTCCTGTATCGGTCAAGCCCCTCTACTGTCTATTTCTCATCATCTGTCAACTCCTTAGGCAGTGAATCGAAGCCCTGGTACACTTCATGATGCCTACACACTCCTACAGTCCTTTGTCACGTGTGCAGGCATAAGGCCATAGATTTACGAGGGGTAGTGTAAAGCTGGTTATATGGGGAGTCAAGAGACAGGGAAACCCTGGGCGCATAGAAGTCTGAGGACGATGGTGCATTCGATAGAAAATTCAGCCTGACAAAACAGTAACCAAAGGTGCAGCAGTTGCCTCAAGTCAAGGAAGCAGGCCTGTCACACTTAAAACTGGATACATTGAGACTAGAATATGCTATTGTGTTTGTAAGTTGCTTGCACAAAACTTTCAGAATTTTTTTTTTTTTGCTCTTGCGTTTCTTCGAGACATTTTGTTTACTGCTAGTGGGCTTGTAGCCCTCCCATTTCTTACTATTGTCGGGCTTCACAGCCACTCTCAATTACTTGCTTCCTGCTGGTCAGTTCTGCGGTTCCCTCTTCTTGCATGTGACCCTCCCCTAAAGTGGCATTATTGTCCCAGGAGAACACTGTACATAACTATAAATAACTCCATACAACAGGTGCGTGGTGAGAGATGGTACACTGGAGAAGCTGTTATAAATTATTGTGTGTGTATATTAACTGTAAAACGGTTTGGTCTGCTAAACTCTATCAGTGGACGGCTGGGGTAGCTGCAGTTAAGTTACTTTGTGCGTCATTATTTAACACAGAAATGTGAGCTGCCAGCATATTAGGGCTTCTGTGTACTATGGCTCTAGCAGCCCTGTTAATGTGGCAACCGCACGCCACCACATGATGCTCCATTTATTAAAGTTGCAAAAAAACAACTTTTTTGGGAAGGAGAATTATAGGAGTTTTACAAAGTTAACTACATTAACTCTTCAAAATCTCCAGCACACTCTTTAGTCTGAGAGTTACAATTTAATGACGATAAGTGCATGCACAGTAATGAATCCTCTAGATCTTGATTCTGTGTGTGTGGGACTCCACTGCCTGGGGAGGGGGGGTTGCTCGCAGAGGCGTTATGTTGGGAATAGTCTTATATTGGGGGTGTAGATTGCACACACTGCACCTGTAAGTCACATTGAGGTTGGGGCTGTATTGTGAAAGGGCTTACACCCACCTCCGTGCCACTGATCTGCCTAGAGCAATATTTAACATGCTTACATTAACCATGGCAATGCACCTTTACCCACTACAATCCTGTGCCCTAGGCATCTGAGGAAGAGGTGTCATGCCTCGTGGGTCCAAGAGGCAGCGGTGACCCGGCAGTGGTCCATACAAGGGCGCTAGAACATCCCAGGGAGAATAGGGCGCCCTCTCACGTGGTTCGGATTGAAGCTGTGCGTCTGTAGAGCTGCAGACACTTTAAACATGCCTATTTCAAAGTGGAATTCTCTGCTAAAACAGTTTACATTGATTTAAGGCTGAAAATGAATGATTATGAGTAAAATAAAGTACTGCAATAATGCCGCAAAGGTTACATTTTTGTGCCCGCAAATTTCCGTTTTATGTGCTACAAAATTTGCAAATCTATGCTGCAATGTCCTGGTGGGGGTCTGATTAAAGAAGACTGGTGGTAAAGGTGCTTTACAATCTCCAGCTAGTTCTTTTGCTGACATTACTAACATTTTCAAACAAGTGGATGGGGAACCCTCCCTCAATTTACCTGCCAGTCAAGCTGCTTGTGTACATATGGTCAGGGCTGAAGCTCACTCTCCTTTTGGCAGTTCAGTTGCTCAAGCTGATTCATCTAGCTTCTCTGGTGAACGAGAAATCCATCTATTAAATGTAAAGGTTGAAATTCACATCATCCCGTGCAGTCCTTCAACTCAGTATGTTCATGAATCTAACCTGAGCGGAGATTGGGCCACTGACTCTTCACCCCTTGCCATCAAATCTATCTACGCAAGCTGCTGGAACAAGCTGTGCAGTTATGTGAGTCATATAACTACAGATAAAGATATTTATTGTCGTCAACCTATTAAAATCCAATAACTCTACATAATTACTAAAAAATGCACATATCGTAATACGCTGCAGTGCTATTTTCTTTAATATCCCATATCACCAAGTTTGCTTCCCTAATGGAGATCATGTGGACCAAATATAAGAGGCCACAGGGCGGAAAATTGCTAGCTGAGTTGCCCTGAAGCAAAATGCTGAAACGTCTGCATATGAATTGACATCGTAAGTCTTAGATAGTGGCAGAAGTCAATGTCGAAATTCTTTCAGTCATCTTGCAAAAAGCACAAGCAGTGCATTATTGCCTTTTCCACACTAATGGCAGGATTGCAGTATTTGTTTCCTTCTGCAAGACTATTACACTTTAGTAGATGCATTCTGGTTGGGAAAGTCCCCGTTCTTAAGTTAATATATAAGGTGTGTGTGTAAGAACTGGGGGTCTCTAGTTGGCAGAGGTATGTACCTTTGTCCAAGTAGCGACCCTTGGTTCTAGTCAGGGTAAGGGGGGATACACACTCTAGACTCCTGCTCACCCCCATGGTAGCTTGGCATGAGCAGACAGGCTTATCCTAAAGGCAATGTGTAAAGTATTTGTACTCAAAACACACAGTAACACAGTGATAACACCACAAATGGACACCACACCAGTTTAGAAAAATAAAGTATCTTTATCTAAAATCAACAAGACCAAAATCCAGCATACATGTAGTCTACTAGCTCTTAAAAACAGCTATCCCAAAAATAAAGCTTGAAGAAAACAAATAGCTCCACCTGGGGCTATTACGACGTCGTGACAGCAATAAATCCAAAGTACGGCGCTGACTGCGAGGAGCGCAGTGTCGGGCACAGAGTCACATGGAACCCCAATCAAACAGTACCTTGGAAAAGGAAGTCTATGATGATGCACGGCGTCATGGAGGTGAGGCCTCGGTGCCGAGGTCAAGGCTGGCTTCCACTGGGGAGGAGAGGCGTTGTGTTTGCGAGGAGGCAACGTGTCGAATCCAGGACAGGGGAAGTCGGTTGCGTCGGCGGTAAGTCGTTGGTTCCGGTGAGGTGATGCGATTCGAAGTCGGCGAGTTCGTGGAGTCACCCTCAGCGATTATTGGCGCTGTGATGCTGGGTGCTGGCGGTGCGTCGTGGACTTCACGAGCGGTTCCCCCTAGCCTTGGTGCAGGTCGCGGCGTCACGGTGGCATCGCCGACTGCATCGGAGAATGGTTTTCTTGATTCTCTTTGGTTTCTTCCAGCTCCCAACACCAGGAACAACCTCCAGAGGCCCAAAACTGGAACAGGCACCTCCTGGCAGGTCAGAACTCTCTGCAGTAGAGTTCAGGGGAGCAGGGGGTGAAATCTTTGTGTCCCTGAGACTTCAGAACAGGAGGCCAGCACACACAAACCCTTGGAGGTTCTTTTTCAAGCAGGTTTCTCAGCAAAGTTCCATTCTTTGTCCTTTACTTGGCAGAAGCAGCAACTGCGGGCCAACCCCACACACCACACAGGAAAGGGGCAGTACTCCTCCTCACAGCTCTCCAGCTCTTCTCCTTGGCAAAGGTTCCTCTTGAGTCCAGAAGTGGTCTAAAGTTCTGAGGATTAAGGGCCACTACTTATACCCCATTTTCTTTATATGTTCTCTTGTGAGCAGGGTGTCTGAGCCCAGTCCAAACCAGTTCTGTCCTCACTGGTGCAGTATGACCACAGGGGGTGGAGACTGCATTGTGCAAGGGAGACTGGACCTATTCAGGTGCAAGGAAAACTCCTCCCACTGATCTAAATGCAGCCAAGGTCTATTCAGCCCAGCTCTGAGGCATCCAGGAAGGGGCAGACACATCTCAACCCCCAGTGGCTGACTACAGTGAATGCACATCCCCAGCCGCTGTCACTCCAAAACCAGACAGTCCATACACAAACCAGCAGAGGCACACACAATGGTTAAATAAGAAAATGCTAAACAGTGTATCACTTCATGTTTCAGACTTATAAAACTGTTGAAATGTTTCTATAAAAATGTATAAATCATGGCAAAATAAGTAAGCCAGGACCAAGGATTACAAATATTGGCCCTCAGATTGCTAAAATAAATAAAATAGCAGCATGATAAAAATGGTAGCCAGGTTCTATTTTTGTAATACTTTCTAAAAGTGGCATTTTCAAACATACAATTTAAAATCAATCTCACCTAAAAGAGGTCTCATTAAATTCTGAGTTCAGAGAGCTTAAACTCCATTTCTCTATCTAGTCCCAATGGGAAGTTATATTTGTAAGATGTTACAAAGTATCACCCATGTTATCCTATGGGACAAATAGCCTTTCAATAGTGAAAAACGAAATTGCCAGTATTTAACTATCAGGACATGCCACACACCAGTACATGTCCTACCTTTCACATACACTGCGCCCTGCCCATGGGGGTAACTTGGGCCTACCTGAGGGGTGTCTTGCATCTAAGAAAAGGGAAGGTTAGGGCCTGGCAAATGGGTGCACTTGCCAGGTCGACATGGCAGTAAAAACTGCGTGCAGACACTGCAGTGGCAGGTCTGAGATGCATTTACAGGGCTACTTAGATGGGTGGCACAATCAGTACTGCAGGCCCATTAGTAGCATTTGATTTACAGGCCCCTGCACACTCAGTACTTTACTAGGGGCTTACCAGTAAATCAAATTTGCCAATCGGGGATAACCAATTGCAAAGTGGCAAAGTGCCCAAAGCATCTAAGCCAGCAAAAACGAAATCCAGCACAGCATCAAAAATATGGGAGGTAGAGGCAAATAGTCAGGGGAAACCACGTCTAGGATGCCAATTCTAACAGTGTTAATGGGGAAACATTGGCTCCTGTGGAATAATAATACAGTATTTCTAATGCAATTCTGCACAATGGCAATATACAGGGTTAGTAGGATGTCAAAAAGAAAGCTGGCCACTGACACTGAGGGTATAGTCAATGTGAAAATTTCTTTTAGTTTATATAATAAATAAATGAAATAAACAATATATACATAGGGCTTGAGAATCACAATATGATTATACAACAAACAATGATTACAAATAGTGAACGGTGTCCCAGTGAAAAAAACATTGGAACCTAAACTAAGTGACATAATACGTGACATATGTACAAGGTTTCACTTGAAAACATTTTGGCGACCATTAAATAAATCAAAATCAGTTGGACAACACTTTATACAATCATAAGTGTTTGATAATAGTTCGCCTTTGTTAATTGTCGACGACGTTTCGACCCTATCTGAAGTACAGGGTCTCTTCAGGACCTAAAGGATGTAGGGACACCTGAGGGGAGGCCTGCACTGCCTAATGTGAAAAGCAGTGTCACCGTGAAATAAGTGAAGAAAAAACTCACAGGGACCCGGCCGGGCACCCTTGTGAGGGTAGTGTTAGGCAGAAAGGATGGCAGGGCCTGGATATCTCAGCGTTACTCGGGGCACTTGATATTCTCAAGGTACAAGAACCATGTGGGTTTCTCTGGCTGATCAGCAGAATAGCCGATCTAAGCTGCAGGCGATTGCTTCGTATATGGGCAATGAACGCCAAGGAAATAACAGGTGGAGCTCTTGGATAAGCTGAATTAGCCGGTGTATTTCCCCTGAGTTATCGCACCAAACAGGGAGACGGACGCTCCACTGTTCCAGCAGCACTCGGGGGAAATACACCGGCTAATTCAGCTTATCCAAGAGCTCCACCTGTTATTTCCTTGGCGTTCATTGCCCATATACGAAGCAATGGTCGCCAAAATGTTTTCAAGTGAAACCTTGTACATATGTCACGTATTATGTCACTATTAGTTTAGGTTCCAATGTTTTTTTCACTGGGACACCGTTCACTATTTGTAATCATTGTTTGTTGTATAATCATATTGTGATTCTCAAGCCCTATGTATATATTGTTTATTTCATTTATTTATTATATAAACGAAAAGACATTTTCACATTGACTATACCCTCCGTGTCAGTGGCCAGCTTTCTTTTTGACATCCTACTAACCCTGTATATTGCCATTGTGCAGAATTGCATTAGAAATACTGTATTATTATTCCACAGGAGCCAATGTTTCCCCATTAACTTACTTACCCAGGCTCCCCGTGAGTAGGGTTCCCTTGTTTTTTGTTCTCAATTCTAACTGTGTGGCACATTTTGGAATAGATCAAGTCAAGATAGGATATGATTCAAACCCCATGTTGACTTTGCTCTCCAAGTTGCACGCTGCCAAGCGCCTGCCCAAGTGCTGATTTCCTTTAATCTAAATGACCAATACCATTTCTTAATAACTGCAATAGTATCAGAACCAATTAAAATAGAGTTGCTTCAGTTGCAAATTGACAGTGTCTTTTTAATATTTGATAACAAACACTTTCGTCCTGCCACTAAAGAGAAATTTCAAGTATAGGTTTCAAATATGAGACTACACGTGGGATCCCAACCACATGCGACCAGTACAATATTGTAGGAAGCTGGCTCTGTATATACTATGCCAAAGTGAGGTATAGTGTGCACAGAGTCCAGTGGAACCCCAAAGGTAGGCAGAGGTAAAGTTAGATAGCACCTCACTCTCTATTTGTGGTAGTGTGGTCGAGCAGTAAGGCAGTATCAGAGGACAGTGTTAAGCATTTGTTGTACACACTCAGTCAGCAAATGAATTCACACACTCAAAGACTGAACTTTCGGCCAATTGTTTTTGTATGAAAATATTCTTTTAGTTATTTTATTTTCTAGAACCAAGCAAGCCTGGCACAGGTAAGCAATAAATATTTACAGTAGTAATGCAGTTTGTAAACAGTTTGAATTGTAATTGTATATGCACTTTGTTTTGACTTACAGTATTGTTTCAGAGAAATGCAATGCATTGTAAATACAGTACATAGACTTGAATGGGCGTTTCAGTAAAATACCAGGTACGTTACTTTTGAGATTACTTTTCTTACACAGAGTAGTATACCTGGATACTACTCTGGGACATTTCCTGTAAACGGGTAAGTTAAATCGTTTTTGTTAAATGATACAATTTTAAAGAATTTCTTTAGGTTTTCAAACCCCACACTTAAAAACTTTTCCAAGAAAAACAGTCAATGTTATCCTATGGAGAAAAATAGTGTTATCGGTTATAAGGTAAGTATTTGGTAGTGGGAGTTGAGGTTCTGGGGTAGACTCAGGGGTCCCCCAGGGTCAAGGATGCACTCTCGTTACACCCTCAGCGGCACTAGGGCGGGCAGGTGCAGAGTGCTGAGGCCCAATGTAATCCAATGGGGGATAGGGGGCCTCCGGTTGATGGCTGCTGACGAGCAGGCGCAAGGGTTGTGGGAGCAAAGCTCCTAGACTTTAGCTCAGGGCATATGGGGAAACAAAGTAGCACCAAAGGTACACCCTTAGGGGCACTAGGGCAGCCGGGTGCTGTTTCGACATCGGGCGCCCTGTTGTTTGCAATGGAGAACCTCCGGTTTGCAAAGGCACTGCAGGCTTGGGGACGAAGGTCTTCTGGGTGCGACCACCACTTCGAGAGGTAAGTTGGGAAGTTGGGGGTTGGTTAGGCACCGTCGGTTGGGCCACCCAAGGCCGTGGGGCATCGGAGGCAGGGGTGCCTTTTAGGGTCGGATCTTCTTACCAGCTCCTGGTCGCGGTTGGGGGGACCTTCCGGATTTAGGATGCAGGCGTCGGCTGGAGGATTGAGGCAGGTCAGGGGTCGCCGGATCTCGGGTTAGGATCGCCGGGGGGGACCTCCTCGTGGTGTTTGCCCATTCGAGCTCGGGCCGTGGACGGCGGGTGCAGAGTGGGGCGGATCCGCGGTGTCCTGCCGGAGCCAGAGGTTACAGATGAACAAATCCGGTGTTCACGGGAGACACAGTCTTTGTGGTTGAAGGCAGGTAGGTCCTCTGGGGTTTTTCGAGGTTGCTGGCTGCAGGACACACCAGGATTTCGCAGGAGCAGGTTCGAGGTGGAGACAGGCCGGTAGGGCTGGGGCCAAGTCAGTGGGCGTCTTCCTCTTGTTAACTTCGGCACGGCTGTTCGGTCCTTCTTCCTCCTTTCTTGTAATTTCTTCTTGTCTGAGGAAGCAAGGTTCAGGGGTGCCCCTAAATACTAGATTTAGGGGCGTTGCAGGTAGGTAAAAAGGTTGGGACCAATGGGTCCCTTCCCTGGGGCGGGTACACCCCCTATTATGCCACCCTCCAGTGGGAGGGGGGCATAAGCCTTTCCCTGGTTGGCTGAGTCCCCCCCATCTGCAAGATGGCGGGGACTGAGAGTTGTGCTTCACCTCGCCTCCCCCACCTGAGGGTGGAGTTGGCAGAGGTGGGCACACCTCTCTTTCTCACTTGTTTTTCCCGCTGGTTCTCCCGCCCAAAGTGGGGTCAGAACCAGTGGGGACCAGTTGCTGAAAGCAGCAAGTAGCCTGGGGAAGCTCACAAAGGCGGCAAGCCTTTGAAGCTTTCCCTTCGTGAACCCTGCCCATCCTGGGGGAGGAGGCTTGGCACCTCGTCCCAGGATGTGCGTTGTTTCCGGCCCCCAAGAGCAGTAGGCTCTCGACCCAGGGGTCCAGAAACATGTCTGGTGGTGGCAGATGAAAGCAGCCACTCAGCCTGGACACTAGTGGTAGGTTAGTTTTCAGGGGGCATCTCTAAGATGCCCTCTGTGTGCATTGTTCATTAAATCCCACACTGGCATCAGTGTGGGTTTAATGTGCTGAGAAGTTTGATACCAAACTTCTCAGTTTTCAGTGTAGCCATTATGGTGCTGTGGAGATCGTAATGACAAACTCCCAGCACCATATACTCTTAATGGCAGCACTGCACTTACAATGTCTAAGAATGGACTTAGACACTGTAGGGGTACAGGGCTCATGCACCTTACCCTCACCACTGGTATAGTGCACCCAGCTAGAGGGGTGACTGATCTGTGCCAGGGCAGTGGGTTGTAGGCAAGGCACACAGGGATGTGTGCCATGTCGACTCTTCACTTTGTTCTGCACCAAAACACGCAGCCTGCAAAGGCAGTGTGTGAGTGTGAAGGTACAGGACCTCTAAGGGTGGCACAATAAGTGCTGCAGCCCTTAGAGGCCTTCTCTGGTCACAGTGCCCTGGGTACCTGTGGTACCATTTACCAGGGGCTGACCTGTGGCCAGAGATGCCAATTGGTTTAATGCTTCAATGCAGTTTTAGGGAAAGAACATAGGCCCTGAGTACCTGATTAGCAGGAGCACAGGGCACACTCAGTCAAAGCACATCAGCAATTCAGCAAAAAGTGGGAGCCACCATGCAGAAAGAGGGCACTTTCTCACAAATATGGGTTATAAACAACTGTGTAAGTAATACTAGTGCCTAGTTCCAAATATAACGGTACAAATTTGGTACCGGGACCTCCTCTCAATAATGACCTCAAAAATGTGTTCTCAACTTGTAGCTCGTTAGAATTACTGTATCCCCATAATTCTGCCCATAGATTGTTTCCGCACTTCTTTCTGCCTATACATTTGTAGAAATGCCCCCAAGGACTGGGTTCCTGCCTTATTCGTAAATCGAAGGACAGCTTTAGAAGATTGCAGTAACACAATCCTTGCTTTTTGATGTGCTCATGTCATTTAATTCATCAAATCGGATGCCAAAGTAGTCGGATTAAGTCTTACATTTAAATTTCGTTCCATGTATGCAGAGTTGCCGCCTTAATCTAGAAGATGGTTTTCATATCCTAGCCTTAGTTTCTGTGAAGTTTATAATAAAGTACTTCTCTATGCAGTATTTTGTAACTCTAGTAGCCTGTGCATTGCATTTTTGTTGCAAGATAGTAAAACTGCATCGTCTGAAAAGAGAAGCACTGGAATTTTTGTACTGGCTATTTTCGGTCCATCAAGGTCAGTCTCCATTAGGTAGTCTACTGCATCTTTCAAAAACAAGCTAAATACAACCAGAGCCAATAGACAACTCATTTCACTGTTTGTATCATGAAACTATTGCTGCATTTGCCAAGGAGGCGGTAGCGCACTCTGGCAATGTTGCCTTATGTAGTCCCTCAATTGCAGAAAAAAGTTCATGATGAACCCAATCTCTGCATCAAAGTCCAGAGTTTGTCTCGGTTAAGTAAATCGAACCTTAATTTTTTGGTCTATGAATGTATACGGGAGCCTTTATGACTACAGTGTATTTAAAACAGATAATATACAGCCGCACAGCTTGGGCAATAGATCCTATCCATGTCCAAATATCGGCCTCTACATCTATTAAAATATTTCTACCATTGGCCCATCCTTGCAGTTGTTTTCGCAGCACCTTTCCAAATCATATGCCAGCCCCGTCTAATGATGAGATGGGCCTATAATTTGCCTGATCGCTGCTGCTGCCTTTCTTATGTAGTGGACCAGGACTGCTGAACTCCAGGAAGGAGGTATGGAATTGGTTTCTAGGGCTGCATTCAAAACATTAGTTAATGTGCATCAATACAAATCTGTGGGTACAAGGTCAGGTCCAGTTTTTTTCTTCCCATTCATACCCCGTAATATCCTATTTACCTCTTGTGTCTATATAATCAAGCGATGGGCAATACAATTGGACCCCTAGTTCTAAGCTACACTTCATTTTCTCCATTTTAGTAGCAGTTCCATTCCCAACATTCAGGTTCCTAAAGTGACTGATCCGGTCACTTCGCCAAATATGACATTCTTGTTTGTTGCTGCTACCTACATTAAGATAAGTGACAATTTCCCAGAACTTTTTTCAATCCTTCCTAGTAGTTGCTTCTCTTAGATTAACCGATAATGTCTGCTGAGCCTCCATATTTTTTTATTTCAATACGTTTGGAAATGTGACCCCTTGATTTTATATAGCGAAGTACTAGTGCAGTTGAGAAACTGGGTTTCATTTCCTAGAACGCAGAGTCAAACCAACTATAGTTATCATTGTTGGATTTCAGATAACTTGCTTTAATGGAGGAGGTTACATCAAACAGACAAAAGGTGATGGGAGAAATGTTTGCAGTATGTCTAACCACTGGCAATAGTTAGGGATAGCATCCCAAAACCATCATTCTTTTGCCAACCATGCCACCTCAGTTTGGAACCGCCATTTGCAAATCAGTCTTGATCTAGCTCCAACAGTCCAACCCACACTGCCAGGCAAGTTCTGACCTGAACTGGAACACAAGCAACTCGAGACTGCTTTCACCCTGATTGGGGCTCATCACTCCGGTATAGCTTGGTTCAAGTAGCGCAGTGAGCACAAGAACCACATCTGGGCATACCCTTGACCACTAGGGATATTACATCAAACACACAACACATGATGAGAGGAATGCTTGCAATAAGTCTAACCACTGGCAGTCGCTTGGGGTAGCATTCCATTCCATCGTTGATTTGCCCACCATGCCACCTCAGTTTGGACCCAGCCATATGCAGATCAGTCTTTACCATTCTCCAATAGGAAAAGTCTATCCTAAACTGCCAAGCCAAGTCCTTTCTGAACCAGAACACATGCAACCCAAGACTAGTTTCATCCTGATTGGAGCTTGTCAGTCTAATGTAGCTTGCTTCCAGTGGCACAGTGAATACGGGACCCACATGTGGGCATACTCTTGCCCACTTAGGGTGTTAAATGAAATACACAAGTTAATGGGAGGAATGCTTGCAATTGTAATTCTCCCATCACCTTTTGTGTGTTTGATTATTTAATGGGGGAGGGCCAGGGTAATTTTATTTCTGATAACATAGACTTAAATAGATGAAGAATTAAATTGTCCTCCCCACCATGTTTGGCTAGGGCCAAGTCTGCAACCTTAGAGCGAGTTTGATATAGTATGGTCGTTCATGAAATTTAGCCCATAGTCTAAAAGTAAAGATACACCACTTCCCTCCTTTTTACTAGTTTTTTCTCAATTTAGAATAGGTTTCAGTAATCCCCAACACAGATCCTGTTCTACAACCTCTGCTTACAGCATTGTGTGAGAGGAATGTGTTAAAGTCTCTGCATATAAGCAATACGTGTGAATCACTGATATCCTGAATATAATTAATGTATTGCACTAATTCTTTCCATAGATTTTGCACCTCTGGTAACCAACTTGGGGGCATATATACATCCAAAATATCCAGAGTTTGGACTTCCCTGCTAACCCCAGTTAACCGCACATACAAGATGTTGGAACACGCATTTACCATACATAATTGTTGTGATTTATAATTCAATTTAATTCAAACTCAAACCGAGACCGTCAATAGGCCAACCTTCCTGGTACATAGAACTCCGTATTACCATCCAAAACTGTTTGACATGACCCATGTCTCTTGAAAGCCGCAAACATCATGGTTGATAATGAACTCCTGCCAACCATCGTCAACCAATCTAGCATTAAGGCCAGCAGTATTCCAGGACATGATAATTATACAATCTGTTGCAACAGCCGTCCCCTTCTCATGCTCTTGATATTCACAAAGTTGATGTTTTAGAGACCTAGATGGCCTACTGCTAAACATTCAAGGGAATCTCTCTATGCACCCAAGAGTTCTCAGTGGCCAAAGCTGTCATTAACCCTGCCCAGGTTAGTTCTTGATCCAGTTCATCGACTGCACCAAGGCTATTACTCCCAATCATCAATTGGACTTTTCAGACACTATCATCTTTTGAAATCGTTACCATGTCAAACTCTTCATAAGATTGACCTGTTGGCAGGTTATCTTCAATCAGAATGTGTGTTGTAAAAGATCTCGGCTTATTTGTGTCATTGCCCAGGTATTGTGATTGGATAACAGGGTTTGTTCAGGTGTTATCCATTGTGTGACGAGAGAGAACATCAATGAATATGATTCCTAGGTTATTCTGGTTCTCTAAAATGTATTTGCTTATGTTAAAAGAAGCAAATTCCTCCAATGCAGACTGTAGATTGCCACTAGCTTTACCAGATTCTTCAGATTCACATGCCTTTCATCATGATATATTGTAAACCTTAGATGTGGGATAGTGTAAAATAGGCTGAGGAGGCATGATGCATTCAATAGTCTTGTTATACGAGTATCCAGGAACAGATCACTCAACTGGTAACTATACGTCTCAGCAATAGTACCAGGGATGTGGCCACACTGTTCACTGGCAAAAGCCTCCTCTTTGTGCATATCCTTCCAATTCACCATGGAAGACTTAGCTAGTGAAATGAGTGGTTGTTCATTGACCTCTCTATTTACAGCTAGCAGGAGCTCACATGCTAGAGTAGCCATGGTATCATTAGAACTTTAATCCATTTTTTGCAACCTCGACCCTTAAAATTGTATATTCTTATATTTACTTTAGAGTAATTGATTCCATAACTCATCTGTTTGTGCACCAATGGTATTAAATTTCATTCCACCTTTGGAGAAGATTTGATAAGCCGAAGTTGTGGGGGTAGGAGAATTTTACCTCAGCGACTTCGGCACTTTTTTCATCTTCTTCACCTGCAAGGCTTGACCCGGCTGTTAACTTGACTTCAGTAAATAACTTCTTGAAGGAGTATGCAATTGCATTATTGCCCCCTTTCTTCCTCTTTTTATTTTCCCCTTTTTCTGTCCAACTTTGGGAACAATGTTACTCCAGTTTCGTTGGATCTATTCCCTTATTGTGCAATTGTTGGCCATTACGCCTTTTGTGTTTTTTCCCTTTTCGAGCATCACATAAAAATTTGACAGTTACGTTTGTTGCTGCATTAACAGTAGTTTGTGAGGGAGGAGTACTACCTATTGCAAACTAATTCTGCAGCTGAGAAGAAATATGCTCTTTGGTATTTGTGGGAGGGTCAGTTTGTGATGCCACATTACTTGTTTATTTCTTTTTGGATAGTTCTGATAATATTGTTGTCAATACTGATAAAATATGTTCGGATCCTCACAAGGATTTCTCCATTAGCGAAAGTATGGAGTTCAAAATTATTTATATTGCCTGTATGGATTAGAAACTAAAAAATCCTGGCTTGTCAATTTCCTGGGTGACTGCATAGTATATTTGCTCTGACAAGACATGCAAACAAAAAATTAAGTGTCCCATCTGTGGACTTGAGCTATCCTCACCGGACATTATTGTAGTTAGTTGTGTAGGCTGTGTAAGAACTAAGGCTTCTACAGCTATAGCATTGTGCAGCTTAGTCAATCAATCAAATGACTTTATTTGGTTTTCAGATGTAAAACCATAAAAGTTTCCCATACATAAAAACAGTAATTAATAAAATTTCATAAAACCATTACGCAATTCATTACATACAGAAACCGATTCATGAATAAGGTGCAGTGC
Source organism: Calotriton arnoldi (assembly GCA_963921515.1). Taxonomy (NCBI): domain Eukaryota; kingdom Metazoa; phylum Chordata; class Amphibia; order Caudata; family Salamandridae; genus Calotriton; species Calotriton arnoldi. The sequence continues at coordinate 2,090,999 of CAWUFW010000777.1, forward strand.
AAGATACTTGGTCCCCTGAGGTCAAAGATTCAGATAAACCAATGATTAAATAGCGCCCACGATCCTATCTGGTAATTAAATCTCATTCAGGTGGCTAAATTATTGAATGACGCAAAAATGTTACCATCTATTCTAAGTGGGCCCTACATTTTACTGCAGATTTAAAAAAAAAAAAAACATTTTTATTGTTCTTTTACATTATGTGGTACTGATTACCGAAATCAGAAATTGGAAGTATGTACAGAATACACAGTTGTGCCAATCACTTATACAACTCCATTATAAGTTTGCATTGTTCGTATCCCTCACATGCCCCCCACCTCATGCATACAGTAATGACAGCTTTCCCAAGAATAACTCTGATTATGTTCATTAGTCGCTCAGGTCCGGGTCCGACTCTTCAGGCGGCGGGGTACATATATTCCCTCTAAAAGCATTCCACTTCCCCCACACCTGTGTCCATTTCTTGGCGCACCCTCTGTGGATAAAGACCACCTTCTCTGCCACCATTGCACTATCCATGTCGCTACACCACTGTCGATGTGTGGGGACGACCTGCGCTCCCCAGTATTGAGCTATGTTACTTTTAGCCAGCATCATACCCAAAGTCGCCCAGTCCTGAACCGCATGGTTAAGATCTGTCGGTTCCCAAATGTTGAGAAGACATCTCTTGGGGTCTGGGGGGACAGTAGGTCCACAAACCCTTGTGATTGTATCCATGATAACCTCCCAGTAGCGCATAATTTTGGGACAGTCCCACAAGGTGTGATAGAAAGTACCCACTGTCCCGCAGCCCCTCAGACACAGCGGGGTGTCGGTTCTACCCATTTTGTGTAATGTCGTTCTGGTGTAATATGTTCGGTGCAGTATTTTGAGTTGCACTAGTTGCAATTTAGAGGGTATTGCCACTTCACGTGGGGATGCGAGCGCCTCTTGCCAGTCCGTTTCGTCCAGCTCGGCCTGCCATTTCTCACGAAGGGTGGTTGTGGGATCCCGCTGGTTATTTATAATTTTACGATATGTCAGGGAGATGGCTTTTTTAGTCATGTAGTCTGTCCTCAAGTGGCGAGGACTCGGGGAGATCAGTGCCTGGTGGAATAGCTTTCATGAGCGCATGTTTAATCTGTAGATAGCGGTATTGTTCCGTCGATGCCATCTCGTATGTCTCCTGAAGTTGGGAGAATGAAATGACCTCACCTTTTCTCCACAGGTCCCCTATCTTTGATATACCTATGAGGTCCCATCGGGTGAAGCCTTTGCTATTTCGGAGCCTACCTAGTCGTCGGGTATCCCAAAGTGGTGTATGTTGTGTTAAGACCCCTTCCCAGCCAGGCGCACGGAGCGCAGTGAACCAAATGTGTACGGTGTGTGCAGTTGGCCCCAATAGTGTACTGTTAAGGGATTTGTTGTATAGTGCACCTAGAACACCTGCAGTACCAAGAGTGTGTCTATCCATGCGAAGGGCCGGTTCGTCTTGCGGGGCATGCAGCCACCGGTTTACCACAATGAGCTGCGAGGCCCAGTAGTATGTTTTGATATTGGGTAGGGCAATTCCGCCATCATACCAGCCCCTTACTAATTTGTGCATGGCTATTCGAGCAGGTTTCCCATCCCAGAGAAGGTGGCTTACTTCTGCGTCAATCGCTTTGAAGTAGGAGTGAGGAACCGGGAATGGAGTGTTCTGCAGGGCGTATAGAAACCTGGGGAGTGCCATCATTTTGATCAGGGCTGCGCGACCCAGGAGCGTCAGTGGCAGGGAGTGCCAGTGTTTCACGTCGTGGCGGAGTCTTTTCAGGGGCTCTAAAAGGTTTCTCTCAATGAAGTGTGCGGGTTGGGAAGTAATATATATTCCAAGATATCGAAAACCCCCGTCCGCGACCTGTATCATGCAACCCGGAAGTAGCCGTGGAGGCGGGCCACTAAGCACGTAAAGAACCGACTTGGCCCAGTTGATAGTATAGCCCGAAACTCTACCATAGGACGCGCAGATATCTAGTAGTCTAATTATTGATCGTCTGGGGGATGCCATATATAGTAAGATGTCATCAGCATATAAGGAGATGCGATCCTCCCATCCCTCCGTCCACTTGAGCCCGCGTATCATTGGGTCCCACCTTTTTACTGCAGATTTAAGAAAGTTAAGAACAAACAAAACAGAATCTTCATGCAACAACTGTAGATACATGAGAGCTGGACGAGAATGCCTGAATTTCATCCTCCTTAAAATCGGGACAATAAAATGTTTCCGGGGGATCACATAAAACCTACAAAATAATAGAAAATGAAGCAAATCCTGTGGAGACACACCGTCGCAGCCACAGGCTGCTAAATTCTGTCCTCTAATGCTCCCCCTAGACGAAGCCAGCAGGAGGTGGAAAAAACCAAGGCGAAACCTAGTAAGCAAAAAACAATCGTATGTACTAAAAGATTCCAAAAGATAAGGCTCAGTAGATAATATTGTTTTCAGTGTTAAAAATGTACGGACGCTAGGTTTCCTCAATTCCAGCTCTCCCCTCTCCAATTTCCTTAAGCTATAAAAGGATTCCCTAACCCAACCCAAGTCCTTTTTGCATACCATTTCGGGGTTAGTGTATAATTCTGCTCTGCCCAATCTTTCAAAGCTAGTCTTTATATAACTGAGCCATGGTATGCGGTGCGAGTGATCAAGAGCCATACACTCTTTCAGTATCGATTGGGTCAGCAGCAACTCATCATTCCGCCACATTATCAGACAGGAGTTTAAAGGGCGGAGAGCCAAAGTGTCACTCAAATACGGCACCCCCAGTTCTTCGTGCACCACCATGTTCGAGGTTCCAATAGGCACACCCAGTAGACGCTTCAGTAACCTGTTCTCAACCACTTGCAGTTCTTCCATGGCTACATGCCCCCATATTTCACTGCCATAAGAGGCCATCGCGACACACTTGGCCTGATATATTTTTAATAGTGCCGCTATCGGTCTTTTACCTAGTTTAGTAGCAACATTAAAAATGGCCGTATTTGCCCGCACTAAGTCACCCCTCTTTCTCTGTTTTAGTGGGCCCCAGTTCAACTGTTCATCCAATGTAACTCCCAAGTATGAGAAAACGTCAGTGCGGGGAACCTGTGCGGAGCCTACCCTGAACTGGAAGGGCTTTTTTGTGTGAAGGCCCACCTGCATCACAAAGGATTTCGAGTCATTTATGGATAGATCCCGATCCCTCATGAAAGCAGAAAAGGAGTCAAGCAGAGTTTGTAACCCCCTGGCGGTCCTAGATATAAGGACCGCGTCATCCGCGTATAGTAAAACCGGCAGACCACGACGGGCTACATGCGGATAGTCAACCCTTGTGGCTTGTAGTACGTTGTCTAAGTCATTAATATACAAATTAAACAAAAAGGGGGCCAAAATACAGCCCTGTCGTACACCTCGCTTTATGGCCAAAGTGCGGGAGACTCTTAAGTCTTGTGAAAACCTGACCTGCGCCTTAGTAGCTTGATGGAGATTTTCCAAAAAAAGGACAATATTATCGTCTACCCCAATATCCAGCATGGTGTGCCATAGTTTGCTCCTATTTACGCGATCAAACGTGGAAGACAGATTCATGAATGCTAAATAGATCGTACCGGGGCGGGCAACCGTATATTTATTCAGGATCTTGGACAGATTAAGGCACTGGGCCATTGTTGACCTCCCAGGACGGAACCCATACTGGATATCCGATAGAATGGCATGTTCCTCTGTCCAGGTTGTCAACCTGTCCAAGAGCACTCGACCCACCACCTTGACCAACGAGTCCAACAAGGAAATCGGTCTATAACAATGGATGCTGTCTCGATTGCCTTTTTTAAAAACTGGCACTATGGTTGAGGTCGCTCAGGACAGGCGGACCTTGCCGCTGCATTCAAAACTGCGGTAAGAACCGGCGCCCAGAGGGATGGATCTGATTTAAAAAGATCAGCTGGGGGCGTGGCCAAGATGGCGGCACGGTAAGACGCGAGTTCCGTCCCTCCGGCTTCGCCTTTGCACAGCTTTGTTCTCGCCCCGTCCCTGGCTCTCAAATAAGCACATGGAGGCGGAATCCGAGAGAGATCACTTGGGTGCTGGAGCGGAGGTCGTTGGTGGCTTCCTCTGCCTTTCCTGGCCGGACCAGAGCCCGAGCCGTGGCTGAAGCGTGCGCGGCCACGGATGCTGGCAGATCTGGGAGGTGATCGGAACGGCGCCTCGCAGACGAGCCCCCGTGGCATTGGCCTGATCGGCGGGCACTTGAGTGGGTAGTCGCGGCCCGCGATCGACTCTCTTCCGGCCCGGTGCTGGGAAGCAGCGTCCGCTCCGCTTGAGGTCTGTGGATCGCCCGCCATTTTGTCTCCTCCCCTGCCCTGGCTGAGATCGCGCTATCGATGTGCCTCGGCCTGGGGCCTACAAGCACTGCTATCCTTTCTTTACTGGAGCACTCTGAGGGGGATATCTGTCTGCTACAGGAGACCCACTTGTTAGCTAAGGACACTAACCATATGCGTACGCGGCGATTCCCTCGCCAATATTGGTCCTCAAGCGCAGCGAAAAAGAACGGGGTGGCCATTCTTCTGGGGGCAAAATTTGAGGGCAAGGTATTATCCACTTTTTACGAGTCCAAGGGCAGGGTCCTAGCACTCCGGATACAATGGGGGACCACGCTTCTCACTTTGATTAATATTTACGCACCTAATACACATCAAGAGCCATTTTTACGCAGGCATGTTGCAGAAGGCCTGGCCTCCCCGGATTCTGCTGTGGTGGTGGGTGGGGACCTGAACCTGGTTATGGACAACGATTGTGACCGTTCCGATCAGCGTTACACACAGGTGGGTGCCCTCTCTTCGGAGGGTAAGCAATGGTTGGCCGATAACGGCCTTCACAATATCTGGCGCCTTAAGCATCCGACCACGTGGGACTTCACCCATTACTCTGCGGCTCACAAATCCTATGCACGTCTAGACATGCTCTTTGTCTCGAATACGCTTCTCCCCAGGAATAGTGATGCCTCTATAGCCACACGCTCCCTCTCCGACCATGCACCTATCTCCAATCACATACGACCGGAGGGGGTTGGACACATTCCTGCTAGATGGCGGCTGAGAGTGGGACTCTTACATTCCCCTAGCACTGTAGAGAGCGTACTGCCAGGCTATCGAACTACCTTCAACACAATGACACTGGCGATACTTCTTTAGCAACCGTCTGGGGAAACTCTTAAAGTGGTGATCCGCGGGGAACTTATAGCGATCTCCTCCGCTGATACTAAAAAGCGTAAGGAAGCCCGTCAGAGCCTAGAACATGAAGTGGCAGAACTAGAAGCGATACATAAGCGCACGGGGCCCTGAGGGTCTGGAGGTCATTGGAAAAGAAGCGAATGCTTCTTAAACGTATAGACCTTGACAGGGCGGAATATGCTTTGCTTCGCCTCAGCCATAAGTTTTATCTGGGCAGCGATAGATGCGGGAGGATGCTGGCACAGAGATTACGTGCCAAAGCCGTGGCTGGGACCATCCCCTCCCTAAAGCGGTCTACAGGCGAGGAGATTCACTTGGACTCCCAGATCGTGGAGGAGTTTAGACAATTCTACCAATCTCTTTATAGCAAGGAAGCGGGCGGCCCCCCCTGATGCAGGCGCGTATCTGGAGTCTAGTAAATTTACCTGCCTCCCTAAAGCGCAGGCAGAGCCTCTGGAAGATCCCATTCGGTTAGATGAGGTCATTTCAGCTATCTCACAGCTGAAGCTCGACAAATCCCCAGGCCCGATGGTTACCCTGCCCTGTTCTATAAAACATTCTGTCACGAATTGGCACCTCTCTTAACCCGACTGTTCAACTCTTTCCTAGACAGTGGGGCGGTCACAGAGTCCATGTCCGAGGCTGCGATTTCCGTAATCCTCAAGCCTAATAAGGACCCGGGGCTTTGCAGCTCTTACCGCCCGATCTCGCTGCTTAACATCGATGCGAAGCTCTTCACAGGCATACTGGCGGCTCGGCTGAACCCCCTAATGGCGGTCCTAATCGATCCGGACCAGGCGGGGTTCATACCCACCCGCCAGGGCGGCAGCAATACAAAACGCCTTATGCACCTCATGGACAGTGTCCATCGTTCCCATGTGGGAGCTGTGCTCTTCTCCGTCGACGCCGAAAAAGCGTTCGACAGGGTGTGCTGGAAATATTTATTCGACACTCTGCGAGGCTTCAGGTTGGGTCCCCGCTTTGTCCAATGGGTGCAGTGCATTTACCATGTCCCCCGGGTGTTTGTCAGAGTCAATGGAGTATCCTCGACCCCCTTTGAGATCGCCAGGGGTACGAGGCAAGGGTGTCCACTCTCGCTCCTCCTATTTGCCCTGTACATGGAACCCCTCGCTCAGAAAATTCGTGACCACCCGGACATCCAGGGTCTCTGGTTCGGAGGTGATACCCACAAAATAAGCCTCTACGCGGATGATGTCATCCTTTCCCTCGCGCAACCTCTCACCTCCCTACCCACGTTGGTTGGAGAACTAGAGTCCTTCGGACGACTCTCCGGCTTTAAGGTCAGATTTGGCAAATCCCAGGTGCTCAACTTGTCCTTGCCCCAAGCACAGGTGGAGGCCCTCCGGCAGACCCTCCCTCCGCACTGGTCTAGCGACCCCATGCCCTACTTTGGAATTCTCCTAGCCTCCTCGCTCCCACGCACGTTGGAGCTGAACTACTCGACACTGGTGGACCAGACTCGAAGGGCGCTGGACGGATGGACTAAACTTAACTTGTCTTGGTTCGGGCGCATCGCCGCGGTAAAAATGACGGTCCTGCCAAGGATACTGTACCTGTTCCAGACTTTGCCTCTAGTACCTCCACCTAAAGCAATGCAGGCTCTGCAGCTCGCCATGAATAAATTCATCTGGGGCAACAGGAAGGCACGCCTCTCCGTGGCGCAACTGTTGCGCCCCAAAGGCGACGGCGGGGTGAACCTGCAGCTAGTCCACAGATATCTGCAAGCCGCACACCTTCGATATGTGCTGGAGTGGAACTGCCCCCTCTCCGAGAAGCACTGGACCTTCATGGACCAGGCGGTAGCTGGAGCGAATGTCTGGTGCGAAATCTGGCTCCCTCGCCGATCGAGATCGTGGGGTCTCTACTCCTCCCCAGTCACTGCAGCGACAATGAAGGTATGGGACGCGGTGGCGCTTACGAGAGGCCTTACAACCTTTCCCTCCCCAATGACACCGATGGTTGATAACCCTGATTTCCCCCCGGGGTGTAAGTCTGAGGTTGCCCAGCGATGGAGGGAGGCGGGCTGTAAGCGCTTGGGCCACTTATTCGACCTCGATGGTATCATTCCCTTCGCCCGGGTTCGCCAAGACCTCGACCTTCCCCGAACAGACGTGTTCTATTACCTACAACTCCGGCACTGGGCTACCTCTGGGGCCTATTTACCACATGTTTCTCGCAAACTTACCCCTTTCGAGAAATGGATAGCGAGCAAGAAAGATGACAAGCATCTTATAGCGGAACTTTATGTCCTCCTTACGCCAAACCAGAAAGGGAAGCGCTCAAGAGGCCAACTCCGCTGGGAGGCGGAATTGGGGCGGGCTCTTACGGACAAGGAATGGGACAACATCCATTACAGAGCCCACCATACGGCATACAATTCTGCTGGACTTGAATCCGCGTTCAAGGTAGCATTTTATTGGTACCTTACGCCCGCTCGTATCCACCAATGGGATAAGAACCATAGAGAGGAGTGTTCGCGGGGCTGCGGCCTGACAGGCTCCCTTGCACATCTCCTCTGCCACTGTCCGAGGCTGGAGAGATTCTGGGAGCAGGTGCTCAATGATATTGACACAGCATTTGAGACTGAGATTCCTTGCTTCCCGGCCTACACTCTTCTGGGACTTTCGAACCCAGTCACTTTCCCGTTGCGGTCATTGCGAGGCAGGCAGATGGCATTAGCATTGCTCGCGGCACGGCAAGCGATATTGGTTCACTGGGGTACTGCTACTGTCCCGGATCACACGGCATGGCTCCATAGACTCTGGATGACCCTAGCTATGGAATGCCTCTCTCTAGTTCAAGACCAGAAAGGCGAGAAATATACAGAACTATGGGCTCCTTTCATCTCGTTACTATTGAAAGACCTCCGTGAGGTCACTTGCCCCAAACTCTTGCAAGTCCTCCAACTGATTCCTCCAGCTCAGGAATAGGGAGTTCCCCCACCGGGGTTAGCGGGAGGACTGGGGTCGAGCCTGGCGGGTGGGGTCGAGTCACTGTCTAGCACCTGAAGGAACATGGTACGGGTCCCCCTCTGTTTTCCCTTTTTCTTTTGGGGGGAGGGAGGGAAGGAGGGGTTTTCTATCCTTTTGTGGGTTCTTGTTCCTGAACCCGCACTGTCCTTTTGACGGTTTATGTTTGTTCTTATTCCTCAGGCATTAAGCGCTGCCAGCCTCCGGGTTGTAGGCAATGAAGCTGTGTGCATATATATATATTCTATGCATCTTCTCCTAGCCGCCGGCCCCTGTGGTTGTAGGCGATTGGCTGTGTACATGTGTTGATATGCCTTTTCAACTGAATAAAAAGATTTGTTCCATAAAAAGATCAGCTGGAATGCCATCAGATCCCGGGGCTTTATTACTAGTTAATCCAATAATTTTTTATTTTCTTTATTTTACAGAGTTTTATATAGCGTGAACTTGACCCGAAGGTATCGGGTATCAGATCGCTTTACATAGCACCAGTTGCGTTACATGAGGACACATTCATTTTTGTTAGGCACGGGGAGATTAAGTGATTTGCCCACAATCACAGGATGTTCAGCATCATTGCCGAGACTCGAACCCAGTTCCCCAGATTCGAGGTCGACCGCCCTAGCCGTTAGGCCAACTCCTCTCACCGATACTCCTAATACCATCCTTAACCTCAGAAGAGCTAAAAACCAGGTCAGGTGTACCAACCACCCGGTGAAAAGAACAATTTAACTCAGGGGGCACTCAAACATAGCTTCAAAGTGAAGAACCCACTCCTCCTCTGTGATGTGGGCACCTATCACTCTCCCTTCTTCAGGGTTTAGGAAGGGACTATTAATTAAGCGCCAGAATCTGTAACTGTCCCTCAGCGTGCTCGCCTCAATTAGCTCCCTCCATGCTGCATCCTTTAGGGCGGATTTACGTCTTGCCAATTCCGATTTATACTCTCTTCGGCAAGATCTCACTAATGTAGGGTCCCTTGGGCACCTATTTAGTGCCTCCCGCAACTTCCTAGCTGCCTGGGAACAGTGGGAATCGAACCATCTAGGGGACTGGATAACAGGTCGCCTGGCCGGGGCGCTTAAGAAGTCACTTATTTTACCTGTGATGATGTTAAAAGCGCTGAGGACCTCCCCCGGCGCTGAGGTTAATGTGGTGCACCTAGCTAACTCATTGGCAAACAAGACTGACATGTACTTATAAAATGCGTCTGGGGATATCTGGGTCCATTTTAACCGCCTCCCACCATCTGTTGATCTCACCTCCTCACTCTGGCCAGCCCCCCCTCTATACAGCATTAAAGGCCCATAGAAACGAACACACAGGGAATTATGATCACTATGGATACTCGCTTTGAAGTAAATCTAATCTTCAACTCAGGGATCTTATTAATATAAAGAACTTTACAGAAGCTGAAATATGAAAAGACATCTTTATTAAACTTACATAAGTGAGGCCACGTCACACAGAAGCCGTAGCAACTGTATGAGGCAGTCTGAGGAATACAAAGAACAGAGGCCTTTTATATGCTCTCAGGGTTACAAACTTCAGCATACAAGTAAGGGGCAGTCCTAGCTTGTGCAAGCATGCAAAATACCTAACATTCCTTCTTTACAGTTTACCATTCAGATATTTACAACATTGAAAAAGCAGAGTCATGATGACAAGCCCATTTTCAGTTTGTCCATCCCAAGACCAATTTCCCGGCAAGGCCCGACATTCTCATCAGATATCAGATGGACCCCTAATAAAATCGGGCACCTCCTCCTCGTAAAGCAAGTCATAAAGAAAGAAACATAGACAGGTGTGTGAGAGATTAGGAGTGGTTTGAATGTGATGAAAGGTTTATGGTTTGCTGTGCCTTGATACTAATCTTGATCGGTCACTGGGAAAGGAACTGGTCGAACAGGTTTGGCTTCAGGCAGTGGAGTCAGCTTGCCCAGGTCACACAAAAGTCAACAAAGGTGTACGTGTCCTTCAGACTCGTTTTGGCCTTAGTTATCAGCCTATGTGAGGGCAACCACTTAAAATGGCTGCCATGCACAAAATGGAACCCGAGGGTTCAGGACGAAATCCCTGATTTGAAGGTGATCCAGCCATTCGAACACGCCGAAATTGCCTGGATATAGTATGTTCGTCATTGTCGTTCTGCTGATACCAAAATCGTCATGATTCGACGATGCTTATGACACGAAGCCAAAATTTCAAGTACTACAGACCCTCCTTTTGCCCTTACATAGGCAATTAATATATATACTCACGCTAATCTGAGTCCAGGTCTATATTCACAAATTCATTGAGATGTTGCTGTAGCATCATCCTATTGCTTAGCTCGTACCTTGATACAGGCTTCCTTACACACGATGTAGCACAGAGGCCACACATAGCAGGACCAAATAGGGAATACCTCTATCTGTAGTATGTGGCATAAGACCACACACCCAACAATTAGTGATGTTCACTACTAACTGGTGTTGATGCAGAAGCGGTACAAAGGAATTATTAATAAACTCTGACCTCCTAACCAGTTCGTGTTCAGGTAAAGTATTGAAAGAATGCAAAGAAGTAGTAGTAGGAAGAGACATAGGTTGGGAGGTGGGTACAGATGTCAATTGGGTAGAAAAAAACAATCCCACCCATAAAAGACAATGTCATGTTTAAAAACACTAGAAAACACATTGTTAAGAACATATAGACAACAGGAGAAAGTAGTGACCACTATTACAAACGAATTCATAATTTTTCACCACCCTAAGCAAAAAGTAAATCCTAAAATTATCTAGTAACATTTTTAGGGCTCCTATGTATTTCAGTAATTTATTACATGTTCAGGTGAAACAGTGGTGATCCTCATCAATGCTCTGAGGTGAAAAGGGAATACTCTTCCACAGAGAATGGACTTTATTCTGCTTTTACTAAACAGAATACTACTTTAAGACAATGCCAGCAAAACAATAAGAAACAGTCTCATAACACCTATTTTATGCAATCACACGGAAACCACTTTATGCATCAATTATGTCCAAAGTCCGTTCAAGCCTCTCTGGCGAGCTTCCATCGTCCATCAAATCTTCTCCCATTGTTGCATGGGCCTCTTGATTCAGGCCTTATATGAAAAATAGTGTTTTTCAGTATCCGTTGGAGTGCCCTCCTGGCAAACACTCACAGCTCATTTGAAAGTCTCAATGTCTCAAGGCAGTGCACCGATATCTCTCCTCTGCGGCAGGCACTACAGATAGTGTGCTCCTCATTGATCAAGGGCACAGATCATCTTATGCAGATCCGGGTCTACATTCTCAGGCTCCGACACTCATTACTCAGTGTCAGAGGACGCTCAGGCTGCTCTTTGATGGGCACCATAATGTAGTGCCTTTTCCCACTCTTGCATCTTCCGGTGCACTGCACTTCCGTTGGAGCAAAGGAAAAGGGTTGTGTGGCCAAAACTCAGGCCGAGGGGCTCAAGGGACTGCACACTGTCAGAGGTTACCAGCACATGACAGGTGAAAAACTCAGGCCTCAATCCTTTCGCTCTTTTGCACTGAAACTCTCCTGCTTCTTTTTGATGTTCAACGCCTTCTGATGAAGCAAGCATAATACTTCGGAGATACCAGACGTCCGCCTCTCATTTGTGAAGTAGGAAATGTGACGCAGTTGTTTTCTTAAAATTAATGCGAATACAATTTATTTGTGTTTTAACAAGGGGACTGCAAGCAGGTGGCCTGCAATCTGCGAGGGAATGGCCATATGCCATGAGACAGTTCTGGTCTAGAACACACTGTCATTTCTCAAAGGCAATACAAAGACAAAGGCAGTAGGCACAACAGTGCCTCTAGGCTCTTCAATTGGGTTTCCGTGTGAGAGCATATTCTCCATCATCTAATGATAGATAGCGACATGATTAAGTCTAGGTGTTCCTAAATTCCTTGTCTTAAAAACATCTCAAAAGAAAAATCGCATAATACAGATTATCAGGGGCATGTAGATACCTCCCTTTAAAAGTTGTGCATCAGGTGCACTATGCAATACACAGGCTAATGATCAAAATGTGGAAACAAAAGACAAGAACTAGAGAGTCCTGGTCTTTCCATAATTTAGAACACATCTGATCCCACCAAAAATTAAAGCAGTATGAACAAAAGGGTAAAAATAACCACATTAAAAAGAGTCATTGAAAATTTGTCATGTTCAAAAAAAAAAAAATGTAAGGTATCTCCTATTGAGATGGAAAACTTGTTTTGTTATAGTATTGAGTCAGTTAACCAGTCCATCACTATCCTAACAATCAGACTGGAAAACATTGCAGTGGGCCTAAAGAGAATTCTTGAAAACCAGTCTGGTGATACAAAAGGAATTATACATAATATGGGGGTTTCTGATATATTACTGCGGTCTGGAAGTGTGAACTTGAACAATACATCAATAAAAAGGCAAACTGGTGAAAAGAATATGGAAAAAGGGAAATGGAACTAGGACACAGCTAAAATCCCCAATAACTAGGCATGATGTGACATCAGGGGGTGACAAAAGGTTGGCTCTACCGCTGGCCGCTAAACCATATACGGTAACCTCCGCTAATGTTCCAGTTCCTTCTTCAGGGAAAAAAATATGAAACCTTGTTTCCTTGATATCTTTTTTTTATTTTTCCTTCAAATACCATTAAAGCCAAATTTGACATACACTGGTGAAGTGTTGTCTGTCTTTCTGTGAAATTTAGTGTCAAAGCAAATCTACCCAACTGTTTGCAGGATACACATCGTCATGTATATCCCTTCACAACACAGGTAAACTTGTAATAGTATCATAAGCAGCAACAAGTGAACCCAAAATGGGAATAACCTGCAAATTTGTGTTTTATACCTAAATGTATTCATTTACTTAAGCCTAAAGCACTTTAAAGCTATTTTAAATGGCAAAAATACCCAAATTCGACTTTGATGTTTGGGGCACTTAAAAATAAATATCCCATAAGTATGTTACATATTAATCATCCTCAGGATGTTCTTTACACATTACAGATATTAGACATATCTCATGTAAATCTTTAGAAAAATGAGTTTTTCACACCTGCGCCAAGTGAAAATCCATATGCTAATGTCGTCATTATTCGGTATAGCACAACTTAAATTAAATTTTAATGCTAGGATGTCATAGTATGAGCTTTAAGCTTCATGAATAGTAAAAACGAATTTTGTAGCACTTATTTTTAATAATTATTTTTCATAATTAATAATAAAAATAAAAAAATAAAAACAAAATAAAAAAATAAACCCTTTTATTTTTGATAATTCCACATATAAGAGCAAGCTGCATCCCTTGCCTATCATTTTAGACACATTTATTTATAAGCCTAAACACAGAAGCCTAACTTAAAACATGACAAAATTTGGCGCCACATTTTTCTTTCTAAAAAGGACAATTTTATTTAGCAACAGACCCAATAATATACTTACAAAATGTTGCTTAATAGACTGAAAACATCAAGAAAAACCACGAACAGACATTGAGCTCATTTGAGACATAAACAGAAAGGGGTGAAACACTCAGGACACACAATACGGCGCGCTTTTAGCCATGCATTTCATGAATAGCGCCAACGCTATTCTCTTACAGAAGTTGCACTAATAGGAAAACCACAGACATTTAAACACACACATTTTAACCCACCTATCAATACTCAGGACAGCCCACAGACTGTACTAGAACCAAACCATTTGTAAATACTAGTCGTAAGTTATATTTACAAGAAACGCTTCTCAATTGTGTTTTTTTTTTTTTTTTTTTAAAAGACTACGAAAATACACTCAATTCACTAGCTTTCGTTAGCAGAACACCAAACAAAATCGTTCTGCATATCTTCATTCATAAAAACTGCGCAGAACAAAGGATCCTTGTTTTGTATTATGTCATATTTTAATTCCCTGGGGATACAAAATCACCAAGGAAGAAATATGTTTGTAAATCTAAACCTATTTAGATTTTCCCTTTAGGGGAAGCCGGCTAATCCAAACGTATACAAAGTTGGCCAACATAAAGCTCCAAATTTGCTAAGATCAGGCTTCTTATAGCTCACTAATCTAGCTTCAAACTTCAAGGGGCTATCTCTATCGATACACTCGTAAATATACAAGACCCTCGGTTTTTGAAAATTGCAATCTTCAAATAAAACTAAGGACCAAACAAACTAAGAACCAATCAAACTAAGACTCAAAGGAACCAAGGAACCAAAGAACAAACGACTGGGAGCGACCCACTTATACTTAACTCTTACTTTTACTAATCAAAAGGTTATCCAAATTCTATCTGTCAAGTTCTACATGACCTAACGGTCTTTTAGAATACTCACGCCAAAAAGGTTCTCAGTCAGGAGTGAAGTCATGTGGAGGATCAAAAATCAGGAAGATCAGAAATGTACTGGGCTGCAGAAACAAAGAATCTCCAGAATCCTTGTGCACAGAGTACCTCCTTAGTAGAATCTTGTTCTGTCCTCCTCAGTAGATTTCAGTCTCCTGACAAGATCTCCCACAGAAAGCCACTTCTCTGATGAGGCCCCGCGTTGGCTGCGCCATTTGAAGTAAATCTAATCTTCAACTCAGGGATCTTATTAATATAAAGAACTTTACAGAAGCTGAAATATGAAAAGACATCTTTATTAAACTTACATAAGTGAGGCCACGTCACACAGAAGCCGTAGCAACTGTATGAGGCAGTCTGAGGAATACAAAGAACAGAGGCCTTTTATATGCTCTCAGGGTTACAAACTTCAGCATACAAGTAAGGGGCAGTCCTAGCTTGTGCAAGAATGCAAAATACCTAACATTCCTTCTTTACAGTTTACCATTCAGATATTTACAACATTGAAAAAGAAGAGTCATGATGACAAGCCCATTTTCAGTTTGTCCATCCCAAGACCAATTTCCCGGCAAGGCCCGACATTCTCATCAGATATCAGATGGACCCCTAATAAAATCGGGCACCTCCTCCTCGTAAAGCAAGTCATAAAGAAAGAAACATAGACAGGTGTGTGAGAGATTAGGAGTGGTTTGAATGTGATGAAAGGTTTATGGTTTGCTGTGCCTTGATACTAATCTTGATCGGTCACTGGGAAAGGAACTGGTCGAACAGGTTTGGCTTCAGGCAGTGGAGTCAGCTTGCCCAGGTCACACAAAAGTCAACAAAGGTGTACGTGTCCTTCAGACTCGTTTTGGCCTTAGTTATCAGCCTATGTGAGGGCAACCACTTAAAATGGCTGCCATGCACAAAATGGAACCCGAGGGTTCAGGACGAAATCCCTGATTTGAAGGTGATCCAGCCATTCGAACACGCCGAAATTGCCTGGATATAGTATGTTCGTCATTGTCGTTCTGCTGATACCAAAATCGTCATGATTCGACGATGCTTATGACACGAAGCCAAAATTTCAAGTACTACAGCTTGTATAGCAAATCCTGAAAATAAATCTAGTAGAGGCGAAGGTACCAAAATAAAGTCTATGAATGATCTATCACCCCTACCTTTAAAAGATGGAATAACAGTCTTGCTACAAGGGTCAGATAAACACATGAGAGACAGTAAATCAAATTCATGAAGGATGCGATTCAATGTCTCCCCTTGTGAGGAATGTTCAAAGTGAATTCCCTGCACGCGTGGGCAACCCAGATCAGCCATGCTAGATACCCTGGGGTCGCCACAAGTATGAATGTTAAAATCCCCAGCAATCACAAAATTACGAAAAGAGGTGTTAAGGTGCTGCCTTACAAAGGAGCCTAGCAAGGTAATATTACATACATCCTTGATGCAGGATGTTGTTATAAAAATTTATGAGTCCCAGATTATGGGACCCCCTACCAGAGACTGTATACACGGGCTCTCTGTAGGCAGGACCAGCAACCTACATTCGACTGCCAGGGAGATGTAAATTGCAAGGCCGCCTCTTGGTCTTCCTACGTGAGAAGGGGTAGCCGGGACAGAAAAAGACTTATAACCCTCCAGTGGTAAACTGCTCCCAGTCAGCCACGTTTCCTGCAAGCAAATCACACTAAATTGTTTTATGTACTTAATCCACGAGGGATCAGAAAACTTGTTAGTGAGTCCTGCAATATTCCAGAATATAAAGTTTCTGTTAGTAACACCTGAGGTCCCGATGCTTGCCAATGAAATTTCCTGCGGGTTGGTGGATGTCACTGGGTTCGTTAAGACAGGCCCACTAAGTCAATCGCAAGCATCCAGAGTGATCAGGAGTGCAAAACGGTTGCTGAGCTCCAAAGTAGGAGTAGGAGGAAGCTCCTGCCGGCCGTGTGCAATCCTATTCCAATAATTTGGATCTGGAGCCCAGTTATAATTCAGATTCCTTGGTGATTGATGTAATGTCATATGACTGTTGATTGGGGCCCTAAAAATATTTGACATATGGTTCCGCCCCGGGGGTTCAGGTTTGTGTAAAAAACCAAGGGGTAAAGCTGTGATTGATGTCTTAAGGCCAAAAGAGGCGTTATTTGCAGTTGAAAACAGAACCCTTTCTGCGATGTGAGGTTGATTAAAATTGATAATAACACAATGACTGTTGCACGGCTTGCAGGAACTGCCAACCCAATTGACCCTTCGCACCATGTTGATAATTTTCTCTACCCTCATTCCTAGGGCCATGTTATGAGATAACCAATGTAATACCTTGTTCTTCAATTGAGTGTAATCCTCCTTGGTGCCCTGTGGGAGAGTTGGCACATTCCCCATTACCACAACATATGGGGTTGATTCCAGTGGCAGATGAATGACAGGCAGGTTATGGATAGAATTTTGCATAGGGCCCTTCCCTCCCCCCAGATGTTGCTTCCCATCTGCGTTACTCTCCTGGGTGAATTGGCCCCGTGCAGCCGAGCTTTCCTTTGGACCAAAAGATGTACTTGGTTTTGATGCATTATGAATCACAGGAGGGGGCAAAACCGAACGCAAATGTACATTGCCACTCGATGCCCTTGGAGGCGAAGGTAGGGGTTCCCTAGTGT
Organism: Calotriton arnoldi; assembly: GCA_963921515.1. Taxonomy (NCBI): domain Eukaryota; kingdom Metazoa; phylum Chordata; class Amphibia; order Caudata; family Salamandridae; genus Calotriton; species Calotriton arnoldi. The sequence goes on from CAWUFW010000777.1 coordinate 2,108,223, forward strand.
TCATATGTGGACCTCCCAAAATGGGACAATCCGATGTTGAGGGTACCATCACTGGATTAGTAGCTACAACATTTGAGTTCAGAATTACTATTTTCAATCCAGGTCAGATGCTGGATGATGGGACCCAACTTGGTATCCATCATGACTTTCAAGGAGTCCTGCAAGGATTTTAGAAAGCACGTCAAATCTACTTTGGTCAGTCCTTGATCGACTACGCTCTTCTTGAATATCGGGTCAGCTCTTGACCTTTTAGCCTTCCCCCCAGATGGTTGGCCCTTTTCGTGCTCGACCCTTGGGTAACCAGCTCGACACCTCCTGGTCTCCCTCGAGTGGCCAGTCCGGCGGCTGGTGAATTCAAAAGACGACTAACGGGCATGGCCCCCACTTGCCCCCTGCTTGAATGTGCATTGTCCCCCCTGGGATTATTAATCACGATGGTCGGTGTAAGGGGTGCCGGTTGACCAGTTAAGTGGCTGTTCAAACTATTCGGACCAACTAATTCTTGGGTCGCGGAATTATTAGGTGGTTCGTCAACACTGTCCACAGGTCTTTGGGCACATGTAGACAGGGGAAGATGGGTGGTTACCGGGAATCTAGAGAGACGCCGGTTCACCAGTTCAATCTCCTTGTCGATCACCGATGCGGCCCGCTGCAAGAACGAGTCCATAGTCACCACTGAGCCTAAGGTGGCAACTAAAGCCCCCCCGGGAACTGCAGGCACTCTGCGCTTCCCCATATGATGCCCAAGTCCCAATTTAGACAACCAGTTAGCTTGACTTCAGCACAGAATAACGCGGGTCTGCTCACACAAAAACCAGGGGTTAGACACACGTTCCTTATTAGTCCAGCTATCGTGTCCGAGACCCTTAAATTGCCAATACTCCAACACTGCGGCCAACAAATTAGATCTGAGAAGCTGTAATGGTAAAAATGATAGGCGTAGTCTTCCTACCTGAACCTCTACTGCAGCCGATGAAGCCTGGACTAGGGCTGGTGCTGGTACGGAAACAGGGAGATGGGCGATCCTGTTGCTAACAAGTTCCTGAGGTCTGAAAGAGATTAGTAGAGGAGACCAAGAGGGCAGGCCCAGCCCAGCCTTCTCCGGTATTGGATGGGCGCAGACTGGCCTGCCCTTGGCCCGGGCACACCCGCGTCCCGCACCGCGGGAGCCTGCGATGATTCTTAAGGCGCCTCCTGGCGCCGCAGGTGACGTGGGGCGCGTTGGGACCTGGATCCTGTGGTCCAAAGCTGTCCCCTCTAAAGCAGGGCAAGTGACAAGGCAGGCGGTGGCTGGCGGCAAAACGAGCAGACGGGCTTCCTTAGTCAATGCACCTGATGTTTTAAGGGAGAGTGTAGTTGACCACAAATGAGGATCTCGCTAGCGGTAAGGACTTAGGAAGTACTAGGGGGTTGTGATTAAACAATTCCCTTTTGACATCTTGGTTGCATCAGTAGCCATAATAGAACAGTCCCCTTTGAGTGCCTATTCAAGTTCCTGTTTTTCGCTGGAGTTTGAGAAACCAGCTTAGGATTCTTTACATCTGGTCTGCGAAATACAGCAGAGGGAGCGTCAACCTCACTGGTAGATTCAATAATAGGTTCGTCCATTACATTCAGTTCTCTTTTCCAGGGAGTCATCTGGGATAGCTCTCTCGGATGTGTAGAGAAATAGTCCATTAATACATTTACTTAAGGGATTTGAATGACTCCATAACATTAGTTAAATAATGTTGAAATGCTTGTTCTTTTTTCAATTTTGTCATTGCACTTTTTTGTAGGGAGGCAAGTGATCTATTTTATACTATTACCGAAAGTCATTGTTGCAAGTAAACGGCCAACACTAGTTAAAGGTAGTAGGACTACACCAGAGCAGCCTTCTCAGTGTACTGTAACCTGATGGGAGACCATCAGAGCAAGAGACGTGCTAATAGAACAGGTCTAGGACTTTTTAACCAGTTGACCAATTCATTGGATTATCATCCGTAGGAATCTCACTTTAACAACCTGTTAGGCCCATATAGGATAATATGTCGCAGCCTGGTACAGTTCATTCTGTCCGTCATCTAGAGGTTTGCTTTGCCCCCGCACAGCAGGGCCTAGCGGTGGCTAGGTAAAGGCTACCTGGCTACTCGGTCTGGATGTGTGTGACAGACAATAGATATTCGCTAATACTTGTCTCGGCATCGCAAATTTATATCGAACTTTCCCCTTATTGTTTTTTTTTTCTACAATTCCCAAAAGACACTGTTTAGCTGAAGCCTCTATCTTAAAGCCTAAGGAAACGAGACTCGCAAGCTATGGGAAAGAGAGATGAGCTGTGAATGAGCTGGGGTTGCAAAGTAAATTATGTTGCCATAATCCATCTGAGATTAGATTAAGTGATGTGGGGGTGAGATTGCAAATAGGGCATGGTTCTAGAGAGCATCATAAGAGGATAGAAGTATCAGGAGGTGGAGGGAAAATGAGCTATCAATGGGTCAGTACAGATGTCTGACTTCCTTAGATGGCGTGTGATAAGGACTGGTGCAGGCCAGATTAAAGCATCCCATAGATGTGATTTACTAGGAGGCACTTTCATCCCTGTATACTTTGTTTTACTGTGGCCAAGCGAGGATGACAACTGCCCATTCTAAATTTTAGCAAGTGTGTGGTCTATTGGTGTCCTTATCTGTTGCTTTTGGTCCATCTCTTTTCATTTTAGTCTGTTTTTCTAAATCTTTCTTTATTAATTTATTTCTTTTTACTCTTTAACCCCTCATTGTTTTATAATTACGAGTTTTGCCTACTCTCCAAGTAGTCCTTAGTGTACCTTCTTCCTTTCTTTGATGTAGTGCAATTAAATCATGCAAGCTCGTGACTAAGTCCTTAGTCCATTTTCTTTTTTGAGGCAGCGCAATAAGCAATTATGTTTCATGCTAGCATCATTGCGTCTTACTTGCCAATCCTCCCATCTTTTTATAGGGCATTTGACACTAGCTCAGTCGTAGTGATACCCATGTGAAGGCACCTCTGTTCCTAAGAACTTCTACCTCAGCAGCCATACCTGATTCTATCCTTTTTAGCCTTTGCATCAGCAGCCATTTAGTGCTTCAGCTTTGGCTTGGGGCTCCTGGTGAAGGTTGCCTGTGCCACCCTCCAGGAGGTTAGCGCTTCCTTTGAATGCTTTCTGAGAATCCACCCTTTTTTCCCTTTGTGCAAGCCTTACCTGGAAAACCTTTGCTTTGGTTGGGCTATTTCCACATTGGCCATCCCTTTCCTGTTCATGAATTGTATTTATATCTCTTTTTCAGGTTTAATTCCGATTTTATGTTAAGTGCCCTTCGTATTTGGTCCTAAGGTTAGGCTAGCAAAATTGTTATGCATATTCCACCCAGCGAGGATACCTAATTGACCTTTTTCTGCTCCCTATTAGATTGCCTGGTTGTTTAATTATTTCTTTGTAAATCGTTTTTATTCTGAGTGCACCTCAGTCTACTAGTGTTACCTCCTTTCTTATCCCCACCCCCTCTTGGCAAAGGTTGCTCACCATTATTCGTTCAACTGGGTGCCTTGGTTTTCTTCAGTCGTGTGAACTCCTGGCACATCTGTTTGAGTAAGTCATACTCTCTGCCATTTCTTTCCTTCTCCCTCTCACCTTTTTCACTGTATTCCTCTCTTTTGCTCTCTTTTTCTCCCTTAACCATCCCTCTTTCATACTCCTTCCTTTGCTCCCGACCACATAATTTTTCCTTTCCACCCTTTTTGATTCCCTTCTTTTTCTAATGATTTTTCTGTGGCTCTTTTCTATAAGCCTCGGTACTTGGACTCAACAAATTCGCGACTTTTCCTGATGAGGATTCTATCATGTATTTAGGGATCAAATATCATCGACTTAAGGGGTTATTGGGCCATAATTCATTTAATTGTGTGATAATCGTTTTAATCTCAGAAAATCATTGATTATTTTTCCTCTAAATCATGCAATTTCGAGCCTTCTTGTGAGATTATTTGGGGATTGGTGGGGAATAACAAAAGAGCAAAGTGTCTTGAGGTGCTGATCAGGTGGGGACTTGTTCAGAGTCTCAGTTGCCCAGAAAAGCTGCAGATTTTGTTCCATCTGCTATGTGGTGAAATACAACTATTAAGTGAATTCAAGATGTAACTAGTAGGCAGATAATGTTTTCAGTTAGATACTATCCCCTTCTGATTGGTGACAACCTCTTAGAAAAATTACGTTTCTAGCAATTTCCACATCTAATATTTGCAACAGTGTCATCCAGTTCCTGTGTTAGAAAGTAACTTTTTCCTAAAAGCCATCCCAGAGCCGTTTGTACCACAGCCACTCAAGGAGCAGCATCATGCTTCCCCCAAGTGCTCTCCTCCTCTCCCCAAGCTCTGCCTACAGCTGACCCAGTCCTTTCTCCCAATGATCAATTAAATTCTCACCCACCAGTACCTGCCATCCTCCAGTCCATACTGTCATGGCTACTCTGTGTCTGTGAGGATCCCTTTACACAAAGGGAGGAAGTGTTATAGCCCCTTTTTGGCTCTGCCAGCCATGCATCACTGGTTACACTAATGCATTCTGGGGATTGTCCCGCATTACTATGAGGTCCCAGAATCCTCACGTAAAATAGGCTGTTTAAAAGCTGGCAGCCATTCTTTAAAAATATATTTTTTAATGCTAGGGGCTTTCCTCCCACTTCTGCTAGGTCGCATAAACAATCAGGATGGATGTTGGGTATGTTGTGAATGACACTCCAGCCACTGCAAGGACCTGATATCCAGAATGGCCTCTCCCTTTCACCCCCAGTACTAACTGTGATTGGCAGATCCTATCAACTGCAGCAGAGCTTTAAGTGGGATGATAAAAGTGTGTGGTATCTACAAGAGAGTGTACTAAGAAGTGTGAGAAATTGGGTTATTGGTTGAGGAGGGTAAAACTCTTCTCAATCAACAACCAAAATCCTCGTCAGGGTGAGCTACAAAAAGTCTCTAAATTTACCCGTACTTAACCTTCTGGTAGCTTGGCAAAAAAGCAGTCAGGTTTAACTTGGAGGCAATATGTAAAGTTTTTTTGCAGAACTCAAACAATAATAAAGTGGAAAATACCGCACAAGAAAAATCCCACACCAATCTAGAAATAATAGTGAATTTTAATAAATAAAATGAAACCCGAACTACAAAAATCCAATCAGTAGAATTGGAGATATGCAGTTTCAAAACCTTAGGTAAAAATAGCACCAACAAGCACAAAGTGTCAACTGGGGTTATCTGGTCGCGCTGGACCAGGACAAAGTCCCAAGTTCAAGCTGACCGCGTTTGAGCACAGGCTGGGTACAAGACTGAGTTCAGCCCACTGATCAATGTACCAGGGTGTACTTAGACAGAGGTGTAAGGTCCTGTGTTGCGCTGCTTTGAGTTACGTCATGCTGCATCCCTTACAATGGGGCACCGATCAGGAACTGCGAAGTGCTGCGATGCGTTGTACTGCGTTGTTTTGGAAGAAATCACAGTTTGGCCAGGAGGAGTACACTTTAATGCCAACCAAGGGTCTAGGACCTGGGGGCACCTCTTGGGGATCAGGACTATCTCCAGCTGAGGTCAGCAATAGGACACAGGCAGGTCCAGTTGGGTCTGGGCAGCTGGGCAGATACAGGACTGGTCTCTGGAGCTTGTTATGTCCCTGTATCTCAGAAGAGGAGGCCAGTCATCTAGCCCTTGGAGTCCCTCTGGTGGTTATGGTTTCAAGCAGCAGGTCCAGTCTTCCTTTCTCAGGGAGCAGGGCAGTCCTTCCAGCAGCAGGGCAGCAGAGAAATCTTTCGTCTGAGTCATCCACAGATCCAGAAATGACCTGAAGTTTTTGTCTGAGGGTCCAATATTTATACCTCGTGCCAGTGTTGAAGTGGGAGAAAGTTCTAGACTCACCCCACCCCCATCTGGTTCTGGAATTTCCTTCCTTCCTCCCTGCCCCCAGGATTTCTGGAGTCACAAAAGGCTAGTGTGAAGTTCTTGGAGTAAGTGGTGACGCATCTTCTTTGAAGTGCAAGTGTGGTAGGTGACAGCTCTGCCCCTCCCATCAGCTCAGAATGTCCCTTCGTGCCAGCACCCAGTCCCCCTTTGTGATACTGTCTGGGAGGAATAAACAAAGATCCACTGCCAACTACACCTTGTCCTGTGACCCAGGATACAGGCTGCAAGCACGAAATGGTTTGGACAAGAAAATGCCAACTTTCTAAAAGTGGAATTTGCAGAATTGTGACTTAAAATCTGACTTTACCATTAAAGAGGATTTTAAATTGCAATCCATTAGTGATCAAAAGGAAATTTCAACCTCTTCCCAAGCACAAGTTAACACTTAGTAAATGTAAAAAGGTAACTCAATGTTATCCTATGGGATAGATAGGACTTGCAATAGTGAAAAACGAATGTAAGTGTTTTTCACTACCAGGACATGTCAAACCTAAAAATACATGTTCAACTTTTTAAATGCACTACACCGTGCCCTAGGAGCCTTTAGGGTCTCCCTTAGATGATTAAAAATGTATTATATGTATTAAAAAGGAAGGTTTTGGCTTGGCAAAAGGTTTATTTTGCCAGGTCGAAATGGTCAATCAATCAGGCTTTTATAAAGCGCACTACTCACCCGTGAGGGTCTCAAGGCGCTGGGTGGGAAGGGGGGTGCAGCTCCGGTTCAGTCGAAGAGCCAGGTCTTGAGGTTCTTCCTGAAGGTGTGCATAGTAGGGGAGCGTCTGATGTTGAGTGGGAGCTCGTTCCAGGCCTTGGCTGCGACATAGGAGAAGGCTCTTCCGCCTGCTCTGGTTCTGCGAATGCATGGGGTCTCAGCCAGTGTGAGGTCGGCGGACCGGAGGTTCCTTTTGGGTACGTGGAAGGAGACTCTCTCGTTGAGGTATTTGGGTCCGATGTTGTGGAGGGATTTGTAGGCGTATGTGAGTAGTTTGAAGGTTACTCTCTTCCCGACGGGGAGCCAGTGGAGGTCTCGTAGGTGTTGGGTCATGTGTTCGTGTCGTGGGGTTCCGAGGACGAGTCTGGCTGCGGTGTTCTGGATGGTTTGGAGCTTGTGTAGCAGAGTTCTGATGATTCCGGTGTAGAGGGCGTTGCCGTAGTCCAGTCTGCTGGTTATAAGTGCGTGGGTGACGGTCTTTCTGCATTCAGGGGGATCCATTTGAAGGTCTTGCGGAAGGAGTTGAAGCAGGTGGAGGCGACGGAGTTGATCTGGCGGGTCATGGTGAGGGAGGAGTCTAGGATGATGCCGAGGTTTCAGGCGTGGTCTGATGGAGTGGGTGGGTTCCAGAGGGCGGAAGGCCACCAGGTGTTGTCCCAAGCGGTGGTGGAGGGTCCAAGGATGAGGACCTCTGTCTTCTCCGAGTTGAGCTTCAGGCAGCTGTTGTTCATCCAGGCTGCGACGTCCTTCATTCCTTCCTGGAAGCAGAGTTCTTCATGAGGGAGAGGATGAGCTGGGTGTCATCGGCATAGGATACTATGCTGAGTCCATGCTGTCCGGCGAGGGGGGCCATGTAGATGTTGAAGAGTGTGGGGCTGAGTGAGGATCCTTGGGGTACTCCGCAATTGATCTCTGTGGGTTCGGAGAGGAAGGGTGGGAGTCTGATCTTTTGGGTTCTGCCGGAGAGAAAGGAGCGGATCCATTCGAGAGCGGTTCCTCATATCCCGGCATCATGGAGTCTGGCTTCGAGAGTGCAGTGTGAGACGGTGTCGAAGGCTGCGGAGAGGTCTAGTAGGATGAGGGCCGCAGTGTTGCCCTGGTCGAGTAGCATGCTGATGTCGGTGGCGGCGAGGAGGGCGGTCTCGGTACTGTGGTTGCTGCGGAATCTCGACTGGATGGCGTTCTCTTCGATGAAGGCGGTCAGCTGGGCGTTTACGAATCTCTCAGTGACTTTGGCTGCGAAGGGGAGGAGAGAGATGGGCTGGTAGTTTTTCCGGTCCGTCGGGTCGGCCGAGGGCTTCTTGAGGAGGGGTTTGACCTCTGCCCGCTTCCAGTCGTCGGGGAAGATGCCGGATTCGAAGGAGGTGTTGATGGTCTGGCCTAGTTCGGGTGCTATGGCGGCGGCTCTGTGGTAGATGTGTGGTGGGCAGGGGTCCGTGGAGGCTCCTGAGTGGGTGTTCTTCATGGTCGTGGCGGTGTCTTCGGTGGTAACAGGTTTCCAGGCGGTGATGGTGGGCTGGTTGTTGGAGGTGGAGAGGGGGGTGGTTTCTGGAGTCCGTTCGCTGAAGTTGTCGTAGAGGGCCTTGATTTTTAGGTGGAAGTAGGAGCTGAGCTTATTGCAGAGGTCATGGGAAGGTGTGACGTCCGTGGCTTCGCTGGGGGGTTTGGTGAACTGTTGTATGACGTTGAAGAGTTCTTTTGTGTTGCTGGCGTTGGTGTGTATTTTGTTCTTGATAAAGGTCCGCTTGGTGGTTCTTATGCGCTGGTGGTATTCAGTCATGGCGTTCCTGTAGGTGTTCTGGTCTTCGGTGGTTTTCCTGTTCCTCCAGAGTTTCTCGAGGCGTCTGCAGGAGCGCCTGGCTTCTTGGAGCTCGGTGGTGAACCAGGCGGCCTTCAGGGGGCGTTGTTTGACATGGTGGCAGAGGGGTGCGAGCTTGTCTGCGATCCAGCGGTGAAGTTCTTTGGCTGCGGAGTTGGCGTCGGTCTTGGTGGAGGGGGGGTCGTGGAGGAGGGTGGTGTTGAGGTGTTCCTCTGTGATCGTACTCCAGTTCCTTCGTGGCGGGCGCGGAGCGGGTTTGGGTGCAGTGGTGGTGTTGAAGGTGAAGTGTACACAGTGGTGGTCTGTCCAGAGGGGCTGCGTGGTGTGACTGAAGTGGATGTTTGTCCCTCCTGCGAAGATGGGGTCGAGGGTGTGTCCGACTCTGTGGGTGGGGGTGGTGACGAGCTATTTCAGTCCGAGGTTGGCGAGGTTGTCGAGGAGGGCGGTGGAGTCGGGGTCGTTGCGGTTGTCGAGGTAGAAGTTCAGGTCTCCGAAGAGGATGTAGTCCGTTGAGGCGATGGCATGGGGTGCGACGAAGTCGGCAATGGTGGTTGCGGGAAGGGCGCAAGGTCCGGGGGGTCTGTAGACGAGGGTCCTGCGCAGCGTGGTTCTGGGGCTGGTCTGGAACTGGAAGTGTAGGTGCTCTGTGTTGGAGAGGGGGTCGCTCGTGCTGGAGGTGTAGAGTCGGAGGGAGCTCTTGTGTGCGATGGCGAGTCCTCCTCCTGGGCGGTGGGGGCGGTCCTTTCTTTGGATCTTGTATCCGTCGGGGATGGCGGTGGCGATGTCGGGGCGGAGGTGGTGTTGGTCCAAGTTTCTGTGAAGAAAGCAACATCTGGCGAGAGTGCGTGGAACAGGTACCAGATCTCTACGGCGTGTCCGTGTAGGGAGCGCACGTTGAGGAGGATGCACGTCAGGGCTTCGATGGTGCGGGCGTCCAATGTGGGTTTAGCGGTCGTGGGGGCGCTGTCGATGGTGAAGGATTGTCGGCAGTGTAGGCAGGAGAACTGGCCGTGGGTGGTGTTCGGCATCGATCTCTGGCAGCCGTTGTTTCTTGCGGGGTTGAGTGCGTGGAAAGCGGCGGAGTTGTAGCGGTGGGGGTCGTAGATCCAGGGTTCCTGACGCTGGCCACGGTCGCGGACGGGCACAGACGGGCTTGCCTTTGGCGTGCCTTCGGCCCGCCGGCGGCGCAATCGCGCAGCGGCCACCATTAAGTAGGGGAGGGACGATCATCTGGGAGGCGGGAGCAGGGCTGGACTGTCCGTAGCGGGCACTGGGCATTTCCCCGGTGGGCCGCCAGGGTGGGGGCCGTTTTTGTTACAGGGACATTTTTGCAGCATAGCTGCAAAATCGGCCCCTGTAACAAAATCGGCCGAAGCCGGCCCTGGCAAACAGCTCGGCCGCACCCCCAACCCCTCGGGGGGCCGGCCGTGCAATTTGCCAGGGCCGGTTTTGGTTCCCAATCCGGCCCTGTGGGAACGGGCGTGTGTAGGGGGTAGGGGCAGCAGCGGCGGGGAGGAGGGCAAAGACAGTGCACTAACAAAAACTAAAAATACAGCAAAATAAACAAAGGAGACAATGGTGGTTTAGAACTGCATTACAGGTTGCAGTGGCAGGTCCTAGACATGGTCTAAAAAGCAACTTTAGTGAGTGGCACAATGAGTGCTGCAGGCCTACTAGTAGCATTTAATTTACAGGCCCTGTTTAAAAGTTGTACTACTTTACTAGAGACTTATAAGTAAATTAAATGGGCCAATCGGAGGTAAGCCAACTGTACCATGTTGCAGGGAGAGTGTGCAAGCACTTTATCATTGGTTAGCACGGGTAAAGTGCACAGAGTTCTAAAGCCCCGGAGGGGTGAAGGCAAAATGGTTGGGGGTGACCTTGCATAGAGGGCCAGGTCCAACAACTAGGAATCCTTTCCAAGAGGCATGGCCTACAAAAGTAAGGGCATGGCTTAAAACATGTAAACTAAAATACTGTGCTTCTCTTAGTGTGCCAGAAGAACAGTATTTTGGTTCCTCTCTGTGAGCTTTCTGTTACTGCATTCAGCCATCACACAATAAAGGGCATGTAGCTAAAACAAGCCATACTTGCTGGGTTCGGATCAGATAAATAAGCAATCACAATGATTTTGTTGCATACTTAGATTTGAAAATGTTTATTTTCTGGAAATATGAGACCGAGTTAGACCTTACCAAGGTCTGTGGAAGGGGTTGTGGTCTTCAGAGTTTCAATCACTTCTGTTCTTCCTTTCACACCACTCAGCTCTATAATCTTATACACTTTTTTTAATCAACATCTATCTGAAATCTTCCATCTGCATATCTCATACCATTCCTCTTCAGCACCCTAGAGGGGAACATGGCGGCCAGCGGCTGAGTAGGTCGGGAGCTCTCCTACCTCTCCAATGCACAATGGTAGTGTGCAGCGCGGTGGTTGGTTCTGCTACGCAGAGGGAGCGCTGCAGTCTCAAGAAGGTGTGTGGGGTCTTCGGCGATTACACTGGTGCCATCCCGGCGCTTAACGTGCATGCAGCATTCAGCACCTTGTGAGGAAGCCTGCACAGCCGCAGGCATCCAGTTTCGACTTGGAGTGTGGGTGAAGGCATCAGCGCAGCTCTGCTGTGATAGATGAACCTCCACAAGAATTTGTTTCCAGGGTATACCTGGCAGAACCGGTCAGCCTGGGAGTAGCTTTTGGAATAGCAGTCAGATAATTTTGATCTTCCCAGGCAGGGAGACACAGTTGGTCACGAACACACTGGGCGAAATAAAGGAAATCAAAGGGGATCTACATGAAGATGGGGACTTGCACATGAATACAAAAAAGAAGAAAGGTGGAAGGAAACCTGTAGGGGCCGCCTCTAGGTCCCCTGCAACAGGGAAAAGAACAGGGAAAACAGGAAAAAATAATCCTAATACATAGGTAAGGAGGTCAGAGGAGGATATAGGGAGATGGGTAAATAGATACGCTTTAAGGAATAAACATATTCTAGAGATTCCTGAAGTCTCTGATCAAACTCTAAAAGTACAGCCACAACAAGATATTCCCATTTTGGCCCTCCAGTAACTAAGTCGAACAACCCACCAGAATACCAGAGAATATCTAAAGAGGGAGGTCAGAAAGGAGCAAAGACAGTGGAAGGTGTTAAAATAACCCCCTCACTGCAGTCTCATTTCAAAGTACAATCCCTGGGGGGGGGGGGAGGGTCCTTCACAAATCACTTCTACCATCAACCTTATAGGAGCATAAAGGGGCATCTGCCTTAGAGGAACAGCTAAGTCAGACAGGCTTGGCTGACACAGTGGGGAGTGAACGAGACTTACTTACAACGTGAACTTTGGAGACCCTTAACAGATTTCTGGTGTTGGAGAATAAAGAGATAGAGGAACAACCTCAGGGTCAGGAACATATGATATAGCCTGAGCTCCTCCAGCAGGTAGAAAAGGGCTCACATCTAGAAGTAGAAAAAATTATAACCTTCTTTTTCAGTGAAATGAGAGAAAGGTTTAATACATCAGAGAAGATTCATGATGTGTGTGATGGCTTAGAGATTAAGATAAACTCCTTAGTGGAAAGATTAGAGGTGATGGAAGTCGCTCTTGAAAAGCTTAACACGGAGGTCGAGATAAATACAAAAAATAAACATTTTCTCTTAAAATGGGCGAAAAGGATTTACAGGAAAATATCAAGGTGCTTGGGGATAACACCAGAGGAAACAACATTAGGGTTTTAAATGTCCCAGAAGGTTTTGAGGGGGATAACATAAAGAGGTCCATGATTGGCCTACTGAAAGAATTTATCCCAAATCTTGAGATCAGTACGCTTGAGGAGGACATACAACATATTCATTAAGACCCCTTTCATAAATACCCATCCAGGAAGGCTCCTAGAAAAATCTTAATAAATTTCCAAACATATGCTCTTAAAGAGAACATATTAGCTGAGGCCATTAAAGCGGGCTCCTACACAAAGGGAGAGTGGTCTTTTAAAATTAGATCAGATATATCTAGAGCCACCCAAGGCAGGCAGTGGGAGCTGGGCAAATGTATCCAAGAATTAAGATTATTAGGAGCCTCAGCCCAGATGTGCTTCCCTGCAACATTGAGGATAATGTGGAAAAATAAAATGCAAAATATTAAGGACCCAAAAGAAGTGGAGATTTTGATTGAGCAAATTAAAGCACACCAGGAATAATCTTGTTTAATAGATATTGGAGGTAAAGGAGAGCTCGAATGGGTAGTTTCTTAGCAGAACTCCCTTTGGCTTGTGCGAGGGTTCCTCAGGGTGGAGAGGGTGGGTCACAAACACAAAGGATAGTTTGTTTAATTTTTAGCACAGGGTGTAGGAGAAAAATATTTTAAGTCCTCATTAACTTAGAGAATAATTGCAGGATTTATAGGGACCTAGGGCTACTCATACCCTCTCCTCTATATCCTAGGACAGAGCAGATAGATCCACCCAAAGTTAGGTCCCTTAGGATTCTAACATGGAATGTTAACGGCCTTAGAGTTGCTAACAGGTGAAGAGAAATCTTGAAGTATTGAAGATGATCAAGTAGTGAAATAATAATAATACAAGAAACGCATCTGTTAAAAGAGGAATGGGCAAGCATTTTAAAGAAGCAAAAATGGGTTGGTCATTATGTGTGTACAAATCAAGAGTTTTGTATAAAAGGGGTAGAAATTCTCTTTAAAAAATCTATTTGAGCAACTTTGAGGGAATGCACAGTAGACAAAAGGTGGAGATGGGCCATAGTTAAAGTTAAGTTGTATGGAAATTGGTTTGCCTTGACAGGTTATTACGGCCCTAACCTTGACGACCCGGTGCCTCTTCAGGAGTTATACAACCTTTTCCTGGATGTTAACGTCCATATTGTACTGGGGGCTGATGTCAACGTCTTTTTTGATTCAGTTTTAGATAAATCTTCCTCTAGAAAGACAGTTAATACCCCTAAGATGAGAGCTCTTATAAAACGATTAAAGGAGGACTTCGGTTTGATTGATATATGGAGGGAAAAAGGTCGTAAAGTCAATTAATTTCCCATTCAAAACAAATAATATGGGCACGCCTCCATAATAGACTTTTTTCTTGTAAATTGCATGATCGGAAATAAACTCACAAAAGTGGAGCATATTGTGGAACATTTATCGGATCACTCAGCTGTGAGTTTGGAGATTAACTTATCTCAAATACTCGCACAAAAGAGATGGACTCTAAATCAAGCCTTACTATTTGAAGTGGAAATAATTGACATCTTAAGGAAAGATGCAAATGCATTTTTTCATATTAATAAGGTCTCAGCCCTGTTGCATATTGTTTGGGACACTTACAAAGCTTTTATAAGGGGACGATTAATCAGTCTCTCCATTAGACAGAGCAGGGAGCGATAAGACAAGAATGGGGAACTTGAGTCCAACATAAATAAGCTCTCTAAGGATCTAGAGGATTCCCTAAATATTCAAGATCAGGTTTTAATTCAGGGTAATTTGCAGAAAGCAAAATATAAGTTGACAAGTTTTTGGAAGATGGAATTAGAAAAAAATGGGAGGCCATTATGCTATCTCACTATGAGTATGGGGAGGTTTGTGGTGAACTGCTGGCATGGAAAACCAAAACAGAATCTACTAGAAATAACATTGTAGTAATTCAAGACCCGGAAACTGGCAAGCCGTGCAAGGAAGATGAAGAAATGGAGCAGGCTTTTGTGCACTTTTTCAAAAATCAGTATACTGAGGAGATAGTAGCAACTAGGGAACAATTACAAAGTTACTTTAGCTGAATAAATACTCTTAGCCTGACATTAACCTCAAAAGAATTTCTCTGCTCAGAGATAAGCATAGAATAAGTGAGAGTGAGAATAAGTAAATTGAAAAAAGGGAAGACAGCTGGTCTGGATAGAATATGACTCGTTATTTCGCATATCATTACTTCGCGCTTTTTACTTCGATGTTTTTACTTAGCAAATACCGTTACTACACAAGTTTTTAGTTCGCATACCTTTACATTGCAAGTGTTAATGTATGCAAACTAAAAACTTGCCTAGTAATAAAAACAGACATTTACCCTGCTAATTTTTCCTAACCCCTTTTTTGAATGTCAAAAAAAACAACAACACTACACTAAATACTAAATACAAATACACTACCCTACACATCACAAACTCTAAAACACTCCCCAAACCCTCAAACACTACACTACCCTACTCAAACACCACTACACTACCCTAAACCCTAAATCACTACCCCCAGCACGACACTGCCCCTACCCCATTCCTGTCCCTACTCCCAAACACTACCCTGCACGCACCCCCGACACTACCCTAAACCACTACCCTACACAAAAACCACAACACTACCCTAAACCCTAAAACACTACCCCCAGCAAGACCCTGCCCCTACCCCCAAGACGGTCCCTACACTGAAACACTGCCCTGCACGACCTCCCGACACTACCCTAAACCACTACCCTACACTAACACCACAACACTACCCTAAAACACTACCCCCATCACGACCCTGCCCCTACCCCCAAGACTGTCCCTACACTTAAACACTACCCTGCACGACCCCCCCGACACTACCCTAAACCCTAAAACACTACCCTACACTACACTAACACCACAACACTACCCTAAACCCTAAAACACTACCCTACACTAACACCACAACACTACCCTAAACCCTAAAACACTACCCCCATCACGACCCTGCCCCTACCCCCAAGACGGTCCCTACACTGAAACACTACCCTGCACGATCCCACGACACTACCCTACACCCTAAAACACTACCCTACCCTATACTGACACCACAACACTACGCTAAACCCTAAAACACTACACTACACTAACACCACAACACTACCCTAAACCCTAAAACACTACCCCCAGCACGACACTGCCCCTACCCCCATTCCTGTCCCTACTCCAAAACACTACCCTTCAAGACCCCAGACACTACCCTAAACACACTACTCTTCACTACACAAACACAACTACACTACCCTTAAACCAAAAAGACTACCCCCTGCACGACCCTCCCCCTACCCTAAACCCTTAAATACTACACAGCCCTTCTTACCTCTCTCTCCTCGGTTCCTGTCTTCTCCGGCTTCCTGCGTCGTCAGTGTTGCACGTCGTTGTGATGAAACGGAAGCGCGTCCGTTTCCACACAACGATGTGGATAGCCTTTACTTCACAAGCGTTACAACGCATGCGATGTATCAACTTTCGTAGTAAAGGCTACGCGTTGTAACATCGCATGCGTTGTAACGGTTGTGAAGTAATGGTACGCGGTGTAACAGCCGCGTAATAATGGATGTTTACCGTCTGGATAGCCTCTCAAATGAATTATACAGGGCGTTAAATGTGGAATTCGCCACGTTTTTAAGTGAGATGATAAATGCGGCATTTTTAGAAGGTAAAGAACTTCCACAATCTTGGGAGGAGGCACCGATTAGAATCATTCTAAAACCGAATAAGAACCCTAAGCTGTGTGAATCGTATAGACTGATTTCCCTCTTAAACTGTGATTACAAGATCTATACTCAGATTTTAGTAAAGCGTTTGGAGAGTATTATTGGAAATTAAATACACACAGACAAAAAGGGTTTCATTAGAGAGAGACAACTACATGATCTTACACATGAGCTGATTGGAGCAGTAGACATGGCTATTGATGGAAAAACTCCCTGATGATTCTCATTTTTGACTCAGCTAAGGTGTTTGACAGGGTTAGCTGGTGCTTCCTACATTGGGCAATTAGGCAACATGATTTGGGGTAGGAACTTTCTAGAGCTGTGTTACCTATTTATAGAAACCCTACTGCTAGGATTTTGGTAAATAGCAACCTTACAGACCAAATAAAAATCAAAGGAGGGACATGTCAGGGTTGCCCTTTGTCGCTCCTGCTTTCCAATATATACATCAAATTCCTGGCAAACAAAATAAGAACGAACTTAAACATCAGTCCATTCAAATGTAAAGGTTGGGATAAAAAGGCGGGTCTGTATGTCGACAACGTAATGATTTACACTAGTGAAATGGAAAGGTCCCTTTCAGAAATCTTGAATACCCTAGAGGACTTTGGGAAGGTTACAGGATTATCTGTCAATAAACAAAAGACTGAAATTATGGAGTGGAATACACAGTGCTTTAGCTCATTAGTGAAACAGGAGATGAGATACTTAGGGATTCAGGTGGCACAAGATCTTGACAAACTGGCCCAAATACATTTTAATAAGGCAATAGCTGAAATGAAAAAGTTATCAAAGGCTTGGAGTAGCCTCCCGCTCTCTTTTTTAAGAAGATCGAATCTACTTAAAATGTCCATACTACCAAAGTTTACTTTTATTTTTGACACAGTCCCCCTAGAATTGAACTCAGAAGCGTTAAAAAAATTAGAAGGCAAATTAAGTAGCTTTATATGGTCTGCTAAAGCAGTAAGGATTGCCTGGAAGAAGTTGCGCCGGAGGAAAATACATGGGGGGAGGGGGGACTGCAAGTCCTGATTTTCTGCTATATTGTCGGCTTTTTAGATGAATTCTTTTAGAGCTCTCCTTCTAGATAAGGATTCATATACTCCACTCTTTAAAGGCATGACAAGGGATCTCACAGAGATGGCCGACTTTTTCTTGTTTAAATTTGGCCACCCCAAATACTTTAAAAAGGTCGGGCTAGAGATTTTGAGGACTGCATGCAAAACATGGTATCAAATAAGACAGATCCTTGGAATACCATATTACTATACCTCCGCCCCCATTTGGAACACCAGTATGTCTTTTAGATAAGTTAGCAGTTGCGTTGGCTGAAGCAAGAATATATAATAGGGGCAAATTCTGCAGGAAAATGCATTGGTTTCCTGAAAAACTTTGGTAAGAACAACGGAAGGACGCCTCTTGAAGTTTAAATATTGTCAGTTGACCAAGAGCATTGGGGAAAGTGGGGGAAGGAAGTATGGACTAGGCAGCGAAACTACAATTAAGATCTCCTCAGGAGAAGGTTGTTGCAACATGGTACTGGATGCTGATAGAGGCATGGAGAAAACCTTATTCTGTGCTGGTGGAGATCTGGAAGCGGGACCTGCCGAATCTGCAGACGGAAGACTTATGGCAAGTATTGATGACTTCCTTATGGTCAACAATAAAATCTGCACCCCTCAGGAAAAATCATCTTTTCACAGTACACAGGGCATACTGGATACCGAAGAAGCTGACCAAGCTGGGGACACAGGAGGCAAGAAAATGACCCATATGCGGAGAAGAAAAGGCGGTTGACATTCACATGTTCTGGTGATGCCCTTTGAGATCTTCTGGCAAGTTGTGGGTAAGGTGATCACGGAGGTACTAGGCAAAGATATTAAGGTAAACCTGGCAATGGGGATATT
Organism: Calotriton arnoldi; assembly: GCA_963921515.1. Lineage (NCBI taxonomy): Eukaryota > Metazoa > Chordata > Amphibia > Caudata > Salamandridae > Calotriton > Calotriton arnoldi. Next base: position 2,126,092 of record CAWUFW010000777.1, read on the forward strand.
CGGAGTAGTAGATGGGGGCCATAAACCGGTGAACTTAAGAAACAAAAATCTCTATTGTTTGTGTTGATATTATTGGCAAGAAGTGAGATATGCTTAAAATGGGTACAGTCAACAATCCCTCCAACAAGAATCGACTGGACATTATCTGTCCAGAGAGTAAATCTTCTAGTACGCAAAATTTTACCAGTTAAAAGACTACATTTCTGGGAGATATGGGAAGTGTGGCAAAGATACTCTGAGATCTTAGCTGGAGGTGGAGGCGGGACAAATGAGATTCAGGTCCTATGATTAAGATATCAAGAGCAAACTTTCTGGGAATGGAGTTGAGATACGAGGGACCAAAGAAAAAATATCCCAAATATTCAACTCGGACAAACTGCTAAAGAGGTTGTGGAGCCGGTTCACTGTGCAACAGGGATGAAGGTCCTGCCCCTGTCAGCAGGGAGAGGGAATCATGGTTGTCCGCTTGTTTCTCCTAACCGAGCCCCTATACGCCTTATTGATGGAAAATGAGGACTAAAAAACAAAAGAAATTCCTCTTCAGCACCCTCTTTTCATTCTCTTCTAATTTTACATCCTTCACTATCCCCCGTGTACATGCAACACACTCACTCACCAATAGGCATTGCATTGTCATGTACTTTTGCCCTGTCAACATTTCTATGTACATCTTTGTTAGACCTGTCATCCTTAGGGTGGTCTCCCCTCAACTTTTGGCCTGCTTCACTCCTCTTTTTGTTGCATCTTTTGTTGGCCTTAGGACTCTGAGCACTTAACCACTGCTAACCAGTGCTAAGGTACATTTGCTTCTCCCCTAAACATGGTAACATTGGTGTTTACATGATTGGCATATTTAGTTTACTTAATGAGTCCCTTGTAAAGTAGTATACCATATACCAAGGGCCTATAATCTAAATGCTACTAGTGGGCCTGCAGCACTAGTTGTGCCACCAACACAAGTATCCTTTCAAACCTGTCTCAGGCCTGCCATTGCAGGGCCTGTGTGTGCAGCTTACTGCCACCTTGACTTGCCATATAAAACCACTTGCCAAGCCTTAAATTCCCGTTTTATTACACATAGGTCACCCCTAAGGTAGGTCCTAAGGGCCATATGTATCAAAATGTCCTTTTGCGATTCTCAAATAGCGATTTTTTGCGAATCGCTATTTGAGAATCGCAAAACGCTATGTATGTAGGATATGCAATACATTTTGCGAATCCTTCATATTCCTTAATTGCGAATCGCAAAGTGCGATTCGCAATTAAGGAATACCTCCCCATTCGTTCCTATGGGCCTAGAGGCCCATAGGAATGAATGGGAAGACATTCTCAATTTGCGATTAGCAATTAGATAATCGCAAATTGAGAATGCAATTTCAAGGGTGCCAGGGTGTCAAAAGGACACCCTGTTGCACCCCTGAAATGTGCATGTGTGCACATGTGGCACACATACGTGCCCTAAGGGCATGTATGTGCGCCACATGGCACTTTAAAAAATGCGAAATAGTGCATTTTTAAGTGAAATCGCAAGTTACCACCAACTTGAAGTTGGTGGTAATTTGCGATTCCTTAAGCCCAAATTGCACTTTCTTTTGTGCTTCTTACATTGCATTTAAGGAATCGCAATTAGCAATTCCTTAAATGCAATCGCAAAATAGAGAATCGCAAAATTTGCGATTCCTTATTTTGCGAGGGGTTTTAGTGTGATACATTGCACACTGCTAATTTGCAAACGCCGAAATTCTGAGAATTTCGGCGTTTGCGATCGCAAATTTGCTTCATACATATGGCCCCAAGTGACCCTAAGAGCAGGGTGCTTTGTAACTAAATGGCAGGACATGTACTTTTAGGTTTTACATGTCCTGGCAGTGACACATCCGTTTTTCACTGCTGTGACGCATACTCCTCTCAGTGTAATTCCTGAACAGAAAGGAGTAGCTACATCATGTGTTAAAAAATGCCACTTTTAGAAACTGGACATTTCTCTGCTCTTAACCTTGCTCTGTGTGCCTGCAGCCTGTCTCCAATACACTTCTGGGCGACCGTTACACTTTGTGCATTCCATCTAGACAGCCACAAACACAGGAAGGGCTGGGTGTGACAGAGGACTCCTCTGCATTCATCTGCATTCTGATAACCTTCCTGGTCAGGATGGGGGAGAGGTGGCTCACTTACATCTGAATAGGCTGTGTCCTGTCCTCACACAAAGGGCTGATTACCCCCCCCCCCCACAGATAGCCCAGCAGACAGGACTGGGTTGAAAGGGATCCTTCTGCACTTCAGAGAACTCCTTTGAAATCACCCCCTACATCAAAGGCACTTTTGGGTATAAGTACCAAGGCTCTGACCCTACCAAGGAAACACAAGGAGATGATGGATGGAGCGCTGAAACTTTTCAGACACTCACCCCCAGTCACAGATCTGGGTTGAATCCATCATCATTCTTTAGCTCACTTCGCCACCTCAGTTCAGACCCAGCTATATGCAAATCAGTCTTGACCCTGTGTCTCATGGGAACAGTCCAGCCTGAACTGCGAAGCCAGGTCTTCCCTGAACCGTAAACAAGCATCCTGGGACAGGTTTCTGGGTAACACCCTTCATCAGCCAGGCTAGCTTGAATCAAGTGGCAAAGTGAGCAAGGGACCCACGTCTGGGCATTCCCTGCCAACTTAGGGCGAACAAAGCAAACACAAGGAGATGATGGACGGAGCGCTGAAACTTTTCAGACACTGACCCTACCAAATCAGTACACTACTGGCCCTGGGAAGAACTTTGCTGGAGTAAAGACTACTGTGCTGTAAGGATTGCCACTTTGCTGTGACTGACTATTCTGAGGAACTGTTTCTCTGCTTTGATGAGCTGCCCTGCTGCTTCTGATCTCTGTCCTGCTTAAGACAAGGACTGGACCCATCTCACTTGAACCCAGAGTGACCCCAAGGGCTTGTTGGCTTGTGTCCTGTTTTCCGAAGTCTCAGGGACACAAAAGACTTCCTGCAATCCTGCTGGTGCTGCTGGACTCTGCCATCTGTGAGTCCTACCCTTGCCTGAGATGCACGCTTCAGTACTGGGCATCAGAAGTGAGTTCTGCAAAAACCAATGCATTGCCTCGACTGCGTGAGAATTTCCACTGCATTGTCCTTCGAATCCGACGTGGAAGCTGCTCGATGACAATGGATCCGCAGCTTGCGCTGCTCGACGCCAATGCTTTGCGTGGCTCGATGACAAATCATTGCATTCACTTTAATGGAGCTTGACGATGTCCGAGGACCCCCTTTGTGCGGCTCAACAAGAATGCAGTACTCTCAATGTCGACAAAAGCTCCATCCAAGGTATTTCTTCAGCTTGACCTGTCTGTGTCTTGTAGCCAGCCTGCCCTGCTTCGCTGTCAGCCTGAACTTTGAATTTGCACCGGTTCCTCGCGACCTCAAATAACCTTTAGACCGTTGGTGGCTTTTAAGCACTGTATTCACAGTTACAGTTTAACATATGTATATATCTCGACTTCTACCATTGGATTTTTGTTGTTTTGGTCCTGTTTTACTCAGATAAATATTCACTATGTTTTTAAACCTGTGTGGTCTTTTTGTGGTGTTTTCATTGAGTTACTCTAATTTAAGTGTTGCACAAATACTTTACACATTGCCTCTTAAGTTAAGCCTGACTGCTCTGTGCCAAGCTGCCAGAGGGTGAGCACAGGTTAATTTAAGGTGTGCATCTGACTACACTGACTATGGTAGTGGTTCCTACTTGGATAGGGTGCACACCTCTGCCAACTAGATATCCCATTTCTAACAATCCTTCGCAGACTTTTTCCTAAAACCATAATTACAGTGCCACATGTGACTATTGCTCTCTTCTCTCTATAGAGAGGCCAAGGATTGGATGACCTTGTGTTCTGAACACCTTTACGACCCACTGACAGGCAATGCCAGACACTAGTACTACAATCAGCATCATCTCCAGGCTTCTCAATCATGGCTAATTATAAACACTCGCCCACAGCCGGAACCCAAACAGATTCCTAGAGGTCTCTCCGTTCTCAGTGCTCACTATACAAGAGTAATATGCTGCATGAAAAAATTGCAAAAACACAGCATTTTGGAAAAAGCAATCAGTCTTAGGGAATGCAAGATTAAGTAAAACATGAAGTGTGTACAGGAATTAAATCGCTGGCAAGGGTTACCCTAACGACTTTTACAGTCATTGTTCATAAATGTATCCGTTTTTTTGGGAAAGTTAGAGATATGAATATAGGGCCCCATACGGACCCTTTTCAAGGTCTGGTTTAAATTCTCCCTGGTCTGAGAAATTGTGGAAATGTGAGGAAGTCCCTAATTGTACATTTTACAGCTCAAATTCATTGTTAAAATGGGTGATGTGATGCAATTTTATTGAACAGACTACTGCACTTGGGAAAGTCTTTGAAGTGGGGTAACCTTCAGGTTACAGAAGTCTGCGCCTGCCCGCCTTCCTTTACAGACTTAGGGCCCGATTACGATGGCGGGCGGACTGGAGTCCGTCCGCCATCGTGGTGGTGACTGGGACTGTCCGCAATACATGAGGCGGTTCCGCACACCAAATTAGGATGCGACTGCCACCATGGCGGTCGCATCTTGCATTTTAACATTGCGGCGGGTGCTGCTGACTGCAGCACCCGCCGCGATGTTCAAAATGCATGTTGTGCATTTCACTGCACTACGTGGCAGGCACCACACAGTGCCTGCCACTTGGTGCAGTGAAATGTAGGGGGGTACCATGGGTACCCCCCGGTGCACAGACACCACCCCCAGACACAAGGGGAGGCCGCAAGGGGCCCCCAAAACCAATCTCCACCAGCCTTTCAATGGCGGTTTACCCGCCACGGAAAGGCTGGCTGAAGACAGCATCCTAATTTGGCCGACGGTGCCTGCTAGGCACCGCCACCATTTTATGGATGCAGACCGCTCAGCCAGGCAATCGGAACGATTGCCTGTGGCAGTTCCGTGGCAGATGGTCTTTGCGTCCGCCACGGTCGCAGTCTGGATCCCCCCGCCATCGTAATGTGGCGGGGGGAAAATCGCGGTCCGATGGCGGAAGGCCCGCCACCACACGGCTGGCGGTGGCGGTCCTTCCGCCATCGTAATGACCCCCTTAGTGGGCTGTCTGCATAGTGCCATGCAAGGAGAGAGAAAGACGACATGAAGGGAAGGCCAGCAGTAGTGGGTGAGTGGTCAGACACGGACAGGCGTGGAGCTAGGCCATGGCTAGTGTTGAATGATATTTGGTATTCCATCGAATTGTAAAAATCATATTATATTTATTGTAACATTTGTAGAGTGGAAAGAGTATCTCCTGGCGCTTGCCTACTAAGTCTTTCGTTATCAATAGTTCCCTCAATAATAGCTGAAATGAGGTGCACAGTAATCAGGGGATGATGACCACTCCACGCCCTCCAAGTTGGGATTTAACCCCATTGCATATAATAATTTAAATATTGCCCACACTCCAAAAAGTCAGTCTTATTTGTGTGTTACAATTCACATTTGTCAAATACATATGATACAGAGGGGCAGACAGCACCTGTCATCACCGTATAATTGAGACCGCCAACTTAATTAGGGCTTCAAATTCAATATAATAGGACAGCTTAATAATTTGCCACTTCTAAAATCCCTGTACACCCATGGTGATATAAATATACTTTAAGTGTATGCAGCATGCTGCCAAGAAAGAACGAGTTATAATGAAAGCGCTCACGTACAGTACCTATAAAGTGTGACAGTACGTACCGCTGTCAAGACTTTTGAGCGTGGTACTTCTAGCATGCCTATTCATGTGTGTGTTATATCTAGTTAGTGACCATACTGATCTCTTCAAACCAGCCCTTCAGGATCACAATGCCCATTCCCTTATTGGGTCTCAATACAGAGGCACTAGATAGTGTAAAGGCGCAAATAAAACAAATTTCCACTATTACACCTCATTATCATAATATAGTTGTATGTCGGTAACCTCTAGCATCCAGTGTTGGTTCCTGTGGTTTCACGAACTCAACGTGACATAAATGTCCACTCCTATTAAGCATCTGTAATAGGTAAATAGGTTTCAAAGTTTTAATAATGCACTCCAATATTGTCCATACATTGTTTACTCATGCCTTACGGTCTAATACTATTATCCTCTGCCCATAACCACAATTGTTCGCACATCCATCATAATCAGACCGCCTTCGTGGCCACCGACATGTCAAAAACAAGTCTCTATCGTAGGATATATAATTTAAAGCATGACTAAACGCACCATTAAACAACGGCCCAACCGAATTAGATTCAGTATGCTTTTTATTTGTTTTGGTAAGTATATTACTACTATCTGTCTGTGTTACACAAGGGAGGATGCATTACCATACATACCATATAGAGTATCTCTCCTCCTACCCTTACACTGTTTCAAAATGTCTGTCTTCATAGCGAAAACACAAAATTGTGTGCCCACACGGATGACAGAAAAAGCTATTGTGAAATAATCTCATCTCTACATAACCAATAAATGGTACATTCCTGCTCACCCAAAGACTGGTATTCCAAAGGCGGATCATTAGATCTGTCACTGTCCTTGGCATCGGTGTGCATCGTAGGCACTATTTTGGGTATAACCCATGTGTTCAATAAACAGCAAGGGTAGACTCACAACGAGACACAAGTCACTGCCAACTCAACGGGGTCGAAAAAAACTTTGAAGTGTATCCTAACCACTCAATATACATCCAGGGAATTATATACGTAAGTTCCCACAACATCAACCAACAATGTGCACAGAGTGAAACTTTAACATAAAGACAGACTATCTAATCAAAAAAAGAAAAAACTTTACCGCCATCCTATAATGATCAGATTACGATCAAAAACCATTACAAAAATGTGTAACCGTTAATAATGAAGGAAGTCTCTTCATAGCAAAAGAACAAGAATGGTGTAGGCGTACATCGTAGGCACCATCTTCTTTTAAACCCATGTGTTTAGTAAACGCAAAGGGCAAACTAGCAGAAGAAATTCACACCATTTTACAAGATTCAAATACCTACTGAGGATTTGATCCTAACCATCAAATATAAAAACCAGGAAAAAAGAGCTATATCTTTTACCGCAGTCCTCATCCTGGGCCCCACCACCTGGGATGACTCCTGGTGGCCCACAGCGCTCGGAACGCCCCACACCCATGGACCACTCACAAATCCTCAGCATCTTCCTGGACTCCTTGCTCTCAATGAACTGCCAGATCAACTCCATCTTGTCCTGCTGCTTCAACACTCTCCACCTGCTCTGGAAAATCTTCAAGTGGATCCACACGAGTCCAGGAAAATGGTCAGCCACGTACTCGTCAGAAGCATACTCGACTACGGCAACGCACTCTATGCCAGCACCAAGCAAAAACTCCAAAAGAAGCTGCAAAGCATTCAAAACGCCTCCGCCAGACTCACCCGGATAGTCCCCCGCCGCAACCACATCACCGGCCACCTGAGAGACCTCCACTGACTCCCAGTCCACAAAATGATCACCTACAAACTCCTCACATGCACCTACAAAGCCCTCCACAACGCCGGACCCGTATACCTCAACCACCGCCTCTCCTTCCACACCCCCTCCAGACTTCACTGCTCTGCCCATCAGGCTCTGGCCACCATCCCATGAATCCACAGGACCACTGCTGGAGGAATATCCTTCTCCTACCTCACTGCAAAGACCTGGAATTACCTACCTCTGCATCTCAGGCAATCTCCATCTCTGCCTCAATTCAGGAAGGACCTCAAGACCTGGCTGTTCGACTGACCAGCAGATCACCCCCCCCTAGCGCCTTGAGGCCCTTACGGGTGAGTAGTTATGCTTCACAAGAATACTGATTGATTGATTTCTTATATGCATCAATCAGGCCGTGAAATACCATTAAAGTACATCAAAGGAATCGTACATGAGGCAAATTTAACCATCAGTATAGTTTGTACAACTGCGACCATCACTGAATCTAAGTGAAAATTATGCCAAAAAGATAGGCTGCCTAATCCCAGAAGAGTAATCTATGCTATTATTTTATGAAAATCAGTTCCCGATGCAGGACCCATAACTGGAATGTGTGACCATAAAGTGAAAGCTAATCTAATTGTACATCTGACTGAAGTAGAACTCATAGTAAAGTCAAATTACTATAAAATTAAAGTTAGTGCTTTTGTATGTTAAATAAATATAGCATGCAAAAGTAGCTTTCCATAAGTGATTAGTTGGTGTGTGTCATGCATGACTGTATAAATCGTCGTTACTGTTGCGTTAGTATACTCCTTCTAGTTCTTAGAAACAATGTATATTGTTAATTAAAAAACATTACCTATACGCCCACATATACCTAAAATCTTGCTTACATCAATGAATCCGTATCCGTCCTCAATTATCATTATGCACTATATGACACCTATTTCAAATCCACTTGATTTTCTAACAGGTAGTAAATGCTCAGATTTAACTCCAAACCATAGATTTTGCATGCTGGCTCTTGTCATACATTTCAAAGGCTATTATGTACTAAGAGTTCTCTGGTATCAAATGTAGTGAACTATGCTTGTGAAAATCACATTTGGATTATACGTACACATCCTCACACAACATATGTCTACATAGCAAGTTGTCACTGCCTAAGTTCTTGGCTTTCAATCTCCCAAATGGTATGGAAGATCATGAACAAAATGAATACCATCAATAACTATTAATTATCATCTAAATCAATAGTTATTATATACTGAGAATGCTTGGATATCAGTTGTGGCAATTTATCCTTTTGCCAACTGCATTTAAATTATATTTAGACAGCACGTCTACAAAGTAAGTTGTCACTACCGCACTTCATAACTTTCCATCTCCCCAAAAATATTGACGTTCCATAATCAACATTAATACCATATCTCACTGCCCACAGCCTCAGGATCCAAAGTGGTTCTGCCTTACATTGGGCACCTCCTGCCCTGTCTCCCATCTCCTACTCCATCCCACAAAAAGAATAAAGTGGCTCAAGCCTGTGGACACTCCTTGGGAGGAATAGAGAGCAGTAATAGTTGTCCTGAGCTCCTCCTGTAGCTGTGCCCACCAACTTAATCCCAGGGTGGGCCTTGGAAATGCTAGGGAATCATTTTCTGGCCCATCTTATATGTGTGTGATGTCACATGCATGTTAATGAGGCAGCCTGGAAGTGAGCACTAGGCTTCCGTCTCTAGGAGTGTGCAGGTGCCCAGAAAGGATCGTACAGTGGCAAACTTCTTGGCCCCACCCCCAGACAGTGAAGGATATTGTGAAAGGGCAAAAAAAGTTTTAAAAAATGGCACAGATGGTCCTTCCTTCACTGATGGATGTGTGTGTATATGTATTTGTGTGTGTGTGTATATATATATATATATATTATCTACTGGCGGTCGCCAGTAGATAGTTATAGTTAGGACCTATTTTCCATAGGAAATCCACAACATTCTATTTGAAATAACTTTGGCGCCGGTTGACGAATCTTCGTGAAATTTTCAAAACTTATGGCCCGCTCCAGTCTGCTCCTATCCTGAAAGTTTCGGGGTGATTCGGCAAGCGGGGGCTGAGAAAAAAGGGGGGTCCAAAAACGTGTTTTCCCCATGCAATTTTCCATAGGAACCTTTCATCGCAGCTACAGCCCGAACTGCTGAACGGAATTACACCAAATTTGGCAAAAAGGTAGCCCTTGGTTCAGAGTCGTGCCTTTTACTTAAATGGTGTAAATCCGTTCAGTAGTTCCTGAGAAATTTGAAAAAGAAAACACATATATATCTGGGCGGAGCCTAACCACACATGTCATCGTGAGATCTGATTGGCTGTCAGCACTTCATCCTGGAATTGCTGGCAGCCATCTTGGGACCAATATAAATGATAGTACCCCATTGAAATGCATTGTAGTGAATCGAAGATTTTGAGGGTTACCAAAAGGAGAACTATAAAGGGTGATAACAGACTTTAGTTACATTAGAATTCATTTGTTGATGGTACCATACTAATTTCAGGAATTGTGGTGTGTTCAAAGGTGATTTTACCCTGTGAAAAACCTTCTGCTGGGATATCATGAATCATGTTTGAGAGAAAACTATTTTCACATGCTTGTCCCATACAGTTTTGGAAGGTGCTCCAGAAGCTAAAATGAGAGCATATTTTCTGTAAATTCACATTATCTTTCTCAGTCATGTGAGAATGAAGTCTGACATTCTCAGTAAAACATGTACATCCAACAAGGGCAGAGACTGTCAGTTGATTCCTTTGTGTTCTACTGCAGCTTCCCAGAGTGTTCTAAAGAACAACTAGAGTGCTAACAGTCTTACTTATGACAAAATTATGGCACACCTGAAGCCATCTTGATTGGAATAAACTGGTAACTCTTAAAACATTTAATATAAAAAGGAACAAAATGAGGGGGTTCATTTTGTCATAGAAATTATGGTTAGTGCTGTAGAAAGAAAAATTAGGACATGTTTTAAGTGAGATCTCAAATATCTTCCTGTTATATTTCAACAGGAGCAGCCTGTCAGTTGATGCCTTTGTGTTCTACTGCAGCTTCCCAGAGTGTTCTAAAGAACAACTAGAGCGCTAACAGTCTTACTTATGACAAAAGTATGGCACACCTGAAGCCATCTTGATTGGAATAAACTGGTAACACTTAAAACATTTAATTTAAAAAGGAACAAAATGAGGGGGTTCATTTTGCCATAGAAATTATGGTTAGTGCTGCAGAAAGAAAATTTAGGGCATGTTTTAAGTGAGATCTCAAATCCTCTTCTATTTCATTAGAAAATACTGACATGCAGACTGATACAATCACTTTCAATACCAGCAGTAGACTTCCAGTTAACTCCCTGGTGAGCAGTAACTTTACTACAGTGATCTAATGAACAACTAGAGTGCTAACATTCTGAATTCATGGCAAATGTGTGACACATCTGAATGCCTTCTTGATGGAATCAAAGTAAAAAACTGAAAGCATTTCCTACTGAGGAGACTGCAGTAAATGACGAAATTAGGAAACTTCATAACAAATAAGTCTCCCAAGATGGCCACCAGAGAAAAAAGAGCCCAAATGTAGCACAAATATCACCCAGATGTAGCCCACATATAGCCCAATGACAGAAGTGTGCAAAACACTTTTTATTTTTAGTTTTTCTGCAGTTTTATATAGTGCAAACTGGTCAGGTATTGGAGCGTTACATCTTACTTGGACCCCTTATTGCGTATTTTGCACAAAGTACATGAGATTGATCTTGCGAAACATTGAACTTTACGATTCTGTTAACCTGAAGTTGCTCTGAACCGGGCTTTGTAACACCCGTTTTTACCTACTGGTTTTAGTTAATTCTCACTGTATTGTATTAGGAAAGAGGATTTACTGTTTTTATGTACACTTTTATGATCTATGTTTCTAAATCAGATCAAATAAAGTTTAATGAATTCTATGGCAGGACGGAGGCGAGGATTATGCATATCTTTCCTCACTTTATTTGCATAGCAGTTCAAAGAAAACGTAACACAACAATCATTAAACAAAAGACTACACAACCCATGAACCATTAGGGGTAGTCTCCAAGGCAACTATAGTCCAATCATATCACAGTCCATCGTATATAATATCGTGACGTCCCTTCCGCTTCCTTCACTGCTCGTCAGTTAAGTGCATTCCTTACATTCTTGGCTTAATCTGACGTTGTTGCTGTTTGTATAGCGGTTTCTTGTGCACGTTATTAGCATTATTGCCTTGGTATTGTTTCATATTCCCTGCGCAGCAGGCTCTTGCCCGAGCGCGTTCTCCCCCTCGCAGTTTCTCCCGCTGTGTGCTCTGCGCGCAGTGAGATCCTGTCAGGCGCGTCTGGTCCGAGCGAGGCAGCTCCGTCGAGCGCTCCCGCTGGCCTTTATGCGTGTTTGGGAATCCGGTCACTCCTTTAGTGTCCGCTTGATTCCCGACCAACCCTCGCCTAATTTTGACACCGCTACGCGGTGATTTCCCCACACGGCCACGTTAGTGACCAGCGCCACCTGGTGGTGGTAATTGGTATTGCGCCTCAGTCTATTCTTATAAAAGCTTCGGGGAAAGCCCAGCTGTTGGAGCACCGGCGAGGGGGCTGTCTTAAGGATTTTAAGGGCATTTGTTCTGTGCTCACACCCTCTGCTATCATGTCTTCTCCAGAAGACCATTTTTACTCCTCCTACCAGGAAGTGGAGGAGGAATGGCCCCCCAACTTCTCCCTCCAGCAGTGGACCAAGCCCTCTCTCTGGTTATTTCTAGGGCGCTGGCTCCTCTTAGGGATCAGGTTGATAAGCTGGCGAAAAGCATCCCTGGGGTGTTCAGTGACCCAGATCTGGTGGTGGCGGGTCCAAGTAGCTCCCAGATGGGGAATAAAAGGGCCGTTAAGCATAACGCGGGGCACTTGGAAGGATTTGATAAACTTACGGAGACCTTCCTCAAGAGTGCGCGAACGCTAAAACATGCACCCTGCCGGGAGGAGGAGGGGCCCGGAGAAAATTGCGACACTGTATCCACTATTGTAGACCCCTACGGCGGGTTTCCCTTAGAGGGAGAGGGTGTATCGGAGTACGATTTCTCCTCCGATGAGGATAAGGACTCGGGGCGTCCCTGGCGTCCAGAGTCCCACTCCTCTCAGTCCCCGGTTGGGGACGGGGTCCTCTCGGACATGTTCGAGCCTACCCAAATTTACCATCCTAGGTCGGCAGAGTGGACACCTGATGCCAAAGTGGCAGAGTATGTGGTGGGGAAAATCCATCAACCCCTTGAAAGGGAGGTCAGGAATAGGATGAGGGGAGAAAGCCCCAGGCCCTCACTGAAGGGGAAGGTGACACACACACACGCCTGAAATTGATGAGAAACTATGTACCTTTTTCTCCAAGTATATGAGGGATCCCAGGAAAGGAATTGATAGGTCTTGGACGTGGTAGGGCCCTTGACCCAAATTATTCAATTGACGGAGCGTTCCAAAGAGTCAGGATCCCCTTTGTCCACGGATATTGTGGGTGGTTGGGCGCACTACCCTAAACCCTAAAACCAGGGCTCGAGTCGGGGTACCACGCGGGTGGACGGCGTCCCCCCACTTATTTTACCGGGTTTTTACCGGGTGGACGCCGTCCCCCCTGCCCAAAAGCTGGACTTTCAATTAGTAGTGGCCGAGGCAGGATGAAAGCAAGGGATGATTGAGTGAGAAGAGGAAGATGGTGCCGAGAAGGGAGAAGCAGATGAACGAGGCAAGAGGACACACGAGAGAAGAACAGAAGAACGTTCGAGAGGGGAGAATGTGCCAGCGGAGAACCAAGAGGCAGGAGTCAAGCTATGAACAGAGGGGTGGAGTGACGCTGCAAGGGCAGCTCAGGAGGCGTGCCTCGGGGCGTGGACAGAGGGGGCAGTGTCACGGTGAGCGGAGAAAGCTGTGACATGTCTACTTCTACACATTGACCCTTCCGAGATAGTCTTACCACAGCCGGCAAATATGTGGTACCTTCGGCTCTCCAGCATGAGCGAGATAAGGCTCGTTACAGGAGCCATAGTGAAAAGACCTGTAATGAGAGGGGACTATCTTTCATGACGTCACTTCCTGCCGTGACGTCACTTCCGGTGACACCACCTAACATGGAGCGTCCCCCCACTTCTTTTTTTAGGACTTGTGCCCTGGATAAATCCCCTATGGGGAGGGGAGTTGCAGAGGTGCCCCCTGCAGCAGCGTGCCCTCCGGTGACTCTTCTGGCTGTATCAGGCCTCGGTCCATGCATGGATTGCCTGTCTAGCAATATTGAAACGCAGCAGCGACTAGCCAAAAAAGTCCAATACGGGCTCTTTCTGTACCAGCACGGTCTGGTCAAGTGGACGTGGCTTGCTAGCGCACTACCCTGATGAGAGGTCAGGCGCAGGAGCTGTGGTGCCAGGGAAGCTTGCAGCATGCAGGAGGGCAGACAGACTCGCACACACACCTACATGCAGGGCTCGAGTCGGGGGTACACGCGGGTGGACGGCGTCCACCCACTTTTTTCACAGGGTGGACGCCGTGCCACCCTGCCAAGAAGTTGGGCCCCACTGAAAAAGATGCTGAATTCGTCCCTGTGTAATTTCCAAACACCGGGACACTTTCAGCAGCGCCTGCACCTTGTTGTCTGCTTTGATCCGCAACAACGTGCGTGCAGGGAGGGGACTTTCTTGGTTTAGACTCCTGCTGGGGCAATTACAGAGGCCGAATTTGAGGGGCCATCAGGCCTCCTTTTGTTCGAGTCTCCTGGCTGGCAGCAGTCAGGAGCCTCACACCTGATGCAAATGCAGCAGAGAGGAAACAAAGGGTCACACCTGGTTAGCACTTCACACGTACTTTAAAGAGGCAGCTTTTCACTTTGTTCAGTCCCTGTTTAGGAGATATGCATGCACTGTAAGAACGTCAGATGTGTTGATCTTACACAGTATTTGCACAAAATAAATGGCATTTATATAGTGCTTACTACCCCCTGAGGAGGCGTTGTAATAATTTCAATATCACAATTTTTTCTTTTAAAGCACTATGGCTAGCGGAAGCTTTACGCTGACAAAAGGCAACATTGTTTTATGTGTAGTCTACAAAAGTGTGAATCTTCTGCCTAAATCAGGAGGGTTTGCAAGTATATTTGAAATGTGCTCAAATGTACTCACGATACACCTGCTAAACATATATGTGAGGGCTTAAGATCTGATGTCACTTCTTGTGATGCCACTTCCTGTGATGTCACGCGCCGCGATGTCACGCGCCGCGATGTCACGCGCTGTGATGGCACTTGCATACTGATTAACTAGGTTAGTCCCCCACTTCTTTTTTTAGGACTTGTGCCCTGCCTAAAACACTACCCCCTCCACTACCCAAACACCAGGGCACTACCCTAAACCCTAAAACACTACCCCCAGCACCACACCCTACACTACCCAAAAACCACTGCACTACCCTAAACCCTAAAACACTACCCCCAGCACGACTCCCTACACTACCCAAACACCACTGCACTACACTAAACCCTAAATATACCCCCAGCATGACCTCCCACACTACACAACACCACTGCACTACCCTAAACCCTAAAACACTACCCCCAGCACGACCCCCTATACTATCCAAACACCACTGCACTACCCTAAACCCTAAAACACTAACCCCAGCATGACCCCCTACACTACCCAAACACCACTGCACTACCCTATACCCTAAAACACGACCCCCTACACTACACAAACACGACTGCACTACCCTAAACCCTAAAACACTACCCACAGCATGACCCCCTTCACTACACAAACACCACTGCACTGACCTAAACCCTAAAACACTACCCCAGCACTACCCCCTACACTACCCAAACACCACGGCACTAACATAAACCCTAAAACACTACCCCCAGCACAACCCCTACACTACACAAACACCACTGCACTACCCCAAACCCTAAAACACTACCCCCAGCACGACTCCCTACACTACCCAAACACCACTGCACTACCCTAAACCCTAAATCTACCCCCAGCACGACCCGCTACACTACCCAAACACCACTGCACTACCCTAACCCATAAAACACTACCCCCAGCATGACCCCCTACACTACACAAACACCACTGCACTACCCTAAACCCTAAAACACTACCACCAGCATGACCCCCTACACTAGTCAAACACCACTGCACTACCCTAAAACCTAAAACACTACCCCCAGCACAACCCCCTACACTACTGCACTACCCTAAACCCTAAAACACTACCCCCAGCACGACCCCCTACACTACCCAAACACCACTGCACTACCCTAAACCCTAAAACACTACCCCCAGCACGACCCCTTACACCACCCAAACACCACTGCACTACCCTAAACCCTAGAAAAGAAACCCCCACCCCATGCCCAATCCCCCTTACCTCTCACTCCTCATGGTTCCTCTCTCCTCGTGGTTCCTGCTTCATGTCATCTCTGAGGGGCGGTGCACGTCGTTGTGAGGAAACGGTACAGCCTCTGTTTCCTTACAACGACATGGATCATCTACATGTTTTTTAGAACTCATGGTCCTTTACCATACATACCTTTACAACAAAATTCGTTGTAAAGGCATGCGTGGTAAATGACCATGCGTTCTAAAAAATGCGTAGTAATGACTTCGTGATGTACAACACATGCGTGGTAATGCATGTGTTGTAATGGTATCGCAAAGTAAAAAGTCGTTGTAACGGCTGTTTACCGATCGAAGCTGGCCCCTGTTCTTCAGTGAGACGTTTATTTGATTAATTAGAAGGAAGGAATGTGTTTTTTTTACCAAAAAGAGCATTCCCTGCTGTTGTATTGTGAAAGTGTCCGCGTGGCCTGGTTTCACTTCCGGTGAGAGAGTGGAAGAGTCTGTTTGGATCTAAAGGAGTTCAGTTGTTGGACGGGGCCGGCGCGACATGTCATCAGAAAACATAGCTAATGGAAAGCGTCCTCCCTGAAGTGTGGAGCAGTGCCATGAGAGGTCAACGAGTGTGCGTCCCACCGCAGTATGACCGTACCGCGTGACCCATGTGCCGCCTCCAGGGTACGGGAGGCAGAAGCGGCATCGCAGGTCCTCTTGAAGACCGTTGTAGCACTAATTCTACATTTTGGTACTAGGGCATTTTAACTTCGTTGTTCCTGCCAGATACAAAGAGTAGATCCTGTGTTATTCAGTGCCCTCGTTACCTTTTTTGTGGGTTGTGGTGCTTGTCACTTCGCTGCCCCGCCGGTGCACACGACTGGGCACCCCACCTCGTGTGCCATCTGCAGGGCCTCTGCCCTCGGATCACTGGTTTCGGTTTCTGGAGTGGCAACATAAACAGTTGCTCCCAAAGGACTAGCCTGAACACTTAGGTGAATATCCCCTGCACCAGCATTCCATGGAAATTCTTTCCTAGCTCTCCCACGCCAACGAGCACGGCTCCGCTCGCGACACCGTATGACGTCATCGGAGCCATAAGAGGACCTCGTCGGCGTGCTGACGTCAGTTCCACCCATTTTTTCCGTGCCACCGAGGCAAACAGGGAACCAAGACATTTTCACATGTATACATAGTATAATAAATATATATATATTCACTGAAAAAACCATAGGTTTCAGGCACATTATAGTTAGAAATTAGCATTTAAAAAACCTTAGAAATTCACTGAAAAAACCATAGGTTTCAGGCACGTTATAGTTAGAAATTAGCATTTAAAAAACCTTAGAAATTCACTGAAAAAACCATAGGTTTCAGGGGCGTTATAGTTAGTTGGACATTTCACTCGTACAAAACCATAGAAATTCCCCCGTTATAGATAGTTCAGCTAACTATAACTCGCGCGCCCGCAATGCACTGCTTATGACCTCACATATTACATCACTCATAACATGGTCAGTGAAATCACTGATGACATCTCAAATGACATCACCGATGACATTATCACGAGTGTAAGTGTTTTTAAGAGTTTATGGGTGTTCAATATATATACTAACCCACTTCATAAGTTATATTAGCATACTAGGTGAACTACAACAGAGTTATACTACTTCTAACATATATCATGTGAGTGGCTGTGTGACTGTTTGTATCCTTGTGTGTCTGTTTGTATCCTTGTGTGTATGGGTGTATGAGTGGCTGTATGGGTGTATAAGTGGGTGTGTGAGTAGCTGTGTGGGTGAGTGAGATGCTGTGTGAGTGGCTGTATTGGTGAGTGAGTGGGTGTGTCAGTAGCTGTATGGGTGAGTGAGTGGCAGCGTCAGTGGCTCCATGGGTGGATAACTAGGTGTGTAGTGACTGTATGGGTGGCAGAGTGGGTGTCTGAATGGCTGTATGAGTGAGTGACTGAGTGTGTATGTGGCTGTACGAGTGAGTGAGTAGCTGTTTGAGTAGGTGTTTGTGAATTGGTGTATGAGTAGCTGTATTGGAGCGTGAGTGTCTATTTGAATGGCTGTATGGGTGAGTGAGCGGAAGTGTGAGTGCTTGTATGGATGTGTGAATAGGTATGTAAGTGATTGTGTGGGTGTGTGAGTGAGTGGTTGTGTGGGTGTGTGAGTGACTGTGTTGATAGGCTGTATGGGTGATTGTGTGGGTCTGTAGGTGAATATGTGGGTGTGTGAGTAGCTGTATGGCTGAGTGTGTGGCTGTGTGAGTGGCTGTATAGGTGAGTGACTGGTTGTATGAGTAGCTGTATGGGTGATTGAATGGTTGTGTGAGTGGCTGTGTGAGTGAGTCGGTGTGTAAGTTGCTCTATGGAGGACTGAGTGGGTGTGTGAGTACTGGTATGGGTCTGTGAATGTGTATGTGAGTGGATGTGTGAGTGAGCATACGAGAGGTTGTATGGGCATATGAGTGGTTCTGTGAATGACATCATCAGTGATGTCATTTGAGATGTCATCAGTGAGGTCCCTGGCCATGTCATGAGTGATGTAATATGTGAGGTCATAAGCAGTGCATTGCGGGGGCGTAAGTTATAGTTAGCTCAGGTAGCTATAACTGCTGAATTTCACTGGCTTTGTACGACTGAAATCTGAGCCTAACTATAACGTCCCTGTAACCTTTGTTTTTTTTCAGTAAATTTCTGAGATATTTTTAAATTCTGTTTCCTAACTATAACGACCCTGTAACCTTTGGTTTTTTAAGTGAATTTCTAAGGTTTTTCTAATTCTATCTCCGAACTATAATGTCCCTGTAACCTATGGTTTTTTAAGTGAATTTCTATGTTTTTTTAACTAGTAGTTGCATTTGCAGAGTGGTGGAGAAAAGGGGTGGGGCGTCCGACCAGCTCTCAGGAATCCTGCTGTATTGGACTTACTGGAGGTAACAAGAGGGGTTCTGGGCCCCTAGGAACCCTCAACATCCAAGAGGACTTCATCCCCCAACCAGCAGTACGCCAGGAGGTGCATTTGCAGAGTGGTGGAGAAAGGGGGCGTGGCCTCCAAAGTCCTCTCAGCAATCACACTCTGTGGGACTTACTGGAGGTAACAGGAGGGCTTGTTGGCCCCCAAGGACCCTCAGCATCCAAGGAGCTTCACCCCCCCAACCAGCAGTGCACCAGGAGGCGCGTTTGCAGAGTGATGCAGAAGGGGGGCATGGCCTCTGAAGACCTCTCAACAATCCCGATGTGTGAGACTTACTGGAGGTAACAGGAGGACTTGTTGGCCTCTGCATCCAAGGGGAGTTCATCCTCCAACCAGTTGTGTGCCAGGAGGTGCGTTTGCAGAGTAGTGGTGAAAGGGGGCGGGCCTCCAGTGACTTGCCAGCCCACTTTATTTTAATTTTTTTAAATGTATTTATTAAGGGAGGGGGGCCACGTGACCCTCCTTTCCTGGGCTGATTTCAGCGCCACAGACCTCATCCCCTAGGGCCCGGCCTTCTTAAAAAAAAATTACGGGAGTGGGCCCGTGCGGCCCTCCTTCCCGGGCTGATTTTGGCCCCGGGGACCCCATCCCTCGGGGACCAGCCTTTATATTTATTTTTTAATTAAGGGATGGGGGCCATGTGTCCCCCCTCCTGGGCCCATTTTGACCCTTGGGACCCCATTCCCCAGGGCCCGGCCTCTCTTCTGGGCACCCTGGGACATAGCAGGAGCCGGCCCGGGGTGGCGGTCCCCATGTCCACGTATGGCTCCAGGAGTGGGGCCACGTGGCCCCCCTCCTTTCTTATAATTTGCCCCTGGAGGTGGTGGTCCCTGGGGCTGCGGGGGGCGTGACCCCTTGCATTCAATTTGACAAAAGCCCAGGGAGGTGGCAATTCCTGGGGCCACAGGGGGGTCTGGGCGGCCCACCACAATAATTAAAATTAAAGCCCCGGGGATGTGGTGCCCCCTGGGGCTGCCGTAGGGGGTCCATGTGCCCCCGTATTCTTTAAACATAAAGCCCCGGGGAGGTGGTGGTCCATGGGGCTGGGTGGGTTCAAGAGACCCTCCATTGATAGATAAATAAGCCCCGTGGAGGTGGTGGTCCCCAGGGCAGCAAGAGAGACCATACAGGCCTCCCCTGCATTTGTTGTAAACTAGCCCCGGGGAGGTGGTGGTCCCCGGGGCATCAATAAGCCTCAGGAGGGGCCCATGCACCCCCCTCTTATATTTAAATGCCCTCTGGACCTGGCCCACCCAGGGGCTGATTAATAACGAAGCACAGGAGCCCTCACTTTGTTTAAAAAAAAAAAAAAAAAGAATTCTGTGTGATCCGTGGATGCTACCGAAAGTTAAAAACAAAAAATGCTTTTTCTGGCCCTGCGCGATTCCTGTGGGACCTCCCCCAGAGAGACCTAGGGGGTCAGGGCATTTTGACCCTGCCCCCTTTTCTCTTTTTTTAATGTTTTTTCTGTGATTCGGTTCAAGCCGAGTCACAAGATGACTGCCAACACTTCCTGGTTTGAAGTGTTGGCAGATAATCTGATCTCAGCACAAGATCGGGGTGGGGGTCGCTAATCCTCTGCGTTCCGATATATACAACTGAAAATTTCTTTAAATAACTCTGCAACTACTGAATGAATTTACACCAATTTACAAAAAGGGTGTTTTCTGGACCAACAGCTATCTTTCTGCCAAATTTGGTGTAATTCCGTTCAGCAGTTCGGACTGTAGCCATGTCTATAGTTCCTATGGAAATTAACATGGGGGAAACACTTTTTGGGACCCCTCCTTTTTCTCGGCCACCGCTTGACGGATCACCCTGAAACTTTCAAGACAGTAGTTGAATTGAGGGTCGAACTAGTTTTGAAAATAAATTTCACGAGGATTAGTCAAACGACGCCAAAGTTATTGACAAATGAAAAAACACTCTTCCTATGGAAACTACATTCTAACTATAAATACCTACTGGAGACCGCACTAAATATATATATGCACTAAAAAAAACAAAGGTTACAGGGATGTTATAGTTAGGCTCAGATTTTACACAAACAAAACCATAGAAATTCAGCAGTTATAGCTACCTGAGCTAACTATAACTTACGCCCCCGCAATCCACTGATTTTGACCTCACATATTATATCACTCATGACATGGTCAGTGACATCACTGAGGACATCTCAAATTACATCACTGATGACATCATCTACAGAACCACACACACACACCCACTCACACCCCTATACAACCTCTCATACACCCACTGGCACACCCATACAACCACTCACACACCAACATACTCATCTACAGAGCTACTCACATATCCAGTCACACGCACAGCCACTCACTTACCCAAGCTATTGACTGACCGCAGTAAAACCGCAAAAGTGGGTGTTCATCACCTATCAGCATCCTGATTGAAAACATGGTTCCAGCTACAGAGACTAAACTAATTAAATACAGCCGACATTACTTCATTTCCAGCCACCTCTCTGGCAGGCCAATAACGTGATTTGGTGGTCCTTAACTATTTTGGGTTCATTTCTTCCCCATGCACACAAACGCCAGTCACCATTCTTAGTCGTGTTGAGCCTATGGAAATGATTTAGGGCGTAGAGGTCTCCTGAAAATTTGATTTTGCTTAAACAAATGTCAGACACAACCCGGATCAGGGAAGGGAGGCGGGAGCTTGACAGTAACCCAAAAACTAAAAAAGATTAAATAGACCATTTGCCACATGCAAGAGCAAAAAGATAAATTCGCATGCACAGAAAGAAGAAATATAATGGTACTAATAGGTGCTGTAGAAAGTCCATGAAATAGTTTGAGACTCTGTAGGTTCCATAGTCCGCTCGTTAAGTCCCTCTTCTCCTCCTTGTTTACTTTGGTGAGTACTTGCACTTCTTGTTTCCAGTTTAACATTCTGCGAGTGAGCAGTACAGAATACTTGCTATAAATAAAATACATGGATCCTAGAGAAAAGATGGCGACGCTCGGGGCTTTGGAGAACGCAGTACTCAAGCATGTTTTAGCGCAAACCTCTGTGCAAGTGGGGTAGTTTCAATGAGGAAGTGCCCTCTGATTCCAAAACAGTCATACGTCACAGAATCATAAACTTATATATTCGCTCTATGGTGTCAAAGTAGAAATTAACATCTTATGCTACCCCCTTGACTACTCATAATTATAACGTACTCAGATTAGTAAAGCTGCGGAATTATATTTGTCCAGGGTCACAGATTTTGTGTGTGGAGTGCAGCGATGGGGATTCTAGTCTCAGAGAGCACTAGTATTCATCATGTCATTAACCTAGGATGGGCAATTTCCGTCCAGCGAGTATGTTTCCATTCCTTGGGCAAAAACATGCTGATCCAGTCTGACCTTTACTTGAATACACTCGAAGGTCACAATTGAAACGTTGTCACGTATGGGCAGGGGACATCCAAATTAAATTGATTTCGAGTGGCAATGGCGTCCTTTCTGGATCTCTGACCTTTAACCCAGCATGATAGCTGAGGGAGTAGATGTGACTAACGCTGAGTTATGAGTCTAACACTCGGGCCACATGTTCAATGACAGCAACACAGCTAAAGTAGTTAGAATGCTTACTAACCAGATGTATGGTTAACCATCGGGTCACAAGTTCCAGTCACTGGAAGATAGCACAACGGGTTGGAGTGCCTACTACTGAGATGTATGTATGTATGTGTGTGTAACACTCAGGTTAATGGAACGTAGCTCAAAGGGTCAGTGTGCCTGCTCCTGCCATATGTATTTAACTGTCTGGTCACAGGTTCCAAGCAAATGAAAGTGCTCAATGGGCTAGTAACCTTGCATATACACAGGCACGCAAACAAGAAAACAGACACACACCTTATAGATGTCATGTGAGACTCTCTTCTCCATCAATGCAAACGACCACCCTCTATTACAGTGCAGCCTTGTCTGGGGCACAGATACATACACAGGCAGCATGTGCTGAAGATGCAGTTTCAGCCCCCCTCACTATCCCCCAGTGCAGCAGGTGGGGTCTGTTGATGCTGCCTGGGCGATCTCACGCCAGTCAGAGGTACATCATTAAAGCAGAAGAGAGAAAGGGAGGGAGGGGCCAAGGGGCTCACACAACCTGCAGGAGGCGTCACTGATACAGAGCGACAAGGTGTTTCTTCCAGTCAGGCAGAACAGCACGAGTCCGTGCAAGCTTCAGCACCACTACCCGGCTCTGCTTGCTCTCCACCGGCATGCTCTACTTCCCATGGATGTGTCCTATCAGCACGAGTATGTGCAAGCTTCAGCACCACTACCCGGCTCTGCCTGTTCTCCACCGGCCCATGCTCTCCTGCAAATGGATGTGTCCCATCAGCATGAGTATGTGCAAGCTTCAGCACCACTACCCGGCTCTGCCTGCTCTCCACCGGCCCATCAGCACGAGTATGTGCAAGCTTCAGCACCACTACCCGGCTCTGACTGCTCTCTGCCCATGTACGGAGGTACAGAGAGTATGGCTGATGCAGCCTTCCTCTCCCCCACAACAGTGAATGTACATGAGATGCCAGACCAGTTATTATTGCATAGATGTGTTTATACCATGTTCAAAAAATAGACAGGATCCTCACCACGGAGCCACACGAAATTTCATCTGACCAAGTGATTTTTCGATTAATAAACTACATCATGTACACATGCAATCTCCCCAGAAGTGTACCTCAGAGACCCTGACAGGGCTGCCCTATAATGTTTATAAATAAGCCCCATGGACATTGCCTACCTGGAGGCCGATGTCTAAACAAGCACAGGAGACCGAGCTTATTTATAAAAAAAATATTTTGATGTGAATTCGCAAATCTGTTGCGATTTCACTGCAAAAGTAAAAAAACAAAAATCAGGTTTAGGGGTCAGGGCATTCCTACGCTGCCCCCTTTTCTTTATTTTTATAGAATTTCTTTTTGGGACTTGGCTGAGGATGAGTCCCACGATGACTGCCAACAATTCCTGGTTGAAGTGTTAGCAGCCAATCAGATCTCTGCACGAGATCATCAATATTTGCTAAATATTTGCGAAGTATTTGTGCTTCTAGATATACAAATTTGGATTTCTTTTTATATCTCAAACTACTAATCAAATGTAAAACAAATAACAAAAAGGGCTCCTTCTGGACCAAGAGCTACCTTTCTGCCAAATTTAGTGTAATTCCGTCCAGCGGTTTGTGCTGTAGGCGTGTTCAAAATCCCTATGGGAATTAACATGGGAAATGCACTTCTTTTGACCCCCCTTTATCTCGACCCCCTACTTGGCGGATGTTAGAAATGGGGGTCTCTAGTTGGCAATGGCTGGCCACTGTCCAAGTAGGGACCCTTCTTCCTAAGTCAGAGTGAGAGGGCTACCCTCTTTAATACCCCTGCTCAACCCTGTGGTAACGTAGCACGAGCAGGTAGGCTTATCTCAGAGGCAGGGTGTGAAGCATTTATGATCATACACAGTAACACAGTGAGGAACACTACAAAGGGACACCACACAAGTAGTTATTATAAAAAATAAGTATCTTTATATAAAGGCAGATTTATCACAAGACCAATAACTGTAAAAGCCACAATACTGTCAAAAATAGGATAGCTGTTGAAAGGCTGTCAAAAATAGTTCAAAGGTTGCAAAAATAAGGTTCAAGTTCAAAGCAGTGGTCTCTGCGACCCTTTCTTTCACAAAGTACCTGGGTTTAGTAGCAAAACCAACAAAGTGTCGCAAATAAGCTGTAGCGATGATTCTCGGCACGCGAGGCCGGCGATGCGTTGAAATCCTTGCCGCAAGGGAGGATGATGCGCCGATCTGCGGGATGCGTGCGGAGACGATGCGACCAACTTCTGCACGCTGGACCGCCGATGCGATGACTTTCTTGCCGCGTGGGAGAAGTCGATGCGGTGATCCTGTTGCGCTGTGCGATCGTGTTGCGATGCGAAGACAAGACGCTCCGCGAGGGAGCGACGAAATTCGGTGCGATGCGATCAAAGTGGCGAACGCACGGCGTCCGCACTGCGATGTCTTGAAGCGATGATTTCTTTCAGAGTTGCGAGTGCGCGGCGACAGCAGCGCGATGATCTTTCCAGCGCGTCTCGGCTGCAGCGGCTCGCAAAGGGGCGTCAGCGATGGTTTCGGGTTGCGGGCCCTCGGCGGCAGTAGCGCAATGATTTTCCCAGCGCTCTCGACTGCAGCGGCCCGCAAAGATGCGTTAGCGTCGATTTCTTACCCTCTTTTCTCTGATGCAGACTAGAGGCCCTGGAACTCACAGGAGCCTCCTCAGCAGATAGCAGTCCTCGCAGGGAGGAAGCAGGAGGTTGGTGGTGGAGTCTGATGTGCCTGAGACTCCAGCAGGAGGCTAGCTCTTTTCCTAGCCCTTGGGTGATTGCTGTACAAAAATAAAAGTTCTCTCAAGAGTTCCTTTTCCTCTTCTTCAAGGTCCAGTGGTCACTGCTGCAGGCCAGTGCAAGAAACAACACACAGCACAGGGACAGTCACTTCCTGCAGATTCCTCCAGTGGCACGGACAGAGTTTCCTCTCCAGATCCAAAAGCAATACAAAAGTAGGGGGTTTGAGCACAGATATTTATACCCCAAAAACCTTTGATCCTTGAAGCTACCAGTCCCTGAACCTAGCTAGAACCAGTTCTGCTCAGGCCTGGAGCACTTTGTTTACCAGGCTGCATCCTTCCTTTCAGAAAGAGGGGGTCTGCTAGCAGACACACAGTGGGAGGTGGAGCCAGCATTCACCTTGCCAGATCAAAGAGCCACCCCTCCCCACACTCTAAATGCAGATCTCTCTATTCCACCCAGGTCTGACTCAGCCTGTCCTGCCCCTCTAAAACCAGACAGCCAATACACATAACGGCAGAGCACACTGGAAGGCTTAGGCAAGAAAATACCTACTTTCTAAAAGTGGTATTTTCAAACACAGAATATAAAAATAAACTTCACTAAAAGGGGTATTTTAATATTCTGAGCTCAGGCATACTAAATTCGTTTTTCTATCATGTTCCTGGGGTCAGTTAGGACTATAGCATGTAATAGTCAAACTGCCCATTCTAGCCTATGAGGAACAGGTAGCCTTACAGTAGTGAAAAACGAAATGGTGCATAATTCACTACCAGGACATGCTACACACACCAAGGCATGTCCTGCCTTACACATACAAGGCACCCTACCATAGGGGTGACTTACAGGATGCTAAGGGAAGGTTCAGGGGCTGGGAAGTGAGTGCACTTCACAGCCAAGATGGCAGTTCTGGACTGCACACAGACACTGCAGTGGCAGGTCTGAGACACACTTTACAAGCTGCTTCTGTGGGTGGCACACATCAGTGCTGCAGGCCCACCAGCAGCATTTGGTTTACCAGCCCTGGGCACACATAGGCCACACTACTAGGGACTAACAGGTAAACCAAATAAGCCAATCAGGGATATACCAATTCACATAGACATATTTATACAGGGAGCATTCGCGCTGTGACACTGAATGGCAGTGGCACAGCGCCCAGAGCATCTAACACCAGTAAAACAGAGGAGACAACAGCAAAAAATGGAAGGGAGACCCACGCCAATGGTGCCAGGTCTAACAGCGGATCACCCTGAAACTTTCTATGCACAGTAAAACCCAGTGGCACAATTTTTGTTTTGAATATTTTGTGAAGATTAGTCAAATGGTGCCAAAGATTTAGGCAAGTCAGAAAACACTTTTTTGATGGAAACTAGGTCCGAACTATAACTACCTATATGTATATAACTAGCACGCTTTCTGGACCAATATCTAGCTTTCTGCCAAATTTGGTGGAATTCCGTTCAACAGTTCGGGCTGTAGTCGTGTTCAAATAATGAAAAATCCCCAAAGACGTAACATAGGGAAAATGCATTTTGGGACCCCCCCTTTTTTCTCGGCCCCGCTTGACAGATCACCCTGAAACTTTCAACACAGCAGCTGAACCAAAAAGGGGAAGTTTTGTGAAACTTTTGTGAAGATTAGTCGAGCAGCGCCAAAGATATAGGCAAGTCAACAAACGTTTTTCCTCTGGAAACTAGGTCCTAACTATAACTACCTATTGGCGACATCAATAGGGCAGTGACTGGTTTGTTTTTGTTGCCACTGTTTTTGTTGAGGATGTCCTCTTTGCGCAGAACTTCACTGACACTGCTGGCCTGACACCTCTATTAAGATTTTTTGGTGAGCTCAACCATATTACTGACACCTCAGCATAAAACCTTAATACCTGCAATAGACGTGTGACTGTCTACCCATTTGCCTTTCAAAAGCACTAATAGCCTCTATGTTTTGCATGTTATGTTCTATTATGTTACACATATTTATATGGTGCATTAATCACCTGTGAGGGTATGCAAGCACTTCACAGGTGGGTAGGTGGAGGACTCCCAGAGGGTTTATTCAAAGAGCCAGGTCTTTAGCTTCTCGTGGAACTCAAAAAGTGATGAGGAGGCTCTGATGTTCTGTGGAAGGTCGTTTCATGTTTTGAGGGAGATGCACGAAAAGGCGTGGCCTCCTGCTCTGTGTATATGTGCAAGTTAGAGTCCAGCCGAGCGGAGGTGTCTGGGATGGAAGTGATGCGACTGTTGAGGTATGCTGGACCAATGTTGTGTAGTGCTTTGCATGTGTGCATGAGGAGATTGAATTGAGTATGTTTATGTATGGGGAGCCAGTGGAGTTCTATGAGGTGTGGTGTGATTTGGGAGTGGTGTGGTAGGTTAAGGACAAATCTTGGAGCTGTGCTCTAGATAATCTGGAGTCTGTTCAGGAGCTGTTTAGTGATTGGCTTAGAGTCCGTTTCCGTAGTCAAGTCTACTGTAAATGAGGGCCTGTGTGACTGTTTCGCTGGTGTTCTCTTGTAGCCATTTGAAGATTTTTTTGCAGCATCCTCAGGATATGGAAACAGGTAGAGGTCACAGAGTTGTCCTGGGCTGTCATGACGAGTTTGCCGCTCCAGATGATTTCTAGCTTTCAAGCATGGGTTGTGGGAGTGGGTCCTAGGTCTGCTGAACCACAGGTGTAGTCCCACAGAGAGGCCTTCTTTCCAAAAATCACAAATTTGGTCTTGTCCGATTTGAGCTTGAGGCAGTTGGATCTCATCCAGGTGGCTCCTGTGGTCATGTAGATGGCGATGTTGGTTCTTGTCACAGGTACCTTGTCCATAAGGGAGAGTATCAGTTGTGTGTTGTCTGTGTAGGGTAGAATGTTGCTGCAGTGCGACCTGATGATGTGGCCAGTGGAGTCATGTAGATTTTGAATAAGGCCATCTTAGAGATGATCCTCGGGGGGACTCCACAGATGAGGTTCCTGTCTTCTGACTTGTAGGGTGGGCATGGTGACTTTCTGGATTCGTCCTGTTAGAAAGGAGCAGATCCAGTTGAGGGTGGGACCTTGGATTCATGCCTCCTGAAGTCTTATTATCAGAGTGGAGTGGGAGACTGTGTCGAAGGCCGCTGAGAGATCGAGCAGTATGAGGGCAGCTATTTCCCCTTGGTCGAGGATCATCCTGATGTCGTCTGTTGCTGTGATGAGGGCTGTCTCAGTGCAGTGATTGGGTCTGACCCCTGATTGAGTGGTATCCAGGAGCTGGTGTAGGTCGAGGGGATTGGTCAGTCACTTGTTGATTGCTTTTTCCATGATCGTAGCTGAGGATGTTAGTAAGGAGAGTAGGCAGTAGTTTGCTAACTGCATGTAGTCTGCCAAAGTTTTTTTTAGTAGTGTATTGACCGCTGCTTGTTTCCAGGCTTCCGGGAAGGTGATGGTGGCTTTGGAGGTGTTTAGGGAGTGCTTTGCTGATCTGGGATGCACCCATGTTGTAGATGTGGTGGGGGCAAAGATCCATTTGGGTCCCAGAGTGGATGGTTCTCATGATGTTGGCTGTTTCTTCCATGGTGATTGTTTTCCAAGTAGTAATGCGCTTCCTGACCTTTCTGTGGGTAGTCTGGAGGCGAGGATGCTGGGGTTCGGTTGAGGGTTGAAGTTGTTATTTCGATTTTGATGCTGAAGAATTCGACAGTTAGTCACATATGTCTTGGTAGGGGGTGAAACTGTTGGTGGTGGATGTTGATGTGGTGAAGTCCTGGACTGTGGTGAAGATCTCTTTGCTGATATTGGAATTGCATTCTATGTGCTCAGCTAGGGCCTTCTACTTTGTTTCACTGATTTGTTGGAGGTAATGCCTTTGGGCTGCTTTGAAAGTGTTCTTGTCGGTTTCTTTCTGACTGGTTCTCCATTTCCGTTCCAGCTGTTTGCAGTACCTCTTTGATGATTGGTGTTTGTTTGTGTACCAGTTAGCCTTCTTCCAGGTTTTCTTCTGTTGTTTATGTTTGGGGGTTGCCAGGAAGTCGGTGCTGTCTGCGATCCACTTGTGAAATTGGTTGTGGTCATTGGTTAGGTTACTGATGGGGCTGGACTGGTTCAGGAGTAGGGTATGGGACCAGTCTGATTTTGTGATGCTGTTCTGGCTGTGACTTGCCAGACTTGTAGTGGTGGATTTTTTGTGGCAGGGGATGTTGATCTGGATGTTGACAATGACATAACGGTCCAGGTGAGAGGTGTGCCTGTGGTGACCTTGATGTTGTTGAAAAAGGCAAAGGCAGGGTAAAGGGTCTGCCAGGTGCAGTGTGTGGGTCCAGCGACATGCTGTACCAGCCAGAGGTTTCCTAGGCTTTCGAGAAGGGCTGCTGACTTGGGGTCAGTCCAGTCTTCCAGGTGGAAATTGCGGTTACCTAGGAAGATGTAGGTTTTGGAGTAGAAGGTGACCAGGGCGACAAAGTCTGCAGTGTTGTTGGTGAAGCCTGTGGTGCCGGTGATTGGTAGATCAGGGTTCTATTCAGGATGAAGTTAGCCGAGATTCAGAGCTTGTAATGCAGGTACTCCACGAAGGGGGTCTTGTTCTCTGTGGCTGTGGTGCAGTTGATGGTCTCATTGAAAATAATTGCCTTTCCTCCTTCAGGCTTGTGTTTGCAGTCTTGTTGTGTGATCTTGTAACCTGCCAGGACTGCCATTGCGATATTAGATGCTGATGCAGAGGTTAGCTATGTCTCTGTAAGGAAGAGGATGTCTGGAGTGTCATTGTCCAGTAGGTCCCAGATTTCTGTGGCAAGCTTGCTGAGTGAGCAGATGTTGAAGAGCATGCATGATAGTATGTCTTGGGGATGTGTGTTCTCTAGTGGGAGTGGGTGGCATGCTGGGAATAGGTTGGATGAGTGTTGATGGTGCTTGTATGGTGAGTGAGTGACTGCACACGAAGCAGCAGTAGGTACAAGAGAATGTGTAGTTCAGCATGGCAGCAGCGTGGAGATTGGCGTATAGGGTTATTATACCGGAAGAATGCTTCTTAGTACCTCTGGGGTGCAGTTCGATCAGGGTTTGTGGTGCTGGGTGCATTCCAGGTGTGGATGGGTGCAGACTGGCTTGCCTTTGGTGCGCCCATTGCACATATCCGCACTGCGGCAGCAATTAAGTAGGTGCTGGGATTGGGGAGGAGTGCAGGGGATTGTGAGCAGCGCTTACCAGGATCGCGGAAAGGAGCAGGTAAGGAGTGGAGGGAGGGGGTGCAGGAGGCGAGAAAAGAAGAGCAGGAAGGGCACAAAGAAGAAAGATATAGGAATCACAAAGAGATCGCACAAAACCTGATACAGAGGGCACAAAGGTAACAAGACAAAGAAAAAAAAAGATGGCACAAAAAGGTAACAGAGGCAGAAGAGAGCTAGACAAAAAGGCACAAAGAGATGGCACAAAAGCTAACAGAGATGGCACAGGAGGAAACAAGAGGCAGTGAGAGGCACTAGAGGTGCCAGAGAGAGCAGGAAAGAGCAAGAAAGCGAGAGTGGGATAGCAAGAGTGGGAGAGTGACGTGGGTTTCTCGAGGTGCAGGAGCTGGGTATGAAAGGGCCTTGACTAGTCGGAGGACCGGTCACAGGTAACTATGGGGGGGCTGGGCTTAGGCAGCTGCTTAATAGCCGGTCCTTGCTGCGGCCATAATTATGTAGGTCCTGGGAAGGGGAGTACAGCAGGGACAGTGGGTGGGACTTAGCAGGCACGCGGAAGGGAGCAGGTAAGAAGCGGGTGAGGGGTCTTTGGAGGCGGCAAAGGAGTGAAGGAAAGAGCATAAAGAGGAAAGACAAAGTAGTTACAAAGAGATGGCAGAAAATCTGACAAAGATAGCATAAAGGTAGCAAGACAAGGCAAAAGAGCACAAGAAAAAAAGGTACAAACAGATGGCACATAAAGGTAACAGAGGCAGAAGAGCACAATGCAAAAGAGATGACACAGAAGTGACAAGAGTCAATAGAGCACAAGACAAAAAGGCATAAAGAAATGGCACAAAAACTAATGGAGCCAGCACAGGAGAAAACAAGAAGCAGTGAGAGGCACTAAAGGTGCAAGAGAGAGCCAGAGAGAGTGAGAGAGAGTGAGGCAGAGAACAGGAGAGCGAGGCAGATAGCTTGCGGTGTAGGAGCTGGGTCTGGAAGGTGGGGTTGGGCCTAGACACCTGCTTAAATATTTGACAGAGTCTCCTCTACCACTTTGGCTTGACTTCCAGGCATGGGCCAGCCCACTGGCCTTTCAGGAACACCGCCCTGTTCTCACACAATTGTCTCTTGATGATTTAATATATGGCGAATCAAAATGAAGTGGTATATGTATCTTTTGTTCATGAACGGAGAGTAAAAAGTAAATATAATTTATAAAGGGCGAGGGGAGAGGTAGCTGCTTATTTCAAGCTCTCTGCATTTGTGTAGCTTTTAACTGTCAGCAGAGACAAGGAAAGTGTCACAGTTGTTGGGTCTGTCATTTGGATCACTTCTCAAAACAAAGGCTTTCATTGTGGGCAAGGCTTAACCACGAGGAGCTCGGCTGGAGGAGGGGTGCAGATGGATCATTCCGGCTAATGTGGATTTTTTCTGACCTATATGTTGGAGGAAAGTGGGGAGAGAATGGTGATCCTGTTACTGTTTCATTGAAGCTAAATGATCCCAACCTAAGGTCTGATCTTATGGCCGTCTTGAATTCAAGGTGGGGGTCTTATCTCGGCTCATGCACTTAGGGCAATGTATCATCTTTGATTGATCTAAGTTTTTTTGGGAGCAGTTGTAAAGTAGAGTTAATGCTGGTAATTATGTAAATAGGAAGTTAAGCTCAAAAGGTGTGACATGGAATGATTTGTTGCACTTCTATCATAAGATGGCCGTTTCCATTCTCCACAGAGAACCGGTCTGACTACAAGGTGACACCTGACTTCCACAAGACTGCCACTGCATAGACACTGACGGAGCTTTAAAGATCCTTTACGCCTGCATCAAGACCACTGTTATAGAAAGGGGATTATTTTAAAAATTGATTGCATTACATGTATATAACTGCTTTGTTCTACTTGTGCTAGTGTGTCACTCGAAGTTTCAAACATAAGCATTGACATGTCAAACGTCAGGACTCTGGGAACATGGAAATGTCACACAAAAGCAAACTGAAAACGTGTCAGCTATACATTTTAACCAGTAGACCTAGCCAGAGTGTGAGAAAGGCCCAACTTGCAACCCATGGTTCTAGACTCCTTTTAAGCCACTCAGTCATCAACTTTAGCTCTAGAGGAGAGGTGTAAAGTGGACCAATTAAGTGAGAGCCAGTGGGAGATCTGCCAAAGAAAAGGAATTAGCCCTTTACGAAGACTATTGCTAAAGTTCAATCAAACAACATGACAACTTATAAAATGTGCAAGGATGACAGATATTTAGAAAACAATGTTTTCAATGCTTGTTCATACGTGTTTAAATGTAGGCTTAACATTTGATATTTAGAATATTTTCCTAAAAACCATAGAAAATGCGGTTAGGCCAAAATATTGTAATGCTCTGCAGATTGTGTAGAAACATTGACCTTTAAGCTTATGCTACTTTTTGGATTTAAGTGGAGAAAACACCTCTGTGAAGCATATGGTACAGATTTGAGCTTGTGCATCTGTGCCAAACTCGTACCCGCATTTACAGATTAATACTAGCATGTTAAATACACCAATGCAAACACTAAATGGCTTTCAGTGTTAAGGGAGAGCCCATGCAGGTGGGAGCTCATTAGGAGGCCCCAGCTGTTCCAGGGAACACATTTCAAGGTGGCCTATTCACAGGACTAGGGGCCCGATTCACAAAAGTAATCTGAGACAAAATCCTAACTTTAAGTTAGGATTTTGTCTCAGTCAATCTTAAGTTTTGGCCTTAAGTTAAACTTAAGACAAACTTAATTTTAACTGAGACAAAATCCTAGTCGTAATGTTAGGATTTTGTCTCAGTTAAACTTAAGTTTGTCTTAAGTTCAACTTAAGACAGAAACTTAAGATTGACTGAGACAAAATCCTAACTTTAGTACTCCTAAATGACTTCTGTGAATACCGAAAGTCGTAAAGTTAGGATTTTGTCTCAGATTACTTTTGTGAATCGGGCCCTAGTTTCCTACATATGCCTTTTGCAGGAGCTCACAAAACATAATACACATCCTCCATCATAAATGTTTGAGGTGTCTCCTACCACTATGACCCTCATTACGAGTGGCCCGGAGTTGTATGGCGGGGGGTACCACTTGGAGATAATCTGAGAAGGCCAGTATTCTTGGGTCAGGGATTACTGGTTCTGAAAAAACACAGATTCAGTAATAATGGACCCGCAGACATCAGACTTTTGCAGACAGTTGATACGCTGAGCCCTTACCCACTGTACTATGTACCAAAGGCTCCTCACAGCTCACCCATCTTCTACTCCCCCCTGCCCCCACGCAACATCTAACACCACAGCTCTGAAAATAGTCCTGGGCCCATTTACCGCTTGCTCCAAACAGTTGTCAAGTAGATGTGAAATTACGCCTGTTTTTTCATTCCCAAAATCAATCAATCAATCGGGATTTGTAGAGCGCGGCTAATCACCTGTGAGGGTATCCAGGCGCTATGAAAGAGGGAAAAACAAATGGAATTAGGCCTGGAATTCTATTCACCATTCCAGGAGGGGGATCCTTGTAATCCATAGATGTATGTGCCAGGATAACAGGAAGAATTTGAGATCCCGGCCAGTATCTATTAATCATTCACTATGTGTAGTATAGTTGCAATGTTGGGCCCCATCATAAATCAGTTTGTGTCACAAATGTATGGCTTTGCTTAGATAGGGTATTTAGATAGGTGGATATTTACAAGCTGCTGCACATTTTGTGTATGCCTATCCAGCAAATATATATGGGGTGGTAACTATAATAATTTGCATAATAACCTAATGCTTTGTGTAAAAAAAACAAAAAACCTCAAAATAAAAAATCACATACAGACGAGGCTATATTGGTAGGATCAAACTTTGATGTCATGTATGGAAACCATGTTTAATATTCAGGGCATTTTGGTATAAGGAGTATGTGATGCAGTGGGGCTCACCTCACCACCCAAATGGTCTTGGTGGGTTGTACTTGCCTGGTGTGCCCTGCCTTTTCATACTCATGCTCTCAGTATATTTAGCATATAGAGTATGGGGAAACAGAGGCTGGTATGTCACCCAGTGCTCCTAAAGGTACTTTGCCTGGAGTCTGATAGATCACTATCACTTACTAAAAAATAGATGATGGAATCGTGAGAACAATGTATGGATATCCTCATGAATGCTAATACTTCTATCTCCTGACCCATTGAGTCTGCATTTATGTATGATGGTTGAATCATGTTGCAGCTGCAATTGGTGTAGTGTAGGGGAGTTAAATTGATGTACCTCAAATAGGTGGTGCTCTTGCCTTGACAAGGTGTCTGTTGGAAATGGCCCTTTTTGCAGGGTCACCCCTAAACTTTTTGCCTGCCTCCTGTATTTTTGCTGACCTGTTCCTGTTGGTTTTATGACTCTGGGCACTTTACCACTGCTGTTCAGTGCTAAAGTGCATATGCTCTCCCTTTGTAAATATGACTATGTGAATTGGTATATCCCTGATTGGCTTATTTGGTTTACCTGTTAGTCCCTAGTAGTGTGGCCTGAGTGTGCCCAGGGCTGGTAAACCACATGCTGCTGGTGGGCCTGCAGCACTGATGTGTGCCACCCACAGAAGCAGCTTGTAAAGTGTGTCTCAGACCTGCCACTGCAGTGTCTGTGTGCAGTCCAGAACTGCCATCTTGGCTGTGAAGTGCACCCACTTCCCATCCCCTGAACCTTCCCTTGGCATCTTGTAAGTCACCCCTATGGTAGGGTGCATTGTATGTGTAAGGTAGGACATGCCTTGGTGTGTGTAGCATGTCCTGGTAGTGAATTATGCCCCATTTCGTTTTTCACTACTGTAAGGCTACCTGTTCCTCATAGGCTAGAATGGGCAGTTTGACTATTACATTCTATAGTCCTAACTGACCCCAGGAACATGGTAGAAAAACGAATTTAGTATGCCTGAGCTCAGAATATTAAAATACATCTTTTAGTGAAGTTTATTCTTATATTCTGTGTTTGAAAATACCACTTTTAGAAAGTAGGTATTTTCTTGCCTAAGCCTTCCAGTGTGCTCTGCTGTTATGTGTATTGGCTGTCTGGTTTTAGAGGGGCAGGGCAGGCTGAGTCAGACCTGGGTTGAATAGAGAGATCTGCATTTAGAGTGTGGGGAGGGGTGGCTCCTTGACCTGAATAGGGCTGTGCCTGGCAAGGTGAATGCTGGCTCCACCTCCTACTGTGTGTCTGCTAGCAGACCCCCTCTTTCTGAAAGGAAGAATGCAGCCTGGTAAACAAAGTGCTCCAGGCCTGAGCAGAACTGGTTCTGGCTAGGTTCAGTGACTTGTAGCTTCTGAGAACAAAGACTTTTGGGGTATAAATATCTGTGCTCAAACCCCTACAATTTGTATTGCTTTTGGATCTGGTAAGGAAACTCTGTCCGTGCCACTGGAGGAATCTGCAGGAAGTGACTGTCCTTGTGCTTGTGTGTTGTTTCTTGCACTGGCCTGCAGCAGTGACCACTGGACCTTGAAGAAGAGGAAAAGGAACTTTTGAGAGAACTTTTATTTTTGTTACAGCAATTACCCAAGGGCTAGGAAGAGAGCTAGCCTCCTGCTGGAGTCTCAGGCACATCAGACTCCACCACCAACCTCCTGCTTCCTCCCTGCGAGGATTGCTATCTGCTGATGAGGCTCCTGTGAGTTCCAGGGCCTCTAGTTTTGCTTCAGAGAAAAGAGTGCTGGAAATCGTCGCTAACGCACGTTTGTGAGCCGCTGCAGCCGAGAGGGCTAGTAAAATCCTCGCGCTGCTGCCGCTGGGTGCTCGCAACACGAAACCATCGCTAACGCCCCTTTGCGAGCCGCTGCAGCTGAGACGCGCTGGAAAAATCATCGCGCTGCTGTCGCCGAGCGCTCCAACCCCTAAAGAAATCATCGCTTCAAGACATCGCTTTGCGGACGCCGTGCGTCCGCCATTTTCATCGCATCGCACCGGATTTCGTCGCTCCCTCGCGGAGCGTCATCTCTTCGCATCGCAACACAATCGCACAGCGCAACAGGATCGTCGCATCGACTTCTCCCTCGCGGCAAGAAAGTCATCGCATCGGCGGCCTAGCGTGCAGAAGTTGGTCGCAGTGTCTCCGCACGCATCACGCAGATCAGCGCATCATCCTCCCTTGCGGCAAGGATTTCAACGCATCGCCGGCCTCGCGTGCCGAGAATCATCGCTACCACTTCTTTGCGACATTTTGTTGGTTTTGCTACTAAACCCAGGTACTTTGTGAGAGAAAGGGTCGCAGAGACCACTGCTTTGAATTTGAACTTTATTTTTGCAACCTTTGAACTATTTTTTGACTCCTTCAACAGCCATCCTATTTTTTGACAGTCTTATGAGAGAAAGGGTCGCAGAGACCACTGCCTTGAATTTGAACCTTATTCTTGCAACCTTTGAACTATCTTTGACAGCCCTTCAACAGCTATCCTATTTTTGACAGTATTTTGGCTTTTACAGTTATTGGTCTTGTGATAAATCTGCCTTTATATAAAGATACTTATTTTTTATAACTACTTGTGTGGTGTCCCTCTGTAGTGTTCCTCACTGTGTTACTGTGTATGGTCATAAATGCTTCACACCCTGCCTCTGAGATAAGCCTACCTGCTCGTGCTACGTTACCACAGGGTTGAGCAGGGGTATTAAAGAGGGTAGCCCTCTCACTCTGACTTAGGAAGAAGGGTCCCTACTTGGACAGTGGCCAGCCATTGCCAACTAGAGACCCCCATTTCTAACATTGGTGGTCAGCGGTGAGGATCTGGACTTGCATTTATGATCGCATACAATAATTATAGTGTACACTACTAGTGAGTGCAGACCATAACGTACCGCATACATTTTTTGAGAGTTTTTTGGATCCTATATTGTAATTGATATTGCCGGTGATTTTTCACCCGCACACATTTCCTAAGAGTTTTTGGGATCCTATATTGTGATTGATATTGCCGGTGATTTTTCACCCGCGCCCATTTTTTGAGAGTTTTTGGATCCCATATTGTAATTGATATTGCCGGTGATTTTTCACCCGCACACATTTCTGAGAGTTTTTGGATCCTATATTGTGATTGATATTGCCGGTGATTTTTCACCCGCATACATTTCTTTTGAGAA
Organism: Calotriton arnoldi; assembly: GCA_963921515.1. NCBI lineage: Eukaryota > Metazoa > Chordata > Amphibia > Caudata > Salamandridae > Calotriton > Calotriton arnoldi. The sequence continues at coordinate 2,163,600 of CAWUFW010000777.1, forward strand.
GTTTTCTTCTATCTTTTATTGATATTGCCCGTGATTGTTACAATGGGCAAGCCTATGTTTTATTGATATTGCCGGTGATAGTACCCGCATAAATTTTTGAGAATTGTTGGATCCTATATTGTGATTGATATTGCCGGTGATTTTTTACCCGCATACATTTTCTTGAGAAGTTTTCTTCTATCTTTTATTGATATTGCCCGTGATTGTTACAATGGGCAAGCCTATGTTTTATTGATATTGCCGGTGATAGTACCCGCATACATTTTTGAGAATTGTTGGATCCTATATTGTGATTGATATTGCCGGTGATTTTTTACCCGCATACATTTTCTTGAGAAGTTTTCGTCTATCTTTTATTGATATTGCCCGTGATTGTTACAATGGGCAAGCCTATTGTTTATTGATATTGCCGGTGATAGTACCCGCATACATTTTTGAAAGTTTTTGGATCCTATATTGTGATTGATATTGCCGGTGATTTTTTACCCGCATACATTTTCTTGAGAAGTTTTCTTCTATCTGTTATTGATATTGCCCGTGATTGTTACAATGGGCAAGCCTATTTGTTTTATTATTGATATTGCCAGATATTGCTACAATGGGTCTTGCTGAAATGAGACCTACCTTTTATATAGATGATCTGTTAACCTACAGTCTAGAGGAGCTAAGGGGGTTCTGTGAGGAGAAGGGCTTAGCAGTGAGTAGGAAGGAGACTCCGCTATCCCTGCAGACATCCCTGAGACTTTGGCAACAAGACAGATGGAGATTCTTGGAGTCCCAGTACACCTACCAAGAGGGTAGTTGGTCTGAGGGTGGCTCTAGAGAGTCTGAAGAGGAGGAAGAAAGTGTTATGGAATATCTCATAGGTGGGGAGTTCCTTGATGAGCCTAGTGCCTATGGTAGTGCCAGATTCCCCTCATGGTCCCCAGAGGAGTTGGGGGACAGGCGGGAAGGTCCCATAGGTAGGGAGTCCCTTGCTGGATCTAGTGCACAGGGTAGTGCCCAATCCCCTTCATGGTCCCCAGAGGAGTTGGACAGACAGAGGGAGAGGGAGTACCAGCTGGAATTGGAGAGGCTCCAAATAGAGATTGCCCAGCTGGAGGCGCACCTAGCGCAGATAGCAGAAAAGGAGAAGTTAGCTCCAGAGGGGAGGTTACCCCTGGAGCGCAGTTTTAATTGTCTGGATTCCCCAGAGAGGGTGGGGTCAAGTGGTGGCAGCAAAATTGAAGTATATAGTGATGACAGTGTAGTACACCCACCCAGGGATGTGGCACCTGACTTGAAGGAGGGGGTTGATCTACACCAGGGGATTCAAGGACCTGAGATAGCTCCATTGGTGTGCAGTGTCCCTGAGGTGGATTGGGGAACTAGCGCAGGGGCCCATAGTCCTAGTGAAAGGAGTGATACTCTACCGACTCTGGATGAGAGGTGCAGGGAGAGGGGTTCCCCGTGGTTGAAGTCCTGGTGTATGAGTGTGAGGACCGCCCAGAAGAGTGTGGGTTGAGTGATAGAGACAGTCAGTTAATGTCTCGCCCATTTCAAGAGAGTGGTGTGGGGTACGTGTGTGAGGCACTGGATTGTGAGGTAAAGGTTAGCACCTGTGTGGAGCTGTGTAATCCAATTGTGGGAGAGCATATTGTGAGTTCCTGTTTTCCAGAGCTAGGCCAACACCTGTCAGATTGCGAGTTCTCTGATCCTAGGGAACTTGCACAGGAGGCAGACCTCTGGGTGAGTACCAGAGGCTCTGTAGAGGCATTAGGGAATGACCCTAAGAGAAGTGGTTCAGAAGTTTTCCAACCCAGAGTGCTGGGAAAGGTTAGGAGTGTTACAGCTGGGTCCCCTTGTTGTGAGGAGGTTGTAGGGCCTCACATCCTGTCTCGTGGGAGCAGGAGTGAGACTGGGATAGGTCCCGAAGTGCCCCAGCCTCAGTCCCCAGGACTGGATGGTTCCATGAGGGAACACCAGGTGGGGAGCCTAGTCTGTCTGGATGGACCGTCCATTGTGGGGGTACCCCAGTGTTAGGTGAGCTGGGAGTGCCTGTAGTCAGGCCTCCATCAGTTCTTGTGCCTGGCAGTGCCACTCCTAGGGGAGGGTACAGAAGTCCAGTCTGAGGGATGAAAGGGGGAAAGAGTCCCCAGTGGAAGAACCAGTGGGTCAGGGGCCAGCCAGAAGGGCTGAGCCTCATAGGATTGGCCATGGTGACGCCACTTCTGTCCTGTGGCATCTTCACGCACTGTCAGAGGGACAGGAGGTCGTGAGCTCTGTGCCAGGCAGACTGTCACGCAACACGCTAGGTATGTGTCACCCTCAGGAAGTCCTGGTTGGCCAGGCAGTTGTTCAGCCGCAGGGGTTGGTCCCTGGGTTGGTAAGTCAGGTCCAGGAGTTGTCTGACCTGGAGGGAGGGACAACTGTAAGCAGTGTCCCGACCATTTTTTCCAAGAGCACCACTCCAGGTGGGAGGGTGCAGTATGCTGGAAGGGGGTGCAGAGGGAGGGAGTCCTCGCCTCTGACCCCGGTGCACCCTGAGGGTATTTTCAGGTTGGTAGGTCAGTTGCAGGGTCCAGGCCCTGAACTGGTGGAGGGGTGTGTTTCCCTTGAAGGGAGCCTGTGGGCTCCCCAGGAAGTCCTGGGTGGCCAGGCGGTTGTTTAACCCCAGGGGTTGGTCCCTGGGATGGTAAGTCAGGTCCAGGTGTTGTCTGACCTGGAGGAAGGGACAACTGTAAGCAGTGTCCCGACCATTTTTTTTCCCAAAAGCACCACTCCAGGTGGGAGGGTGCAGTATGCTGGAAGGGGGTGCAGAGGGAGGGAGTCCTCGCCTCTGACCCCAGTACCACCTGAGGGTTTTTCCAGGTTGATGGATCAGTTGCAGGGACAAGGCCCTGAACTAGTGGAAGAGTGTATTTTCCTTGGGGGGAATTGGTGTACTCCCCCAGAAGTCCTGGGTTGCCAGGCACAGGCCCAGCCTAAGGGTACAGACCCTAGGTTGGGGGCCAGGTTCAGGGTGTCCCCCTGATCTGGAGGAAGGGGCAACTGCTAACAGTGCCCCTCCCGGTTTGTGTTATGGAGGCACCTCTCCAGGTGGGAGGGTGCCGGGCCCCAGTAAAGGGGCGGGGAGAGGGCAGCCTCACCCCTGACCTCCGCCCAGTCTAAGGGTACAGACCCTATGCTGGGATACCAGTTGCAGGATAGAACCCCTGAACTGGTGGGCGACTCATGCAGGACACCTGCCTCAGGTGCCCTGACAATTCTGGAGGGGGTACCGCTCCAATTGGGAGGGTACCGAGCCCCAAAGAGAAGGACCGGGTGTGGGGGAGCCCACCCCAGTCGCTGGCCCCGCCGTTGGGTACAGGCCCAGGGCTGGTGGGTCAGTGTCAGGACGCGTTGCCTGACCTGACAGGAGGGAGAGTGGACAAAAGGTGCCAGACACCTGGGGTTACTGCCCCGCACTCTCTGATGCCACAAAGTTTGAGAGCCCTGAGAGGTATAGGGCTTGGATTTTATCACTGACTACTGTCAGTGACTACTGGGGCTTGTTGTTTATCTGTTGGGACACACCTGGGGGCCAGTTAAGGTTAGATGCTGCACAGGTGGTATCCACAGGTGAGGGGAAGAGTTCCCCATTGGTTATCTTAGTGGGCCCTAGGAGTGTGGACAGAGGGATCCACCAGGGTTCAGATTGGAGTAGAGCTGCCATATGCCCCTGCAGTTGCGGGCCAGTTCCGTGTTCTATCGCCCGAAGCAGGGAAGCCCATCAAAGTAGTGATTGGTCTACCCTGCGTTTTGGCTGGAAGGGGTTGTGTTGGAAATGGCCCTTTTTGCAGGGTCACCCCTAAACTTTTTGCCTGCCTCCTGTATTTTTGCTGACCTGTTTCTGTTGGTTTTATGACTCTGGGCACTTTACCACTGCTGTTCAGTGCTAAAGTGCATATGCTCTCCCTTTGTAAATATGACTATGTGAATTGGTATATCCTTGATTGGCTTATTTGGTTTACCTGTTAGTCCCTAGTAGTGTGGCCTGTGTGTGCCCAGGGCTGGTAAACCAAATGCTGCTGGTGGGCCTGCAGCACTGATGTGTGCCACCCACAGAAGCAGCTTGTAAAGTGTGTCTCAGACCTGCCACTGCAGTGTCTGTGTGCAGTCCAGAACTGCCATCTTGGCTGTGAAGTGCACCCACTTCCCAGCCCCTGAACCTTCCCTTGGCATCTTGTAAGTCACCCCTATGGTAGGGTGCATTGTATGTGTAAGGTAGGACATGCCTTGGTGTGTGTAGCATGTCCTGGTAGTGAATTATGCCCCATTTCGTTTTTCACTACTGTAAGGCTACCTGTTCCTCATAGGCTAGAATGGGCAGTTTGACTATTACATTCTATAGTCCTAACTGACCCCAGGAACATGGTAGAAAAACGAATTTAGTATGCCTGAGCTCAGAATATTAAAATACATCTTTTAGTGAAGTTTATTTTTATACTCTGTGCTTGAAAATACCACTTTTAGAAAGTAGGTATTTTCTTGCCTAAGCCTTCCAGTGTGCTCTGCTGTTATGTGTATTGGCTGTCTGGTTTTAGAGGGGCAGGGCAGGCTGAGTCAGACCTGGGTTGAATAGAGAGATCTGCATTTAGAGTGTGAGGAGGGGTGGCTCCTTGACCTGAATAGGGCTGTGCCTGGCAAGGTGAATGCTGGCTCCACCTCCTACTGTGTGTCTGCTAGCAGACCCCTCTTTCTGAAAGGAAGAATGCAGCCTGGTAAACAAAGTGCTCCAGGCCTGAGCAGAACTGGTTCTGGCTAGGTTCAGTGACTTGTAGCTTCTGAGAACAAAGACTTTTGGGGTATAAATATCTGTGCTCAAACCCCTACAATTTGTATTGCTTTTGGATCTGGAGAGGAAACTCTGTCCGTGCCACTGGAGGAATCTGCAGGAAGTGACTGTCCTTGTGCTTGTGTGTTGTTTCTTGCACTGGCCTGCAGCAGTGACCACTGGACCTTGAAGAAGAGGAAAAGGAACTTTTGAGAGAACTTTTATTTTTGTTACAGCAATTACCCAAGGGCTAGGAAGAGAGCTAGCCTCCTGCTGGAGTCTCAGGCACATCAGACTCCACCACCAACCTCCTGCTTCCTCCCTGTGAGGATTGCTATCTGCTGATGAGGCTCCTGTGAGTTCCAGGGCCTCTAGTTTTGCTTCAGAGAAAAGAGTGCTGGAAATCGTCGCTAACGCACGTTTGCGAGCCGCTGCAGCCGAGAGGGCTAGAATAATCATCGCGCTGCTGCCGCTGGGTGCTCGCAACACGAAACCATCGCTAACGCCCCTTTGCGAGCCGCTGCAGCTGAGACGCGCTGGAAAAATCATCGCGCTGCTGTCGCCGAGCTCGCAACCCCTAAAGAAATCATCGCTTCAAGACATCGCTTTGCGGACGCCGTGCGTCCGCCATTTTCATCGCATCGCACCGGATTTTGTCGCTCCCTCGCGGAGCGTCATCTCTTCGCATCGCAACACAATCGCACAGCGCAACAGGATCGTCGCATCGACTTCTCCCTCGCGGCAAGAAAGTCATCGCATCGGCGGCCTAGCGTGCAGAAGTTGGTCGCAGTGTCTCCGCACGCATCACGCAGATCAGCGCATCATCCTCCCTTGCGGCAAGGATTTCAACGCATCGCCGGCCTCGCGTGCCGAGAATCATCGCTACCACTTCTTTGCGACATTTTGTTGGTTTTGCTACTAAACCCAGGTACTTTGTGAGAGAAAGGGTCGCAGAGACCACTGCTTTGAATTTGAACTTTATTTTTGCAACCTTTGAACTATTTTTTGACTCCTTCAACAGCCATCCTATTTTTTGACAGTCTTATGAGAGAAAGGGTCGCAGAGACCACTGCCTTGAATTTGAACCTTATTCTTGCAACCTTTGAACTATCTTTGACAGCCCTTCAACAGCTATCCTATTTTTGACAGTATTGTGGCTTTTACAGTTATTGGTCTTGTGATAAATCTGCCTTTATATAAAGATACTTATTTTTTATAACTACTTGTGTGGTGTCCCTCTGTAGTGTTCCTCACTGTGTTACTGTGTATGGTCATAAATGCTTCACACCCTGCCTCTGAGATAAGCCTACCTGCTCGTGCTACGTTACCACAGGGTTGAGCAGGGGTATTAAAGAGGGTAGCCCTCTCACTCTGACTTAGGAAGAAGGGTCCCTACTTGGACAGTGGCCAGCCATTGCCAACTAGAGACCCCCATTTCTAACAGTGTCCATGGTACATTGTGATTGATGAGGCATTAGAAATCATGTGTCTATTGTGGTGTGCCATGTTGATGCATCCAGTAATTACTTCCCCAGACCTGCCAACTCACACAGTGCCACCGTGTGTCACACAATGTCAGCTCCTTTCACATAGTCACCCGCTGAGGACCCAAACCCACACATTGGCAGGCAAGGCCAGCTGGAAACCACTACATATAGTGCATTTCCAGCTCATCTTGTGTGGCTGCAAGCAGCCAATGACCATTAAGTGGTATGAAAACACCACAGGACATCGGCGACAGCCTCGGCAACCCTTTTTTTTGGGAGGTGAAGAGGGTGTGGTGGGCTTGATGGAGGGCACAGTGCCTCGAGGTTCCACTCCCTCCTCACACTGTAACATTTATTTACAGGTTGCCAGGTCTGCGTCCCCCTTGGGAAATGTATCATGGGCATCCCTTGCAATGACATGGTTTCTATCACTTGCACATTTACCAACTAACCCCCTTTTCATTAGGACTCATCCCCACCCTTGATTCTATTGCTAGTTTCAAACTTTCCAATTAGTTAGCTGATTCAGTTGGCTAAAACAAAAAGGTCTTCTCCTTACAGAACATTTTTAGGTGAGCCAAGGCAAGATGAGGCCTGTGACCCAAGAAGAACAGTGCACTGTGCATCTTATGAAGTTATCTCTACTTTTCCAGCAAGTCAGGGCTGAGATCGGGAACAATATAATCTTTCCTCCTCTGGAAAACACCTTTCAATGATAGCTGCCCAATGCACAATCTTCCTCATGCCTTCCTCTCCAAGCATGTCTATGAAGGTGCCTTGCTCTCCACTTCTGTCCTCACCCACCTTGTGGATAGCCTTTTTCTTCTGTCCACTTGCAAAGCCCTGTTCTATAACTTACTGTTGACCGCTTCTTGAAGAAAGGTCTCTACCAAGACAATGTGATCATGGGGTTCCTCCACCTATGGCCACCCCAGAACCTGTTGGCTTCTGGCACGCATTGCATATTCCAGGTGTTCTCCTCTAAACTTACCACCACTTGTAACACGCATTTTTGCACCTCTGTGCTCCATGCCGTACCTTAATCCAACTGTCCAAGAATCACCTCCACTGTCATTAATTTGCTGTCAGCACAGATCCGCTCTTTCATAACTGCTGTCTCCTTTGCTTCCAGTTGTTCAGCTCTAGCTTCAAAGAACTCCATCCTTCTGTCCACATTATAATATTTCTCATGCAACTCCTACACAGAGGCCTAAATGGCCATCTCCCCCTTTGCCAAACTCTAGACACGCCCCACTTCCTCATCATAATTTTCAGCAGACTATCAAAAGTTATCCTCTCCTCTCAGCTTTTTTGGTGTATATACTCTGATAAGTCTGAGTTCTTCCCATGTTGCAACTGCACAATATTCTACAATTTTTACCACTCTGTCAATGTATAGCTCCTAGTGGTTCTACTGTGGTGAGAGCTTTGGAAGTTGGAACGTGAATTACAACACTCCTTCATGCCAATCTGCTCATATAGACAGTAATAAAATCCCCATAGCGTAGTCCCTTCCACTGCCCTTGAGATTAGGGCTGGTAATCGTATGTTCCAGCCAAGGAGCTGACAGCGCTCTTTTAAAGAGCACCCTGACTGCTGGTCACCTTTGTACCTGGAACTAGACTGCCTGTTTCAATGAGAGGTGCCTACATTCAGTCAATCAATCAGTCAATCAATCAATTACATTTGTACAGCACACAGTTGCTTTCAAAGAAGCGTCCCGACACCAGCAGAAAAGTCTTCATTATAGAGGAAAGTCTTTAGGAAAATGTGTAAAGTATATAGCAGAAACAAAACAGGTAAAAAGTCAAAACACAACATAATAAAAGTCTCAAACATAGAAAAAAATTAATGAGTAAGATGACGCCAAAAACAACAAAAAAGTGGAATGAGAGAAATGGTTTTAAAGATTTAAGACAACAAGTGCAAAGAAAAAGTAAAGCGCCAATCAGTAGTCACTATTCATGTGTTGGATGCACCAAGTGTGTTGACTTGGTCAAAGATTTTATTTTTCGGCCGTTGGAAGTGTACCTCTATGCTGGAGCTCCCGTCTTGTGGCGCCGTTCCTGATCTTACTGCTGCAATTTTCAGTGATCCACTTTTCTTCTGCAGCTCTTCGCTTCTTTGATCTTTAAAAACCTGACAAAGGCAAGAAAAGGAATTTGTGGTGAAGGAGTATAGCGCGGTAACGCTCAGTGTGGTCATCTGACCAAGCACATTTGAGAGTTGATGTTTGAACATTTGAGAATTGTGTTACTGATCTGACATTGACAAAATTTGCTAGAGACATTGACTATAGGATATTTGTTGGCGAACATTACAGAACTCGTTTAAGATAAATATGTTCTAGACTATTCAATACTTAGCATTGCATGTTGGCCTAACACAGGATCCACCAGCCGAAGCGCCCGTTCCCCGGGAGCGAAGAATGCGTCCCCTCCTTTCCCAGAGATACAGCCTCCCCAGTGCTTAAGGCAGAATACACTTGAGGGAGCAAATATCCCCAAAAAATGAAGGGACCAAGAAAGACCATCAGAGAAGTCCCAACACAGCCAGACAGGGAGAAGGTCAAGTCCAGTAAGAAATGGAATCCCTAAGTGGAAGGAACAACAAAACAAAGATCAGTGATGAGAATAAGTTATATCTAAACAGACACAGTACCCTCAATGAGTAAACCAACCATATACTGTGCACTCCTCCACACTTACTTGTTGTCAAGGGTCAGTAGATCTCTAATCAGATGGTCTCTTAGGGAGGGGGGTCACACAGTATCCAACTCTTACAGAATATTGCGCGCTCCAGCGCTTCTGTCGTCTTTTACGTAATGCAGGATAACTGAACAGACTCGGAAATATGTCAAAAGAAGATTCTCAGGAACCACGCTAATAAAAACGGTAGCGTGTGTTCTCAAATGTCCGCCTTTCAGAAAATAAAAACAGCGCCCGCAATCTGGGCGGAGACCAGCAAAAAGCGGAAACGAGTAGCACCAGTAATCGGAGCCCAAATTGAAGAGTGGGGCGTCCCCCGCAGGCGTCAGCTCCGAGAGAGGAATCCACGAGTACTTGCGTTGTAACAAGGCAGGAATTGCCAGTGCAAAATGAGTAACAGCTGGGATTACGAACAAAAAAGTAAAAGGATGCACTCGGTAAGCCTAAAACCCACAGCTCGTTGCATCCATGAGCAGAAAACATAAAGCAGCTTGCCTATAATTCCGCAAGCGTTATCAAGAGGAAAAAGTTAGCGTGATCAACGCGCTAATCCACGGCAAAGGGAAAGTCTCAGTAAATTCACAGGGGAGGGAATTCCGTTGGGGGTGGCAGCGCGTCCTCGCGCTGCAGAATGCTGAAGGATAGGAAATCCAATACGTAGGAAGAATAGCTTAGGCAGCTCACAAAGGTATCACAGGAACAGGAATCCGTGTTGACAATAATCCAACTAGGGAGCAGGTCAATACGCCAAATGAGGAAAGCCAAGCACTCAGGCACAACAGCTGAGGGCTTAAATCTTCCCGATCACCTGACCATTCCCACAGCAGTGTGGGAGAGTGCACAACCCCTTCTCTCTCAAAGCATTCTGGGAGATGTAGTCTCACTATTGCACATGAAGCTTGACTTCTAACATTGCAAGTAATGGGTAAATCATGGTTTCACGCTTTATTTATTAAGATTCAGATCTACCATTAGATCCACAATCAAGAATCCAGATCTACTATCAAAAATGATCAATACATGTTGAAAAAACTTTTAAAATATATATTTTTTTAAAACACATTTCATTAAAGGCGTTAAATAATAACCAAGTTGCCTCTTTTGTCGTACATACATCATATTTAAAAAACAAGGTTCCAGGTAAAGAAATTTGTTACAATGCAAAGTAGGGCAGGTAAATAAAACATTATCTGAATTTTCATAATCACATAATCTCTCTTCAAAGGCTAGACCAACCCATGCGCCTGTAAACATTTTTATGGCTAAAATGTTTATATGCAACAACACATAAAAACGTCAAACCCTGTGTCTTAAGTTCCAAGTGAAATAAGGTCGAGGCTGCGCTTCGATGCATCAGGATAAAAACAACATCCATCTTCTTCTTTCCCTTAAAGGTTAACGTGTCTAAACTAATAGACCTACTCCTAATATGAGTTTTCAGGAAATATTTAAGTTGAGCACAAGACGTGTCCATCAATCAGCCGATCTCTCATGTTAAAGTGCATAAGTGCTTGCTCAAAATTTTCAATGAGAGTGTTCACTTTCTTATTCTGACTGAAGACTTCAGAGTGTAAATAGCCTCTTAAAGTAAGCTTATTACTATGCAAAAGCCGAGCAACCCAACATAAAGTAGCAGCCAACCCCATTACGCGAGAACTTGGCAAGCCCATCTGTAGTTGTAGCCCTTCAATCAGTGTCAGAGAATTTAAGTTACAAATTTTCCTTAAATCTTTACCCTCTATTTTATGCATAAAATTCAAATATTTTGTGTCAATTACTTCGATAGTATATAGCAGTGTGGGGGGGGATTTTGCAGCATAAACCATAAGCAAATGTTTAAAATCTTGATGCCCGTGGCCCTATAAGGTACTAAAAGTGTATTCATATGGGCTTGTACCTTACTTTAAATAGCTGAGATGTGTTCACTCTCTTGTAAATTAGCTTAAAAGATTTTCCCTAAACAGGGTTATGTATGAACTACTTCCATTTTTTTATTCCCTAAAAGCCATTTATAGCTTCTAATCTTTTTACGTTTTTTGCCCCGGAAAGCAAGTACTTTACTTTTATGTATATTGATTATCAGGTAATGAATATCTGTATATTTTTGTGAAACATCTAAACAACTCTGCAGGCCCTTTGGAGTGAGATCTAAAATCACAATATCATCCGCATTTAAGAGCAAAGTTATGTGTCAAAGACCCAACTTTGGAGCAGCCCCTCCTGCTTCCTTCAACAAGTTGGTCAAATCATAAATATATAAGAAGAAAAGCAGGGGGGATAATAAACATCTCTGCTCTATTTTTGGGGCAAGCCCATCGTCGCTCCCAAGCAGGATGTGATACCAGGTGGAGGAATATAATGTTATTACGACATTAAGTAAGGGATCAGGTGTGCTCAGAGCACGAAGCTTACTCCAAAAGATAGGTCTGTCTACACGGTCAAAAGCTGTTGAAAAATCAACAAATGCTGCATAGACAGACATACCCCATGTCGAGACATACTTCTGTAAGATCACCGGAAGGTCAAGGTTCGAGCTATTTGATCTGAAGCCAGCTTGTTCCAGAGAAATAATATTATCTTCCACCTAACTTTGTAAGTGGTTGAGAACACTCTTAGCAAATATTTCCCTGAGAGTTGATTAACATTATCTGCCTATAATTACAGGGTTGATTAATCGTGCTTTTCTTAAGGAGCGGAAGGATAATACTTCCCTTCTATGAAACTGGAAGAGTGCCAGTTAAATAGCAAAATTTAGAGAAAGGGGCTAAATATCTTGACCATAGATCTTCCTGCCCTCTAGCACCAGAGGCTTCTTTGGCATCATGTATTATGTTCCTAATCTGAATTTCAGTTGGGCAGCGTAAATCTATTTCCTCAGGACTAGAGGAACTATCGGGAGAAAAGGACATTACAACCGAGAATTAGCGGTAGAAAGATTCGAAATATATGTTGTCCACTCATATAAGACCTGTCAGTCTTAGGATGGTCTTTCCCCAAACTTTGTGCCTTACTCCTCCATTTTTGTTTAGCTCGTTTTGTAGGCCTTAGGACTCTGTGCACTTTACCATTGCTAACCAGAGCTAAAGTGTGTGTTCTCTCTCCTTTAAACATGGTGAATTTGACTTACACCCAATTGGCAACTTTAATTTACTTGTAAGTCCCTAGTAAAGTTGTACTACATGTACCCAGGGCCTCCAAATTAAATGTTACTATGGGCCTGCAGAACAGATTGTGCAGCCCACTTACGTAGCCCTTAAACCTTTAGCCTAAACCTTCCTATTTAATGCATATACATCACCCCTAGGGTAGGCCCTAAATAGCCCATAGGGCAGGGTGAAGTGTCTTTAAAAAGTAGGACATGAACTTTTAAGTGCTCCATGTCCTGGTACTGAAAAACTCTTAAATTAGTTTTTCACTACTGCAAGGAGTACCTCTCCCATAGGATAACATTGTGTTACCGTATTACAGTTAATACGTTGGGAGCAAAAATGTCATTTGTGGTGTATAAAGAAGTTTAATATAGAAACCCTCTTTAATGGTAAAGTCGGATTTTCATTCACAAATCTGAAAATGGCACTTTAAGAAAGTTCACAACACAAAACTTCTCGGGTCTATCATAAAGTGAAAATAAAATTAAAAATTGTGTCTCTCAATAAAGCTCCTCTGGGGAGCAATCCCTTTTAGGACGAATGCCCTCACCCACCATAGGTGGCATGCTTCATCATATGGGCTTCTCCTCCCAGTGAGAAAACCTAGTCTCACCGAGGGCTACAACTCTCTCACTGTGAGATAGGAGCTCTGGGATGTTTTCATAACAATTCTAAGATGTTTTAAGGATGCTAAGATCCCATATGTGAATGCTAGGCGTCATAAGGGTGCAGCGCTGAATATGATTATGACAATAATTGTGAAAATGTGATATTAAAACTACCTAGTTGGAACAAAAAAATTAAATATTTATTAGCCTGTCCAAACTGGCAGAATTAAAAAGCAGTGCAAAGCAGTGCAAATTAAACTGCTAAGTTGACAAGATCGGTCGACATGTTTCAGCCTATTTGATCTTAAAAAAGTATCCAGGCTTTCATCAGGACCATAATAAAAAAACAATGCTGCTGCAAACGTGAAAAAATAATAATGAACAGTGATATCAAACCAGTAATCCAATTGATTAGACTCGGTACTACTGGAACTTATCTGTAGATATGAGACACAAAAGACACTTTATGATAGACCCGAGAAGTTTTGTGTTGTGATTATTGTACATGGGGAATCACTTCTCGCAGGTCTTTAAACTTTTCCCTTGGACCCTCTCCTCACTGTTTTGTGTTTCACTTTAAGAAAGTTGACATTTTCTTGTCCTAACCATATGGTGCCAGCAGCTTGTACTAATCACAATAGACCCTGCTACTGCCAGGTCCAAGGGAGTGGGAGAGGGTTTTGCCTTTATGGCAAGGGACTGTTGTTGGTATTCTGCCCTAAAATTGCAGTTATCACAAAAGACAAATGGGCCCCTATGTCTTTAGCCCAACCTTTGGGGTCTTGCACCTTACAATGTAGGTGTCCCTTCATCGAGGAGTGTATGCTAGCTAACTGGTCACTCTATTAATCCTGTATTATGGACTCGCACAATTGTGAGAAAAAGATCAGGATGGCCTCACACACACCCCGGGTGTCAGGCTTCATCATCGGCCATCCCACGTTCGCAAAAGCATCCTCTAATGGCAAACAAGCCCATATTCGGGCTGTGATTCACTCATTAGAAGGAAACTAAGGGAAAAAGAAAGGGAAAAGAGTCCAATAAAAATCCCTACCGCTTACCAGTTCAAACTTCTATATCTTTATGCCTTGGTGGAAGAGGGATGCTTAAAAACAAACAAATAGGACACTGACAGCCCTGTTTTGGTGCTGCTTATCCAGTATTAATTTGATCGACATGTTTCAGCCCCACAGTGGCCCCAGCGGGGTCCCGGTCTTTCTTCAGGACCAAGGGGAACCCTGTTTGTCCCTACAGTGCTTCCCTATAACTATATCACATGCGCTCTGTGTATAGGCATAAAATACAATATTGCCAACTAGTCCAATCCGGGTCCTTCTTTGTTAAGAGGAATCTCTCTAGAAAATATAAAGACATACATAATTCAACCAACAAACAACATAACAAATTGCAGACATTTAACGTATTAACATCGAAGTGTCTTTTCAGAGTGACCATAACGTGTTTGTGAGTCAATTTTTTATGTGAAACTACTTTCTTTCAATGTAGTTGCTCATTAAAAAATCGTGTGAACGCTACGCGTACTTTTGTCTCTGTGTGCGTGCACGCTCAACTTCTAAAACATAATCCATTCGTGATGTACCGCAGTCAGCCCCTGTTTTAAAAAAAAAATTATGCTTTTCCAATTTGGTCTAATACAGCCAACACATATCTCTATGGGCAGTCTCTTACCCTGTATACTGAATTTGTTCACCTCGTGGAGTGGCGGGGGAGGGAGTCCTGTAGTCACATCCTGCATCGATGTAATAACATATAAGTTAGATTCACAACCCGACGTAAAGATTAAGGAAGGGTTACACAGTCATGCGTGCTGCAGGGGGAATAAATACCCCAGTTATTTATAAGTCTTACTTCATCAAGGATCTCCCTCGCCGGATCACCTAGAGTGTATCGCAGTCCTTCTCCCGGAGATACCACATCTAAGGTGCAGCATACTGTTAAATCCGGAACTCAGTGTCCGACCAGTGACATCACGGCCGGGCGACGAGGTAAGCCTCATGGGATATGTAGTGCGAGGCGTCTTAGCCCACCTGATGGGGTATGTATATCGTACCTCAGGGGCCTCTTCCTCAGAAAAAACTTTTTCTTTTTCAGGTGGAGCTCTATTTTTAAACCAAGTAGTTTAAAAATACAACTTGTAACATGTTGGGCACGTGTCTAGTAACTCTACTTTTTTAAGGGGACCCTTAGAAAAGTTGAGGAGGGCACATTGGCCTGTAACCAATATGCCCCTTAAACCTTCTAACAGGCGTTATTATGATAATTTATAATATAGGCCGGCATATGAATTTTGGATACAGCTGAAACCAATAAACAGCCTGCTTTTTCGGTAGTACTTTGTGGGACTAAGGTGTTTTGAACGCAATTCTCGTAAAATGACAAGCGAGTTTCTCAAAGAAGAATAGGTGTTGACAGGATGGGCCATCTCTGACTTGATGAGAGGGAGAAGCTGTCACCTACCACATTTACACATCACAAGCCTCTGCCTGAGCACACTCACAAAGGGTTTGACACTAATCTTTTGTGATACCAGACAAGCTGGGGACAGGGCAGAGAGGCAGAAGATTTCAAAACATCTCTGTGAAGGGAAACCTCCAGAACCTTCTCCTGCTTCAAAGTGGGCACCAGGTATGAATAATGGAACCTCAAACCCAACTCTGCAGTACACCTCTGGACCTGTGGAAGACTGAGAAGGACAGGTGTGCTGCTCTGCAAGAAGGGCTGCTACTCTGTTGTCCTGCTGCCTGAGTGAATTGACTGGACCTGCATCTTGATCCTGGGACCACCAGAGTGACTCCAAGGACTAGTTGGCTGGCCTCCTCATCAGAGCCCTAGGGACAGAAAAGGCTTGGGTGGTCACATGGTTGCTGCTTAAAGAGGGTTTCACCTCCCTCAACAAGTAACCCAATTTTCCACAACTCCTTACTTGTAATCAAACATATACTCGATTTTATGCTGCTACCACTGGCTATTGCAATAATCCTCCTGAAGTGTCTAAGATCTTTATGTATTGCCATGCCACAGAGGTCTTTCCAAATCTTATCAGCCTGCTGCTTTCTTCTACTAATTTTCCTGTGAGCCCGCCTCCTTTTTAAATGGTTAATTATTTTCCTTCTTTCATATGAATTTTTTTTTAATTGCTGCCTTTGAATTTTTTTTTAATTGCTGCCTTTGAAGTAATTGATAAATCAAGAACTGTAAAAGCCTGTATGTGATTGAAACATTACAGGAACATCGTTTGTGGTAATTAATCGAGATCTGTGAAAAAACGTTTATGATTGAAACATTGCATGAACAAATTTTGTTGGGGTTATTATACTCTTAGTATTGTTCTGGCTGATAAGTGATTTCTAACACTGTTAAACCCCTCTGGTTCAATCACAGAGAGAAGATCAAGGTCCACACTATGCTTATGCTGATGAGAAATGATACCCCAAAACCTCCCTCCCTGGACCGGAAACAAGCATCCTACGACCGGTTTCTGGGTTTCACCCCTCATCAGCCAGGATAGCTTGAATCCAGTGGCACAGTTTGCCCGGGACCCTCGTCTGGTCATACCCGGCGCACTTAGGGCGAGAAAGCAAAAGACACACAATTGATGGACGGAATGCAAAACAAATCAAAACATTCTCCCCCAGTCAAAAGATCTGGGTTAAATCCAGCATTCTTTTGCTCACCATGCCACCCCAGTTTAGACCTGACCATATGCAAATCAGTCTTGATCCTGTGCGTCATGGGAACAGTCCAACCCGAACTGCCAAGCCAGATCCTCCCTGGACCGGAAGCAAGCATCCTAGGACCGCTTTCTGGGTTTCACCCCTCATCAGCTAGGATAGCTTGAATCCAGTGGCACAGTGAGCCCGGGACCCACATCTGGGCATACCCGGCGCACTTAGGTCGAGAAAGCAAAAGACACACAATTGGTGGACAATTGTTGCAACTTTCTAAAAGTGGCATTTTTAGAATTGTGACTTAAAATCCAACTTTACCATTAAAGAGGGTTTTACTTTACAATTCTTTAGAAATCAAACTCAACATTCCCACCTGCTTCTAACTGAAAGGACGGGGATGCCCAGACGTGGGTCCCGTGCTTTCCATGCCACTGCAGTCAAGCTATCCTGGCTGATGAGGGGTGAAACCCCAAAACCGGTACTAGGATGCTTGTTTCCAGTCCAGGGAGGACCTGGCCTGGCAGTTCGGGCTGGACTATTCCCATTGGGCACAGGGTCAAGACTGATTTGCATATGGCTGGGTTCAAACTGGAATGGCATGGTGAGCAAAAAAATGATGGATTTAGGCCCAGATCTCTGTACAGGGGTGAATGTATGACACTGTTCTACATTCTGTCCATCAATTGTTATTTTTGCATTTGTCACCCCGAGTGGGACGGGGATGCCCAGACGTGGGTCCCGGGCTCTCCATGCCACTGGAGGCAAGCTATCCTGGCTGATGAGGGGTGAAACCCCGAAACCGGTCCTAGGATGCTTGGTTCCAGTCTAGGGAGGACTTGGCCTGGCACTTCGGGCTGGACTGTTCCCATTGGGCAGAGGGTCAAGACTGATTTGCATATGGCTGGGTTCAAACTGGAATGGCATGGTGAGCAAAAAAACTATGGATTTAGGCCCAGATCTCTGTACTGGGGTGAATGTATGACACTGTTCTGCATTCTGTCCATCAATTGTTCTTTTTCCAATTGAAAGTTTTCACTTATTAATTGTAATAAGGTAACCCTATGTTAACATATGGGAGAGGCCGGAGTTGCAGTAGTGAAAAACAAATGTAAGATTTTTTTCACTACCAAGACATGTAAAACTTAAAAGTACATGTCCAACTTTTAAACACACTGAATCCTGCCTGTTAGAAATGGGAGTCTCTAGTTGGCAATGGTTTGCACCTTTGTCCAAGTAGGGACCCTTCTTCCTTGTCAGGGTAAGGAGGATATACTCCTAAAACAACCCCTGCTCACCCCCTTGGTAGCTTGGCACAAGCAGACACGCTCATCTCAGAGGCAGTGTGTAAAGCATTTGTGCACACATACAGTAATACAGTGAAAACACTACAAATGGACACCACCCCAGTTTAGAAAAATAAGTAATCTTTATCTAAACCAAACAAGACCAAAATGACAAAACTCCACAATACAGTAATCAAATATGACTTTTAAAAGGTAGAAATAGTTCTGTTCATAGAAAATGGTAGATGCAACACTTACAACACAAATACCTTGGATGCGTCAAAAACACAAGCAAAAAGGGTCGCAGTGAAGGTGATGTGTGGGTTCCTTACACACAGGGAAGGTGATGCGCCGGTTCCTTGCTCCGGGGTAGCTGATGTCTCGGTTCCTTACTGCTGCGCAGGGGAGGTGATGCGTCGGTTCCTTACTGCGTCCCAAAGTGATGCGACAGACCTGGCGCCTCGAAGCGATGCGTGATGATCCGGGGCGATGCGTGAAGATCCAGGATGCGCTGCGACGATACCAGCTGTGTCCCCTCGATGCTTTGGTTCTTACACAGCAGGGCCTGTGTCAGAGTCGGTGCAGTGATCTCGTATGTCAGAGATCGGTGCACAGGACTCGTCGCACAGCAGACACTTCAGCCGCGGGCAGGTGCTGCATCGATTCTTCTGCTTCAGCGATACATCGGAAATTCTTCCTGCACCGCTGCGTTGCGTCGTAACCAGGCGAATGCGTCTATTTTCATGGTTCTTTAGTCTTTTGCAGTTCCCAGCCCCAGAAACAACCTCCAGAGGCCCAGAAGACTGGCAGGCATCTCTTGGCAGGTCAGAACTCCCAGCAAAGGAGTTCAGGTGGGGGGCCTTGGGTGACGTCTTTGTGTCCCAGAGACTTCAAAACAGAAGGCAAGCTCTACTTCAAGCCCTTGGAGATCTTCCTCAAACAGGGGACACAGCACACAGCAAAGTCCTTGTCCTTTCCTTGGCAGAAACAGCTACTACAGGCCAACCCCAGACAGTACACAGCAAAAAGGCAGTACTTCTCCTCAGTTTCTCCAACTCTTCTCCTTGGCAAAGGTTCTTCTTGAATCCCAGAAGTAATCTAAAGTTCAGGGGTCTGGGCCCCACTTTTTATAGCACAAATTCCTTTGTTCTCTGGTGGCAGAGAAGCTCTTTGCCAAGCCAAAACCAGTGTTGTCCTCTCTGGTGCAGCTTCCTGGCAGGAGATAGAGACAGCATTGTCCAAGGGAGACCAGGCCCATTCAGGTGTGAAAGAAATCTTCTCCCCATACTCTAAATGTAGCCCAGGTCTATTCAGCCCAGCCCTGACTTATCAATGAAAGGCAGAAGACACATCAACCCCCCGGTGGCTGTCTGAGAGAATGCACATACCCAGCCCGTCATTTAAAAGCCAGAAAGTCAATACACAAACCTAGGAGAGGCACATAGGATGGCTAAGCAAGAAAATACCCACTTTCTAAAAGTGGTTTCTTCAAACATACAATATAAAAATCATTTTTACTAAAAGATGCATTTTTATATTCTGAGTTCAGGCATACTAAACTCCGTCATTATATCTTGTCCCAATGGAAAGTTATATTGATAAGATGTTATAAATAAACTCCCATTCTATCCTATGGGACAGATATCCTTTCAATAGTGAAAACCAAAATACACTGTATTTCACTATCAGGACATGTTACACACCTCAGTACATGTCCTACCTTTCACATACACTGCACCCTACCTTAGGTGTGTCTTACATGTAAGAAAAGGGAAGGTTAGGGCTTGGCAAGTGGGTGCACTTGCCAGGTCGACATGGCAGTACCAAACTGCGCACAGACACTGCTGTGGCAGGTCTGAGTTACATTTACAGGCTGCTCATGTGGGTGGCCCAATCAGTGCTGCAGGCCAAAACGCAGCATTTGAATTACAGGCCCTGGGCACACACAGTGCACTGTACTAGGGACTTACCAGTAAATCAAATATGCCAATCATGGAATCACCAATCCATAAATACAATTTACAGGGAGAGCATATGCACTTTAGCACTGATCAGCAGTGGTAAAGTGCCCAGAGTCCTAAAACCTACAAAAACAGGGTCCAAAACAGGAGTCCAAAAACCAAAAAGTCTGAGGATTTTCCCGCTGGAAAAGCTAGGCCTAACACTGCCCTATGGGCTGTTTAAGGGCTTACCCTAGGGGTGATTTATATGTATTGAAAAAGAAGGTTTAGACCTGGCAAACGGGTTTATTTTGCCAAGTCAAAATGGCAGTTTAAAACTGCACACATAGGCTGCAATGACATGCCTGAGACATGTTTAAAAGGTTGCTTAAGTGTGTGGCACAATTAGTGCTGCAGGCCCACTAATAGCAATTAATTTACAGGCACTGGGTACTGGTAGTACTACTTTACTAGGAACTTACAAGTAAATTAAATTTGCTAATTGAGTGGAAGACAATGTTTCTATGTTTAAGGGAGAGACCACAAGCACTTTAGCACTGCTTAGGAGCGGTAGAGTCTGCATATTCCTAAGGCCAGCAAAAATGGGTTCAGAAAACCGGAGGGTGAAGGCAAAAATGCAAAAAGTATGGGGATGACCCTGTAAAGTCCAACTCAGAGCTTAGCCCACTAACTCCCAACCCTAGTATACCATTCGGGAAAGAAAGTAAAACGTGGCTGAGAGCAGAATTGCAGCACCCCACTCCTCCAAGTCAGGCTAAAGAAACCCCCTGTGGTGATTCAAACCAGAGATCTTCTTGACTTCCATGAATCCCATGTTGGAACATTGTGCAACTGCTTTACTGGGATGTGCTGCTAATCAGCTTATAAAGATTCCATCCACCCCCTTCCTCTGCCACAGGAAACCCAGTTTTCCAAGATGGGCCTCTTATTCCAAGAGAGGTTCGAACTGCCAGCTGGACAGCCTTGTAATTACAGCAGCACAGCTCAAAGCTGGAATTCCATTAAGGTTCGTTCAGGGAAATATACCCAGTTCTATAAGCACATAAACAAACTTGTGTAGCTTAAACTGACTCTGGACATGAGTTAGGGGACCCAATAATCGTCATGGAATGTCACCTCAACGACTTTCCAAAGTGTAAACCAATTCAACACTACAGATTTATACTCCAGCCAAAGAGATTTGGATTCCAAAAGAATTATAATGCCATAACCACTCTAATATGGATCCAATCTGCGACACAGCTTGCTGTTTGCAGATTCAAAGCTGACAAGTCTTCCTCGTTCACGCTACACACATGTGTATAGGTCTTCCATGCGGAACCTGTACAAAGTGTTTTTCCCCTGCTGCCCTCTAACAGACCTTATTTGAAGAGGTTGGGACTGGATATTATAGCTCAAATCCATTTCAACAAAGAAGGAGTCTTCATTTGGGAGGCCTGCTCACAGCGGAAGCCCAAAGCCAAAAAACTGAGGTTTTCTATGAGTTACAACCCGCTCTCTTAAAGTGATAGTATCTGCATATAATGGCGATACTTGGGAACATGATCGCAACCGTGGGCATGTTAAATATTTCGGGACAAAATAAATAGATTTTATATAAAAGAAATAATTATATTTGTCATAAAATGAATTTATTTTCTAAAAATGAGAAACAGTTATCCGGCGAGAAAAAATAATTTTAAGAAATTAGCAAACTGTGTTTTGGACAAAATATTGTTTTGAGAAAATAAGAAGCTGGAATTTGGGACTAAAGGTGCCTTTTCATTACAAATGAGATCTGATATTGGGGACAAGTGCATTTTTAGAAAATGAGAACCGATGTTTGAGCCTACGACAAAATGTGTGTATTTATTAAAAGTGTCAAAATTGTATTTTGGGACAAAATTAGGAAATTAGCAAAATATTAAAAACTGCCATTTCATTGCTAGTTCTGTGTCGGGACCTGAGTCGTGAGTTATGTTTAAATCTCTTTTATTCATCTACTCCAGCAGATCAGCAAGCTTTCCAACTTTATGTCTGTACCAGAAACACTTTAACAACAAGAAAAAACTCCAACAGATCGAAAGATCACAACTCCCAGATATTCCCTCTAGCCTCTCTTGGGTCTATCTATCACAGGTAATCAAGCCCCATAACAGCAAGAGACCACTTCAAACTTCCTCTTTTCTTCCTGCTCCAGCAGAAAGATAAGTGTTATTGTTTGTTGTTTATTTTGTCCTTATAAGTGCCACTATAGTGTGTTTTTGCTACTGTGCGCCTTTTTCACTTTAGGTGTGGCAGTCTGAGACTCACGCCCTGCGGTGCTCTTGCGGTATAGCTTAGTGCGATTTCTTTCTGGTTCCCTTGGACGAGTCCGCTGCACCACAATAAAGTCCTCCAGTTGCCAGAGGGCATCAGTTTTTTCAACGCTGGTCCATCACACATCTCATTGAGCCTGCAAAGCTCGAAAAGACCGACCGAGTGTGTTCTCCCTCTGGGGCCTGGCGTTACATTAAGGCTTGATGTCATGGGTGCAGGGCATTGTTGGGTGCTAAGTCTTGGTCCTGTGACAGCACGATTTGCAGTGAGGGAGGTTTACTTGTCATTTTAAGATGAAAGGGTGCTTTGCACCTTTACAAGCCCTTTGCAATCTTAATTTTGTAAGGTTGGGACCAGCTGCCTCACAGCCAGATAGACTCTGAGCACCATGGTAGAGTCAGAGTGCTAAGACCTTTATGTTGAAATGGGGAAGGAAGTATAATATCCTGAATTGGATAGATTCTTCTGGGCGCGTTTTGGATTCACTGCATTCCATGGGCAAGCAGTTGTTGTTGCTGGTAGTTTGTCAGCCTGAACCTCTCCTCTAGAGGGAAGCTTTGAATATACTTCCTGCTAACCCAGAACCCGAGGGTCTGGAGACTCCTGCAGCGCCTACAGATTCTAAAGCCATGGCCAAGTCCAACCAGCATCAAGGGGCCTTTGAAAGGCTAATGGACACCTTCCCTGAAAGCCCACCCAGGAGGTCTACTACCCTCCGATCATGAAGAAGATAGAGGCAGGGGACCAGGAGGACCAGGGCATGGGGAAAGATGTTTTCGATCTGTCAGATGACGAGTCCAGCCCTAGTACGTCATAGCGTCCGTCAGTCTCTATTAAACGTCCTAGACTACTGAACTTGTTGCAGAATCCCCTCATGTTTCTGATTTGCTCAAGGTGACAGACCTTTCCCACCCTAGGTCCTTCGAGTGGGATCCTTTGTACAAGGTGGCTAAATATGTTTCCAACAGGTTCAGAAAACCCCTGGACAAGGAAGTGAAGGACCACCTGTGAGCAAAATGTCCTTGGGCTTCTTTGGAAGGCAAAGTGGTGCTAATGCCAGATATTGACAGCAGGATGGCTAGATTCATGTCCAAGTTTGTAAAGGATCCAAAGAGGGGTATCAATAGGTCCTGATGGGCCTGTAAGGATAAGCTAGACATTGATGGGCCTGTGACCAAGATTCTGGACATGGCAGAAGAAGCCAAATCCTCCATTACACTGATTCACCCTGATATCTATTCCAGCTGAATACAACGGGCGATTTGCCTTTTAGCTAGCACCAACTGCACTTTGTCCACAGAGTATGGGTGCTCTTTGCTTATGAAGCTAGATCTGAAGTTGAGGGAGTCGGCAACTTCCAAGACTGGTTGGGTGGCAGTGGAAGGCCTCTTCAGAGACCCATTCCTCAAAGATTTAAGCACATTTGTGGCAAACTTTGCCTTTTTTGACAAGGCCCAGTCCTCTATGAGGATGGTGTTCAGGCCTAAGATTTTTGTCATGGCCAGTCGAGGTCGGGGGCCCTTGTCCACCTGGTCACTCTTGCAAGGCTCCCAAAGATGTCAGGCCCACAGAAAATGTGGCCACGTCTAGTACCAGGACGAGCCCAAATTTGGCAAATTCTTCCTCTGAAGGGAGGGCACTTCTTGTGATTCCTTCAGTGTGCCAGGTACAGATTACTCCTTCTGCCCTGTTAAAGGTCGGGTGAAAGTTTCTGCATGCCTGGTGGCAAATTACAAGTGATACTTGTGTGTTGCAGACCGTGGTCGGGTACCGTTAAGAATTTTAACGCTCCCTGGAGTTAGACCTGCTCCTGCTTCCAAAACATTTCTTGCAGGAGCAGGTGGCCCTACTAGAAATGGAGGTAACAGAATGGGAGCAAAAGACCTGATCCTGATGGTGCCATTGCAAACTTGAGGTTTTGTTAGCGATTTGTTCCTGGTTCAGAAGAAAGAGAAAAGCTTAAGTCCAGTTGTCATATTGAAGGCGCTCTATGGGTGGCTAGCTTACTGCCACCTCTAGATAGAAAGTATTCACCTTCTCAGGAATATCTCTCAAAAAGAGAATTGGATTGCCAGACTGGACTTGAAGGATGTGTACCTGACAGTCCCAGTTGTTGAACCACACAAGCATTTTCTAAAGTTCAGATGGAAAGAGCACATGTTTGCATTTGCGTTCCTACCTTTCAGACTCTCGTTGGCTCCTTGGGGCTTTATAAAGTTGCTCAGACAGGATGATAGTCTATATGGATGACATCCTGCTGATAGACCAGAGTCCAGACCAGCTTTTATGTCCTCTTCGACTGACAGTGGATCTCCTTCAGGATCTGGTTTTGTTATAAATGAGTAAAAGTCAGAATTGATTCCCAGTGAAGTCATGACCTTTTTGGGATTTGTGATCCACTTGCAGCTTCCAGAGAACAAGGTTGAGTCCAGAAAGAGAGAGCTAAGAAGCACGTTGTTCTTGGACAAGATGTCGCCTTGCAAGAAAGCCAGACTGGTGGACCTCTTGTCAGCCTCCATTCAGCTGATCTTTCCAGGACCTCTTCACTATCAGGCCCTGTGGAATTTGATGGCAGCCCATCTTTGGAGGGGTCTGCAGTACTCTGATCTCATTCTCCTCTCCGCACAAATCCAGGGTGGAACTTCAGTGGTGGTTGGACCATTTGGAGGCCTGGAATGAGAGTTCCATTTTTGGGAGTGATCCAGATCTAGTGATACAGTTAAACGCCAGCTGATCTGGCTGGGGCACACGATGTGGAGAAATGTCTATGCGCGGCAGATGATCAGAGGCAGAGTTGAGTCTCCACATGAGCTGTCTTTGCCATGGTTCGTGTGATGTGCTGCATCATCCTGAAAATGGATTATGTCTTGGTGGTCCATTACATAATTTTTTCCGCTACAGGAACATTTTGATGGTGGTGGAAAATTTCCCCCTGGGCAGCCAATGTAGTGGCCTACTGGTACTCCTGGTTTTTGTAAGACTCCAGCGATTGGATGTTGGACCCAAGGATTTTTCACTTTCTGGAGTCCCAATGGGGTTTGTTCCAAACAGGATTGTTTGCCTCTCATATCACCCACCAGTTGGACTGATACTCCATCTGAGGGCTAGATTCTGACTCCCCAACAGTGAGTGCCTTGCTCCAGGACAGGGGATAGAGCTGCAATCATGCTTTCTACCCGTTCACAATGAGAGCAAGAGCAGTGACCTAGAATCAGTGATGGGAGGCTGAAGTGGTTCTGTTGAGCCCCTGGTGGAAAGCCCAGGTGTGATGTTCGATTTTAATGAGACTTTCTTTTGATTTTCAAATCTTTCTTCCACATCATCCCAATATTCAGACGAACTGGAGGGGGCATCAACAACAATGGTCCAGAGAGGCTCCCTTATCCTTGTAGCATGGCAGAATTCAGGGGCCATTGGTCACTGCTGGGACTTTCTATTCAAGCTGAACTCCTTTTCCGTACTACATAGGTGGGCAGTAACAGTGCATGATACAAGTCCATTTGGAGGCAATGATGTGTTGGGTGTTCTGAAAAAGGTCTGAATCCAGTGGCGGCTGGAGTTGTCTACATAGCTATCTATCTTAAAATCCTGCTTGATAGAGGGTTAGCATGCCATTCAGTGAATAGCACCAGGTTTGTGAACTTAGCAGAACATATTCCTCAGGGAGGTCTCCCGGTGAAAGAACCCTCCTTGATCTGCAAACTATTTTGTTTGTTTGTCATGTCCCTGAGAGGCCAAGTATTCAACTCTGTGGAATGTCAACTTGGTCCTCAACTTTTTTGCAGTCTTGGCCACAGAACTAATTTTTATCAAGAAAGGAGTAGTGAGCAAAATTGGCCGTGCTACTTTGTCTAGTGCCTTCCAAATAGATGTCAGATGTCAGGGCCCTCGATTTGTTTTTTTGCAATTCTACACGGGATAGTGTGACTTACATTATTGCCTACCAGACAAAGTCCAATCCCAGATTGGTACCTTATCTGTATTTTTCCAGTTCCCTTGAGATCTGTGTGGTTCAGTGGCTCAAGACTTATGAGTCTTTGACAATGAAAGTCTGCCATTGTGAAGTACATTAGTTTCTCATTTCTATCAGAAAGCCTATTGCTGCTGTTTCATCTTCTGTGATTGCCAGGTGGGCTTATAGCAGAAGGTGGTATTAATATCTCAATTTTGTGAATGCATTCAGCTAGGGGGGACTATGGCTTCAAAGTCATGGGAGGTGGGTTGGAGGATATTCTAAATCCAGCAATCTGGTCGTCTAACTCGACCTTCAAGAGATTCTACGTTTAGCCGGTGGCAACAATGGCCTTTTTGGTGGTGAGTAAGTTTTAAATTAGCATAATCCTTTCCTCCAATCCTGACAACGAATGAAAAAATTCCTAGCTATTGTGAAGAAATGTTTCAATTCTATTAAGGACATGGATGTGAAGATGACGCCCACCCAGTTACAGTTTCCCTACCTGGCTTGCTGAATGGTCTATGAATAAGTATTTCTCAATTTTTTCCTAATTTATGAGTAAGCTTTATTTAAAGGTACTGATTTTCCTTGTCTTGAGAGAATTGTTGAGGTTGAAATGTATTATTTGTTGCTGCAATATGATGGGCAGAAGATATGCTTCAATTGTTTTATTTTATTTTCTCCAGGATTAGAATCAGATGTGAAACAGTACTGATGCAAAAAGAACAATTGATGGACAGAATGCAGAACAATGTCATACATTCACCCCAGTACAGAGATCTGGGCCTAAATCCATCGTTTTTTTGCTCACCATGCCATTCCAGTTAGGACCCAGCCATATGCAAATCAGTCTAGACTCTGCACCCAATGGGAACAGTCCAGCCCGAACTGTCAGGCCAGGTCCTCCCTGTGAGAAGTTGGCCTGGTATATGCTGTCCACTAATTATAGTGAGCACCTTGCACCAGTCCAAACAACCCCTTATTGGAGATAGGTTAAAGACAACCTTATTGAAAGCTATCCTAGTGGTAGCTATGGAGAGCAGCCTTCAGGCTAAGTCTTGAAGGAATGTAAAGCAGCTTGTTTTACCAGTCTATAATCTCTTGAGTGACCAAATGAAAGAGCACCACACAAGGTATATATTCAAAATATATGTATTTATTGCTAAACACACCCCTCTAGTCTCTTTATGAGGCTAGAGTTCGAAGTACATAAGTTAGAAGTTATTTAAACACAGTAATAGCACAAATACACGTTTGGGCCCTAGGGGCGTACCAAACCATATACCAATAAAGTGGTATAAGAACCACGACTGAACTAGACACTAGGCCTAGAGCCTCTAGAAGTGCTTGGACCACAAGGAACCACCCAAGGTAGTGACACAGGGGACCCACGGGGGACGCGTGCAGTGTAAATACACAACCGCGATACGCCGTTGACTTCTATGGAGAAAGTCGTGATCGGGAAATTAAAGAAAAGGGACACTTAAAGGAGGACTTGGAGCAAACCCTTTGAGATCTAGTACTTTGAAGAGTCTCTACCCACGGGAGCACCGGAGTACTCGTGTTACCTCACCCAGGGAAGCCGGGTGCATAGGTGTCTTTCGGGGTCGGGTTTCGTCGTCGATTTGAATGGCGATCTGCTGCAAAGTGCTGCTGGCGACCAAGTGGAAAGTGTCCGGGTGGATCCAAGAGTGGATCGGAGATCTGAAGAACCTGAAAGCAGAGGGGACAGAGTCTGGATCACTAGCCAGTGACCAGGAAGGCGATGGACAGATGCCCACCGAGGTCGAGTGCTTCAGGTGCATTGACGGTTGTCTTGACTCTTCAGCCATGAGGTCCAGGAGGCGTTGTTGGTGACCAGGAGCAGGATTCGGGCTGGTACACGATGTCTGTCGAGTGCTGAGGTGTTGGCGACCAGATTGGACCCAACAAGCCTTGGCAACGGCAAGTCTCGATGCAGAGGAAGATCGTCAATGGTGCAGACCAGCAAGGTCTGGGGAACTCACCCAGCAAGGGTAAGTGAGGGCAGGCCTGGAGCAACCAGGATGCCAAGTAAGAAAAAGATTGGCCTTCATTAAGGGCTACTAGCCAACGGGCTAGCGACCGCGAAGGAGCCTCAAGACGTCGCACGTGTATCTGGCTCACAGGACACTCGTGGAGTGGAGGCCAGTGATCTTCGGTGCAGTTGGTGCTGGAGGCTAGGGCTACTCGGAGCCCAAAGCACGACTTCGTGGGAGACCCAGAAGAGGATGCACTTGCAAATGTGCTCGGTGTCCAAGGGTCACGGTCTCACGTCACCCACGATAGCTACGGGCCTCAGCTTTGCTGGGGACTCAGGGTAGCCTCGGGGAAGTCTGAGAATCCACCTCTGGTGATGCGATGACTTCGGCGTCCGGCGGGAGCTTCAGAAATGCGAACCGGACAGATGCTTCTTTGGTGCCTGCCAAGCAGGGGAGTCACTCCTTGACCCCAAGGGAGATTCTTCTGTCCTCTAATCGTGAGTAGAGCGTCGAAGGTCCAGGATTCTGTTTCAGAGTTTCATCCAGGGATAATCTAAAGTCCTAAGGACTGGGTTCCTATACTTATACTAAGTTTAGGGGTTGGACTACTCTGTGGCCCCACCTATGGGTGGGTCAGGGCAGAGGGGTGGCTACACCCCTTTCCTTTGTCCAGTTCACGCCAAAGCAGGGGCTGCAAGCCCCTGATCCGGTTTGAACTGGGGTATGCACAGGGACACCAAGTGTGCCCCCAGTGCAGGACTTCAAAGCACCCGAAAGTGCTCCCGCCCAGCCCCAATACACATTATCCTGTCTGGGGAGGTGGTCACACCTCCCTGGGACAGGAAACCTATTGTCCAGGCCTCCCCTGCCGGAGTTTCGTCCAGCAGCAGGAGGCCAGACTCGTGTCTGTGGCAGCAGCATCCATTTTGTGATGCCAGGGCTTTGGAAAGAAGTTACCGGGCTAGCCAGAGTTAACATGTCTCTCCCTCTAGAAGGGTGGAATGCTACCCCCGCCGCCAGAATTGGCGGGGGGTAGTATTCCAAGATGTTTGACACCAAACACGACATGTTTAGGTGCAGCCATTCCAAAGTTAGCATTTAACGCGAGGTTATAATGCGCTTAAGAGTATATGGTCAGGTTGCACTACAAACAGCATCAGAGAAGGGTCTCCGAACGCTGCAGAGGGGCCCTGCTCATGCAGGGGCACCCTCTCACATAGGAACCACGCACTCTGCCTTCAGGATTGATAAGGCCTGCCTTAGGAGTGACTTATAGGTTTATATGTGTGTATGTATTTAGTGATATAGGTAACCTATATCACAGTAAGGGGTGCATGCACCACCTTACCCAGGCTGCAGTAGCAGACCTGTGGTGTCAGTTTGGATGGCCTTCCAGGGGTGGCATAATACATGCTGCAGCCCCTGGTAGGCCTCTGAGGTACCTATGCCCTTGGTACATAGTATACCATATACTAGGGACTTATAAGGGCACTCCAGATTCCAATCAGAGATGTGCCTAAGGCACATGGAAACCTTTTTACAGAGAAAGCAGATAGACTGGGGCCCTGAATAGCAGGATCCCAGTCCAACTAAGTCATAAACCAGCAAAACACCATAAAAAAAGTGGGGGCAACCATATAGTCAGATTCCACCTTCCTACATAACCCCCCCCAAACGAAAGGAGATAAGGCTAACCTTGACCAGTTGAGCCTTCATTGACTAAGTGGTCATATAAGGAAGCACCTGCACTAGCATGGTTGCCCCCTGTCTTATGGTCCACTAAGCAATCCCTCACCCTAAGGGTATGAGAGGGTCTCCACCATGGGGAATCACTACCTGTGGTGTGCTTAGGTAAAGTACAAGGCTGGTGAGGTGTCTGAGTAGGGAAGTGAGGCCCTAGGAATGTTGGCCTCAGCTTCCTCAGATCACTGGTCACCATGTATGCCTGTCTTTCCATGACTGAGTTGCACTTTGCTCTAAGGGTCAACCTTGGCTGCCTACAGCTGGGGGTTGGGTCCCTTTGGATGGACTACTGGAGGGACATGGCAGGTTTGGAACCTTCAGGTCCCAGGTTTGCCCTTGCCTACCAGAGTCCTTCTGGGGGAGGTCCCTACATAAAGGCATGGGGGATCCCTCAGTGTGTAGAGGAGTTTTCACCTGGCTAGGGCTACTAGACTGGGTGCCCCTAATCTGCTGATGGGGGGTTCCTCTGGACAGGGGGCCCTGGGGGGTCCACTGACCTCCCTGACCTCTGCAGCCCTGGGCTGGCTGAGGCAGGGTAGAGAGGG
The DNA here is from genome assembly GCA_963921515.1 of Calotriton arnoldi. Classification (NCBI taxonomy): domain Eukaryota; kingdom Metazoa; phylum Chordata; class Amphibia; order Caudata; family Salamandridae; genus Calotriton; species Calotriton arnoldi. The sequence continues at coordinate 2,193,821 of CAWUFW010000777.1, forward strand.
GCAGGTTACCTGCTCCAGACTGGGTACCACCTTGGAAGGGTCCTCTGCCATCAGGGGTGTGGCCAGGCCAGGCCTGACTACCTCTGGGGCAGTTCCTTCACTAGGGGTAGGGTCAGTTCCCTGAGGAGGCTGACCCTTACCTACTGTCTGGAGGGAAGAAGACTTTTCTTCAACCCTTGTGCTCTCTTTTGGGGGAGAGTGGGCCATTCTTTCAGGCTCCATCTCTCCAAATTCTTGGGCTGGGGCTGTGGCCATTACAGCCCCACTAACCTTTACAGGGACGCCCAACATCCTAAGGTGGGTTTGGTGTTCAACTTCAGCCCAGGCTGAAATCTCCAGATCATTGCCCATCAGGCAATCTACAGGTAAGGTGGGGGACACTGCCACTCTCTTTGGGCCTGTGACCCCCTCCCAGTTGAGATTGACTATGGCCATGGGGTGATCTGTTCTGACACCATCAATGTTGGTCACCTGGTATTTAAACTCAGGTAAAAGCTGGTGAGGGGGACTAGTTTCCCTGCCACCATGGTGACACTAGCCCCTGTGTCCCTAAATGCCACAGCTTTCTGACCATTAATCATTGGCTCCAGTCTGTACCTGCCCATTGCTGTGGGACCCATGGTAAAGGTGGCAAATCCTACACCACCATCAGAGTCAGAGGAGTCTGTTGAGGGGTCCCTGTCTGAACCAGGGCCCACCTCTGTTCCTGTTGCAAAAGCACCTAACTTTTTGGGTGCACTACTCCCAACTGGAGGATTACTACTGGTAGTACCAGGAGGGGGGTAGTAGTTGCTGGGGGAACATTTTCTTTATTGCCAATCCTGGGGCAACTGGGATCAGATTTCCAGTGCCCAGGCTTTTTACAGACATGGCAATATGGTTTCTTTTCAGGAGAGGAAGGAGTTTGGGACCCACCCCCAGAAGAGGAATTTTGGGGCCCTGTAGTGGACTTATCCTTAGATTTATCCCCACCTTTCTCTTGGGACTTAGTAGAATCTTTCTTCTGGTCACCACCCTGATTTCTAGTCTTTACTCTGGTTCTGACCCATTTGTCTGCCTTCTTTCCCAATTCTTGGGGAGAGGTCAGATCAGAGTCCACCAGATACTGGTGCAAAAGCTGGTTTTGACAATTATTAAGGATCTGCTCCCTCATAATCAAATTGTACAATCCTAAAAAGTCATGCACTTTGTTGCCATGTATCCAACCTTCCAGAGCCTTTGTAGCACAATCTACAAAATCAACCCAGTCTTGAGTCTGAGCTTTTGGGTGTCTCTGAACTTCAACCTATACTGTTCAGTGGTTAGGCCAAACCCATCTATCAGAGCACTCTTCAAGACTGTGTAATTGTCAGCATCCTCTTCTCTTACAGTGAGGAGCTTGTCTCTACCTTTGTCTGCAAAGGAGAGCCACAAGATTGCTGCCCACTGCCTCTGGGGGACCTTCTGAACTTTACAGGCCCTCTCCAGTGCAGTTATCCATTTGTGGATGTCATCCCCACTCTGGTAGGGAGGGACAATCTTGTTTAGGTTTCTATGGTCATAAGACCTTTCCCTATCTCTAGGGATATTGCTGCCACCATGGGACTCTAGTCCCAACTTTCTTTTCTCTCTAAGGAGATCTAGGGACTCCCTGTCTAAGGCTACTTGCTTCCTTCTGAGTTCAAGCTGAGCTTCCTCATATTGAATCAGCCTTGTTCTCCTCTCATGAGAGGATTCCCTCCTATGAGATGAGACAGAGCTCCCTATTGAGGTGCCAGAGTGGTTAGACTCCTGAGAAGGAGATCTAGACTTCCTGGGCACACTCATAATCCTTCCTGGGGGGACAAAGAGGGCATCATCCTGATCATCCTCTTCATCTTCCTCTGGTGGTTTTGGGTTATCCTGGTCTGGGTCATTTTCACCCTCCTGGCCATTTTCCGTGGGGGGGCTGGGGGTATTTCTACCCCTGGTCCCATCCTCATCTTCTGCCCCACCCTCAGCTCCTACCCCTTCAGTCCCCAAGGGCTTACTAAGGTCATAAGCCACCAACAACTCTTTAAGGTGTTGGGTGGTGGGACTTTGGCCTGTCCTTATTTTTCTCAAGTTACATAATGCTCTCAATTCCAAGAATGGGAGTGTATCATACTTGGAGGGTGGAAGCTCAGTGGCTTCCTGCAAGGATTCTTTAGATCCTACCCTTAAAGACATTACTAGTGTGGTGTGGTGTATGCACTACCTACTCTAGTGTGGCCTACTAAACTCTCTTGAGTTGTAGAAAGGGTTGTGCTATCCCTTAACACACAACTCTAAGTTCAGTAGAACTTACTGTATTCTAAGCTTAAATTATATGTACCTTAGGTACCTTTAGTGGTTTTCAGTTGATCAATTCAATTGAGATTATCTGGTAAAACAATAGCAAGCTGGAATCCCACACGCTGCACACCAATGTGAGAAGTTGGCCTGGTATATGCTGTCCACTAATTATAGTGGGCACCTTGCACCAGTCCAAACAACCCCTTATTGGAGATAGGTTAAAGACAACCTTATTGAAAGCTATCCTAGTGGTAGCTATGGAGAGCAGCCTTCAGGCTAAGTCTTGAAGGAATGTAAAGCAGCTTGTTTTACCAGTCTATAATCTCTTGAGTGACCAAATGAAAGAGCACCACACCAGGTATATATTCAAAATATATGTATTTATTGCTAAACACACCCCTCTAGTCTCTTTATGAGGCTAGAGTTCGAAGTACATAAGTTAGAAGTTATTTAAACACAGTAATAGCACAAATACACGTTTGGGCCCTAGGGGCGTACCAAACCATATACCAATAAAGTGGTATAAGAACCACGACTGAACTAGACACTAGGCCTAGAGCCTCTAGAAGTGCTTGGACCACAAGGAACCACCCAAGGTAGTGACACAGGGGACCCACGGGGGACGCGTGCAGTGTAAATACACAACCGCGATACGCCGTTGACTTCTATGGAGAAAGTCGTGATCGGGAAATTAAAGAAAAGGGACACTTAAAGGAGGACTTGGAGCAAACCCTTTGAGATCTAGTACTTTGAAGAGTCTCTACCCACGGGAGCACCGGAGTACTCGTGTTACCTCACCCAGGGAAGCCGGGTGCATAGGTGCCTTTCGGGGTCGGGTTTCGTCGTCGATTTGAATGGCGATCTGCTGCAAAGTGCTGCTGGCGACCAAGTGGAAAGTGTCCGGGTGGATCCAAGAGTGGATCGGAGATCTGAAGAACCTGAAAGCAGAGGGGACAGAGTCTGGGTCACTAGCCAGTGACCAGGAAGGCGATGGACAGATGCCCACCGATGTCGAGTGCTTCAGGTGCATTGACGGTCGTCTTGACTCTTCAGCCACGAGGTCCAGGAGGTATTGTCGGCAACCAGGAGCAGGATTCGGACTGGTACACGATGTTTGTCGAGTGCTGAGGTGTCGGCGACCGGATTGGACCCAACAAGCCTTGGCAACGGCAAGTCTCGATGCAGAGGAAGATCGTCGATGGTGCAGACCAGCAAGGTCTGGGGAACTCACCCAGCGAGGATAAGTGAGGGCAGGCCTGGAGCAACCAGGATGCCAAGTAAAAAAAAGATTGGCCTTCGTTAAGGGCTACTAGCCAACGGGCTAGCGACTGCGAAGGAGCCTCGAGATGTCGCACGTGGATCTGGCTCACAGGACACTCGTGGAGTGGAGGCCAGTGATCTTCGGTGCAGTTGGTGCTGGAGGCTAGGGCTACTCGGAGCCCAAAGCATGACTTCGTGGGAGACCCAGAAGAGGATGCACTTGCAAATGTGCTTGGTGTCCAGGGGTCACAGTCTCACGTCACCCACGATAGCTACGGGCCTCAGCTTTGCTGGGGACTCAGGGTAGCCTCGGGGAAGTCTGAGAATCCACCTCTGGTGATGCGATGACTTCGGCGTCCGGCGGGAGCTTCAGAAATGCGAACCGGACAGATGCTTCTTTGGTGCCTGCCAAGCAGGGGAGTCACTCCTTGACCCCAAGGGAGATTCTTCTGTCCTCTAATCGTGAGTAGAGCGTCGAAGGTCCAGGATTCTGTTTCAGAGTTTCGTCCAGGGATAATCTAAAGTCCTAAGGACTGGGTTCCTATACTTATACTAAGTTTAGGGGTTGGACTACTCTGTGGCCCCACCTATGGGTGGGTCAGGGCAGAGGGGTGGCTACACCCCTTTCCCTTTGTCCAGTTCGCGCCAAAGCAGGGGCTGCAAGCCCCTGATCCGGTTTGAACTGGGGTATGCACAGGGACACCAAGTGTGCCCCCAGTGCAGGACTTCAAAGCACCCGAAAGTGCTCCCGCCCAGCCCCAATACACATTATCCTGTCTGGGGAGGTGGTCACACCTCCCTGGGACAGGAAACCTATTGTCCAGGCCTCCCCTGCCGGAGTTTCGTCCAGCAGCAGGAGGCCAGACTCGTGTCTGTGGCAGCAGCATCCATTTTGTGATGCCAGGGCTTTGGAAAGAAGTTACCGGGCTAGCCAGAGTTAACATGTCTTTCCCTCTAGAAGGGTGGAATGCTACCCCCGCCGCCAGAATTGGCGGGGGGGTAGTATTCCAAGATGTTTGACACCAAACACGACATGTTTAGGTGCAGCCATTCCAAAGTTAGCATTTAACGCGAGGTTATAATGCGCTTAAGAGTATATGGTCAGGCTGCACTACAAACAGCATCAGAGAAGGGTCTCCGAACGCTGCAGAGGGGCCCTGCTCATGCAGGGGCACCCTCTCACATAGGAACCATGCACTCTGCCTTTAGGATTGATAAGGCCTGCCTTAGGAGTGACTTATAGGTTTATATGTGTGTATGTATTTAGTGATATAGGTAACCTATATCACAGTAAGGGGTGCATGCACCACCTTACCCAGGCTGCAGTAGCAGACCTGTGGTGTCAGTTTGGATGGCCTTCCAGGGGTCGCATAATACATGCTGCAGCCCCTGGCAGGCCTCTGAGGTACCTATGCCCTTGGTACATAGTATACCATATACTAGGGACTTATAAGGGCACTCCAGATTCCAATCAGAGATGTGCCTAAGGCACATGGAAACCTTTTTACAGAGAAAGCAGATAGACGGGTGCCATGAATAGCAGGATCCCAGTCCAAATAAGTCAGAAACCAGCAAAACACCAAAAAAAAAGTGGGGGCAACCATATAGTCAGATTCCACCTTCCTACACTCCATGGACTGGAAACAAACATCCTAGGACCGGTTTCGGGCTTTCAGCTCTCATCAGCCAGGATAGCTTGCCTCCAGTGGCATGGAGAGCACGGGACCCACGTCTGGGCATACCCGTCCCACTCGGGGTGACAAATGCAAAAAGAACAATTGATGGACAGAATGCAGAACAATGTCATACATTCACCCCAGTACAGAGATCTGGGCCTAAATCCATCGTTTTTTTGCTCACCATGCCATTCCAGTTTGGACCCAGCCATATGCAAATCAGTCTTGACCCTGCACCCAATGGGAACAGTCCAGCCCGAACTGCCAGGCCAGGTCCTCCCTGGACTGGAAACAAACACCCTAGGACCGGTTTCGGGCTTCCAGCCCTCATCAGCCAGGATAGCTTGACTCCAGTGGCATGGAGAGCACGGGACCCACGTCTGGGCATACCCGTCCCACTCGGGGTGACAAATTCAACTGAACTGGGGTGGCAAAATGAGCTAAAGAATGATGATGGATTCAATCCAGATCTGTGACTGGGGGTGAGTGTTTGAAAAGTTTCAGCACTCCTTCCATCATCTCCTTGTGTTTGCTTTGTTCGCCCTAAGTTGGCAGCGTATGCCCAGACGTGGGTTCCTTGCTCACTTGGCCACTGGATTCAAGCTAGCCCGGCTGATGAGGGCTGTTAGCCCGAAACTGGTCCCAGGATGCTTGATTCCGGTCCAGGGAAGACATGCCTTTGCAGTTTGGTCTGGACTGTTCCCATGAGGCACAGGGTCAAGACTGATTTGCATATAGCTGTGTCTGAACTAGGGTGGCAAAGTGAGCTAAAGAATGATGATGGATTCAACCCAGATCTGTGACTGGGGGTGAGTGTTTGAAAAGTTTCAGCACTCCGTCCATTATCTCCTTGTGTTTGCTTTGTTCACCCTAAATTGGCAGGGTATGCCCAGACGTGGGTCCCTTGCTCACTTTGCCACTGGATTCAAGCTAGTCTGGCTGATGAGGGCTGTTAGCCCAAAACCGGTCCCAGGATGCTTGATTCCGGTCCAGGGAAGACATGGCTTGGCAGTTCGGTCTGGACTGTTCCCATGAGGCACAGGGTCAAGACTGATTTGCATACAGCTGTGTCTGAACTGGGGTGGCAAAGTGAGCTAAAGAATGATGATGGATTCAACCCAGATCTGTGACTGGGGGTGAGTGTTTGAAAAGTTTCAGCACTCCGTCCATCATCTCCTTGTGTTTGCTTTGTTCGCCCTAAGTTGGCAGGGTATGCCCAGATGTGGATCCCTTGCTCACTTTGACACTGGATTCAAGCTAGCCTGGCTGATGAGGGCTGTTAGCCCGAAACCGGTCCCGGGATGCTTGATTCCGGTCCAGGGAAGACATGGCTTGGCAATTCGGTCTGGACTGTTCCCATGAGGCACAGGGTCAAGACTGATTTGCATATAGCTGTGTCTGAACTGGGGTGGCAAAGTGAGCTAAAGAATGATGATGGATTCAACCCAGATCTGTGACTGGGGGTGAGTGTCTGAAAAGTTTCAGCGCTCCGTCCATCATCTCCTTGTGTTTGCTTTGTTCGCCCTAAGTTGGCAGGGTATGCCCAGATGTGGATAGCTTGCTCACTTTGCCACTGGATTCAAGCTAGCCTGGCTGATGAGGGCTGTTAGCCCGAAACCGGTCCCAGGATGCTTGATTCCGGTCCAGGGAAGACATGGCTTGGCAGTTCGGTCTGGACTGTTCCCATGAGGCACAGGGTCAAGACTGATTTGCATATAGCTATATCTGAACTGGGGTGGCAAAGTGAGCTAAAGAATGATGATGGATTCAACCCAGATCTGTGACTGGGGGTGAGTGTTTGAAAAGTTTCAGCACTCCGTCCATCATCTCCTTGTGTTTGCTTTGTTCGCCCTAAGTTGACAGGGTATGCCCAGACGTGGGTCCCTTGCTCACTTTGCCACTGGATTCAAGCTAGCTTGACTGATGAGGGCTGTTAGCCCGAAACCGGTCCCAGGATGCTTGATTCCGGTCCAGGGAAGACATGGCTTGGCAGTTCGGTCTGGACTGTTCCCATGAGGCACAGGGTCAAGACTGATTTGCATATAGCTGTGTCTGAACTGGGGTGGCAAAGTGAGCTAAAGAATGATGATGGATTCAACCCAGATCTGTGACTGGGGGTGAGTGTTTGAAAAGTTTCAGCACTCCGTCCATCATCTCCTTGTGTTTGCTGTGAAACAGTACTGACACAGAGGTTTACTTGTATGAAGAAAAAATGAAGTTTGAAGAAGGTCTTTCGCTGTTATGGGATTGATTACCTGTGATTGGTGGACCCAAGAGAAGCTAGTAGGGACATCTGGGAGATGTGGTTTTTGGATCTGTTGGAGCTTTTTCTTGTTGTTAAAGCGTTTCTGCTACTGAAATGAAGTGTGAAAGCTTGTTAATCTAGTGAAGTAGAAGAACAAAATAGATTTAAGCATACACTTCACCACCTTGTCCTTAATAGAAATGAAACTTTCCTTCACAATAGCTAGGACATTTTTCATTCATGCTCATGGCTGATGGTATGGTATCTTTTACTTGGGTGTAGTAGCCATTTTATTAACACGCCGCCATCATGAAATATTGAGGTGCTTTTCTTTTTCATGATTAGTGGTGTGTAAATCTGTCAATGCTTGTACAGCCCAAACATATTGAAAGCCAAATATATTATTCATTCTTCTGGTGTTTGAGTGAATATATCTTCATACATCACAACAATATACACCACTGAGTATTACTTGATACCCCATTATTATATTCATTGAGCCTGATTTAGTCACAACTGCGACAGAGTACCCACTTCACCAAAGCAACATTCTGTCTACCTCATTTAGAGTCGGGCGGAACGCCATTATGTAGACGGCAGAGACTACTCTGTCTCCACTGCCTACAAACACCTCTGTTGGCCTGACAAAGTAAGGGCACTTAGAGGTTTGGCCATGTGTCCGCCCGCTCTATTTGGAGTGGGTGAACACATGGCCAGTTTTCACTGTCCGTAAGGGGCAGTGAAAACTGCAAAGTGACCCCGACACCATGGGAGAAAACTCTCATGGTGAGGGGTCATTTCTTTTTTTATTTTCAAAAACAATATCCTACTTTGGGATTTTGTATTTGAAAATAAAAAAGTGTTGAAAGTTTGAGTATGGCTCTGTCATGTTGACAGAGCTGTCCTTCCAACTTTCAAAGCGTTTACAGGAACCGCAATGATGGAGGTTCGTATCAATCCAAGAGATGGTGATGGTACTGATCCAGCGGGGCTAATATAAATTCTTCTCTTTTGGACATGACATCCAGGTGAAAATCATTCACAACAACTATACCATATGACGGTGGGGCCCATAACACCGCATATCATACACTCGCCCAGTTATTCCCTGGATCACATCCACTTTCCTTGAAGAGAAGAACGATTTTGCTGGAGGAAACGGAATACCTTATTAGAGTTAACAGAATATTTACCTCAAACAACCATGTTTATTCAGTTTTAATCCTGTCGGTTCTAAAACATCAAGGTATTCCGCTTTTTGGTCGATGGACCAACTAGTAGAATAAGTTGATGGCGATTAAGACCAGCTCAATCATTTAAAACCCTAATAAATGTTAAATTTATTAAATGAACTAAAGAACCACAGACTCTGAATGAATTAGAAATTGATTTGATCTAAATTTAGTTGCATGAGTGAGATTCTTAGTTTATTAATCACTTTAATACATTTCAATAGCATATGAGAAATACATTTTATAAAAGATTATAATGCATACCCATTTGTTGCAGTTTGGAAAAATTCACCAAAAGCAGATCACAGCATGGAACTCCCAAAACTGACTGATTGTCCCACTAATGGCCTCCTCGACGGACCTCCCATACAGGTTTCCCGCATCGGTCTCGTTCCTTTCCCAATCAAGTTTTAAAGTTCAGAAGAAAAATTCTCTAAAGAAAAGCGGCCTATAGAAAAATGGCAGCAGCTTCATCAGCATCACGCTCAGTGTTCAAAATTATGCAGGAATAGCGCTCCTCCTACTTAAGAGTAGGTCCTCTTATACCCTACTACTAGCTTACTAAACAGAAAGTTGCAATCTTTGGGGGCGAGAATCACGCTAATTGGTCCATTGGAGGGGTGGCGAGAATCACCTCATCGCTCTCCTTGTTCAAACTGGTTTTAGAATGGTTTTATGAATTTCGCTTTCCCATGACCTTTGGGTAAATGCAGTCCCAATTGACAGTTCGCAATGTTACTTTTTGATGGTCACAATTTGACCAGTCCATTGTTAATTCATTTTGGTTCATGTCCTATTCTCACGGATACCTGCTGAGTCTTTCTTGGCACTCTCCTCAGGTTAGGTCGTCACGACCTTGACACCTCTCACTCTGGGCTCGAGCTGCACCCACGTGGTTTAGCTCCATTGCTTTCTACTGCTTAGAGGCCATGTTTGTTTCTGCGCATAACCTCATCTGCCTCGGCAGCCATTTTCGCAGCATGGCCTAACAGGCCCGAACGAACTATCATAAGAACAACCACAATCATAATTAAAATAAAGAAAATAAGCCTTTCTGTTTCCCACCGTCATTCTAAGTACCCAAGTTAGGTGTTACCTAGCAGAAGCGACATTTAAAGCCATGTTTACTTACCATCCGCATTCTTTGCCACAATACAATTTTACTACATAGCACAAATCATGCGATTTTGCTCTAATTAGTACGCAAATCACTATATTAATATTGTTTTACTTTACCATTTGTAAATAAGTTAGTTTTGCACATAAAGAGCAGTTACCATTGATGTAAATGTTTACTAAGGGTGCAAATTGTTGGTTAGTTCATCAAACAATTAATATCGTTAAATTATTATCCTTATTATGGGGGTTACAAATGTATTTCATTTACCTTGCTCCATCAGTACTTATTCTGTCTACCAAAATCAAAATCAGGTCCATAATTTTTCTCTGACATTCTGATAATCATGAGTTATTAAGTATGCGAGGCATCTGGTTCCCCAAAGTCGTCCCTACTGGACCAGGGATCTGCAAAGACCTATAGAGAATTAAAATGAGCCTCAGTGTCCATATGTCTCCTATGTCCAGAGTCCTCTCCCCATCATGTCCAATCATTTAACAAGCACAACACTTACCCGAGAGAGGAAAAAGGAGTACCAGTGCCCTTAAACCTCCAAGATCTTGGCTCTTCCTTCTCCTCTCCTTTCTCAGATGCTATAAATAGGAAATAACTCTTGGGTGTGGCACCTCCTCCGCTGTATCTCTCTGCATGATTGGTCAATGAGGGCCTTCTTCATTATGTATTCCTTCACGGCTCAATAACCTGGCCCCATTGAGAAATCCACCACATCTTCACTTCACCCCCTTTAAATTGTCTCTGTGTGTATAACAAATAAATGGTAAATATTCCCCTGTTCTGTCAAGAAAGCAACAGAGACCATCCTCTCTTCAAGCCATGCCCACTCACCTACTCTCCAATCAATGTCTTGCTTCCTGAACTGTAGCTTGCTCCCACCCCAATGACTTGCCATTCCAACAGTTCCTAAGCCATCCTCCGAAGGAACTTCCCTCCTTGAGGTGTGGAGGTGTCAAAATGCATCTTTTTTTTAAATGACCTCAGAATGCCACTTTGTTTCCTTATAGTTCCTAAGCCCACTGGTGTCGCTTCCACACTGCTAAAACTGGTCTCAGCACTCTCATTACAAGGTGCGATTGGCTGAGATTGTGTGGAATGCTGTCCCCCAGGGAGCAAAGGACCATAATAGCGCCATGAGTGTCACCTTATCTCAGGAACATTTCATGATCTATTGTGATAGTATTTAATGACCATACTGTCACTAGGTATGTATGTATGTATACCTTTTAATTGTAGAGAACAAGAATACACAAAGAGTTCTGGGTGTTAGACATTTTACCAGTTTTTGTACTCTAATAATGTTGTACAAGATGTAAGTTTTAATACTGTACATGGCCTGGTGATGCGCGTACAAAACCTTGATGGAAATCCTCAGCTGCCTTTGCAGCCAATGCAAACCGTGAATATGACGAGCCACAAGTTAAGTTTGTTGTTTCAGATTATTATGGAAACGCCAAGATTTTAAGGCACTTGCAGTTCATTAACTACAAATTTAAAGGTGCTCAGATGTCGGAAAGGTCCGTAGTCCCTGAAGGAACCTTGTAGTGCTGTTCCAGCAGAGTTAATTCCTTCTGATGTTAGGGCAGGAAGAATTAGACACACAATGTGTGTATAATAAATGCTCAGGCGAAGAGAGCATTTATCTGGGCCACCAGTGTAAGGGAAGATTTGAATTTAAACTCGGGTTCAGCACATAAGTAGATGGGACTAGACATGTCCCTAACCCTTCTAGCAAAAGAGCAAAATTCCTTAATTACATGAAATTGAGTTTTTTTACTCCTCACCTTATTGTGTGGACAGGCTCCTTGGCCTGCCTGGATAAGACATGTAGGTTTATTTTTCATTCAAAATCCTTTTGTAGTTCATTTTTATTCAGATGGCTGCGAGTCTTGCTTCTAGGAAAGTACACAAGCGGGTTCTTCAATATTGCGCATAAGAGTAATGTCAGTGGTCATAATGCCTACCCAGGAGTGCCATCTTCTGGGAGAGGTAGCAAAGGTAACTATGAACAACAAAGTGGCAATTAGGAACACCAACCATTACGTTCGACCAAGTCGATCATCCTGATAGACCTAGGCAGGAAATTGTTCCCTTGGGCCCGAGATAAACTTTCTTGCCATTAGAGCATTTATACAAAGCAAAACAAGAATGAGCTTTGCAAACTTCTTGATATGGAAAAGTCTTGATTTAAATGCTTTGGGAACTTCTTGATTTACCTGATCAATTTCAGTATAAGGACTCGTCCTTTTGTTAACAGGAGGATGCAGGAGGGCTGTGGAGAGTATGCATTATCCTCACAGAGCTATAAACTCAAACGCAATGCAATAAGATGTCAATGTTGTGTTCAGCAGCAGTGTCAAATTGTGGGATTCCATCTCCTCTCCATATCTGATTGAGTCCTTTCTTTGATTCTCGGATTGTCTTGTTTCTCGCTCCTGAATAAGTGATCCATTTTCTCCTACTGATCAAATATCTAAATTCAGTGCATTTTCTACACATCTTTACTAGAGGGGCTGTCTGTATTCAGAATCACCCAAAGTTTCATATTGTGCTGCTTGTTTAACATAAGGCCTTCATAAATTCTGCCAGATTTCTCCAACTCTCTGTGTCAACACTGGCTCCAGTAGTTAATTCCTATGCATTATGCACCAGACCCGCCATAACTGCTCCCAATTCGTCATCAACAAACTGAAGCCCTCTCTAAACAGTGTAAATTGCACTGCAGGCTGTGTGACCAAGGTACGGAGACAATTGTGTATATTTTTTTCATTATATACGATTAGGGTCCGATTCGCATAACATTTTGGACAAGTGCTAATAAATGCCCATTGCGGTAAGTAAGGCGGTGTTTGGTGCAAACACCTTTTACCACTGTAATATGAAAGCAGATTTTTGGAGGTTTTAAATTTTTGACAAATATTTGCATATTTGTTGTCTTGCATTTTGTTGTGGTGGTGATATGTTGTGTTAGTTTTGCCCTTTTTCTTTTTGTGCTGCATTATTACATTGCGTAATTGATGTGTTGTGTTTTTACTCTTTTGTTGCATTTCTCCCTATTATATTTTTATTGTGTTGTTATTTTGGTTTGTGATGTGCTGTGTTTGTAATTACTTTTGGAATGCCAATATATGCCAAAAGCAGCACTTTCCCTCTAAGTTCCAGTGACAAACTGCCATTTACATATGATGAAGTTTGTAAAATGTTGCTGCTCCAATTCTTCAACTAGTTAAAACACAGTTGATTCCAAATCTGTGGCAGGGGCCTTACCTTAAATTAGCACTTCCAGTGCTCAGTTTGTGATAGGGCCCTCTATATCTCTCTACTGCTGCTTTTTTGCTGAATATCATCTATTTTGATAAACGTGTTGATCGTAGATCTAATCGATTATAAAGATAAGTTTACTATTTGGTTTGCTCCGCGAAGTCATACATTTGCTTTTGATGGAGCAAGGTTTCATAAATGAAACTTGCTTGTATTCAATCCTCCTCACAGTATTAATTTATTAAACTTGTATTGTTAATACTAACCTTTGCATTCCCGACACAAAAGAAAGGGATGCTTGCCTATGTGTTTTACTAATGAATAACGCTTGTTTGTAATTCAAAATGGCCGCTATGCGCGGGAAAGCTCAATGCGCATGTCGCAACCATATCACATGGTGTGACGTCTTTCTTTGCTTGGTGGGAAACTTCTGCTTCTGCGCAGTGTGCATTAAAATGGCTGCTTGATGTTTTCACATGCTTCAGCTTGCTCTCATGTCATTACTAAATTGTCGTTTCCTAACGCGGGTTAGAATATATAATTAAATGGGAATAGAATAGAAAAAGTGGGTATACAGTGAAACATTTTATTTGTGATTCTAATATTTTCTTCTTGCACTTTTATTAGTTCGTAAACTTGGGCCTGGGTTGGTGTTCTGAAACTCGAGAGGCAAATGGTTCTGCGCATGTGTCCTGTGTGCCTGCCAAATGAAGTCAACCTGGACGAAGTCCAAGGCCGCGACCTGATGGCCGAAGATGTTGTACTATTGCTTTTCCTGTCGCACATTGATACAATGTCTGTGAAAATTGGTTTACATTTGTCATAAGACGGGTGGGAAATAAAACGAATGTATTAATTTGAAGGGGTGGGAACGTAAAGACAATAGGCTTTACAATTTAGGCCAAATTGATATGGTGCGAGAATCCACCCCTTGTCCCTGTCCAATCAGAAGTAGTGGTCCCATATTTTAGTAACATTAAGGGGAGGTACATGGGCGTAGAAGGGTATAATAGAATATAGCATTAGTTAATTAGGGGAGAAGAGCATTTGCGTTCATGAAGAACAGGCGTCCATGCTGCCAGAGCGCTCTTAGCTCCAGACTGCCAAGCTGATCGATTGCAGACTGAATCCCTGTCCTGAAGAGGTCCTGAGGAGGGGGCGGCGGAGTCCATTAGAAGGAAGGCACGGGAGAATCGAGGAGAAGTCGAGTATCAGAGAGGGGAACGACGCAGGCGTCGTTGTAGAGAGGTCACCGGTCCTGTCCTGATCCTGGAGGAGGTCTTTGCTCTTCATCCTTCCTGGGTCTTATTCTTTCAACTCCTTGGCTAAGGGGTTTTGGTTCTCGCACTTAGGTAAATATAATGCAACCTTTAGTTGCGCTGCTATCTCTATCCTCTCCTCTTCTTTAAACACCATCATTGATTAGCAATAATCATTTCTATGCTTAATCTTGGGTATTGCGATTAAGTACCATGTGGCTCTGTATTTTACACTGCTAAATCTTTAGATAAACATTTTAAAACTTTCTGACTCAGTGGTTATTTCATGATTATGTACTATAATGAATGTCACTCATTTTAAACTTCCCAATTAGCAAAGGATTCATTGGTAAGTCATTACTCTTCAATCAGAAGGTAATTGGTAGCAGGGATTTTGATAGAGAGTAACAACTGATAAAACCCAGCGTAAGTATTAGCGTAGTACGAATGTATGGGCCCAAGTGAGTATCTAGTGTATGAATGCTGTTTGCTAATATCGCGCTGGATCAGTTTTCTGGTTATCAGAGGATGGTTACTCTTTGTTAATTGGGTAATGAGAATTTTTATTTGTATTTTTATGAACTAACATCCGTGTATTCAAAGTTTTGTTTTATGTTGTCCAGAATACCCCGGGGTAAAAGGAATAGCGGATGGTAAGTGGAAGCCATACTGCAGTGAGGTTATCTGCCAGGGCAGAAATAGTACTGAAAAGTTAAGCAGGACTTTCAGTACTCGTTAGGGACTCTATGCGTGTGAGTAATAGCAAAAGAGTACGCTGGTAAAAATTTGATGTTATATCACCTAGAAAGGGTAACATTGGAGAAGTAACAGGTACTTCTGGAGCTTGTGTGAAGAGTAGACGGAAGTGTTTTACTCGTAGTGTATATTTAGTAAACGGAAAGGTTTTACTAAGTGTGAGAGAAAACTATCTTTTCTATTTTAGAGAAACTGGCACGATAACGAATGTTTTATGTTGTTACTGAAATTAAGAATTGTAGAGGAAATAAGTTTGCGTAAATTTTTGTAAAGGGAGGGTCAGTTGCCGGAGAGGGAGCTGACGTCACAAAACGCAGCGCTGAGATTGGTTGAATCAGCGGGTGTGGAAAAACCCTTGTAAAGGAGGGGTCAGTAGTCAGGAGTAGTACTGACGTCATAGGTGCCGCGCTGGGATTGGTTAAACGAGCAAGGACAGAAAAGAGCAGATTGTAAAGGAGGGGTTGACAGATAAACGTCACCAAAAGGCCGCGCAAGGATTGGCTCGGAAATAAAAGATAGCAGACATTTGATTGGTCAAAATTATAGAAGTGAAATTCTTAGTGGATAAGGATTGCATGTTAAAACGCGATCCGACTTTAACAGGAATTCGTCAGGATAGGAGATATTTAGGCTTTGCAGAATATAATTTTATACATCGGTACTTACCCAAGATGTACGGAGAAAGGAGAAAAATGTCATTTTTACAAAAGATTAAGAATTATTTTAAAAAGGACAAACCAATCAAAACTAGAGAAGGAATTATTATTCCACCAGCTAAAACGCCCACTTCATTCATGATGATGGAGAGAGGTTATCATACTTGTGTATGGATGGAGAATTGGATAGAATATACCAAAAATGATGGAATATTAGCATTTCCCGAGAATGGCACGTTTAATGGGCGAATTCTACAATATTAAGATTGAGGATGAATGACTTAGAACCCAGACCTAGATTAACTCAGTACGAAGCTCTAGAGGAATGGGAAACCGAGGCATTTGAGCGGGACCGATCTAGAAGTAATAGGAGTTATCCAGGATTTTTTCCCAGATATATACGTGAGTCTAGGGACGGTCAGATGAAACAATGGAGAAGGGCAATGATTACAGAAGGATTATATCCATTGTTCTCAGCAGAGGAGAAATTAGGAAGTAAGTCCCCAGAAAAGACAAAACATTTAATAAGAAATGAGGAGTCTGAAGACGAATTTATGGAGGAAATGTTAAGAAACCCCCCACCATATCAGGAAGGGACAAGTGGATGTACCCCAAGTGCACCACCGAAAACTCCATTAGTGCCACAGGTAATGCATGAATTCACCACGAGTAGAATACTTCAAGACAAAGAAAAAGAAGCCCTAGAAAAGACCAGAGCAGAATTAATACAGAAAATAACCCAGATAAAAGTACATCCTGATTCGTTGACCATACCTGTAACAATTGGTCCAGTAGTTCCATTATATGGTACTCAGGGAAGCTGTCCTCCACCGATACTTACACCTACTCCTGTGAATAATCCCAAACCTGAAGCTCCAGTTATAATTGAGGATCAATTTAGTGACTGTGAATCCACAATATCACTCATGGACTTGCCTATTCGAGGTTCTGAAAATAGTACTCCCAGGAAAGATGTACCTGGATGTTCAAAAGATGTAAGTTTAATAACTTCATCGGGAGCAAAAAGTGCCACCATAGTAACACCTGAAGATCTAGAAAGATGGGTGCAAGGGTCAGTTAAACAGTGCACACCTCCGAAAATAATGGACATTCATAAATTGAAAGTCGAATTAGAAGAAATAATAGCAGGAAATGTAGGACTAGAACGCTTAAATACCTATGATGAAGAAGAATTATTGTTCCTGTGTAGGAGTATCACCAGAAATGTAAGGCTATTCCATGAAAAATTATCCAATTTAGCATTACAGATGGGAATAGAAATAGGGAGATCAAAGGTACTACAGAAACCCTATAGAGCAGAATTTTCAGACAAAGATTTAGGAAATATGAATGCCTCTGGAAGAAGATTACAAATAAGAGAATTAATGTTAGTCTTGCAAAAATGGGGAGACCTAGATAAATGGAAAACTAGGTGGGCCAAGAAAAAGGAAGAAGCACGAACAAGTAGAACAGCATCTGAATATGTGATGAAGGAAACAGGGAAAGCAGACCAGATGTATCCAATGCGAGAAGTTGCGGGAGGAGGATATGTACATGTCCCATGGAGCAGACAGGATATTTTGTCATTTACGAATAATTTTCCAAAGTTGAGAGAAAAACCAATTGAATGGTACAAGCAGGTTGATAGGTTTGTGAAGGTGTCAAAGGTATTGTTGAAGGATTTAGATGGTTTGTTTGACATAGTGGTACCTGCCGATTTGTGGACAGATTGTAAAATTACAGTTGATTGGCCTAGTGATGAGTATCCTAGAGATCCGAAGACAGGTGCCCCGTCAAATGATGTGATGAAAAAGTATCAGCAAGTGATAACTTACCTGAAAGGGAAAATACCACCGAAAGAAACGGATTGGGTAAAAATAGATCGAACTACCCAAGAAGCTAATGAATCAGTACATTCTTACTATGAGCGTCTATTGCAGGTATTTAAACAGTATAGTGGATTTGAGGACATTGGAGACAAGAACATGAGTCAGTTTGTGTATCGATTTGTTTACGGTTTGAAGCCAGAAATTTGCCAGATGATTAAACAGCATATGCTGTGTTGGCAGGGAAAGCCCATTGACGAGATTTTGAAGTATGCAAAATATTGTGGAGACGATATTGAGGATAGACACAAGAAATTGCAGGAAAAAGTAATGTGGGCTCAGGTGAAAATGGCTGAGAAACAGGGAATTAATTTGGAAAATCCCAGTGAAAATCCAGGAAAAGATTCTGGAACGAATGGTGATGCTGGGAATGGTGGAAAATTTAGAGGACGAATGAGTAGAGAAGAAGCTAAAAAGAAATTTCCTTGTCATGGATGCGGAAAATTGGGGCATTGGAAGGATGAATGTAAAAAGATCCGGAATAATAATGGCCCAAATCAAAATTTAAATCCACAGACGCAGATTGACTCACAGCAGGGTGCAAATCCTCAGAGTCAGTTGCCACCTGCACCTATTCAGGGTAATGTAAGCAGAGCAAAGCATGGTACAGACATCGGATATCAGGGAGGAAGTGGTAAGAATGATTATATGACATCACAATTTCTTTTGCAGGACGATTTCTGTCAATACAGTCCATGACGGTGCCTAGGAGAGGGGAAGAAGGAGTGCATACTTGGCGCATCCTTACAGGTAGATCAGTCAGGTCCATATGTTGAAGGGAATGTGAAAGGTAATAATATTACTTTCCTTTTGGACACTGGTGCTACCCGGTCTAGACCTTCCTCTCTCTGGTGAAAATATCCAAGTAGTGGGGGTAGCTAATCAGTGGATTAGAACACCTCTTACCGAACCAATGGAAGTTAAAATTGGAAACTTCAGAGAAATGCATCAATTTGTAGTGTGTGATTCTAGTCCAGTAAACTTATTAGGTAGGGATTTGTTGTGCAAGATAAATTGTACCATTTTCTGCACACCGGATGGTGTGGCAGTTCAGACACCAGATAAAGATCATGTATATAAAATTATGATTGCAAAACAAGGTACAGAAGTGGATGAGATGTTTTCATTAATAACAAAAGATGAGTTGCCAGAAGAATTAAAAGGTACAGTAAACCCCATAGTATGGGATTTCACCGGAAAAGAAGTAGGACTTATGGCTAAAATAGATCCAGTTAAAATTACTGTAAAGGAAGGTGCAATTTTCCCAAATACCAGACAGTACAAAATGAGTGCAGAAGTAAAAGCAGGAGTCATTGAAGAAATAAATTGAATGGTAGAACAAAACATACTAAAAGAAGTAATGAGTAGCCCATGTAATTCACCAATAATGGGATTAAAGAAACCTAGTGGAAAATATAGGATTGTTCAGGACCTGAGGAAAATAAATAAGATTGTAGAACCATGTTGTCCCATAGTACCAAATCCTGCAGTAATTCTATACCAGATTCCGTGGAGTGCAGGATGGTTCACAGTAATTGATTTGTGTCAAGCATTCTTTTCAATACCATTACATCCAGACAGCCAGTGTCTTTTCTCATTTAAATTTGAAAACAAGGTTTATGTGTGGAATCGTGTTCCTCAGGGGTACACAGAAAGTCCTTCTATTTTCAACCAGATACTGAAAAAGTGCCTTGAAAAACTAGTGATGCCAGGAAGCTCAGTTTTAGTCCAATATATCGACGACTTATTGGTGGCATCGAACACCAGAGAGGACTGTGTTGTTGATTCCATAGCATTATTAAATCTTTTGGCAGAAGAAGGACATAAAGTCTCACCTGAAAAGTTGCAGTTCTGTACAACAGCTGTTAAGTATCTGGACACCAAATTGAGAGAGGAAAAAGAAGAGTAACAGCTGAAAGAGTAGCTTTAATAAAGAAAATGCAAATGCCTGTAACACAAAGACAAGTGAGAATGTTCCTAGGAATAGTAGGTTACTGTCGACAATGGATACCAGGATTTTCCATGTTAGCTAAGCCCTTAATTAACATGACAAAAAAGAAAGCAAAGGACCCTGTGGAGTGGGAGGATGAAAGTGTAGAAGCTTTTGTAAAATTGAGAAATGCCCTATGTTCAGCACCTGCCTTAGGCATGCCTGATTATAAAAGAGAATTTGCATTGTTCTGTCATGAGAGAGAAAATTGTGCACTTTCTGTCCTAACTCAAAGACATGGACTAGAAAGACGTCCTATAGCATATTTTTCTGCTACATTGGACCCAGTAGCAGCCGCATTGCCAGGATGCTTAAAAGCAGTGGCGGCTACTTGTTTGAGCATTGAACAAAGTGAGTCAATTGTGATGGGACACCCTGTAAAAGTGTATGTTCCACATGCAGTTGTCATTTTGTTGACAAGAACCCGAACTCAACATCTTACTCCTAGTCGGCTGACTAAATACGAAAGAATCATAATGGGTGCTGAAAATGTGAATATGGTAAGGTGTACTATAATAAATCCAGCAACCTTACTACCAGACCCATATCATGAGAGAATTAAAGATGATGAAGACGATGAACATGATTGTATACAAATTACAGAATTATGCACAAAACCACGCCCAGATATAGAGGAACAGTCTCTTAAAAGGCCAGACAGGGAGCTATTTGTTGATGGTTCATGTCAAAGACATGAAGATGGTAAACTAACTGCTGCCTATGCGGTATGTGAATTAACTGGAATAGTTGAAGCATCCTATTTACCAGGAGTCAAATCTGCACAAGTAGCTGAATTGTTTGCGTTGTTAAAAGCATGCAAAATTGGGAGGAATCAGAGAGTAACCATATTTACAGATAGCCAATATGGTTACGGGGTTGTGCACGATTGTGGCCAACTATGGATGCAGAGGGATTTCATGACTTCTTCAGGATCCCCCATTAAAAATGGACAATTTGTAAGGGAATTGCTAGAAGCAATACAATCACCAAAAGAATTGGCTGTGGTGAAATGTGCCGCACACCAGTCAGGAGATGACTGGGTGGTAGTCGGCAACAGATATGCAGATCTGGTGGCTCAACATTGTGCCAAAACCAGAATGTCAGTCAATAAGAGGGTGGAAAGAATGGGAATCAGCTGCCAACTTATGTTGTATATGCCACCTGAAACTTGGAATGACGTCAAAAAATTGCAAGATGAGGTTGATGAAAGTGAGAAGAATTTGTGGATCAAAGTGGGTTGTTCCCAAAGAGGAGATGATGAAGTGTGGATAAGTGCTGATGGCAGACCAGTCATGCCGGACTGTTTACTCTCACAAATGGCTAGAATGCATCATGGAGACACACACATAGGAAGAGGTGCAATGATTAGGCTGTTCAGACAAAATTGGTACAATCCCAAATTCAGGGCTGTTGCAGAGAGTCTTTGCCAGAGATGTCTAACTTGCCAGATGCATAATCCGGGGAGGAAGACAGTAATTGGATTTGGAAAAATTGGAAAGGCAGAGGGTCCATTTATGAGAGTTCAGTTTGATTTCATACAGTTACTACCATGTAGAGGGCTGAAATATGTACTAGTCATAGTGTGTCTGTTTTCAAAGTGGGTGGAGGCTTACCCTACTAGGAGAAATGACAGCATTACAGTTGCAAAACTGTTGCTACGAGAGCTCATTCCTAGGTTTGGTTTTCCAGTAACTTTGGAATCAGATAGAGGAAAACATTTTAACAGCGAAGTGATTCAAATAATCTGTGAAGCATTTCAAATAAAACAGAAACTGCACTGTGCATATCGTCCAGAAGCTTCTGGAGTGGTTGAACAATTGAATGGCACTATAAAGTCAAGACTGGGAAAAATGTGTGCATCAACATCATTAGAGTGGCCAGATGCATTACCACTTGTTCTAATGGGACTCAGAAGTATACCTGACAGAAACACAGGATTGAGCCCCCACGAAATAATGATGGGAAGAGCAATGAGACAAACACATGTTCCCACAAACAAACTGGTGAATATATCTGATGATATGGTTCTGGACTATTGCAAAGGATTGGCTGACCTAGTGCGTTCTGTCTCTCATCAGGTTGGAGAAGACGCAGTTTCCAGGCAGCCCGAGCAAGAACATGATCTGAATCCTGGTGACTGGGTGGTAGTGAAGAATCACACCAGAGAAACGTGTCTATCACCTAGATGGGGCAGACCGTGTCAAGTCATACTGACAACGAATACAGCAGTGAAGTGTGCCGGATTTCCTAATTGGATTCATGTAAGTCACACCAAGAGAGTACCAGATCCCGAGGAAGAGAATCCTCAGACAACGCCAATCACTGAAGAGGCTGAAGGTTGCCCAGCTGTAGGATCTCAGATTCGAGATTCCAGAGAAGCTGAAGAAGAACAACCGAGCACAAGTCAGGATTGGATACCCGTGGTAAAGGTTCCTGAAATATACCACAGAACAAGAAGTCAAGCGAAATTGGAAGAAATTGAAGAAGATCAGATAGGTGAAGAAGAAGCAGTTCAGGAACAAGAAGAAAAGACATTAATAAATCCTGAACAAGGTCAGATAGGGAAAGGAAACTGGACTCAAAACAGTGAAGACCTAATAGACTTTGAACAGGGACAGACAGGTCTAGAAGAATCCGGTCAGGCTGCAGAAGTTCACAGTGCAATAAGCCCTGATCAGAACAAGTTAGATCAAGAAGAGTGCACAGAAGAAAACCTTGAAAAACATGAACTTGAAGAAATAAATAAAGAACAAGGTCAGTTATTGAAAACTCACAGCGGAGCTGTTACAGAGAAACCAATCAGACCTGAAAAAGACAAAGCAGAAGAAAAGGTAATCAAAGAAGACGAAGCAGTATTAAGCATTGAAATTAACGAGATCTCTGAAGACGAAAACAAAGAAACAGTGCCAACAAAGAAAACAAGAAAAGGAGATCATTGGCCGAGTGTCATTAAAAGAGTAAAGTACCACATAACAACCAGAAGTGAAGATCCAGATCAAGTACCTGAAGTATCAAGTCAAACCGATCAAGAGAAAAAGACAGAAAAAAAGAAGTAAAAGACTGAAACTTGTGAATAACAAATTTAAGGGTCCTGACTGGACTTATATCATTCTTGAAGATTTTGAAAGTTCAGAATCAAGTGACAGTGGTGGCGAAGGAACAAGTGCAGAATTGACATACAAAGAAGAAACAAGACCACCCTGACTAAGCAAAAGAATAAGCTAAAGAAAAGAAGAAAAGATAAGAAGAGCAATCTTCCTTGTCGAAAAATGCCTGACGATAGAGTTACTGGGAGACCAAAACAGAAATGTTGTAGAAGATGCTGTGCAATATGCATATGTAGTCTAGTAATGGTGCTTATAGTATGGTTAGTCCTGATTGTAGCAGTTCCTTACCTTATGATAATGGATAAAAAGATTAATAATGAAACTAAGGAGAGGACAGCAAACATGAAGGGCAATAGAGGAGAACTAATGGCAGAAGATGAGGCAGAAATTCATCATGAAATAGCTGATAACGACACTAGTTTGAATGTTTTCACAAAGTTATTATTTCAATATGTAGACACCATGGAAGTTAGTAATTGTTATGTCTGTATGAAGTTACCTGAATCAGTAGCAGAAGGATTAACATATCACCATTTACCACTGACATATGGCATATCATGTAGTTTTGTCTAGTTTATTTTATAGAACAGGGAAACTTCAGTATTATTATTCAAACTTAGATGTGATATTTTCTGAGGTTCCGATTCGCAAGAGTATGAACCCAGTGCTTAGTAGTCAAGACGCACAGTTTATGGGAGAATTTTTCTTAACAATGAAATCAATAGACATAACACATGCACATAGACACAATCTAACATGTTCTTTACTTGAGGAAGAAAAGATATTTTTGAATTTAGTAGAAGATAGAAGACAAGATTTTTAAAAGAAAGCTTCTGAGCATAAGGCTCATTTACTACCTTGGGCTGAAAAAGAAGGTAGTTACACACCTGGCAAGGCTCAAGCTGCTATGGCTCTGGATTTCGTAAAGACAGGGAAAATTTGTCTTCATAGGTTAAAGACTGATTTTAACAATGTTTTCATCGGTACCAGTGAATGTGAACACAATTTTTTAATTCTTGGAGTTTGGAGACTCAAAGGAGGAACAGATTCAGTTTTTCCTGGAATCTATTATGTGTGTGGGAATAAGGCTTACTTTAGGCTTCTTGCATGGTGGTATGGAAGTTGTTATTTTGGAATACTATTTCCAAAGATATACCACGTAAAAAGAAACACTGAGAGCAATGAAAACAATAGCGAATTAATACGTAGTAAAAGAGCTAGTTTTTCCAGAAATTGTAGGTGATATATTTGGTGCATTGATACCTTCAGTGGGAATAATTCTGAACTCAAGGAAAATATGTAAATTGTCTACAGTAGTTGATCGTTTATCAACGGATACTGCTGGAGGATTTCTAATGATTTATGCGGAAATGGTTGCGATTAGGTCTATGGTTATGCAAAATCGACTTGCTCTTGATATTATATTGGCAAAAGAGGGCGGAGTCTGTAAATTATTGAAGACGAAACATTGTTGCACTTATATTCCTGATAAGAGTGCAGAAATTGGAACGTATATACAGAATATAACTAAACTTGAGAAAGAACTTAAACCACTGGAAGTTGATAGTGTATGGGAAAGATTGACAAATAGTATCTCGTCAATTGGAACCTGGTTTGCTAATATAGGGAAAGGACTTATAGGTCAAATATTAGTACTCTTAGCAGGGATAGCAATAATAATTTTGGCAATAACAATATGGTGCAAATGCTGTAAAAGGAACGGAACGTATAAGGTGACAGGAAGAGGAAAGAAACGAAAGGTAGATGAAATCGAACTTGAAGAATGGAGAAGTGAATTATACAAGAAATTAAAAGGAGATTGTAAAAATAGAAAGAGTAAAGATGAGAATGAAGTAATTTGCTAGAAGTTGGCATCTGATTGAGGGTAATGTTTTTGATGGCTCAGAAACGCCATCAGAGAGGGGATTGATGGAGCAAGGTTTCATAAATGAAACTTGCTTGTATTCAATCCTCCTCACAGTATTAATTTATTAAACTTGTATTGTTAATACTAACCTTTGCATTCACGACACAAAAGAAAGGGATGCTTGCCTATGTGTTTTACTAATGAATAACGCTTGTTTGTAATTCAAAATGGCAGCTATGCGCGGGAAAACTCAATGCGCATGTCGCAACCATATCACATGGTGTGACGTCTTTCTTTGCTTGGTGGGAAACTTCTGCTTCTGCGCAGTGTGCATTAAAATGGCTGCTTAATGTTTTCACATGCTTCAGCTTGCTCTCATGTCATTACTAAATTGTCGTTTCCTAACGCTACTAACGCGGGTTAGAATATATAATTAAATGGGAATAGAATAGAAAAAGTGGGTATACAGTGAAACATTTTATTTGTGATTCTAATATTTTCTTCTTGCACTTTTATTAGTTCGTAAACTTGGGCCTGGGTTGGTGTTCTGAAACTCGAGAGGCAAATGGTTCTGCGCATGTGTCCTGTGTGCCTGCCAAATGAAGTCAACCTGGACGAAGTCCAAGGCAGCGACCTGATGGCCGAAGATGTTGTACTATTGCTTTTCCTGTCGCACATTGATACAATGTCTGTGAAAATTGGTTTACATTTGACATAAGACGGTTGGGAAATAAAGCGAATGTATTAATTTGAAGGGGTGGGAACGTAAAGACAATAGGCTTTACAATTTAGGCCAAATTGATATGGTGCGAGAATCCACCCCCTGTCCCTGTCCAATCGGAAGTAGTGGTCCCATATTTTAGTAACATTAAGGGGAGGTACATGGGCGTAGAAGGGTATAATAGAATATAGCATTAGTTAATTAGGGGAGAAGAGCATTTGCGTTCATGAAGAACAGGCGTCCATGCTGCCAGAGCGCTCTTAGCTCCAGACTGCCAAGCTGATCGATTGCAGACTGAATCCCTGTCCTGAAGAGGTCCTGAGGAGGGGGCGGCGGAGTCCATTAGAAGGAAGGCACGGGAGAATCGAGGAGAAGTCGAGTATTAGAGAGGGGAACGACGCAGGCGTCGTTGTAGAGAGGTCACCGGTCCTGTCCTGATCCTGGAGGAGGTCTTTGCTCTTCATCCTTACTGGGTCTTATTCTTTCAACTCCTTGGCTAAGGGGTTTTGGTTCTCGCACTTAGGTAAATATAATGCAACCTCTAGTTGCGCTGCTATCTCTATCCTCTCCTTTTCTTTAAACACCGTCATTGATTAGCAATAATCATTTCTATGCTTAATCTTGGGTATTGCGATTAAGTATCATGTGGCTCTGTATTTTACTCTGCTAAATCTTTAGATAAACATTTTAAAACTTTCTGACTCAGTGGTTATTTCATGATTATGTACTATAATGAATGTCACTCATTTTAAACTTCCCAATTAGCAAAGGATTCATTGGTAAGTCATTACTCTTCAATCAGAAGGTAATTGGTAGCAGGGATTTTGATAGAGAGTAACAACTGATAAAACCCAGCGTAAGTATTAGCGTAGTACGAATGTATGGGCCCAAGTGAGTATCTAGTGTATGAATGCTGTTTGCTAATATCGCGCTGGATCACTTAAATACGTTTTATGAAGAGGGATTTTTCGGATATAATGTAAAATCATGTTTTATGTACATGTTGTTTATGTATTTTATTCAGGAACTATAAATAAGCTGTCGTTAAATGAAATGAATAAGCACCTTCGAATGGCAGAATTGATTAACATGGAAATATGGAAAGTAAACCATGAAACAATGTCGGGCATAGTAAAGTGTGCCACACAACATGTTGGCTAATACAAAAGTTGTTGCCTGAGTTTCTTAGAATGAATATGACGAATACGGGCGAAAAACATAAAAGTAAGGCTGAAATCTGTGTAGTATGTGGTTGCTCGTTTTGTACAGGCAGGTCAACATTTGAGAACATTGTTTGTAGAGCTGGAAAAGCAGGTGATCCAGCTGGATCCTGGATCCAGCAGCTATTTTGAAATTCGGTCTGGAAATCAACCTTGCACTCTTGAAATACACTGACTGCGTCCTGGTAAAATGTGTTAATTCTGAGACACATTCAGCAGCGACTGCACTTTGTGTCCTTCGCCTTTAGAACAGCAACCTGCAATGGCTGAAGGAGGTCTCTTATTTTCAGTTGCAATGGGGTCCAACAAAAACACCTTACTTAAAGGGCCATTAGCAATCCGTTTGTTAAAAATCTCATCCTAGCTGGGAGCTAACTGGAGCCTAACACCTTTCTACGAACACTGAGGAATCTACGACACTCTGCTTGTCACTTCACAAGTGCATAAGTGAAAAACTCTGATTTGGAGGCAGAGTTTTGACTTTTTCAAACTAGGCACCAAAGACGTATTAGAAAACTGGAATGTTGAGCGCTCCACTGAAGACAATGCAGTGCTCCGGGCTTCTAATGGCTGGTAGAAGCCAGGAGCATCAACATTCCAATGTTTGTTCACTGCAACAGCTGTGAATAAATGCCTCACGGAGCCAGCGGGAATTTCAACACCCTCGGGCTCCATGAGGCCTTTGTTTTACAAATTAGAACATTAGAATGTTGAGCACTCCATTGTAGGCAATGGAGTGCTCCAGGCTTCTACTGGTTGGTAGAAGTCCGGAGAGCAACATTCCAATGTTGTTTTAATTTCACAGCTGTTGCTGTGAGCAAAGGTCTCTTGGAGCCCGAGGGGATTTAAACCCCCTCGGGCTCTGAGAGGCCTTTGTTTTTACAAATTAGAACATTCTGCTCTCTAGTGGTGGAATGCTCTAATAGCCTTAGAGACCTCCGTAGCGGGCTCTACCGGCCACCAAATGCCCGCTCTCTTGTTAACGCTGGAGCGGGCCTTTAATGGCTGGTAGAGCCCGCTACAGTGGGTTTTAAGGCTATATACATGCACTATAAGAATGTCAGATGCAATAGTCTTAATGAGTAATTACATTAATTACATTTTGATAGCACTTACTAATAGGTGATTATTACTACCCAAACCGTTTTTAACAAACTTAAAAGAAAAGATTGAGAAAAAAAAGCATCAAGTTTCTAAACTTATATCTTGCAGTTTGTATGCAGCTCATTTTTGCTGGTTCTCAAGTTACTACTCTACAAGGATTGTAAATTGTGATATGCAGATAACGCAAGGATCCCTATAAGAAAAGCAGTTTCACACTGAGTTATGAGCATAAAATGCAAATCAATGACCTGCATAATACATACTATACTTTGCAGCAGGCACATTAACATTCTATGCTATTTTATGAGTGAGTCAAATGTGTGGCTAAACTTCCCACAATCGCTCCAGCATGTGCATTATCAACAAAGTTATCTTACTGTTATTATACCATGGAACTTTCTGGATACAGAAAGATGTCCGTTCCCAGTACCAGAAGCATGTAAATACATTCTAATGATATTTAAAAATGCAGTTTGTGATCGATTAAGTAAGCCAATCCAACTTTATTATCACACTTATGCTTTTTGGCAATTTCTTTGGGGTTAGAGTTTTTCAAAACTAAATGTATGAGCTGTCTGTCAGACTCTGCTCCTCATAACTCCACCCCCTTGTTACTTCCCTCCTTCCTGCTGTCACCGTTATCCCCAAATTTATGGGACTCCATAGTAAATCCTTTCCACGTCCCACACTGAATATTTGTATCCTTACAGTTATATTTTAATGGTAATTCTAGCCTTATATGGATGCAGATAGTGTAAAATAGAGCCCATACTATGACTCACTAAATTGGTTTTGGGAAGTTTATCAACACCCATATTATTTTCTTTTCCACCGGCATAGAATTCCAGGTGGTTGCCGAAGTCTCTCAAAAATGGCTCTAGTAACAACAGGAGTTTGCTGGTCTTCCGACTGTCGGCTAAAGAAAGCTTAACGTCTGTACCTCACTGTGAACCAGGCACAATGAATGACAAAAGAAGAGAAGGAAGAATCAGTCCAGAACAAGAAGCAGAGGAAATGGAAAATCAATTTGATGAAGTAAGGACTATTACACTACTTCACTAAGAAAGAAAATACAGTTAAATAAGATCTTGAAAGTTTGACTTTTAAGCATTATCATCTTGTGTATACATCATAGCGAGGAAAGTAATAGACTGTAATGTAAAGTTATTAAAATATTCAAAGATCCCCAAGCACTATATGAGGAGGAGCTAATAGATCTCCAGATCCTCTGACAATTAGATTTTTTGCTGCCTCTTGACTAGGTTCATTATTTGAGGTGCCATCTCACAAGCAGATTGATTATTGGAGGTGTTGACTTTTTCCACCTATTTGTGGAGGTACACCAGGTCAATCTCCTTATCTGCAGAAGAACATGATACTTGTCATCAATGTTCCCTCTAATGTTTTTCCTCTATGTGCGGCAATAAAGGTGCTTTGTGCACTGCAGCTAAAGCTTTGTGCACTGAAGATAAAGCAACAACTTAATATGCAAGCATGTGCAGTGTGCAAGCTACCAACATCAGTGGCATACTAAGGGTGCCATGGGCCCTAATGCAAACCGGAAAAAAATTAACCTTTCCCCCTCCCCCCACACCTCTGGGTTGGTATTAAAGACAGCCATTACTGGGGTGTAGAGGGCTCCTTGCACCCCTGGGCCTGGGTGCCACTGCATCGTGTGCCCTAATCATTTTATCTATAATTCCTCTCTATTTACTATCTCCATGCCACTCTTATCTCCTCCCTGCACCTTTTATTATCCCTGTCCACTCGATCTCCTAGCTTACACTTATCACCTTTCTCCCTTTTTTGTTGTTTTTTTTCTCTCTTTTTTACACTCCCACTTTTCGTTCTCTATTTCCTTGTTAGAAATGGGGGTCTCTAGTTGGCAGAGGTAGGTACCTTTGACCAAATAGGGACCCTTGCTTCTAGTCAGGGTAAGGGGGATACACACTTTAGATAACCCCTGCTCACCCACTTGGTAGCTTGGCACGAGCAGACAGGCTTATCCCAAAGGCAATGTGTAAAGTATTTGTACCAACACTCACAGTAACACAGTGAAAACACCACAAATGGACACCACACCAGTTTAGAAAAATAAAATATCTTTATCTAAACTAAACAAGACCAAAACGACAAAAATCCAACATACAGAAATTCAGTAGCATGTCTTTATTTTTTTGATAACCAATTTTATTGATTTTTCAGAAACATACGCAGTAAGACAAGAGATCAACAGCCAGCTCAGATCCCATCGCATATGAGGAACATAGCATCCGTAAGACAGTGTACATGCTCTTAGTAAGCAACAGAAGTAGAAAAACACCCACCACATCCCGCAATGGTCAAACGAAAACATTAGTCGTCTATCGCTCCCACCCATTTGCCCCACACCCTACGATATTTCTTCGGACATCCCCTGGTCTCATACAAGGGCCGCTCCTGTGCTGCGCACCAGTCCACTCCCCTGCGCCAGCGTGTCATGGTAGGGGCATTCAAGGCCAGCCAGTTCATCGCAATGTCTCTTTTAGCCACCATCAAGGCTGTATTCAGGAAAAGTTTGTCTGCTCGAGAGCCATCAAGCCCATCGGTAAGTCCCAGGAGCGTAGTTGTGGGATTAAGAGGTACCTCCCAGCCTAGGACCTCAGTAAGTTCCCCTGTTACCAATTCCCAAAAGCGTGTGATGAAAGAGCACTGCCATACCATATGGAAGAAGTCAGCCTGAGGGTGTTGGCAGCGTGGGCAAGATGCTTCGGGACGAAGCCGGGTGCGGTGAAGGCACAGCGGTATGAGATACGCAGTGTGTAGGTAGTATGTTTGGATCAAGCGAAACCGCGCTGATACTGTGATTAATTTAGGGGCCATTAGCGCGTCTCGCCAATCGGCATCTTCCAAGGGCCCAAGCCATCCCTCCCATCTGTCCCTGAGCTGTGAGTGTGTGTTGGGGGTGTTATTCATGAGGGAGCGATAAATACGGGAGATCCCTCCCTTCCCCAGATTGCCAGTCATCACCTGGGCCTCCGGCGGACTGTATTCGGGAATAGACGTACCTTCTGGGATGTGCGAGCGGAGAGCGTGGTGCAGCTGCAGGTAGCGGTAAAACTGCGAGGTATGTAGGGAGTACAGGTTTTGAAGATCCTGAAAGGTGCGCATACTGCCCCCTTTCCAGACGTCCCCCAACTGTGAGATCCCGATTAGATCCCACACTCTGAGTCCGGATAGACTGGCAACCCCCCCTAGCTGGGCGCCCTGCCAAAGTGGAGTGTATTGAGTCAATTTGCCCGACCAGTGAGTGTGGCACAGAGAGGCCCACCAGGCCAGAAACTCCCCACGTGTGACCTCGGGTAGGGTTCTGGGGACGGTGTTTCCGTACAGCATCCCCTGAATATTGGGCAAGCCTAGGGTGTGTAGCTCCAGCCGATAGGCCGGATCCGACCAGCCCCCATTAAACCAGTCATGCAGGGTAAGGAGCCGAGTGGCTAGATAATAAAGGTACAGGTTTGTCATCCCCATACCGCCATCAAAGGGCGGGATCCGACATTGGGCGAGGGCCAACCGGGGCTTCCGACCCCCCCATAGGAATTTGACAACCAGGCTGTCCATTTCCTGGAACCACGCACGCGAAAAGGGAAGAGGCGTGTTCTGAAGCATGTAGAGAAACCTGGGTAGTATCATCATTTTGAATAAGGCAATTCTGCCCATCGGGTTCAGTGCCTGCCATCTGAGGAGATCAGCCCGGGCTTTCTTCACTAAGGGAGTTACATTGAGCGCCCAGGCGAGGTCCGGGAGGAGGGCCACCCATATCCCGAGATATTTGAAGGACTGCCGTCGAAGGTGAATTGTGGACTGCCACTCGAAGCACTCTCTCGAAAGGTGAAGGGGGACCAAGACGGACTTAGCGGGGTTCAACCGAAGGCCAGAGGTCTGTTCAAACAGACTCATCGCCCGGAGGCACCGGGGTCCCGACAACGCAGGCTCCGCCAGGTATAGGAGGACGTCATCCGCATAAAGGGCGATTTTGTCTTCCTCGAGTCCGGGCCATCTCCACCCTATGATGCACTCGTCGGAGCGTATGAGGCATGCCAAAGGTTCCATGGCCAAGGCAAAGAGGAGTGGCGAAAGGGGGCATCCCTGCCTCGTGCCCCTTCGGACTGGGAAGGACTGCGACAGGGCTCCATTAACCAGCACCCGGGCCCTTGGTCGGCAATATAGCGCCCGCACTAGCTTGCAAAAATAGTCCCCAAAACCCATTTCTGCCAATACCGCTTCTAGATATCGCCAGTCCACCGAATCAAAAGCTTTCTCTGGCGGTTTGCTAGGGCGAGGTGAAGACGCCTGAGGCAGTGTCTGGTGCCCCGGGAGGACATGAAGCCACACTGGTCAGGATGGACCAGTTTGGCCAGGTACGGCCGCAACCGGTTAGCCAGGATGGCTGCGAACACCTTGAGCTCCGAGTTGATGAGTGAAATGGGACGATAATCGGAGCAGTGCTTCGAGGGGGGGCTGAGACTTGGGGATCACCACGATGGTGGCCGTGTCAGTCTCGGCATGAAATGAGCCTTTAGCGGCCTCCAGTGAGGTCTGCCTGAGCTCATCTCGCAGGAATGCCAATCTCCTGTCCAGGGCCTCGGGCCTCCCTTCGGGCGATTGGTCGTCAAGTAGGGTGATCTGCGCCTCCAGGAGGGTAAGTCGGGACTCCTGCGCAGCCCGCTGAAGCTTGAGTTGGCCTTTGGCGAAGCCTCGAATGGTGGCCTTGCCAGCCTCCCACAGAGTGCCAGGGGAAGGAACGGAGCCCTGGTTAGTGAGAAAATATTGCCGGAGCTCATTGCCCACTGACTCCCGAAAATCTTTGTCCTGGAGAAACCAGGCATTCAGCCTCCAGATCGGTCGCAACGCGTCAGGAAGGTCACCCACCCGCAGCGTCACCGGTGAGTGGTCGGAAATACCTCTAGGGAGTATGGTTGTCTCCTTGATTGTCTGACAATCCAGAGCCGGCATGAAAATGTAATCGAGTCGTGCATGAGTGTGGTGGGATGCCGAGGTGTGGGTGTAGTGTCGGGTCGTCGGGTGCCAAAGTCTCCAGGCATCGCAGACCCCGAGCGTGGTCGCCCAGTTCGACAAAAGCTTGGCCTGAGAAATTCTGGATGGAGAAGGGGCTCCCACCACGTCAAGGGCCGGGTCCATGACTGCATTGAAGTCTCCCCCTATAATGGTCATACCTAGGGGCAGGGCTGCGATCAACCTCGCAAGTCGTTTGAGCGTAGGGGCCATCAGCGACGGCGGGGAATATACGGACAGCAAGTTTAGCGCTCGATCTCCTACGGCCCCCTCCAGGGCGACATAGGTACCCTGATGGTCAGTCGTGACCTTACGCAAAGCGAATGGAAGGGCGCGGCGCACAAGGATGGCTACCCCTCTCGACCCCCGAGTAAAGCCGGAGAGCCAAATCCCCCATAGCCGTACCGCGCCAGGAAGGGGCATTTATTGCCCACCAGATGGGTTTCTTGGAGGAGCAGTATGTCGACGTTGTGGCGTTGTGCATAGCGCAGGACTGCAGTCCGCTTGACTCTATCTAGCAGTCCATTGACATTCCAGGACATTACATGGAGCGACCCCTTCCCACTGTGGATGTCAGTCATGGGGGATATGGGTACATGGGGAAACGTCCCGCGCGGATGGCAGGCGCGAGCGAGGAGTGTGGTTTGCGTAAAGCATTGGGCGCATCTCTGCAAGCCTGGTGGTGTGCATGCTCGTTTCGCTGTTGGACAGGGATGCAAGTGTGGTGTATGACGTATGTCGGCGAAGAGCCGGGTCAGCTGACTTTATGGGATGTGCGGTCATCGTGCTGTTGATCAAAGCAGTGAGCGTGAACCAAGTGCAACAAAGAAAAACTGGGACAACGGTCCCCGCCCCAACCCTGCCCCCTCCCCCCTCCCTATACTTCAGGAACAGAAGCATCTGTTGACCCTAACTGAGGAACCTAGAAAAAACCAAACTAAAATGCTTGGGAATGGGGAATCGTGGAGGACCCCTCCTCATAGCAGGATGTTCTGTGACAATGACCATCGAGAGCTAGAAGTGATGATGAGCTGAAGTGCAGCGCCAAGGCCGCAGAACCAATTGCAGCCGGAGGACATGGTAGGTTCAAGGTGGTCCCGGGGGAAGGACCGGGCTGCGGGAGAGATCTGTGTCAGTAGGATCCAGAAGCGATGGCTGGGGCGAGGCTCCCCCCGGGTCCGAGCGGTTCAAAGAGCTCGTGCGCCGCAAGGCAAGGAGGTCGTCCGGGGGCGCCCCGGAAGTCGGATGATGAGCGGGACCCAACGGTGAATCCGATCGGGCTCATCACGGACCCCGCCTCCTGCGTGAGCGGGTGTGTAGCGGCCGTGGGTTAGGCAAATCCCGGCGGGAACCCTTGTTGCTGTCCTTAGGAGAGGTACTCCGGGTGTTGATGCGCAAGGGGTGCTCTTCTGTCACCCACGTCCAGGCCTCTTCAGGGGAGTCAAAGAAAAGGGTTTTGTTTTGGAACACCACCCGGAGGCGGGCCGGGAAGAGAAGCCTGTACTGGATGTTGAGGGCACGCAACTTTTGTTTAACCTCTCCAAACGAGCGACGTTGTCCCTGGACCTCACGGGTGTAATCGGGGAAGATCATGATTGTCTGTCCCTGGTATTTGAGGTGTTGTTGCTTCTGTGCTTCGGCCAGGATGGAGTCCCGATCCTTGAAGTTGAGGATCCTCATTATGATGGGCCTATGGGGCCCGCCCGGCAGAGGCCTGGGCGCGAGAGATCGGTGTGCCCGCTCAATAGCGAACCATGGGGAGAGGGTGCCCTCGGGCATCCATGAGCGCAGCCAGCGCTCAGCAAAATCGGATGTCTAGCCCTGTTCCGCTCCCTCCGGAAACCCCACCAGGCGGAGGTTGTTGCGCCGTGACCTGTTCTCAGCGTCTTCGGCCCTTTTGTGCAGTTCTTGGGTATGGGTCTGAAGGCGGGCCACCTGGTCTTTAAGGTGTTGGACGTCGTCCTCTACCGTGGATATGCGAGACATCGTTTCCTTGATCCGGGCCGTGGCATTACGGAGGTCCTGCCGGATAAGAGTCACATTGACCCGAACCTCTTCGATCTTGCCCTCCACCGAGGATTGGGAGGTGCGGATGGCTTGAAGGATGGTTGACAGGTCTGCAGGTGTGGGAGTGCCTCCTCCCGGGGTCCCCCCGTCGCCCTGGAGTCCACGACCGTGTACTGGTTCATTTTAGTTTGTGTTGCGGGAGGCTTCGGCGCCCGGTCCCTTCCCATGATTGCCGCGCTGCAAGGCCGGAGGCCAATGCCACCGCCCGGCGCTCAGATGAAGGGCGAGTAGATGCGGGGCCCTCGTCCAGGGCCGTCCCAGGGCGGACAGCAGCTGGGAAGAAGGGGGGGAGAAGAAGGGGGGAGAAGAGGAAGGGGGGGAGAAGAGGAAGGGGGGAAGAACGGTCCGCCTGGCCCCACACCGCCCGACCGACAGCCGATGCCCCCTCACAGCAGTCCCCCACCACACCCCTAGGCCAGGAGTCGAGCGTGCAGGACCCACCTCCGGGACAGGGAAGCGCCGGGGCGCAGGAGCCAACACAGGATGGAGTGCGGGAGTACTGGTAAGATGTAAGGCAGGGAGCAGGCCATCCGGGGGGGCGAAGAAGGGAGGCCACAGTCTGCCCGACTCCCCACCGCCCGACCGACAGCCGATGGTCAATCCCAGCCGTCCCCCTCTGCGCCCCCAGATGAGGATCAGGTGTGCGGGTCCAACGCTCGGACCGGGATCAGCGCCGGGTCTGCAGGGACCGGCCCAGGACAAAGCGCAGGGTAGCGAAGGCCCCGCACACTCCACCGCCCGATGCGGCAGCCAAACCCCTCAAGGAGGGACCCGTCCACCCCGGGCCTGCAGCCGAGCACGGCAGGCCCCACAAGTATTCCGCAGGAGAGGGGGAGATCCACCAGCCTGTTGCCACTGTCCGGAGTAACAGCTGAGGCGTCCTCTGTGCACCGCCTCCGCACCAGGGGAGAGAGCGTGTGGTCCAGAGGTCGGCCCAAGTCCAGGGACCGCCACTCAGGCAGGGCGCAGGGGAGCCCCACGCACCATGAGTCCCAAGACACCAAGAGAGGGGGGGAACAGGACTCCGAACCCACTGCCGCCCGATCCGACGGCTGAATACTCCCTCCTGTCCCCCGCCCACCCCAGGGTCCATGGCCAGGCACGGCGGGCGGCCCGTCTCTGGCTGCACCCCAGCTCCTCACCTCCTCAGGTCAGGCTCTGCAATAAGTCGGCAGACTGCCCACTCGCTCGGCGTCAGCACAGCACCCGGCTCCACAGGGTCTCCTCCCCAATTCAGGCACTTGAGTTCCTCTCAGGGGGGGCCCCGCCCACCCCGGGGCCTCCGCTGAGCGCAGCTGAGCCTCTGTGTGATGTTGCAGGGGGGAAAGAGTCCACCTCCTCCGCCGCTGCCTGGATGGCCGCCGAGGCCTCCCGTCACTCGTCGCGGCCCCGGGAAGCGCACAGACCCAGGCACCTCAGCCGCCAGCGTCAGGCCCAGACTCCGGGACCCAGCTTCTGACCAGCAAACGAGGGACAGCTCCAAGCTCCGACGGCCCAGCTCACCAGAAGGGAGCGGAGCACCAACCTGCTCGCCGCCCGATCGACGGCTGATAACCCTCTCCGGCACCTCAGGATTCACCACCGAGCACTGCAGGCGGGCCGCCTCAGGCCGCTCTCAGCGCCTCCCACCTCCTCCAGGTGCGGACCGCAAATCGCTGGGTGGTTCCTCAGTCACCAGCCGGTTCGGCACCGGCAGCCCCTCAGGGTCCTCCCACCAGGCACGGTACACCAGGTAGCCACAGAGCACAGGGGCATCAGGAGGAGCCGGGAGATCGCTCCGGCGGGGCCGCCATTTTGGAGTTGTCGCGAGCCGGGGCCGCTCTCCAAGGGCTGCCTGCAGCGTGCAGACGCCACCCACACTGCCTCCAAGGATGGGTCCAGGGTCTAGGACTGCCAGGCAGTAGGATTCCGAGGTAAGCACTAGTTGATGGTGGCGGATAGAGGAGCGGATGACGGAGGGGTCCAGAGCACTTCTAAAGTGCAACCGCCATCTTGACGCTCCTGGCCACACCCCCTAGAATGTCTTTAAAAAGGTTGTTGCAAAAAATAAACTGGTAGATGTTCAAATGCGACACTCAGTCTCAAAGTACCTGGGATGCGTAATGTAAAACAACCAAAAGGGGCGCAGAGAAGGTGATGCGTCGGTTCTTCCTGCGCTCCGGTTCCGATGCAACAAGATGGCGCCTTGATGCGTTGCGACGATCCGGTGCAATGCGACAAAATGGCGTCTTTGTTGCGATGCGACAACGTGGAGGCGATGCGTGCACGCCCAACGGCCGTGCGGCGAACTTGGTGCTTTTCTGAGCCGCGACAGGCCCTAAAAGATGTGTTATTAAATTCTGAGTTCAGGGATACCAGATTCCAAATTTCTATCTTGCTCCTATGGGAAGATATGCAGGTAAACATGTTACACAGCATTCCCCATTCTGTCCTATGGGCAAGATAGCCTTTCAATAGTGAAAAACGAAATTGGCAGTATTTCACTAACAGGACGTTACCCACACTAGTACATGTCCTACCTTTCACATACACTTCACCCTGCCCAGGGGGGTACCTTGGGCCTACCATAGGGGTGTCCAATGTGTAAGAAAAGGGAAGGGTCAGGCCTGGCAAGTGGGTACACTGGCCAGGTCAACATGGCAGTTAACAAACTGCGCACAGGCACTGCAGTGGCAGGCCTGAGACACCATTTAGGGCTACTCATGTGGGTGGCACAATCAGTGCTGCAAGCCCACTAGTAGCATTTGAATTACCAGCCCTGGCACTCTCAGTGCACTTTACTAGGGACCTACTGGTAAAACAAATTTCCCAATCATGGATAACCAATCACAATAACAATTTACTCAGGGAGCACTTGCACTTTGGCACTGATCAGCAGTGGCAAAGTGCCCAAAGCATCTAAACCAGCAAAAACGAAATCCAGCACAGTGTCAAAAATACAGGAGGTAGAGGCAAAAAGTCAGGGGAAACCACGCCAAGGATGCCAGGTCTAACATTCCCTCATTTTGTCTCCTCTCTTCAATCTGCATCCTACTCCTCTCTCTCCCACAAAGTCTCTCTAATCTCCCTGTTCTCTCTCACTCCACCTTTACTCTATCAAATCTATTTCTTGACTATGCTACTTTCTCATCTCGCTCCTCTCCTTGGATCCGACCTCTTTGTTAGTCACCTCTTGGTCTACCTATTCCCTTTTGGTGTTTTATTGTCCTTTCATTCTTTTTTTCCCTCTCTTTCTCCTCTCCTTTGTATGGTTCACCCCCCTTTCTTTCTTTTCTTTGCCCTTTCTAGCTTATTCCCTTTTTCCCTTTTCTATCTCACTTCCATAGCCCATCCACTCCATACATGCCTCCTTTTCTCTCTATATTCAAATCTCCCCTCTCCCTCCCAACTTGTCTTTCCTCTCCATCTTTCTATTTCTAGCCTTCCTACTTTTCTCCTTTCCTATCCTGTATCTATTCTTACTTTCCTATCCCTGTTCTCATCTTTTCTCCTTTTCTCAACTCTCCATTCTTCCTTTCCAATGTGTCTTTTGTATTTACTTGTTAATTTTCTTACCCTGTCTTTCCTCTTCCTTTATTCTCTCTACTTCATATCCCAGTCTCACCCATTCATTCTTTCCCTTCTTAATATCTCTCCTCCATAGCTGCCCTGCTCCTCCCAACCTCATTGTATCCACCTCTATTTCATTCCACCCTTTAGTTTTTTTCATTTCTGCTGCCTTTTCGCATCATCCATCAACTTCCACACTGTCTCCTTGTCTTCTTTTCTACCTCATGACAAGCTCTTGCACAAACCCATTGAATTAATGTTTGGCCTCTGCTCCGCAATAGCCTCTGTTATGAGTTTTACCATCACCTGCCTGGGACCGGTTTCACTCTCTGTGGCAATCACTCTTCCCCAACCCCTCCCGCAGGAAGAGAAGACACAGAGATAATCCCAGGGAGACTCTTCCCCAAAAGAATTCTTAGCAAAATCAGGGAGAAACTGTTCCTGGGTTGCTTGTGTACTGGTTCAGAGATGACCTGGCATGGCAGTTTGGGCAGGGCTGCTCCTATTGGAGTAAGGTCAAGACTAATTTGCATATGTTTGGGTCCAAACTGAGTTTGCCAGGTAGACAAAAGAACAATCGTTTGGAATGCTACCCCGAGTGATTGCCAATGGTTACACCTACTGCAAGCATTCTGCCATCACCTTTTGTGAGTCTGATATAACGCACTAGGTGGCCAAGGATATGTCCATACGTGGGCCCCTTGCTCACTGTGCCACTGGAAGCATGCTACAACCAACCGAAGGGCCCCAATCAGGGCAAAACCGGTCTTGGGTTTCTTGTGTTTTGGCTCTTGGAGGACCAGGCCTGACAGTTCAGAGTGGTCTGTTTCAATTGAAGCAGGTTTAAGACTGATTTGCATATAGCTGGGTCCAAACTGAGGTGGCATGGTGGACAAAAGAAGAATGGGTTGGAATGCTACCCGGAGGGAAGATTAGACTTACTGCAAACCTTCCTCCCATTACCTTCTGTGTCTCTATTGTTAAATAAACTGCAGCCAGTGCAGAGAAGATAGGGGCTCTCTCATGTCTGGGCCATGGTGCCTTTGCACTGGCTGCAGTAAAAATAGCCAACCCCTGACTAAAATCACATGTTAACATCACAGGTGGCTCTCGCTGTCTCCTTTGCCCCACTTGTCTAACCTCCTATAGAATCCTCAAAAGGTAATGGGGCCTGCAGCCTTGGTCACGCCAGGTGCCGCCAACCTTGCTACCACCAAAAGGCCCACATCCCCACCTCACTTGTGATGGTACAGAACCGGAAAACTGATGTGGTTGTTTGGTCCTATTGTATTTATATAGCCCTTAATACTCTGGACAAAGCTGTGAGGTATTCTGATTTGCCTTGTGATTCTGGGCACCCTTTTGGACTGCATGGTTGATAAGGATGTTGGATGTAGTGTATGCTATATGGGAGATGTTGGGTTAGGGGCATGAACTTCAAAGACATGATTTAAATATATTTCTGTGAACATCGCTGCAGATAAATATGAGGAGCCGTAGAGGGTGAAAATTGGCCTACCATTTTGATAAATACACTAATGTGCACTCAGGTGAATTAGCATAGCTACATTTTTAGTCACCCCTGAAATGTTATGTGTTTGTAAATTTTATGATTTAGCACTCTTCAAGAACCATAACTAAATGATAGCTGTTGGAGCAAGTTTAGACCTTTTTTACAATCCTGAACATGTCTACAGAAATTTGGAATGCTCAATGCAAGGCGTAAACCATTTTCCTCTTCAGGGGCCCCTTCTCTTTGGCATCTTCATTGCCTTTTGATTTTAAAGAATACAGCAACATTTGCTCTGCATTGGTCATTTGGTAGCCTTGCATAGCTTGCAGTAAGAACACAAATCATCCTCATAATTTTGTCAAGTACCTGTCTAGAGATTCTGATCCAGATTTATTAACACTTTGCGCTGAGTTTGCATCAGAAAAGTGACACAAACCCAGCACACAGTGTTGTGGTGGGATTTACTTTCCAATGCAAATCATGATGTGTGTGGGAAAGTTTCCCACAGTAATGTAAAGTAGCACTATGCCCTAGATTGTGCTACTTTGCAACAAGGGGGCGTTCCATATGTGGTTCATGGGCGTTCCCATGCAATCACCCATGGGTTTTGAGGCAAATCCCTATCTAATAACATTTATAGACAGGGATTTGATCCAAAAAATTATGTCTCCTCAAGGCAAGCGTAACGGTAGAGCAACTTTTAAAAGTTTCCATATTTTTCAAACTGTGCAAGTGTGATGCACTGTACAGCACACACACAGTGGGAAATGTCTTAGATATTTTTTGTACTG
This sequence comes from Calotriton arnoldi, assembly GCA_963921515.1. Classification (NCBI taxonomy): domain Eukaryota; kingdom Metazoa; phylum Chordata; class Amphibia; order Caudata; family Salamandridae; genus Calotriton; species Calotriton arnoldi. The sequence goes on from CAWUFW010000777.1 coordinate 2,234,460, forward strand.
GAAGGATCCCCTTCCAGTACAAAACCTATGCTTGACAAAACACTAACATATTTGTACTAGGGTCACAGCCACTGGAATTATATGATTTTGGGGCCGTGGTCTTTGCCACATGAGTATAGATTTGCCACATGTGCCACATAATCCATAATTTGAGATTTTAACCCCCAAAAAATAGTTCTAGCTTGAATGGATAAAAAATTACTAAAACTGGGCCTCCCTGTATTGCTGAAAAGTGGAAGACCCTTGGCAAAGGTTGTCTGGTCACCTTTCTGTTGCTTATTGTTGTATTTAGGTGTTAAATTGGTACCAATGGGGTGAAACACTTGGTCAGATAGTGTTCGCATGTAAAAAATGCCAAAATAATAAAGTAATACTATCACAAAATGTGCAGAATTACACCGCGTAACTTGCGTTTTTTGCTGCATAATTAAACCCTGATGCATAATTTGGTCCTCTCCTGCGGCATAATTCCAGTGGCCCTGACTATGGTGCAAGGCAGAGGAGTGCGAACCAACAAATTAATAGGGACAGCTGAGCCAAGGTTCGGCTCTGGCTCTTAAGCGGCCGTACACGAGCCAAGCCTTGAAAATATGTGACATATCAATCATACAGCACAGATTATTTTAGAATATGGTAAGGTGTGTTCTAGATTCAAACAATTAAAACATGGAAGCACCTCACCTTGGTACATCAGAGTATGTGCGAAGTATTTATTAAAAGTAAAAGTTTTTAAACATGAACTGAGAAACGTCCCTACCCCCCCTGAATCCATATGACAATGTTATTAGTGATCTAAAAGACGAGTCAGGGGTCATGTGTACCCTATATGTGGCCTAGGTTATAATTATAGATGGATCAACTTTATCGGCTATTAAGAGGTGTTTTGTAGAGTGCAAAGCCTGAATTTGTGTATTTGAAGGTGCCTTATTTGAGATGAACAAAAAAGTATTTGCCCTAAATAAAAAGTATTTGCCTATTCTTTAAGGTGAAAGTTTACTTTTTTTAGTTTTCTGAGCAACCTCAACCAGAAAGTATTGGAGCGCTTTACTTGAGCATCAAGACTGGAACCGGTTTCCCCAGTTTCAAAGTCAGCAGCATTTACCGTAATGCCACGTGCACACCCTCTCATTGCAGACTGAAACACATTCACTGGAGTTTTGTTTCACACTGCGTGCTATGGGCCTCTTGAAACACTCGGCTCTTAAAAGAAGCAGCCCCTTTATCAGTGCGCTCCCAGAGAGTTTCTGGGCTCTGTAAGAAGCAAGGCTGCACGCAGCCTAGAGGGAATATAGCGTGTCATGCCCTTTTCAGAAAAAGCATTTGCAATGCAATAGGTCTCGCATTATTAAAGTTTGAGCTATTGGTGTTGCATTATTTAGCAATGCCAATAGCTCAAACTTTAATAATGCGAGACCTATTGCATTGCAAATGCTTGTTTTTTTACTGTGGACCAATCCAGGCCAACTTTCAAATCGAGCCATATTGAGTCTGTATCTACCAACTATATATTTTTTTTAATTTGAAATCTGTTTTTATTTTACGCATAAATAATAAGGGGGGAGGGTCCAGATATACACAGCATCAGGCCCACAACCCTGTATAGGGCCGGCCGCATAATTTTATCAAGCCTCAAGGGGCTTAGGGAAGGCGTACCTGAGCAATTCAGACACAGCATGTCGCCTACAACCCATACTGGGCCGGCCGCGTGATATTTAAAGCGGAGCATTGAAATACAATTGTGGGTGCGGGCTAAGACCTATAATGAACAAGTTTGGTAGCAGAGCAGAGAAAGGAACAAAAAAAAAAAAAAAGGGGAAGGTAGGCAAGAGGCCTACAGAAAGAAGGCAGTGATGAGCAGACAGATGAGTAGTTAGGAGGGGTAAGGGAATTAGTAGTGAAAGAGGTCCCTGTATCGGTGCCGCTACGTGGTCGCTGTTGTATAGGGGGTGTGAAGGCGGGCGGGAGAGGAGTCAGAGGAGCCAGTGTTGTATGGCATTTAGACCAGGGGTCAGCATGCGTGCTACACGGAGCTATTAGCAGGGTTAAAGTGAAGACTTAAGTAGTCTATTAGGATCAGTCGGGACTACAGCGTCCTCAAATAGGCGTAGGGCTCTGAGTTTCGAGGGTAGGTAACGTGCATGTTCAATTTTGCAAAGATATGTGACTAGTGGTTTCCATATTGTGGTGAAGCAGGCGTCACAGGACTGCAAACGTGCTGTGAAGAGTTCCATAGTCACTACATGCCATAGGCGCACAAACCAGGCAGCAATTGGGGGGGTCTCAGCTTTCTTCCAATATAGCGCTATGAGCTGCTTAGCCGCCCCGAGCATGTGAAGAGCTATGTACCAATCGCTGCGAGTGAGTGCTTTTAAGTTGTCAGGCTTAAGGCCTATAAGGACCGTGGTCGTGGCTTCAGGCAGAGGAAATCCCAGTACCTCCTTAATATGACTAAGAACTTCTTTCCAGAACAGGGTCAGGAGAGGGCACGCCCACCAAATATGTATGAAATCCCCAGTAGCAGTCGAACACCTCCAGCACAATGGGGAGGATGCGGGAAACATCCTGTGGAGGCGATCAGGCGTGTAATACCACTGTGTCATGATTTTGTACGCAGTTTCTCTTTGTGATATACTGCGATACACCCTTGGTATGTCACGCCACAGGCGACTCCATTGCGCAGGCGTGATGTCGGTGGGGGATGTTCTTTGCCATTGATGTTGATACGGGTGAGTGGCTACTAGCGGGGGTGTTGCAGTATCTGATACGTCTGGGAAATAAGGCGCTTTGACTCATCGTAGGAACGAACCAATCGCTCAAAAGGAGTGAATGGGCGAGTGGCCGCGCGTTGTATCTCTGGTGTGGACAGCCAGTGACGCAGCTGTGCATACTGGAACCCTGCTTTCGCCGGGAGTTGGAACTCCTCTCTGCATTGAGCAAACGTTTTGAGCGTTCCCCCTTCGTAGAGATCACCGATCGTTCGGCATCCACCGTTCAACCATGTTGAGAACGCCTGGGTGTTCAGGGCCGGTGGAAATATTGCGTTGCCTGCAATGGGAGTATGAGGGGAAGGGAAAGTCGTGAGCCCCTTGTGCACGGCCACTTTGTCCCAGATATCCAGCACCGTCTTTGTGGGTACTGCCATATAGGCACTGCGAGATCGCGCGGTCCGGTGCAGCCAGGCAAGGTCCCAAATGGTACGCCCGGTTACTGTCCTGTCCATGTGGAACCAGATCTTTTCGCTCTCCGTTGCTATCCACTCCGAGACAATGCGAAGGTGGGAGGCCCAGTAGTACTCCAGGAGATTGGGGCACGCCAATCCCCCCCTGTCCCGTGGGAGCATGAGAAGTTTATGGGAAAAACATGGTCTGCGCCCGCCCCATATGAAATTGGTGAGCTCCCGTTGAAGGCTCTGGATCTGATGGTGCAGGACAGGGGTGGGCAGGCATTGAAACAGATATAATATTTTTGGGAGTATCGACATTTTTATAGCGTTAAGGCGGCCCAGCCAGGAAAGGGTCAGAGATTTCCATCCCCGCAGGTCCTCTAAGACCGTCCGCCTGCATTCCCGCCAGTTTGTTTGGGTCCACGTGTCAAGAGAGGGGGTCAACTGAAGCCCTAGGTATCGGATATGGTCAGCGGCCCATTGGTAGGGAGCAAGCGTTTTGAGGACCGGGATCTCTTCCTCAGGTATGGTAAGATTCAAAGCCCATGACTTTCCATGATTGATTTTAAGACCAGAGGCCCGCTCAAAGGACTGCAATAGTGAGTGGAGCGCCGGGAGGGATGTATGTGGGCTGGACAGCGTGAGGATAAGGTCATCCGCAAAGAGCGCCACCTTATTCTGCCGACCCCCGAGGGTGATGCCATGTATGTCCGCATCTTGTCTAATCATCTCTGCTAAGGGCTCCACCACGAGGGCAAACAACAGAGGGGACAAGGGGCAGCCCTGCCGCGTACCCCTATGGATGGAGAAAGGGTCCGTAAGCTGTCCATTGACCCGCACCCGGGCCTGCGGGGAAAGATAGGGTGCCAAGATCCTAGCTATCATATTCTGGCCCAGTCCAATTTTCTGCAGCACTGCTCGGAGGAAGGACCAGTCCACCCGATCGAACGCCTTCTCTGCGTCGAGCGAGAGGAGGCACGCTGGTATGTTCCAGTGCCGTGCTTTCCCCACAAAATGTGCAATTCTACGCACGTTGTCCACCCCTTGTCGATTCCGAATGAAGCCGACCTGGTCAGGCTTCACCAGGCCTGGCATGTGAGGATCAAGGCGCTTGGCTGATATTTTGGCGTAAATTTTAAGATCTGTATTCAAAAGGGCAATGGGGCGGTAGGATGCGCATAGCGTGGGATCCTTCCCTGGCTTGGGAACAAGGGCTATTTCTGCCATACCCATGGAGGGCGTTGGCCCTTCCGTGTCGGAGAAGGAGTTGAACAGCCGCAGGAGGTGGGGCTGGAGCTGTGCCAGGAACAGGCGATAGAAGGCCAATGGAAGGCCATCCGGTCCCGGTGATTTCCCCAGAGGGAGATCCTTCAATGCTGCCACCAGCTCCTCCGCAGTGAGGGGTTCCTCTAGTTGGTTAGCGTGAAAGGGGTGGAGCGGGGTCCAGGGGCATTGGTTCAGGATATCATCTATCTGGTCCTAGGTCGGCTCCTCCGCTGTGTAGAGGGCGGAGTAGTAGGCCCGGAAGGCCTCGCGCTTGGCCCCTTCAGTGGTGACCCTCTCCCCACCAGGGAGCCAGACATTAGCTATGTGGGCCCTCGCGGTGCACGCTCGGAGGCGTTTCGCCAGTAGTCTGCCCACCTTGTCTCCTCCCTCAAAATGCCGCTGCTTTAACGCCAGCAGAGATCTCTAGGCCTTATTGGTGCGAAGGGAGCGAAGTTGTCCCCTAAGATTCGCAAGTTGTCGCTTATTGGTGGGCGTGGGGCGTTCCTGGTCCTGCCTCTCTAGTGTTTTAATATCCTTGGAGAGGTTATCCTCCAGGAGACGGGCCTCGCGTGTCCGCGCAATTGACAGGGAGGTGATGTGGCCGCGGATCGTAGCCTTAAAGGCATCCCACACTACTGGGAAGGGCGTTTCAGGGATATCGTTACTCGCGAAGTAAGAGTCAATGGCAGTCCGTATACTGTCCACATCCACAGGGTCCCGCAGGATATGTGGCGGCAGGCGCCACCGCGGAATACGGGTGGGGCAAGCGGCCGGATCCTGCAGGAGTAGCTCAACATGGGCATGATCTGAAAGCGAAATGGCGGACATGGAGGATGCAAGCGTGTCCCTGATCAGAGCATGAGAGATAAAAATATAGTCGATGCGCGAATACGAGCGATGGACGTGCGAGCAATACGAGAAATCACGCAACTCAGGGGAGTGGTAACGCCAGGAGTCCAGCAAACCAAGGTCCGTCATTTGCTTCCGGAGGGCAGAGGACATGGCCCCCGTCCCATACGAGGATGCCTCACTACGGTCTATCTTAGGATCCCATGCCAGGTTGAAATCCCCCCCGAGGACTAGTGAGGAGTCACCCTGCGGCACATGTTCCCGCAAAGTCGTCCGGAGGTAGGAGTCCTGCATCTGGTTAGGTGCATACACATTACACAGTGTGAGAAGGCGTTGCCCAATCCTTACCCCTGCCCTGATGAAGCGGCCATCCGAGCTACAAAAGACCCTGGATTCCCCCGCCTGATACCAGCTCGACAGAGGATTGCCACTCCGGCCGTTTTAGTAGATGCCGTAGCCCAAAATTGGAGAGGATACTTAGGATGAGCCATGCGGGGAGTATCTGCTTTTAAGAGGTGGGTCTCTTGGAGGAGGATAATGTCCGGATTGTGTTGTAGGAGGTAGCGCCACGTTTGCTGCCGCTTGTTGGGAGAGTTAAGCCCCTTAACATTGAGGGACACAATCTTCAAGGGGCAGGGAATAGCCATGTTTGTGTCCAGACCCAAGTTAGTCCATCTTGCCACAGTAGAAAGCTTGTTGGGATATGGGGGTGCGGGTGCAGGGGCTGATCACTCCTATCTAGGGAGGGGTTCCAGCGGAAAAGGGTGTCCCGCCCGCCACTACCAGAGGAAAGAAGACAGCAGGAAAAAAGAAAAAGATGAGCATAGGGATGCAGAGGCAAAAAACAAGGAATCAACAGTGGCCAACAGGGCCATAATGTTCTGTTCCAGTCACAGACCAGCCTACACTGCATGGTTCGGGTGGTCTCAGAGATGTCCCTCTCTCAAGAACAGAGCGGGGGTGGGTCGTCAGCTGTTCGCAGAGTCGGCCAAACGAGGGGGCTAGCTCCATCACCACTGCAGATAGGGAGCTGGGGTGCGGACGAGATCATAGAGTGAGCACCGGTCCCAGTGGGGTCAGATACCCAGTCCGAAGGTATCATGTGCAGGCCGCAGCAGCTGCGGGATTTCAGTCCGTCACGAAGGTGGAGACCGGGAGTCCGCCGCCGGCGTTTCCCCCTCCAGGGACCTGATGTGTTGAATGATGTCGTTCTTGGCTTGTGTGCTTGAGTGAGCATCAGGAGGCGGCGAGCGCCTATGCCGGCGCATAGTAGACCATGTTGGCTTGGCCGGCGCCCGTGTGAGAGGCGGGAGACGGGTGGGACTGGCAGGCGGCGTTGAGGTGAGGCGAAGGAGTTGCGCCGCTTCTTTATAGGACCGTATCGCCCGACGCTTGGATTCCCACTGGAAGATGAGGGCGAATGGGTGGCCCCACTGATAGGGGATGTCCATGCTGCGCAGCTTATCCGTCACAGGTTTAAAATCGCGGCGTCTTCGGAGGGTGGTAGGTGCGAGATCTTGAAAAATCTGGATCTTGTTCCCGCCGTACGTGAGGTCCGGCTTGGCTCGCGCCGCCCTAAGGATAGCCTCCTTTTCTGCAAAGAAGTGGACCCTGGTTAGAATGTCAGGGAGGACACCCGGCCTGCCCGCGGGTCCAGATACTCGGTGAGCCCGGTCCAGGGCCTGCGGAGACGCATCGTCGTCCCCCCAAACCTCGTGCAGGAGCTGCGCCACGTATGTCAGGACGTCTTTCCCCTCCGCCCCGAGAGGAACTCCCCGGATGCGGAGGTTGTTCCGGCGGCTCCGATTTTCCAGGTCCTCTTGCTTCAGCTGTAGGTCTATATGTTGCTCCTCCAGGACGGCTAGGCGCTGCCAGAGTTGTTCCTGATCTTCCGTTCGGGCATCTACGGTCTTTTCCAACCCTTCCACTCTTTCTCCAAGGTCTGTAACCTCCTTCTTAAGCTCCTTGACACAGGAGTGGACCTCAGTGCGCAGAGAGCCTATCTCATTCTTGAGCTCTGCCATGAAGGAGGCCATAAATGCTTGCGTGACAGGTGGCGAGTCCCCTCCAGTCCGTGATGCCACCTCCGCCGGGGCCGACGCGCCCGCCTTGCCCCACATCGCCGCTACAGGATTGTCTTTGGGGGCCGCCGCTGAGTCTTTTCCCACTCTGGTGTGTGTCATCACTCAGGTATGGCCTTCAGCTGCGCCCACCGTAGGAGCCCCGGGTGGCCATCCGGGAACGTGCCTGGGTATCAAGTATCTGTGCCTCCCTTCAGTTGATGGGGACCGGGCGAGCCCCCTCAGAGCCAGTAACAACCCCTCCACGTGTGTCCGAGAGAGTGGGCCCTTCCCCTTCCGCAGGCACAGCTCTCCCACAGCTCCCCGCCCCCTCGAGTAGGTTGGTGTCCAGCAGGCCCCGGGAGGCCAAAGTGAGCAGGGTCAGGGACAGTGTGAGGCCGTATGTAGGAACTCCAGTGCCCAGTCAGGAGACGGCAGCTTCAGGGGCCACGTAGATCAGCCCGTCTCTACTCAAGACCGACAGCACCCAGTCTCCCTCGCCGGCTCCCTGCACCGCCCCGCAACAGAGGGTGCGCATGTACTTCCAAGACGGCGGTCCAGTGGTCAAGTGGGGCACCCGGTATTTGCAATGGCCAGCGGGGGTCGCTCAGAGGGGGCCCAAGGGCATTCAGGTCACAATGCCTCGTCTCAGGGGTGGCGCTGCGTGTATGCTAGGGCAGGGGATGCCCAAGGCGGTGGTCCCGGCCGCACCGAGGGCTAAGGCACTGCACAGGACAGTGGGTATGTTCGCCCCCAAGATCCCCCACAGGGCCCACAGCGCCGCTCCAGGGCTACATACCCCGCTCGACACCAGCTACTCACGGGCTCCTCGCGATCGGCGCAGGCAAAATGGCGGACGCCGCCGCAGCAGGCTCCCAGAGGCCCAGGCTTCAAGCAATCTGCTGTGGCCGCCTCTATCGTCTCCCGGCAAGATCCCAACGTTGTCGTCGCCGCCGCCTGTCAGGCCAGATGGAAGCTCCGCCGGGCCGGGCAAAGCAGCCGGTGGGAGCCTGGGCACGTCTCCCCAGCGCTGCACACAAGATGGCGGTCCAGAGTCAGCTACCGGGCCGCCATCCGCTCATCCTCTCGTCTGCTCCGGGTTGGTATCACGTGTTTGCCATTCCGCTGTAGGCGCCCCCGCTGCTCCGCCGTCATCAACAAAGTTGTAGAGCTCCTGGGGGTCCCGGAGGCACAGGGACAGCTCTCACCTCAGGGCAGTGGACCCCTGGTCCGGGCGCCGTAAAATGGCGGGCGCTCCGACCCGCAGGCCAAGATGTTGCGGCTTCGCCACCGCTACCGCCACTCCCGGACGGCCTCCCGCTCAGCAAAGGGTGCCCCCAACATCCGCTACCGAGGCACCCCCAGGGTCGGTGTCAATAAGCCCCCAGCTCCGCTAAAATTGCTTTAGTTAGCAGCGGCTTGCTGGAGCTCCCTCAGCGTGCGTCTTACCGTATTGCCAGCGAGACCACGCCCCCTACCAACTATATTTTAACAATAAGACTGAATTAACTAATGTGGGGTCTACACCCAATTACATAAGCAGATTTAAAACTGCTTTGTATGGGAAAAATCTGGAGAACTGCAGATCCTACAGGCCGATCCCGCTATTAAATATAGGCACTAAAATATACATGAATGGAACTTCCCAGAAGCAGCAAGGAGGGCCAGGGGAATGGGATGCAGGTTTGTAGATATGCTGCTGGCTTATTACTCAAACCTACTGCGAAGATCTACGACAATGGTCGGGATTTCTTGGAAAGACCTTTTGAACAAAGCACCGGGGCAGGTGTGCCCTTTGTCACCACTACTTTCCGAGTTAAACTTAGTACTCCTGTCCCAAAAGGTTAGGACAGGGACAGCCATAAAGTGTGAGGTGAAGTACTGATTTCAAGTTATCCCTCTTCACGGACGATAACTTGGTGGCACTAGCAGAAACTGCTATTGTTACACCCCCTTCTAGAAGAACTGCAGGGCCTTTGCATAGTGTCACGGTTTAAGCTAAACAATTCGAAATTGAAGGCCTTTGGCTTCCCTCTCGAAATGTTGAACTAAGCTTGCTTGAGGGCCAATCCACCCTTTACGTGGAGGTCGTCCACTATCAAATACCTGGGAATTCACCTGGCAGAGATAACCCCTAGGATAAATGATCCCTTCTCATGTCCATTAAAGCTAGGAGGTTTGCAAAAGTTTGTCGTACTACAAACTGGGTCTTGTTTCTAAAACCTCTAGGAAGCACTGGTCTAGGCATCTTAGTTTCCTCTGTGAGTATTGATGGTGCAACTTGGATTATTAGCTAGTTTAGCACTAGCCTCACAGTCATCTATGCTTTCACACCTAAACTAAACATTTGCCTCATTATAAAGACGGAAGAGAACCAGACTGTAGCAGCTGTTCAAGGAAAGTTTTTTTAAACATACCCACTCCTCAAGCATATTTGGGGCCTATCCACTACTGCCACAATGGTGATACATTTAGCTAACCAACCCTTAGGTCCCAACTCAATGCCACTTTGAATCTGATGCGTTTATCCTTACAACAATGGATATGAGGACTTCCTTTGAAATTATGGAGGCAACAGAAGGACTCTGCTGAAGGGTTTAGCTGGTTAGCCCAGAGGCCCATGTACTAGCCTGTATTTGAACAGCAATAGAGAAGGTTTAGCATTAGCGTGGAGAAAATATGCATTCAAACCTAGATTTAAGGAAGCAGTTTCGATTTTTATTTTACGCATAAAGAATAAGGGGGGAGGGTCCAGATATACAAAGCATCAGGCCCACAACCTTGTATAGGGCCGGCCGCGTAATTTTATCAAGCCTCAAGGGGCTTAGGGAAGGCGTACCTGAGCAATTCAGACACAGCATGTCGCCTACAACCCATACTGGGCCAGCCGCGTGATATTTAAAGCGGAGCATTGAAATACAATTGTGGGTGTGGGCTAAGACCTATAATGAACAAGTTTGGTAGCAGAGCAGAGAAAGGAACAAAAAAAAAAAAAAAAAGGGGAAGGTAGGCAAGAGGCCTACAGAAAGAAGGCAGTGATGAGCAGACAGATGAGTAGTTAGGAGGGGTAAGGGAATTAGTAGTGAAAGAGGTCCCTGTATCGGTGCCGCTACGTGGTCGCTGTTGTATAGGGGGTGTGAAGGCGGGCGGGAGAGGAGTCAGAGGAGCCAGTGTTGCATGGCATTTAGACCAGGGGTCAGCATGCGTGCTACACGGAGCTATTAGCAGGGTTAAAGTGAAGACTTAAGTAGTCTATTAGGGTCAGTCGGGACTACAGCGTCCTCAAATAGGCGTAGGGCTCTGAGTTTCGAGGGTAGGTAACGTGCATGTTCAATTTTGCAAAGATATGTGACTAGTGGTTTCCATATTGTGGTGAAGCAGGCGTCGCAGGACTGCAAACGCGCTGTGAAGAGTTCCATAGTCACTACATGCCATAGGCGCACAAACCAGGCAGCAATTGGGGGGTCTCAACTTTCTTCCAATATAGCGCTATGAGCTGCTTAGCCGCCCCGAGCATGTGAAGAGCTATGTACCAATCGCTGCGAGTGAGTGCTTTTAAGTTGTCAGGCTTAAGGCCTATAAGGACCGTGGTCGTGGCTTCAGGCAGAGGAAATCCCAGTACCTCCTTAATATGACTAAGAACTTCTTTCCAGAACAGGGTCAGGAGAGGGCACGCCCACCAAATATGTATGAAATCCCCAGTAGCAGTCGAACACCTCCAGCACAATGGGGAGGATGCGGGAAACATCCTGTGGAGGCGATCAGGCGTGTAATACCACTGTGTCATGATTTTGTACGCAGTTTCTCTTTGTGATATACTGCGATACACCCTTGGTATGTCACGCCACAGGCGACTCCATTGCGCAGGCGTGATGTCGGTGGGGGATGTTCTTTGCCATTGATGTTGATACGGGTGAGTGGTTACTAGCGGGGGTGTTGCAGTATCTGATACGTCTGGGAAATAAGGCCCTTTGACTCGTCGTAGGAACGAACCAATCGCTCAAAAGGAGTGAATGGGCGAGTGGCCGCGTGTTGTATCTCTGGCGTGGACAGCCAGTGACGCAGCTGTGCATACTGGAACCCTGCTTTCGCCGGGAGTTGGAACTCCTCTCTGCATTGAGCAAACGTTTTGAGCGTTCCCCCTTCGTAGAGATCACCGATCGTTCGGCATCCACCGTTCAACCATGTTGAGAACGCCTGGGTGTTCAGGGCCGGTGGAAATATTGCGTTGCCTGCAATGGGAGTATGAGGGGAGGGGAAAGTCGTGAGCCCCTTGTGCACGGCCACTTTGTCCCAGATATCAAGCACCGTCTTTGTGGGTACTGCCATATAGGCACTGCGAGATCGCGCGGTCCGGTGCAGCCAGGCAAGGTCCCAAATGGTACGCCCGGTTACTGTCCTGTCCATGTGGAACCAGATCTTTTCGCTCTCCGTTGCTATCCTCTCCGAGACAATGCGAAGGTGGGAGGCCCAGTAGTACTCCAGGAGATTGGGGCACGCCAATCCCCCCCTGTCCCGTGGGAGCATGAGAAGTTTATGGGAAAAACGTGGTCTGCGCCCGCCCCATATGAAATTGGTGAGCTCCCGTTGAAGGCTCTGGATCTGATGGTGCGGGACAGGGGTGGGCAGGCATTGAAACAGATATCATATTTTTGGGAGTATCGACATTTTTATAGCGTTAAGGCAGCCCAGCCAGGAAAGGGTCAGAGATTTCCATCCCCGCAGGTCCTCTAAGACCGTCCGCCTGCATTCCCGCCAGTTTGTTTGGGTCCACGTGTCAAGAGAGGGGTCAACTGAAGCCCTAGGTATCGGATATGGTCAGCGGCCCATTGGTAGGGAGCAAGCGTTATGAGGACCGGGATCTCTTCCTCAGGTATGGTAAGATTCAAAGCCCATGACTTTCCATGATTGATTTTAAGACCAGAGGCCCGCTCAAAGGACTGCAATAGTGAGTGGAGCGCCGGGAGGGATGTATGTGGGCTGGACAGCGTGAGGATAAGGTCATCCGCAAAGAGCGCCACCTTATTCTGCCGACCCCCGAGGGTGATGCCATGTATGTCCGCATCTTGTCTAATCATCTCTGCTAAGGGCTCCACCACGAGGGCAAACAACAGAGGGGACAAGGGGCAGCCCTGCCGCGTACCCCTATGGATGGAGAAAGGGTCCGTAAGCTGTCCATTGACCCGCACCCGGGCCTGCGGGGAAAGATAGGGTGCCAAGATCCTAGCTATCATATTCTGGCCCAGTCCAATTTTCTGCAGCATTGCTCGGAGGAAGGACCAGTCCACCCGATCGAACGCCTTCTCTGCGTCGAGCGAGAGGAGGCACGCTGGTATGTTCCAGTGCCGTGCTTTCCCCACAAGATGTGCAATTCTACGCACGTTGTTCACCCCTTGTCGATTCCGAATGAAGCCGACCTGGTCAGGCTTCACCAGGCCTGGCATGTGAGGATCAAGGCGCTTGGCTGATATTTTGGGGTAAATTTTAAGATCCGTATTCAAAAGGGCAATGGGGCGGTAGGATGCGCATAGCGTGGGATCCTTCCCCGGCTTGGGAACAAGGGCTATTTCTGCCATACCCATGGAGGGCGTTGGCCCTTCCGTGTCGGAGAAGGAGTTGAACAGCCGCAGGAGGTGGGGCTGGAGCTGTGCCAGGAACAGGCGATAGAAGGCCAATGGAAGGCCATCCGGTCCCGGTGATTTCCCCAGAGGGAGATCCTTCAATGCTGCCACCAGCTCCTCCTCAGTGAGGGGTTCCTCTAGTTGGTTAGCGTGAAAGGGGTGGAGCGGGGTCCAGGGGCATTGGTTCAGGATATCATCTATCTGGTCCTGGGTCGGCTCCTCCGCTGTGTAGAGGGCGAAGTAGTAGGCCCGGAAGGCCTCGCGCTTGGCCCCTTCAGTGGTGACCCTCTCCCCACCAGGGAGCCAGACATTAGCTATGTGGGCCCTCGCGGTGCACGCTCGGAGGCGTTTCGCCAGTAGTCTGCCCACCTTGTCCCCTCCCTCAAAATGCCGCTGCTTTAACGCCAGCAGAGATCTCTAGGCCTTATTGGTGCGAAGGGAGCGAAGTTGTCCCCTAAGATTCGCAAGTTGTCGCTTATTGGTGGGCGTGGGGCGTTCCTGGTCCTGCCTCTCTAGCGTTTTAATATCCTTGGAGAGGTTATCCTCCAGGAGACGGGCCTCGCGTGTCCGCGCAATTGACAGGGAGGTGATGTGGCCACGGATCGTAGCCTTAAAGGCATCCCACACTACTGGGAAGGGCGTTTCAGGGATATCGTTACTCGCGAAGTAAGAGTCAATGGCAGTCCATATACTGTCCACATCCACAGGGTCCCGCAGGATATGTGGCGGCAGGCGCCACCGCGGAATACGGGTGGGGCAAGCGGCCGGATCCTGCAGGAGTAGCTCAACATGGGCATGATCTGAAAGCGAAATGGCGGACATGGAGGATGCAAGCGTGTCCCTGATCAGAGCATGAGAGATAAAAATATAGTCGATGCGCGAGTACGAGCGATGGACGTGCGAGTAATACGAGAAATCACACACCTCAGGGGAGTGGTAATGCCAGGAGTCCAGCAAACCAAGGTCCGTCATTTGCTTCTGGAGGGCAGAGGACATGGCCCCCGTCCCATACGAGGATGCCTCACTACGGTCTATCTTAGGATCCTATGCCAGGTTGAAATCCCCCCCGAGGACTAGTGAGGAGTCACCCTGCGGCACATGTTCCCGCAAAGTCGTCCGGAGGTAGGAGTCCTGCATCTGGTTAGGTGCATACACATTACACAGTGTGAGAAGGCGTTGCCCAATCCTTACCCCTGCCCTGATGAAGCGGCCATCCGAAAGACCTGGATTCCCCCGCCTGATACCAGCTCGACAGAGGATTGCCACTCCGGCCGTTTTAGTAGATGCCGTAGCCCAAAATTGGACAGGATACTTAGGATGAGCCATGCGGGGAGTATCTGCTTTTAAGAGGTGGGTCTCTTGGAGGAGGATAATGTCCGGATTGTGTTGTAGGAGGTAGCGCCACGTTTGCTGCCGCTTGTTGGGAGAGTTAAGCCCCTTAACATTGAGGGACACAATCTTCAAGGGGCAGGGAATAGCCATGTTTGTGTCCAGACCCAAGTTAGTCCATCTTGCCACAGTAGAAAGCTTGTTGGGATATGGGGGTGCGGGTGCAGGGGCTGATCACTCCTATCTAGGGAGGGGTTCCAGCGGAAAAGGGTGTCCCGCCCGCCACTACCAGAGGAAAGAAGACAGCAGGAAAAAAGAAAAAGATGAGCATAGGGATGCAGAGGCAAAAAACAAGGAATCAACAGTGGCCAACAGGGCCATAGTGTTCTGTTCCAGTCACAGACCAGCCTACACCGCATGGTTCGGGTGGTCTCAGAGATGTCACTCTCTCAAGAACAGAGCGGGGGTGGGTCATCAGCTGTTCGCAGAGTCGGCCAAACGAGGGGGCTAGCTCCATCACCACTGCAGATAGGGAGCTGGGGTGCGGACGAGATCGTAGAGTGAGCACCGGTCCCAGTGGGGTCAGATACCCAGTCCGAAGGTATCATGTGCAGGCCGCTGCAGCTGCGGGATTTCAGTCCGTCACGAAGGTGGAGACCGGAGTCCGCCGCCGGCGTTTCCCCTCCAGGGACCTGATGTGTTGAATGATGTCGTTCTTGGCTTGTGTGCATGAGTGAGCATCAGGAGGCGGCGAGCGCCTATGCCGGCGCATAGTAGACCATGTTGGCTTGGCCGGCGCCCGTGTGAGAGGCGGGAGACGGGTGGGACTGGCAGGCGGCGTTGAGGTGAGGCGAAGGAGTTGCGCCGCTTCTTTATAGGACCGTATCGCCCGACGCTTGGATTCAAACTGGAAGATGAGGGCGAATGGGTGGCCCCACTGATAGGGGTTGTCCATGCTGCGCAGCTTATCCGTCACAGGTTTAAAATCGCGGCGTCTTCGGAGGGTGGTAGGTGCGAGATCTTGAAAAATCTGGATCTTGTTCCCACCGTACGCGAGGTCCGGCTTGGCTCGCGCCGCCCTAAGGATAGCCTCCTTTTCTGCAAAGAAGTGGACCCTGGTTAGAATGTCAGGGAGGACACCCGGCCTGCCCGCGGGTCCAGATACTCGGTGAGTCCGGTCCAGGGCTGGCGGGGACGCATCGTCGTCCCCCCAAACCTCGTGCAGGAGCTGCGCCACGTATGTCAGGACGTCTTTCCCCTCCGCCCAGAGAGGAACTCCCCGGATGCGGAGGTTGTTCCGGCGGCTCCGATTTTCCAGGTCCTCTTGCTTCAGCTGTAGGTCTATATGTTGCTCCTCCAGGACGGCTAGGCGCTGCCAGAGTTGTTCCTGATCTTCCGTTCGGGCATCTACGGTCTTTTCCAACCCGTCCACTCTTTCTCCAGGGTCTGTAACCTCCTTCTTAAGCTCCTTGACACAGGAGTGGACCTCAGTGCGCAGAGAGCCTATCTCATTCTTGAGCTCTGCCATGAAGGAGGCCATAAATGCTTACGTGACAGGTGGCGAGTCCCCTCCAGTCCGTGATGCCACCTCCGCCGGGGCCGACGCGCCCGCCTTGCCCCACATCGCCGCTACAGGATTGTCTTTGGGGGCCGCCGCTGAGTCTTTTCCCACTCTGGTGTGTGTCATCACTCAGGTATGGCCTTCAGCTGCGCCCACCGTAGGAGCCCCCGGGCGGCCATCCGGGAACGTGCCTGGGTATCAAGTATCTGTGCCTCCCTTCAGTTGATGGGGACCGGGGCGAGCCCCCTCAGAGCCAGTAACAACCCCTCCACGTGTGTCCGAGAGAGTGGGCCCTTCCCCCTTCCGCAGGCACAGCTCTCCCACAGCTCCCCGCCCCCTCGAGTAGGTTGGTGTCCAGCAGGCCCCGGGAGGCCAAAGTGAGCAGGGTCAGGGACAGTGTGAGGCCGTATGTAGGAACTCCAGTGCCCAGTCAGGAGACGGCAGCTTCAGGGGCCACGTAGATCAGCCCGTCGCTACTCAAGACCGACAGCACCCAGTCTCCCTCGCCGGCTCCCTGCACCGCCCCGCAACAGAGGGTGCGCGGTGTACTTCCAAGACGGCTGTCCAGTGGTCAAGTGGGGCGCCCGGTATTTGCAATGGCCAGTGGGGGTCGCTCAGAGGGGGCCCAAGGGCATTCAGGTCACAATGCCTCGTCTCAGGGGTGGCGCTGCGTGTATGCTAGGGCAGGGGATGCCCAAGGCGGTGGTCCCGGCCGCACCGAGGGCTAAGGCACTGCACAGGACAGTGGGTATGTTCGCCCCCAAGATCCCCCACAGGGCCCACAGCGCCGCTCCAGGGCTACATACCCCGCTCGACACCAGCTACTCACGGGCTCCTCGCGATCGGCGCAGGCAAAATGGCGGACGCCGCCGCAGCAGGCTCCCAGAGGCCCAGGCTTCCAGCAATCTGCTGTGGCCGCCTCTATCGTCTCCCGGCAAGATCCCAACGTTGTCGTCGCCGCCGCCTGTCAGGCCAGATGGAAGCTCCGCCGGGCCGGGCAAAGCAGCCGGTGGGAGCCTGGGCACGTCTCCCCAGCGCTGCACACAAGATGGCGGTCCAGAGTCAGCTACCGGGCCGCCATCCGCTCATCCTCTCGTCTGCTCCGGGTTGGTATCACGTGTTTGCCATTCCGCTGTAGGCGCCCCCGCTGCTCCGCCGTCACCAACAAAGTTGTAAAGCTCCTGGGGGTCCCGGAGGCACAGGGACAGCTCTCACCTCAGGGCAGTGGACCCCTGGTCCGGGCGCCGTAAAATGGCGGGCGCTCCGACCCGCAGGCCAAGATGTTGCGGCTTCGCCACCGCTACCGCCACTCCCGGACGGCCTCCCGCTCAGCAAAGGGTGCCCCCCAAAATCCGCTACCGAGGCACCCCCAGGGTCGGTGTCAATAAGCCCCCAGCTCCGCTAAAATTGCTTTAGTTAGCAGCGGCTTGCTGGAGCTCCCTCAGCGTGCGTCTTACCGTATTGCCAGCGAGACCACGCCCCCTACCAACTATATTTTAACAATAAGACTGAATTAACTAATGTGGGGTCTACACCCAATTACATAAGCAGATTTAAAACTGCTTTGTATGGGAAAAATCTGGAGAACTGCAGATCCTACAGGCCGATCCCGCTATTAAATATAGGCACTAAAATATACATGAATGGAACTTCCCAGAAGCAGCAAGGAGGGCCAGGGGAATGGGATGCAGGTTTGTAGATATGCTGCTGGCTTATTACTCAAACCTACTGCGAAGATCTACGACAATGGTCGGGATTTCTTGGAAAGACCTTTTGAACAAAGCGCCGGGGCAGTTGTGCCCTTTGTCACCACTACTTTCCGAGTTAAACTTAGTACTCCTGTCCCAAAAGGTTAGGACAGGGACAGCCATAAAGTGTGAGGTGAAGTACTGATTTCAAGTTATCCCTCTTCACGGACGATAACTTGGTGGCACTAGCAGAAACTGCTATTGTTACACCCCCTTCTAGAAGAACTGCAGGGCCTTTGCATAGTGTCACGGTTTAAGCTAAACAATTCGAAATTGAAGGCCTTTGGCTTCCCTCTCGAAATGTTGAACTAAGCTTGCTTGAGGGCCAATCCACCCTTTACGTGGAGGTCGTCCACTATCAAATACCTGGGAATTCACCTGGCAGAGATAACCCCTAGGATAAATGATCCCTTCTCATGTCCATTAAAGCTAGGAGGTTTGCAAAAGTTTGTCGTACTACAAACTGGGTCTTGTTTCTAAAACCTCTAGGAAGCACTGGTCTAGGCATCTTGGTTTCCTCTGTGAGTATTGATGGTGCAACTTGGATTATTAGCTAGTTTAGCACTAGCCTCACAGTCATCTATGCTTTCACACCTAAACTAAACATTTGCCTCATTATAAAGACGGAAGAGAACCAGACTGTAGCAGCTGTTCAAGGAAAGTTTTTTTTAAACATACCCACTCCTCAAGCATATTTGGGGCCTATCCACTACTGCCACAATGGTGATACATTTAGCTAACCAACCCTTAGGTCCCAACTCAATGCCACTTTGAATCTGATGCGTTTATCCTTACAACAATGGATATGAGGACTTCCTTTGAAATTATGGAGGCAACAGAAGGACTCTGCTGAAGGGTTTAGCTGGTTAGCCCAGAGGCCCATGTACTAGCCTGTATTTGAACAGCAATAGAGAAGGTTTAGCATTAGAGTGGAGAAAATATGCATTCAAACCTAGATTTAAGGAAGCAGTTTCGATTTTTATTTTACGCATAAAGAATAAGGGGGGAGGGTCCAGATATACAAAGCATCAGGCCCACAACCCTGTATAGGGCCGGCCGCGTAATTTTATCAAGCCTCAAGGGGCTTAGGGAAGGCGTACCTGAGCAATTCAGACACAGCATGTCGCCTACAACCCATACTGGGCCGGCCGCGTGATATTTAAAGCGGAGCATTGAAATACAATTGTGGGTGCGGGCTAAGACCTATAATGAACAAGTTTGGTAGCAGAGCAGAGAAAGGAACAAAAAAAAAAAAAAAAGGGAAGGTAGGCAAGAGGCCTACAGAAAGAAGGCAGTGATGAGCAGACAGATGAGTAGTTAGGAGGGGTAAGGGAATTAGTAGTGAAAGAGGTCCCTGTATCGGTGCCGCTACGTGGTCGCTGTTGTATAGGGGGTGTGAAGGCGGGCGGGAGAGGAGTCAGAGGAGCCAGTGTTGTATGGCATTTAGACCAGGGGTCAGCATGCGTGCTACACGGAGCTATTAGCAGGGTTAAAGTGAAGACTTAAGTAGTCTATTAGGGTCAGTCGGGACTACAGCGTCCTCAAATAGGCGTAGGGCTCTGAGTTTCGAGGGTAGGTAACGTGCATGTTCAATTTTGCAAAGATATGTGACTAGTGGTTTCCATATTGTGGTGAAGCAGGCGTCGCAGGACTGCAAACGCGCTGTGAAGAGTTCCATAGTCACTACATGCCATAGGCGCACAAACCAGGCAGCAATTGGGGGGTCTCAACTTTCTTCCAATATAGCGCTATGAGCTGCTTAGCCGCCCCGAGCATGTGAAGAGCTATGTACCAATCGCTGCGAGTGAGTGCTTTTAAGTTGTCAGGCTTAAGGCCTATAAGGACCGTGGTCGTGGCTTCAGGCAGAGGAAATCCCAGTACCTCCTTAATATGACTAAGAACTTCTTTCCAAAACAGGGTCAGGAGAGGGCACGCCCACCAAATATGTATGAAATCCCCAGTAGCAGTCGAACACCTCCAGCACAATGGGGAGGATGCGGGAAACATCCTGTGGAGGCGATCAGGCGTGTAATACCACTGTGTCATGATTTTGTACGCAGTTTCTCTTTGTGATATACTGCGATACACCCTTGGTATGTCACGCCACAGGCGACTCCATTGCGCAGGCGTGATGTCGGTGGGGGATGTTCTTTGCCATTGATGTTGATACGGGTGAGTGGTTACTAGCGGGGGTGTTGCAGTATCTGATACGTCTGGGAAATAAGGCCCTTTGACTCGTCGTAGGAACGAACCAATCGCTCAAAAGGAGTGAATGGGCGAGTGGCCGCGTGTTGTATCTCTGGCGTGGACAGCCAGTGACGCAGCTGTGCATACTGGAACCCTGCTTTCGCCGGGAGTTGGAACTCCTCTCTGCATTGAGCAAACGTTTTGAGCGTTCCCCCTTCGTAGAGATCACCGATCGTTCGGCATCCACCGTTCAACCATGTTGAGAACGCCTGGGTGTTCAGGGCCGGTGGAAATATTCCGTTGCCTGCAATGGGAGTATGAGGGGAGGGGAAAGTCGTGAGCCCCTTGTGCACGGCCACTTTGTCCCAGATATCCAGCACCGTCTTTGTGGGTACTGCCATATAGGCACTGCGAGATCGCGCGGTCCGGTGCAGCCAGGCAAGGTCCCAAAAGGTACGCCCGGTTACTGTCCTGTCCATGTGGAACCAGATCTTTTCGCTCTCCGTTGCTATCCACTCCGAGACAATGCGAAGGTGGGAGGCCCAGTAGTACTCCAGGAGATTGGGGCACGCCAATCCCCCCCTGTCCCGTGGGAGCATGAGAAGTTTATGGGAAAAACGTGGTCTGCGCCCGCCCCATATGAAATTGGTGAGCTCCCGTTGAAGGCTCTGGATCTGATGGTGCGGGACAGGGGTGGGCAGGCATTGAAACAGATATCATATTTTTGGGAGTATCGACATTTTTATAGCGTTAAGGCGGCCCAGCCAGGAAAGGGTCAGAGATTTCCATCCCCGCAGGTCCTCTAAGACCGTCCGCCTGCATTCCCGCCAGTTTGTTTGGGTCCACGTGTCAAGAGAGGGGGTCAACTGAAGCCCTAGGTATCGGATATGGTCAGCTGCCCATTGGTAGGGAGCAAGCGTTATGAGGACCGGGATCTCTTCCTCAGGTATGGTAAGATTCAAAGCCCATGACTTTCCATGATTGATTTTAAGACCAGAGGCCCGCTCAAAGGACTGCAATAGTGAGTGGAGCGCCGGGAGGGATGTATGTGGGCTGGACAGCGTGAGGATAAGGTCATCCGCAAAGAGCGCCACCTTATTCTGCCGACCCCCGAGGGTGATGCCATGTATGTCCGCATCTTGTCTAATCATCTCTGCTAAGGGCTCCACCACGAGGGCAAACAACAGAGGGGACAAGGGGCAGCCCTGCCGCGTACCCCTATGGATGGAGAAAGGGTCCGTAAGCTGTCCATTGACCCGCACCCGGGCCTGCGGGGAAAGATAGGGTGCCAAGATCCTAGCTATCATATTCTGGCCCAGTCCAATTTTCTGCAGCACTGCTCGGAGGAAGGACCAGTCCACCCGATCGAACGCCTTCTCTGCGTCGAGCGAGAGGAGGCACGCTGGTATGTTCCAGTGCCGTGCTTTCCCCACAAGATGTGCAATTCTACGCACGTTGTCCACCCCTTGTCGATTCCGAATGAAGCCGACCTGGTCAGGCTTCACCAGGCCTGGCATGTGAGGATCAAGGCGCTTGGCTGATATTTTGGCGTAAATTTTAAGATCCGTATTCAAAAGGGCAATGGGGCGGTAGGATGCGCATAGCATGGGATCCTTCCCCGGCTTGGGAACAAGGGCTATTTCTGCCATACCCATGGAGGGCGTTGGCCCTTCCGTGTCGGAGAAGGAGTTGAACAGCCGCAGGAGGTGGGGCTGGAGCTGTGCCAGGAACAGGCGATAGAAGGCCAATGGAAGGCCATCCGGTCCCGGTGATTTCCCCAGAGGGAGATCCTTCAATGCTGCCACCAGCTCCTCCTCAGTGAGGGGTTCCTCTAGTTGGTTAGCGTGAAAGGGGTGGAGCGGGGTCCAGGGGCATTGGTTCAGGATATCATCTATCTGGTCCTGGGTCGGCTCCTCCGCCGTGTAGAGGGCGAAGTAGTAGGCCCGGAAGGCCTCGCGCTTGGCCCCTTCAGTGGTGACCCTCTCCCCACCAGGGAGCCAGACATTAGCTATGTGGGCCCTCGCGGTGCACGCTCGGAGGCGTTTCGCCAGTAGTCTGCCCACCTTGTCCCCTCCCTCAAAATGCCGCTGCTTTAACGCCAGCAGAGATCTCTAGGCCTTATTGGTGCGAAGGGAGCGAAGTTGTCCCCTAAGATTCGCAAGTTGTCGCTTATTGGTGGGCGTGGGGCGTTCCTGGTCCTGCCTCTCTAGCGTTTTAATATCCTTGGAGAGGTTATCCTCCAGGAGACGGGCCTCGCGTGTCCGCGCAATTGACAGGGCGGTGATGTGGCCACGGATCGTAGCCTTAAAGGCATACCACACTACTGGGAAGGGCGTTTCAGGGATATCGTTACTCGCGAAGTAAGAGTCAATGGCAGTCCATATACTGTCCACATCCACAGGGTCCCGCAGGATATGTGGCGGCAGGCGCCACCGCGGAATACGGGTGGGGCAAGCGGCCGGATCCTGCAGGAGTAGCTCAACATGGGCATGATCTGAAAGCGAAATGGCGGACATGGAGGATGCAAGCGTGTCCCTGATCAGAGCATGAGAGATAAAAATATAGTCGATGCGCGAGTACGAGCGATGGACGTGCGAGTAATACGAGAAATCACGCACCTCAGGGGAGTGGTAACGCCAGGAGTCCAGCAAACCAAGGTCCGTCATTTGCTTCTGGAGGGCAGAGGACATGGCCCCCGTCCCATACGAGGATGCCTCACTACGGTCTATCTTAGGATCCTATGCCAGGTTGAAATCCCCCCGAGGACTAGTGAGGAGTCACCCTGCGGCACATGTTCCCGCAAAGTCGTCCGGAGGTAGGAGTCCTGCATCTGGTTAGGTGCATACACATTACACAGTGTGAGAAGGCGTTGCCCAATCCTTACCCCTGCCCTGATGAAGCGGCCATCCGAGCTACAAAGACCCTGGATTCCCCCGCCTGATACCAGCTCGACAGAGGATTGCCACTCCGGCCGTTTTAGTAGATGCCGTAGCCCAAAATTGGAGAGGATACTTAGGATGAGCCATGCGGGGAGTATCTGCTTTTAAGAGGTGGGTCTCTTGGAGGAGGATAATGTCCGGATTGTGTTGTAGAAGGTAGCGCCACGTTTGCTGCCACTTGTTGGGAGAGTTAAGCCCCTTAACATTGAGGGACACAATCTTCAAGGGGCAGGGAATAGCCATGTTTGTGTCCAGACCCAAGTTAGTCCATCTTGCCACAGTAGAAAGCTTTTTGGGATATGGGGGTGTGGGTGCAGGGGCTGATCACTCCTATCTAGGGAGGGGTTCCAGCGGAAAAGGGTGTCCCGCCCGCCACTACCAGAGGAAAGAAGACAGCAGGAAAAAAGAAAAAGATGAGCATAGGGATGCAGAGGCAAAAAACAAGGAATCAACAGTGGCCAACAGGGCCATAGTGTTCTGTTCCAGTCACAGACCAGCCTACACCGCATGGTTCGGGTGGTCTCAGAGATGTCACTCTCTCAAGAACAGAGCGGGGGTGGGTCGTCAGCTGTTCGCAGAGTCGGCCAAACGAGGGGGCTAGCTCCATCACCACTGCAGATAGGGACCTGGGGTGCGGACGAGATCGTAGAGTGAGCACCGGTCCCAGTGGGGTCAGATACCCAGTCCGAAGGTATCATGTGCAGGCCGCTGCAGCTGCGGGATTTCTGTCCGTCACAAAGGTGGAGACCGGGAGTCCGCCGCCGGCGTTTCCCCCTCCAGGGACCTGATGTGTTGAATGATGTCGTTCTTGGCTTGTGTGCATGAGTGAGCATCAGGAGGCGGCGAGCGCCTATGCCGGCGCATAGTAGACCATGTTGGCTTGGCCGGCGCCCGTGTGAGAGGCGGGAGACGGGTGGGACTGGCAGGCGGCATTGAGGTGAGGCGAAGGAGTTGTGCCGCTTCTTTATAGGACCGTATCGCCCGACGCTTGGATTCCCACTGGAAGATGAGGGCGAATGGGTGGCCCCACTGATAGGGGATGTCCATGCTGCGCAGCTTATCCGTCACAGGTTTAAAATCGCGGCGTCTTCGGAGGGTGGTAGGTGCGAGATCTTGAAAAATCTGGATCTTGTTCCCGCCGTACGTGAGGTCCGGCTTGGCTCGCGTCGCCCTAAGGATAGCCTCCTTTTCTGCAAAGAAGTGGACCCTGGTTAGAATGTCAGGGAGGACACCCGGCCTGCCCGCGGGTCCAGATACTCGGTGAGCCCGGTCCAGGGCCGGCGGAGACGCATCGTCGTCCCCCCAAACCTCGTGCAGGAGCTGCGCCACGTATGTCAGGACGTCTTTCCCCTCCGCCCAGAGAGGAACTCCCCGGATGCGGAGGTTGTTCCGGCGGCTCCGATTTTCCAGGTCCTCTTGCTTCAGCTGTAGGTCTATATGTTGCTCCTCCAGGACGGCTAGGCGCTGCCAGAGTTGTTCCTGATCTTCCGTTCGGGCATCTACGGTCTTTTCCAACCCTTCCACTCTTTCTCCAAGGTCTGTAACCTCCTTCTTAAGCTCCTTGACACAGGAGTGGACCTCAGTGCGCAGAGAGCCTATCTCATTCTTGAGCTCTGCCATCAAGGAGGCCATAAATGCTTGCGTGACAGGTGGCGAGTCCCCTCCAGTCCGTGATGCCACCTCCGCCGGGGCCGACGCGCCCGCCTTGCCCCACATCGCCGCTACAGGATTGTCTTTGGGGGCCGCCGCTGAGTCTTTTCCCACTCTGGTGTGTGTCATCACTCAGGTATGGCCTTCAGCTGCGCCCACCGTAGGAGCCCCCGGGTGGCCATCCGGGAACGTGCCTGGGTATCAAGTATCTGTGCCTCCCTTCAGTTGATGGGGACCGGGGCGAGCCCCCTCAGAGCCAGTAACAACCCCTCCACGTGTGTCCGAGAGAGTGGGCCCTTCCCCCTTCCGAAGGCACAGCTCTCCCACAGCTCCCCGCCCCCTCGAGTAGGTTGGTGACCAGCAGGCCCCGGGAGGCCAAAGTGAGCAGGGTCAGGGACAGTGTGAGGCCGTATGTAGGAACTCCAGTGCCCAGTCAGGAGACGGCAGCTTCAGGGGCCACGTAGATCAGCCCGTCGCTACTCAAGACCGACAGCACCCAGTCTCCCTCGCCGGCTCCCTGCACCGCCCCGCAACAGAGGGTGCGCGGTGTACTTCCAAGACGGCGGTCCAGTGGTCAAGTGGGGCGCCCGGTATTTGCAATGGCCAGCGGGGGTCGCTCAGAGGGGGCCCAAGGGCATTCAGGTCACAATGCCTCGTCTCAGGGGTGGCGCTGCGTGTATGCTAGGGCAGGGGATGCCCAAGGCGGTGGTCCCGGCCGCACCGAGGGCTAAGGCACTGCACAGGACAGTGGGTATGTTCGCCCCCAAGATCCCCCACAGGGCCCACAGCGCCGCTCCAGGGCTACATACCCCGCTCGACACCAGCTACTCACGGGCTCCTCGCGATCGGCGCAGGCAAAATGGCGGACGCCGCCGCAGCAGGCTCCCAGAGGCCCAGGCTTCCAGCAATCTGCTGTGGCCGCCTCTATCGTCTCCCGGCAAGATCCCAACGTTGTCGTCGCCGCCGCCTGTCAGGCCAGATGGAAGCTCCGCCGGGCTGGGCAAAGCAGCCGGTGGGAGCTTGGGCACGTCTCCCCAGCGCTGCACATAAGATGGCGGTCCAGAGTCAGCTACCGGGCCGCCATCCGCTCATCCTCTCGTCTGCTCCGGGTTGGTATCACGTGTTTGCCATTCCGCTGTAGGTGCCCCCGCTGCTCCGCCGTCACCAACAAAGTTGTAGAGCTCCTGGGGGTCCCGGAGGCACAGGGACAGCTCTCACCTCAGGGCAGTGGACCCCTGGTCCGGGCGCCGTAAAATGGCGGGCGCTCCGACCCGCAGGCCAAGATGTTGCGGCTTCGCCACCGCTACCGCCACTCCCGGACGGCCTCCCGCTCAGCAAAGGGTGCCCCCCAACATCCGCTACCGAGGCACCCCCAGGGTCGGTGTCAATAAGCCCCCAGCTCCGCTAAAATTGCTTTAGTTAGCAGCGGCTTGCTGGAGCTCCCTCAGCGTGCGTCTTACCGTATTGCCAGCGAGACCACGCCCCCTACCAACTATATTTTAACAATAAGACTGAATTAACTAATGTGGGGTCTACACCCAATTACATAAGCAGATTTAAAACTGCTTTGTATGGGAAAAATCTGGAGAACTGCAGATCCTACAGGCCGATCCCGCTATTAAATATAGGCACTAAAATATACATGAATGGAACTTCCCAGAAGCAGCAAGGAGGGCCAGGGGAATGGGATGCAGGTTTGTAGATATGCTGCTGGCTTATTACTCAAACCTACTGCGAAGATCTACGACAATGGTCGGGATTTCTTGGAAAGACCTTTTGAACAAAGCACCGGGGCAGGTGTGCCCTTTGTCACCACTACTTTCCGAGTTAAACTTAGTACTCCTGTCCCAAAAGGTTAGGACAGGGACAGCCATAAAGTGTGAGGTGAAGTACTGATTTCAAGTTATCCCTCTTCACGGACGATAACTTGGTGGCACTAGCAGAAACTGCTATTGTTACACCCCCTTCTAGAAGAACTGCAGGGCCTTTGCATAGTGTCACGGTTTAAGCTAAACAATTCGAAATTGAAGGCCTTTGGCTTCCCTCTCGAAATGTTGAACTAAGCTTGCTTGAGGGCCAATCCACCCTTTACGTGGAGGTCGTCCACTATCAAATACCTGGGAATTCACCTGGCAAAGATAACCCCTAGGATAAATGATCCCTTCTCATGTCCATTAAAGCTAGGAGGTTTGCAAAAGTTTGTCGTACTACAAACTGGGTCTTGTTTCTAAAACCTCTAGGAAGCACTGGTCTAGGCATCTTAGTTTCCTCTGTGAGTATTGATGGTGCAACTTGGATTATTAGCTAGTTTAGCACTAGCCTCACAGTCATCTATGCTTTCACACCTAAACTAAACATTTGCCTCATTATAAAGACGGAAGAGAACCAGACTGTAGCAGCTGTTCAAGGAAAGTTTTTTTAAACATACCCACTCCTCAAGCATATTTGGGGCCTATCCACTACTGCCACAATGGTGATACATTTAGCTAACCAACCCTTAGGTCCCAACTCAATGCCACTTTGAATCTGATGCGTTTATCCTTACAACAATGGATATGAGGACTTCCTTTGAAATTATGGAGGCAACAGAAGGACTCTGCTGAAGGGTTTAGCTGGTTAGCCCAGAGGCCCATGTACTAGCCTGTATTTGAACAGCAATAGAGAAGGTTTAGCATTAGCGTGGAGAAAATATGCATTCAAACCTAGATTTAAGGAAGCAGTTTCGATTTTTATTTTACGCATAAAGAATAAGGGGGGAGGGTCCAGATATACAAAGCATCAGGCCCACAACCCTGTATAGGGCCGGCCGCGTAATTTTATCAAGCCTCAAGGGGCTTAGGGAAGGCGTACCTGAGCAATTCAGACACAGCATGTCGCCTACAACCCATACTGGGCCGGCCGCGTGATATTTAAAGCGGAGCATTGAAATACAATTGTGGGTGCGGGCTAAGACCTATAATGAACAAGTTTGGTAGCAGAGCAGAGAAAGGAACAAAAAAAAAAAAAAAAGGGGAAGGTAGGCAAGAGGCCTACAGAAAGAAGGCAGTGATGAGCAGACAGATGAGTAGTTAGGAGGGGTAAGGGAATTAGTAGTGAAAGAGGTCCCTGTATCGGTGCCGCTACGTGGTCGCTGTTGTATAGGGGGTGTGAAGGCGGGCGGGAGAGGAGTCAGAGGAGCCAGTGTTGTATGGCATTTAGACCAGGGGTCAGCATGCGTGCTACACGGAGCTATTAGCAGGGTTAAAGTGAAGACTTAAGTAGTCTATTAGGGTCAGTCGGGACTACAGCGTCCTCAAATAGGCGTAGGGCTCTGAGTTTCGAGGGTAGGTAACGTGCATGTTCAATTTTGCAAAGATATGTGACTAGTGGTTTCCATATTGTGGTGAAGCAGGCGTCGCAGGACTGCAAACGCGCTGTGAAGAGTTCCATAGTCACTACATGCCATAGGCGCACAAACCAGGCAGCAATTGGGGGGGTCTCAACTTTCTTCCAATATAGCGCTATGAGCTGCTTAGCCGCCCCGAGCATGTGAAGAGCTATGTACCAATCGCTGCGAGTGAGTGCTTTTAAGTTGTCAGGCTTAAGGCCTATAAGGACCGTGGTCGTGGCTTCAGGCAGAGGAAATCCCAGTACCTCCTTAATATGACTAAGAACTTCTTTCCAGAACAGGGTCAGGAGAGGGCACGCCCACCAAATATGTATGAAATCCCCAGTAGCAGTTGAACACCTCCAGCACAATGGGGAGGATGCGGGAAACATCCTGTGGAGGCGATCAGGCGTGTAATACCACTGTGTCATGATTTTGTACGCAGTTTCTCTTTGTGATATACTGCGATACACCCTTGGTATGTCACGCCACAGGCGACTCCATTGCGCAGGCGTGATGTCGGTGGGGGATGTTCTTTGCCATTGATGTTGATACGGGTGAGTGGTTACTAGCGGGGGGTGTTGCAGTATCTGATACGTCTGGGAAATAAGGCCCTTTGACTCGTCGTAGGAACGAACCAATCGCTCAAAAGGAGTGAATGGGCGAGTGGCCGCGTGTTGTATCTCTGGCGTGGACAGCCAGTGACGCAGCTGTGCATACTGGAACCCTGCTTTCGCCGGGAGTTGGAACTCCTCTCTGCATTGAGCAAACGTTTTGAGCGTTCCCCTTCGTAGAGATCACCGATCGTTCGGCATCCACCGTTCAACCATGTTGAGAACGCCTGGGTGTTCAGGGCCGGTGGAAATATTGCGTTGCCTGCAATGGGAGTATGAGGGGAGGGGAAAGTCGTGAGCCCCTTGTGCACGGCCACTTTGTCCCAGATATCCAGCACCGTCTTTGTGGGTACTGCCATATAGGCACTGCGAGATCGCGCGGTCCGGTGCAGCCAGGCAAGGTCCCAAATGGTACGCCCGGTTACTGTCCTGTCCATGTGGAACCAGATCTTTTCGCTCTCCGTTGCTATCCACTCCGAGACAATGCGAAGGTGGGAGGCCCAGTAGTACTCCAGGAGATTGGGGCACGCCAATCCCCCTGTCCCGTGGGAGCATGAGAAGTTTATGGGAAAACGTGGTCTGCGCCCGCCCCATATGAAATTGGTGAGCTCCCGTTGAAGGCTCTGGATCTGATGGTGCGGGACAGGGGTGGGCAGGCATTGAAACAGATATCATATTTTTGGGAGTATCGACATTTTTATAGCGTTAAGGCGGCCCAGCCAGGAAAGGGTCAGAGATTTCCATCCCCGCAGGTCCTCTAAGACCGTCCGCCTGCATTCCCGCCAGTTTGTTTGGGTCCACGTGTCAAGAGAGGGGTCAACTGAAGCCCTAGGTATCGGATATGGTCAGCGGCCCATTGGTAGGGAGCAAGCGTTATGAGGACCGGGATCTCTTCCTCAGGTATGGTAAGATTCAAAGCCCATGACTTTCCATGATTGATTTTAAGACCAGAGGCCCGCTCAAAGGACTGCAATAGTGAGTGGAGCGCCGGGAGGGATGTATGTGGGCTGGACAGCGTGAGGATAAGGTCATCCGCAAAGAGCGCCACCTTATTCTGCCGACCCCCGAGGGTGATGCCATGTATGTCCGCATCTTGTCTAATCATCTCTGCTAAGGGCTCCACCACGAGGGCAAACAACAGAGGGGACAAGGGGCAGCCCTGCCGCGTACCCCTATGGATGGAGAAAGGGTCCGTAAGCTGTCCATTGACCCGCACCCGGGCCTGCGGGGAAAGATAGGGTGCCAAGATCCTAGCTATCATATTCTGGCCGCGTGTTGTATCTCTGGCGTGGACAGCCAGTGACGCAGCTGTGCATACTGGAACCCTGCTTTCGCCGGGAGTTGGAACTCCTCTCTGCATTGAGCAAACGTTTTGAGCGTTCCCCCTTCGTAGAGATCACCGATCGTTCGGCATCCACCGTTCAACCATGTTGAGAACGCCTGGGTGTTCAGGGCCGGTGGAAATATTGCGTTGCCTGCAATGGGAGTATGAGGGGAGGGGAAAGTCGTGAGCCCCTTGTGCACGGCCACTTTGTCCCAGATATCCAGCACCGTCTTTGTGGGTACTGCCATATAGGCACTGCGAGATCGCGCGGTCCGGTGCAGCCAGGCAAGGTCCCAAATGGTACGCCCGGTTACTGTCCTGTCCATGTGGAACCAGATCTTTTCGCTCTCCGTTGCTGACCACTCCGAGACAATGCGAAGGTGGGAGGCCCAGTAGTACTCCAGGAGATTGGGGCACGCCAATCCCCCCCTGTCCCGTGGGAGCATGAGAAGTTTATGGGAAAAACGTGGTCTGCGCCCGCCCCATATGAAATTGGTGAGCTCCCGTTGAAGGCTCTGGATCTGATGGTGCGGGACAGGGGTGGGCAGGCATTGAAACAGATATCATATTTTTGGGAGTATCGACATTTTTATAGCGTTAAGGCGGCCCAGCCAGGAAAGGGTCAGAGATTTCCATCCCCGCAGGTCCTCTAAGACCGTCCGCCTGCATTCCCGCCAGTTTGTTTGGGTCCACGTGTCAAGAGAGGGGGTCAACTGAAGCCCTAGATATCGGATATGGTCAGCGGCCCATTGGTAGGGAGCAAGCGTTATGAGGACCGCGATCTCTTCCTCAGGTATGGTAAGATTCAAAGCCCATGACTTTCCTTGATTGATTTTAAGACCAGAGGCCCGCTCAAAGGACTGCAATAGTGAGTGGAGCGCCGGGAGGGATGTATGTGGACAGTGTGAGGATAAGTTCATCCGCAAAGAGCGCCACCTTATTCTGCCGACCCCCGAGGGTGATGCCATGTATGTCCGCATCTTGTCTAATCATCTCTGCTAAGGGCTCCACCACGAGGGCAAACAACAGAGGGGACAAGGGGCAGCCCTGCCGCGTACCCCTATGGATGGAGAAAGGGTCCGTAAGCTGTCCATTGACCCGCACCCGGGCCTGCGGGGAAAGATAGGGTGCCAAGATCCTAGCTATCATATTCTGGCCCAGTCCAATTTTCTGCAGCACTGCTCGGAGGAAGGACCAGTCCACCCGATCGAACGCCTTCTCTGCGTCGAGAGAGAGGAGGCACGCTGGTATGTTCCAGTGCTGTGCTTTCCCCACAAGATGTGCAATTCTACGCACGTTGTCCACCCCTTGTCGATTCCGAATGAAGCCGACCTGGTCAGGCTTCACCAGGCCTGGCATGTGAGGATCAAGGCGCTTGGCTGATATTTTGGCGTAAATTTTAAGATCCGTATTCAAAAGGGCAATGGGGCGGTAGGATGCGCATAGCGTGGGATCCTTCCCCGGCTTGGGAACAAGGGCTATTTCTGCCATACCCATGGAGGGCGTTGGCCCTTCCGTGTCGGAGAAGGAGTTGAACAGCCGCAGGAGGTGGGGCTGGAGCTGTGCCAGGAACAGGCGATAGAAGGCCAATGGAAGGCCATCCGGTCCCGGTGATTTCCCCAGAGGGAGATCCTTCAATGCTGCCACCAGCTCCCTCCTCAGTGAGGGGTTCCTCTAGTTGGTTAGCGTGAAAGGGGTGGAGCGGGGTCCAGGGGCATTGGTTCAGGATATCATCTATCTGGTCCTGGGTCGGCTCCTCCGCCATGTAGAGGGCGAAGTAGTAGGCCCGGAAGGCCTCGCGCTTGGCCCCTTCAGTGGTGACCCTCTCCCCACCAGGGAGCCAGACATTAGCTATGTGGGCCCTCGCGGTGCACGCTCGGAGGCGTTTCGCCAGTAGTCTGCCCACCTTGTCCCCTCCCTCAAAATGCCGCTGCTTTAACGCCAGCAGAGATCTCTAGGCCTTATTGGTGCGAAGGGAGCGAAGTTGTCCCCTAAGATTCGCAAGTTGTCGCTTATTGGTGGGCGTGGGGCATTCCTGGTCCTGCCTCTCTAGCGTTTTAATATCCTTGGAGAGGTTATCCTCCAGGAGACGGGCCTCGCGTGTCCGTGCAATTGACAGGGAGGTGATGTGGCCACGGATCGTAGCCTTAAAGGCATCCCACACTACTGGGAAGGGCGTTTCAGGGATATCGTTACTCGCGAAGTAAGAGTCAATGGCAGTCCATATACTGTCCACATCCACAGGGTCCCGCAGGATATGTGGCGGCAGGCGCCACCGCGGAATACGGGTGGGGCAAGCGGCCGGATCCTGCAGGAGTAGATCAACATGGGCATGATCTGAAAGCGAAATGGCGGACATGGAGGATGCAAGCGTGTCCCTGATCAGAGCATGAGAGATAAAAATATAGTCGATGCGCGAGTACGAGCGATGGACGTGCGAGTAATACGAGAAATCACGCACCTCAGGGGAGTGGTAACGCCAGGAGTCCAGCAAACCAAGGTCCGTCATTTGCTTCTGGAGGGCAGAGGACATGGCCCCCGTCCCATACGAGGATGCCTCACTACGGTCTATCTTAGGATCCTATGCCAGGTTGAAATCCCCCCCGAGGACTAGTGAGGAGTCACCCTGCGGCACATGTTCCCGCAAAGTCGTCCGGAGGTAGGAGTCCTGCATCTGGTTAGGTGCATACACATTACACAGTGTGAGAAGGCGTTGCCCAATCCTTACCCCTGCCCTGATGAAGCGGCCATCCGAGCTACAAAAGACCCTGGATTCCCCCCGCCTGATACCAGCTCGACAGAGGATTGCCACTCCGGCCGTTTTAGTAGATGCCGTAGCCCAAAATTGGAGAGGATACTTAGGATGAGCCATGCGGGGAGTATCTGCTTTTAAGAGGTGGGTCTCTTGGAGGAGGATAATGTCCGGATTGTGTTGTAGGAGGTAGCGCCACGTTTGCTGCCGCTTGTTGGGAGAGGTAAGCCCCTTAACATTGAGGGACACAATCTTCAAGGGGCAGGGAATAGCCATGTTTGTGTCCAGACCCAAGTTAGTCCATCTTGCCACAGTAGAAAGCTTGTTGGGATATGGGGGTGCGGGTGCACTGGCTGATCACTCCTATCTAGGGAGGGGTTCCAGCGGAAAAGGGTGTCCCGCCCGCCACTGCCAGAGGAAAGAAGACAGCAGGAAAAAAGAAAAAGATGAGCATAGGGATGCAGAGGCAAAAAACAAGGAATCAACAGTGGCCAACAGGGCCATAGTGTTCTGTTCCAGTCACAGACCAGCCTACACCGCATGGTTCGGGTGGTCTCAGAGATGTCACTCTCTCAAGAACAGAGCGGGGGTGGGTCGTCAGCTGTTCGCAGAGTCGGCCAAACGAGGGGGCTAGCTCCATCACCACTGCAGATAGGGAGCTGGGGTGCGGACGAGATCGTAGAGTGAGCACCGGTCCCAGTGGGGTCAGATACCCAGTCCGAAGGTATCATGTGCAGGCCGCTGCAGCTGCGGGATTTCAGTCCGTCACGAAGGTGGAGACCGGGAGTCCGCCGCCGGCGTTTCCCCCTCCAGGGACCTGATGTGTTGAATGATGTCGTTCTTGGCTTGTGTGCATGAGTGAGCATCAGGAGGCGGCGAGCGCCTATGCCGGCGCATAGTAGACCATGTTGGCTTGGCCGGCGCCCGTGTGAGAGGCGGGAGACGGGTGGGACTGGCAGGCGGCGTTGAGGTGAGGCGAAGGAGTTGCGCCGCTTCTTTATAGGACCGTATCGCCCGACGCTTGGATTCCCACTGGAAGATGAGGGCGAATGGGTGGCCCCACTGATAGGGGTTGTCCATGCTGCGCAGCTTATCCGTCACAGGTTTAAAATCGCGGCGTCTTCGGAGGGTGGTAGGTGCGAGATCTTGAAAAATCTGGATCTTGTTCCCACCGTACGCGAGGTCCGGCTTGGCTCGCGCCGCCCTAAGGATAGCCTCCTTTTCTGCAAAGAAGTGGACCCTGGTTAGAATGTCAGGGAGGACACCCGGCCTGCCCACGGGTCCAGATACTCGGTGAGTCCGGTCCAGGGCTGGCGGAGACGCATCGTCGTCCCCCCAAACCTCGTGCAGGAGCTGCGCCACGTATGTCAGGACGTCTTTCCCCTCCGCCCAGAGAGGAACTCCCCGGATGCGGAGGTTGTTCCGGCGGCTCCGATTTTCCAGGTCCTCTTGCTTCAGCTGTAGGTCTATATGTTGCTCCTCCAGGACGGCTAGGCGCTGCCAGAGTTGTTCCTGATCTTCCGTTCGGGCATCTACGGTCTTTTCCAACCCGTCCACTCTTTCTCCAAGGTCTGTAACCTCCTTCTTAAGCTCCTTGACACAGGAGTGGACCTCAGTGCGCAGAGAGCCTATCTCATTCTTGAGCTCTGCCATGAAGGAGGCCATAAATGCTTACGTGACAGGTGGCGAGTCCCCTCCAGTCCGTGATGCCACCTCCGCCGGGGCCGACGCGCCCGCCTTGCCCCACATCGCCGCTACAGGATTGTCTTTGGGGGCCGCCGCTGAGTCTTTTCCCACTCTGGTGTGTGTCATCACTCAGGTATGGCCTTCAGCTGCGCCCACCGTAGGAGCCCCCGGGCGGCCATCCGGGAACGTGCCTGGGTATCAAGTATCTGTGCCTCCCTTCAGTTGATGGGGACTGGGGCGAGCCCCCTCAGAGCCAGTAACAACCCCTCCACGTGTGTCCGAGAGAGTGGGCCCTTCCCCCTTCCGCAGGCACAGCTCTCCCACAGCTCCCCCTCGAGTAGGTTGGTGTCCAGAAGGCCCCGGGAGGCCAAAGTGAGCAGGGTCAGGGACAGTGTGAGGCCGTATGTAGGAACTCCAGTGCCCAGTCAGGAGACAGCAGCTTCAGGGGCCACGTAGATCAGCCCGTCGCTACTCAAGGCCGACAGCACCCAGTCTCCCTCGCCGGCTCCCTGCACCCCCCGCAACAGAGGGTGCGCGGTGTACTTCCAAGACGGCGGTCCAGTGGTCAAGTGGGGCGCCCGGTATTTGCAATGGCCAAGCAGACGAGGCGGCCCAGCGGGGGTCACTCAGAGGGGGCCCAAGGGCATTCAGGTCAAAATGCCTCGTCCCAGGGGCGGCGCTGCGTGTATGCTAGGGCAGGGGATGCCCAAGGCGGTGGTCCCGGCCGCACCGAGGGCTAAGGCGCTGCACAGGACAGTGGGTATGTTCGCCCCCAAGATCCCCCACAGGGCCCACAGCGCCGCTCCAGGGCTACATACCCCGCTCGACACCAGCTACTCACGGGCTCCTCGCGATCGGCGCAGGCAAAATGGCGGACGCCGCCGCAGCAGGCTCCCAGAGGCCCAGGCTTCCAGCAATCTGCTGTGGCCGCCTCGATCGTCTCCCGGCAAAATCCCAACGTTGTCGTCGCCGCCGCCTGTCAGGCCAGATGGAAGCTCCGCCGGGCCGGGCAAAGCAGCCGGTGGGAGCCTGGGCACGTCTCCCCAGCGCTGCACACAAGATGGCGGTCCAGAGTCAGCTACCGGGCCGCCATCCGCTCATCCTCTCGTCTGCTCCGGGTTGGTATCACGCGTTTGCCATTCCGCTGTAGGTGCCCCCGCTGCTCCGCCGTCACCAACGAAGTTGTAGAGCTCCTGGGGGTCCCGGAGGCACAGGGACAGCTCTCACCTCAGGGCAGTGGACCCCCGGTCCGGGCGCCGTAAAATGGCGGGCGCTCCGACCCGCAGGCCAAGATGTTGCGGCTTCGCCACCGCTACCGCCACTCCCGGACGGCCTCCCGCTCAGCAAAGGGTGCCCCCCAACATCCGCTACCGAGGCACCCCCAGGGTCGGTGTCAATAAGCCCCCAGCTCCGCTAAAATTGCTTTAGTTAGCAGCGGCTTGCTGGAGCTCCCTCAGCGTGCGTCTTACCGCATTGCCAGCGAGACCACGCCCCCTACCAACTATATTTTAACAATAAGACTGAATTAACTAATGTGGGGTCTACACCCAATTACATAAGCAGATTTAAAACTGCTTTGTATGGGAAAAATCTGGAGAACTGCAGATCCTACAGGCCGATCCCGCTATTAAATATAGGCACTAAAATATACATGAATGGAACTTCCCAGAAGCAGCAAGGAGGGCCAGGGGAATGGGATGCAGGTTTGTAGATATGCTGCTGGCTTATTACTCAAACCTACTGCGAAGATCTACGACAATGGTCGGGATTTCTTGGAAAGACCTTTTGAACAAAGCACCGGGGCAGGTGTGCCCTTTGTCACCACTACTTTCCGAGTTAAACTTAGTACTCTGTCCCAAAAGGTTAGGACAGGGACAGCCATAAAGTGTGAGGTGAAGTACTGATTTCAAGTTATCCCTCTTCACGGACGATAACTTGGTGGCACTAGCAGAAACTGCTATTGTTACACCCCTTCTAGAAGAACTGCAGGGCCTTTGCATAGTGTCACGGTTTAAGCTAAACAATTCGAAATTGAAGGCCTTTGGCTTCCCTCTCGAAATGTTGAACTAAGCTTGCTTGAGGGCCAATCCACCCTTTACGTGGAGGTCGTCCACTATCAAATACCTGGGAATTCACCTGGCAGAGATAACCCCTAGGATAAATGATCCCTTCTCATGTCCATTAAAGCTAGGAGGTTTGCAAAAGTTTGTCGTACTACAAACTGGGTCTTGTTTCTAAAACCTCTAGGAAGCACTGGTCTAGGCATCTTAGTTTCCTCTGTGAGTATTGTTGTGCAACTTGGATTATTAGCTAGTTTAGCACTAGCCTCACAGTCATCTATGCTTTCACACCTAAACTAAACATTTGCCTCATTATAAAGACGGAAGAGAACCAGACTGTAGCAGCTGTTCAAGGAAAGTTTTTTTAAAACATACCCACTCCTCAAGCATATTTGGGGCCTATCCACTACTGCCACAATGGTGATACATTTAGCTAACCAACCCTTAGGTCCCAACTCAATGCCACTTTGAATCTGATGCGTTTATCCTTACAACAATGGATATGAGGACTTCCTTTGAAATTATGGAGGCAACAGAAGGACTCTGCTGAAGGGTTTAGCTGGTTAGCCCAGAGGCCCATGTACTAGCCTGTATTTGAACAGCAATAGAGAAGGTTTAGCATTAGCGTGGAGAAAATACGCATTCAAACCTAGATTTAAGGAAGCAGTTTCGAAACACGATCAATATATCAAGACAAAAAATCACCCCCATAAATAGGACTTCAGAATTACAATTGTTCCTGCTTTGAAAGGCTTGAATGCTTTGAAAGACTGGATTGAGCAAGAGGGTTTATAGCGAGAAGTAATGGAGCAGAAACAGTAAGTGAAATCCATTGCATAGTTATCCTTGTAACATACAATCTGAAGCCAGATATATTTTGAGACAATTCTGATGTACATTTTATATTGACTATTAATGTATATAACGTTTCAAAAGAAAAGTTGGGTGTGGGCTGCTTATGAGGCATTCTCACTGTTAAAGAGCACAAAATGTATCTGCAGCTCTCAAACCAACCACCTTTAAAGAGCATATGATGGGCAAGTGGTGCTTATGATATAACAATTAGTTAGTGGGGTGTGCTGTGGTCATTCATCAATACCTATTTGGCCTACGAATGGAAACCTGCTGTTGTCCAAAGCTTCATGAACCTTTTCTATGCTTGGATTATTGGTTTCTACAGCAGACCATAGCAGCGAAAAGGATAGGAATGCAGTGCAGAAAGCTTGGCAATTAATTTCTCCGGTCATGGCTTATTTTAGCCTCACTTTTCTACACTTCTTTACTTTAGCTCCAATTAAAACATCTTAAGCAGTATGGATAAAAGACTGATACATTTGCTGTAGGGCAAGATGTCTACTTTCTAACGATCAAACACTTTTCAAGGTTAAGAAGCATACCCTCAACCTGAGTAAAGACTGTGTGAGGTTACATTTCCGACTCTGGCCGCATCATAGAGTTTCTTTTCTAACTTTAAGCCATGCTGCGCCGCCACGCTGCTATACAATATAGGTAAAAGACATTGGCAAAGCCAATAGCTTTCGCAAAGGCGAGACCTAATGATTTTGTTAACCAGTTAATCTATACAAAACAAGCATTGGCAGAGTTGGTCTCAAGGCAAGCCTCCATCATAGAGTATTTTGCAATAACGGCTAAAGTTACACAGGGACCAGGTAATGTAGACTAGTGCTAGGGAGTGATCACAAATTCTTAAACCAATGTGCATGTAGGACCCAACCAGACTGGTACAAGCGCAAACCTCTAGCAAAGCAAAAAGGTGCAGACAGCTCCTAAAATAAAGAATAAACAAAGAGCTGGTTTGTTTACACTCCTGGTACAGCTAATTAAAGCAATCAAGAGAACCATTTACACCCTTCAATGTTATGAAAATTGAGCTCGTTTTCAATATCCCCTTCCCTGAAAATTATGTTGGTCACATCTTGTGTGTACAACTTTGAACAGGAGAAGTCTATTTGCAAACCATAAAAAGTAAATAAACGTGTATTTTATTATACATAATTTACATCAGTCATTACCCAACCTGTAACCTCCCACTAAGTATCCATTCTAGCAGACCAACACATTTCAACAGAGCTCTGCACTCCCAAGATTCTTGTTTAAGGGTGCAAAACACTCGAAGAAGGAACAGGTTGTGTACAGGCACTGGATAGTTTAATACTAGCAACTACTACCAGACTACATCCACTAGACTGACCGAGACCGATTCAAACCAGCACTTAAAAATAATGTTCCTTTTGGAGGGGAGGAAGAGTTAAGAGACTGGAAGGTGAAAGGCATATTCTTGGAAAGCAAACAATGATTAATAGCACTGACGCTGAGCAAATTTGCCTTAAGAGAAGATAAACGACTTTTTACCTGGCTCCTGGCATCAACAGGCAACCTCTTTCCACATGTGATGTACAATGGTTGCATTACCCAGGCATTACTGTAAACATGCACGCATTGGTCAGTGACAGTCGTACAAAAAATACCATCTCTTACACGAACTGCTCCTTCACCCAAGCACCACTTTGTGTTGTCCCCTAATCTGGCGCGGTCATTAAACTGCACAGAGAAGTCGGTACCTTAACTGGTGCAGGGCGGAGCAGAAATCAACTAAGTTTAACATGTAAGGAGTACGTTTTGAGACCGCTGCTTTCCACCCGAATACCCAAGCAAATTAAAAATGTAAAATACAGCTACCTTCTGGTAATCCCAAAAATAAACACCCTATTTTCGATAGTCTAGCATGCAAGCATTTACGAGCCGCTCAGAGCCTAATCTAGTTTCCTGCTCTCAACATACAAAGGGCCTCTCAAAATTATAAAATCTTTCAACATGTTGCTCTCATTCTCCTACATTAATTTAAGGCGAATAACTAATCGTGGATGAGAAGGTTTAGTGAGTTAGAATAATAAAATGAAATGGGGAAAATGAAGAGCTCTACAAGTGATGGATATGAAGTTAGTTAACCGTGAAGAAATAAGACTGCTTTATGCCTCGCCCATCCTCGGAACAAAGCAGGGAAAAGATCAAATTACTAGTTCCGTGTTATCTTTATTATAATAAAGTAAATCACAGGATATACTGGGCACTTGAGCATAAGGTCAACTAACCAGTGTGCTTTTAGAATGGAGGACTTCGATTTATTAATAATTTTTTTGTAAAACTGTTCAGTTTTAATTCTTTGTGTTGGGATATAACTTCTAATGTGTATATCGGCTATACAGTAAACATGAAAAAAGAAAACTAGTAATGGCAATGTTAACTATGGCTTATGAGTGAAAACGGCACTTAAGTCATTGGTGAGTTTAGGCACTAACATATATGAAATTTATGAAATCTGAAACTTATCCTGGTTTCTCGTGCACAATCATCAATCCATCCACTAACCCATATTTTCATTCACACTCAACTCTCCAAAATAAAAAAACTCGACAAGCATACGCAAGATCAATTAAAAGTAGAAAAAATGTTGCAGCATAAACGTGGCTGAATGTTTACAAAACCAGTGGTGCGCGCGCACCACAGAGGAGCGGGGGCTAGGGAGCGCGGCAGCGAAGCGAACGCGCGCTGCTGCACGTGCTGGCCACCGACGGGAATGGGCGGAGCAAAGGCGGGACATGCGCCCGCCTTTGCCCAATTGCGTGCTGGCTTTTTTCCAAAAAAGCACGCAAAAGCCAATGGCAGCCGCGGAAAGCAAAACCACACGCACGAGCGTGTGAGCAGCTTTCAGAACCCCATACAAAAGGGCTCTCGCTGCGCGAGCAGTGCTGCGCACTGCAACGCACTGCAACGCAGGCGCGAGCCCTAAAAAAAGGATAATGCGTAGGTGTCACTCACTTGTCTCTAATGAGTTTTGCTCTGTTAGATAGTGTTAGGAGTCAGATAGAACCTGTCAGAACATCTCTCAAGAGCAAAGGGTATCATGTGTGAAGCCTTATCCTAGTTTCCAAAAACAGCTACCACACACAACAGTTGGTATTTTTTAGAGATTTGTTACTTACTATGCATAATACCTCGTCAAATTGGACGTATCAAAATACTGATAATTATTATAAAAATTTCAGCAGTCATCAATAAAGTTAGGGCAAACCTTAAAATTCCCCAAACATATTTAATCACACATTCCTACTCGGTTAGCCTAAAACCAACCTACTTTGCATAAGCATTCTAAAATGAGATAGTTATGTAGCTATGGAAGTCATGTCAGTATTCCCAGAAATCTTATGCTGCTGATGGGCATGTATTCCCAGAAATCGTATGCTGCTGATAGGCATGCAATCGAAAATCAATCTCTCAGCATGTCTCCTCGGCACCTGGTCAGTGTGTGTCAGCCCTCCCTAATTCTAGGATCCTTTTTATACTTTTGTGTTCACTTATTTGAATAACATGTGGTGATTGATCACACTGTTTTTAGCATTACTATTCAAACAGTTAGTCAGCCTTCTAGGCTCTAAGTCTGTCAGGTGCATACTCTAAGGTAGTGTGTTCATGTTAGCAAACAATCAGGCCTGGCTTGTATGTAACGTGTTTTATCAGGAAAGCCCTGCTACACACAACAGTGTCAATAGATCTCTTCACGGTAGACATAATTTTGAATATTTTGTTCTAACCAATGTAAGCCCCAAATGATATGCTTCATTGAGCATTGCCCAATCGTTTTAACAATAACCGCAGTCAATTTCTCGTGGGTACATTCCCTATTTATGACTTTAAGTTTTCTTTTCTTGTTGCTGTTTATTGTGCATCTTTTGCTTGTTGTGTACAAATGTTTATGTTTTTATCGTTATTATAGTGGGAATAGCAAACGTGATTTCTTCATCAAACACCAGGAATCCAGTTAGTAGAGAAAAAGGTTGTTTATTCCAATGACAGACCCATAACTCTTGAAGCGTCTGGCAGGCTCAGCAACTCTCAGGCAGCTGTTGTTACCCCAGAATTCCAGAATCCACTATCCGCTCCAAAGAATGCAAAAATACATAATAGGGTATGGGAGAATACATAACAATACCATAAACAATCTAAAAAGAGGTAACCATACCATAAGTAATATAAAGAGAGATAATGGCAATACATTCATTTGATACTTTATTTCGACCAAAGGTCATAAAAGTTGCATAAAAACAATAATTCATGATACATTCTAAAATACATCCAACCGTATCATATGATCTTATTAAAAGTCAAGACTTCCCGTTAAAATAAAAATAAAACAATATGTGTATCACAAAGTCTTTCCATTAAATACTTCTCTAATTAATTCACAAAACCTATTTACAATATAATAAAAAAAGGGAGTCCGCTAGTTGTTTTATACAGGTCCAAAATAATCATTTGCGGTCAGGAGCTAAATATTCAACAATCACAATTTTAAACCCGCTTTTTTCCTTATCAATCCCACAATGAACAGGTATCTACGTAGGGCAAATATAATGTGTGGTGCAGTACTAGTTATCAGTACCCTTAGTGCCTCTTGATGTTTTCTAAATCCCATTGAGCGGCATAGTGGTCGTATCCACTTCTTCCTAGCTCTATCATATGCTGAGCAGAAGAACAGGATATGTGCTATGTCTTCTGTGGGCCCTATAGCATGTATATTACATAGGTTGCAAGAGCGATCTTCTTCACTCCCCCAATTTGCTGTATGGCTCTTGATCCATAAGATATTATACCTTAACTTTAGGTATAAGATTCTTGCTAGGTGCGGCTGTACATTATCGAGAAACTCCTCGCGGCTCGGGCTTGGTTTAATAGAAAGGAATTGAGATGTTAGTCTTCCTAGTCTGGGGTTACAGTGAAGTTCATTCAATATATGTTGCCAATAAATTCCCTTCAATATGCCTTTGCAGCTAGGAGTTAAACTATGTGGATCTGTCCAGTATGACTCAAGACCTAGCATTATGAGCCATTTCCTCACAAATCTTAACCAGGGGAAGGTAAGATCGGTGTCGATGTTTAATAATTCACCTACACCCTCTAAATACACAGCTAGTTCCGATATTGTCCACAACCGTATCCAATACAGTAATGGCCGTAAATTTGCAAGGTGCCCTATGCGTTTGATATCTAAATCATGAAACATTGGGATGAGAGGTGTTGACGGGGGTAACCCCAGCAAACTCCTCACAAATTTATTTTCCCCAATGATCAATTGTTTAGTGTTACTGATGCCCCATAACTCTGCTCCATACAAAGCTGCTGTCTGGACCTTACTTCTATATATTTCAAGTGCTGGAGTCACGAGTTTACTTAGGGACAGACTATACTTCTTAAGAACTGCCCCTGTCCCTTGCGCTAACCGTAATACAGAATGGTTTATCTGATCTTTCCAGGCTAGTTTACAATCTAATAAAATGCCCAGATAAGTAAAACTAGTGGCACGTTCTATTTTCTGATTACCTAACGTGAAATTATTTTTAAAACCCTTGTGCGCATTTATGGCCATATACTTAGTTTTACTAGCATTTATTTGAAGACCTTTTATCGAGCAATATTCTGTGAAGTCATTCATCATATTTTGTAATCCCTTCGGTGTCTGCGAGATCAGGATGGTATCATCTGCAAAAAGCAGCGCCGGTACCAAACGTCCGTTCAATTTAGGTGGATCATTTGCTGCCCTTTGCAGATAATTTACCACATCATTGATATAGAGTGAGAACAGGGTTGGGGCAAGTACGCAACCCTGTCTCACTCCTCTCTCTATTGCGATTGGTTTTGTAAGTTCTCTATTCGTGCCCCAACGAACTCTAGCATAGTTCCCCTTATGCAACCTTTCTATCTCGTTTACTAGACTGGGGGGAGCTTTTTGTTTTCTTAGTGTGTCCCAAAGTAGGCATCTAGGTACAAGGTCGAAAGCTGCCCGCAGATCGACAAATGCCACATAAATGTGGCCCTCCCTGATCCTAGCATATTTCCAGACAATGCACAACAGTCTGAAGACTTGGTCTACTGTGCTGATGCATGGTCTGAATCCTGCCTGGTATGGCGACAAGATGTTATTAGTCTCTATCCAGTCATTTAGCCTATTTAACAATTGTCTTGCGTAAATTTTTTGTAATACGTCTATTAGGCTAATCGGCCTGTAGTTACCAGGTTTGTCTTTGCTGCCTTTTTTGTGGATAGGGACAATTTCTGCCCCTTTCCATGTTTCTGGTATTGGAGCACCTGCTCCTATAGCATTACTAAGAGAATTGATATATGGAGCCCAGACCTTTTGTATCGTGCCTAAATAGGTCTCCGGTTAGTCTGTCTAATCTCGGTGCTTTCCCCGATTTAATTGAGTCAATGGCATATTCTGTTTCTTTTAATGAAAAAACAATCGTTTCACTATCCCCCTCAATATTTACATGCTCACTATCTCCGCTCGTGTTTACAGCAGGCTGGAAGCTGGAGTACAGATCAGTGAAATGTTTAGTCCAAATTACCGAATCCAAGTAGTGTTCTGTCCTAACTACTTGATCCTTACACCCACATGCTATGATTTTCCAGAATTCCAGTGAATTTTTAGTTTTTGCTGCCTGCAAAAGGTCCAGCCAATTATTTTCCTCCCAATCCCGTTTGGCAGTAGCCAGTGTTCTTCTATGCATATCCCTGGCCCTTCTTACTGCGTCTGCTTTTCCATGCTTTATGGTTTCTAGTAGGAATATCTTGGATCTCCTACATTCTGACGTATACCATGGGTTTATCTTTGGTCCCAATTTAGAGTTATGACTCAGTTTCTCCCCAGGATTTTTAGTGAGAATTTGCTCTAATTTTCCGGCCAGAGTGGCATGAATAGATGTTATCGGCAAATTACTTGACTCCAAATGAGCTCCCACTACCTCAACAAAGGTATTATAGATACTCGTCATCAACACTGTATTACCTGTGACCTTAGGCCACTTAATAGACCTTCGGTTATTTCCAACTAGGGGATGTACATTTTGCGTGCACATGTCTAGATTATCATCTCTTGCTACCTGGGCTATTACTTCTAAATAGAGCGGTAGATGATCACTATCATCCCTCTCGTCTATTCTAAAGCTCACTATCCTACTCCAGGTGTGGATACTATGCATTATATAATCAATACTTGACTGTGAACTACCGCGTTTAAAGGTAGTAAGAGAGGTTTTTCCATCCTCCTTGTTAGTTACCCTCCCATTACATGCCCTTAGACGATGTTCCAAAGTTAATTGCATTATCTGCAATGCTGCATTAGTGCACGGTTTTGAAGGTCCCACCACTAGTTGGGGCAACCCCAAGGCCTTATCTTCGTCCTCTGTCACTTTTTCCAGTCCATTTAGTGGCTCATATGCACAATTAAAATCCCCGCATACAATCACAGTATCATCAGGGTCTACAGAATTCAAGGAGACACCCAATATATTAATGATCTCAGATTTTAAAGATTGCCTGTGTGGTCTATTATAATATTAAACAGATGACATTTTTCATTGATACCATCTAGGCGCACCACCAATATATCTGGTGAATCTACAATAAAATCAGTG
Organism: Calotriton arnoldi; assembly: GCA_963921515.1. Taxonomy (NCBI): domain Eukaryota; kingdom Metazoa; phylum Chordata; class Amphibia; order Caudata; family Salamandridae; genus Calotriton; species Calotriton arnoldi. Next base: position 2,279,128 of record CAWUFW010000777.1, read on the forward strand.
GATAGCACCCCTAATGTTATTCTGATCCATATTACAAGACCCCCAGATGGTCTTCCTCTCTGCGATGGTATTGCATTCTTGTAGTATGTTTTATAACCTAGCTTAAAAGGGGGGGTGGTTAACCATGTCTCTTGGAAGAGACAAATGTCATAGTTGTCTATATAACTATGCCAATCCGGATCATCAAGCTTATATTTTAATCCAGCGACATTCCACGATATTATAGTCATCTTTGCATTATTTTCCACAAATACTTTTTGTGTTGGAATGATAGAGTCAAAAATGGGCGGTACATCCTCATGTCTTGACACCCAACCCTGCTCACTTGTACCACTAATAGTGCTACATGCATCTACACCATTTATAAAACCTATCACATTCACTTTACAATTTTTTTGTTCAAGTTCTTGACTCAAGGAAATGTTGCCCTGGCTTAAAGGGGGAGATATAGGACTAAAATGCCCGTAGGCTAAATCTGGAAGTCAGTCGTTGTGTTCTAAACTAGAACAACTGGGTCTACTGCTCAGCGATAAACGCTGGGCTGGATTATAGTAAATTGGGCGCTTGAACTGGATTGATGAAGAATCAGGGGAACAGGTGCGAAATTCTAGAGTTAGTAAATTTTCTACCAGATCAGATTCTTTTAATATCAGCTCAATACAATCTGCTAGTTGCCCTGGTAGTGTACATCTACGCGCCCTAACAATGTCGTCTCTAATTACAGAACGACAGCCTCTAACGTAACGGATCCAATGGGTCACTTTGTTAATCAGGGAATCCTCCCCCTCAACCCCCTGCTTTTCCCCAAGCTTAGGGACATTGACCATATGGATTTTGTTTGTTTTCAAAGGCGGTGGGCGAGGAGGGGTTGTGTATACTGGAAAATTCCTACTATACCCATTTAGTTGTTGTGTTTGAGGCAAATTCCCAATCCTCCTATGATTACTAATGTCATTATACACACCTGCTCTTATAGTCGGATAGTTGGTGGAATTAGCATTAGAGTGGGGAAGTGTTTGAGTATGGGGAGTGTCAATAGGCAGTGATGAATGTAAGTGTGAGTGTCCTTGGGTACGTAATGACCCTTGGCTGGCATTTGATCGATAGTACTGAGGATGGTTACTTGCCCCTTGTGATCCCTGCTGGACATATTTAACTTGCACACCTTTGTCCTGCGTGACTGGGCGTACCACAAGTTCAGGTTGGAAGCTGGTGTGTTGTATTAATTTCACCAGTGTGGTCAAACCCTCGATCATTGCTCTCAATGATCCTACTTCAGCCCTCAGATCGAGAACAAGCTGATGGGTACTTGAATTCAAGGATTCTGAGTTAGGGGCTACTGTAGTCAGCTCTATGTATTGAGATTGATCTACCATAGTTTTGTCAGTTAAAGCCATTAGTGGGGCGAATCTATTGGTACATGGGATACTAGGTTCTTGCTGTGATGTTATATTATAGAAGATGTCAGAAGAGCTCTGGTTGATGTTAGGATTATCTATAACCGGGGAGAATAAATCTCAGCTGTATGCAGCAAGTCCTTCTTTTTTGTTCATGCGTCTCCCTAGGGCAGGCTTTTTTGAACATGGCAGGAATTACAGGGGTGCTATCCTTGTCAGTAGTAATTAGTACAGGGTGTCGTTTGTCAGTTAGAATTGAATTGCGGTGGGGGCTAGATGGTATTTGGGTTATGGTTTCTGGGTCAAGTATCTCTGCACATTCACTTAATAGGGTGTCAATACGATCAATTACGCAGTTGCTGGCTAGGTGTTTCTTAGATTTCTTAGACTTTTTCCCCTTCCCATTCTGGGCACCACCCACACTCGCACCACCCGCGCTCTCCATGCATTTTCTTTTCCCCATTTCAAGGTCCTCTACGCACTTATGCCCCAGATGAAAGAAAATAGTTATGGACTTTCTCACACAGTTTGATACAGCCTTTTAACGAATGTCCAATACTCAATATCCTAAATTATCTCCACAAATAGTCAACTTCAATTTCCTTCTAAAGAACTCTACAGTCATTAAGTTAGGATAGTTGACGTTGGTAATATGATTGTTGATCTCTTCTAATGGCCCCAAGCCTCACTTCAATTTAACCAATCCATTAAACGATAGAGCAGTAGAAGGAAAGGGGACACAGTACCTTATGCTCTAGTTGCTATTTCAACCACTCGACCGCTCAATGTCAGCCTGAAGGGGGGGGCCCTGCCCCTTCCTGCCAATGACGGGCAAGGGCGCGGCCCGCACGCGTCCCGTGCCGCGGGTGATGAGGCTGCGCTTTAAGCGCGATGGTAGCGCCTCCCTCTCGTTGGCGGCAGCGGGAGAGATGGCAAATGCACCCTGGGACTTGTGGTCCCACCAGGGTGTATACGGGCTTCCAGGAGTGTGGCAGCGGGTGATGAGGCTGTGCTTTAAGCGCGATGGTAGCGCCTCCCTCTCGTTGGCAGCAGCGGGAGAGATGGCAAATGCACCCTGGGACTTGTAGTCCCACCAGGGTGTATACGGGCTTCCAGGAGTTTGGCAGCGATGGTGGTGAGAGGTGCTCTTTGGGACTCCAGCCCCTTCAGGAAGAACACAAGCTCCCCCAACACACAAGCAGGTCAGAAGAAAATGGAAAAGACGTGGGAAGACTTGATAATCCTAAAAGTTAAAGGCTCCACTGCCTCTACCAGAAGCGTCCATAAGGTGGAGCAGTTTAACTACAAACTCTATGAATTCACCATAGAGTGATCAGAGAGCTGACACGAGAGTTAACATTATATTGTTAACTTCAGAGCCCGAGTTAACCAAAACAAAGGAAAAGGCACATTAAAATGTGCACAATAACAGCGCTGCCATAAAAAAGCAAAAGAAATGTTAGTAGCACGACCTCGCGCTAATTGTAGTCTTCCCAGCAGGGTTCTGCCTGAACAGACTCAGGCGCAGCAATGAAAGCAGCACGTCCTCGCGCTGCCAAAACACAATCCCAACAGGGAGCGAAGTCAGTTTCCTCGCCACGTTAGCTTAGAGACGCAGGGAGGAGGAATGAAGAGCAAAGTCTGTAGGGAGGGGCTGGAAACGCCACAAACATCGGCGTGAAAGAAAACTCCAGTGGTACAATGTGGAGTTGTTAACTATGCCCAGACCTTTCCTTCCAGGAATTTGGATACATCAAGTCCTGACAAAAGAGCAATACCCCCTCCTTTAACAAACAGTTGGGCCTTTCCACCGAACTGTTTGAAGAAGGACTATACAATGCAACTTTCAGATGCTGAATATCAAAATCCCCTAAAATTGTCACACTTCTTTGGATACAAAATGTTCCCATTGCCAGTAACAATGCACTTTTGTGATCCTTCAATCTTAAAGGATTTTTTAAGAAACTGTAAAGCATTTTTCGTGTTAGGGGCATCCACAAAGGAAAAGTATATCTAGTTTGGGAAATAATCAATTAGCACAATGAGAAACCTCATGTCGGATGGTAAAAGCTGGAATGGACCAGCAAATTCCAAGGCTACCTTGTCCCAAGCATTGGAAGGCAACGATACCGGACAAAGAGGCTTCGTGTTTGACTTCCAATGTTTGTCTGACACAACACACTCAGGTCTCTCGTTAATGTGACCAGCTACCTGCTTGTCCATCCCTGGCCACCAATAGTTCTGGTGAATTTTTTTGCAAGTGGCAGATATACCCAAATGCCCTTCATGAGCAATCTTGACAATACGATCACGTAAACCTGAGGGAGGTATGAATAAACCATTTCTCAAACAGATTCTGTTCTCCCAAGGTAATTATGGTGATATTTGAAAGAATGTTTTCAATTCTCCTGTTAATCCCTTTTCATTAGGCCAACCCTTCTTAACAAAGCCCAATACTTTGCATAAAATCGGATCATTTTCTGTGGCTTCCAAACTTTCACTCTCTGATATAGGCCCAACACATCCCTGGACAGCATCCATAGTTACAACAATACACTCACTTTCATAGTTATCATTCATAGGATCATAATAAGGTAATGGGACAGGCAATCTACCCTGAAGTTTTCCCCCTTGGGTGCACTTCAGTGTTCCATCATACTCTTGTAACTTGGACAGAAGCCTCACTAGGCGGGCAGAGGCCTTGCCCAATCCGCTCCCACTCATTGAGTACACTAAAGGTTTTTGATCTGTAAATATATCAAATGCTGTTCCCAAAACATGTCTTGAATTTTCGTACAGCCCAAACACATGCGAAGGCTTCTCGCTCAATGGTACTATAGTGTATCTCAGTTTTCTTGAGCATCCTTGACGCAAACGCCACAGTGTTTTCCTTTCTCATTACCCATTGACCAAAAACAGCACCGATACCTTTCAGGCTGGCATCCACAGTGATAAAAGATTTACCACTAGGCACATAGGCATTCAGCACAGGACCATTCACAGCAAGTCTTTTCACTTTGTCAAATGCCTCATTCACCTGAGATGACCATGCACATTCTGGACCCTTTTTTGGCAAGGTCCTCATAGGTTTTACTATTAATGCATACCCTGGGATAAATCGGGCATAATATTTCCACAAGCCTAATAAGGAACGTATAGCATCTTTGCCAGTGGAAGGGAGTACCTTTACGATGGCCTCCACAATGCAAAATTTTGGTTTGATTACATCTCCAGATATGGTATGCTCTAGATAGTCAACTTATAGGAGATTTCTCAGGCTTAACATTCATGCCCCTTTCCTCCAAAACACTTGACACCTGATGTAAAATCGCTAGATGATGTTCCTTGGTCTTGGTAAAAATGAGGATGTCATCTTGGAACGCTTGCACGTTAGGCATCGTTCCAAACAATGCATCCATCATTTTCTGGAAGATGCTGGCCCCTGACACCAGACCAAAAGGTAGCTGTAAATATTTAAACACTGCAAAGGGTGTGACAAATGTGGTAAGGGCTTGAGAGTCCTGACTCAGAGCGACCTGATGTACATAATGTAGATCTATTGTTAAAAAATTCTTAGATTCTCCAACATTAGCTATCATCTCTTGAATGTGTGGCAAAGCATGGCAATCCATAAGAAAACATTGCTTAAGTGATCGCAGATCAACATAAAGCCTAAGATTACCAGACATTTATTTTTGCTAAAAAGATTGGCAAAACCCATTCTGATGAGTCAGTGGGCTGAATTACTCCTTCAGAGCACAGCTTGTGTAAAAGAATTTTAAAGCCATTCTTTACACTCAGCGGTATGGGATGAACTTTATGCACCACAGGAAGAGCAACTTTCTTTAGTTTAATTTTATGCTCGAACCCCTTGACAGTCTCAATTTCATTCTTAAACACATTTGGAAAATTGGACATCATTGTTCGTAGAACATCATCATGAATGGAACTTATGGATAAGATGGGCAATTCTCCCAAAACTATAGGTGGATCACACCCTGGACACAAGTGAATACCTAGCTTGGCTAGGTCTATCCAACTTACAATGTTGTGTCCGTTTAACACTACATATGCTTTGGTCCAAATTTGTCTTCCCAGACATTCTAAAGCAGCTTGAAAATAGCCCACCAAATCTGTGTCCTGTTCCCCAAATGCTTTGGGGCTAATGTCCGGCTTAGATAAGTTCACTGAATCAGGCCACATTTTTATAAAAGGTGTCAGCCAGTATGGTAACCAGTGCACCAGAATCTGCCTGACACATTGCCCCTTTGATTTTCCTTTCCTTCCCTCCAAAGTCAGGAGTATCAATTGTTGGACAGACATTAGTATTTTTTTCCATACACTCCTGCACACCTCTATCTTCACTTAGACTAATACAGCTGATCTTTACTTTGTCACTTCAACTCTTACTTTTGCACACCGCTTGAAAATGACCAGTTTTCCGACACCAGTTGCATTTCTTGCCCAGTGAAGGACAAGAAGTGCTGTTTCCCAAGTGACCTCTCACACCACACCTAAAATATGTGTACTGATTCCCCTCAAGGTTCAAATTTTTGAAATTCACTGTACAAATCGTGCTCTCCTGTGAGGCATAACTAACAGGAGATGAGCTCTCCTGACGTGATATGACTTGTGATGAAACAGCGGATCTCTCAATACTTTTAGCAATGTCTATTGTTTCTATCAGAGAAGGGTTTCTGCATGTCAGTAACCATTCTTGGATCTTTTTAGAGAAGCAATTGAAAACAAATTGGTCTCTAATGTATATGTCAACATTATTCTTAAATTGGCAGGATGAGGCCAACACCCTAAGTGCTGCAATATAGTCTTCCACAGATTTGTCACTTGACTGTTTGCACTTAAAAACATTATATCTCTTTAAAAGACTCTCCTCAAACTTCTTGCCAAGTCTCACCTTATCCCCTAAGTACACATTCCTTGCTACTCCTTCTTGAGATGGTGCAGTGCCCAAATGATTAAATAGCAGCGCTAACTTCCTGGGAAGATTATAATCACTAGCATCAATTGCTGCAAGATAGTTTTCAAAAATGCGGATCCAGTCCTTTCATTTGATATCCAATTTGTCTGCTTCTTGAAGGAAGGTAGGTGGTTGCAGCCCCTTGTACAGTTGCCATTATATAACAAAGTCTTACACCCATCTGAGAGGTGAAGAATCAACAAGGACGTTATGAGTGTTTGAAGTGCAAAATAATGATTGTCCCACCCTGCTAGAAGCAAGGGGTGATGAACCTGTCACACAGACAGTAGAAGCCTTGAGGCTGTGAAAAGGGGAAAATAGCACATAGTCACATACTAGAACCTGGCCACAAAACTTCTAAGCCCAATTCAAAATGGCGCCGAGGGCCACGTGCGGCATTATGGGTCGATCCACCACTGCCTCCTGGGACCACACAGCATTATGGGGTGACTTCCAACCAACACATCTCGCATCCACACAGAGTGAGCCTACCACCTTTGGGAAAAGACAATGGTGAGTCCGAGGCGGCCGCTGCTTCTGCATACGGTGCTGGTGGCACAGCCACAGTCTTGTGCTGCCTTCTCGTTCTACGTTTCAAGACCTTGGAGAACCTCGCTGCGCGGCTGTAAGACTTGTGCTGCCTCATGCGCTGGAGATGTAGATGATCACGAGCCATTAACAGCGGAGGACCAAGCTTATAATAAAACATCCCAAATAACGCTCGCCGAGATTCATTTACAGTCAGACTAACCTACCATGAGACAATCTCCCATCTCACAGTGACAGCAGGAAGCCAAAACCCAGCTGTTTAGGTTGGTGGGTCTGCGACAGTAGGGAAGACCCCATTCCTGGCACCAAATATAGTAATAGTGGGAGTAGCAAACAGGCGATTTCTTCATCAAACACCAGGAATCCAGTTTGTAGAGAAAAAGGTTGCTTATTCTAAAGACAGACCCACAACCCTTGAGGCTCAGCAACTCTCAGGCAACTGCAGTTACCCCTGAATTGCAGAATCCACCATTGGCTCCAAAGAATGCAGAAATACATAATAGGGCAAAAGAGAATACATAACAATTCCATAAGTAATGTAAAGGGAGGTAACCATACCATAAGTAATGTAAAGAGAGATAATGGCAATAAGTAACGTGTGCATACCAATTACTCAATACAACCTACAGCATACTACAGTTATCAATTTATTAACCAAAAATGATTGAATTGAATGTATTACCTCAGTTATGAAGCATAAGAAATTAGATTAGAGAATGCCCAATCCAAGCACATGCTGCTGATCAAAATGGTCCCCAGCTTCAGCAATTACTTGGCGATCTTTGGACCACTGGCATGAATGGACACACACTTGCTTTGCTTGGATAGATCTGGTACAATCATATCAATACACAGAACATTATACCATATTACAAGTGCTATCAGTTTGGTGCTGCAACTTTAGCTCTACTAATCAACGCTCAGAATGATTTTCACATTCAGATATTGATTTGCTCTGCACTTAATTTGTGACCGACACTGAGAGAGGTTGCTAATCCAGTGGCCCATAGTGATGTAGTCCCAGGAACTCCAAGTACACCGACCATCTATGTTGGCTCTGTGTGTTTCCTCCTGGATGAACTGTGTCCTGCTTATACCCAAGCAAAACTTTTAGTAAAGCTTTGCCAACATCTTTATGAAAGGCATTTCTGGGTTTGCATTGTGAATCCTTTTTATGTTAGGAATTATAAAAGTTTTATGTTAAAATATCCAGTTATATATTGAATTCTCTACCCTGGGCATTTGGACAATCACCTGCACCAGGGACTTGTCAGTGGAAACCGGGTACATTCTTGTTACAATCCTGCTGGCTACCATAATGTTATTTCTTTCACAGGTTTCACAGCTCTTCTCTGTTAGTATGGACTTGGACCAACTTCAGACATTGATGCAGCCTTCTTTCACAGAGAGCAGAAGACTTTACATGTACTCTTTTCACAGCATAGAAATTTAAAATGTATTGCCATAATTGGACTGGCTTGAGATATATGGCTGCCACACTCTGCCAAAAGTGAGGTGCCCAGTCTAGCCAGTATAGTTGCCACATCACACTAACTGTCGCCTGATCAGGCATCCCTGTGACTTCCATTCCAATACCCAAGCCTGCCTTCAAAGAGTGAAGAGGTTTGTTGAGGGTAAGATGAAATTCTAAGAGCTTTTGAAGGTGGGATACACAAGTAACCTAAGTCTAAGCGAAGTCTACTCTTAAGAAAAACATTTTTGTGCATGAGTAACTGGAACTGGGTGCAAAACACAGGGTTAGGCATCTAGGCCTTAGCAGGTTAGTAAATATAAAATAATATAATTAAAGTTACAGAAAGTGGGGCTACTGGCTGGGTTATTTTTAAATTTAAATACATTTATGAGAAGGTGTTAGGGTGCAAAAGAGAGAAAGAGGAACGGAACAGAATCGACTAACAAATCTGACTCCTCCCTGTATCCCCTCCACATACAATCGACATATAGCTCCTTCAGCCTACACTCGCAGCATTATCTCTCTCTAGCACACCAAGGGGCAGATTTATCATAACTTCACACAACGCAGCAAGACACCTTGCTGCACTGCGTGAAAGGGAGAGGGGAGGAATGCGCCTTATTTAACATTATACATTCCTGTCCTCTCCTTGTGCTGGTGCACAATGTCATCTCTTGCGCCAACGTAGACCCCCTTGCGCCAACGTAGACCCCCTTGCGCCATGGTGCAAGGGTGCTGCATTGTAGGCAGGCTTGTTTTTGTGCAGGAAGGAGCACCTTCCTGCACAAACACAATCCTCACAGGCATTTTCCTCTTTCTAAGTGTGCTGCAAAAGGAAGCACACTTAGAAAGAGGAAACAACGATGAGAAATAAAGATATTTCTCCTTGTTGTGCCTCCCCAGGGAAGGCTTAGCATTTTGACACATTCCCAGGTTTGGTAAACCTAGAAATGTGCTAAAATCCATGGGTGGATGCAAGGGAACCCCTACGCTCCACCCATGCAATGCCTTCCCAGGGCACAGTAACGTAAGGCAGTGACTTGTTTTGCCTTACATTACTCCAGATTTACTAAGCAGCACAGAGCCATGCAAGGTGGCATTGCATCACTTAGTAAATCTTACTTAGGGATTGTGTTGCCCTTGCGACACCTTGCGTGCCTCAAAGGCAACACAACCCCTCAATAAATCTGGACCCCAGTGTTTAGGTAGTGCCATCCAAAGCCCATAAGGATTTCAAACACCTCTCCCGCCAACAGGATCCATAGGAAACTCATCCATTCAATAAAGCTCACAATGCATTCCTATGTGTGTTTTAGGCCTGTGTATCCAACTTGGGGCTCATAGTTGGTCTAAGTATTTGTCTTACAGCAGAGGGTCAGGGGTTTTGGTAGCTGCAAGTCTCCCGAGGAATGCTTGAGGAGGAGAAGTGTTCCTGGTTTTGTTCTGGGATTAATCCATCACACTTTTATGACAGTGATGGAGTTAATAACATAGATATGAGTGCCATTTTAATAGTTATAATATACAAATCCAATAATACACGTGTTTAATGTCAGAGACTACGGGACCGATTCACAAAGGTAATCTGAGCCAAAAGTCTAACTTTACGACTTTTGGTATTCACAGAAGTCATTTCCGGCTCTTATCTTTACGTCCGCACTCGGGTCGGAATTGCCACACTCGGAGTGCAATTTCTGCACCCGGGCCGTAAATTCCGCACTCGAACCGGAATCTCCGCACTCAAGCCGGAATCTCTGCATCTGGGCCGGAAGCTCCGGAAACGGACCGGAACCCATTCTTTCATACAGGAAATGACATACAGGAAGTGGTAGGCAGGAAATACATCACAGTAAGTTGCTGACAGCCATTTTCTATTCATTCTGAGTCATCCTCCATCACAGATCAGATCCTCTGCCATCCTGTTCTGTAGCGGAGAACCCTAAAATGACACATTAAGAGAACATCAGAGACATGAAACAAAAGCTGGAACAGACCATTAAATAATGTTTGGACTGGGACAAGGGGGTGGGCAGGTACAACATCACATCCCAGTAAAGTTTGCATTATGGTACATGTAGTCCATCATTTGTGCCCAACTCACGAGTCGAATGTTGTGTTATGGTAAATTCGGGGGAAGCAGTGCTGTGTATCCCAGACACATGGTGCCTGATTCACCAAGATCATCACTCATGTTGGGCGCCCCTCAGTTTTGGGGGAGTCAAATCTGTTGGGGGCTAATACTCCACAATGCAATTGTTAGGCCCCTTTGTGATTCAGGCATCCAGTCTCAAAAGGTCCTGGGAGGTCTCTCACATGCACATACATCTAATCCTCTGAGTCAATGGATTCCTTAAGGACATCAACAACAATGATTGCTGACATCTGCACATGACCTGATGCATGGCCAATCTTTTGACTCCTGTTAACAGCTGTGGTTTACATACATTTAGTGTGGCTTGCAAAGTAGTCTCAAGATGGAATTCTTGGACTGAGTCATAATTATCCAACTTTCACCACCGACAACAGACTGCAAACCACATTTTGTCCATAACACAACAGGTTGCTCAGGTGAAAAAAGTGTCAACCAGCTGATCACGGACTTGCATACCCTGACCTCTGTTATGTGCAATGGCCCATTTGCCCGGATTCAGAGCTAGCTGAGGTACAAGAGGTATGTGTAAGCCATGACTTAAAGCTATGTTGTGCAAAACACAACAGGCTAATATGATCTTGCACACTACTTCAGGGGAGTACATCAGCACACCCCCTGTACGGTCAAGACATCTAAATCGCGACTTCAGTAGACCAAAAATGCGCTCTATGATGGCTCGAGTTCGTATGTGTGCCCTATTGTAACTACGCTGAGGTACAGTGGTTGCACGTCTGTATGGTGTGAGGAGTTGAGGGGAGAGTGCATACCCAGCATCACCTGAGGAGGGAAGATAGGGCAATAGGTTACATTTCCCTCTTAAATGTGCACAGAACATGATCTATACTTTGGTACATGCAGTGACTGTTGAGGCCGTGTATGTGCCATGATGATTCTTATTGTTGTTAATGTGAGATGGCATTCATACATTTCATTTATACATGTCCCACATGTTTTGTGCTGGGTACTTACCCAGTAGCCACATGTTGCCAAATTCTCCTGCAGCCATCCGCCGGACAAAAGGTGACATGCGGAAAACGAAGCTGTCATGGGTACTGCCTGAAAACACTGCATCCACATCAATGAATTTACCACTGGCATCACAGGCAGCCTGCACATTGATGGAATGCCATGGGTGTCTGTTACAGAAGATGTGTGCAATGCGGTGGGGTGGCTGCAGAGCCACTTGGGTACAATCAACCGCACCCAGCACACGTGGGAAGCGGGAAATGAGATAGAAATCCCTAGCTGCCCTTTGTCTCCTGTCCAGTGTATGGGGCATTCATATGTGGAGGTGTGCTCTTATATTGATGCAGCTCAGTCCCTGATGCAAGCACCACGACTGACTTGCCTGAGAGAGGCCCACAAGGTCACTGGAGACCCTTTGGAATTACCCCGTAGCGAAGAGATGGAGAGCAGAAAGTATCTTGAGATAGGCTGGGATAGCTTGGGAGCGACAGATCACAGAGACACGTTCCTGCTCCCACTCACATACCATCTCCAGGATAATATCTGGAGGGAAACGGTATCTGGCCCTGACATCTTGGCTGGACATCCCAAATAGGTTAATCCTTTGTCTGAATATCCTCTCTACTTTCCTCCTCCTCCTCGTCCTGCTCCTTAAGTCTTCTTGCCGCATGGCAAGGGGCAGAGCAACAAACATATTCAGTTACATGTTGTAAGAGTCGTGTATGTCAGCTCTGATTTTATATGTGCTGGAGGGCTGGGATTGGCTGTTGGGCTGCAGTGTTTTAGCTGGCGCATGGTGGAGGATGGTAAGCACTTGCACAGGGGTTTAGCATTGGAAACAATGATTATCCGGCCTGGATGCGGAGCTTCCGGCCTGGATGCGGAACATCCGGCCTGGACGCAGAGATTCCGGCTTAAGTGCGGAATTTCCAGCCCGGGTGCGGAATTTCCGCCCGAGTGCGGAAATTCCACTCAAGTGCGGACTTAAAGATACGAGTCAGAACTACTTTTGTGAATACCAAAAATCGTAAGTGACTTCTGTGAATACCAAAAGTCGTAGAGTTCAACTTTTGGCTCAGTTTACCTTTGTGAATTGGCCCCATTATGTGTAAATAGAACAATGCAAATCAGTGTATTGCTTAAGTGGAAACCAATAGATATGTACTAAAAATGAAAATGCAACCACACTTTTAAGTAAAATTATATGGTAAACCATCATCCTATATGTACCATATTCTGTTTTTGCCTTACATCTAAATCACTCGTCATTATTGTAACAACCCCTAACATAACACAATAAACAGCTGTTCCTTCAAGCTTATTTTAAACAAAGCATATTTATTTATAGATGTATTGCCTAATGTAGGCCTAGCCACAAGGCATACTGAACACTTCAGAAGTAACAAGAGAATTAACAATTCAAGTGAAAGCAAGTTTATTTAGGAGATGATTAGAGTGAAAGGTAGAAACTGAAAGGATGTGTTATCAGGTTTTTTAAAAGAATAGCTAGTCTGGGTTGTTTAAGTTCCTCATGTAAGTGTCTCTAATATCTTGCAGATTGACAGATGAAAATCTGGCTCAGCAGTTTGGACTTCTTGGGTTTTGGCATGTTAGGGAGTATGGGTAATTTACTTTCTTCTCCTCTGTTTAAGACTTTTACTCTCATATAATTGTGTGGGCCAAGATATTTGATTTACTTTCTGATACTTGCTTTACATACGTTTTAGTGGCTTTCAGTAAGAACATACAAAAAAAGAATGGAAACAATACTTGAATTTATGGCATATACAGGAACTACCGACATAGAAGCATAATAATTGAATTAAAAACTTATATAGCGCAGAAAACTGCCACCCTACGGGTATCCTGGCGCTTAGATCGAAAATAGCCACTGTAACAGCAGAACCAATTGTCAGTGGAGGAATCTAGTGTTCACTCCTTGGAAATAGCCAAGTTTTCAGGCAAAGAAATATTCAAGGTCAGTGGTACGCAGTGAGTGACACCCCAAGTAATGCAAGCTGTTTGAATGCTCTACTATGAATGCACATGTGAAGGGGACATAGGGCACTCTGCCAGATCTACTCCAGTTACAATGGGCCAGTCAAGTGCCCCAAATCTTCTCAGGTTTTTGTATAACCCAATGCTGAATTTGTAAAATAATAAGTGCTGAGGCCCAAAGCTCTGTCCAGAAGCCTGGGCCAGCGCTATTAAATGTTGGCACACTGGCTACCAAGGCTGCTTAGTGTTGAAGCCACCTATGGCCTCTTTAATTCACTACCAGATGCTCTCTGCTCGTTTTTCTCACTCTTACAGGTTCCTGCTTTTTCCCACTGTGACGGTTTTTCCGTCTTTCTCATTCTCCTTCTTTACCCATTGTGTGTTTTTCCATTTTCTGATCTCGGTAAATGTCTAATGAGGACAAATAGGTGCCTGTCCCCAAAAATGAGTGCCTGTGGCCCCCACCGACAACCGTTGTCTCAAATTAAGCACTGTATACAACCTTGGGATTCATGTAAGGGTTTTTGAAGAGCATACTTTTCATTCCTCGGATCCACCCATTCAGTGTCAATGGAGCTGCAGCTCCCCAATGAGCAAGTACAAAGCAGAGATACATCAACATGCCCATCATATCCAAGCCCAGTCACATTGGCATTTATAGCACACAAGTGATGCTATCACTCCAAATTAAAGTGTCAAGTTTGCAAAAAAGGAGTGCGAAATATTGTGGGATCATTTTCTAAGGAACACACAAGCTTTGGGAGTGAGATCACCTTGACTTTAGCAACATGTCATCGAGAGATAGGGCAGTGGTGACTAGGAAGAATGGCTGGGTTATACGGAGTCCAGCATCTCGGGCATATTTCCAGTCCAGCACTGTGCTGCTGTTGTGGCCACAATACTCCTAAGTACCTCAACAGTTCAAATTTCCCATTCTGCTGGGAGATCCAGATCACATCAATCATCCCACCGCTGACTAGGAAAAATGACAAAATTAGACAAATTTACCCCCGATCCTGACAGATTTACAAACTGGTCTGTCAGAACTCCTGTCAAGACAGGTCGTAAAGTAACTAACTTGCTCTATGAAGGGCAAAGGGAATTCAGGAGGAAGGGTTTAACACACACACACTCAAGGGAGCACCTGAAAACATGGAAGGAGAAGGACAGGGCCAGAGAAGTAGGCTGGAGAGGAGTGGACTCTAAAGACTGGTCTAGAACTGAGTAATGCCTGTAGAAGACAAAACTAGAAAGCCAAAACATATATAATACAATAAACAAATGGAAAGCAATAGGAAAATACTAAAAGAACAATAGGTAAACGAGCATAAATGACAGTATGCTCTGTGAAAAATGATCTGTTGTAACAGAAAATGATCTAACAATAAGGCAAGGAGCAGTTAATCTAAAATAGTCTTGGAAGACACCTAGCATCTCTTATGGAAGAAGATCACTGAGTTAGTCTCTGTGCAAGGACACCAAGTCTCGGAACTCACTGGCATCCTTTGGTAACAATAAATACGATTTCCACATAAACACAAAAAGAAGACAACTGGAATGGAGCAAGAAGATCTAACTATATACCAGGGCTCAGGGAAAAGCAGAACTGGATTCTTTTTTTAATGTTTAATAAGGCTTTATTAAAATATTAACATTTACAAAATACAAGCCATGAAATTAGCAAAGTAAGAATAAAATTAGCAAAGGGGTAAAGATAGGCAATAAAACAGAGCAGAAAGCTGTTTACATTTTAAAAAATATCAAAGGGAAAGGAAGGGAAAAGGGTGAAACTGTATACACTCTACAACTGCTGATCAAGTATCAATTTAAACTCTTTAAATATCAAAAAGCAATTGAGATATATACAAAGGAAAGTATTACAATAATGGATAATAATGAAGAGAAAGAGGCAAAGAAATGGCAATTCATGGAGGTTGGAAGTTTTCAGAATGCATACGAGAAACATGAGTAAATGAAATCTTATTCAGTAAGTAGTTAGTGATAACCAAAATAGGTCTCTGTTTACATGTGGTTTACAAAAGGAGGCAAAAGCTATATCCAATCTGTGGTAGTGGCAAACTGTATTCCACCAAGACTTGACTGAAAGTTTAGTTGAACATTTCCAATTGTGTGTAATTTGCTGAAAAGCTAAAGCCATCATCAGGTCAAACAAACCTCTTTCATGAGGTAATAACCCCAGTGACTCTAATAAACTTCCTGCAAAAAGAAGAACATTCGATACAGGGATATGTAGATTAAAAATAACTGAAATGCGAGACCAGATATGTACCCAACAGGAGGCTACCGGGGGGCAGGAAAACAGGAGGTGCGTTAGATTAGCTAGAGGGCAGTCACAAGACCAACAAGTCTTGTTGTTAGTGTGTGTAAAGTTAGCTATGCAAATAGGAGTAAAGAATAGTCTATGATATAGAAAGAACAAAGATTGAGTGGTGGATGCAGATCTAGAGATTTTTAATGATCGAGCCCAAATCTTGTTCCAGAAATCAGTGCTCCACTCACAACTCAAGACCTCCTCCCAAATAAGTTCCAGCTTAGATTTAGTACGCTCAAGACCAGAAGAGTGAAAGAATTTGTAAATCAGGGAAGCCTTTGGAAGTACCTTTAGTATTTTGAGAAGTGGATCCTGTGTGGACAAGGATTCATCCGAAGGAAATGAATAGAAGACGTCTAGAATAAGTTCCATAGGTATCGAACATTTGTACCAAAACGAGCGAGGACACTTAAATGCAGCCTGAAAATGGGAAAAAGAACAAGGAATCATGCCATCAAACAAATCTTGAACCCGAGCAATCCCCTTATGTCTCCAAGAACTCCAATAGAGAGATCTATTTTTAATAGTGATGAGAGAATTATACCAGAGAGGAGATTGCAGAAAGGAATTTCTAGACATTATCTGTGACTGACAGTGAGGCCTTAATAATGAGCAAGTATGTTTAAATAGTGGAAGAGATGTGAAATTAGTCTTTGCAGTAAAGGCAAGGACTTCTTCTTCCAGAGAAAAAAGAACAAGTAAACAGCGTTCAATAGTGACCCATAAAGGAGTAAAAGAAGAAATATCCATGAGTAGCCAATGAGAAGCTTGCTTAAGACAGAAAGCTTTGTGATAAATCCGAAAATCCGGGAAATTCACGCCTCCACTTGATTTTGGCTTTCTAAGATGTGATAGGGAGATTCTATATTTCTTGTTATGCCATAAAAATTTAGAGAGAAGAGAATCGATTTTTTTTTAAGTAAATAGAAGGAATGTGTATTGGAATCATTGAAAGAATATATAGCATAATAGCAGTGATCATCATCTTAATAGAATCAAGGCCTCCCCACCATGAAAGAAAAAGAGGGTTCCAGGAGGAAAGAAGTTTGGAGATGCGATCAAGACCTTCCTTCATAATTATTTTGACCGTATCCAAGATGGAATTAGTAACCCATATACCCAAGTATTTTATTCTAGAGCTATTCCATCGAAATCCAGCACAGTCGAACTGTTGCTTAAAACAAAATTTGGTGAAGGGAAGAATCTCTGTCTTGTCAGAGTTGATTTCATAACCTGAAACTGCTGAAAAATCAGAAATTCCTTGTAATAAAGGGGGAATAGAAAATTCTGGATTTGATAAAAGAAGTAAAATATCATCCGCATAGGCAGATAGTTTCAAATGATGGTCACCACGAGTAAAACCAGAAATAGGAGCATTGTGGCAGATATGAGATAGAAAAGGTTCAAGAGCTAAGATAAATAAGAGAGGAGATAGGGGGCATCCTTGACGGAAACACGTTGTAATGAAAGAGTTGGGAAATAAGTCCATTGACCATAGTAGAAGCTCTAGGTGTCGTGTAGAGTAAAGAAATAAGCGAAATGAATTTAGGACCAAAGCCATGCCAGCGAAGAGCTTTAAATAAAAAGGACCAATCCACCCTATCAAAAGTCTTCTCTGCATCAATGGACACCGCAGCTAGAGGATAAGAGAGAGAAGAGGCCTTATTTAAGACATTAAATAGTAACCGAGAATTATCAGAAGTTAACATGCCCTTAACAAAACCACATTGTTCTGGTCCAATCAAATTCAGCAAAAGAGGTTCAAGGCGTAATGCAAGAAGTTTAGCAAATATTTTCTAGTCGACATTTACAAGGGATATGGGATGATAGTTCTTGCAAAGCTTAGGATTCTTGCCTTCCTTATGGATGAGACATATAGTGGCTTCTAAAAAGGTACCATTCGCCTTACCAGTAGTACAAAAATATTGAAACAGTCGGAAAAGCTTTGAAAGCTGAAGATTTGAAAAATTTAAATAGAATTCTACTGTAAATCCATCAGGACCTGGGAATTTATTTTTCCTTAGGAGACCTAAAGATCTAGAAATTTCCTGAATCGATAGATTAGAGTCCAGAGAGGCAAAATCAAGACTCACAGAAGAGGAAGAGGGGGTAGCGTGACTAAGATAGGTATCTATAAGAGAGACAGAAGCGGGGGCTTTTGGAGTATATAAAGTTTTATAGAACTTTGTAAATTCAACTAAAATGTCCTGATCTTTGAAGAGATGCTTTCCATCTGCTGATTGGATGGAATCTATCAACATGCGTTCTTTCCTAGATTTTAGATAATTGGCCAGAAGAGAACCAACCTTGTTTCGCCCCCATAATAACGAGCGTTGCTTCCTAGAAGAATAGAGGAGGCATTATTAGTAGATATTTTATTAAAGTCCAGCTTTGCACGGACAAGCTTCTGTAGAGTAGAATCCGATGAAGAAGTATAAAATTGGTGTTCTAAGCATTTAATGTTGGCTAACATGTTCTTATGTTGATTAAGTGATTGTTTCTTTTTCTTCGATACAAAATCTATAATAAAACCATGAGCGATAGCCTTAAAAGTATCCCACACCAAAGTAGGGGAAGCAGATGGGCCCTCATTCTTTTAGAGAAAAGAATTCCTCAGCAAAGGAAACAAAGGTGGAGGAAAAAAACGGATCCTGTAGAAGGAAATTATTGAACGTCCATGTAGAAGACCTATGTTGCGAACAGAGCAAATCAAACTCAGCGCCCACCTGGGGCATGATCAGAAATCGCAATGGGCTCAATTGAGGAGGAAATTAGATTTTGAGACAAAGATTTAGAAAGAAAAATGTAGTCTAAGCGGGACAGGGAGCCATGTGGAGGGGAGAAGAAGGAAAATTCTGTTAGGTCTGGGTTGCATAGTCTCCAAGCATCTATAAGGTGTGTCTGCGTGATTGTAGCGCGAAATTGTTTATGGGTCTTGTGGGGACTGAAGCGAACTTGGGATTTGCGATCAATAAATGGGTCCATAACCTGGTTACAATCACCTCCTAGGATAAAAAACTCATCTTTCTGGTGGATACACTTTTTTTTAATCATAGGTCAGAAAGCATAGTCTGGTTGAGTTGGTCCATAGACATTAAATACAGTTAAAGGCACGTTATTAATAAGTAACTTAATAAGTAACCATCTACCCTCCGAATCGATGTCTTGAGAAATAAAAGAGCATTTTAACTTTTTATGACACAAAATAATAATGCCATTCTTCTTTGTCCTCGTAGGGGAAACTAGAACTAAACCAACCCAGTTCCGTTTGAGTTTGAGAGCTTCTGTTTCAGCTAAATGGGTTTCTTGCAACAAAACTAAATCAGGATTATAGGAAGCTAAGTGGGAAATAATTCTTTGCCTCTTTATAGGGTTAATAAAACCATTTATGTTCCAGGAAACAACTCTGAATGTAGAAGTATAACATTAGATATGAACCAACCTGATCAACAGTAGTAGCGAGATACGAGAAGAAAAGGAAACATAGGAAAGTAGAGAAAAAAGAATTTAGTGAAAACTTTAAGAAACCAGTTAGATAAGGAAAATGGGATAAGGAAAAGGGGAGTAAAAGAGACAATAAGAGAAGACAGTACATGACAGAAATAAACTCACAACTGTAAAGGGGAACAAGGAAATACAAGGACTGGCAACAGACACTAAAGACAGCACAGACAATGGAGGGAAACGTACCACATCAAGAAGCCAAGAACAAACAGAAAACGGGAATGTGAAGTAGTTCGAATGGTCTGTAATAATATTAATAGAAGAAGAAGAAAAGAGAAAATATACAAATTAATAAGAGACATCCAAGAGATTACAACCTGTAGAGGGAATAAAAATGAGGGTTAGAAGAAGAAACAATCGACAACTGTCCTGGAAAAAGTCAAGTATTAATGGAAGGACCAGCAGTATCCATGGAAGATGAGGAATGTGAATGGATACATTTTCGAAGGTCTGCCGGTTCCTCAAAAGTTGACTTGATATTTTCAAAAGTCACCTTGAACAAGCAGGGATGGAATAAGCCACACCGCGCACCCAAGGTACGCAGAGCTGGTCAAAGCTCAAGGAATTCCTTTCTTCACCTGGTGGTCACTGTGGAGACATCCTGGGACAAAAACAATCTGGCTCCAGACCAAGTAATCGGTTTCTTAAGCTTGGCTGCATTTAAAACTTGTAGGAGGTCAGTAAATTTCAGAAATAGAAGAATCACGCCACGGGGTTTCGAAGGCGCAGATGATGATGATAGACGAGGACCCAGTCTATGAGCTCTTTGGATATTCAGGGAAACCGATGTAGGAAGATCTAGAAGCTTCAGAAGGAATGACGTGAAGAAAGCCACAGGGTCATCTCACTCAATACCCTCCGGAAGACCATACAGGCGAAGATTGTTTCGCCTATTTCTATTTTCAAGGTCCTCAGCCGATTTCCTTAAAAGCACAATATCTCTCTCCAGCAAAGAAACCCTCGCAGGTATATATTGTACCTCATTAACATGCTGCTCCACCACAGATATCCTGGAGTCAAGTGAAGACCATTTACTGTCTAGGGCTTGCAGACGAGTGTTGGTTTCCTCAATAAAAGGTCTTAGCGCTCTTATTTCCTCCAAAACAGTATCTATAGATACAGGTAGGGAGTCTTTTGGTGGAGAGGGGGGGTCCTGTTTGAGTCTTTTCTTTGCCGAGGTGGGTGACTGTAATTTGGTTGGAGCAGTAGACGAGGATATTGATTGAGAGAGATTAGATTGAGCCATACTGACCGGAGTATTCTAGCAGTTCATATGGGGCTCAAGAAAAGAAGAGTGCGACACAGGATAACTAGTCGTAAGCTTCCTATTTGAATGACCCATTGTCAGTGAAATTACTCCCCCTCCCTCGCAGCTCCACCACTAAGTGAGGCCTGCCCCTGCACTTGCACTCTCGTGTGTTGGTGTTCGAGGCCCTCCTCCACCCGCAGGTCTTTCCTGCGCCTCATCCCTGGTGGTCCAGTGGACCTCTGTCTCCTTCCTCTCGCTCTGCTCTTCACTTGTTTTCACTCGTTTTTCTGCCCCTTCTATTTTTCACCTTTCTGCACTTTTCTGCACCTCTGCTCCTCTGTGCCTTATTTCTGCTCTGCTCTTCCCTCGTTTTCTGCCCCTTCTATTTTTCACCTTTCTGCACTTTTCTGCACCTCTGCTCCTCTGCGCCTTATTTCTGCTCTTCACTCGTTTTCACTCGTTTTCTGCCCCTTCTATTTTTCACCTTTCTGCACTTTTCTGCACCTCTGCTCCTCTGTGCCTTATTTCTGCTCTGCTCTTCACTCGTTTTCACTCGTTTGTCTGCCCCTTCTCTTTTTCACCTTTCTGCACTTTTCTGCACCTCTGCGCCTTATTTCTGCTCTGCTCTTCACTCGTTTTCACTCGTTTGTCTGCCCCTTCTCTTTTTCACCTTTCTGCACTTTTCTGCACCTCTGCTCTTCTGTGCCTTATTTCTGCCTATTTCTCCCCCTTTCCTTCACTTCTCTAGCCCTTTTTTCCCCACTGCTGCTGCCCCCGCGGCCCCTCCCCCCCCAGCGTGACCGGCCCAATCCAGCTCCCCTCCCCGCTCCCGCCTCCCAGCTGTCCAGCCCTCCCTGACCCCTACTTAATGGCGCCCGCTGCGGGGACAGGCGAGCAAAACCACTGACCCATTGTCAGTGAAATTGCTCCCCCTCCCTCGCAGCTCCACCACTAAGTGAGGCCTGCCCCTGCACTTGCACTCTCATTTGTTGGTGTTCGAGGCCCTCCTCCACCCGCAGGTCTTCCCTGCGCCTCATACCTGGTGGTCCAGTGGACCTCTGTCTCCTTCCTCTCGCTCTGCTCTTCACTCATTTTCACTCGTTTTTCTGCCCCTTCTATTTTTCACCTTTCTGCACTTTTCTGCACCTCTGCTCCTCTGTGCCTTATTTCTGCTCTGCTCTTCACTCGTTTTCTGCCCCTTCTATTTTTCACCTTTCTGCACTTTTCTGCACCTCTGCTCCTCTGTGCCTTATTTCTGCTCTGCTCTTCACTCGTTTTCACTCGTTTTTCTGCCCCTTCTATTTTTCACCTTTCTGCACTTTTCTGCACCTCTGCTCTTCTGTGCCTTATTTCTGCCTATTTCTCCCCCTTTCCTTCACTTCTTTAGCCCTTTCTTCCCCGCCGCTGCTGCCCCCGCGGCCCCTCCCCCCCAGCGTGACCGGCCCAATCCAGCTCCCCTCCCCGCTCCCGCCTCCCAGCTGTCCAGCCCTCCCGACCCCTACTTAATGGCGGCCGCTGCACTGCCGAGCCACTGGCGCGACGAAGGTGCGCCTCAGGCAAGCCCGTCTGCCCCCGGACCGCGCCTGGACCGTGCCCAGTGCCAGACCCCCTGGCCCCCACGTGCGCCATGACACCCGGCGCCGATACGACTCCAAAACCCTCCACGCGCTCAACGCCGGCCGACCCTCCACCTGCTTCCAGGCCACCCCGAAGCTCACCCACGGACCCTTCACCTGCCGAAACTGCAGCTACACCAGCCAGCGCACACCGGCATGTCCTGCCCATCCCACCAAAGCAGGCCACAACAGTCTCAGATCCATACTGCTCAACACCCGCTCAGTCCACAAGCATGCCGTCGAACTCTGGGACCTGCTCGATTCATCCTCCCCGGACGTCGCCTTCCTGACGGAGACCTGGACGAATGCCTCCTCGGTGCCCGGCATAGCCATAGCCATCCCGGATGGCTACAAGATCACCCGCAGGGACAGAAACAACAAACCAGGAGGAGGAATCGCCATCCTCCACAGGAACACCATCAGAATTTCTACCAACATCGATGACTCCCTCAGCATGACCGAACACCTACACTTCCAGATCCACGTCGACCACAACACCACCCTCAGAGGAACCCTTGTCTACAGACCCCAGGGACCCCGACCACAGTTCAGCGACTCCATCGCCGACCCCATCAGCAGGCACGCCCTCGCCTCCACAGACTACATCCTCCTCGGAGACCTGAACTTCTACCTCGAGAACTCCAACGACAGAAACTCCACAACCCTGATCGACAACCTAGCCAACCTCGGACTCAAACAGATCGTCACGACACCCACCCACTCCGCCGGACACACGCTCGACCCCATCTTCTCCGCCAGCAGCCACGTCACCTTCAGCCACACCACCGAACTCCACTGGACCGACCACCACTGCATCCACTTCTCCTTTGAGAAACACACTGCGCACATCCAACCGCAAAGAATTCCACACCGCAGCTGGAACAAAGTCACCGAAGACCAGCTCCTCACCACCCTCGCCTGTGACCCTCCACCCGAACCCTCTGACACCAACGCAGCGGCCCACAACTTCAGACAATGGATCGATGACTGCGCCAACACCCTCGCCCCGATCAGGAGACCCTCTAACAAGCGCACCAACACGAGAGCCACCTGGTTCAACGCCGACCTCCAGACTTCCAAACAAACCTGCCGAAGAATCGAGAAGCAGTGACGCCAAGACCAGACACCAGACAACCACGCAGCCCTCAAGAACGCCAGACGCAAGCACCACTAACTGATCCGATCCGCCAAAAGGACCTCCTTCAAGGAACACATCGACAAGAACAACAGCAAAGAGCTCTTCAGCATCGTGAAAGAACTTGCATCCCCCAGCTCCAGCACGAATGACATCCCACCGTCGCAAGAACTCTGCGACTCCCTGGCAACCTTCTTCCACCGCAAGATCGCAGACATCCACGACAGCTTCGACGCCCAGACACCGACGACAGACGCCGACACCCCCGACTCAACACCCACCAAACACACCGACCTCCTGCTCTCCTGGAACCACGTCAACGACGAAGACACCATCAAAATCATGAACACCATCCACTCCGGCTCTCCTTCCGACCCCTACCCCCACCACATCTTCAACAAAGCAAGCTCCATCATCGCACCTCAACTCCGAAAGATCATCAACAGCTCCTTCAAGACAGCCACCTTTCCGGAGAGCTGGAAACACGCCGAGATCAACGCCCTTCTCAAGAAACCTAAGGCAGACCCAAAGGACCTCAAGAACTTTCGACCCATCTCCCTGCTCCCGTTCCCGGCAAAAGTCATTGAGAAGACCGCCAACAGACAACTAACCCACTTCCTAGAGGAGAACAACATCCTGGACTTCTCCCAATCCGGCTTCCGCAGCAATCACAGCACCGAAACCGCCCTCATCGCTGCCACCGATGACATCAGGACCCTGCTGGACAACGGCGAAACCGCGGCCCTCATCCTCCTGGACCTCTCGGCCACCTTCGACACCGTCTGCCACCACACCCTACGCACACGCCTCCACGACGCAGGGATCCGCGACAAAACCCTGAACTGGATCGCCTCCTTCCTCACCGGCAGAACCCAGAGAGTCCGTCTCCCTCCATTCAGATCCGAAGCCACCACGATCACCTGTGGGGAACCCCAAGGATCATCCCTCAGCCCGACCCTTTTCAACATCTACATGGCACCGCTCGCCAACATGGTCCGAGCGCACCACCTCAACATCATCTCGTACGCCGACGACACCCTCACCAAGGACCCGGCCACCGCCAAATCCAACCTCCATGAGGGAATGAAGGCTGTCGCAGAGTGGATGAAGACCAGCCGTCTGAAACTGAACTCTGACAAGACGGAGGTCCTCATCCTCAGGTCCACCCCCTCCGCATGGGACGACTCCTGGTGGCCGGCCACGTTGGGAGCTCCTCCGACACCCACCAACCACGCACGCAACCTGGGTTTCATCCTGGACTCAACGCTCTCCATGACCCAGCAAGTCAACGCTGTCTCCTCCTCCTGCTTCAACACCCTCCGCATGCTCTGCAAGATCTACAGATGGATCCCCACCGAAACCAGAAGGACGGTCACCCAAGCCCTCGTCAGCAGCAGGCTGGACTACGGCAACGCCCTCTACGCGGGAACCACGACCAAACTCCAGAAACGACTCCAACGCATACAAAACGCCTCCGCACGCCTCATCCTCGGAACCCTCACCACAGCCACATCACCGCCCACCTGAGAGACCTGCACTGGCTCCAGGTCAACAAGAGGATCACCTTCATACTCCTCATCCACGCCCACAAAGCACTCCACAACACCGGACCAGCATACCTCAACAAACGACTCACCTTCTACACCCCGAACCGCCAGCTCCGCTGACCTCGCCCTCGCCACCATCCCACGCATCCGCCGAACGACCACCGGCAGCAGATCATTCTCCCACATCGCCGCCAAGACTTGGAACACCCTCCCCGTCCACCTGCGACAGACCCAGGACCTGCTGACCTTCAGGAGACTTAAGACCTGGCTGTTCGATCAGTAGCTGCTTCATCCCTCCCCCCTAGCGCCTTGAGACCCTCACGGGTGAGTAGCGCGCTCTATAAATGTGTTGATTAATTGATTGATTTGCTTCTGCCCATTTACTAAGAAAAAAGCGCCCAGGTCAGTTCAAGCGTGAAAAGACAAAACCCCAAAAATTCCTCCTGAAAGACACCACTTCCAATAAGGTAGGTGATTCCAGTAGACTAATTCACTCAAAAACCAATGAAGAAAATAAGATATAAAGTACCTCAAGTGATATCTGGAAATTGAAGAGCAAAAAAAAAATTCCAGTCAGGAAGGGTTCAAAATGGTGACTGAAATGCATCAGCAAAGGTCCCATGACGTCCCACAGAACCACAAACTCCTAGAAGAATAAAGTGGACAGTGTATCGCTCCGCAGGTATTCTAGAGCAATCTCGTTCCGTTTTTAGTATATAAAACGGCAGAAAACCGCCGAAATAAAGATTACATGCTCCGATGCGGCAGGGAACTCCGAACTAGGCGGCCAACTTGGATCGCGCAGCGCACCGTCTTCCTGCAGAACTGGATTTTAAGAAACAAAAACAGGACTGGAAATATGCAGGTCAAGGAACACTGAAATACAGGAAAAGTAAACTGCACAAACAAGGACCAGACTGGAAGTATGGTCACAGAACTAGGAAGACTGGAGAGCAGTTGTAACAACAAGGACAGGAACAGAAAACATAAAGTAGCAATACAGATAATGGGAAAAACAAGTACGAAAGAGTGCTTACGACACAAATAAACTAGGAGCAAGCTATAAATCAATGCAGCAAGATGTTAGAAGCAAATTAATTAGCAATGACTTTTAGCTCAGTAACCAACACACTGTTGCCATCAATTGCCTCAAGTGCATGCTTACTCAGTTTATCACAACTGCCAACCTGTGTAGTATCATCTTTGCCTTGAGCCTGCTTTCATAAACCTGTCTTTGAGATGCCATCCGTAAACCTCTAGCATTATCTGTAAGATGCAATTTCAATGAGACCCACATAAGTTCTAAAGCTTGCTGTGGCTAGATTCAAGGTCAAACAGCCATGTCTCTAGCTTCCTACCTATGTTTCTTGAGCCTCAAGATATTGCCTACTGCCAGGCCTCCGAAGACTGACTTAACTGCCTCCCACAAGACAGCAGAAGAACTGACTGATCCTGCCCTGGCCTGGAAATAGAGCTGACCTCTTCCTTTCGATAACCACTGAAGGTGCTGTCAGTCAGTCACCAAGCATTAGTTATTCCCTTGTCTCTGTCACACCCATGTGCATGCCCCAGTGTGAACTCTATGGGATAATGGTCCAAAATGTCCATGGATAAATGCTGGGGTAGTACAAAAATGGTCAAGTCAAGCAAAGGATCTTGGAGCTCATGAGAAAAAGTTATATGCATGTGTGGTGGAGTGATGAATGTTTCAAACATCTGCTAGTCCCGGTGCAGGAAGCAGATATTTAAACTGGAGATGTGCCTGTGGTTAGCATGGGCTAGGGCTGTGTCTATCAAGGACCGAGGCAATTAACCCGTTGAAATTGCCTCCAAGAATCAGTACAGCAGGCAAGGCTTGCAAAAAAACCTGTACCTAACAATGTCAGAAATGAAGCTGATGAGGGAGGAACATTAGTTTTGAGCCATGCCAAAGCAAATCTCATTCAGAGGGATTCAGAGGATATGAAATATCTTCCCTGGGTGTCTTGACAGGTGCAGTGGACAAGGAAGATGTGGTAGCTGTCTCTTAAGTGGAATGTTAAGCATTTCATATAGAACATGGAGATGTCACATGGAATGGGGTGGAGAGAAGCTGGAAGGAGATTCTAGGAGCTGGTTGGATGGGATCTTCTTCTACTAATAAAGAACCTACTTTGCTTACACCTTTACCCGGGTGTACATTGTGAGGATTGATGTTACTCTGGTGATGGGACGGGATGAGGAAGATCTCTACACACATCCTGTGCAAGGAGCCCCAGTCACAGGGTGATGAAAGATCCAGCTTATTTGTGTACCTTCTCTAAAGCCGGGTGAGGTCAGATTGACTTTTCCATTTTTTTTATGATGTGACCCAGTCTTCTACGAGTTGTAGGTGTTTAGTAGGAAGTGACTAACTGGCCGTCACCCTAATGAGTAACTTTATGCATGATGCGTAATGTGGAAGAACCAATTTCAAAATAATTAATTTAGAGCAACCTACAAATGGCAAGCGCAAATTGTGGGAAAACTTTCACTTGCACTCTGACCTGCTGAGAGTGAGTTATTCGTTAAAGATAGAGCTACATTACGAAACCCCCTTGTGAAACCTGTATGGAAAACTGTTGAAAAGCTAAACTGCCCTCTCTGTGTTGATGTGTTTCTTGGTGGAACAGAATTCCAGGGGAATGTTACTTGACTACCTTCAACACTATCCCCCTTTTTACCTTGGAGTTTAACACGTTGATATTCCAAGACAAGCCTAGCAGAAGCGGAGGGCCTATGGCATCGCTTTCATCCTCCCTCTAGAAAGGGATTATTGATAACTTGGCAAAGGAGCAACATATGCATTAGTTCAGTTGCCCTGAAATGTCAGTATGTCATTAGTGTGAATTTACAAAACAAATCCATAACAAAACCCCAACTCAATTCCCCACCCTATGGTCCCTTTAAAGAAGTATCTACCACAACCTTATAAAATTTTAATTCCACCAACCAGCGAGCAGGATGATGACAAGTACCACCCCACAAAAGAAATCAAAAATCCCAAACCAAGAGAAACATTGGGGCCCACTACTCAGGTAAAAGCTTCCCTAAATAAACATAGCACTCAAACATGCAGAAAATGTCTTATGACTGATGTGAAATTTGAAGCCACTTGCAATGAAAATTAGTCTAAACCTTTGAGAAGGAGGAGAGGAAAAAGACAGTGCCTCTGAACAAGGGAGGAAGAAGGGCGCCCACGCCCTAGGGCCATGCTCACTCAAAGAACATGAAATAGGAACAGAGTCCGGGCACCACTGTTAAAGAAGGATCCAAGTCAAAGTCATTGCCAGGCTGGGCAAGCCAGAGGATATTGATGCATCTCAGGCACCCAAACCAAAGGAATGATTTGGACGAAGAAATGCACACATCCTGAACAACTCAACCTCAATCATAGTACCCCTGCTGCTCCCCCAGGACAGACACAGCAGATTAAAGGGTGTTTATGATCAGGCCAGGATTAGAGAGAACAGTGCAGGTTGTAAAGGAATTCACTGGACAAATGGTAGTACAGGACATATAGCACCATGAGTGCATGCTGCAGTTCGCAGGCAGGAACAATGCACCTCCAAGGTGTCCGCAAATTAGACCAGAAAAGATGCAGGACGCAGGAGTCCATAAGCAACACAATCACACACTGTTCTACAGGGTTCTCCCCACACACTTAATTTACAAATTAAGGCTCTGGAAGAGACAGTTACAAATTAAGCCTCACAGTAGTGGCGGGCACGGATCAGGGGTGACAGAGTGGGGGGTGGACAAGCGAGTGTAAAAAAGGAGAAAAAAACATACCTTATCGCCGCATCTCTCCTCTGTCTCTCCTCCACGTCAGGCCAAAACAAGAAGCACCCAGGCTCCCCTAAGCTAATCACAATGCTGCAATGCAGCATTGTGATTGATCTGAGCGCAGTGGTACGGTGCTCAGACAGGCAGTGGGAGCCTGGGCATGTTCTCCACCCAGGCTGTAAAACAGCTGGGTGGAGAGCATGCAAATTGCGCATGACTGTTTAACCGGCCCCAGACGGCCGGCCAAATAGTCATGCGCACTCACAGTGTGCCACCACTCCCCCCCTGCTCCTCTGCCATTAGAGCAGCCCCACCCGCAAAGCTGCTGCAGCAGGAAAAAATAAAATTATAATAACCTTGAGTTATCATTTTATTTTTCCTTTATTTCACTTCTGCAAAGCAGTGGGGGGATGCCCTCTGCCTTAGTGGACGAGCCTCCACTGAAGCCTCATGGAGAGAAAGTGCTGTTCCCTCAATCACATGACTGTTGCACAAGTGCTGAAATCAGGATTTGAACTCGGGTCTTCTGGTGTGGACATTCTTAAACTGTGCTCCCACTTTTGCAATGTGCTTTATAAAACTGTGCCAAATACAGCAACACCCCTGGATTATCAGTTTGAAGAATGAAAGACTGCCTACCATTGCGTTCTTACCTATACATTTTATCAGATGTGGTTTTAACCATCCTCTTCTCATTCTACTATTCTTGTGGCAAAGAAATTAAGGACTGGCAAAAACAAATAGGTTTGGCTTTTGTATAGTACATGCATTCAGATGCACAAAACATTTGGGCACACTTCGATCATGTGCACATGCATAGCACGCTAACACACCTGCTGACATACAGGCATTCAATCTCACAGACCAGCAAACAGATTCATCAATATAAAAACGACAAACAGGCATAGACAAATCTCTGCAGAAAGAGGCATAGGATGATATGCAGAATGGGGCACACAGCCCAGGTGATGTACACCTAGGGAGGTAAGGATGCACCTCAATGCAGTGCAATACTGATTGATGCACCTCAACGAAGCACTACATGATGTGCCCCAGTGGAGTACTTGGTGATGTACCTCAGGGAAGCACTGAGTGATGTGCCTTACAAGAGCAATGGGTGATTTGCCTCATGAGAGCAATGGCTGTCTGGAATGAAGTTAGCACTGGTTGTGGTGTTCGGGAAGGCATTGGGGGATGGGGATGTACAGTTAATAAACACAAGGCTGTGCGCATTATGGGGCACAAGGTGATTTAAAATGGTCATGATTCCTCCATGTGTATTATTCTGGCATAATATTTGATGTCAGAGTGGTCGCAAGTTGTCCTATATCAGGCACGAGCAGCTCACCCAGCCATGGACTTGTACTTTTTGCCATTATAAATGCAGGATTACAAGACCTAGAATCCAAATTAAAAGATCAAATCAAATATCCACACTTGACATTTTGGAAGAACAAGATCGGCGTGTCTAGACTTTTCATCTAATATAGTTATGATTTATTTACATGGGCTGGAGGCTAAATGTAGGTAGTTACCTTGATTAAAAGTGCCTTTCTGGTAAAGCAAACTGTATGAACAAATAAGAGGAATATATAGATATGCACAATTTATACAGGGGAAAACATGCACACCTGCATAGATGCAAGAAGCCACATCATGTAAAACTGTCACTTCGGGCCTGATTACGATGACGGTGGGACCGCCACTGACAGCCCGTCGGTGGTGGTCCCACCGCCATTGTGATAGTGATTCCCGCCCGCCACATTAGGATGGTAGGCGGATGTTTGGCGGTAGGAGGCTCCCTGAGCCTGTCGGACCATCGGACAGAACCACAATCCCTACAATGGGATTACGATGTTCTTTCCCGCCGGCCTTTTCATGGCGGTTTACCTGCCATGAAAAGGCAGGTGGAAAGAGACTTTGGGGGCCCGTAGCGGTCCCCCCTTCATCCCTGGCCCTCTGACATGGTCTGCGGAGCACCTAGGGATATGCAAAAGGTGTACTTTTTGTCCTGCAGCGTGTTCTGCAGCCCGCAGCACATACGCCGCAATACAAAATATGCACTTTGCTACCACCTTGAAGGCGGTTGCATTGTAATTAGCATGGCGGGACTGCCGTCAGCTAGTCGGGCGGTCCCGTCCCCGATATGATGGCGGTCGGACAAAAGTTCAACCGCCATCATTACGAGGCCCTTAGTTCTGTGTGTTTGGTCGACTGCATTTGGCTTTGTATGGTTTTTAAGAATGTATTTATAATAGCATGAATAAAGTACAAGTCGTAGAATGCAATATCCTGTAGGTAAAAAAATATATAACACTGGTTCACTGGGCCACGTGCAACATGGGCTACTTGGCAGGCAGGCATATGGATGTAAAATAGAAAGACAACACATTTACTCTTAATGAAAAGGCAAATTTGTGCTTGCTCTTCATTTGCTGTTATAAAAGCAAGCCACCATTCCATGTATTGCGCTGTCACATTCTCAATGCAAAACCAAAAGCCACTAACATGAGCCAGAGATGCTTGTCCCGTCCTCAAATATGTAGCAAGCATTGGCATGGCCAATAGGTCACGCCTTCCGGTTTGCCAATATGTTTTAGCCATGTTGTACATTAGTGTGGCTGTTACATTTGTTTAAAAAAGGAGCATATGTAGTTAAGGCATAAAAAATTGCTTCCCATCTGCTAGGTAGCCTCTGTGCGCTTTTTATGGGTATTTTTTAATTGGCTTGTATTCCTTTGCCTTGGTTAAACAAAAAAAAATTAATCGCTGTAGGTTGTTTGAGAAACCGTCAGTTTGGATCCTTGTACACTTTTGCGCCTTGCTGTTGCAACGTTATCTGTAAAACAACCTTCAAGCAAACTAAATGAACAGCTTAGCAAACAACAAAGAACTAAAAAACAAAATAATAATCATGTGCCAAAGATACATAAGCCTATAAACAAATAACTTTCACAAACAAACAAGCACTACCTTGCCAATGATGTAGCACAAAATGTGCTCTTTCATTTGTAGTTGTGTATCATAATCATGGGTAGTCTGCACCCACATATATTCATTTGTCGTATTAACATAAGGTATTAGAATGTGAACTGTAATAACATGAAACGTGACGTGTTAGGGATATTTTCAATGTAAATGTGAAGATATTAGTGTTGAAACTAGATGTGCTAATTGAAAACATTAACGTGTACAAATCGTACTTATTGCTGACAATTATTTACATATTTGATGTGCTTATGTAACGTGTTAATTTAGAAATGCTTAGTAGAAGTGTTGTGTAATTTCGTGAGGCCTTTGTGCCAATTCTTATGTTGGCCGATTTCTGCAGGCCTGAAATGCATTTTTCCCTGGAAGCTCTCGCATTAGATTTAACAGCGAATTTCATGTGCTTGCTGAATTTGTTCTTTCTCACGTTTCTGTTGCAGTTGGAGAATTCATCTTTGTTAGCTAGAATAATGTCTTTGTTTTAGGAATTAGGCTTTGGGAGAAGAGGATACATTGAGCATTGATACTGATAATGAAGAACTGTTGTACTTTCTCATCGGAGCAAGCCTGGGAATCAAGGTCATCTCGCCAAGGCCTGGGAGCATCGCTGCCTAATGGAAAATCACCTACAAGGAGGTGGTCTGACTAGATGGTGTGATGTTGCAAAGCATCATGGGATACTACCTGTGGTATTGATGTATCGAAGTTAGGGAAAGTGTCCGGGACCTTCTGCCTTGCCTGGAGAGAGAGAGCATCTTAGAACGAGCTCTGTAGCTTTATGCTACATGACCGATCTAAACGTGGAGAGGCTTCTTAGGAAGGCTTCACATGCTGACACCTTAATGGATTTTGCCTTGGGAAATGCTATGTAGGGATGCCACGCTAGTTGTAGAGTAGGGACAGATTAATGCTTTATACCCACGTGCTTCCAATGAATGGGAATCTCGACGTCGGTGCCATAATGTTCTTTATTCTGATACTCAAATTGATTATCCTGTGCATTTTGCACCACCCTAACTTCATCCGCAGAGTTGGCTTTGGATTAGTTCCAATGTATTTCTACAGCCTCACCTTGAGGTGCCTGTACTTCCAGCAATTTTTGGCTTTGTAATAAATTAACTAAACTTAACTGGGAGTCTGTGATCCTTAGGAGTCATGGTAAATTGGAACTGCAATGTTTAATTGGCTAACGATTTCTCTCCCCTCCATGCTTTCATGCTGACAGAAAGTACCATCAACCTGAGGTTCCAGAGCAGATCTAGAACATGGAACCTGGCTCCTTCACCAATATAAAGACAAGTATTTTGAAACTTTACCTGCACACACTCCCTTTGCGACATAAAGAAGAAACATGCAGACTTTTATAAAAAAAGAAAGAAAGCTTTCTACTGATTGCAGCTCAAAAGCACAGTCAGTTTGAAGTTAAAAGTGGGGAAACATTTGCTACATTGGTATAAAAGCACTATAGTGTGCCTCTAGACAATCTTTAGCACTTTAGGAGATTTTCGCAGATTCTCAACTTTTGCATCAAACCGGCATCAGGTTGAGGTCACACGTGGCCTAAGAAGGAGGAATAATTGCAGGCTTTGTTTTCAATGGGGCCTGCTTGAATATATGAGCCACTACATTGAGCATGCTTGTAAAGATTGTTATCACAGTTACAAGCTGTATTTGTTTTCTTTTTAGGCATGAAGAAATAGAGTAGATTACCATAAATCACAGGATGTTAAACCTCCCACTGAGCCACGAACCTGAAGTCGGTCGCAGTAGCAATAAAGCCACATCTGCAGTTTTTCAGCGTGATTATCCCTGTTAAACAAATAAACTAAAAGTTCTCAAAAGTGTACATCGTCAAGTTAGCGTCTGGACTGTTTCAAAAGCTACTTGTTTAAAAGGGATAAGCACAATGCACCTCACTTCCGAAGTACCCAAAAATATTAACTTCTTTTATTATTTCTCAAAACATAATCCAAATGAACAGTGATGTTTATCGCAAATAGAACAGAAAAATGTGTTGTATTGTGCGACTAAATTTTGATGGTCTTTTATTTACAACTGATCATATTTGCTAGTTGTTTTTGGACAAAACGTACATTACAAACTATGTTAAGCCTCCTGCCAAAACTCAAACTAGTATATGAGCTTGTGTTAGCCAACCTATAAACACGGTTGTTTCTATTCAAAAGTTGCATCTGTGTGCTTTTAAAAGATATTTGTTTATTTGCTTGAAATGCTTCAAACGTCTCTCCTTCCAAGCATAAAAACAAATCGCCTTCAAAAGCGCACACATGCTAACTTGACAATAGAAATCAAAGTTACTTGAAGAAGTGCCTAGACACTCAAAACTTAAATAGGAGATTAATTACTTCGACGATGTGAGGTGGGAGAGGAAGAGTTGTGATAAATGGTTAGCTGAAAGTGGGAGGTGAGATGGGACTCACAGGCGGGAGAGGGTTCCTTTAGCTAAGAGAGTGAGACCCCTGGAGCAGTGAGTCTCTTTATGGAAAAAGAAAGAGCGATCATTGACAGCGACAGAGTAATCGGTGACAGTGAGCGAGTGGTCACCGATAGGTAATGGCAAGCAAGAGACAGGGAAAAGATGGCCACTGACAGAGAGAAGCTAGTCCCTGTGAGTGAACAGGTGCTTTCAGGATTTCTGTGAGCTCCCAGTGGGTGGGAGAGGTCAGATGCCAAAAGGCAAGGAAATAAGTGGTTTCGAAGAGAGAGGTTGTCTTTGGGGAAAGGATGTAGCCTTACAGCTAGAGCAGTCGACCTCGAAGCTGGGGAACCGGGTTCGAGTATTGGCAACAACGCTCAACATCCTGTGATTCTGGGCAAATCACTTAATCTCCCCATGCCTAACAAAAATGAATGTGTCCATCTGTAACACAACTGGTGCTCATGTAAAGCACTCTGATATCTTTGGGTCTAGTTCGCGCTATATAAAACTAAAAAAAAACCAACAAAAAACAAAAAATGGTCATCAGCAAGACAGAAATGGTGTTCACTGAGAGGAGCAGGGTGGTGAGCCTGAGAAAAAAATGTTGGTTAGCTACAGGGAAAGACTATGGGGGATATTCTCAAGAACGTGAGTTAAACATCGCCAAAATAGGTTAACGCAAGTTTCCATATCGCCGTCTATGGCGGGAAAATAACTCCGGTATAACGTTGTATTCTCAACACGGCGGTAACATGCGATAGTCTCCCGATAACACCTCAAATGTCCGCAATAACACTACCGGGACACGATGAAAATCCAAACCCGAATGCGAAAAAAGTTGCGATGGGCCCAACCGCAATAAAAAATCCAGCGAGAAGCAGCGCCAGGCCTGCAAGTCCCACAAGTCAGGCTGCAAATAGCACAATAAAAGCGGCAACACAAAACACAAACAAAACACAAACAACTGCGAAGCACCATGGAGGTAGGCGTAGCAAGCACAGAGGACAACTAGAACCCCACAAGCCCCACGGAGGACCAGCCTGGGACCTCAGGGTCAGGGAAGGGCAAGGAGAAGAAGAAGAGGAAGGCGCGGTTCAATCCGCAGGAAAACAGGATCCTGATCACGGAGGTGATAGAACACCATCAACAACTGTACGTCACCTCCACTGTGTCATTGGCAACAAAAAATACAATATGGCAGTCCATCCTGGACAAGGCGGATGCAGTCGTAGCGCTGAGGAGGACAATGGACGAGCTCAAGAGGCGCTGGAATGATGTGAAGCGCAAGACCAAGCAGAAACTCGCAGACAACCAGAAGGCAGCAATGCAGACTTGAGGTGGGAGACCAGCGCCACAGGAGGAGCTGGATGAGATGGACGAAATGGTGACCACAGTCATCAGTGTGGAGACGGTGGCCGGACACTGCTCAACATGACCCGACACAACAGCAACAGGGTGAGTTACCACCAGGGACTGGGGTTACGGGGGGAGATGGGCACAATGGCACACATGCACAATTAAGTGGAGCACATATGCGGACAAACCATGCCCAAGAGTCACAACACCAACCAAGAGCCCAATTCACCCAAGTCTGCAACATCACAGCACTGCATAAGCACAGAAGTGAAAGCCACACCGCCTGAAAGGGATAAGGGCCAGCAAAATCAGAGGTGAAGGGGCAACTCACCTACAATGCAGTCCACACACATAAGATCCAGAGCACCTCAACATTTACAACAATGTTGAACAAACAGCAACACCAGCACAATAGAACAGAGGACACAACTGCTGCCGCTTGTGTGCGGAAAATGGCCATTCGCATGTGGCACAACAGGATACTGTGAGATGATAATGTACTAGTACAACCCCACATCCCTGATGGTGCAGTAATGCATGTATGGCCGTGATCCAGATAGGCAGTGAGACACAAATTGTCATGCAAATCAACACTCATCACAGTTGAATACAAGTGAAGGTGCGTAGACTTTATTAGCATATGCGTGTCAGTACGGCCAAGATAAGTGCCACAACATGCAGACCAATGCAGCAGTATGTCAGAACGTGGAACGTTGCCAAGCGCCTCTGTCCACTCCGGGGGAGTGCCTCACCTTTCACAGGTGTGTGTTAACCCGCGTTGTTGTCCGCTCATGTATTCGGAGTCCAGGCGAATGCAGACATGTCCACTATCGCCGTGGGAGATGTGACCAGAACCCCAAGTTCCAACAAGTTGTCGGGACATGTGCAATGTGTTCCAAACTGTTGTGTCTGCAGGTACGTAGTTACACATCCATGAAAGCTAGTGCAGCCTCGTAGGCAATCATTTCCAACATGAGGTCGTCGTCAACTTCATCGAACAGGACGGCGAGGCTAACCATTAGCAGGTCCGGACAGATGTGCTGCGTCCACCCCTTTCACCAATTAGCACTACAGCCCAATAGGGGAGCGGCTCAATTTGCTCACTGCACACGAGGAGTTCTATAATCTCCCAGGTCCAGCTGCCAGCATGTATGCCAAGTATCCAGGCATCCCATAGATGGGTGTCACGGTGACACTCATGGTCGTGGGCCAATAGGGGGCGCACACACATGTAGAAATCCAGTTCGGCTACCGTCCTGTTGGATAGGCAGACATCCATGGGCCACTTGAATATGCACGAGCGACAATGCAACACAGGCTGCACGCAGGTGACGTTGGCGAGGCGGAAGCTCAGCCGGTAACTGATCCGCAGCACTACCAATGGCAATGCCCCCAGTAAATGCAGCATAAGTGCACGGTACAGTTCCACCTGACAGGGGTTGTGCAAGTGTCCGTGATGGTCTGCCATTGCGTTAGTGGCTCTGGTTGAAGCGGCACTGTTCTGACCTGCACCAGTTCTGTGGATGAAATGCCACAGCTCGGATCAATGAGTTGTTTTAGTGTGTAACGGTTGTACACCTGGGTTAATGTGGGAGTAAGTGTGAAGGCCATTCCATGCAAGATAACTTTGAGCAAGGACGTCTGTGTGTGGGGTGTGTATACGT
The DNA here is from genome assembly GCA_963921515.1 of Calotriton arnoldi. Lineage (NCBI taxonomy): Eukaryota > Metazoa > Chordata > Amphibia > Caudata > Salamandridae > Calotriton > Calotriton arnoldi. Next base: position 2,316,277 of record CAWUFW010000777.1, read on the forward strand.
TGGTCTCTCGTTGGGCTGTGCGTAGTGTGGGAGTCATCATCAGCTGCTATAGTATCTGTCAGGGGGTGCCGGGCACATGATATTCCGAGCTCGGAGGTGCAGATGTGCTTCCGCCTGATAGCACAGACAAAGGAGCATTCATCCCTAATGTTAGTTTCTCATCTGCTTGCATTCAGGTACTGTGAAGTGGCTTGTTGGGGGTGGGGTGGGATGTGTGCTACTTTGGGATTCATGTTCGACATGTCTTCCATGTGGCAAATGAGCCATGCACTTATGCTGCATTTACTGGGAGCTTCCGCCTCGCCAACGTCACCTGCGTGCAGCCTGTGTTGCATTGTCGCTCGTGCATATTCAAGTGGCCCATGGATGTCTGCCTATCCAACAGGACGGTAGCCGAACTGGATTTCTACATGTGTGTGCGCCCCCTATTGGCCCACGACCATGAGTGTCACCGTGACACCCATCTATGGGATGCCTGGATACTTGGCATACATGCTGGCAGCTGGACCTGGGAGATTATAGAACTCCTCGTGTGCAGTGAGCAAATTGAGCCGCTCCCCTATTGGGCTGTAGTGCTAATTGGTGAAAGGGGTGGACGCAGCACATCTGTCCGGACCTGCTAATGGTTAGCCTCGCCGTCCTGTTCGATGAAGTTGACGACGACCTCATGTTGGAAATGATTGCCTACGAGGCTGCACTAGCTTTCATGGATGTGTAACTACGTACCTGCAGACATCTAAGTTGCTCACACCTGTCTTGGATGCCATCATCAGCTTGATCCCCTGCTCAGCTCTTCAGGTGCCACTAACTCAGTGCACCACAACACATGGACCCTTCATGATTGAGTTTTGTGCTGTGGACAGCGGACGCAACAATGCCACCTCAGTCAGTGGGGAAGACCTGGGACGATGACGATGATGATGAAGATGAGGCAGGTGTACCACACCCCACTGCAGCTGCAGCAGGAATATCCCAAAGGGACCAAATCATTAACAATTCCTTCACATGAGCACGCTCAGCTCTGGTGCCCCTACCTCAGTGCACTGCAAGTCATGGACCCTTTATGATTGAATCTGTGTGTGTGATCCGATGATCACTGTTCTAGTTGTTGCCAGCACCAACCACTCCCTGAGGGCTGGCTTACACCCACCCCACACCCATCCAGCACAGGCGTCACTGGACATGTGACCCTGGTAATAAAAGGTGGCCGGGCGCACGTGCCCGTAGCCAGTTCAACTATCTAACTAAGTGTGTCCGTGTGGTCATTATGTATGCATGATGGGCCAGGGCCCTACCACATTACATTGTGCTGTGGTCAGCGGACGCAACCATGTCACCTCAGGCAGTGGGTACGACCTTGGACACATAGCTTTGTCGTCCCCCCCTGCAAGCGTAAGCGGAGTGGGCTGGGCTGGTGTCCGCCAAGCCAGCGTAGGGGTGTGAAGGATTTGCCCGGGGCTCTGGGTGTGGTTCAGTTCTGGCCTGGACAAGGAAGTAACTAATGCGTGTGTCTCTGTTGTAGTGTCGGCGCCACCCAGTCCGCAATCGACAATGTTGCAATGTAGCATGCACCTGGAGGACGGGCTCGCACGAATGGGGAAATGAAGGAGCGCAAGACCGCTCGGGGTCTTGGCTCATACATGCCAAGTGTTGTGTGTATCTGTATTGCCGCAGCATGAGCCAAATGCGTAGCCTTAACCGCAGCGCGAGTTCAGCCAGGCATGAACTCTACGTCTATGTCTGCCCTATCCTTCCCACAGGCCTACACTCACGTGGCCACCCACTTCCAACGGCCAACATCACAGTGTCGTTGTCAGGCTTGTGGACATGCGCAGACAGGCATGACAATGGTGTGCCATAGGAGTGCCAGTGATGCAACCATGCAGCGCCCACAAGTAATTAGGCTCGGGGGGAGGGAGGAGCAGCTATGAGGCACCTGAAGAGCTGAGCAGGGGATCAAGCTGATGATGGCATCCAAGACAGGTGTGAGCAACTTAGATGTGCTGGCTGTGACACTCCTCTGACTCTGGCAGTTGTTGGTTGGAGGTGGTTCTGGCGGTGGTGGCGGGTGTGCAGCCAGCGATGATGGCGTGTCCTTGCATATCAGGATTGAATTTGGTTTGCGAGCCCTGCTGACCGCAGTGTAGGCCGGAGGCAGCGGTCAGAAAGGGCACACAGCCACATGACGATGACTTGTGGTGCACTGAGTTAGTTGCACCTGGTGCGCTCGGCGGGTGCGCGGCCTGCACTGATGCGTCGTCCGGGCAGCCCACCCTGTTAGCAATGTCTGTGGCCTACTGGACTCTGCCATAAATGAATCAAGACTCATTTTGATTAGCGAGCCCTGCTGACCGCAGTGTAGGCCGGAGGTAGCGGTCAGCAAGGGTCCACATCCACGTGTCGTCGGCTTGTGTTGCACAGGGTCAGTGGCACCTGGAGCGCTCAGCAGGTGCACAGCCAACGACGATGTGCCGTCCGTGTGGGCCGCACTGGGTGCAATGTTTTTTGCCTACTGAAATCTGCCTCAATATTGCCACGTGTCGTCGGCTTGTGTTGCACAGGGTCAGTGGCACCTGGAGCGCTCATCAGGTGCACAGCCAACGACGATGCGCCGTCCGTGCGGGCCGCACTGGGTGCAATGTTTTTCGCCTACTGAATTCTGCCTCAATATTGACACGTGTCATCGGCTTGTGTTGCACAGGGTCAGTGGCACCTGGAGCGCTCAGCAGGTGCACATCCTACGATGATGTGTCGTTTGACTTGGGGGACCTTCTGACCGCAGTGTAGGCCGGGGGCAGCAGTCACGAGGGCCCACATCCACGTGGCGATGACTTGTGGTGCACTGAGTTAGTGGCACCTGGAGCGCTCAGCGGGTGTGCAGCCGACGATGATGCGTCATCCGGGCGGGCCACACTGGGGGCAATGTCTGTTGACTGGTGGTTTCCTCCATTAACAGAAATGTGGCACGATTTGAATTGTGGGACCTGCTGACCGCAGTGTGGGACTAAGGCAGTGTCCAGTACACACATGACTCCGTGTTGCTGTGCCGCTGGGGACTTGTGTCGCGGAATCTGGAGGTCACGGCGGCGGACTCGTGGCAGGGTGAGGTGCGCCGCCCTGGCAGACGCGTTGCCCATCACGGAAGAGAACCACGCCCAGGGTCCGGCCTTTTTATCAGCACTCCTACGCTGGAGTGGCGTACGCTGGCCCAGCCCACTGCGCTTATGCTTACAGGGGGGGACGACACAGCTACATGTCCAGGGTCTTCCCCACTGCCTGAGGTGGCATGGTTGCATCCACTGTCCACAAAGCTACACAGACCAGCCGTATATGTCCACATGGACATGTCTGTGCTCTGCATTCTGTGGTCTGTCCAGCACATCACCGCCACACTTGGCATTGTGTACAGTCTTCTTCATGGGTGAGTTGCCTCCTTCACACATACTTGGTTCCCACCTCTCCCCACATTCTGCAATTGTGTGGCTGAGGGGCCATGCCGTTTTTGGACGGTCCGCTGTCTTGTCCTACGCTACCTCGGTGGTAGTCCGGAAGGGGGGGGAAATCTGGGGGGGGGTGGTCCTGGGGGTGGGGGCGGTGGGTGTTGTGGCCCTCTTGGGTCTCCGGGCTGCTTGTTTATTGTCTCCATGGCATCTGTGGGTCTTCAGATGTGGCTCTGGGCTGGGCTCCCTTTCATACTGCAGGTAGTCGTCCTGCTTAGCACCAGCAGAAGGCAGGTATTAATTCCCTGCTGCTAAAGGGCCTTATCGCCTGTTTTTGGGTCGCATCACAGATCTGGCTGGTCGTTGAGAATATCGCGAAGTGGAGTTTTCGTGTGTTTTTGCACGGGAACGCCTACTCTGCATATCATTAGCGTTAGTTGTCTCTCTTATCCGTGGCGATGTTTTTTGCGGCAGCTATCGCTGGTAAACTGGCGATATGGGCAGTTTGCGCCAGCTTGTGAATAGGGCGAAAAGTCTATCGCCACTTTTGCGGCGCTAATGTGCTGATAAATCGGCGATAAGTCCTTGAGAATATGCCCCTAAGTGCCCAAAAAAGAATGGTATCTGTTACAGATGGAGTCAGTATGGCGAGACAACAGTGGCTGAGCGTCTCATAGATCGCAGTCCATTTCAAGGGAATTGAATAGTGGTGTTTATCAGAAACAAAACTATTCATCATGTGTTTATGTGTTCCGAGTGATAGATGAAATATTTCTGTTCCATTTGGTGGGAACTTTTTATTTACTTTCACAGTCACTTTGCCCCTACGGATTTAAATTAAAAAATGAAACAATTTCCAAACGCGCACACAGGTTGTTGATAAGAAACTATTCATGTATAAAATGAATCACAAGCACATGCTGACTTTGCAATGTGAAGGACGAGGAACACACAAAAAAATCAGGCAACAGCGAACACAAGCAGGAAACAAAGAAAACAATAGTTACCCAAAAAGTACATACATAGATACCAAAGTGTGAAGACACCAGTAATTGGGCAGTGCTCCGTGGGAGGAAACAAAACACAAAAAGGAGGGACAAAGAGGAAGGATTAACTACTAGCAAGCAAGCATTTTTAAAGGATAATCAAAGTACCAAATAAAAAGGTAATGGGTGGGCTGTAAGCCCAAAAAGTGTATACAACATGTCTTGAAGAGACAGCGCAAGCGCTTGTTGGTTGGATATGAATTTACCTGAAATAAATGAAAAGACAAGAGGCGTTTGGCAAAACAGAAACAAGTTGGTTTAATTAAACGCTGTGGCTGGGAGAGCCTGGACAGAATGCATTTGCTCAGAATCTCTCGATGTACAAACTTTTGGCTGTCAATTTATGCAGTTCATGAGGTACAATAAAATGTTCTCTACATTCCAAAAGAGCATCTTAGTCATAAATCGATCACATGTGCGCATCTGATGAGGACAAAGGTGGCTCTCAACATCCGGGAGAGTTTAATGTGGGCCAGTGTGTATTTGCCCACATGCCCGGTGTGAGGAGCGCGTGATCACTGCGTGTGATGTGCATGTTGTGTCCTGATTAGTTGAGTGCTGCTATCTACATGTGGTATCTAGCTTGTGGAATTTCTGGGGAATGCGAGCCATTGGCCAAACGGGTTTTATAGGGGCAAATTATCTCGGTCTGTGGAATTAACCAAGGTTTTCCCTGGGTGCGTGTTTGCCTGTAATTTATGGGGGACCCCACCTGTGACTTGTTACTCGATAAGCGTGAGCATGGGTGGTAGGGCCGGCCTGAGCACGTATTTTTGACTCGTGGTTGATGGAGAGGCCACCCTGGGGGAATCCGATAGCAATGATTTGAGTTCATTGGAAATCCTAAAAGTAATATGGCAGCCATTGGTAACATTTTTATTGACATTATCAACATTACGTTTACACTGGTCATATTGTACATTGATATAGTTCGTGCTAGTTTTAACGAGGTTATGTTTGTTCTGGTCTGAACATAAATTGACATTGGTCTTGTTAGCAACAACAATATTATTGTACAAGCATGGATTATTCCATACATTGGTATCATTGTTGCTGATGTCGGCACGGATGTGAGGGCACAAGCTATGGCATACGTTCACATTGCATTTACTGATATTGTCGTTGTTGGGCCTGCACATATTATTGACATCGTATTCATCCATCCCAACATGCTGCCAACACTCAACCTAACAAGCATTTGCAATGCAATAGGTCTCGCAGTTGTGAGAGTTTGAGCTATTGGCATTGTAAATGGCAATGCCTTTTATTTACGTGTTGGTTTTTAAAACATAAATAAAAGGCATTGTCATTTACAATGCCAATAGCTTAAACTCTCGCAAATGCGAGACCTATTGCATTGCAAATGCTTGTTTGGAGGGGGAAGTGCTGGGAACAGGCGCCCTCGGAATGCCTGTGCGCCATGGCTCGTCTGCTTCATGGCTGTTGTGAAGACTTTTCTTATCGGCTTGTTTATTTAACAAGCAGATAAGAAAATTCTTCACCAGGGCTGTACAGCACAAAGAGAGAAAAAAACGCTCGCGATATGTTTTCATTCAGCCACTTGTTAGAATTGGCTTAGGTCGTGATTAATGTTTTTCCGTGCTTTTGGTTTGCAGGCTGTCACATGGCCTGAGTGAAAACAGATGTGCTTGTCACGATGGGCGGCATCACAAAACTGCAAGGGCGTCAACAAAAGTGACAGCCAGCAAACCAAAAGCACGGAAAAACATTAATCATGACTTAAGCCAATTGCAAACGGTCGAGACACAGGGGCGTGGATTAAAGTCGCCTTCTTCATACTCTTTACTATAGCTCTCGCAGGCGAGGAGCGCATGCGCGCTCCAAACGCCAGGCCGAGACCTAAAAAGGGTCCTAATAAGGGGTTATGGTAAAGGGTCTGTAAAAATGTCAAATATCACAAATGCTTGATTTCAATGTCCAGTGGGTCGTTGAAACTCGAGCTGCACGTGCCAATGTTCAGTCATCATAAGCCTCCCAAAACGTTTTCTTCAAAAGCCTCATTCATATCCCATTACATCATTTAGGTAGCATCTTCTCACAGAAGCACAAGTCCATATGTGCTATGTGCATTTAAATAAAGGCTGGCTTGCTACATTTTGCCAACCCAATTAAATTTAGCGCATCAGGAAGTGCATCTCTATAGAAAGTTCTTGTGGGTGACAAAGGCAGTTACATAAGACAATGGTTACAATGCTGGCTGTTGAGATGTGGGGGGGCCACCCCATGCTTCGACTGAGCATATAGTGCAGGTTTCCTTTGCTACCCCCAAAAAGGATTTCGCAAACGGTTTTTCAGCTGTTGCCAACACCTCATCCCCTGAAAAAACAGCTGACACTCTGCTTGGTATAATCTAACACACAGCCTCCTGACTGAGGAAGCAATGTCATTCTCTTCTTTTGCACCCCGTCGAGGGTAGAGCCTCTTCTTATGTGTTCACTGCAATATCTTTCAAGAGTTGGGGTATTGGCACAATTATATAAGGATCCATGACTCGTATTGGGGTAGAATTAAACATATTACGTTACAGGAAATATCCAGCACAAATCCAGTTATTATCTTTATTCACAACATGCATTATCAATATTTCAAATTGTTCAATGCTCACTAAATCAGAAAGGTCCTCAAAATGGTCTAATACAACAAGGGATAATTTGCATACTTATTGGGTTGTATTTATTGAACACTTAGGGGCCTAGTTGTAAAGCCATTTGCGTTGCTCCAGCACCACGCAACATGATGCAAGAGCAACACAAACCTTAAGACAGATTTTTGAAGCCACACAAAGCCACTCTGCGTGGCTTTGAGTGGCTCCAAAAATCTGAAGTAACGCAAACCAGTGCAAATCGATATATTGCATTACTTTTCCCTGGGAAGATATTCCATGGGCTTTGCATGGGTGTTCCTACGCAACTCCCATGGGTTTGGACGCATCCTTAGATTTACAAGAACTTGTAAACCTGGGGATGCGCCAAAATCTTACACCTTCCCAGGGCAGGCGTTACAATGAGAAATATCTCTATTTCTCCTTGTCTCTTCCTCTTTCTATGTGTGCTGCATTCTGAAAGAGAAATATGCCTCCCAGGATTGTTTTTGTGCAGGAAGGTGTCCAGTCCTGCACAAAAACAATCCTGCATGCAACGCAGGCACCCTTGCACCATTGTGCTTGTGTGCCTGCGTTTGTGCTAGGCAGCCAAAAAGGTGCCAACACAGGTGAAAGGACAGGAATGCGCCATATTGCCTTAAATACGGTGCATTAATGCCCTTTCCCTGTCACGCAGCGCATCAAGGTGACTTGCTGCGCTGCGCTGCACTGCATGACTTCCCCATAAATAGGCCCCTTACTGTTTTTGAAATGTCATTTCACACAAATTATATGGAATCTATGAAAAGGTATATTTACATTTCTTATATTTAGAATAGATAATGTCCTTGTGTTCCATTATCATGTAAAGTACAACAAAACCATTTTTGAATTTTGAATTGCTAAGACGAGGTTTTCAAGAAAAAATAGAAAGTTAAAGATTCTCTTGTATATTCAAAAAGAGCTACTACTGCCCATTAATTTGCCTTTACAAGTGTATCCTCGCATAAAAGATAATGAGTTTTGGACTCATCATAATTCTATGGCCTCCTCAGGACAGACACAAGAACGCCTCAATGGATTTCTCTTTCTTTTTAGTCATATCCCATAGATTTCCATTACGTTTTTGTTCAAAGTATTAGATTGATGCATATCTGGCATGCCTTTTGTTGCCTTAAAAAATGATCCAAAAGAAAATGGAAGGAAATTAATTGCCCGGTTTAAAAATGCAGTTGTGATTAGATAAGTGACTTGCCCCTCGATGGTCCCTAATCCATTCTAGAAAGGGATCCCCAGCTGCATGGCATGCAAACCGGAGAAATGCAACAGCTACCTATAATGGGACCAGAACCCAACACTATTTAGCCTTTAGAGAGCCCTGCACAGAAAATGTGGCCATTGATTGTTTCTATAAAGGTTGAATGGTTTCACAGCAAGCAAGCACTCCTTCCAGACCACTTCCGTCACAGTAGATACTCCCCTCTCAAATAGTGCAATACAGTAATGTTTTCATGATTTAGCTGCTGAGTGGCTCAATGGAAGGCTAGTTCCATGGTTTTCCCATATATATATCCCAGTGCTGGTGGCATTTCAAACAATCGAAAGCAATCCTGATATGAACAAATGTTCTGTAACTTGAAAGGACCAGCAATGGGGGTGGGGATCAAGGGGAAGGGGGCACTGTAATAACTCAGGAGCTTCATAGGCAGAATCAGACGAGCTGCATTTTGCGTGGTTTGAAAATAAATATTCAGCTTAGGCACAATTGTTCACATGGAATTCATTTAAGACAAGACATTTTTTTTGTTTTCAGCAAGTTCCTACTATCTTGCAGTGATTTAAGCAACGTCAGCTTATTGATACAGTCAATATGTTCAAAAACTCAATTGTTTCCTCAATTTACATTTAATTAATGACTTCAGAGAATCACATATGACTGGAGAGAAACAGCCCAACAAAATTACTTATTCAACACTCACTTCAGCCGAAGCGAGTGCTTTTTAATCTGCAACAACATTGATGAAAGATAGACAATTATACAAAAAAATCAACTTTTGCTGTGTATTGACACTATTTACATATATATTTAAGAAAAGGATTGTGACTCATGTAACCCCAGTGGAGTGACCATAACCAACAGGTGAGTAAAGTTAAGTGACAGTTTTAAAACAAGGAATTGGTTATTGGAGTTAAAGGATGTCCATTACAATTTTGGAATAAATCATGTGTTCTAGAGAATATTCTAGTGTTCTGGACTATCCTTTGTAAATAGTCGACGACGTTTCGACCTTCTGTCGTTAGCAGGGTCTCTTCAGGACGGAAATTCTGGGGACTGAAAAAGTGGCAAGGAATTAGTGTTGTTGCAAAAGGGGTGGGATGTAATTAATGAAGATGACATAAGCTTATCCAAGGCAATGTATGTCGTAGGCTCAATTAAGTATTGTCATCCAACTTCAAGGAATCAATAAAGGGTGCAGTCTATGGTGGTCATCTAAGACTGTTCTTTATAGAAATTAATTAGGACTCCTGAAACAATGGTGAAACAACATTAGTTTTCACCATGGTAATTACACAGTGGAAGGAGGAGCGAAGGAGTACATTTTTACTCACCAACAATGAATGCAATTGAGAATGGTATGCACTTGCTTCTGTGGTGGGTATAGAAGTGTTGCAAGGGTAAGGGGTATTCAATACACCCTCTATATATGAATACAGAATCTGTTCGTAGCCAGTATCTAAAACAACATAATAGTGGTCAATAATTAGTCAACTTCCAGGGGGATGGACATCAAGGTGTAACCATAATAATATTAAGGAAAGGCAGGAGGAAATGGCTGCATCCTTACTCACCCCGGTTATTGGCAAGTCCGCCTAAATTTAAAGGTGAATTCAAGGATAATCCCTTGCAGTGGGTGTCGGAATCAATCCCACTCGCCAGTATCTGAAGAGACAATGATGGCCAAGAGTAAATCTCCATTCTAATATTATCCTTTCCATATCGGTACTGATGTAGATTACGGGGGGCAGGGGCTTACCTAATCCTGGTGCAAACTGACGGTGCATCTAGCGCGGGTGAACTTCCTCGATCTACACCTCGCCCGCTAGAGAGGTAGTAAAAAGCAAGGAGGACCCGTACTGTCGGGTCGCGCATGCGCACCTAGGCAAATTTGCAAGATATGGCGGCGGCCATTGTTAAAGGACTCCTCAAGCACCTTAATGCTTGGTGACATGGAGTCAAGAGCTACCCCGCCGGCAGTAAGGGAGCCGCAAGCTCCAAGTATAACTATAATGAATAGTTATTCCCTAAATTCTGTTGAATTGAAAATAAATATGTTGTGGTAAATATGCTGAGCGATTCTACAAAACTAAAATCTAGACTCTTACTTCAAATACAGTCAGGGTTCACGACCAGGAGTGTTACTACACAGGTTGAGCAACCCAGGCCAAAGCCGTCCTGTCCCTGCCAGGTATGTTACCATATAGATGCAGCAAATTCAGGTCCCTGACAGCCTGTTCATCCCAGGCATCATAAAATACAGATAGAGCGAGTCCAGGTACCAGACAGGCTGTCCCTCCCAGGCATCTTAAAATACAGATACATTGAGGGGCAGATTTACATGCCCCTTGCGCTGCCAGTGTGTCACTTTTTGTGACGCACCGGCAGCGCATTTCTCTGCCCCATATTTACAAGGACAGGAAAAGCCACCCGGCGTGGCTTTTCCTGTCCTTGTAAATACGGCCCCTTTACACGCAGCACTTTGCGTGAAAGGGGCGTTCCATGGGTGTTGCTGTGGGTGTTCCCACGCAACACCCATGGAACCAGACACATTTCCAGATTTACAAGAAATTGTAAATCTGGAAATGCGTCTGAATGCTACACCTTCCAAGGGGAGGTGTAGTGAGGCGCAACAAGGAGAAATGTATTCATTTCTCCTCGTTTTTTCCCCCTCTTTCTATGCGTGTTGCATTCTGCAGCACACATAGAAAGGGGAAATCACCTCTGGTGATTGTCTATGTACAGTAAGGTGTCCCTTCCTGCACATAAACAATCCTTTAAATAAAGACGTTTTACAAGTTCCATGAGTGCTAATGCAGCGCACACAGAAGTTGTAAAACGCCATTTCTGATTGTTTATGTGCAGGAAGGGAACCCTCCCTGTACATAAACAATCATCCCCGTGACACAGGCATCCTTGCACCATGGTGCAAGGGTGCCTGCGCCGGCGCATGGCAGCAGCTTGTGCGCCAGCGCAGGGGGAAGCACAGAGATGCGACATATTGTTGTAAATATGTCGCATCCCTGTGCTTCCAAACTAACGCAGCGCTGCGCAGCAAAATGACTTGCTGCACCGCGCTGCGTTAGTTTATTGTAAATCTGCCCCAGAGTATTTATCATGGTGCTACATTCCATGACAGAACCACCACTTGGTCAGTCTATGTAACCCGAACCTGTGAATCAACCCTGACTATATTTGGGGTAACAGATGGAAGTGCTTCCCTGAGGCACACATATTTTCCTACTCTGCAACCATTTGTACCGAGCACACAGTAGGGTTTTTATGAAGGTTTATGCCAGAGATGCTAATTGTTTCGGTGTTGCCATGTTTAGATTCCAGTCGCCTTGATATAAAACATGTGACCAGAAGTTAACTTACTGATATATTGTACGTGCTTTGATACTTTTTTTTTTTTTTTAAAGGAGCTGAATTCAAAATGTGTTGGAGAACTATTTCAGTCGGAAAACATCATACAGCATTATACAGCAAAGACTGATTTTGAAGAAAACCACATGCCTTTACAAACGAAGTTGGGTTTAGATGACAATAGGCAGCAGCCACCTGCAATGGCAGGCAAACGATTGGCATCCAGCAGGCGGCACCATCAAGAAAACGGAGGGAATACGAAAATATCTTCAAAGGTGACGTCATCACCATTAAAGGTAAAGCACCACTTTTAAGTAAACGCACTACCCCTAACTACGGAAATTAAAATTTTCTTCCCTAATACCGCATTATATAATTCAAAATGTATGTATTGCCATACACAGTAGAAATACATTTCCTTAATTTGGAGCATTCGTGATAAGGCAAAGGCAATGAAGAGGTGATATTCCAGTCCACATATTTCCCTATATCTGCATCGCTTGAACAAATCGAATGCATTTTTCTTGCCTTTGTTACACCTCTGTAGTTGGCTAGAAACATTTCAATTATAAAAAGCCATCCTTTCCAGTCAAACAATGGTTACTAACTTTAATGAAAGGAAATTAACAAAAACAAGGAGTTGTAAATGGTTCAGTGCTGTCCGTCGGTACAGACGATATTCTAAATTAGGCAGTGGCTTACACTTCTGACTACATTTTGCTTTAGTAGATATTTAGTTGAAGCAGATGAACAAGTGAAATCATGGAGGACGACAAACTCAGGCGCTCTTTGGGCCCAATGGGTTTACCAAACGAGTATGCACATATTATGAGCAGGCACCTAAAGTGGGGTTGTTTTTCACTAAGGGCCCGATTATGACTTTTGGCGCAGTGGGAGCGGGCCGTACGCCACCGCCACACTCCTGCTGCACCAAAGCCATGCTCCTGCTGCGCCAAAGCCGTGGTAAGGCCGCCTGTCAGATTAGGAGTTTCCTCCTGTCTGGCAGGCATTTTTTTTAGCGTTCCCACGGTGGTGGCTCTAAAAATGGGCACCGCAATGGGAACGCCAAAAACAGTTCCTGCACGGCATGGACTGTTAAGTCTATGCTGTGCAGGGACTGGGGTGCATGCATACAGGGGCATATGTTGAGGCCTCAGGACCACCGCACCACCGCCAGGGAACGGTGGTTCCCTGGAGGCAGTCCCATGGCGGCCCAACAGCCCAAGTCGTGATGGGGCGGTCGGACTGCCGGTGCGGCAGTGGCTGGACTGCCACTGCCGCGCCACCACAAGTCACGCTGCCAGACTCGTAATTAGGCCCTAAGTGGTTTCAAGTGACATCATGGACAATGAGAATGAAACTTGAGTTATCTATGACGTCAACTGGAACTCAAGGTGAAAAACTCCCTTTATCGATATTTACTCAGTTAAAATATCGTATTGTGAATGTCCCCTTTCACAGAGTCTTAGGGCCAGATCACGATCTTGGGTGACAGGGTTACTCTGTCACAAACTTGACGAATATCCCATCCACCAAATTACAATTCCATTACATACTATGGAACTTGTAGTACGGCGGACAGAATATCCATCACAATTGTGAAGGAGTATCCCATCCGCCAAGATCGTAATCAGACCCTTAGTCCCTGTTGAGCTGACCCCATTGATTTTAAGTGTCAAGGGTGGGGATAGGAGAGGAGAGGTGTCAGTGCGGTCTCCTACACACTACAGCCCAGCCTTAACAAAGCATTGGGAAAGTCAATAAGTGTGAATTTGGCAACAGTAATCAATTGGTATTTTTTCAATACAAGCACATGTCACAAAAACCTAAAGAAAACAAAAAAAAATGCTGCTGTCTAGTCATAGCAAACATCTGCTTGAAAATAAAAATTAAATAAAAAATATTTATTGCATATAATTTTAATAGAATAATCTAATAAGGATTTGTGCTTATATTGCACAGGATGGTATGGTATAAAAACCAATATTTCACAGAGAACGGTTCCCTATAAAATATGGCTTTCATTATTATAATGACAAACTCCAAACCAATATGCAGAACTTTACCATTGTGCCTGGATACTAGGAATATGTAGCAAGGAAGACAAAATTATGTGGTGAAGTTATCTAAATTATTCATAAAGCCCCCCACTATTTATGCGCACAATCCTTGGCAATAACATTTTCATTAATTTGAGTTAGATGCAATATCTTGGGAAACCTGCACATTATGCTAATTGTGTGGCAAGTTATGGGGCAAATCTATAATTGTGAGGTAAGCACTGCAGCCACAGAATCAAAAAAATTCACTAGCCCTCACCATTGTGCATTGTTTTATCAACAATTTCTTTGTTATTGATTTCTAAAAGACAGAACTTGTTATATAAAGACAGTGTGAATTCTTGACAGTTGTGTGATGGTCATATTGCATACAAATAGAGGAAATATATTGAAACATCCCAGCTTATGATATAATAATGAATAGATCCTCCTTTTTAGTGTATGGGTGTGTGAGTGTGTGTATGAGTTGTTGTGTATGTATGTGTGTGAGTGTGTGTATGAGTGGTTCTGGGGATGATGTCATCAGTGATGCCATTTCATATGTCATCAGTGATTTCATGAGTGATGTCTCTGACCATGTAATGATTGATGCCATATGTGAGGTCATAAGCAGTGCATTGCGGGGGCGTAAGTTATAGTTAGCTCAGGTAACTATAACTGCTGAATTTCACTGGTTTTGTATGAGTGAAATCAGAGCCTAACTATAACGTCTCTGTAACCTTTGTTTTTTTCACTGACTTTCCAAGGTTTTTTAAATTCTATTTCCTAACTATAACGTCCCTGTAACCTTTTTATTTTTTCAGTGAATTTCTAGTTTTTTAAAATGTTAAGTAAGATGCCCAACACAATGCACAGTGGGGGGGAGGGTTGGACGCAGGGCCTCGCCTGGCATTGTGCTGCCCCACGCAAGCTTGCTGCTCCTGCTCTTCTGCCTCCTTGACATCCATTGTTCAAGTCCATGCCTGTGCCCTCTCATTACCGGCCTGTGTGGCTGTTCTGCAATTGCCCTTCCCACCTGCCTTAAACATTTAGGTTGCTGCCCCGCCCACCTCTTCCCTACCCTGCATGGCCCTAAGTGCTGCCACTGCCCTCCATTTAGCTTGGTGTTCCTGTCCACTCCTCCTGCCCTCTATTGTCCAATTCTGTGCCCCATCATTGCCCTCCTGTTTAGACTCTGTGCTTAGCTTGCTGCCCCTACTCTCCTTCCCCCTGCCCTCCGATGTCTGCTTGCATGCCCCTGCTCCCCCCTTTTTGCCCACCATGTTACATGGACCTGCCACTGCCCCTCCTATCTGCTTTGAGTGTTCTGTTGAGCTGCCACTGCCCATCCCACCTGCCTAGCATGGTCAGATGGTTTCCGCATGCCCCTGCCACCTCCACCACCACCTTGCCTGTCTGAGTTCCATGCCCTTATTCCCTCCATCCTGTCCTCCACGGTCCATTTTGCTACCACTCCCTTCTGCCCTCCATGCTCTATTGTGCTGCAACTGCTTCTGCATGGTCTGTTGTGAAGCCCCTTCCCCTACCCTCCCTTGTCTGTGTCCAGCTCCTACCCCTCCCTTCTGTCCTCCATGGTCCTTTGTGCATGTCCCTGCCCCCTCCTTCTTACCCAGCATGGCTATTGTGCTGCCACTAACCCTCCTGCTTGCATGCATGGTCTTCTGTGCTGCCACAACCCCACCAACCTGCCCTGTTTGGTCAGCTTGCTGCCCCTGACCACCTTGCCTCCATTGTCTTTGTATCTGCCATTATAATCTCACTGTTGCCCTCCATGGTTTGTTGTGCTTCCAGTGCCATCCTGCCTGCCCTCGATGTTCAGCTTGCTGCTCCTGCCCTGCTCCCAGTTTTCCATGTGCAACCCCTACCCCCTCCCACATGCCTTGTTTGGTCCATTGTCGTGCCCCTTCCCCCTCCCTCCTGCCCTTTATGATCTGTTATGCTGCAACTGTTCCTCCTGTCTGTCCAGTATGGTCAGGTTGCTGCATTCGCCTCTTTGCCCTTTGCCCTTTGTTGTCTATGTGCATGGCCCTCTTCCCTCCCTATTGCTTTCCATGGTCCATTGTGCTGCACTGCAGTCCTGCCTGCCCAGTGAAGGGGATTGTGCTGCTGCAACCCCCGATGCCTGCCCTGTAAGTTCAATTTGGTGCCCCAGCCCATGTCCCTCCTGCCCTATGTTATCCGAGTCCA
The DNA here is from genome assembly GCA_963921515.1 of Calotriton arnoldi. NCBI lineage: Eukaryota > Metazoa > Chordata > Amphibia > Caudata > Salamandridae > Calotriton > Calotriton arnoldi. The sequence continues at coordinate 2,332,254 of CAWUFW010000777.1, forward strand.
TGTCCATGCCCCATTCCTCCAGCCCTCCTTGATCCAATGTACCATACTTGCCAACATTTTGAACTTGATAACAGGCAGATTTTGAAAAAAACCTGGGGAATTGATTTTCCCCATTGACATACATTGAAAAAGAGAAGATTTTAGGCAGTAGACAGACAAAATAAAGCCCTTTTGGGCTTTAAAAATATGGGGAGCCTCCTCCCTGAATCGGGGTTGTTGGCACGTATGGTTGTACTGCCACGGCCTCTTCCTTCAGCCCTCAATGTTCTGGTATAATGCCACAGCCTCTCTTGCCAGTCCTGCATGGTTGGTTTGTTGCCACTCCCCCCCTTTCTCCTGCCCACCACGGTCCGTTGTGCTGCCACTGCCCCTCCCGCCATCCCAGTGTGGTCAACTTGTTGCCTCTGCACTCTCCTCCCTGCCCTCAATTATCCAAGTCAGTATTTTGTGAGTTCTCAAATAGCAACAAAGCACTTTTAAATAATTTGCTATCTTTATGTTTTTGTTATCCAGTTGATCACTTGATTATATGTTACACTTAGCGGAGTGGATGTGGCATTACGGGCAGAGCTACAGACTTTGCAACTGGGGAACCAGGTTTGAGTTTCGTCGTCAGCGCGACATCCTGTGATTCTGGGCAAATCACTTAATCTCCCCATGCCTAAAACCAAAATGAATGTGTCCTTGTGTAATGTAACTGATCCTCATGTAAAGCACTCCAATACCATTGAGGCAAATCTACGCTTTGCAAAACTGCAAAAAACAAAGAAAACACTGCTGTCACTGGGCTATATTTGGGCTACATTTGGGTGATATTTGGGTACATTTGGACTCTTTTGTCTCTGGTGGCCATCTTGGGAGACTTATTTGTTATGAAGCTCCATTATTTCCTCATTTACTACAGTATCCTCAGTACAAAATGCTTTCAGTTTTCTACTCAGAATGTTAGCACTCTAGTTACTAATTAGAACACTGTAGTAAAGCTCCTGATCACCAGGGAGCTAACTGGCACTCTGCTACTGGTGTTGAAAGTGCATGTTTCAGTCTGCATGTCAGAATGTTTTAATGAAATAGAAAAGGAAGATATTTGAGAACTCACTTGAAACATGTCCTAATTTTTCTTTCTACAGTTCTAACCATAATGTCTATGACAGAATGAACCCCCTCATTTTGCTCCTTTCTAAAGTAAATGTTTTAAGATTTACCAGTTTGATTAAATCAAGATAGCTTCAGGTGTGCCATACTTTTGCCATAAGTAAGACTGTTAGTGTGCTAGTTATTCTTTAGAACACTCTGGGAGGCAGCAGAAAAACAAAAGGCAATCAACTGACAGGCTGCAACTGTTGGAAGTAAATGTTTTACTGAGAATATCAGACTTCATTCTCATATGGCTGAGAAAGATAGTGTGAATTTACAGAAAATATGCTCTCATTTTAGCTTCTGGAGTACCTTCCATAACCTCTATGGGAAAATCATGAGAAAACTGTTTTCTCTCAAACATGATTCATGAAATCCCAGCAGAAGTCTTTTTCACAGGGTAAAATCACTTAGAGCACACCACAATTCCTAAAATTAGTATGGTACCATGAACAAATGAGTTATATTGTAACTAAAATCTGTTATCACCCGTTATACGTTCTTTTTGTGACCCTCAAACCTACCATTCACTGCAATGCATTTCAATGGGGTGCTATCATATATATTGACCACAAGAACTAGCTTTCTGCCAAATTTGGTGTAATTCTGTTCAGCGGTTCAGACTGTAGTCATGCCTAAAATCTTTATGGAAATTAACATGGGAAACACACTATTTTTGATCCCCACCCCCTTTTTCTCAGCCCTGGTTGACGTATCAACCCAAAACTTTCTTTGCACAGTTAGAATCAGTAGGGCACTTTTTTTGAGAAAATGTCATAAAGATTCGTCAAACGGCGCCAAAATGATAAACAAGTCAAAAACCACTTTTCCTATGGAAACTAGGGGCCTGATTTTGATGTTGGTCGGACCACCACCAAAAGGCCATTGGTGGCGGTTTGACCGACGGACAGCCCTTCGGTCCAACCGCTGCTTATGATGCAGGCAGTCAGGGGGAAGACCGATGTGTCCGACAGGATCTGAGGTCTTGTCGGGCGGTGGCCGGAATCGCATCCCTTGAATGGCAGCGGTATTATATATATAATTCTTTTTTACTGAAAAACCAAAGGTTGAAGTGACGTATAGTTAAGTATGTTATAAGATCTTGGCTTGCATTAAAAAAAAACTAGAAATTCTCTGAAGAAATCAAAGGTTAAAGTGACATTATGGTTAGGTGTTGAAATAACACAAAAACTAATGTTTAAAAACCCCCAAAAACTGTTATAGATTGCTGAGCTAGCTATAACTTGCACCCCTGCATACACTGCTTATGACGTCACATATTGCATCACAAATGACATCATTGCTGACATCTCAAATGACATCATTGATGACGTCACTGATTACACCATCCAGTCATTTTGACAGCGTTGAACATGGTACATCTATGGCTAATTTTCTTATCACCAGTCACATGATAATGAACATAAACTTTGACCACATGCTGGGCACATAGTGTATCTGTCTGTTATATAGTTATTAATATTAAACGTTTTGGTGCTTTTATTTCCCAACAGGCAGTGGTATGGATCCCATGTTTCATCATCATAATGATTGTCTACAAAATATTCTGCAGAGGTTTACTATTGTCAGGGGTACTAGGATTATGCTGCAAGGTTATCTAATAGAAGTGTGGAGATTATTCAAATTGTGCAACAAAAAACATATAAGATGCAGCACATTCTATTTCAGTTTAGCTGCAAACAATCTTTTTATGAAATCTGCAAATTTTGTGGCAAATGCTGTAAATCAATAAATATGTGGGAAATGTTTGACAGAATGGTATACATCATCTGGCCTTTAAAGAGACAAGGTTGCCCTAGACCTGAGTCATTTGGACTCAAGAAGTCAGACAGCCTGTACTGAGTTCATTGAGACATGCCTGTGGAAAACCCTAAGGTTTTTTTTAATAGGAGTCATCACCCACTTAGTGTTCCCAGGCAAGCTTCATCAAGGGATCCCTCACCCAGTAAGATGATATTACTGGGTTGGCTCAACCAGTTTACTGGAAGCTCTTTATATTGCAGAGTTCAAACAATTGTTATTGAAATGATCTAGAGTATAACCAAAAACAATTAGACTTTATTTTCGGCTACCCTCATTGGGGGTACAATGGTTGTACTCTATTGCGACCCTGCAAGGTAATTTAAGAAAATCTGCGTCTCTGGGATGCATGTGATGGCCTATGAGTCGATCACAAGAGTCTGGAAAAGGTACATAGCCAATTTGCTGGTTGTGTGGCACGGCACAAGAACTGAGGCAGAAGGCTTCTTGGACTGGATCAATACCAGAGATCGTTTCCTAAGATTCACACACACACTCACAATAAATAACAGAGAATTAGCTTTTCTGGATCGTGCTAGCACTAATGGAGAAAGTCAAAGTTATTTATCAGTTGACTGTATAGGCAATGTACAGGGACTACAGTGCATAACAAACCCCATGTAGTTTTTCTAAGAAAAAGACATTTAGCTAGAGGTCCTGAAGAAGGTGGTCACCAGTTCTTTATGCCACTGAAATGTACATTGACCGTCATCTGAGTAAGACACAGTGATGGAACTCAATCAATCAATCAATCATGTCACTTATAAAGCGCACTACATACCCGCGAGGGTCTCAAGGCGCTGGGGGAAGAGGGGGGTGGTGCTGCTACTGATCGAAGAGCCAGGTCTTGAGGAGTCTTCTGAAGGCCAGTAGGTCTTGGGTCTGTCGGAGGTTGGTGGGGAGGGTGTTCCAGGTCTTGGCGGCGAGGTGGGAGAAGGATCTGCCGCCGGCGGTCGTTTTCCGGATGCGGGGGACTGTGGCGAGGGCGAGGCTGGTCGAGCGGAGCTGGCGGGTGGGGGTGTAGAAGCTGAGTCGTCTGTTGAGGCAGGCTGGTCCGGAGTTGTGGAGTGCTTTGTGTGCGTGGGTGAGGAGCTTGAAGGTTATCCTCTTGTTGACAGGGAGCCGGTGCAGGTCTCTCAGGTGGGGTGTGATGTGGCTGCATCGGGGGATGTCGAGGATAAGACGTGCAGAGGCGTTCTGGATGCGTTGCAGCCGTCTCAGGAGCTTAGCCGTCGTTCCTGCGTAGAGGGCATTTCCGTAGTCCAGCCTGCTGGTGACGAGGGCATGGGTGACTGTTTTTCTTGTTTCGGTGGGGATCCACTTGAAGATCCTGCGTAGCATTCGGAGGATGTTGAAGCAGGATGAGGAAACGGCGTTGACCTGCTTAGTCATGGAGAGGGTGGGGTCGAGGATGACCCCTAGGTTGCGTACGTGGTCGGTGGGTGGCGGGGCTGTTCCCAGTGATGTTGGCCACCAGGAGTCGTCCCAGGCTGAAGGGTTGGAACCAAGGATGAGGACCTCCATCTTGTCCGAGTTCAGCTTCAGGCAGCTGGTCCTCATCCATTCGGCGACGGCCTTCATTCCTTCGTGGAGGTGGGCTTTGGCGGTGTGAGGGTCTTTGGTGAGGGAGAGGATCAGCTGGGTGTCGTCGGCGTAGGAGATGATGTTGAGGTTGTGCTGTCGGGCGACGTGGGCGAGGGGTGCCATGGTCTCCTTAGTGGGTTGTTAAGAAAATTTCCGAAGGGTGAAGGGATGGGTGTTTTGAGAATGTGTGATCTTGTGTGCTTGGTATCGATGTAAGAAATGTGTGGGGTTTGTTATGATGAAATAATGTGTTTTTATTGCAAAAATGAAATAATTAATTATGTTCTATGTATAGATTATTGATGATTATTTATACTAAAAGAAAAGTATAAATGTTTCAAGAAAATTGGTGGGTCAGTGGTCATTGAGGATTAATTCCCTATAAAAACCATATGGGCTAGCGGGAATTTATTATGATATTTATTGTGTGTATAAATCCTCTGGCCCTCACTATTGCCCATTTATTTAGCATGAATGGTAAACAAAACCAAACATTTTAATGGTAATCAGTGCCTATTGCTATCTTGCTCATGGGTTATGATGCCACCAGAATCCTTCAATGGCATTGTTGGACCATGTAACACAGTTAACCTTCATGTACTATTGCACAGTGTCCGTTTCCACTGTGTAGATACAGTTAGGTCATTGTTTCCAGAATTTGCAGAAAACTTTCCAAAAAAAGTGTATCTACTTTGGCTCCATAATGGAAAGTTTTGTGCTGATGTGTTAAGCAGAAGCCAAGAAAAAGAGGGATCCCAAAAGTGCAGTTTCCCATTTTAATTCCAAAAGGAAAGCTCCTCTCTGATAGAGGAGAAAAGGATGAACAGAATTACACTAAATGTTGCAAAAAGTTAGAACTTTAAACAAAGGGCATGCTTTTTGTTGTTTGGTGTAAAACTGTTTAGCAGTTTTGGAGAAATTAGTATTTAAAAAGGTAATCAGGGTTGGCATGAAGAGGTTAACGTTTGTAAAACATTAGAGATGTCTGGTCCATTTGTGTCCAGATATGCTCTAGTTGGCCCATTCAAAGTGGATGGGTGGATCCTGATTGGCTGACCACAACATGGACAAGAATATATTGTTTTTGTGATAGCCATTACAGGACTTGAAACTCAAAAAAGAAAAACTAAATGCCAAATAAGAGGGCAGGGTTGGGCACATCCTGACCCACAGGGCCATGTGTGGGGGTGAGGGGGTCTCAAAGGGATACTCTCTGAAGTCAATATTTAAAAAAAAGAGAATAATTTGCATCATGGGTACTGCAATACTAGCGCCTGATACTGTGGTACCCAGAACTGTACCCCTGTGGAATGCAGAACTAGAATTGTGGTACCGCTGTACTGGTAAAACATTTAAAAAAGAAAAAAAACAACGAGAAGGATGCGACCATTGTGCAGGTCATAGGTCATGAGCAGTGGGTGTTGTCCACCTGCAGTGGCTTAGATGCAGGGCCATCCAACTGCTGCACACTGCTGCAGGTTGTGCACAGTGGGAGGGGTTGGGTGCCTGTGAGGGATTGGCGACCTGCTGGGCGTTGGTTGCAGGGTCTAACTGGAGGGCTTGCATATTATGTCACTTATGAAATTTTAAATTACTTCATTGATGATATCGAAGCAAAGTTGATTGCGAACTGAACAAGCTACAGAAACAGGTTATTATGTGAGCTGTGGAGGGTGTTGAACGACTTTTTCCTTTGATCGTAGTGAGATGGGCTAGTAGAAAGATCAGTATATGTGTGGACCTTGAAGACATGAATAAGAACATTCTGATGGATAAGTTTCCCTTGTGCAAGATTTGTAAACTTCTATTCATGAGCAAAGGGTTAAATGGTTTTCCATAGTTGATTTGGCTTCAGCATACCACCAGGTACCATTGCACAAAGGTAATAAAAAACGAACAGACTTTATTACATCTTTTGGATGTTCTCAGTTCAACCATATGCCTTTTGGATTGGCATCTAATATGGCTGTCTTCCAAGGGGTAATGTACCAACTTTTCTGTAATTGTGAATGTATCCTGTATTTCCAAGATGATATTTTGATATTGAGACAGCTGAGAGTGGGATAAATAAATACACATTTGTAGTATAAACAGTGATGTATTTAGGACATTAAGACAGTATAAAGGGAATTCCCCACCGCAAAAAAAACGAGTTGGTGGACGCAATTAGTTGTGCACGTTCACCAGCATGCAAAGAGGTTGCGAGAGCCTTCCTTGGATTAACTGAATTTGATTCTAAAAGTGTGTGAGATTTTACCAAGAAAACGTTTGAGTTAGGACAACTTCTTAAAACATTAAACAAGTTTGAATGGAATCAGAATCTACAGTGAATCTTTGACTCTATCATAAATTACGTTCTTAAAGCAAGCCCTCTACAAGGTTTTGATCCTGGTTCCAATTCTATTCTAACCACAAATGAGAGGTGAAGAGGGCGGGAGATGTGCTGTCCAAAAGAGGTATGAATGGGAAAGAAGTTACCATTTCTTTTGTTTCCTGATCCTTGACTCCTATGGAGGAGCGTTATTCTGTTATTGTGTAAGAAATGATTGCATGTATTTTTGGAATGGAACATTTTTATCTGATTCTGCATTCACACTTCCAACATATCATAAGCCACTCATTAAAGTGTTAACTACTAATAGGATGCTTAAAGTCTTGTCACATATTGCAAGACTGTCAGAAAGATTATTTGATTACAATTATATGGTTGAATATATGCCAGGTATCAGGGACAGTGTAGCAGTTTTTAAGCAGAGCTCATCTTCCTGTAAGGGTGTATACAAAAAATGATTGTGAAAAATATGCAGCTGGGGCTTTAAATTGTGTGGAAAGGAGCACAATCTCAAAAGAAGAATGAATGGATAGTTATAGGAAAGATGCTTTTTTGGAGAAAGTGAGGCCATACATCAGAGAAGATTGGCCTAAAAAAAGATGCCTGAGTATTGATTTGCAAAGTTTCAGTTAACTGAAGTCGAAACTTATTTATGAGGGAGGGAGTTTTTTTTATTGAGGAATGAAAAGGTTATTCCATTCATTGATCTAACTGCAAAGAGCACTTAGGGATAATAAAAAACAAAAGAAGAATCATGGAGCACTATTGGTAGCCTAGTATCGATTCAGCAATTAAGAGGTATGTAGCAGAATGTACTGGATGCTGCGATGCTGACAAACCTTTATTTACTTTCCGTCCTCTCTTAGGGCCTGATTAAGAGTCTGGCGGTCTTCTGACCGCCAGACTCTCGGTGGTGCAGCAGTGGCGGTCCATCGTCCGCCGCGCCAGGGAAAAGTCATTCCCTGGCAGTGGCGCAGGAGCGCCACAATGTATGCTGAGCGGGGACTGGCGCAGTCCAGCTGAGCTTATTACGAGTTCCTAGACCGCCAGCCTTTTCGTGGAGGAGCCCCGCCATGAAAAGGCTGGCAGTGCAGGAACAAAGGGGGCCTTACAGGGCCCCAATGGCCACCCTACCATGGGGATACATTCATTCATACACACATGTGCCCCCCTGTTTGTACTCCGACAAAGTTCCAACATGGCATGGATGTCTACGTCCATGCCGTACTGTAACTTTTTTGCTGTTCCCATTGCGGAGCCTGTTTTCCAGGCACCACCATAAGGAATAGTAAAGAACTGCCAACCGTATTACGAGTTGCACATTTGCAACTCGTAATACGGTCGGCGGTGCTTGCATGGCTTTGGCGCAGCGGAGGCATCATTGCGCCGTCGCCGCTGCGCCAAAGTCGTAATCAGGCCCCTAGTTCCCATTCCATGTCCAGATTCACCATGGGAAGGTTAGAGTGTGGATGTTTTCAGCCCCACTCTTGATGGTGATGAAGAATCCAAATACATGATTGTGTTGTTTGATATTATTTTTCTAAATGCCTAACGTGTGTGTGGCAAAACAGACAGATTCTGAGGCTGTAAGTAAATTTTTGGATGAAGTTTTCCAAAGATCAGTCAAAGTCTATCTTTAGTGATAATGGTGCTCAGTTTAAGTCTGGTATTTGGAAGATTTCTTTTGCCCCCATAGTGCTAAACACAAGTGAACATCTGTTTACCATCCAGCTGGAAATGGTGCTGTGGAATGCAGTGCTGTCTGCATGGTACTGAAGAACAAAAAATGGAAAGTGGCTGTTTAGAAAATGATTTAGGTGTGCAGTATTGCTCTGGTAAGTACTAGGTTTAGTCCAAATCTTGAGAGTAAGAGAACCCTTTGCTAAGGACAATTTAGCCTGGATTTCATCAAGTAGACAAAAGGATTGGTCTTCTGAAATTGTGAGAAAAAACATCAAAATTGTGCATTATCACTATAAAGCACACTATGATAGTAGACATGGTGTCAAGAAAGCTGTGTCAATATTGGACAATGGGTCAAAGTGGAGGACAGAGTAAAAAGTGGTTAGGGAGGTAGTTAATTCTCTCATCAATTCAAAATTGCTACGCTGTATTCTAAACCAACCAAGCTGAGTAATGGTAAAGTGTGGTATCTTAGCAAACTGGCTTTACTGTCTAAGGAAGTGAAGGAACCTCGTGTAAGTCTTCCTAGGTGGTGGTTAGATGAAGTGTGTCAGGATGGAATTGTTAACAGTAGAAATTAGGGTTGTGATGAGAGATGTGGAGTGGACACACAAGATAAAGATGTATTGAGTGTGTCTGTAGGAGGAAAAGGGAGATTCAAGTTGCTGACATTGAGTCTTCAGCTCCAAAACTAGAGTATGATGAATGCCAAGAAGTCAATGTTACAAAAGGTAGAAGAGATGCCAAATTCCCTGTAAATTCAATCAATCAATCAATCAGGGATTTGTGAAGTGCACTACTCACCCGTGAGGGTCTCAAGGCACTGGGGGGGACTTTCGGCAGCTCCGGCTCATCCGGAGAGCCAGGTCTTAAGACTCTTCCTGAATGCTTGCAGTGTGAGGTTTGTCTGATGCTGAGGGGGAGTTTGTTCCAGGTCTTGGCCGTGATGTAGGAGAAGGATCTTCCTCCTGTTCTGGCTCTGCGGATGCATGGAATTTCGGCCAGGGCAAGGTCGGCGGAGCAGAGGTTCCTCTTGGGGGCGTAGAAGGAGATTCTTTCCTTGAGGTTTTGGGGTCCGGTGTTGTGGAGAGCTTTGTAGGCGTGTGTGAGCAGCTTGAAAGTCACTCTCTTTTCGACGGGGAGCCAATGGAGGTCTAATAGGTGCTGGGTGATGCGGTCTTGTCGTGGGATACTGAGAACGAGTCTGGCTGCGGTGTTCTGGATGGTCTGGAGTTTGTGGAGTAGAGATTTGTTGATTCCGGCGTAGAGGGCGTTCCTGTAGTCAAGTCTGCTGGTTATGAGTACGTGGGTGATGGTCTTTCTGGACTCGGGGGGGGGGATCCATTTGAAGGTCTTGCAGAGTATGCGGAGGGTGTTGAACCAAATGGACGATACGGCATCGATCTGTTGGTTCATGGTGAGGGAGGAGTCGAGTATGATGCCAAGGTTGTGGCCATGGTCCGTGGGTGTGGGAGGGTTGCCGAGGGCGGGGGGCCACCAGGTGTCATCCCACACAGAGGGGGTGGATCCAAGGACGAGGACTAACATTTGCTCCGAGTTGAGCTTCAGGCAGCTGCTGCTCATCCAGGATGTGATGTCAGAGACTAGGAGATGGGATTAATGTATTATAGTGTCTTTTCTCTTATTTTCATTTTCTTTTGCATTTTGTTTAGTGTAAAGGGAGAAAATATTTAGTGTTAGGGATTTACATACATGTGCATATGTACACAATTTGCTATTGTTAAAATTCTTACTCTAAAATTGGAGCATTCAGGAAATTCACCTGGGCACAGTTGAGGGGGCAACCTCCATGAGTGGCTGCAGTTCTTATTGTTTCTTAATTGAAATAAATCTTGGAAAATGACATACCTACTTCCAGCACAAACAAACACAAAAATTGGCATGATACCCTCAGAGAAATGCTGTTTGCTTAATCAGCAAGTCAGCAGGTTAGTACCAGAGATCCAATGAGTTCTCTGTGTGCTGCTAGTTGTTTGTAACCTAAATTCAAGGCAATTCCAAGAATTGGACGAGGATGGCTCACTTACGTAATGTGACATGCTTCATCATTTGCCACCTCGTACAACGAGGTGCAGAATAGGTACTGCTGAGGTATGTGACCCAGGCCCACCAAGTGTGAAATGAGACACTGTTGAGGTCTTTCCAGTCCATAAGAATAACCTTAATGGCGATAGTCAATAAGTGATCCAGAAGAGCTAAATTCAGTTCCGATAATGGAAGAGGGTTAAGTGCTGCATGTGGGCACAGAATTATTAATATACAATCAAGGTCAATATTAACATAGAAAATTTTGCACAGTTGGGACTGAATTGCTCCCCAAAATGAGGTTAAGCATGAGCTTTGGAGAAACATATGTTCAGGGACACCACAATCTTTTTTACAGGATCAGCAAGTATATGTGTCAGAAAGGTGTACTCTAGTGAGTTTATCTGGTGTCTAGTAAAGGAATGGGGAAGCGAAAAGCTTTTTTTGAGTAAAGTGCAAATGGTGGATTGCAGACACGGGACTGGAAGTACTTGAACCATTAAGATTGGATAGATAAGACGGAAGTCGCAGTGGGAGTGTGCAGTAATTTGTAAAGTTTTGAAGCAGCACGACCCAACTGACGACATTAGGATAGGAAGGTGATGAGCTTTGGAGGTTGCAATGGGCTCAGCTGGGCAATTTTTTCCTTAAGTGTTAGAAATTTGTAAAAATCCACATCAGAAAGAGCATACTTTTGCTGCAGAGTAGCAAAGGAAAGTGGCTTATTATCAGAGTACAGATCACCAACCAAATGAATGCCTTTAAATGCTAAGGTTGGACCAATCAGAGCTGAGTCAGATTTTTTATTGTTCCATAGGAACATGAGAAGATTTAGGGCCTGATTACCAGTACATGTGGGGAGCAAAATGACAAAACATTCAGCAATGGTGTTATCATTTTAAGAGATTCCATTCTGCTCCACAAGAGATATATTTGGGAGACTAGGGGCTGCATTACACACAAGGCGCATTTTCCCTGTTTGCGCCATGGCGCATCTGTCAGACAGGGAAAGTGCACCCTATTATGGTGAATGCGCTGTCCTCAGGGCAGTCGAGCACTTGCACTGCTCTGGGGGTAGCGCATTCAAGTGAAATACAGAGGTACTGTTTACAATCCACTCCGTGTTTCTCTGTGCAGGTGGCAACCCGCCTGCAGTTTCAAAAGGGAAGAGAGATCCCACTGCAGGCAGGTGCAGTGAGTGATTGCACCCACCTGCAGTGGTGTGTCTGGGGAGACCATAGAACCCCCATTTCCCCCTCCTGAGGGCCGTCCTCTGGTGGCGCACTGACAGTGCGTCACCCTCTCACGATAGCGCTGGTGCTCGTGTGCGCCAGTGCTATCCATATTACAAAAGGGGCCATATAGCATCATCAACCTCTTCTGTAATAGCAGAGTGCTCTGGAGGTAAACAAAGTGGGTGCTTGGGCCCATTGCGTCCCTAGGGCACTTTGTGTAATACAGCTCCAGGTGAATAATAACTCTTTTATTTTACTGAGGTTCTTTTGTTTGTTGTAAGAGATCATGTCTGATAAATTATGATAAACCACGATTACTTGATATTATCAATGCCATTTCCAGCCTTATCCTGACACAAGGCCACAGATTTTTTTTTTAGTTTTTTAGGTTTAACCTTTCTTTATTGGAATTTATCATTATACATATAATGTACAATAGACTTTATAAATATCATACATTATATAAGAACTTAACTTGATAATACCAGTGCCATGAGTTTTAAACTTATGAGTAATAGTATCCTTATTACAGAAACATCATAGTTTGTAGCTATTCACAAGTTAAAAAGAAGACAAGGAAAACATAGTTATGAAAACAAAAAAACTAAGGAAATATAAACTAGCAGTAACAAAATCAAACTACACATGCAGTCTAAGCTATGAGCTTTCTCCGGCAAACCTGGTCTCCTCAAGTTCAATACCTTACCATTTTCAATTCTAAGTGGGTCTAATTGTATTTTGGGTATACTGCCTAGGTGTATCCAATCTATGGTATGTGGCAATTTCTGTTCGGTGGATTAAATCATGTATTCAGCTGGCAATGCTATTTTGTATTGATAGGACCTCATTAGATGTTTTAGCGGTGTTGCATTCTTCATTGTCTATCATGAGTTTAATGGCTGATAAAACCTTCAAGATTATCTTCATTGCAAAACAGCATCTGGAACCTTAGGTATTTTCTGTGGTTTGTCCACTACTGCCTCAGTGAACAAGAATAACAGAGCATGTTTCAATATTTGGCTGTATGTGACCGGGTGTCGCTATACTCTCCTCCAAGCTCTGTGGTCGGATGACCTCTTAGCACCTTCGTACAGCTGCCAATTATGCCTCTAAATCTGATTTGGACAGAATATTGAGAGTATGTTAAAGTTCTGACAATTGTTTTCCATGCTGCATTTAAGAGAAGTCGACATGCTTGCCGTGTAGACTGACTGTACAGTGATCCCTGTTTAGCTAACTACTAGAAGTACATTTTCTTTTACGGATATCTGTCAGGTAATCCTTGCACCAATCACCCACCCCCCCACCAGTTTAACAATGACGCGCAACAATCAAATCTCAAGAGCATTAAAACTAAGTTTGATTGAAATGTCATTACTTGTCCACTCTGGTACTCAGGTGTGGCCACTTGTCTGTATTAAGAGTTCTGGTATTTCACTTTTCAAGATGGCTGCAGTCAGATTCACCCCCTGTCCTCTTTCTATGTTTAATCAGCCCGGTCGCTTTTGCAGAGAAAGGTGCTTGGTTGTTGATTTGTTTGAATCCCCTCCTCTCACACGCTTTCTTACCAAGCTTATTTTTAAGCTCTTGGGCGGTTGTGCGCGTTCTTTTTCAGGTGTTCTTTCTACAGTGCAACCATCAGTGTGCTCTGACTTTGATTCACTGCTAGTATTTTACCCCCTTTGTCTGCACCGCCATCTTAGATGTGATAAAGTTACAGCCTGTGGAACCAGTGGGTTAATTGTACTGCGATGTACAGGCACACATAGGTATATGTGAAGACCCTTTATCAGTTGCCATCATTTGTGAGGAGTTTTCTTAAGATTCTAAAGTCACCCACTGGTGATGTGGGATTGTCCGAACTCAACTATCCATCTTTGTACTTCTCCATCCTATGTTGGTGGTATTTGTTGCCCTTGGGAAGTGGGTAACCTAGCAGCTCTTCAGAAGTGCTGCCATCATCCTCGGTGGTTGGCTATCTTCCGACAGCATTGTTTATATCAACTGCCCCTCATCATTGCCAATTGTTTTAATAATAATTTATTCAACAAAGGTTAATAAAATATAAACATTCGGATACCTTTCTCTGGCCATTGTTACCTGCACTTCGAAGAAAACAGTTTTTTTTATTCATGGATCCTAGTTTGGAACCATGAATTCAAGACAAGTGACATGCCTGAGTACTGCAAATCCTGGTCAAGCTTCCCTGACCCATGGTGCCTTTTCAGAGGTTTGGGGTTCTGAATTCTTGAATCCAGTACCCTGAATCCACAATAGGTGATGCAAGGGTTGGAAAAGTTGCTCTGGGTTTGCAATATCCCGCTTGAAGTTTGCAGCACATATTTGGGGCACCACCTGCAGACTATGGCTGCCATTTTAGGTGTCAGGGATTTGCGAATCCTGAAAAGGTAAAGTGGGCCTGGATACTCATTTTAATTTTGTAAATAAATTACTCCCTTTGATGGTACCCTTACTAAGGCCTGTGGGTCAGGCTATGCCCACCCTGACCCTTTATATATATTTTTTTTCAAGACATGGGGACTGTGCACTGAGCCCTGAAATGGCTTCTGCAAGAAAGCATTTCTCTCTTGGGTCTGCCAATCTGATTGCTTGGATTAGTGGTACCGACTTTGGAACCGCAGATCTGAAAGAGGTGATAGTAGAAAAGGCTCTCTCTGGCGAATCCCAAATTTCACAGCTATGCCTTTAATGCTCACTTGACAACTTTTTAAAATGCTTACATTTCACAATCTTCTGATCTGATTTACACCAAACCAACAAAAGAGAACATTTTCTGAGCAAAATTCTACTTTCATGCCAAGTTTGGTGTAAATCCGTTCAGCTGTTTGGTCTGTAGGCGCAACAAAATTTCCGATGGGAAAACATAACTTTTTGCTCCCCTCTTAAGTTTTTTTCTACTGTACAGATATGCATGAAAATTGGCATCATGAACCTTAGCTAACTATGCCAAGCAACTGTCAAAGTTGGTCCAAATCTGTCAACGGGGTCAAATGTTATAGGAAATCAAATAATGATTTGTCTTTGGAAATGGGGCTGGGGCATAACTACACTGTGTAAGTAAGTAGTATAATTTATGTTACCTTTTGTTTATTCTATGACTGTGCCAACAAGACCAGTAAAGCTGTTTTAAGTTCAGATCTAAAATGACCTGGCAGGGGCGTGGCAAGGCGCCGAACATGGCAGACGCCTGATTCCTGAGTTCCGATCCTAGACTACAATTGTTCCCCTTTTCTTTAGCGATGGAGTGTGGTTCCTGCTGTGACCCGACAGCTTCAACGATGGAGGTTGCATACTGAGGCCAGGTATCCAGTAAATTACGCAGCCATGGCAGTGTGCTTCACAACTGTGGGGCGCAGCTCAGCTTGACACACACGGCAGCTGCTGAGTTGCCTCGTAGACCCGGCCAATTGGAACAGGCCAGTGGATGGGGGAAGGCCGCTCAGAGGAGGCTGTAAGGATGACAGTGAGCCCTCCCACAGCTGATCTGACTACTGCTGGGGGCTTCGGAGCAGTCCCCATCCCTGGGGGTGGCATCATTTGAACACTGAAGGGCTCGCTGGGGCAGCCAGAAGTGAACTCAGATGCCAGGAGGCCCTCCCTTCAGAAAGACCTGCTCCCCGAACCTACTCCCACATCAGGCATATCACCTGTGGAATGCCCTCGTTGGGACTATGGGGGTTATTAGGAACTTTGAATGTACTCATGGTAGTGGTGAATATCAGTTAAGATTGAGCCTTGGCCTGTCGGCATGATTTTGTAGGTCTGACCCTGTAGATACCTTCACCACTCCTCCAAGGTATCTATCTCCGACACCAGTAAATCCGAGGAAAATTCCCTTTGTTATTTCCTGCGACTCTTGAGCCTCACCCACTGTGGGTTCACCACATGTAAGGAGACCCTTTTGGATAACACTATCCTGAGGTTTACCCCCAAAATATTTTACAGAGAAATTGGACTGTGGTTGGTACCTGCTCCGCAGATTGACTTTTCTTTCTTCAGAATGAGGTTGTCAGGTCTCTGAGTGGGCCCTAGCTATACGCTGTGACATGCTGACATATGACACTTATCAAATCCAGAACGACGGCAATGCCTTCAACATTTTTCCACATGCTTTTTGTCAATAATGTGGAGTCTCGCTGGAGTATAGTGCCATCGATACAGACATTTGCAGAGCATTTCACGTCTTTGCTTATGATGTAAAAAAAGTTTTATGCCAATGTAAATCTTATTCCATTGTTTATCGTCCAACAAGATTCCCATATCCTCTGCCCACCTCTTTTGGTATCAAATATGTTGTTGTGGAGCTTTAGGGACTTATTATGACTTTGGTGGTCTTTGGCTGGGACCGCCGTGGTCCCAGGAAGACCGCCAAGGCCGCGGTGAGCCCGCCCGCTAGATTATGACTTTAATCCAGGGAAGGCAGGTGGTGCTGCAGCAGTCTCACAGCGGTGATTTGTTAGGCTCATAGGAGAACCTAAGAAGCATACTGCTGCCGTGAGAGAGCCTGCAGCACGTTCCTGCACAGTGTGGCATGCACCATGTCGTGTATGCCACACCGTGCAAGAATAAGGGCGCAATTCCAAGGTGGGCACAACATGTGTGTCCCCTGCATACATCCCAGGCCCAGAATTGACTTGGGGCCCAGTTAGGGCCCCCTTACCTGCATGTCTGCCACCCTTTTCATGGCAGGGTCCCTGCCATGAAAAGCGTGGTGAATATTCAGGTCAGAATATGCTTGGCAATGCAATGCCCGCATCGGCCCAGCCAGCATATCCAGGCTATCATCAGACTGCTGCAGCAGCGGGATTCTTAATCCCGGAGGAGGTGGCGGTCCCACGACACACTCGTACTAGCGTAGATGGGTGGTACGAGTACAGCGGTCTCAGGACCGCAGTATTCGTAATTGGGCCCTTAGTCTTGAGAGAGTAAATCTTGAAGATCAAGGGCAGATTTACAAGCCCTTGCACCACTTTTGCGTCATTTTTAACATGGGAAAAATGACGCAAAAGTGGCGCAAGGGGCTTGTAAATCTGCCCCCAAGTGTTTGAGTGTCATTGGGCCTTGAAGGAATTTCTTGAAAAAAGTAAGAGGGACCAAATGTCTGATTTGTAAATAGTGCAATCTTTCTCTCCCAGAAATGTTGTAGGTAGCCTTTATTTCTTCTAAAGTGCTTATTTCCTCATTACGATAGAACTCCCTCAGACTGCAGCACTCCTGTGTGACCATGCCAGAAAGCCTAAGTTCTCCGGGCATTGCAGACATTGCAGAGGAACGGGTACCATCTCTCATATACTATGGCCCTGCCCTTGCCTTGAGACCTTTTGAGAGATGATTCTAGTGGCCATCGGTTGAATTGAGGGCAGGGCCATCGAGAACAAACTTGTTTTGAAACTGCTAGTGGTCCCTATGGAGAATACCTAAACCTTGTTCGGTGTTCAGACAAAATATTGAATTTTAAATATTGTTTCAAGAATATTGTGACACATAAATATCGTTGTCTTTAATATCATTGTCAAAAATATGGTTTTAAGTGTTGTATTTAATATTGATGTATTTAATATAGATGCAGTATATATTGTTGTTAATATCATTTTTAGTGGTAAATAACATGTAATATATTGTATTTTAATTTTTATATTTTTTATATTTATAGTAATTGTTTATTTTTTTAGTAATAGTTTTTTATAAGAATTATTTGTTGTAATTTAATTTTTTTACTTTTTTGATTTAGTTTAATTATATTTTTTAGGAGTGGGATGTTGGGTTTATAGGGGATAAGGGTGGGAAGTATTTTAAAAATAATGTATTAGTGTATATATTTCTATTTTTATTTTTAAAAGATTTTTTTAAATTAGCAGAGAGATTTTGGGTTTATAGGGGATAAGGGTGGGAAGTATTTTTATAAAATTAAGTATTATTGTACTTTATGTTAATTAAAAAAAATATTTTTTGGAAAAAGCAAAAAAATAATTTTTAGGAGTGGGATGTTGGGTTTATAGGGATACGGGTGGGGAGTATTAAAAAAGTATGCATTAGTATTTATTTTATCTGCATTTGTTGAAGGTTAAAATAATGTTCTTTAATGTTTTTTAAATGGGGGTTGGATTTATAGTGGATAAGGGTGTGGAAATTTTTATTTATATTTTTATTAATTACATTCAATCAATCAATTAATCAGGGTTCTTGTAACGCGCAACTACTCACCCATAAGTGTCTCAAGGCACTGAGTAGGGAGGGGAAGCTGCAGTTCAGTCGAAGAGCTAGGTCTTGAGGTCCTTCCTGAATTGAGGCAGCGATGATGATTGCCTGACAGGTAGAGGCAGGGAGTTCCAGTTCTTCGCAGCGAGTTAGGAGAAGGATCTTCCTCCAGCTTTGGTCTTGTGGATCTGTGGGACGGGCCAGTTGGGTGGAGCGGAGATGTCTGGTGGAAGTGTAGAAGGAGAGGTGGTGGCTGAGGTATGCAGGTCCGGAGTTGTGGAGGGCTTTGTATGCATGCATGAGGAGCTTGAAGGTAATTCTTTTGTTGATAGGTAGCCAGTGAAGGTCTCTCAGGTGACCAGTGATGTGGCTGCAGCGGAGGATGTTCAGGATGAGTCTGGCGGAGGCGTTCTGGATATTCTGCAGTTTCTTTAGAAGTTTTTGGGTCGTGCCGACGTAAAGTGCATTGCCCTAGTCAAGTCTGCTGCTGACGAGCGCATGGGTGACCATTTTCCTTGACTCGGTTGGGACCCACCTGAAGATATTCCAAAGCAGGCAGAGCGTGTGGAAGCATGAGAACGAGACTGCATTGATTTGGCAGTTCATTGAGAGCGAGGAGTCCAGGATGATGCTGAGGTTTTGTGCAAAGTCCTTGTGTGTAGGGGGGCTGTGGGCCACCCAGAGTCATCCTGGGCGGAGGGGGAGGAGTACAGGATGAGGACTTCGGTCTTGTCTGAGTTGAGCTTGAGTCAGTTGTCCTTCATCCAGGTGGAGACTGTCTTCATCCCGTTGTGGAAGTTGCTCTTGGGGGCTTTGGGTTCATCTGTGAGAGAGAGAATCAGCTGGGTTTTGTTGGCATAGGAGACAATTTTTAGCCTGAGCCTTCATATTACAATATTTTAAAAAACATTATTTAAAAATGTATTATTTTAAAAAAAAATTGGAATATTTATAATTACATTTTTTAAATTTTAAGATAATTTTGAACAAAATTATTAAACTATTGTTAAATTAAAAATAATAAATTGTTTTTTAATAAAATAATGTTATGTGATATTTGATGGAAAAATATCTGCTTTTTAAAAATTATATCTTTTTTATTAAAATAATTTTTTCAAATTTTTCAAACAAACTTGTTTTTGAATGTTGTAAAAATGGAAAAATATATTTAAAATTTTACTATCATAGCAAATTTGAAATAGTTGATTTAGGCAAGTATTTATTACATAGGAAAAATGAAGGGCCTGAGTATGACTTTGGTGGTGCGGCGCTGGGTCCGCCCTGCCGCAGCCCCGCCAAAGCCATGGCTGGTCCCTCCTGTCTGTTGGGCTGGTTTTTGGTGTTCCCATGCTGGTGCCTTTAAAAATGAGGACCGCAATGAGTGCACAAAAAAACCTTTCCTACATGGCATGGACTAAAAAGTCCATGCCGTGCAGAAACTGGGCGCATGCAAATGGAGGGCACATCACCATGCATAGGAGGCACAGCGGTTCACTGCAGGGCCACCTTTGTTTCCTGTCCGCCACAGTGTTTATGGAGGAGGAACTTCCATAACACCGCTGATGGAGAGTAAACTCGTAATATGCTTGGCAGGACAGCAGCAGTCCCACCAAGCATATTGCGGCCTCCTGACCGCCGCAAAACCACCACGGAACGGCGGTTCCCGGGCGGCTGCGGTGTGGCAATGGCAGTCAGACCGTCTTAGTCATAATAGGGCTGTCGGGAGACCGCCACCGACGCGTCCCGTGAGTTTGGCAGTCCTTGGACCGCCAGACTCGTAATCGATGCCTTAAATTAAAAGAATAATATATTGGTATGTTTTTTACAAAATAATATTAAACAGTATGTTATATATTTAAAGCAAATTGTAAACTATATTATTATTAAATCTTATTAATATTTTTTCATTAGATTTTTATATAGATGTTTGTTAACTGTGTTGATATTGTGGTGGTAATAGTAAATGTTAACTTTTTGAGGGCGGACGCAAGTCTCGGTGTGAAAACCGACTGACCATAGGTTGGTGGTTCCGCACCCCCTATTATGATGCGACCGCACATGGTGCGATCACAAACTCCCATATCTCTATGGGATCTTGTGCTGCAGTCGGAAACCCATAGAGAAATGGGAGTTTCTGTTTCCTCATGTGCCTGCCGCACGGTACAGGGATTTACAGGGGGCACCAAAGCTGCCTCCCAGGTCCCCAATCGGATGCCGCTGAGGGATGGGGGCCCTGCTATGTCTCTTTCCGACAGCCTTTGCATGTCAGAAAGCCCAACATGGAAAGCCTGTCTGAAACCGACATCATAATCCCCACGGCATAGACGCCATACTAAAGGGATTATGAGCGGCCTCCGACTGGCCGACGGGCACCTTGAGCCCATTGGAAGCCAGCCGGAATGACTGGCCGGTTTAAACTCAGGCCGCCTTCTTTGTAATTAGGCAGTCGGAGTTAAAACCAAGGATGTCGGTCGGAGGCTTTCCGACCGACATCCTATTTGGCCCCTTAGTGTGCTATGATTTGGGTTCCTTATTTTGTATTAGTGGCGGTATTGACATTTGTATCTATTTAGGGGCCAATTACGATGTCGTTAGGATTCCGAACGAATCGGTCTCAGACTCGTTTCCAAAAGAATCGTGTCGTTTGAGTCTGGATGACTGATTATGCTGCTTCCCAACATCATTCGGTCAGACTCGCATTGACTACAATGGGAGCCTGTGTTCCGAACGAGAACACAGGCTCCCATTGAAAAAAGGGGTGGTTGGGAAAAACCTAGCACCCTGTGGTGGGCACCCCATGGTGCCTGCCACATTGTGCATGGTTGGGAAGAGGGGTCCCTTGGGTACCCCCAAGGGCCCCATTAGGACACCTCCGGGTGAAGGGGGCCTGCAACAGGCCCCCAAAGACAGATTCCTACAGCCGTTTCATTTCAGGCAGACTGAATCGGAATGGCTGTCCAAATCGGTCATCGTGTTTGCTTGTCCGGAAACCGTCTCCATTGAGCTGTACGAATCGGCTCTGAAAGACTCGGGCTGTCCAAATGCCTTTTGGAAACAATTTGAATTGCTCAAACGGTTTCCGGGCATCGTAATCGGTCGTTGGGAAATGTGAACGATTCGTTCAGGAACAAGGGTTCCGAATCAGATTCTGCAAAACCGAATCCCATTTGGAGCCTTTCCTAACGACATCGTAATCGGGCCCTCAGTGTCCAAAACCTTCATTGATGTTATATTGGATTGGGAATGGTGAATGCTGCATCTTTAGTGTGTAGCACTTTCCCAGATCAAAGTTAAATTGGAGTGGGAATATAAATGTTGCTTCTTTAGTGTCCATCACCTTCCCTGACTTATTTTATCTTGGAGAGGGAATAGTACATTTAACCCTTTTAGTGTACAAAACCTTCCCTGAGATTAGTTTTATTGCAGTGGGAATGGTTAATGTTGCTTCTTTAGTGTCCAGCACCTTCCATGAGTTAAGTTGGATTGGAGTGGGAATAGTCAATTTTACCCCTTTAGTGTCCAACACCTTCACTGACTTATTTTATCTTGGAATGGTAATAGTATATTTAACCTTTTTAGTGTACAAAACTTTCTCTGAGTTAAGTTATATTGCAGTGGGAATAGTAAATGTTGCCCCTTTAGTTCCCAACACCTTCCCAGGCTTATTTTATGTTGGAGTGGGAATAGTATATTTAACCTTTTTAGTGTCCAAACCAGAGGCAGTTCCTCCTCTATGGCTAAGAGCAGTGCAGAGAAAAAATAAAATGATAATAACGTAATGTTATTATCATTTTATTTTTCCGTTCCTAGGTGCGGGGAGGGGAAGGGCTGGCCAGAGCAGGGGCCAGGGGGAGGAATGGTGTGCACACTCAAAGTGCGCATGAATGTTTGGCTGGCCGTCTTGAGGTGGTTAAAGAGTTGTGCACACTTTGCATTTTCCCCACCAGGTTGCATTACACAGCTTGGTGGGAAACATGCACAGGCTCCCGGGCCGGTTCGGCACTCAGACCAATCACAACACTGCAATGCAGCACTGTGATTGGCTTAGGGGAACCAATCACAACGCTGCATTGCAGCGTTGTCATTGACTTAGGGAGCCTGGGTGCTTCCTGCGACAGAGGAGAGGTGGCGGAGAGACGGCTGCTGGTGACACGACCAGCAAGTACGTTTTCTTTATTTTTTCTTTCTGTTTATTTTTGTTGTTGTATTATAGTATGTGTTCACTTTGTAGTGAAGTGGGAATAGTATGTGTTATGGTGGTAGCAGTAAATACTTTGTAAAAGTAGTTTTTGCATTGGTATGGTAAAATACTGTAACGTTTGTAGTCATTATTATTTGTACATTAATAATTATTAGGAGAGCACAATACACATATAAAAAACACCTATTGCACATTTTTTATAATTTTGATATATATTTATTAGAAACAAAAATTGGACAGATTTTTATTTAATATATTTCAAATTTTTTAACAGTTGTTAAATAGGTATGAAAAAACGTTTTGAATATATTTAAAATAATATACATTTTCATATTTATTTATACATTGCACATTTTTTCATATTTTTTATTTCACATAAACATTATTAGTATATATTAAATAATGTTATAAATGTTATAATATTATTTAATAAATACTTTACAATTTGTGTAATCATTTTTGGAACATTGTTGTATATGTCTAACATTTGTAAACATTTTTATACAATTTTTGCTATTCTTCTTATTCAATCCTATGGGTAAATAGTCTTTTTTTAAACGACCATTTTTTTCTATCGCTAACTAAGGGCCAGATTATGAGTTTGGTGGGCTTTCTGCCGTACCGTATGTCGGCGCTCCCAAAACGACTGCTGAGCCGGTGCTCTTCTGCTAACCTTATTACGATGCATGACGCCAGAACCTCCGGCTGCTGTCATCGGAGTGGTTCCCGCCTGGGCTGCTGCAGACTGCAATGTTGGCAATTCATACTGCGACGCCGTCAGGGCCGTGTTTTTCTGACTACCAGAATACGATAACACAGTTCTACTGGTGGTGCCCTAGCGACGGTTCCCTGACGGCGGTAGGCTGCCACGGTTTGCTGTCAGCAAAGTACCAGAACAGTACCCATTGGATGGATTCAAAAACTACACCGCTGATATCCATTGGCCAAGTGGACATACCTGCAAATCACGCTAGCAAACACACCCCATCCCACACCATGATCCTTTGCCTCTACACAGCAGCACAGCAATGCAGAACAGCATTTTGTTTCATATGAGGCCTCCCTTTTTTCCCCTAACCCATTTAACACTCTTGACAATCTTTTTTGCCTTTTTGTTTGACCAATTTCTCTTGGTGTTTTTTGTTGGTCATTGTCACTTACTTTAATTTCTAGTTATGTTATGCAAAAAAACGTTTTTCAGAGACTGAATTGTCAGTTATGGTGGATGAAATCATAAGAGTAGAGCCATAATTGTTTGGAGCCCAAGTTCTACATAGTCCTCTCAGTAGGAAAAGGGAAATGGGGGACAGGATAGTCAATAAAGTGAATGCTGAGGGTACCACCCTGTGCACAAAGGTGGAAAGTAAGAAGAGGCAGCATGACCTGAGGGTGAAGGTCCGTAAACTGGCCTCCAAGCACCACCTGGAGACGCAGAACACTGGGGGAGGTTCTCCCAGCCCCCCATTACAACTCTTTTCCTGGAAGGAGAAGGTCTACGTCATCCTGCATTCAGAGGGCTTGACGGGAATAGCTGGGGGAATGGAGTATGGTAAGTTACACCTCACTAACTGTCAGAGCACTTCAATATCCTGTTTGCTCTCATCTCAACTTTTGCTATTGTGTTCTGTATCTGCTTTCCTAACATGCAATACTCAAAGTATCAGAGATGTTTCATTGTCAGTTTCAATGTGTATTGTTGCATATAAGATAACATGTATTAATCTCCATTCCATGCCACATGTGGCAATGCTGTATGTAAGTGTATTACTATGAAATCATCATCCCAGGAGCCGTGTGTCAATATGTAAATGTATGGTCCAGCCCAACTGCATTTTGGCATCGGGTATGTTACATTAAGCAGTTGTCAAGTGTTGGCAACTCGAGATTGAAATGCCTACAACTACCACAAGGCCCTGTTTCGTTAACTCAAAACTAGATGCAGTAGCGAGTTTGACCATTTTCATTTGTCTCCCATGTTACAACTGATTTCCACTTCTCATGGACTTCATCATTTGTCAAGTGTTGACAAGTAGAGTTTGAGATGACTACAGCTACCATGAGGCCCTGTTTCTCTAACTCAAAACTATATGCAATAGTGAGTTTTCCCATTTTCATTTGTCTCACATGTTACAACTGATTTCCACTTCTCATGGACTGAGCAATCTACTACAATGCTATACTCCGAGACATTTCATCCTACTTAGCTTGATGTTGGCCTGGTCTCCTCAACTGAAACTATTGATGGCATGAGTGTCACCATACCAAGTGTGTACCTCAAATAATTGTAAAGCATTAAGGTAACTCAGCTGATTAGAAGTGGCAGGAGATTCACTGACTGCACAGCTCACATGATGACTAATGCTAAATATACAACCAAATTGTTTGTTCACCTGTGTTGTACACAACTAGGGCTTGGAATGTTCAATTACACCTGTTAATTCTCCACTGTGTTGTCTTAAATGTTTGGGAGATGTCATGTTCATTCCTAAATCCAAAATACAGCATATCAGCACATCTAAAGAGCATCTCAATTCTAGTACATGTATTGAATGTCTCCAAATGTCTTAACAAGTTCTATACCAGGGAAATATATCACAATAGTAATCTCTACCAATTTTGTTTTTCTTAGGTCTCTACTTACTGTGACACGAAACATTTGGATGTAGATACCACAAATCCACCAATAACAATGTTCTCTATTTCTCAACAGGTTGATCTGGCACAGCACCTGGGCAGAGCTTGGCCATCGAGCAGACTCCCACTCCACCCCTGGATGATGCCCTCAGTGATGACAAACCTACTGGAGATGTGGACGTGGATGACCAACCTGGCACATCTGGTCAGCCTGGGCAGACGGCAACAGTGAGTCTCACTGTGCCCACACCAATACCTCCGACCCCAGCTGCAACACCTCAGCCAACCCCAGTCCCCCCAACCTGTGTACCTAGCACAGTCAGTAACATCTTGTGCCCCCCAGTCCTGGATTCTGAGGTGACAATCACCAACCCAGTCACTGAGTAACCAGGAACCAGTGGGAGGGTGTAGCCATGTGGGGGTAGTGGTCATGGGAGGGTAACTGTGGGCCCACTGAGTGAGGCCACTGGGGCCACTCACACCCAGGCCACCATCAACCTAGTCTTGGGAGCCTATCAGGACTCTCAAGACATGATGGGCGTGATACGGAAATCCAGGAAAGGAAGCCTCTGCAGAGAGACATACACCAGGAGCTGGCCACCCAAAACACCAGCATGGGCCAGCTCATTAGGGTGCTGCAGGAAATCAACACCACCCTCTGCAGGGCTTTTCCACCACCATCTAGCTCTTCCTGTGATCCAACGACATCCAGCCCATCTACATCTGCGGAAGTCACAGGAAGGGAGGCCCTGTCAGAGGAAGACACGTTTGCAGACACCCCTGTCTCACCAGCAGAGGAACCCCCTCCACCCAAAAATCAAGAGGTGCGGGAGGCAAGACCTCCACCACTGCCAGTAAGAAACCACACACCGAATTTCCTCCATTATGTGCAACACATTCACTTTGTAGACTATTTCTGCACATTTGGACTTCAAACAATTTGGCATCTACAACTATGGTTTCATTCACCGTGACTGACTCCTTCACTTTTGTTTTTCCCTGTTTTGTTTTGCACGTTTATTTTCTCCTTGTTCACTGCAATAAATACACTAGTCATAAACTCATTGCTTGCTGTAGTGTCTCTCAAATGTAGCAATGTATATATGTACTGTCATGTGAACTTCACAATGCCAAAACTAGCTACTTTCCTAAGCATGGATATGTTGCATGTACACAATGTTTAGCTCAGGAACACAACCATGTCACACCAACACATACATACAAGTGCCTGGTCTAATTACATATTTATTCAATTTTTCCAATCATAGGCTGCCATGATGTCAGAAACATAGCAAATCATATATGACTCAGAAATTCGGAGTCAGTGACCACATTTTCAGGTGCAGATAATAACAACATTGAAGGAGGAGGTTACATCCAATAGTTTCCTATTGAAAAGGCAAAATAAAATTGGTCTATGTTATCAGCTGGAGCCATTAAGCCTATCTTACAAAAGGAATCCAATATCATCTAAAACAATGAACAGACACATGGCAGTACAACAGTTTCTGATCACAGGGTCTTTCCAATCTAGTGTTGCACCATCTGGTGGAATGTCACAAACAAATGTCAGTGATGTGCCACAAACACTTTGGCCTACAATGAGGAGACAAATCAACAGCTACATACAATTTCTAGACTATGAGGATTTAGCCAATGTGAAGGGAGACTACTTTGATACGGGCCCACAAAAACATTTTGTTGATGCACATGATGGCACACATATTGCAATAGGACCACCACACGACAAGGAAGAAGTCCAATGGATTCCTCATAACTTTCATCCTATCGCTGTACAGGCTGTCTTGGTACAGAATTTGTACACCCAAAGTCTGTGACAGTCATTCCCAGGATCAATCCCTGTCTACTTCGTATGTTCAAACAGCAACATATACCTGCTAATGTCATAACTCTGAAATGTCCAAATGAATCTGAGATGTAATGGTACCTAAAACAGACCAAAACGAAGAGATCAGCTATGAAACCACATATATGACACAATTCACATAGTCAACTTCTGGAGTACACAGTCCATGACAAAAATCTAAGCTAAACAAAACAACGCCAACAAAGTGAGCATGTGTCAAAACCTTCCTCCACAAATCCCTTTTACCAGATTTTGCCAGAGCTTTAGCTTCCTTATATTTTCCCTAAACATACTCCTCACATCATCACAACAAGAGTTGCTTTAATAGTCAAAGCCATGATGTCTCACAACATACTTACACTCATGAGAAGAAGTTGTCGATGAGATCTTCATGCAAGTCAGCTCCTTCCTCTTCTCCACCATCATTATCATTTGGCATTTCAGTATCCTCACCTGGTGCTACTTCATGGTCTCCATCCTCTGCGATATTACGGATGTTCCGTCGCAGAGTGATGTTGTGGAGCATGCCGCAGGCCACAGTGATTTGACACACCTTTCCGGTTGAGTAGAGGAGGGCTCCCTCAGTCTTGTTCAGACATCTGAATCTGGCCTTCGGGAGCCCAAAAGCCCACTCCACTGGCTGCTATGTTGTTCCATGGGCCTCATCGAAGTGGAGTTGCCCTGGAGAAGTTGGATTCCTCAGCGGTGCCAACAACCATGGACGGTTGGGATAAGCTTACTCTCCTAGATGGAGGACAGAGATAGGTGCAACAATAAGTTACACACTTTCTGATCATACTACCTGACATCACCCACACAAAGTTAGGACCAATGGTTGTGTCTGTCTATGCTGATGACCACTTATGTGGCATACATGTATGCCGTGGTTTGAAAAATAACTCACTTGCCTCCTGAAACTGCTGCTATCAACACCTCCTCCATTTTAGCTGCTGGTTTCCACCTCTGGGAGCAATCATGCCAGGCCAAGCAGGTGTGAAGGCCCCTGCCTTCTCTCCAGAGGAGCTGGAGAAACTTGTAGAAGAGGTCCTTCCCCTGTATGACCAGCCCTATGGCTCATCAGAAGAGCAGGTAAATATCTCACATAGATTTCTTAGTCTGTTTAACTCCATCCTTTTCATTCCCATAGGCTACAATGTGCCTCTGAGTCCCAGAGTAAATTCAGATTATTGTTGTAACATTTTGTAGTCCCTACATAGGACAATCATGTAATGGATTGTGTATCTAATGTACATTGTGATTTGTGTTGTGTGATAAGCCCTGTATCCTACTTTTGTTGCATGCACATATCTCTGCATATATTATCTTTTCATGGTACCTATGATATATTTGCTAATCAGATCATGGTAATTGGGCAAATAAATGTATAGGCTTTGCAGCATGAGCTGTATATGTATTTTTTTAATAGAGTTTTATATAGCGCGAACTAGACCCGAATCGGGTATTAGAGCGCTTTACATGAGCACCAGTTTCGATACAGAAGGACACATTCATTTTTGTTAGGCGCGTACATTATGCTATAAGAAGCAGTTGAGGATGAGGTTAGTTATGTGTACAGTCCCATACATCACTCAGCCCAGATAAGGGCTCGCCAAATTGGTGTCTGGGAGGTAGCTATACGTCACAGACCCCTTCAGAGTGCCACACAACCTTGAGGTCACTTATTGGATGGCCACAAGATGTACTGTTATGCATTAAATTGGTGCAAATGTGATGTTCATGTGGGATCGGTATGCTCAGCCTGCATAGAGCAAGGCCTGATAATGTGTTGTGCCCAATCTGGGCCATGGGCCAGGCTGGGGCAGAGTTACTGTGGCAATACAACTGATGCACAGAGTAATCTCCCTGTTTTCTGGACCAATAGTAGCCTTGATTACTTTTACATGGACTACATTTGGAATGTTGACTGACCTGATACTTCTTTCCATTGATCCACATTGTCAATGTGTGTCATTTACGTATGACAGGCTCCTTACCCCCACAGGCCTGCTTGCATTGTACAGGCCTATTGCACATGCAACACATTAACAGTTCAGATAGTTGGTTACTTCAGAAGAGATTTCGATATGTGAATCATCAGCTTTGTTACAATCAACCAGGCAAACAAGACATACAATGGTATGTTGAATGTCATCTCTGTAACAGTGCCACATATGGCAGTAAATACCACACAAACTCAATCAGACATAGTATGATATCCCATTTAGTAGTCCACATGTCCACAAATCCCCAGAGAGGAAGCTCTCAGTGACACACATGCCAGCCCTTTCTTTGTGACCTAA
Source organism: Calotriton arnoldi (assembly GCA_963921515.1). Classification (NCBI taxonomy): domain Eukaryota; kingdom Metazoa; phylum Chordata; class Amphibia; order Caudata; family Salamandridae; genus Calotriton; species Calotriton arnoldi. Next base: position 2,361,313 of record CAWUFW010000777.1, read on the forward strand.
GTCTTAGGATGCTGTCTATAATATGGTACCCTGTTACAAAATACTGGGGTAACCCAAAAATTAATTAAACCCATTGGACCTGGGTAACATGTGGTACGTAAAACAGTATAGTCCTACTGGTATGTAATTGACACAAGATGCAACAATTAATTTGCAATATAAGCGAGCGAAGAACAAAGACAACACAATGAATGATTCACACTCAATGCTGAGTTATACAGTCAAAGTATATTATTTATGTATCAAAGGTTCATTTATAATCCATTAGCAAAAGAAAACATCAAATTCATTTCAAAACACTTGCTCCAAATAGAGTAAGAGGAAAAGTGTTCATAGTGGTGCTCATGTGAGCAGTGATAAGTAAGAAAAGTAAAAAAAGGGGGAATTACTACCAGTATTCAAAGTAATCTTAATTCAGTGGCTATGGCAATGAGGGAATCCAATTTAACCAATGCCAAGAAGCCTGTTTGAAGGATGTGTAAAATCAATTATTCCTCCTTATTCAGAAAAGGGTGGTGTCTGGATAGAACAACCAACCCCCAAAGGTATAGACAGTCAATCCAGACTGAGTAGTTATTGTCGACGTTTTGACCCGACTGTTGCACAAGGTAGATTAAGTCCTAGCATGCGGGTCTTCATCAGGACAGTATACAATAAGATGAGGTTAAAGGGCAACCTAAAAGAAGAGACACACTGAATTAATACTAGAGCGGGTCTTGTTAAAAACATTTGCATCACTAATTATAAGTACTAACCTCACAGCGCTGCAGCCGCACTGAGTGTTGAGGGATGTGCTAATTCAATGTACATCATCCATTCTCAATCCCCAATGAATGTTGCGCAATCTCTGTCATCTAAATCTATGATTAAAAAGAAGAATGAGTGGCTACAGGTAGCCATCCAGACGCATAAAAACCACCACAGTGGGGCGGTGCATGTCAACACAAAACAAATGGGGGCCTACAAGTCCATGTAGGTGTTCCCTGACGGATTAGATATGATTAATGAGCCAAATATTCAGGGGTGACAACTTTGAAAATGGCAATTAACCATCTAGGGGGTCTAGTGGATACAAACACAGGAAATTACAGGCTGGGCAACCCCCTGAACTCACCCAATTAGTGGCAACAACTTTGTGAGTTGATACAGTACGTAGTATGTGGCCGCATTCCAAAAGGGGAAACTAATTTCTAGTGCTGCCGTGTCTCGACGAGGGAATCGTTCCGAGAGCTATAATGTAAACAAAAGATCACAGTCAGAGTGTGTTTCTAAAGAGAAACGATGTCTGAATTCGGTCAAAATGCTCGAGCCGTGTGGGCCCTCACCTTTCTCCAGAGTTCGGTAGAGTATCTGGGCCACCGCCAGCCGCTGTCTAACCGGGAACAATTTAAAACATGCTTGCAGTGACGTGCAATGTGCATGTTGCCTCCGGTTCTGAAAGACCGAGTGTAGTCTTTCTTCATTGGGAACATAAATTCAAGTAGACAGATGTTTGAGAAAATAGACCAGCCCAAAGTTGAAGCTAATTAGAAGTCATAGTCTACAAAATAGTGCCAATTAGGTATATAGCGAGGAGCAGTGAATGCCAGAAATTTACATAGAGAATTACATGATGTCACATTTTCTGTACAAAGATATACATCATTCCATTTTATTGAATTACAATTGCAAATTGGGAAACATCAGGCTTGAAAATGTTATTACATCAATCCACAAAATACAAAATACCAAGCCAATTGCTCATATGTGGAAATGACCATAAGTTGGTATGTGAGGTGCGCCTATGACCAGCAAATGTAAAGGTAGACTAATGGAATGGTCGGGTTAGTGGGTCGGTAACCAAACTATGTCAGCATTCTACACAGCAAAGCAGGGGTGACCTTAGGTTGTTAGAGGGTAACTACCTGTCTGGAAACCTCCTCATATTCATTGAGACCCCTGGCTACTGTGTCCAAGTTGTGTATCCCTCAGAGTCAATATATTCTGAAAATTGCCTCCTCTGCGGTTGGCTGTGACTCTTTCAATCACCATCCATTTCAGACTTTCCGCAGAGTGTTCAAATGTATTAAATTAAAGTGTTCAACTAGGGGGGCATCCTGCACTTTACACCTTATCCTGCTACAATGTTGTAGTATGCGAGCCTTAAGTTCTGTCTAGTCTGGCCTGCATATAGGAAATCACATGGGCATCTGATGATATATATAACGTCAGTGCTATTGCAATTAGTGTGGCCTTTAAGTTGATACGTATGATTATCATGTGTAAAGGATTTTGCCTCTATCGTTAGATTGCACGTTTTGCAATGTCCACATTTGAAATGTCCCATAATCTGTGGAAGGGTCCATTGTGTCAAAAGGGTCATCGTGGGTGGTTCCTCCAAGAGGGATCTCACAACATGATCCTTTATACTCTTTCCTTTTTTGAATGCATGCATTGGTGCCTCTGGTGTCTCCACTTCATCTGCAACCAAGGTCCAGTGTTTATTGATTATTTTTTTGATTTAATTACTGCGTGTGCAGAACGTGGTGACACATATCATTCTGTCGTGTGATGTCCTCTCACATTGTTTAGGTTCCAAGAGGATGTCTCTTGGACAATACGAAGCCCTTTTGAAATACTCTTTGAATACTAGTAGTAATTCCCCCTTTTTTACTTTTTTTCATATCACTGCGCACATGAGCACCACTATGAACACTTTTCCTCTCACTTTATTTGGAGCAACCGTTATGAAATGAATTTGATGTTTTCTTTTGCTAATGGATTATAAATGAACCTTAGATACATAAATAATATACTTTGACTGTATAACTCAGCATTGAGTGCGACTCATTCATTGTGCTGTCTTTGTTCTTCGCTCGCTTATATTGCAAATTAATTGTTGCATCTTGTGTCAATTACGTACCAGTAGGACCATACTATAATATGGCACCGGCCTGTATGGACCTTATGCATCATGTCAATGGGCCTGGCTGTAAAGGTGTCTGTACAGTCATGCAAAAGCAGTTTACCCTTCAGAAGGTCATATTGGTGTGTTGTATTTCATAGTATTTCACATCACAGTACATGTAGGATGGCCCTGTGCTACATGATGTTAGTGGGCTGGCTTAGTCAGTGTAGGTCATGACCAGGGTTGATGATAGTCAGCAGATGACTACAAAAATATGTATTCATGTCTTTGTAGTGCTTAGCATGTGAGAATGACACGTGTAGTGTGTTAACTACTGATTAATTCCTGTGCTAGGTGTATACAAAATGTGTGTCAATCAAACAGATATCCTAAAACTTGCAGTTAAAATCTGTGTATTCATCTATTGCATCCATATAGGTCAACACCCATCAGAAGCAGTCCATTTGGAAAGCCATACCCCGGAAGGTGTGGACCCTGGGGGTCTATCATCCGCGCAGGGCCCATTGCCATAAATGGTGGTAGAACCTGAGGAGCTGGACCCGGAAGACCACGAAGGTCCAGCTGGGGCTGTCCTCCCAACGTGGGCGGAACATGTGCTGAACCCTGACCCCCCTGATGGTCCGCATACTGGCAGTGGCCTACCCAGAGCTTGAAGGGCTGTTGAGGGCCCAGCAGCAGTGACAAGGAGGTGAGTCCTGCCCAGAGTCATACATGTTACATAGCCAACCTTGTGTGTTATAAGCAGGCATTTCTCCATCATTATTGGGGGTGGCCCATGTGCGACGCACAAGAAGAGTTACTGTTTGTATCTGGTAGTAGGTGAATGCTGATGTGCTGTGCCTATTGCCTTTCTGACCAGGAACACAGCAGAGTCCAGTTCACTACCAATTTACTGTCTTGAGACGATACATGGCTGAGTATAGTGATTAATCAGCTCAAGTTGTTTGATGTTGTGGGTGACAATTATACAGGCCACTTGTCTTCCCGTGTGTAAGGAGTGATTTTCTCTCACTACTGTCTCACATGTGCCTGCATGTGCCTACATCTTGCCTAGTGTACATTTTCCTGTTGTATGTTCATCTGCAATAGTGTTTAAAGATTCATTCACTGACTGGTGACATGCATCAGGGAGTGAGAAGTAGAAATGTAGAGATCATATGTGAGTGTCTACACTCATCCTTACAAAGCAATTTGTGTTTGCCATACCAAATAGTTCTGTGATGTGCCATCCCATTAGGACTATAGTGATCTCACCTCTTCATGTCATAGATATTCACTAACACACAACAACGTTCAAAAGGGTAATTTGGCCTGTAGGAATGAAATCTATGAATGGTGTTATCACCTGTACAAAGCAGGATTGGAGCTGTTCATGTGGCTATAACAAAGTCTTATGCTGTGTGCATTTGGGGTATCTATCTCCCAAAACTTTGGCCCTCAAATGTCTTCAGGCTACTTTTCTATGCTACATGTGATACGTAGCTAAACAACTTCAGTACAGATTCCATTTGACTTTTTCGGAAGTGGATATATGATGAAGTTTCAAGTAAAAAATGTCATCAGTCTGCAATGAGCATTTGATTGTGACATGATTTCTGCTAGAGTACATATAGATGGTGAACTGGTCTTTAACTTGACCTTCATGAGATCATGATGTGTTGTAAGGTAAATGAACATTTAGTGAAATCTGGGCCTTGTGTGAACATTGTGGAAATGTATAATTTACAGCCATCCTCTTTGGTAACATCATTTTACTATGGTATACTACACGTGCCAAAGTATACAAGGCGATCAACTATCCTAGTATGGGCATTAGGATAGAGTGTAGCGAAGCCCATAAATGCATTTGGAGCTTTCTGGGGTTATGACATAACTGGGACCAACTGTTTCCAGGTTATGTAGCATGCATGCATGGGCTCATTCTAATGTTGAAGTCTATAAAGTGAACCATAAAGCTGGTCTGATATGTGCACTTAATAAATGTTTTCTGTTGATATGTGATGGTCAGGTGTGGAAACGCAGTTGCATTAAATCAATTTTACATGTCGTTTCAGATTTATCCAGGGCAAGCAAAAGAGAAGGGGCCAACATCATTTGGGACACAGCTGGTCACAGTGGGTCAGAATATTGCAGTTCCAACACGGAGGGACAGAGTGACCAGTTGGGTGTGGGGAGTGCCACGGAGGACACAAGCTCAAGTTCGTCAGAGTCACAGTCATCCTCCGGTGGATACTTCCAAGTGGTGAGGGACCTCAAAGGATTAGTTCCAACTTGATCTTTGTCCGCGACCCCCAGTTCTATCGCCACCCTCCCTGTTGTTCCAGGCCTGCTCCCCAAAGAGGGGAGATGTCTCCTTCACTCCACGCACCTCAGCCCCTACTCCTGTCACCCCCACTATTCTGAGTGAGGAAGCTATTGACCTCCTGAGGAACATCTCTGTGGGTCAGACTGCACTCCTGAATGCCATTCAGGGGCAAGGCACCCATCTGCAGCAGATGGTGGCCTACCTTTAAGGCATTCACAGTGCCATGTCTGGCTTACAGAGATCTTTTCAAGCTCTGGCCTCCTTACTCACCGCTGCCTCCCATCCACCCTAACCTTGTGTTCTTCCATCTGGCCCATACCCATCCAAATGCCCTGTTTCCAAACCTGTACAAAGCACACACACACATTGCCATGCACCTACCCATACAAACCAAAGCAGCACACACACACACACACACACACAAGTGCACACCACACAAAAAGAAACAAATGCACAGACACCATACCCACCACTGATAACAGCACAGCCATATACTCAGACCACTCCCCCATCACATCTCCGACCAGCACGGTAGACACCACACACACATGGACACACACATGCACACACCACACCCCCACCACCACATCGCCACCCAACACAGACACCTTTCATACCCACATGTACCACCACAACCACCTTCAAATCCATACAGGCAACACAGACATCCACAACCACATTCACCACCACACCAGCAGTCACAACACACACACCCTGCACTTCCACTTCAGCATCGGCAGACACATCATTCACACTATACACACCTGAGAAACCCAGACAGAAACAATCATGCAACCAACAGACATCTGAGAAAGAAGACACACTCATACTTGCAGCACATACACCTGATACACAGGCACCTGCACCCTCAACAGTCCCAACCACATCAGACACTGACACTGATACTCCCTCTACCTCCAAGACCCTACTCCCTACCAAAGCCCTTCCCAAGTTCCCCACTGAGGATCCAGCCTTTCACCTGGCCCTCTGCCCTCCCAACTGACCTACCACCCTTTCCAGAAAGATTCTTACTCCTGAAACTTCCAAACTCAGCCCTTCTACCTCCAAATACACCCCTAGTCCAGACCCATCCAGCCCTTGCAAGGGTCCCCCCTTCAAAACATCATTCTGCCCCTTCCAAATCCCAACTCCCCTCCTAAACATCAGTTTACCCCTTCGTCTTCCAAAACCCCTTCTTTCAAACTCAATGACACCCCTCCCAAACTCAGTTCTCACTATGATTTAGGTTTTGTGTGTGTTTGATATGTGCAAGTTAGTTTTTTGTCCATCCACACATGGAGGGTGTTAAATTGTCATACCTTATTAGGAATTTTAATTGATGTGTCCATTTCATTTTTGTGTGTGTACTTTACACCTACTTTCTATTAATGTGAGACAAATGCTGTAAGTGCTATGTTTGCTTTCACGACTTGCACTTACACATTACCCACATATGCATGTCATTTGGTTATGCTACTGATTGTCCCTGATATTCTTCAAGCCACGGATCTTGTGCACATAGAGGTTTTGAGACATGTGCAAAGGGGACTATGACCCAGGACCCCAGCCTTCCAGGGGCTTACTGTTGGTTGCATCCACAACAGTGTGGGTTTTGGACATCATCAAGCAGGAGCAACAGGGGCAGTATGAGTACGATCGGGTCCATGGTGGCACAGGACGTGGGAAGCTGAGTACAGGTGAATTTCTGTCTTATATCCCTCCCTTTCCGCCACCTCAGATGTGGTGGTTGGACCACCACAGTCACGCTGCCAGAAAGGCATATCGTAATTGGGCCGCCAGTAACACTGGTGGTTCACCCTCTGACAGAGGCATTGGCCCTATCCTGCTGTGGTCGAGAATTCCTGTTGGTGGCTGTGGGACCACGGTTGTCTTTCATCTATGAAACCGCATGCATCTTAGTAAGACCGTTGGTCCTCCTAGTCAGCGGCGGTGAAGCCGACGCGACGGCGGATGTGGGACCGATGAATTTTTAATCAGGCCCTAAATTTAGTAGTCTATTGATGTTATTATTGGGTCGTTTGTGCAAGGAAGAAGCCAGGGTTGGGTGCTGCTCTTCATCGGTAACGGTAAGCTAATTTGTTACTATTTGTAAGGTATTTGAAAGGTAGGAGGGATGTAGAAAGGTTGTGATTAAATGTGTGTGGTATGATTGCTGAGTTTATTGTGTTTTATTGTTTTTTTATGCTATTTGGTGTTGCACTGTTTTATTATGTGTTTTAGGAAGTAAAATGTTTTGTTACATAAGTTATGTGTAGTAACTATTTTTGTATAGTTTAATATTATGTATGTAAATATTTGGGAATGTAGTGTTTTGTGCAGGAGGGTGTTTTATCTATTTGTTGCAGGTTTCCGTTTCCTGGACGTTTCTAAGGAAAGTCTGACGTCCCATTTGTTTATTTTATGGAAATCTGAATTTGCTTTTTATAAACTAATTTTTTACATATATAGATTTCTTTGTTTTTTGCGTTTCCTGGAGCAGTTCGTTTAAAAAATATATATTTTACTCTTTTTTATGGAACCTACAGACTGTGGATTGCTTTTTTTTACCTACATTTTTGCATTTTTTGTTGGGCTTTTTGCCATTGTTTTGACTACTTTTTGGTGGATTACTTTTTTAACCTACATGGATGTGGAGAGAGATCTGCAGCACTAAAGTTTATTTTATTTATTTACAGTGGGTGGGATATGTGATATATTTAAAATAATGTAATTTTTATATATTTATTATGTTTTTTTGTTGAAAGTATGCGATACATTTTTAAAATTGTGTAGTTACTTTGGGGCCCATTACGATACCCGGCGTAAAAAAATCCGCCAGGCATGGAAGCGGCAAAAATCCGCCCGCACACACCGTCTGAACACCGACCACGCCATTACGATTACACAAACCGAAAACCGCCATCGGCGGAAAATCACACAAGATACCGCCCGCCATCGTCCGAGTCGGAGTCAAACCGCCCGCCACGGACGGAAACACGCACGACAACACAAAACCGCCCGCCCTCACGCCCGACACACCGCACGTGAGATTACGATCGCACCGCCATGAGCGCGGGAAAACTACAAATATACCGCCCGCCAGCGCAAACAACGCCGATGAGAACCGACACGGCAGAAGCCATGGCGCCCACGTCCCTGCACAGAAACCATCCGCTGACAAAAACAATCGCACACAACATGGCCAACAAGTCCACACAGCAAGGCACGCACAAATACACAAGCACAGTACACATCCCGAAAACACCCCCTGGACAAACAAAAACTACAAAGGCCAGAACCCCAGACACAACACACCTGAAAACAACAGACCATGAGGACACACCCACATAGGTAAGTACAAAAGCAGCACTCCCACAGACCACAACCCCTTGCAACATTGCAAACTAGAGAGGAGAGGAGAGGACACAGTGACACAGCAAGGACAGCAGCACACCACAGAAACGCACACATCACAACCACCACCACCACCACCACCACCAAACACCGGCACCACAAACCCCTGCACATTACACAACACACACCGCACCAGCACCACAAACACCATGGCACCACAAAGAATGCCCAAGTTCACGCCCATGGAGCTGACGGTCATGGTCGACGAGATCATCAAGGTGCACCCACAAATCTATGGGAACCTGGTCCAGCACACACCACTAGCCACCAGAAAGAGAATGTGGAACCGGATCGTAGACCAGGTCAATGCAGTCGGGACCTTGCCCAGGAACAGAGTCGAAATAAACAAACGGTGGAATGACGTCAAGAGCCTGGTCAAGAAGAAGGAGAGCAAGAACAGAGAGCTGGCTGCCGTCACTGGCGGAGGGAATCCCGCGCTCTTCAAGACCTTCAAAGCGTGGGAGGAGAAGGTGCGAGTCATCATACATCCCGAGATCCTCGCCGGATTAGCAGGGGGAGTGGAGGCTGGTAAGTACAAACTAATGTATACCAGCACACCGCTATGTACTCACATGCACTACCACCATGCCACAGCTCCCAGGGACAAACACCCCCATGTCCAGCACACAATACACAACACATCACACACACATGCAACAGACACCACCACACACAGCCCAAACCGAACAACTGTAAGATGCGTGGGGACATGTGTACACTCAGCCAGCCACGTAACCACCAACAGGTCCCCAAATATGCCAGAAGCGCCACAACGAGCACCCACCACACCCATGTGTCCGCCATAGCTGCACTAACCGACAAGTAACAGGTAAGTGGCAGGAACACAAAGTGCAGTGGGTGGGAGGGTGGACAGCCCAAGTACAAAACACACCAGGCCCCTAGTCCCACAGCACAGCAAGGAGGAGCATCCCCCACACCCCACAGCCACGTGTCAGCCACCGCAGTGCACAACGACAGCCGAAAGGTAGACATCACGGTCCACAGCAATCGGTGTCAGTGGGTGTCCAGCCACCACCACGACCCACAACACCCCCCACCCCCACAGACCTGCAACATGGAGCACCCCCGCTTAGAACCATGTGGCATCCAGTACAGTGCACGCACGAACAACCTGCAGGTGGGAAACTGGACAGGGCTGGATTACTGGAGGCATGAGGACCGTAACACGACCAACACATGGGACATGTCACGTAGCAGACGAACACGCAGCACCGCCCACCGTCACGAACAAGTGAACAATGTGCACACGGACATGAACCACAGACTCACACCCCACATGACCCATCACAAACACAGCAACACCCAAGGAGCCACGTCTGCATGCACAAGCCACACTGAATATAGTACCACACGGCAGCCACTGTACAACCCATCACACACAACCGAAACACCATTGAAGTCCTGTCCATGTAGCCCCTACTGCCTGTCAACCACACACCCCACAACTACGCCTATGTAAGACAAACAACACTAGACGCAACAGAGCGGAACAACATAAATGCACACGAACACCACTGAACCCATCAAACACACAGACACACCATGCACATACAACATACCATCCATCCCATCCGTCAGCCCCAGTCTCATGAAAGGCATGTCATCCGCACAGCTGCCACACATACAGCAGTCACGCTAAGATACATGCCCATGACCAACCATGTGCCAGAAGTCAATGAAGCGCACGACACACTGTGAGCAACAACACACAACATGGGCCACACCCCCCAAGCACTGCAGTGATGCACATGGCACAGGGCAGCACGCACACCAAGGAGATGGGACAACTGCAATACGTTGGCTGGCACACAACCATCACTCACTCATAACGATGCGTCCAATGCCATGTCCAGTAATCACAACAGACAGCAAATATGCAGGCCATGTCAAGCATGCACACACCTCAAACCATGCACTGTCATGCTGCCACAACACATGTCACGTTCGGCACCCATGGCTCACAGCATGTACCCCAAAAGCATATTCCATCCCAAATGCGAATCTGGGGCATGGCCCCCATGTTGCCATATGCGTTCCTAAGCGTCCCATCTGAACACCAAAAGCAAAGTACAAACCAGACCCAGGATGGGCCAGGAGCCCGCATACACCAGAGTCACAATAAGTAGGGGCACAGCAACACACCCATCGGCATGGCCAATCCGTCCCATGCCACATGTGCACAGCACACAGTCCCATTGTCAAGCACACACAACTACAAATGCTACAGCCACACACACGCCTCCGGGAAACCCATGTACGAGATTGCACGAACTGTTAATGTCAGACGACAAATACATACTTCGCCAGGTGCAACACAATAACAAATCTCATTCTCTCCACAGGTGACGAACTGCTGGATGCTGGGGATGGAGACAGCAGCCAGCACAGCCAGCCTACAAGCCCCCAACGAGGACACACGGATGTGGAGGATCTGTCCTCCTCTTCGGACACGGACCACCAAGCAGGCCCATCTGGTGTGGCAGGGCCCAGCCGCTCCCCAGGACCCCTCCTACCCACCAACCCATCATCCAGGGCTGCTGAACATTCCCAGCCCCCTGCTGCCACTGTCGTTGCGGCCACACCCACGGTCATTGCGGCCACACCCACGGTCATTGCGGCCACACCCACGTTCATTGCGGCCACTACCATTGCCGCAACCGCCACCATCGCCGCACCGACCACCACCGCCGCCACCACCACCACGTCTTCGCTGGCACCAGCCCCAGCGCAGGTGGTGGCCCGGCCGACTGGATCCACCCTGGGAGCCACAGCGAGGACCGTGGTGAGCAATGTGGCTAGTGGGCAGGCCGGTGGCAGCAGTACTGGTAGGAGGAGCAGGGTCAGGGAAACGCAAGTCTCCCCTGGGAGCCATGCCCTGCCTCAAATGGCCAGAGTCCTTGGGGCCTATGAAGAGGCCCAAGAACAATGGGTCAGGTCTGCTTCAGACACGCGGGAGGTGCTGGGGGTGCTGAGGTCCATGGACGACCGTATGGGCCAACTCATGGACCTCATGGGCCAGCTGGTGGTGGCGGTGAGGTCACAGCCAGGGACAGCAGCTCCACCACCGCCACCACCTGCCGGGGCGCAGGGTCGAGCAGCAGTGTCCAGTACCCCTGCGTCCACAGCCAGTGAGCACACCTCACCCCCACCAGCAGGTCGCCACCACACACCCCCTCCCAAACGTGGAAGGGGCCGTCCGAAGTACAAACAGATCTCCCGGGAGGACTACGCACGCTCCAGACGCAAGTGAGGCAGCCAGCCAGCCTTCCTTGACCACCCACTGCATTGACTTGGACTACGATCCCACTCCACACAGCCATCTGGATGGCATGTGTCTGTTGGACCATGGACATGGAACAAGTGGGTACACCCTGAGCATCACGCAGCCGTGACCGACAGCTCATTGTCACTGCACGCACCACTTTTGTCATCACCTCGCACACAATCACATGTCACAGTTTGAAATAAATGCACCTCTTACACAAACTGCTGTTTGTGCCCTGTGTTTTATTTGTACGGAATACAACGGCCACCTTGGGCGGAAAGGCACCTGATGCGTGGCATGGCAATGGAACCGGAGGGCCTGTAGGGACCTAGGGGTGGGAGACAGAACAGGAGCACATTCAATGAGTGTGTCACACACCCATCACACAGTACATGTCAACAACTACAAGCAATGTACACACATCGCACAGAGCAATAGGGCACAATGCCACAGCCACCAACAGTGGCATACTACCCTGGCCATGGAGCGTTGACACACAGCACGCAGTGAACAAACGGCCACCCTGACACAGCACACACACACCTGCACAGATACAGCCACATCAGCCGTCGTACATGGACACTCACCGTCAAGTGAAGTAGTGGGCGATGAGCTGCTGCCGCACATTACCAGCTTCCTCCTCTCCACTGTCCTCCTCACTCGAGCTGTCCTGGTCTGCGGGCTGGGGCCCTGGTTGATCTCCGTCATCCACGATGAGGGGGATCTGCTTCCGAATGGCCAGATTGTGCAGCATGCAGCACGCCACCACTATCTGGCACACCTTCTGTGGGGAGTACGCCAGCGCACCTCGGTGCGGTCCAGGCACCTGAACCTGGACTTGAGGAGGCCAAAGGTACGCTCGACCACACGTCTGGTCCTCCCATGTGCCTCATTGTAGCGATCGTCTGCTGGGGTGCGAGGATTCCTCAATGGACTGAGCAGCCATGCCCCATTCGGGTACGCAGAGTCACCTGGGTGTGAGGGACACAGAGAACCGTTGCTATTCCAACTGGACAGGGGACAGCATCGCACAACCAGCACGCTACACCACTCCACATACTCACCGACAATACAGCCACGATCCTGTTGCAGATTGGACATCAGTCGTGGCAAGATGCTGTTGCGCATTATGTGTGCGTCATGGGCCGAGCCTGGGAACTTTGCACACACGTGGGTGATCACCATGTCCGCAAGGCACACCACTTGCACATTCAGGGAGTGCGTGTGCTTCCTGTTGCGGTACAGGTGCTCAGTGGCCTGTGGTGGAACAAGGCCAACATGTGTGCAGTCAATGGCTCCAACGACGTGTGGGATTCTGCCAAGGGCATAGAATGCACCCTTCACTGCCGCCAATTCACGAGCCCTGGGGAAGCGGATGTACCTGTTTCGGTACAGCATCATGGCTGCCAGTACATCCCTCAGCACCTTGCTGAACATGGGCTGGGACATCCCTCCTCCACTGCCCACTGTGTGCTGGAATGACCCAGTGGCGAAGAAATGCATGGCGGCCATCACCTTAGCCGTGGGGGTGACAGCTGTCGGATACACCCTGCGGGGACGGAGATGGGGTTCCAACATGGCACACAGTCGATGCAGGGTTGGCCTGTCCAGCCGAAACTTCCTAATGACCTCTGTATCGTCCATGTCCGCCAGCAATTGGTATGGGCGGTCAATGTTCGGTCTCCGCCTAGGGAAAATGGCAGTGGACACATGTCAAAGCAACACAACACATAGCAATTTCGCATACACATCACTGACATGACTGAGCAAGCACATGAGCCACAGCCCAGCTGTCAAGCTGGGACGGCACGGCCACAATACACTTACACAGGTCTCCCAACAATGGCAATGGCTAGTGATACAAACCACTGCCATGTGCATGCACATGGGGATCTAGGCCCCAATGACTTGCGGGGCTTGCTGATGGGGACTGACTGCATATTCGTCAAGCGGCAACGCCACGGCAACATGAATGTCTGCTGAGCATGGAACTGCTTCCGAGGCTGGATGAGTATGGCACACGACGACGACGATGTGGGCACAGGCTGAGCGGCCAAAACAAGTGGGACCTGTGGCACGAGGGGATATGAGACAGTAGTAGGTGTCAGCACTGCACCCTATGTACAGCACTGTACGGATCACACCTCCCGAAACATTGACAGGTGTCCACATTGACAGCCCCATGCCAAGACGGCTGTGTGCTTGCAGTCACACGTCACAGGTGAGAGGTTACATTGCACGTGCCAGATGGCAGACGTACATAGTGGGAGCTGGCATGTGTGTGCATGTGTCTCCTGTTCAGGATCCACCAGATGGGCGCTGACTCTGTACTGACCATTGGACACAGCATGTTCCGTGGAAGGCTTGTGTGTGTGGGATGGTGGCACTGGATGTGCCTCCGTTGGGTGGGGGGCCATGCACAGGGCGGGTACGTCGATGATTGCGCATTGTTGGTCACGGTGGGTGCACCCACTCAGATGTGTTGCCCTGTGTTCAATTCCTATGTCCGCATGATGATGGACTGTAGATGTGGGCAGACTACACATTGGTCGATGTGCTGTCTATATGCATGTGCCTTCACACCAGGCACAGCTGCCCCTGCACATGTGACCCCTGCTGGACTCGCTGCTGGGTCTGTGGAGCTGATGCACCTTCTGTGCGTGGGGCGGACAGCTCTCCTCACTTCCCTCATTGCACATGTCATGACTTTGCCGCAGGTGACATGGATCATGGAGGGCCCACATGTACGCGTGGGTAGGCTACACATGATTGTTCACTGGTCGCCACCCCCAGTCAGTGTTTCGAATGGGAAGGTTGTCGTGCTGGTGGTATATTCGATGTGGCGGATGGGCGGGCCTAGGTGCGGGCTTACATTCCGGACATGGGGGGTAGTTGGATTGGCGACTAGTTGCAGTACACACGGGACACGTCTCTTCCTTTCCACATCTGGGTCATCCCTTGTACTCACTGACAGTGATACAGTCATCTTCGCCCCAGCCCTCATGTCCTCCCCTCGCTCCCCCAATATGCATGTGCACCTGCGAGGCTAGCGCTTGCACAGGCAGCCCCAAGCTCGCACCAGAGAGGGCAAGGAGTGTATGTGTGGGTCCAGTTGCACGAGTGGGCTGTCTCAGGGTATGATGTGTTGCGGGACGCCGTCCACCTGCGTGGTGCCCCAAATGGAGACCCGGCCTGCATGGACTATGCATCACAGTCTTCGCCTTCCGGATCCGCCACCTGCGACACCCAGTGGCTGTGGCTGCCCTTGCGGCCATGCCGCGTCCGTCTGTGACTGATGGCCCACACATTCACTCTTTGGCCTCTCTGGGGAGGGCTCGGGGTGGTGGCACACGCGCTTGCACTTAGTCGCAATGGCATGTGGCGTGGTTGGTATAATGGGCAATGGATGGGATGGTGCGAGCCACCTCCCGTGACGTCAGTGCTGCTCGTGCTGTGGTGCGTCCCCCTACACTTCCATTTGACTTGTGCCATGCTAGACGTTGAGGTTCTATTGCCTGCGTGATATGACCAGGAGGAGCGCGAGGAGACCTCTCACACACCATGCTCCACTGCCATCCCGTGCCCTGTATCGCCTGTGCGGATTGACTATGTTGGGGTTACACCTGGTCGACTGGGGCTGTGTGTGCCTTGTCAAGGGGCATGGCGGGCGCACAACAAGATCCAGCTTGTCCACAGAGGGTGGGCTGAGGTGCGCCTAGTACCGCTTTGTACGTGTGCCCGGCTGCTGTGCACACACGTGTTCACTCCCCCCGACAGGTGTCCTCTCACAATGCCCAGGGAAGCGGTGGTGTACTGTTCATGACCCCTCCCGACACGGCGTGCTCCAACTTGGCATGTGCGCATCTACCCGTCACACAAACCCACCCACCTGAGCACTGCGTCCATACGACTTCACACGACACATGTGTGTCTTCCACAGTTGTGCTACTCATTTGCGTTGACATCCAATACCAGTGGACTACATGGTCATGTCACGACTGCCGTGTACTTCACATACTCTCATCCTCTCTCATTCGTACTTGTGAAATGAGTCAGCGGAGACAGTTTTGGTTTCAAACATTATATTGAGTCTTCTGTCCTCTGTGATGCAGTATAGTGGACACTACTGGCAGCGGAATACATGTTGAGGATATACTGAGCATGATTGCAAATGGGATAGGGTGTGGGGTTACATGTGATTGGCTGTTGCATGTGGGATGTGGGCTTCAGAGTTACATCTGCTTGGCCAAGGCTGTGCTAATGTACATTTACGTATAGCTGCGGAGCTGCGGACTTTGACACAGACGGTATACATGTAGCCTACCAGACCGCTTGGCATCATGGGCACAGTCCATCTCAGTTCCATGTGACAGGTTTGCTGCGGTTGTTCCTCATGCACGCGTGCATGTGAGATGACATCAGGGCATGTGCTTGCGTGCATGCAGCGGCGTGCCACTTGTTGTTGCAATGTGGTGGTTACTGGACATGTCACAGTCACTGGGGTCGTGTTGTTGTTGTATGCACTTGTCGTCCATGCAAAGGTCCTGGTATGGGATTCCCGGGGCGGGAGTGGGAGGGGTGCAGCACCCACAGACTCCAGGCGACCTATTCATGTCCACTGAGCGGTGTGTGTGTCCATGGGCGCTGGATCCATGTCGTGTCCTGGTTGTTCGTGCAGTTCCGTCCATGTGGGTGCGATACACAGACCCCATGCCACTGCCTCCCACGATGCATGCGGTGTTCCTGGATGTGATGGGGAACAGTGTGCATGTCCCGGTCATATCCGATGTCATGGCGATGTCGTTGATGGTGTGGTAACAGTTGCCGGTCGTTTGGTATGGCTGTTGTGGTGGTGACTGGCCAGTCCGTGCGGAAGCTAAGCATGGGTGCGGGGTTGGACATCATAGGTCAATCGGGGAACCTGCGTTGTGGTCCGACGAATTTACAGGTTGTCAGGTATGCGATGCCGTCCAGCAGGGCTTCCATGTCATTGGTGGTGTACATGTTTGCCAGCCAATGTAGCGGATGGTGGCTGTCAAGGTGTTGTTCGTAAGTTGTCCCTTGGAGGACCATGATGGGGCATGCTGGGTGACATTCGATGTAGCTGTTCTCGATGATCCGTCGTGTGGAGGCACAGTGGTCCCATTTCAGTGCGGGTGCGATGTTGGCCACATACGCCATGCCCCCATAGGCAGAGCAGGCCCTGTCGTGTGCGTCCAGAGGGAGGAGTAGTGGTAGCAGGTCCGCCTTTAGACAAGCCGGGTTGGAGAGGCATATCTCCACGGGATGCTGGTAGGGACACCTCCGACAGTAGAAGACGGGCATGACGCAGCTGAACAATGTGATGCGGTAAGTCAGTCGGTAACTTACGTTCAGCAGGGACAGGAGATCGCATCCCAATATATGTATCAGGTTGGTTTTGTACAGCTTGAGCTGTCCGGCGTAGTTGGGTAGGTGTGTTGCGGTTGCCATTTCGCAGCGGTGCGTTGTGGTGGCGTGCTCCGGCTGTGTGTGCAGTCTGCAATGTGCACGCTCCGAGGTTGCTGTGAGCTCTGTGTAGTCGTAGGGGGACAGGACTTGTGTTCTGTTGGCTTGTTTGGAGGACACGGGCCCTCATCCCACATGCTTCTCAGACAGTTCAAGGTCAGTGATGTGTGACTCCTTCCAATTAACTTGCATGTGGCCGACATGGGGGAGTGTTTTCTTCTTTCTTCCCCGTCCGTTGTGTGCTTCTGTGATATGCGCTATCTGCCCTGTGGTCGGTCTCCTCGGCATGCCTGTGTTGGTCTTTTCTTGGACAATGGCTGTATTCACCGGCTTCTTTCGTAGGGCTGTGGTTTCGGAGTTGGAATGGAAGGTCATTCAGTGCTGTCTGCTCTCCCTTGTGTGGGCGGCAGGCTGCCTTTCCGCTCTGCGTTGGGCCTTGTGTGTGAATGTTATTCTTGGGCCACCTGTTGTCGGTCCCCGGGCTCTTTGGTGTTCCGTTTTATATGTCTTGTTCATATGTGCAGGGTGGTATGGGTGTTTCAGTGTGGTACTGGCGTTCCTCTTCCCGAAGGGTCCCTGCTTCTCCTAGTTGGTGTTGCCGCCGCTGTGTGCTTCGCCATGTTTGTTACACTGGGGTGTGTCCTGCTGTTGCGTGACTTCACTGACATGTGTGCGTCGGTTGTGTGGCGTTGGGTGTTGTCCGTGAATTGGGCGTTGGGGACATGTCTGTGGCAGGCCTGTCACGTGTCATGTGCGTTCGGGGTGGGGCTGATGTGTGTGCTGCTTGGTTGTGTCCCTGTGCCTGTGTGCGACGCATGCATGGCGCTGCGGTTGGCCTCTGCGTTGTGCGCATGTGTGGCGGCGTCATCGCCGCTTTGGGGCCGTGACGGGGTCATTGGTTCCTAGTCCCAGGTGGTGTGTACACATGTGTTACGCGATGTTACGATTTGGCCTGTGTGTCATATGTGGATGCAATGGTGGATGTGTAGTGTACACGCGCTGGGGGGGTTGTCCGCTTTTTCCGCCCTTGCACTGTGTGCGCTGTTTGCGTGCACTTGTTGTGTGTGTGCCTACCTGCGTCTCCGCGGTACGTTGCGTCCTTGGTGGTGCATCAGCAAGAGCATGGGGAGGGCCTGCAGTGCTGGATTCATGCTCGGGGAGCCGCTTCTTCGTTGTCCGTGCTCGGCGTCCGTGTTACCGCTTCGGTTTGTCGTACGGTATCTCTTGGCCGTGGGAGCCGTTTGTTTGCGGCATCGTAATTTATGCGCCGGGCGGGACATGTTTTCGTCGGACGGTGTGTGTCAGTTGGGCTGCGCCGCTACGTGTACGGGCGCACTTTGATGGCGGACGGTGTTGCTGGCTTGCCGGCGGTGTTTGGCCTACTTTTCGCATCGTAATTGGGCGGGCGTGTGGACTGCTGCGTGCCGGCGGTAACTGGTGGTTTTTGCATCCGCCAGCACGGCGGTTGTGCTTCCGCCCGCCATCGTAATGACCCCCTTTGTTAGTTTTATTTTTTACCTAATAATAAAAAAAAATGTAATCCTACTTTTAATATTTTTATCATAACAATGAGTAATACAAAATTTAGGATTATTAATTCACTAATATAATAAAAATATTATATTAGTATTTAAAAACATATTTAAATTATTTTGGTGTACCATGTTGTAGTTTCTAAGCCGCCTGGTATAATTTATATGTGTGGAGGTATATTTTTAGGATAAATTGGATCATAGCTTGCTCAAACTCAATAATATTTTTGGGGAGAGAGTAGTTGTTTGTTTGTTGCTTAATGTGGTTTAGCAGTTCCATGTAGGTACTGCCTTGTTTGTTTGGAAATAATGCATACACACGAGGTATATTGTTTTTTTTTTAATTCACCATGTATGGTGTATAGTTGATGGAATGCCTTGGGACACATTTTAAAAGTGCCATCCATCATCCATGTTTGGCATTGGACAAGTTTGAGTAAGTTGTTAGGGGTAGCACAGATTAGTATACGTTTGTCATTACTTTTGCTATCATATCATACAAATTGTTCCTCTCTATGGGTCATTGTAAGGTGTGGTGGGTTGTCTATATCCCTGTATGTTTTATGAGCAGGTGGGGTATCGCTGGTGGCCCTTTTAGTTCAAATTATGAGGCATCTTAAAGTAAGTATTGATGGTTACTGGCCTGTTGTATGTTCTGGTACGTGGGGTAGTATATATTTCAGTATTTGTGCTAAATGGGTACTAGTGCTTGCTTCTCCTATATTTTCTAACACTTCTCTTACTTCTATTTCTGTTACATTGGGAGGGTGGTTATGCTCTTTTACATTAAATATTACAGTGTCTTTAGTAATTACCCTCCCATAACATACATTAGAAAAATATTTTGTACATTTCCAATTAATATGCTCAGTAGAAGCCTTTTCTTGACTGTAGTTGTGTCCCATGTAACACAGTAACAGTTTCCCCTTCTGTGGTACATTTTCCACCTTTTGTCTTCATGTCTTTATTTACTGTAATAATATGAATATAGAAAAATTGTTATTCACTTCATGTTCTTTATTAATATACAGTTTAATATACATTTTCTATTTTTTCCAAAACTTACATGTATGTTGCTCAGAGAAGGTTTGAAACTGGTGTATTTTCTGTTGGAAGGGAAAACGTAGTTTTATTCATTGCATATAATATATTATTGATGTTTAATGGCATTTAGGCTATTCAGGCTTTTAACTGTTGCAGTATGTTTAAAGCAGTTTTTTAGACATACTTACTTTTTTTTAAAAAGATCTTTGATGTTTAGCTGTAGCTGGAGTTTAGTTGAAGGTTGGATAATCTGTTGAAAAGGACAAACGTTAAAAACTAGGTTAGTAATTGTTTATTAACAATTGTTTTTACAAGGTAAAATTATTTAACTTCATATTTTAAATGTAATTACTACTTATTTGGAGAAGTGGATGTACAGTTGTATATGTTTCGGGCTTGCATTTTGCAGGGAAAATCTGGTGGAGTTTCCTCCTCATCAAATGTTTGGCATTTTTTGAGATATTTGTTGCTGTTACTACTCTGGCTTTTATGTTCTTTGTTTAACTGGTTAAGCTATTTTATTGGTTATAGTTTATTATTGGTTATTTTAGCTTCATTTCATTTTTTCCAAGTATGTCCTTATTTGGAAAATGCCAATTAATGTTTTTTTATGCTTGTATTCTACATAACTGAATTTATTTAAGATTATATGTATTTATTTTAAGAAAAATAATGGTGTTTGTGAATATAAATATGTGTTGTATGTAAGTGGAATATACATTTGTGTAATGTATAATTTAGAGGAGTTTTCTGTTGGTATGCTTTAAATGAATTAGTTTGGTTAAGTAAAATATTATAATTTATGTATATATTGTAGGTATTATAGTAAGATATATTTTTTGTTTGTTGGTTTAAATATTGTGTTTTCATAATTTTTACTGTTATTTATAACTTGTTTTTATGATATTTATGTAGTCAATATTGTTGATTTCAATATTTTTACATAGTCTATGGTTAGTTAAAGGTCGCGATATTTTTGATTTCGATATATTTTAGATTAGATATTTTTGACATCGATATTTATGTGTACGAAATTAGTGTTTTTAATTAAGTATAGGGACTCGATATTTTTGTAAAGGATATTACATTTTCAATAATTCTGTAGGTAGATATTTTTGGTCTTGATATTTTGTCAGTGATCCCCTTGTTCTCCTCTAGTGAAAAATTATTTCACATCTCTTACTGGCAGCTTAACAGACTATACTGTAACTTTGGTGAGAGGATCTC
Organism: Calotriton arnoldi; assembly: GCA_963921515.1. Lineage (NCBI taxonomy): Eukaryota > Metazoa > Chordata > Amphibia > Caudata > Salamandridae > Calotriton > Calotriton arnoldi. The sequence goes on from CAWUFW010000777.1 coordinate 2,382,516, forward strand.
ACTCCAAACACCAACATGTGAGCACAAAGTGTTTGGCTACTCCTAGGGTATGAACTAAAGAATGATTTCGGCGAGTTTTATAAAATGTGAGACCCTAGCCTGAGATCCTGACATACTTGAACAAAGATAATAGAGACCTGACTTGTTCTAAAGATTATATGCTCAAGGCATCTTGTTCCAGGACAAAGCTTTCCTCAATGGAGACTCCTGAGCGACTCAATGGTTATGTTCTTTGAACCAATTGTGAACCTATTAGAGATATATAGTGGTGTCATGGGATGCGGGAAATTGTTTTGGGGGAGGGAAGACCCTTTTTCCGTTATTATATTCATAGTTTATTTTAAAGTGGGTGTGCCCGCCTTTCTGTTGTACACTTTCTAAAATCTTAATGAAAAAACATTGAAACATAAAAATATCTTGTATCCTGCTACCGTCATGTGAAACCACATTTACAATTACCATTGCAGTTAAACAAGCACTCATCTGGATAAAAACATCCTTTATACATTACTTAATTGTCCATTCATATATTTTTCTGTCAGTTCTGTATTTGAAAGGCCCTTCAACAGCATTCAATAAAAACTTTCAGTGTGAACCACTCTACTGTTTTGTGACATGAAATCCGCTCCCTACAGAGTAGAAAATTTTCTCAGGTTTTATAAAACAACAAAAACATTAAAATGAATGTTAAACCTATTTTTTAAATATAACCCAAAATATAGTTTTCTGCAAGCAAAATATCACTATGTATGTTAAGACTACCTGAATATAAAGGCCACCCAGTTAACATTTGCCCGTGATTTATGCCCATTGTGCTTTGACATGTCCCAATTAAGTTCAATAGGGTTTTTGTCAACAGTTCAACCTTTGGCAACCTCGAACAGGCCAGTTTATTTGCCGATATTGTCGCGCAGAGAGTTGCCAGCTTCCACTTCTCCTTTGAGATACATAAAAAAGACAGTTTTGACAAGTGTCTAGCATTAATAAAATTTCAAACTCTTTGTGATATTTTATGTGAAGTATTGAATTCATTTATCATAAATATGCAGTTCACTATCCATTTTATGCCCATTAAGCTGTTCCTGTGCCATGACCCTAAAGAGCTAACATAGCTCAACTACCCAGTACACTGTGCTTCATAAACAAAATAATATACGTCTCATGTTTAATTTCCTAGCCGCACCTGGTGCTGACTTTGGTAGGGGGCACTCTGTTTAAAAAAGAAATATGGGTTTAAAAGCAGGTGAACTTTGTTGTATATCCAGCAGTTTTCAAGCAACAATAAAAATGTCAAGATGACTCTGGTGAATATTTTTCCTGCTGGTTAAAGATCGGAATTGTATTTAGTGGCAGTTTTCATAAAGTAACACAGCTATATCTTTCCATTTGGAAATTACGCTTATAAAATGTAATAAGGTAACCCCAATGTAATTCTATGGGAGATATAGGCCTTGAAGTAGTAAAAAAATAATTTACGAGTTTTTCACTGTCAGGACATGAACAGCTTAAAAGCACATGTTCTGCTTCTTAAATAAATTGCACCCTCTCCTCTGGGCTGTTCAGGGCCTACCCTAGAGGTGACGTATATGTATTACAAAGAAAGGTTTGGCCCAGGCAAAAGGTTTAACTTGCCAGGTTGAAATGGAAGTTTAAAACTGCACACACAGACTAGGCAATGGTATGCCTGAGACGTGTTTAAAGGGCTACTTAAGTGGGTGGCACAATCAGTGCAGCAGGCCCACTTGTAGCATTTAATTTACAGACCCTGGACACGTAGTGCAATCTACTAAGGACTTATAGATAAATTAAATATGACAAATATGGGTATGCCAAACAAACTATGTTTAGTTGAGTGAGCGCACGCACTTTAGCATTGGTTAGCAGTGGTAAAGTGCACAGAGTCCTAAGTCCAACAGAAGCAAAAATACAACAAAATTGGAGTCAAGCAGGCAAAAGGTTTGGCAGAAGACCACCCTAAGGCTGTCAGGTCTAACATGTGTCCATCCCAAACTGAAAGTGGGGAGAACTACCCAACCACCTGGGAGCTCTCACCACTAAGGCAGAAGAACCTGAAGAGACCATCAGCATTAGTGTGGTCTGACTCAGGTCTATGTTCCACCATCAAGTCCATTCCCTGTAGGGAGATGGACCGCTTCAAAAATTTTGGATTCTCACCCCTCATTTGGATTAGCCACCTGACGGGCCGTGGTTGGTCTGAACCTTGAAGTGAGTCTCAAACAAGTATGGTCTCAGCTTCTTCAATGCTCAGACCAACCCAAACGATTCTCTCTCAATAGCATTCCACCTCTGTTCCCGGGGAAGCAACCTCCAGGATATGAAAGCTACAGGTTGGTATATGCTCCTTATCATTGAGCTGTGAAAGGACTGCCTCAATGTCATTCTCTGAGGCATCTGTTTGTACGATGAATTTCCTGGAAAAATCAGAAGCCTTGCACACAGGGCTGTGCACATGGCCTTTTTCAGGGAGTTAAAGGCTTTCTAGCAAGCCTCTGTCCAGATCACCAATTAGGGCTGCTTCTTAGAAGTCAGCTCAGTCAAGTGGGCAACAATGGTGCCATATTCATTGACAAACCTCCTGTAATAACCTATGAGGCCCAGGAAGGCCCTCACCTCAGTCTGAGTCTTTGGGGCTACCATGCTATGATGGTCTCTATCTTGGTCTGGAGGGGCTGCACCTTACCCCCTCCCACAAGGTGTCCCAAGTGCACCACAGATCCATGCCCTGTCTGGCACTTACTGGCCTTGATAGCCAGGTCTGCTTTCTGAAGGGACTGAAACACTTCCTGCAGATGAAAGAGGTGGTCCTTCCAGAAGCTACAGAAGACAGCTATGACATCCAGGTAGGCAGCACTGAAGGCCTCCATACAGGCCACAACCTGATTCATCAGCCTCTGGAAGGTGGCAGGAGATTTATTCAGTCTAAAGGGCATCACTTTAAACTGAAAGTGGCCCTCTGGGGTAGAAAAGGCTGACCTCTCCTTAGTCTCTTCAGTTAGGGCAATCTACCAGTACCCTGAAGTCAAATAAAAGGTACTCAGGGTTTTGTCATTCTGTAGATGGGGTGAACATCATTCTTTGTGGCTGAGTTGGAGCGAGCCCTCTGTAGCCCACACAGAACCGGAGTTCTGGGATGGCGCCCAGAAGAGCCTTTGGTACCAGCACCACTGGGCTGGACCAGGGGCTACTGGAGTGCTCAATCATCTTTAACTTTAACATTTTAGAGACTTCCTCTTTGATGCTGGCCCTCACTTTGCTTTGTCAGACAGCCTGAAGGACTGGGGGTTTGTTTCCTGTGTCAATGGCATGGGTACACTACTCTTGTAATGCCTATATTCACAACAATCATATCACTTGGGACTTGGGACTTGTTTTTTGTTTTCATTATTGGTCTGATTTATAATTTTTTTAAAATATATTATGATTGTTGTTTTTTCTATAATTGCATCACTGAGCCATTGTAGTTTATATATTGTTTATTGGCCCCAGGCTCTGGGGAATAGAGCTGCCCCTGTTTGATATAATCACTTTCTAAAAGTGGTGTTTCTAAAATGGTAATGTCAAATCCAACTTAACCACTAAAGAGGATTTGTCACTACCAAAACATGTAAAATTTAAAGTACATGTCTATCTTTTAGTTACACAGCACCCTGCCTATAGGGCTACCTAGGGCATATATTAGGGGTGACCTGTGTGTAATAAAAGGGGAGTTTAAGGCTTAGCAAGTGGTTTTAAATGCCAAGTCGAAGTGGCAGTGAACTGCACACACAGGCCCAGCTATGAATGCTTGAAAGGCTACTGGTGTGGGGGGCACAACCAGTGCTGCAGGCCTACTAGCAGCATTTGGATTGCAGGCCCTGGATATATGGTATACCACTTTACAAGGGACTTATAAGTAAACTTAATATGCCAATCAGGTATACACCAATGTCACCATGTTTAGGGGAGAAGCACAAACACTTTAGCACTTGTTAGCAGTAGTAAAGTGCTCAGAATCTTAAGGCCAACATAAAGATACAGCAAAAAGTGGAGGTAAGCAGCCAAAAATTTGGGGAAAGACCACCCTAAGAATCACAGGTTTAACACGACCCTTTCCCTTGGAAACGATTTTGAGGCCCTTGAGAGAACTCCTCCTTTTTATCTCCCCCCTCCTCCTTCTGGTGGGAAATCTGACCACCCTTTGGGAGTCCTTCCCAGATGCCTTTTTGGATACACTGGTTTTGACTCAGAGGTCCACTTCCTCTGAAATCTTCCTGGGGTGAGTCATCTTGCTATCTACAAGGTGTTGGCACAGCTCTGTAAAACCAATATTGGAGCGTGTGCTCCCTCAAAATCAAGTTGTTCAGCCCGATGTAATCATCTACCTTACTGCCCCTCAACCAGCCCATCAGTGCCTTGTTGGAGGAATCTAGGAAGTCCACCCAGGTCTGGATTGGGAGTTTGTGGCTGTCCCTGAACTGCTGCCTGTATCGTTTAGGTGTCATCCCAAATTTATAAAGAAGAATGGCTTTCATGGGGGTATACTTGGTCTGGTCCTTGACCTCTAGTGTCAGGTGTGTGTCCTTCCCAACTGTGGGCATGTACTCCCACAAGCTCCCCCTCCCAAGTACTCCTCTGGGACTTTGTGTACCCTTAGAGCCACTCCATATGCTGAGAACTACTTATCTATGCCGTCTCCCACCACATAACTGAGCACCAGGTCATTGGGTGTGCAAACTTTCACCTCTTTATTGGGCACTAATGGTATGCTGCTGCCCTGACTGCTGGACTCCACTTGCATGGCTCTAATGTCCAGCTCTCTGAGACTTAGCTCATGGGCTATTCTCTTTTCTTCTTCTTCTCCGAGAGAGAGGAACCGGGAGCTGTTTAAGCAGGTCCTGCACATGTACTCCCAAACATGAATATAGTATATCTGAATGGTATGCAGTTTCTAAGTGTAAAGGTGAGTGTTCAGGTCTGTGAAAAAGTGCCCTCACACACCCCATAGGATGTCATGCTTCATCATTTGGGCCTGCTCCTCGTCGGGCCGGCGCTGCAATGCCCGACGGGCACCCGCGAAGGGGCTCTTAGGCAGAGATCTTTTTGTTGAAGCCGTTTGGTGCGTGTGGGTGTGTGGAATAGGTAGTGTAGTGAGTGCAAGGTAGTGTCTAAAATAGGTTTAGGGCAACCCTATTGCCTAAATGTTATTCCTAGGGTGAACTAACCTAACTAAAAACAAGGAACCCTAACCGGATACAATGGTCCTAAAGGGTATGTGTGGTGTAAAAGGTCAATATTTTTCTTGCCTGTGGTAGCCCGTAACGGTCTCGTGGCAATTCGTCAGGACCAATAGTTGTTTGAGAGAGTATCTCAACTCTAATACTACCGCAATGCTGGTTCTACAAGTGAAAGGATGCAATAGTTACCAGCTTTGCAAGTGAATACCAGGTCCAATTCACCTAGTTTTCTGTGACCCCAACAGTTGAGGGTCTGTGATGACGGGAGCGTTTAGTCAGAGCGCATCGTTACTCGCGACAGGCGGCGGCGTGGCAACTAACCATACTCCAACCCCAGCTCTGTTTCCCCTTTTCTTCCATGGCTAGTCTATTTTCCTTCACAGCTTTTTCTTTCTCCAATTTCAATTTAGCAAGCTCCAACTGGAGCTTTCTTTTTTCTCTCCTATCCTCCAACTCGAATGAAGACAGGCACTTGGAAGACACACTGCTCCCTGGGAGGGATTTCCAGCCCTGGAAGTAGGTTACCCCCCTCCTCAACAGACTACCTTCTAAGGGACTTCTGTTGGTCTTGTGCCAATTCCTCCTCATCTAACTCTTCTTCATCATCTGTTGGGGTCTGATGGGCCTCTGCCCATTCCCTTAAGGCCTTTTGGTGCTGTGCCTTCTTAGTGGTCCTCTTAACGGGCAACCCCCTCTCTTGTCAAAACTCCTTGAGCTCGGCTACTGTGTAGTTCTCCGGTTTGGCCAGCTCAAACTCCATCTTTTGCAGGTGAGGTAACAGACACCACAGTCAGGTAGGGTGAGAGTAAATTTGGAAAAAATCAGAAAGCCCTATCAGGGGCAATTTACTCACACTGGTCTTAGATATGGGATGGTAGTGTACTCCAAATTACACTAGGACACTCTAAGAACACAAGTCCTATCCTCACCGCTGATCACCAATGTTAGAATTTGGGTTACTGGTTGAATGGGGTTTGAACCCTGATCAAGAAGCAACCACAATCCTAGTCAGGGTAAGAGGCATGCAAACCTTAAATTAACCTGTGCTCACCTTCTAGTAGCTTGGCACAGAGCAGTCAGGCTAAACTTAGAGACAATCTCTACAGTATTTGTGCAGCACTTCAAACAGTAAAAACCATGAAAGCACCACACAAAAAGATCCCACACCAGGGTTAGAAAAATAGATTTTATTTTAATAAATAAAACAAGACCAAAACCACAAACATCCGATTAGTAGAACTGAGATATTGATTTTTAAAGTTTATAGTGGAATATAGCACCAAAAACACAAAGCGCCAACAAGGGATATCTAGTTGCACCAGACTGGGATAAAGTTACAAGTTCAGGCTGACACGATAGAGCACGGGCCGGCTACAGGGATCAAGTTAGGCCCACTGAACAAAGTACCTTAAAACCTGGTTGAGGAGTGTTGTATGGATCCAAGGCTAAGAAGCAGTGCACAGTCAAATTGATGCGCCAGTTCCGAGATGGGGCGAGGCTGTGGTGCGAGGTCCTGTTGCATCATCATCGAGGATCACGTTGACATGGCTTGCAATGTGAAGACCGGGCGTCAACTTGCAGCTTGCTATGCGTCAGTACTGAGGAGCAGTGAGGCTGTGATGCTGAGGTGGGTGTCGTCGTCGAGCTGCTGTCGAGAGATGCCAAGACCTGGATCGGAGATTCGGTGCGCCATCGATGATGCATCTGTTCTGAAGACTGTGACGGCGATGACAACCTCCTGCGCAGTGCCCAATCCAGCAACAGCAGTAACGTGTTGGTTCTGCTTGAGGATGAGCCACTCAGCCGAGGAGATGCGTAGGTTCAGCTAGAGAATACGCCCTCAGCTGAGAAAATGCGTCAGTTCTGCTGATAAGCACCTTAGGCCCACTTCCATGGGTTCAGGACTGGGGTGGCACCACTTGGCAGGGTAGACTCACAGATGGCAGAGTCCGAGTGCAGATGCAAGGTTGTTGGAAGCCTGTTAAGTCCCTGAGGCTTCAAGTCAGGAAGCCAGCCAACTAGCCCTTGGAGTCACTCTGGGTTCGGAGTTCAAGTGGTGCAGGTTCAGTTCTTCTAACCCAGGCAAGGAGGGCAGCAAGCAGCAAGTCGGTAGGGCAGCAGTTCTTTTAGAGCAGCAGCCCAGCAGAGTGGGAGTCTTTCTGTACCACAGCAGTCCTTCTTCCTGGCTGGGTGTCCATGGGTCCAGGAGTGTACTGAAGTAGTGGTGTCTGAGATCAAATACGCAAACCCAACAGTGCCTTTGAAGTGGAGGAGACTTCAAAGACAAGCCTTTAAAGTGAACAGATGTCCTTTCCTGTCGGACCTGACTCCAGACTAAATACAGGGGGTAAGGAAGAACTTTGGGGAAAGGACACAGCCTATTCAGGTGTAAGAGAGGCTGAGTCCAGCTACTCCCTCCGATCCTGTCAAGATAGCCCACTAAGTCACACCTAAGCTCCCATTGTGTGTGGCTGTCTAGGTGGAATACACAAATCCCAACTGTCAACTATACCCAGTCATGTGACCAGAGACAGGCTGCAGGTACCAAATGTCTAAGGCAAGAAAATACCAACTTTCTAAAAGTTGCATTTTCAGAATTGTAATTTAAATCCGACTTCACCATCAGTTAGGATTTTAAATTAGGATTTTAGAGACACCAAACATGAACCAGGTATCTCTTACCATTCGGAATTTACACTTATAACATTTATTAAGGTAATCCCAATGTTATCCTATGTGAGTTATAGGCCTTGCAGTAGTGAAAAAAGAATTTAAGAGTTGTTTTTACTACCAGGACGCATAAAGCTGAAAAGTACATGTCCTACTTTTTAAATACATTCCATCCTGCTCTCCGGGCTGTTCAGGCCTACCCTAGGAGTAACATATGTATTAAAAAGGAAGGCGTGGCCCTGGCAAGAGGTTTAACTTGCCAGTTCGACATGGCAGTTTAAAACTGCACACACAGGCTCTGCAGTGGCAGGCCTTAGACATGTTTAAAGGGCTACTTAAGTGGGTGGAACAACCAGTGCTGCAGGTCCACTAGTAGCATTTAATTTCCAGGCCCTGAGCACATGTAGTGCACTCAACTAAGGAATTATAGGTAAATTAGGTATGCCAATTATGGGTATGCCAGTCAAACCATGTTTAGGGGAGTGAGCACAAGCACTTTAGCACTGGTTAGCAGTGGTAAAGTGCACAGAGTCCTAAGGCCAATTGAAGCAAAAGTTCAGCAATATTGGAGGCAAGCAGGCAAAATGTTTGGGAGAAGACCACTCTAAGGCTGTTAGGTCTAACACTAGAGAAATATTTCAAGGACTCTCATTAATAGTTAGATAAAATTCAATTTCATGGTAAAGTCAAAATCTATCTAACTGTTAAGGAAAAGGTATAATAGAAAAATCAACTACCCCCTGCCTATAGCCTTGAAGGCCTTTTTGTAAGTATTCTAACTGTCACCTGGAAGCTGATGGCGCCCCTGTAGAGAAGTGTGCATTGCTCCCAGGACAGGAACAAATGGTCTTGCATATGGGGAAGTGTTGTTCTTCCCTTGACAGGATTGCCTTGGCACTTGATTAACTTTAAAGGAGGCCAACCCTGTCACAGGTAGCTGGAGGTCACACCTGGGCCTGCCACCTCTATTGTCATCCTAGTCAGGCTGGCACCTATCTCTGTGGGAGGGGGAGCTGCCCCAGAACTGATTTAGAGTGACTACAGGGGAGGGGTTTGCCCATTTCCATATCTACACCTGTGGGTGGGCACATGAAGCTTTGACCACGGGAAAAAGGGCTCTGTTGTGTTTGATTTAGTGAGAGAGGGGCCCTGTGGTGTAGCTTACAGTAAAACAAACAGGAAGTACTGTAAAAGTGAGTAGGGTCACCCTTGGGAACATTTACCCCTATGGTTAGGGAGTGGCCAGGAGTTGCCACCACCCACAGGTTGGCACTGGATATAAATGTGGCATTCCCAATAATGTGCTCAGAACACTGCTGTGTACTGAGAAAGATACAGAAGAGGAATGTCCTGCCGTCTGAAGACCTGAGAACATTGGACTTGCTTTTCTTGTACCCAAGACCCCAGATGTGACTCCAAGGGTTACTTCTGACCTCCTGTTTGAGCTACAGGGACACAACAAGCTTCAAGAGGCCTTGCATTCCCAGCTGACCAGCTCCATCTGGACCTGGCCTGTACCCCGCTGCTGGCCTCTGCAGGAGGGAGTATTGCCCCCCAAGTGCTGTCCCCAAGGTCCTGGACGCTTAGCTGTGGTCAAATTGTACCCCTCCCTGTCTAACCCTAAAACATGGGTTTTGGAAACTTTTTGTCAATTTTATACCTGGAGAAGCACCGGGAGACCTGGATTAGCCTGCACAGCCAATCCGACGAGGCTGTATTGCTGCTTGTCCTGACATCGCTTCAGCTCCTGCATCTTTCTTCTTCCAGTGCCACAGTCCATTGATCCTGAGCCATCTTTGGCTCGAGCTGCAGCCTTGCCCCACTGAAAAAATCCGAGTTCTAGAACAGTTTCCAAGCCTGATGTTGAAAGCTTCCCCAGCTCTGCTGTAGAAGGGAATCTGATGGACGCTGGAGACTTTCAGGGTGAGAAACATGAAATGTTCCCACCCGCAGCGCTTACCACCTAAGCCAACGACGTTACCAAGACTCCATCCCGGCACTAGAATCTGTCAACTTTGAGCCCCCTCTCTCGGCTCCAGCTTATTTCCTGGTTCAGCTAAAGGCTTTTAAAGTCCATTAAGTTCCTAAGTGCAAAGGTAACTTTTTTCTTACCGGGACAAACCTGGTCTTGTAACTTACCTGTGCTTCATTGCAGTCAACCTTAAGAATATACCCTTGCCCCTGTCTTGCACAACCAGATGACCATAATTGCGCTGAATGCTCTTTGTCTCTATTTTTGATTTTAAACTTTAAAAATTCATAACTCTGGTTCTACTGATTGAATTTCTGTCAACTGAGTGTCATTGGGCCCGATTCACAAAAGTAATCTAAGACAAAATCCTAACTTTACGACTTTCGGTATTCACAAAAGCATTTAGGAGTAGTAACGTTAGGATTCCTAACTTTACTACTTCCTAAACTGAGATCAAATCCTAACTTTACGTACTTTGGGTATTCACAAAAGGCATTTAGAGTAGTAAAGTTAGGAATCGTATCTTTACTACTCCTAAATGCCTTTTGTGAATACAGAAAGTCGTAAAGTTAGAATTTTGCCTCAATTACTTTTATGAATCAGGCCCATTATATTTATTCAAATATTCTCTATATTTCTAAATTGGTTTGGGATTTTTCTTGTGTTGTGTTTTTACTTTATTACTGTTTAAGTACTGCATAAATACTTCACACATTGCCTCTAACGTTAAGCGTATCTGCTTTGTGCCACAGCTACCAGATATTTGAGCTCAGGTTTATTTAGTGACTACTGTGGATCACCCTGACAAGGATTGTGATTATTGTTTAAGTTGGGTTCTCACCCCACCCAACTAATAACCCTTACATATAGTATATAAGCAGATATGCAGTGTAATTTGCTATTTACTATAATTGTTGAGTGTTAGTAGTATATATCGCTTCAAGCTGCATCGCAAATCCCAGCATCATCAGTCACCACTTTACCTGATTCCTCTCTCACCCCTCTAAACCATCTACATTTTTCCTAACTCTTCCTGATCCAGGCCAGCAACTTGCGTTCCTTATTTCCCAAGTCATAAACTATGTTGCGATGTGCATCAATGTAGTGCGCCTTCGAATTATATTTCAATTTAGCCTTGAGTTCCTTCGTCTTAACCAACATCTATCTCCTGTTTGGTGGATGGAGCTGGTTTCAGTATGCTTTCTAGATCAATCAGTTCACATTTTAAGTCTTTTATCTTCTGTCTCTTTTTCAGTCAACCTGGAAATAACCTGTCCCCTCATGACTGTCTTAAATGCCATCCAGACCATGACCTCCGATTTCACTGAGTCCTTGTTTTCCTCAAAATACTGCCTCATAGTACCTGTTAGAGAGAACACAACCTCCTGGTCTTTCAAGGCCCATGGATTTAACTTCCATTCTCCTCTCGTTCAAAGTAGAGAAAGGGGTTGTTACATGATCTGCCTTAGACTTTACCATTTAATCTGTGTTCCTAAATCAGTAGGCAAGTGCCACCAGGATAAAATATACTACAATCTCAAAAACGTGCCATGTAGCCCTCAGTTGTAAGAGAGCTGCCAGGTTTTACCATGAGAACGCTTCCATATGTCGGACAGTCCCAGTGACCCAGCACATACTTTGACATTTAGGCAGTATCAAGAGAATGAGCCTTGAATTCCTATTGGCTTATTCACCAATACCATCTGGCATATTATTGAGGCGCAAATGTCTAAGCATCTGTATTACTGATTTCTGTCAGCCAAGTGTGAGTCTGTTATGATGGGAGGTATAGATGATATGGTGGGACGATTGAATTTTGTGCGGTTCCAGCAATAATTAGTTCTTAGTAATCATATGGAAGTAGCAGTGATGAGTGTAGTCTGGTTATCTGCACAGTGACATGATAAACACCCTCCCAAAAATATAATCATATTTCATATAGAATATACTAACCCAAGCAGCATATTATAAAATGGTATTAAACTTGAATAATATTCCTCTGCAGTGCCCACTAAATCCATGAATCTGAATGAAAAACCCACAGCGATTATTTAAATTATCAGTAAACTCCCCCAAAAAGCCTAGATCCTACTACCCTTCCAATGCAGTGATGAAGTCCAGTTCAATGTTGCTAGAAAAAAAAACATTAGGCCATCATTGAAAATAAAGTTTTAATTGTTTTATCACCATCAGGTGATACGAAATTTGGATTTTTACAGGACAAATCAATAAATATTCACATACGTGTTTGGTTCTGCCTGTCCTATTGCAGTGCCAAATCACATTCATACTGTTCAATCTACAATTCCTAGTAATATTATACCCATTATTTCATGGCAAAATGTGCACCGAAATACTTTAATGCAATTAAGTGAATGTATTTAATATACATTTTTGTAAATTCCTCTGTCATGTATGTATCAAATACATGTGAGCCAAATGGATACAATGTAGCAGGTAACAACAACAACATTTGCACAACATATTATTATCCTAATTATGTATGATATTTATGATCGTACTCACGCATGTCATGACCCAAATCATCCAGATTTTTCCCTAAATGGCTTCCCCAGCTCATTTTGACAGAAGGCTAACAATTGTTAATTTGTCATTGTAATCAGGGTTCAATAGACAGACATAGCTGGGCAATATATTCCCCTATTGACAGACGTGTTTTTCTGAGGAGGCTTTAATGCAATGTTTAGTGGTTTATATAAAATTTATATGAGCTAAAGTACCATCTGCAGTGCATGGGAAAGGGGATGTTTTGTGACCATATAGAAGAAAGAGGCCTTGATAAGGTCATGGACCTCTGAGGTGATTAGCAATAGCCTTTTAACATACAACAGATTATATTTACTCCTTATAATACAAGGCCACACCAGACCCGAAAAGTCAAAATCCTTGGCCACCTACATTTGAGAGGGCCTGGTTGAAAATATGTAGAATAAGTATTCTGATTAGGGTTACCGGTTTTCAGTTTTTACTGATTTTTACAGATAAACACAGATAGAAAACCTATTTTCCTGTCTGTATTTATTTTTAAATACAGAAAAATGTGGAAAATAGGGTCTTCTTTGGATGATTCTCACTAATGTCAGTCACAAGTGTGAGGTCAGCAGGTGTTCAGATTGGCAAGTAGGAGAATTAAAAAAGAAATAATTCCTAGGGATTCTTAAATAAGTGTAGATATACATCTGTTTTTGCTGTTCTGCTACACAAATGTTTTCAAATGGCTGTATTCTACTATATATAGCTGAAACTTGCAGACATTCAAATCCGAGTATACATTTATCAGTTAAACAAATGTGGAAATATACCCATTGCAGCCTAATTTGTGCACTAAACACTAAATAAAAATGGATAAATGCAGAAAGAATGAGCAAAAACTAATTATGGATAAATACAGACAGAAATGTTAACTAAATAAAGACCGTAAACCTGGGAGCCCTAATTAATATGTTAAACACACCAATATACGTCTAGTAGTTTGTGGCAAGCATATATATGCAGTGTTGATGCTCCATCCTTAATAAAAAGGGCAGGAAAGGGAGTATCCTGAACTTTAATGCTCAGAAATCCTGCACACCAAGGGTTTTCCAGTTCTCAGTATCTTTCAATTTATTTAAATAATAGCACCATAACTGAGAGAAAAAGTCATTAGAGTCGAGGAATTAGCATAAAACCAGATCATAATATTGCAAACTTCCATGTGCCTTTAAGAAATTAAATAGTCACAGAACATTTAGTAATTAATCAAATTAATACTAAATAGGCCTAAATACAAAAAGGACAAAAAGCATCTAGCAAACAGTAAAGTCTAGTAATAGAAATGGCTCTTCCCCAAATAGGAAGCCTTTTCTAATGTTCTGGACAATGAAAACACACATATCATGCAGAGAGCAGCATTAAATTGTTACTTGCATAGTCCCAATCACATTATTAATTTAAAAACAACACATACTTGCACATTATTTTCACTGGCTGCTAAATACATGATTTGTTGGACGAAAGAAATCGTACATTTTATTAATGCAAAAACACGAAAACAAAGAATTGCTTCTGCACATTTTTAACAACGGAGGTTTAACTCATAGCCTTGCAATGTCGCAACATAAGTACATCCCTTCACGAGGAGGCTAGAGATAAGTTACATTTGCACACAAGGATAGAGACCATGGTTTGAATCTGAATGTGCAATCACATCCTTCTCGGAGACCTCAACTTCCACTTGACAACCATGCCAAGCCAAACTCAAAATCACTCATCAAAGATCTTGGAAACCTGGGCCTCACCCAATGAGTGAAAGGTCCTACCCACATTGAAGTACAACTTCTGGACCCTATTTTTCCCACCTTTGACACTATCCGAGTCAACGAGTCCACACCAGTCTCATGGACAGACCACGCCCTTGTCAAGTTCAGCATCCCGTCCCGCTCCAGTGCATATGCACCACATCCTGACCATCCTGCCAAAACTGGAACAGCTTCGCTGACAACGACTGGAACAACACTCTTAACATCCACTGACCAAAACACAGCAACAGCCTCTCCAAAGCCATCAAGAATTTCAACAATTGTATCACCTTCTGCACCGACTCCCTGTCTCCCCTCAAACACTGCAATACAACAAGATATAGACTCCAGACAGTTGGTATATGGAGGAAGTCAGACTGATGAAGTGCCACCACAAATAACTATAGAAGATAATGGAAAATGAGCCAAGACAATGCAGACAGGAGCTCATTCAAATCTACCCTGAGATGCTATCACCAAACACACCGCTATGGCAGACCACATCAATGAAAGCACCAATAGAAGCAAAGAAATCTTCACCATTGTGAAGGATTTTACCGCATCAGCGGTAGCCTCTAACTCGCTGACCCCCTTGAAAGACCTTTGCAACAATCTTTCTCAATTCTTCAGCTACAAAATCACTATCATTTACAGGAACTTCAACCTGCAATCGGGCTGCACAGAACTTGCCAAATTCCTCCCTATCTTATCTAAAAATCAATGCTAACCACACAGCCCATGAGGAAACTGCCGCCACCATGTAGCCCACCCACTGGGGGGCCCCACCATGCCTACTCAAGAGGAATACAACTGATCAGTGCCACGCCCGCACCCATCCTGAATGCATACACTTCTTCTGTAATCTTCCCAAATAGTTGAAAATATGCAACTGTCTTCGAATTGCTGAAGAAATTCCCTGTGGACCCTTCAAAGCTCACCAACTACAGACTGATCTCCCTGCTACCAATCGCCACCAAGGTATTAGAGAAAATAATCAACAGACGCCTCACTGAATAACTAGGTGTCCACCAACTCCTTCACATCACTCAGTCCAGTTTCACACCTAACCACTGCACAGAAACAGCCCTCATCGCTGCCATGGATGACATCCGTATGGCTCCGAATGGAGGAGACATGGCATGGCGACCCTCATTTTACCTCTCCACATCATTTGACACTTTATCCCACCCCATCCTCATTCAACAATTAAACGACATTGGAATCCCAGGACATGCACTCCGATTGATCTGCTCCTTCTTGACTGAAAGGAGCCAGTCAGTCAGCTTGGCGTGGTACACCTTGGACACCCACAACATCATCTGCAGAGTTCTGCAAGGATCCTACCTGAGCCAAACCTTGTTCAACTCATACATTATCCCTCTAGCCATATATTCGGCATCAACACCCTCTCCTACACCAATGAAAAGCAAGTCATTCTCTCCCTCATGGGCAAGATGACCCAGATCAAATTCAATGCCTGCATGACTGAAATTGCCCACTAGATGAAGACCAGCTGTCTGATGCTGAACACCCACAAGACTAAATCGTGATCTTTGGGAAGAGAACTTCACCGTTGGACTTCACCTGCTGGCCAAACAGAGCTAAAAGAACAATTGATGGACAGAATGTTGAACAATGTCAAACATTCACCCCAGTACAGAGATCTGGGCCTACATCCATAGTTTTGTTGCCCCCATGCCATTCCAGTTTAAACCAAGCCATATGCAAATCTGTCTTGACCCCATGGGAACAGTCAGCTCGAACTGCAAAGCCAGGTCCTCCATGGACCGGAAACAAGCATCCTGGGACCGGTTTTGGGTTTCACCCATTATCAGCCAGGCTAGCTTGACTCCAGTGGCATGGAGAGCACAGGATCCACGTCTGGGCACACCCGTCCTACTCGGGGTGACAATTGCAAAAAGAACAATTGATGGACAGAATGTTGAACAATGTCAAACATTTACCCCAGTACAGAGATCTGGGCCTAAATCAATCCTTTTTTTTGCTCCCCATGCCATTCCAATTTAAACCCAGCCATAGGCAAATCTGTCTTGACCCTGTGCCCTGTGGGAACAGTCCAGCCCGAACAGCCAGGCCAGGTCCTCCCTGGACCGGAAGCAAGCATCCTGGGACCGGGTTCGGGGATTCACCCTTCATCAGCCAGGCTAGCTTGACTCCAGTGGCATGGAGAGCACGGGATCCACATGTGGGCATACCCGCCCCACTCCGGGTGACAATTGCAAATAGAACAATTGATGGAAATAATGTTAAACAATGTCAAACATTCACCCCCGTGTAGAGATCTGGGCTTAAATCCATCATTTGTTTGCTACCGATGCCATTCCAGTTTAAACCCACCCACATGCAAATCAGTCTTGACCCTGTTCCCCATGGGAACAGTCCAGCGTGAACCTTCCAGGCCAGGTCCTCCCTGGACCGGAAACAAGCATCCTGGGACAGACCACCACCCATGCCAAGAACATTGGGATTGTCATCGACAGCATACTCAACATGACTGCCCAAGTCAATGCCGTCACCACCTCATGCTTCCTTATCCAGAAGATGCTGAGGAAGATATTCAAATGGGTCCCAATCAGCACCTGAAATCCCGTTCATGAACGCCCTCGTCATAAGCCAGCTGGACTAGGGGAAAACCCTCTATGCTGAGATCAACAAAAAACTTACCAGAAGGCTGCAGACCATTCAGAACTCAGCGGTCAGACTTAATCTCAACCTCCCATGCTGCACTCACATCACACCATACCTGAATGAACTCCACTGGCTCTCAATACACAAACAAGCACAATTCAAACTCTTCACCCACACTTTCAAGGCACTACATAGCACTGTCCCGGCATACCTCAGCAATCGAGTCTGCTTTTACTAGCATATGAGACACCTCCGATTGTCCGGACTTCTACTTGCACACATCCCACACATACAGAAAACCAGATCCGGAGGTTGAGACTTCTCCTACATCGCTCATAAAGTGTGGAACAACCTGCTTCTACACATACGAGCCTCCTCTTAACTTCATGAATTCCATAAGAAACTGGAGGCCTGGCTTTTCGAGTAGTCCAACTAGGCCCTAGGTTTGGCTAGACTCAAACCTGCTCAGTGCAAAGATATTTGGCCCAGGTAATTGTGTGCTCTGCTACTCTGCATAACATAACAAGCATGATGATTTTCTGAAAATAAAAAAAACACATGGACATTTGGAGCTGGTGCACAACAAATAAACATGCATTTTTCTGCAACATGACCAGCACTCTTTTTAATATTGGCCTAGTTATGCTAATTAAACTAAATCTAAGTTAGGCACTATTTTCTAAGAAATTATTTTACTTTTACAATTTCATCTTCTGATAATTTTTATCATATCGTACTATAATATCTCAGTCATCCTTCTTGATTTTATTGGATATTCCTTCTGCAATGATGTTTAATGGTTATCAGAGGTGTCACCAAACCACCACAAATTGAGGGAACGAGAGGGGAAAGGGCCATCGTGCATGTACCATCCCAGACACAGTATTATGGTCACTAAAAACCAGATGACATTGTTATATGTAGCCCAAGGTCCTAAGAAAGTGGATTACCCACATCTTCACTTTCAAATTGGAGTCATTCCAGGCAGCCTTTGTTCTGCCCCAGGGTCTTTAGAAAGATGGTGGTACCATTAGTAACCGTTCTCCATCTTGATGGATGCCATGTTTAGCCATACCTCAACAATTGGCTTCTACATGCCCCTTCAGAACACCAAGCGCCAATTCCGATTCAGGCCGGAAATCTCTCCGACCGAGCCGGACCCGGAGAGAATTCCGACCGAATCGGACTCTGGCAGTCCGACCGAACGAGTATGATGCGCACGCATGCAATCGGACTCGAGTCGGTCGGACTCCCATTGAGTCAATGGGAGCCGGATCGTACAACGCGTACACGGGCTCCCATTGACCCAATGGGTGCGAGGCGAACAAGGGTGCCCCTACAGCGGGTACGCCTCGAAGCGACTTGCGGCGTACATGCACAGGTAGGGGGACCCATGGGTCCCCCTGTGTGCGACTCCGCGCGCTACGCCGCACAGGGGGTCCCGACACAGACCCCCAAAGTGCGGCTCCGACTGCTCTTTCGAGCCGGACGGCGCGAGTCGGTCGGACTGCTCGCGGCGCTCATCGCACTTGCCCGGCCGGGGAACATCTCCATCGCGCGGTGCAAGTCGTGTCCGTGCGAGTCGGTCGGAGCGCTTCGGACCCGCGAACAAGTCGGTCGGCGATTTCGCGTGCGCTCGCATCGTACTCGCCGGCCGGACGCACGTACGAATCGGTCGGGAAAGAGGGCCCGAATCGGATCCGGTTAAGCCGAATCCGATTCGGTGCCCCACCGGCCGAGATCGGAATCGGCCCCTTAGTGTTGGAAGGACTGAATAGAGTTCAGAAGTGTTTAAGCCAACAGGGTTTCCTACTGAATTCTAATTGTCAATTGACCCTATGCCTGAGCTTGTTGTTCATAATGGCCAGATTCAGAATCGGTATAGACATGGTTTTTCTTATGGAAACCAGAACATTAAAGATTCACAGTGTGGTATCAGCTGTTTTGCGCATGTCCCAGGCACCTGTTACAGAATGGTTGCACATTCATGGACTCATGGAATTGTGTGTGTTTACAGTGCCATGATCTTCTCTACAATTACACCTACTTCTTTTTCACTTTCACACTCACTAGGTCCCAGCCATCCAGGATTTTGAGACATTAGTTTCAATTTCATCTCAAGTGGAGCAGGCACTTTGATGGCAAATAATTCCAGGAAATGTATGCAAGGGCCTTCTTCTTCACCAATGGAATCCAGGGATAGTAACAATAGCGACAAAAAGCTCTCTGGGATGTAGAGTTACTTAGGAGGAGCTGTCTGCACATGGTCACTGGTCTTTAGTGGAGAGTCAACATCCTCCAATCAGTGAGAATTGACTGCAGAATTCAGAACTCTAAAACATCTTTAGGACCTTGTTCTACAAGGGAATGTTCTGCTAAAAAGATACAGTATGGTGACAGTGGTGTACTCCTAAAGGCAGGTGCAGACTCAATCAATATCTCTAGGGTTGATAGCAGTACAGTTGATGTCTTGGGCAAAACATCATCTTCTATTCTTGAAAGCCATGGAAATCAAAGGGGCAGACAATATCAGGGTAGACAATCTGGGCACAGCGTTTCCATCCTCCCAGACTATATCCCTGTCACCTCTATCTTTCCATGCCATCTGGATAAAAGGTTTGGGACACTGTTTCTGGGCCTATTGCAACCCAGTCCAATGTTCAACTTTTGAGTGGATGCTCTAACAATCAGGTGGTCCCAGAAACTTCATTATGCATTTCCCACTTCCCACTTATTCCAAAGTTATTGGCATGACTCTGGGAAGAGGATCGGGGATTTATTTTGGTACTTCCCTTTTGGCCACAGAAAACATGGTTCACTCTTCTCAGGCCACTGGTGAATCTTATACTTCGGTGTCTTGCTTTATTTATTTAGGAGTTTTATATAGTGCTGGCAAGACCTGAGGGTATCAGAGAGCTTTACAACGGTACATGTTTACATTAAAAAAACCAAAAAAAACCCAAGTAAAATCAGGACAGCTGATTCAAGTCCAATCAAGTCAGTGGTTGAGCACGAGGGAATAGAAATAGCAAGGACGGGGTATAGAGAGAGAAGGGTTTGGAGAGCCTGTCACGTTGGGCGGTTGATGACCGACTAGTTGAGGGGTCGGTTGAGGTGGAGATCCTTTAGCTGTCTCTTGAAGCTCAAGAAGGTGGGGTTCGTTCTGATGTGTATTGGTAAGGAGTTCCAGATTTTAGGGTCATTGCTCGAGAAAGTGTGCCTGTGTTTTTGTTTAAGGGCTTTGGGCGGAATGAGGAGTAGGGTGTTTGTGCTTCTTAGGTTTCTCGTCTGACCTGCTTTTTTCAATTTTGAGACAAGGTACGCAGGTTTCCCAGTGTGGAGGGCTTTGCGAGTGAGACAATCTGTTCTGAAGCTGCATCAGGCTTCAAATGGGAGCCAATTCGGTTCTTTCAGGGCAGGCGAGATGTGGTGATATTTTTTTATTCCTCTGACCGACCTGGCTGATGCGTTAAGAATGGTTCTGAGCAAGGTGGGAATAAGCAGTGACTGTGAGGGTGATGTTCCCGTAATCTAATCTAGACAGCACTAGAGCTTGCATGGCGGGGTTGATATCATTAGGTGGTAGGTAGGGTTTTATTTTGTTTATAAGTTTCAGGTTGTAAAAGGCACTCTTCGCACTATTCTTTATGTTATATTTCATGGTCAGTTTGGGGTCCAGTGTGATTCCTAGAGATTTGATGGTGTCAGCTAGGGTTAGATTGCAGTTGAGAGCATCTATGGAGTTTATCCAATCTTGCATCTGGGACGACATGTCTGATTTTGATATAAGGAGAATTTCGGTCTTGTCTTGGTTGGGTTTTAGGTGGTTGCGAGATAGCCAGTGTTGGACTTCTTTGAGGGTGGAGTTAAGCCGGTGTATGTCGTCTAGTAAGTAGATTTCCATGTATAACTGGGTGTCATCTGTGTATAGATGGAAGGTAATGTTTGCTTGGTTGAGGATGACGGTGAGGGGTCCAATGTAGATATTAAACATTGTGGAAGAGAGGACAGAGCCTTAAGGGACACCCTGGGTTACTGCCATTGTATCAGAAGTCTGGTTGCTTATTTTTATTTGAGAGCGGTTTTGTATGAAGGATGTGAACCAGCATAGCACCACCCCATCTGCACTGATTCTATTTTTGGAGGGAGTCTAGGAGGAGCTTGTGATCAACCGTGTCGAAGGCTGCAGATATGTAAAGGAGTATGAGCAGGCAGCATCGGTCTATAACCAGGGATTTGTGAGTGTAGGAAGGTGGAATCTGACTATATGGTTGCCCCCACTTTTTTTTATGGTGTTTTGCTGGTTTATGACTTAGTTGGACTGGGATCCTGCTATTCAGGGCCCCAGTCTATCTGCTTTCTCTGTAAAAGGTTTCCATGTGCCTTAGGCACATCTCTGATTGGAATCTGAGTGCCCTTATAAGTCCCTAGTATATGGTATACTATGTACCAAGGGCATAGGTACCTCAGAGGACCTGCCAGGGGCTGCAGCATGTATTATGCCACCCCTGGAAGGCCATCCAAACTGACACCACAGGTCTGCTACTGCAGCCTGGGTAAGGTGGTGCATGCACTCCTTACTGTGATATAGGTTACCTATATCACTAAATACATACACACATATAAACCTATAAGTCACTCCTAAGGCAGGCCTTATCAATCCTAAAGGCAGAGTGCATGGTTCCTATGTGAGAGGGTGCCCCTGCATGAGCAGGGCCTCTCTGCAGCGTTCGGAGACCATCTCTGATGCTGTTTGTAGTGCAGCCTGACCATATACTCTTAAGCGCATTATATCCTCGCGGTAAAATGCTAACTTTGGAATGGCTGCACCTAAACATGTCGTGTTTGGTGTCAAACATCTTGGAATACTACCCCCCGCCAATCCTGGCGGCGGGGGTAGCATTCCACCCTTCTAGAGGGAAAGACATGTTAACTCTGGCTTACCCGGTAACTTCTTTCTGAAGCCCTGGCATCACAAAATGGATGCTGCTGCCACAGACACAAGTCTGGCCTCCTGCTGCTGGACGAAACTCCGGCAGGGGAGGCCTGGACAATAGGTTTCCTGTTGCAGGGAGGTGTGACCACCTCCCCAGACAGGATAATGTGTATTGGGGCTGGGTGGGTGCACTCTTAGAGTGCTTTGAAGTCCTGCACTGGGGGAGCAAAAGGCTCCTCTGTGCATATGCCAGTTCAAACCAGCTCAGGGGCTACCTGCCCCTGCTCTGGCACGAAACTGACAAAGGGAAGTGGGTGTAGCCACCCCTCCCTTGACCCTCCCATAGGTGGGGTCATAGAGTTAGTCCCTCCCTGTTTTACTGGTTAAAATGGGGAACCCTTGCCACAGCAAGATTAGATATCCCTGGACTAAACTCTGAAACTGAATCCTGGACCTTCGACGCTCTACATCACGATTAGAGGACTGAAGAATCTCCCTTGGAGTCAAGGAGTGACTCCCTGCTTGGCAGGCACCAAAAACGACAACTGACGGTTCGCAAACTACGCCGCTCCCGCCGGAGTCCGAAGTCCCTGCAGCCCAAGAAGTAGATTTCCTGACTTCTCCAAGGCCATCGTGAGTCCCCAGCGAAGCTGAGGCAAGTGGACTCCACGAGTGATGAGGAACCGCGACCCCTGGGTACCGTGCACTACTTGTCGAGTGCAACCTCTTCTCAATGTTCTACGAACTTGTGCTTTGGATCACGTGTGGTCCCGGCCTCCAGCAAGAATCCTCCGAAGATCAGAGGCCTACACCGTCCCGAGTGACCGTGGGCCCCTGTTGAGTGATTCCGCCCGAGGTGTCTTCGCGATCCCTTGCCAGCCGGCTCGGGGTCCCCAGAAGACTTTCTAAAGAAACCAAAGGGCTCCCCTGATTGCTCCAGGCCTGCCCTGACTTACCCTCGCTGGGTGAGTTCCCCAGACCTTGCTGGTCTGCGCCATCGACTTTTCTTCACTTCCACGAGATTTGCTGTTGCCAAGGCTTGTTGGGTCCAATCTGGTCGCCGACACCTTAGCAAGCAGCAGACGTCGTGGTACAGTCCGAATCCTGCTCCTGGACGCCGACAACGCCTCCTGGACCTCGTGACTGTGGAGTCAAGACGACCGACGACGCACCTGAAGCACCCGACATCGGTGGGCATCTGCTCATCGCCTTCCTGGTCACTGGCTAGTGACCCAGACTCTGTCCCCTCTGCTTTCAGGTTCTTCAGAACTCCGATCCACTCTTGGATCCACCCGGACACTTTTCTCCTGGTCGCCAGCAGCACTTTGCAGCAGATCGCCATACGAAACGACGACGAAACCCGACCCCGAAAGGCACCTATGCACCCGGCTTCCCTGGGTGAGGTAACACGAGTACTCCGGTGCTCCCGTGGGTAGAGACTCTTCAAAGTCCTAGATCTCAAAGGGTTTTGTCCTAGTCCTATTTTAAGTGTCCCTTTCCTCTATTTTCCCGATCCCGACTTTCTCCATAGAAGTTAACGGCGTATCGCGGTTGTGTATTTACACTGCACGCGTCTCCCGTGGGTCCCCTGTGTCACTACCTTGGGTGGTTCCTTGTGGTCCAAGCACTTCTAGAGGCTCTAGGCCTAGTGTCTAGTTAAGTCGTGGTTCGCATACCATTTTATTGGTATATGGTTTGGTACGCCCCTAGGGCCCAAACGTGTATTTGTGCTATTACTGTGATTTAAGATCTTATAACCTATGTATTTCGAACTCTAGCCTCATAAAGAGACTAGAGGGGTGTGTTTAGTAATAAATACATATATTTTGAATATATACCTGGTGTGGTGCTCTTTCATTTGGTCACTCAAGAGATTATAGACTGGTAAAACAAGCTGCTTTACATTCCTTCAAGACTTAGCCTGAAGGCTGCTCTCCATAGCTACCACTAGGATAGCTTTCAATAAGGTTGTCTTTAACCTACCTACCATAAGAGTCGATTTGGACTGGTGCAAGGTGCCCACTATAATTAGTG
This sequence comes from Calotriton arnoldi, assembly GCA_963921515.1. Taxonomy (NCBI): domain Eukaryota; kingdom Metazoa; phylum Chordata; class Amphibia; order Caudata; family Salamandridae; genus Calotriton; species Calotriton arnoldi. The sequence goes on from CAWUFW010000777.1 coordinate 2,406,309, forward strand.
GACAGCATATGCCAGGCCAACTTCTCACATTGGTGTGCAGCGTGTGGGATTCCAGCTTGCTATTGTTTTACCAGATAATCTCAATTGAATTGATCAACTGAAAACCACTAAAGGTACCTAAGGTACATATAATTTAAGCTTAGAATAACAGTAAGTTCTACTGAACTTAGAGTTGTGTGTTAAGGGATAGCACAACCCTTTCTACAACTCAAGAGAGTTTAGTAGGCCACACTAGAGTAGGTAGTGCATACACCACACCACACTAGTAATGTCTTTAAGGGCAGGATCCAAAGAATCCTTGCAGGAAGCCATTGAGCTTCCACCCTCCAAGTATGATACACTCCCATTCTTGGAATTGAGAGCTTTATGTAACTTGAGAAAATTAAGGACAGGCCAAAGCCCCACCACCCAACACCTCAAGGAGTTGTTGGTGGCTTATGACCTTAGTAAGCCTGTAGGGACTGAAGGGGTAGGAGCTGAGGGTGGGGCAGGAGAAGAGGAGGATGCTAGGGGTACCAATACCCCCAGCCCCCCCTCTGAAACTGGCCAGGAGGGTGACAATGACCCTGACCTGGAAAACCCAATCCCTCCTGTGGATGATGATCAAGATGATGCCCTCTTTGTCCCCCCAGGAAGGATTAAGAGTGTGCCCAGAAGGTCTAGGTCTCCTTCTCAGGAGTCTAACCACTCTGGCACCTCAATAGGGAGCTCTGTCTCATCTCATAGGAGGGAATCCTCTCATGAGAGAAGAAAGAGGCTGGTCCAGTATGAGGAAACTCAGCTGGAAATCAGAAAAAAGCAATTGGCTTTAGATAGGGAATCCCTAGATCTCCTTAGAGAGAGAAGAAAGTTGGGACTAGAGTCCCATGGTGGCAGCAATATCCCTAGAGATAGGGAAAGGTCTTATGACCATAGAAACCTAAACAAGATTGTCCCTCCCTACCAGAGTGGGGATGACATCCACAAATGGATAACTGCACTGGAGAGGGCCTGTAAAGTTCAGAAGGTCCCCCAGAGGCAGTGGGCAGCAATCTTGTGGCTCTCCTTTGCAGACAAAGGTAGAGACAAGCTCCTCACTGTAAGAGAAGAGGATGCTGACAATTACACAGTCTTGAAGAGTGCTCTGATAGATGGGTTTGGCCTAACCACTGAACAGTATAGGTTGAAGTTCAGAGACACCCAAAAAGCTCAGACTCAAGACTGGGTTGATTTTGTAGATTGTGCTACAAAGGCTCTGGAAGGTTGGATACATGGCAACAAAGTGCATGACTTTTTAGGATTGTACAATTTGATTATGAGGGAGCAGATCCTTAATAATTGTCAAAACCAGCTTTTGCACCAGTATCTGGTGGACTCTGATCTGACCTCTCCCCAAGAATTGGGAAAGAAGGCAGACAAATGGGTCAGAACCAGAGTAAAAACTAGAAATCAGGGTGGTGACCAGAAGAAAGATTCTACTAAGTCTCAAGAGAAAGGTGGGGATAAATCTAAGGATAAGTCCCCTACAGGGCCCCAAAATTCCTCTTCTGGGGGTGGGTCCCAAACTCCTTCCTCTCCTGAAAAGAAACCCTATTGCCATGTCTGTAAAAAGCCTGGGCACTGGAAAACTGATCCCAGTTGTCCCAGGATTGGCAATAAAGAAAATGTTCCTCCCACAACTACTACCACCCCTCCTGGTACTCCCAGTAGTAATCCTCCAGTTGGGAGTAGTGCACCCAAAAAGTTAGGTGCTTTTGCAAGAGGAACAGAGGTGGGCCCTAGTTTAGACAGGGACCCCTCAACAGACTCCTCTGACTCTGATGGTGGTATAGGATTTGCCACCTTTACCATGGGTCCCATAGCATTGGGCAGGTACAGACTGGAGCCAATGATTAATGGTCAGAAAGCTGTGGCATTTAGGGACACAGGGGCTAGTGTCACCATGGTGGCAGGGAAACTAGTCCCCCTCACCAGCTTTTACCTGAGTTTAAATACCAGGTGACCAACATTGATGGTGTCAGAACAGATCACCCCATGGCCATAGTCAATCTCAGCTGGGAGGGGGTCACAGGCCCAAAAAGAGTGGCAGTGTCCCCAACCCTACCTGTAGATTGCCTGATGGGCAATGATTTGGAAATTTCAGCCTGGGCTGAAGTTGAACACCAAACCCATCTTAGGATGTTGGGCGTCCCTGCAAAGGTTAGTGGGGCTGTGATGGCCACAGCCCCAGCCCAAGAATTTGGAGAGATGGAGCCTGAAAGAATGGCCCACTCTCCCCCAAAAGAGAGCACAAGGGTTGAAGAAAAGTCTTCTTCCCCCAGACAGTAGGTAAGGGTCAGCCTCCTCAGGGAACTGACCCTACCCCTAGTGAAGGAACTGCCACAGAGGTAGTCAGGCCTGGCCTGGCCACACCCCTGATGGCAGAGGACCCTTCCAAGGTGGTACCCAGTCTGGAGCAGGTAACCTGCCTCTCTCTACCCTGCCTCAGTCAGCCCAGGGCTGCAGAGGTCAGGGAGGTCAGTGGACCCCCCGGGCCCCCTGTCCAGAGGAAGCCCCCCATCAGCAGATTAGGGGCACCCAGTCTAGTAGCCCTAGCCAGGTGAAAATTCCTCTACACACTGAGGGATCCCCCATACCTTTATGTAGGGACCTCCCCCAGAAGGACTCTGGTAGGCAAGGGCAAACCTGGGACCAGAAGGTTCCAAACCTGCCATGTCCCTCCAGTGTTCCATCCAAAGGGACCCAACCCCCAGCTGTAGGCAGCCAAAGGTTGACCCTTAGAGCCAAGTGCAACTCAGTCATGGAAAGACAGGCATACATGGTGACCAGTGATCTGAGGAAGCTGAGGCCAACATTCCTAGGGCCTCACTTCCCTACTCAGACACCTCACCAGCCTTGTACTTTACCTAAGCACACCAGAGGTAGTGATTCCCCATGGTGGAGACCCTCTCATACCCTTAGGGTGAGGGATTGCTTAGTGGACCATAACATAGGGGGCAACCATGCTAGTGCAGGTGCTTCCTTATATGGCCACTTAGTCAATATAGGCTCAACTGGCCAAGGTTAGCCTTATCTCCTTTCGTTTGGGGGGTTATGTAGGAAGGTGGAATCTGACTATATGGTTGCCCCCACTTTTTTTTATGGTGTTTTGCTGGTTTATGACTTAGTTGGACTGGGATCCTGCTATTCAGGGCCCCAGTCTATCTGCTTTCTCTGTAAAAGGTTTCCATGTGCCTTAGGCACATCTCTGATTGGAATCTGGAGTGCCCTTATAAGTCCCTAGTATATGGTATACTATGTACCAAGGGCATAGGTACCTCAGAGGCCTGCCAGGGGCTGCAGCATGTATTATGCCACCCCTGGAAGGCCATCCAAACTGACACCACAGGTCTGCTACTGCAGCCTGGGTAAGGTGGTGCATGCACCCCTTACTGTGATATAGGTTACCTATATCACTAAATACATACACACATATAAACCTATAAGTCACTCCTAAGGCAGGCCTTATCAATCCTAAAGGCAGAGTGCATGGTTCCTATGTGAGAGGGTGCCCCTGCATGAGCAGGGCCTCTCTGCAGCGTTCGGAGACCATCTCTGATGCTGTTTGTAGTGCAGCCTGACCATATACTCTTAAGCGCATTATATCCTCGCGGTAAAATGCTAACTTTGGAATGGCTGCACCTAAACATGTCGTGTTTGGTGTCAAACATCTTGGAATACTACCCCCCGCCAATCCTGGCGGCGGGGGTAGCATTCCACCCTTCTAGAGGGAAAGACATGTTAACTCTGGCTTACCCGGTAACTTCTTTCTGAAGCCCTGGCATCACAAAATGGATGCTGCTGCCACAGACACAAGTCTGGCCTCCTGCTGCTGGACGAAACTCCGGCAGGGGAGGCCTGGACAATAGGTTTCCTGTTGCAGGGAGGTGTGACCACCTCCCCAGACAGGATAATGTGTATTGGGGCTGGGTGGGTGCACTCTTAGAGTGCTTTGAAGTCCTGCACTGGGGGAGCAAAAGGCTCCTCTGTGCATATGCCAGTTCAAACCAGCTCAGGGGCTACCTGCCCCTGCTCTGGCGCGAAACTGGACAAAGGGAAGTGGGTGTAGCCACCCCTCCCTTGACCCTCCCATAGGTGGGGTCATAGAGTTAGTCCCTCCCTGTTTTACTGGTTAAAATGGGGAACCCTTGCCACAGCAAGATTAGATATCCCTGGACTAAACTTTGAAACTGAATCCTGGACCTTCGACGCTCTACATCACGATTAGAGGACTGAAGAATCTCCCTTGGAGTCAAGGAGTGACTCCCCTGCTTGGCAGGCACCAAAAACGACAACGACGGTCGCAAACTACGCCGCTCCTGCCGGAGTCTGAAGTCCCTGCAGCCCAAGAAGTGGATTTCCTGACTTCTCCAAGGCCATCGTGAGTCCCCAGCGAAGCTGAGGCAAGTGGACCCCACGAGTGACGAGGAACCGCGACCCCTGGGTACCGTGCACTATTGTCGAGTGCAACCCCTTTTCAACGTTCTACGAATTTGTGCTTTGGATCACGTGTGGTCCCGGCCTCCAGCAAGAATCCCTCCGAAGATCAGAGGCCTACACCGTCCCGAGTGACCGTGGGCCCCTGTTGAGTGATTCCGCCCGAGGTGTCTTTGTGATCCCTTGCCAGCCGGCTCGGGGGTCCCCAGAAGACTTTCTAAAGAAACCAAAGGGCTCCCCTGGTTGCTCCAGGCCTGCCCTGACTTACCCTCGCTGGGTGAGTTCCCCAGACCTTGCTGGTCTGCGCCATCGACTTTTCTTCACTTCCACGAGATTTGCTGTTGCCAAGGCTTGTTGGGTCCAATCCGGTCGCCGACACCTCAGCAAGCAGCAGACGTCGTGGTACAGTCCGAATCCTGCTCCTGGACACCGACAACGCCTCCTGGACCTCGTGACTGTGGAGTCAAGACGACCGACGATGCACCTGAAGCACCCGACATCGGTGGGCATCTGCTCATCGCCTTCCTGGTCACTGGCTAGTGACCCAGACTCTGTCCCCTCTGCTTTCAGGTTCTTCAGAACTCCGATCCACTCTTGGATCCACCCGGACACTTTTCTCCTGGTCGCCAGCAGCACTTTGCAGCAGATCGCCATACGAAACGACGACGAAACCCGACCCCGAAAGGCACCTATGCACCCGGCTTCCCTGGGTGAGGTAACACGAGTACTCCGGTGCTCCCATGGGTAGAGACTCTTCAAAGTCCTAGATCTCAAAGGGTTTTGTCCTAGTCCTATTTTAAGTGTCCCTTTCCTCTATTTTCCCGATCCCGACTTTCTCCATAGAAGTTAACGGCGTATCGCGGTTGTGTATTTACACTGCATGCGTCTCCCGTGGGTCCCCTGTGTCACTACCTTGGGTGGTTCCTTGTGGTCCAAGCACTTCTAGAGGCTCTAGGCCTAGTGTCTAGTTCAGTCGTGGTTCGCATACCACTTTATTGGTATATGGTTTGGTACGCCCCTAGGGCCCAAACGTGTATTTGTGCTATTACTGTGATTTAAGATCTTATAACCTATGTACTTCGAACTCTAGCCTCATAAAGAGACTAGAGGGGTGTGTTTAGTAATAAATACATATATTTTGAATATATACCTGGTGTGGTGCTCTTTCATTTGGTCACTCAAGAGATTATAGACTGGTAAAACAAGCTGCTTTACATTCCTTCAAGACTTAGCCTGAAGGCTGCTCTCCATAGCTACCACTAGGATAGCTTTCAATAAGGTTGTCTTTAACCTACCTACCATAAGAGTCGATTTGGACTGGTGCAAGGTGCCCACTATAATTAGTGGACAGCATATGCCAGGCCAACTTCTCACAGTGAGGGTCAGCTACTATATTCAAAATAGCTGTTTCCATCCTGCATCCTTTTCTGAAACCAGATTGGTGAGGGTTAAGGAGATTGTTGTTTTCAATGTATTCATTGAGTTGTGAGAGAACACATCTTTCTAGAGTTTTGGCAAGGAAGGAAAGATTGGAAACAGGTCGGACGTTATTTAGGTCATTTGGGTCTGCTTCTGGTTTTTTAAGTAGTGGTGTGACTTGCTCGAGTTTGAGACAGTCAGGCATCACTCCAGTCATCAGTGAGCTGTTTATAATTTTAGTCCAGAGGAGGGGTTAGTGCGTGGTGGAGTTTCTTTTTGCCATGGAGACTAGGAGGGGGTATGCTATGTGGGAGGAGGGTTTGGATGTAGCAAGCAGAACCGATATGTCCACCTCCGAGAGTGGGTTGATTACCTTCCAGTTCCTAGGAAATATGTGGGGCACTTGGGATCTATTGCATTCGTTGTTGTCTTGAGGCGTAGTCGATGATGGGGTGCCCATGGGGTGAGGGTTGTTAACTTCATTCCCGGGAGGAGGGTTCCCCTTGGAAGAATGGTTGTGATCATCATGGTAGAGCTCAATTTTTGTGATTTTATCATTGAAGAAACTGATGAATTTGTCACTCTGTTCTTTGGATATCTGAGGGTTTTTTGGGGATGGTTTGGAGGTTTGTTGTTTGATGATGTTGAAGAGTTCTTTGGGGCAGTTGTTTGCTTTGTCTAGGCATTACAGAGAAGGAGGCTTTTTGATTCATGACATGTTTTTATATTTCCTGTGCTCTCTCTTGAGCTGGTCCAGGTGGGCTGTGGAAGGATCATTTTGCCAGAGTCTTTCCGCCACTCTGAACTGTCTTTTTTCCATGTTGATGTCTTTGTTGAACCAGGATCTCAATGGTGTGTTTCTCATCTTTTTTAGTTTTTGAAGGGCAACTTGGTCGAGGATGGAAGACATTGTTGAGTTGTAGTGAGTGGTGAGGTTGGTTGTTTAGAGGTTCTCTGATGGGGGGTTAGTAGAACCAACATTCTTTCTTCAAGGTCCACTTGAGGAACTTGCCTTATGTTTCTCATCCATTGGAAGGTTTTCTGCGTGCGGGTTGGGTGGGAAGGCTCTTTGCTTTTGTGGAACAAAATGATGTGCTGGTCCGACCATTAGACGGGGGGATGTAGTCGATAGCTAGTGTTTCTTCGTGATAGCGTCTAGGGATGAGCCTTTGTTGTGGGTTTGACCTATGCAGTGCTGGGAGAGGTTTTTACTGAGTAATAGGTTGTTTAAGGATTGTATTAGAGTATTGCTTTCATCGTTGCAGTGAAGGTAGATCTGCTAGGTGTTTGCTGAAGGAGAGTACGTTTCCTGGAGGGTGATAGAGAAGGTGAAAGTTAATTGTGGTGTTGTCTTCCATCCATATGGTGGTACTGATATATTCAAATGTGTTGTAAGTGAGGGTGTCTGCTTCTCTCAAGTTGATGTTGTTCTTGTGGATAAGGGTGATTCCTCCATCGTGGCGGAACTTCCTGTCTTTCTTCATGATTGAAAACCTGGGTGGGACTAGCATGTCTATAATTGGGTATGAGAATTCTTTTAGCCATGTTTCCGTGATGAATGTGATATCAATGTCATGGTTCAAGATCGATTCTGCTTGTCTTGTTGCATGCCTGGTTGCAGATCTGCAGTTCATGAGCATGCGTTTGGTCTCTGCAATTATTAAGATCTTGCGGGGAAGAAGTCAAGGGGATATTGATGAGGTGTGCTGGTGGTCTGGTCGTTTTAGTTAGTGTGGGGTTTCTCCCTAGTACCGTGATAACCTGGATCTTGGAGTAGGGGTTGTTTCTATTTGGTGCCAGGTTGTAATGTTTGGCTAGTTCCTACACCTTGCTCAGAGACATCTTGGCACTTGTTCTTTTAGGCCTTTGAGCTTTGCTGTTGAGAGGCGTAGTGGTCCCACTGTGGAGTTGTATCTTAGCTTGTCTTAGGAGTTGCCAGATGCTACATGTAGTGGATTGGTGGTGGTGCTGGGTGGGATTCAGACATAAGTTTAGTTTCATTGAAATATTGATGAGACTCTGTAATACTTGCTCTAGTTGGATTTCCATGCGCATTAGTTGCTCATTTAGCCTGGACATGGGCATTTGATTTAGTGAGTTGAGAGTGCAGGAGTTTTGCTACATATTGTGAGAGGGAGGGATGTCCTGAGTCCTAGAGAAAGTGCTGGTGGGAGTGTGGTTTGAGATGTCGGAGGGGGTGCGATAAGGAAAGATACTAGGTCCTTTGTTGTTAATGATGGGGCTGGTGGGTGATTAGAGTAAGTCCCTTTAAAATGGTGTTGTCAGCGTCTTGGGGTGTGCGGAAGGTGGGAGATGGGAGTTGGGGGTATGAGCACTTTGGTTGACACCCGAGATGTCTGGAAGGTCTGGGAGGGAGGGAAAGAGGGAGTGGATTCTATATGGGCTGGAGGTTGGAGGAGTTGTTGGGAAGAGGGGATGGTTAGTGGTGGAATTTTGGTGTGAGCTGTTGTTCAGAGCTGGGCTAGTGAGTGAGTTGGTAGGTGGCTCGAATCTTGTTTGTGAGCGAGGAGTAGTGGTGTGGACCAGTGGGCTACCAGGTGTACTGAGTTCAGTATCAGCTAGAGTGAGGGAAAGGTGGGTTGTGAGGGATGGGGTAGAGTTTGGGGTGTGATTATTGAGTGCTTCCTTGACGGCAGGATGAATGGAGAGGGAGGTGGGAGAGTTTGTGGAGTGACTCGAATGTGTTTCGTTTTGTGTAGTGTCCTGTGGGGGAGATGGGTGAGGGGGGTAAGAGATGTGCTGCAGTGATATGGCATTTTTTAATGTCGGGAACATGTATTCAAAAGTGCATAGGCTGGCATCATTGGCTTGTAAATAATGGTTCCATTTCTGAAGATGGTAGCAGTGGCATTACCTTTGAAAATAGGTGAGTTGGAGATTGTTAGTTTGTGGCCGTTAGTGGTTTTGGTAATGTGCAGGTGTTTAGTTAGGACTGAGTTCCATTTCGAAGTACGAGTGGTGTATAAGATGAGATCCACCCTATTTAGGCCTTTTGAGGCATTATAGTAGATATCCGCAATGAGCAATTCGGGATGTCTTTTTATCAGTTTACATTTGAGATTTTTAGCTGCCATGGAGGATAAGTTGGGGGGCGGGTGATGGAGAAGTAGTTTGGTCCGTGAGCTTTCAGGAAAGAGGATAGAGCAGGGTTGGGGGTGCTGTGGGAGACTGCATCCTGAATCCTAGATACTCAGTGCAGCTTGTAGGGGGTAACTAGCATCAGTTTTTGGGGGCTCAACTTGATGTATGCTGTCCGAAATGGTGAGCCTGTCCTCTTTCTTACGTGTGTACAGGCAGCATCAGGCTAGGTAATAGGCTATATGCCCATTAGCAGGAATGATCATCCCCATCTTAATTAATGTGGTCTTCTTTCTATGTTACTGATCATAGTTCTGCTGTCATTCACTCTGGCTTTCACGCAAGGCAACAGAGTATAGGTTTGCTGTCATAGAGGTTGTTTCTGTTGTTTTTGTTGGAGAAAGCCTAGGTAACTTTGGGTGAGAATAAGGAGTATGCTGCATGCCTTTAACAAAGATTGCCGTTTCCCTCACAGTGCATGCAGTCCTCTTTCTTTGCTGCTGACCATAGTTCTGTGGTCCAAGAGGGTGTCCCTGTCCTCTTTCTTGGCGCATGTCTCCGCAGCATCAAGCAGTGTTAGAAATGGGATCTCTGGTTGGCTAAGGCTTGCGCCAAAGCCAGGCAGAGACCACCACTCTAGTCAGGGCAAGAGAGTTACACGCCAAAGATAACCCCTGCTCACCCCCTTGGTAGCTTGGCAAGAGCAGTCAGGCTTATCCCGGAGGCAATGTGTAAAGCGTTTGCGCAACACACACATACAGCAGCAACACACTAGGCACACTACAAAAGGAACTCCACACAAGGTTATATAAAAAATAGCCTTTGTATTGTCATAAACACATTAGAAACAGAATCACACATTTACACTGTGCCAACTGGTACGGGCAATATTCACAGGGGAATTATATACAGGACCAGGACAATCGGGCCACGGCCAGAACCATCCCAAATGCACAAGTAGAAAATGTAAAACACTACCAGTAACTACTGGTACCATAATGACCTAAGCATTATCACATTAGCATCAGACACCATCCTAAAATCTCATAGCATGACATTAGGCATAACCACATTAGCGTTAGACACCCTCCTAAGCAAAAACACATTACGCATTAGGCCTCACCAGCATAAACACATTATGCAATAACCTCATGAGCATAAACCTCATTAGGGGCATAAATCAGGATGCATAACTCACATCACATAAATCACATTATGCAATCGCAATCACCTGAGGCATAACATCCGGGGTCACCACATTCGGGCTTTGCGCCATACCAACAGCCAACCTGTCCCCCAGGCCAACTGGCCTTCTCTGGGCTCAAATGCCCTAAGTCCAGTAAAGTCAGGGCTGGCTGCTACTGCAGCAGAACCCCAAGGGCGCAATCGCGCTGGCCTAAATGTTGCAGCTGCCCACTAATTGCTGGGCAGCTGTGATGCAAGGAAGGCCTGGCACTCACTGTGCCCTCTGGACAAATATGCAAAAACGTTGCAGCTGCCCGCGCTGGTGCGGCGCAGCTGTGCATGAAATAAAGGTAGGCATGGGCGTCTCAGTGCCCTCAGGAGTCCCCACTGGGACTCTGCAATAAGAATGTAGCCAAGGTTGCAGCTGCCCGCTACGGCGGTACAGCTGTAAATAAACCAAGAGGCACGGGCACCCCTGTGCCCTTTGGGGCCCCCACTGGCGCTCTATCAGCATAACATGCCCCCTCGTTGGAGCGGCCCGCTCTCTCTGGCGGGACCGCTCAGACACTGTGCCTCGATTGGCACACAAAATGGAGAAGCCCCCACTCATCGGGCTCTCCGTGGGGCTGGACTCCTCCGGTCTCCTCACTACGCCGGTGCTCTTGGTGTGCGCGGGGCTTCCTTCTGCTACACGGGAGCCCTGCTTCAAATCTGGCAGCATCCACGCAGGCGGGGTGGGCTCCCGTCTGCCGACATCTTCTCTCTCTTTCGCCGGGGCTCCCTACCGCTCACGGGAGCCCCGCTCGGATCCGCCACCCCGTCACCTCTTCACTTCACACGGGCCCCCTCCTGGGACCCGGGACTTCCAAGTGGAGCCCGCGAGGCTCCGAACTCCCGTCCTCAACTTCCTGCTCTTGGCGCCGCCTAGGGTCAGGCAACGTTGCCTGTCTTCCTGGTCGGCCGCGAGTGGCGGCTTCTTCTCTTCGTGAAGTGCGGGGTGGGCTCCCGCCAAACTTCCATCAAAGGCAGGGTGGGCACCCGCTTCCCTGGCAAAGCGCGGGGTGGGCTCCCGCCTTACCGGCACGACGCGGGGTAGGCTCCCGCATTAAAAGGGCAGTGATTTCTCCTCTTAGGGGAGCAGTGCGGGGTGGGCACCCGCAGAAACACCATAAGCGGGGTGCGCTCCCACGATGAAGCACTGATGCGGGGTGGGCTCCCGCTCGGTTCCTGCAAGCATAAAGCGGTGTGGGCACCCGCTCCTCTCCTCAATGAGGGGGGAATCCCCACGTCGCAGCCCAGCGCTGCAGATTGAAGACAGAAGCACTCTCAGCTGGCAAAATAAAGTTAAGCAAAAAAAGGCTCCTCTTCTTCCTGGCAATGAGGGACAGCGTTCCCCAGGCGCTGGATGCCAAAGTAAAGTCCTTGGATATCAAGGGGGGCAAGTCTGGGCCCAGGGAGGCAAGCCCTCATGGCGGTTCTTCCTGGGCCCCAGCAGCAGCCAGCCCCCCAGCAAGTCAGAACCCAGCACTGAACATCTTCATGGGGTCACAGCCCCAACATTTTTACACCTCTTTTCTTTGTCTGCAGGACAGGGCTTAGGGGAGGGAGCCAGATGCAACTGGTTCAGGGGGGAATTGGAGCACTTTGTTTGCCAAGCTCCTCTTCCCCTTTGTCAGGTGGGGGCTAGGTGATCAGACACACCACAGGGGGCGGAGCCAGCATTGTACAGGCTAGGCACAGCCCTATTCAGGGACTTCTCCCCCCACTACTTCACATGCAGATGTCCCATTCAGCCTAGCGCTGACTCACCCTGCCCCTCCTGGAGCCACACACACCTCCCAGCCCCTGTCACTCACAAGCCAGACATGCAATTCACATCAGGCAGGCAGACACATAGCACACAGAAATGCCAACTTCTAAAAGTGGCATTTTTAAAATAATTATAATAAATCTGCGCACACCATTGCGCAGCATTTATTATCACTATTCCAAATATACCAAACTTGACCACGCTGCGCCTCTCATATCAGGAATTACCACTGAAACACTTATCAGGGAATCCCCAATGCATTCCTATGGGAGGGCAGCCCCACAGTAGTGAGAAACCAAAATGGCTGTTTGTCACTACCAGGACATGTTACACACTTAAGGTACATGTCCTATCTTTTACCTACAATGCACCCTGCCCATAGGGCTAGCTGGGGCCTACCTTAGGGGTGACTGACATGTAGTAAATGGGGGGTCACGGACATGGCACACACTTTAGGTGCCACGTCACAGCGGCAGTAACACTGCGCGCACAGGCCCTGCAATGGCAGAGGCCTGAGACAGGTTTGAAAGGCTACTTTGGTGGGTGGCGCAATCAGCGCTGCAAGCCCACCAGTAGCATTTAATCTACCAGCCCTGGGTATATGAGACACCACTTTACAAGGGACTGACAGGTAAATTAAATAGGCCAAACAGGTGTAGACCAATCTTACCACATTTATCACAGAGAGCACACGCACTTTACACTGAACAGCAGTGCTAAAGTGCCCAGAGTCCTAAAACCACCAACACCATGTCAGAAAAAAGGCTAGGAGAAAGGCAAAAAGTTTAGGGATGACCCAGCAAAAAGGGCCAAGTCCAACACAACCCCCTTCCAGCCAAAACGCAGGGTAGACCAATCACCACCTTGATGGGCTTCCCTGCCTTGGGCGATAGAACACGGACGCGGGCCCGCAACTGCAGGGACACCCTCCAGTTCTACGCCACTCTGAACACACGTGGTTCCCTCTGTCAAAACTCTCAGGACCAACTAGGCTACCCCACTGGTACTCCATAGCTGTCCACGGCCAGGACCAGGCCCTAGGCCACCCAGATGTCACTGGTCCTTGCCAATCCACAGAGTGGGGGGCAGTAACCCCTGGCATATAGTGACCATTCTCCACTCTACCCCTCATCAGTGCAGTTCCAAACTGCCACTGATCCTCCAACCTAGGGTCCGCACCCTCAGGCTGACCAGAAGTCACGGGCGAGGCTCTCCTCCCCCTACCTCTTCTTCTGGGGTTCCGTACCCTCCTCCTTGGAGAGGCACCCTCAGAACACAACTCTCCAACCAGCTGAAACTCCCTAACAGGAGGCCAGCTCATTCAGACCCTCGGAGACTCTTGTCTTCAGAAAAACAAAGCACACAGCACAGTTCCTCTTCAAGCAGGGGGGACACAGCACACAGCAAAGTCCCTTAATCCTCTTCCTCAGCAGAAACAGCAAACTGTAGGTCAGCCCCCAGACACACAGCAATGGCGGCACTGTTCCTAAGTCTATTCAGCTGTTCTCTTTGCCAGGGATTCCCCCTCGATCCCGAAGTTTCCAAGTCTCCCAACCTAGGGTCTAAACCCTCAGGTTGCACCGGGATCAGAGGCAAGGACTCCCTCCCTCTGCACCCCCTTTTCAGAGTTCTTCACCCTCCCGCCTTGGAGCGGTACCCCTGGAAGCCAAAACCGGTCAGGACACTGATTACAGATGCCCTTCCCTCCAGGTCAGGCTGAACCTGAACCTGGCCTCCCAACCTTGGAGCTGAACCCCGCGGCTGAGCACTTGCCTGGCACGCCAGGACTTCTGGGGAAGCACACAGTATCCCCCCGAGGGTAACACATGACTAATGTGTTGTGTGACAGTCTGCCTGGCGCAGATCTCCCGACCCCTGTCCATCTGACAGTGCGCGAAGATCCCCCAGGACAGAAGTGGTGTCGCCATGGTCACTTCTAGGAGACTCAGCCCTTCTGGCTGGTCCCTGACCCACTGGTTCTCCCACTGGGGAACACATCCCCCTCTCACCCCTCACTCTGGACTTCTGCACCCTCCCAACTGGAGCGGCACCGCCAGACACCAGAACCGCTGGAGCTCTGATTACAGACACTCCACGTTCTCCTGACACTAGGAGATCCTCCTCAAATGGCCTACAAGTACAGCCTAGGCCCCCGACCTGGCGCTCCCTTAGGGAACCCTCCAGGCCCTGAGACTGGGTTTCGGGCACCTTGGGACACACAGTCCCACACTCACTCCTTCTCCACTGAGATAGGGCGTGAGCCCCTACACCCCTCCCACTACACTGGGACCTAGCTGGGCTACACTCAACCTCTTCCACCACACAGGACCGGAAGATACCCAAGCCACTACTTTTGGAACCACTCCCTAATGCCTCTTCAGACCCTCTAGCACACAGCCAGAGGTCTGCCTCCTGTGCAAGCTCCCTGGGATCAGAAAACTTACACCCCAACAGGTGTTGGCGCAACCCCGGAAAACAATTACTGAACACGTGTTCTCTGACACACAGATTGAACAGCCCTTCAAAATCATTTGCCGTGCTAACCATCACCCAATCGTCCAGTGCAACACAACATACATCCACAACCCCCCCCCCCCAAGACTGGTGAGACAGTTCCTTGCTGCCCCTGAATCTCAACCTGGTACCATACTCTGGGAACTGGGAATGGGACTTCCTGCACTGGACTCCATATTGCTGTCACCACTGGATCCCACCCTTACTGGTGAATCCAGACAACTCAAACTGAACTCAGGGGATAAACTACCCTCCACAGCTAACTTTTTCTCCTCCACACTCCCTTTCTTCCCTCCTATCCACCCACTCCTCTGGGGACAGGAAAAGGGATGGGGCACTGGGCCCAGCAAGGGACTCCCTATCTATGGGATCCTCCCCACCTACTGGCGTCCCCGCCCTGTCATTTTCTCTCTTCTGCCACCAAAATAAAAGCGCAGAAAACACCATTTAAAAATGACACTCTTGAGGAGAAAACAAAATCAGTAAAAATAATCCCCAAACGTGATTATCTAGATGCAGAGTTTGTAGTGCAACCAGTTGTTGCTGTGGTACTGCGCAAACGCAAGTCCTATCCTCACCGCTGACAACCAATGTTAAAAATGGGATCTCTGGTTGGCTAAGGCTTGCGCCAAAGCCAGGCAGAGACCACCACTCTAGTCAGGGCAAGGGAGTTACACGCCAAAGATAACCCCTGCTCACCCCCTTGGTAGCTTGGCACGAGCAGTCAGGCTTATCCCGGAGGCAATGTGTAAAGCGTTTGCGCAACACACACATACACTAGCAACACACTAGGCACACTACAAAAGGAACTCCACACAAGGTTATATAAAAAATAGCCTTTGTATTGTCATAAACACATTAGAAACAGAATCACACATTTACACTGTGCCAACTGGTACGGGCAATATTCACAGGGGAATTATATACAGGACCAGGCCAATCGGGCCACGGCCAGAACCATCACAAATGCACAAGTAGAAAATGTAAAACACTACCAGTAACTACTGGTACCATAATGACTTAAGCATTATCACATTAGCATCAGACACCATCCTAAAATCTCATAGCATTATATAAGGCATAACCACATTAGCGTTAGACACCCTCCTAAGCATAAACACATTATGCATTAGGCCTCACCAGCATAAACACATTATGCAATAACCTCATGAGCATAAACCTCATTAGGGGCATAAATTAGGGTGCATAACTCACATCACATAAATCACAGTATGCAATCGCAATCACCTGAGGCATAACATCCGGGATCACCACATTAGGGCTTTGTGCCATACCAACAGCCAACCTGTCCCCCAGGCCAACTGGCCTTCTCTGGGCTCAAATGCCCTATGTCCAGTAAAGTCAGGGCTGGCTGCCACTGCAGCAGAACCCCAAGGGCGCAATCGCGCTGGCCTAAACGTTGCAGCTGCCCACTAATTGCTGGGCAGCTGTGATGCAAGGAAGTCCTGGCACTCACTGTGCCCTCTGGACAAATATGCAAAAACGTTGCAGCTGCCCGCGCTGGTGCGGCGCAGCTGTGCATGAAATAAAGGTAGGCACGGGCATCTCAGTGCCCTCAGGAATCCCCACTGGGACTCTGCAATAAGAATGTAGCCAAGGTTGCAGCTGCCTGCTACGGCGGTACAGCTGTAAATAAACCAAGAGGCACAGGCACCCCTGTGCCCTTTGGGGCCCCCACTGGGGCTCTATCAGCAAAACATGCCCCCTCGTTGGAGCGGCCCGCTCTCTCTGGCGGTACCGCTCAGACACTGTGCCTTGATCGGCACACAAAATGGAGAAGCCCCCACTCACCGGGCTCTCCGTGGGGCTGGACTCCTCCGGTCTCCTCACTACGCTGGTGCTCTTGGTGTGCACGGGGCTTCCCTCTGCTACACGGGAGCCCTGCTTCAAATCTGGCAGCATCCACGCAGGCGGGGTGGGCTCCCATCTGCCGACATCTTCTCCCTCTTTCGCCGGGGCTCCCAACCACTCACGGGAGCCCCGCTCGGATCCGCCACCCCGTCACCTCTTCACTTCACCCGGGCCCCCTCCTGGGACCCGGGACTTCTAAGTGGAGCCCGCGAGGCTCCGGACTCCCGTCCTCAACTTCCTGCTCTTGGCTCCGCCCAGGGTCAGGCAACGTTGCCTGTCTTCCTGGTCGGCCGCGAGCGGCGGCTTCTTCTCTACGTGAAGTGCGGGGTGGGCTCCCGCCAAACTTCCATCAAAGGGGGGGGTGGGCACCCGCTTCCCTGGCAAAGCGCGGGGTGGGCTCCCACCTTACCGGCACGACGCGGGTTAGGCTCCCGCATTAAAAGGGCGGTGATTTCTCCTCTTAGCGGAGCAGTGCGGGGTGGGCACCCGCCAGAAACACCATAAGCGGGGTACGCTCCCGCGATGAAGCACCGATGTGGGGTGGGCTCCTGCTCGGTTCCTGCAAGCATAACGTGGGGTGGGCACCCGCTCCTCTCCTCAATGAGGGGGGAATCCCCACGTCGCAGCCCAGCGCTGCAGATTGAAGACAGAAGCACTCTCAGCTGGCAAAATAAAGTTAAGCAAAAAAGGCTCCTCTTCTTCCTGGCAATGAGGGACAGCGTTCTCCCAGGCGCTGGATGCCAAAGTAAAGTCCTTGGATATCAAGGGGGGCAAGGCTGGGCCCAGGGAGGCAAGCCCTCATGGCGGTTCCTCCTGGGCCCCAGCAGCAGCCAGCCCCCCAGCAACTCAGAAACCAGCACTGAACATCTTCATGGGGTCACAGCCCCTACATTTATACACCTCTTTTCCTTGTCTGCAGGACAGGGCTTAGGGGAGGGAACCAGATGCAACTGGTTCAGGGGGGAATTGGAGCACTTTGTTTGCCAAGCTCCTCTTCCCCTTTGTCAGGTAAGGGCTAGGTGATCAGACACACCACAGGGGGCGGAGCCAGCATTGTACAGGCTAGGCACAGCCCTATTCAGGGACCATGGACTTCTCCCCCCACTACTTCACATGCAGATGTCCCATTCAGCCTAGCGTTGACTCACCCTGCCCCTCCTGGAGCCACACACACCTCCCAGCCCCTGTCACTCACAAGCCAGACATGCAATTCACATCAGGCAGGCAGACACATAGCACACAGAAATGCCAACTTCTAAAAGTGGCATTTCTAAAATAGTTATAATAAATCTGCGCACACCATTGCGCAGCATTTATTATCACTATTCCAAATATACCAAATTTGACCACGCTGCGCCTCTCATATCAGGAATTACCACTGAAACACTTATCAGGGAATCCCCAATGCATTCCTATGGGAGGGCAGCCCCACAGTAGTGAGAAACCAAAATGGCTGTTTGTCACTACCAGGACATGTTACACACTTAAGGTACATGTCCTATCTTTTACCTACAATGCACCCTGCCCATAGGGCTAGCTAGGGCCTACCTTAGGGGTGACTGACATGTAGTAAAAGGGGGGTCACGGACATGGCACACACTTTAGGTGCCACGTCACAGCGGCAGTAACACTGCGCGCACAGGCCCTGCAATGGCAGAGGCCTGAGACAGGTTTGAAAGGCTACTTTGGTGGGTGGCGCAATCAGCGCTGCAAGCCCACCAGTAGCATTCAATCTACCAGCCCTGGGTATATGAGACACCACTTTACAAGGGACTGACAGGTAAATTAAATAGGCCAAACAGGTGTAGACCAATCTTACCACATTTATCGCAGAGAGCACACGCACTTTACACTGAACAGCAGTGCTAAAGTGCCCAGAGTCCTAAAACCACCAACACCATGTCAGAAAAAAGGCTAGGAGAAAGGCAAAAAGTTTAGGGATGACCCAGCAAAAAGGGCCAAGTCCAACAAGCAGGATAGAGAAAGGGATGTCTGCCCTCACCAACCTCCTCCTGTCTGACACATGAACAAAACTCTTCCCACAAAGCTGTCTCTTTTGGTATGGTAACTGAAAGTTGTATGTCGACAAACAGGCTTGTATTTGCCATTCAGACTTCCTACTTGAAAGGCCTACCTTTCAAAATCCGTGCATTTTAAAATATGTCTCCTCATTAGATTCTGTTTTTTTTCTTCTCCGTCCGGTTTGTAGTTCCTTTGGGGTAGATTTTGTTTGGATCACTTTATTTCTACATTGAGAGCTCAATATGCCACAGGCACAGCTTTCAATGAACCTTCGGGAGGTTTAGAAGTTGCAGAAATTTCGTCAGCAAGACTTCTTATGAATTTCTCTCTCTTTCTCTCTCTCTCTCTCTCTCTTGTCCTATGGGTCGTCCTTTATTTAGCTCCTCCAGGTGATATTCCTCTAGTCATGAAGGCTCTTCAGTTCCTTCCATTTGAACCCTAAGAGTTACTGGACAGTACATTTTGAAGCACCTAGATAACTCTTTTAGTTGCATCACTTTGGCACTTGTAATGATCCAAGTTCCTACGAGAAGCGGAACCCGGGGCTTAGCCCGGAAGGGCTTACACACATTGTATCACCTTCTGGCCAGGCATGGCCAGAGGGAATACATAAAGGGGCAAGAATCGCTCGAGGTCCTTCAGCCCGTAACTGCAAAAGTGTGTGTGTGTGTCATTTGTGTCTCCCGCATCTGCGGTTAGGCCCTACCTGCACCGCGCACAACACTGGCGACGAGGGTGGTTCAACACTCGCGACCACCTTCAGGACGACGGCAGACGCACCGCAAACAGCCACCGAAACTGCCGGCATGTGGATTAGAGCCCCGCAGCAGCCGCGGCGTCAGCCGGCATCCTTGACATGCCGTAACTGCTGATCGGCGCACCGGCACAACGGCACCTCCTAGCTGCCCCCGTTCCTGCCAGAAGTGCCTCCAGCCGTCTTTCTGCCTGCAGCAACGAGGAACCATCAGCACGCTGACGACGCGTCTGAAAGGTACAGCGGCCTTGCCCATTTTGCCTCGAGGCCTAGCGCACATGTGCGCACCACTTACAAGGCCAATTAAGGCCCCAGATGGCCTCACACAATGACTGGGACAGTTAAAAAAACACACCACAGGAGAAGGGAAAGACCAGCCCCCTCCATGTTGTACCACACTGCCTCCAAGACTGCAACAGGCCCCCACACTACTGACACGTGTGAGAAGAGGGTGAAAAGAAGGAAGGAGGAAAATAAACATACACATAAACAAAGAACAGCAACATACAAAGGCACAAAGCGGAGGCCCAGATAGCAGCAAAGCAAGTGGAATACACAAGCACCAGCAGTCATGACAGATGCAGCAGTGCAAGCAGGTCCACAGCAACCCCAGCAGCTGGTGCAGCAGGCCGGCCACCAACACATTCAACCTACCACACAGCACACTCAAATCAACGCGCTGCCACCGTTCAGCGACCTTATAGATCCCCCCACTGCCTCCCCTAGGCGGAAAGTTTGGATCAGCTGCCCAGACAACTACTTCACTGCAACGCGAGAGACGGACAACACCATCAAAAGGTTCGTGGGGGAAAAGATATACAAACTTTTCGCACACTGCCAAACACCGGAGCTGCGAATGACTATGACGCCGCGGCCGGAGTCCTGAATGCGCACTTTGATCCCCAGCTGAATCCGACTACGAGAGATTCAAGCTCCGACAAGCATGCCAAAGAGAAGGTGAATCAATGGACGTGTTTCATGCACGCCTGAGGGAGCTAGCCAGCACGTGCACCGCCGATGATCAAAACAAAGAAGTGAGAGCGCAGGCTATACAAGGGTGCCGAAACAAGACCATTCAGACCCTCATCCTTCGCCAATTCGAGATCCCACTAGAAGACATCCTAGTCATGGCAAGATCCCTCGACCTGTCAGACGCAAGAGCAACAGAGATGGACATGGCCATCACCCAGCAACCGGAAAAACCCACAGCCATAAAAACAGAACATGCAGCCGCGCTCCACGCACAAAGCAGAGGGAACAGAGGGAGGTGGCCAGCAAGGAACGCACCTAGATCGCAATGCGGGTACTGTGGGTGAGAAGAACACCCCCCAGAAGAATGTCCCGCATAAGGACGCACATGTTCGAAGTGTGGCACCCCAAACCATTTCGCCATTGCGTGCAGAGGTGGTCCAAGGAACAGAAGCGCACGTGGAAGGAGACCACCATCAAAACCAGTGAGTCAGTTATCCCTCGAAGACCCTGATGGTGCAAAAGCTGCCAAAGCATCACTACGATAGCGACACAGCCTGGAAGACTTGTCCACAGAGGATGAAGGTGAAAGCTACCTCATCTCTTTTGCCAGCGACTTGAAATGCCGGAGGCGCCTGCAACCCACGTGCGTCCTTGAAATCACAGGATCCTGTGTCACAGCACTCATCGACACTGGCGCTTCCGTAAATGTAATGGGGAGTCAGCAATACAAACAACTGCAACCCAAACCACAGCTAGCCCTATCGCACGTCAAGATATTCACCTATGGGAGCCAAACACCCCTCCCCCTAAAAGGCAAGATGACCGTGCAGGTGAAGTCAGAAGGCCAGGAAATCACAACAACGTTCCACGTGGTGGACAGAGAGGCCGATATCCTAGTAGGGAGCCACATGGCGGAGGACCAGGTCCTCGTCACGTTCGCTCAAGCAGTCAAAGCCCTACAAAGGGATGAGGTATTGGAACTGTTCCCGCAACTCTTCACAGGACTAGGATGCATAAAAAGACCCCCAGTCAAACTGCACATCGACAAAGCCATTAAGCCCGTAGCGCTACGCCACCGGCGCATCCCGTTTCACCTGCGGCCATTGGTCAAACAGGAGCCCCCCAATCTAGAACAGCAAGGAGTGATTGAAAAGTTCACTGGCCCGACGCCCTGGTCTAGCCTTTGGTCATAGCCGAAAAACCGAGGCAGCCCAGGAAAATAAGACTATGTATTGACATGCGCCTGCCCAACCAGGTGATTAAAAGAGAGAGGCACATTACACCAACAGTCGACGACATCATAACTGATTTGAACGGATGCCGGTGGTTCTCGAAGCTGGACCTTAACGCAGGCTATCACCAGCTGAGGCTAACCGAAGAGAGCCGGTATATAACAACTTTCTCGACACACATAGGGCTACGCCGATATAAGCGGCTGAACTTTGGAATCTTGTCTGCCGCTGA